>OY282640.1:202500-2602500 GCA_958299015.1 Tetanocera ferruginea | reverse complement strand
TAAACGTCGATTAGATTTATAGACAATTTAACGCTGCTATCGATAAGCGAGAGCTTGATAGAAACATTAAAACACAGACAACAGCGAACGAAACAAAGCGACAACATGAAGGTCAACGGGCCTGGTGAGTCAAGAGTCGACGCGGTAGAAGGCAGGTGAACAGCTGCTGCTAAAAGTGTTGACAGACATGTGATGGAAGGAGGGAGGCAAGGTTGCGGGAATGTTGAAAAAACTTTGTAGCTTTTTAAGTTCTAGGCAAGCGGCTATGGAGGTGTGTAACGGACAGACACCTGTCTGAATAGCATGCATTAGGCGCTCAATAAAGCAACTACAAACTACAACAACAACAACAAATATACTGCGATGATTTCCTTTAATTGCAGCATGTAAAGCATTTCAGCGACCAGAGACGACTGCAGCCAATTGCAACAATTATTCTTGCTTGGTTCGCGACCCAACAACGTCACGGACATCACTTCGCTGCTTATCTGACTCAAGAATCTCTGGCAGCAAAACCATTTCTAGATGCTTTGCAGAGCAACAGGCAGACCTTCATATATAAGTTTTTTTTTTCCAACCGTACTGTTGTTTGTAGGAGTTGTTGCTGCTACCAGCTCTGCTCTGTGACCAGCTTTATGCAATAGCGTGAAAAGAGCTCAACTGCATTAAATTGAAAATGTTTTTTTTTTATGTGTTTCACTGCATTTGATTAATTTTTAATTGCAATCAATGTTAACTTGGCTTTTATTATAAATGACGGAATTTCTTAATGTTGTTGTTGTTGTTGTTCTCTTAGCCACACCAGACTTATCGTCTTTGCTGACTCAAATAGCTGCTGAGTAGCATTGTTTGTTCTCACAAGCTTTTAACTTATTTTCCTTTCGTATTTTGTTCTACCATTTTGGCCAACTGCGTTTTTTATAGCCATGCTTTTCTATCGTCGTCTGTCTCTCTTATCAGTTGAGTGCTAAGCAAACTTTGCAGCTATCGATTTTGTATTCTCGGTAAAACATTCATAAATTAATTTAAAACTACTCGGTTTAACAGTAAAATGAAGTTCGCTGGAATTCAAGAGTGGCTAAATTGTTTTAGCCTGAAGTTGGCCGGAAGTTAGATAGTTTGAGTGTTTAAGACTTTGATTGAACTTTGTAGAGCTTTTTTAAGTTTTATGGATTTTCTGAACTTGCAACAATTTTCAACTTTATTGCTCTCGTAGCTCTTCCCAGATATGGTCATAAATTGTAGCTTCCCACAGACCTTGACTGTTACGCTGTGAGCTAGAGTGTTTTTCTTAAAATCATTGTTATTTCTAGGAAAAAAACCGAATAGCATAAAATTCCGCCCTCTTCAATAAACGACTATTTATATAACCTTCGACTATGAAATCGAATACTTAACTTAAGTGAAGCGCGTAAAAAAATTCCAAAAATTATTCTATTCCTACGAAATATTTAAAATCAAGCCAATTGAACTCTCTCTACTATTCGATGCCACATCGATGAATAGCAAAAGCCAATTATTGCCTCAATGATTTTAATATCCAAACAACAACAACAATAACAACCAAGTATCACTCGCAAACACCCAGCGAATTCCATAAAAATCTGAAACTGAATTCCCAGATATTTTTATTACCCGCTACAATTCGAAATGTTTTCATAGCAGTTTAATTATTTTCAATAAATGTCAAAACATTCAATTAACGCTGCGCCATTCAGTACACTTGAAAGTTTTTGTTTTTTTTTTCTCGCTATATTTTTCAATAAACAAACGAAAATCTACACAAAGCACTACTTAGTCGAAGAAAAAAAACACCATGTATCCCACAGATACTCTTGTATCTATAGCGGCGGTCGGAGTATTTTTTCAGTTGTGCACATTTGTTTTGATAGCTTTTTTATTATTGTTTCTTGCTGTTCTTATTTATTTTTATTGTTAGAATTTGAAGTGCGATCGAGTTCTGGGGTTAAGATCATTAAAAATGTCGCCATGTTTTTTTTTTTTGTTTTTAATAGATAGCAAGAAACAACCAACAACAGCACCAGCGACGGTGTAGCCTTCATCTAACCTGAGCTGCATATTTGTCAAGCTGGTAGCATTGACAACAGCGTCAACAACAACAACAACAGCAACTATTTCAACATTTATGGACTTCAAATAACGGTTCAAGTTCAGTTTCAAGTTGAAATTGTACAGAGTTCTTCTAATAGCCAAAAATGGAGCAATGAACGAGCGAAGGTGATGAGCAGCTTGAAAGTTGACTCCAGTCGTTGAAAAAGCTAAACTTTAGAATCGAAATAAAGAAAATAAATTGAGCAATCCAAAAAAGGTGTAGAGAGCACTTTAAATTTTTAAAATTTAAACTTAAAATAAGCAAAAATTTGTGTCACAGCCAAAAACAACCACCTCTATCTACACGATCCCACGCGACATATATGGCGGTCAGTAATTAACATCAAAAGAAAAATATGCTTATTAATAGTTTTAGCATATTTCAAAAGCAAACAAAAAAAAAACAAAAAATCAACACAATTAATCCAACTTAGCAAATTTGCATAAAGTTTATTTTGGGCACAGCTTAAAAGTTCAACGTTAAAGACCGCATTTCTGGACATAACCATTAATTTCAGACAAAACTTTGGTCAACTTTCGTATTCTAGAATTAGAACTCTATCTAGAAAAAATCAAACTCAATTTGAACATAAAAACAAAATTGACCTTGTTTCTGTTTAAGATAAGAAAAATGTAGGCTTCTCTGTACATACATATATTCCAGGAATAAAACTTTGAAGCTAATGAAATTCCTCTCAACGTGATCTTCAAATCTGCTTTTAATAGAGGGCAATAAAAATTTTGTATAATCGTTTTAAGCCATTTAATGAACTCTACAATCAAAATTCAATAAATCTAAACGTGCTCAAATCGTTTAACGCTCGATCGCCAATAGTTAAACCTACGCTTAAAGCTATGTTACAGTGGCACAAACATGAGTTCGAACAAGAAACAAATGGCTTGAAAGATTTCGACAAAAATTCCGAAATTTAAGCTCATGCTTTGATTTAAATTTTCAATTAGTTTGAAATTGAACCCGTTTAACGTTTTTGAACTAAAAGTCAAAAAATATTAGATTTATAAATTTATGATAAATTTAATTTATTTATGTTAGATCTATAAATTTGCACACATGTTGGAAATGTCAGAAACAATTTTTAATCAAAATAACTCCAATTTACTTACTTTTTTTTACTTTAATTAAGTCTGTTTTTAATCAAGATCACTCATACACTGATGGACTGGCCATCATGCACGATCTGGATGAACCAGAAAGGCCAGTAGCCATTTGGGGCCGGTTGCTTTATAACACATATGGGCATCTCCAAAAAAAGGTCCACCAAAAGTGAAGAAAAACATTGAAATAAAGCACTCTAACTGCTTTTAACTTTGTTTTTTTTTTATTTTGATAAGTATTTTTTTTTTTAATTTTGATTATTAGCTATGTTATTTGAATTTAACTTATTATAATTTATTTTTATTAAAATTTAGAATGAACATCTTTACTGTATTTTCCTACTGTCGGAAAAATTTGTCGCGTTCATGATATCCTGTCCGTATTAGTGCTATGTCTATTTAAAAAAAAGTCAGAGATAATTCTCATATTTCATAAATCTACGAAGAAAAGTTATACTTTTACCTCCATTAACATATATTACATATAAAAAAAAGTTCTTAAAACTAGCTAAATTTTGCATATTTCTATACCAGCTTAAAAAAATTCTGTTTTTTGTCGCGTCCGTTCAATTGTATGATTGCTTATTACTTTACACTAATTTTTACTAAATCTTGCCAATATTTTTATAAAATGAAGCACTCATACCGGCTCTTTTAGTTTCTTTCTTGTTTTTCGAGTAATTAAAACCGTGCGAATGTCGCGTCCGTACCACTGGGAGATGCCCATATAAAAATTACCTCTGAACAGCATAAATGATAACTTCATGTCAATGAGTGAAACATTAATAATTATTTGGGGAGTAATTTCTTAGAACAATTAAGTCCACGAAACCAAACATTAATAATCGAAAATGACCCCAAAAATCTAATTTTGGTTTTTGTTTGAAAGCTTTATTCAAACAATAACAAGTAAGCCTTGTAATGCAAAAATATTCCACTGATATACTGGCGCTAAATAAAATTATAATTTCAAATTAAAATTATATTTTAAAATTTTCCAACCTTCTGTGTCCCCAAAATGACCTCAAAAGTATTAAAACAAAGTTTTTCATATATAAAGGGTAGTTAAATTTTAAGGGCCGATGTTGATTTTGAATTAAACACAAATCATTTCAGAAATTACTGTCGTTTCTTTTTATTATGATAATATAGGTATGGTTCAATTATGTATGGAACAAATTATCGGCCAAATGGCCGCTGCGACCTCGGCGGCACACCTCCACCATGCGATGGTCCAAATTTTCGATGATGCTAAGGCATAATTGAGGTTCTATGCCATTAATGTGCCGAATTATCTCATCCTTTAGCTCTTGGATTGTTGCTGGCTTATCGACGTACACCTTTTCTTTCAAATAACCCCAAAGAAAGAAGTCCAACGGTGTCAAATCACATGATCTTGGCCTCCAATTGACATCGCCACCACGAGAGATAACACGGCCAGTTCTGTTGAAACCACATATTGTCTACATCCATATCTACCAATTCGGGCCATAAAAAGTTCGTTCATCTCTCGATAGCGAACGCCATTCACAGTAACTGCCTGATCGGCCTCAATTTGGAAAACATACGGCCCGATGATGCCGCCAGCCCATAAACCGCACCAAACAGTCACTCTTTATGGGTACATTGGTTTTTTGAAAAAAAATAATTCAAAACTAATTGTCTTTTAAACGCCATGTACCAATAAAAGCACGCTAAAACTATCAATCACCAGAATAAGGCTGTACAAGTGATAAATGTGACAACTTCAGTCAAATTTTCACATTAACATTTCAAAACGATTTCCTATTCGGAATCTAATAATGTTCCAACAAGACATGTTGATGAATCTAGGAAAAAAGTCCACGAAGGGTTAACAAAAGTTTTTATACCAAAAATTCTGACTTTATTGAATTTTTTACTCATGGAAAAAATAACGTTTAGAATTTTCAACAAAAAGTGCTCTTTCTGAATATAATTTTTCTATTTTAGCTGTATATTGCAAATAATAGAACTATTGTTCATAGATATGATACAGACATATGTTTGGCTCTTAAGTGTTCATTAAAAGTTTTGGAAATTTTTTTAATTGTATTATATTCGTAATTTTTCATTCAAATTTGACTTGACTCGAATGTAAGGCATTCCCAATTATTGTTTATTTTAAAATTTAATCCCGTTTCATATTCAGGTCAAGATTTTCTCCGTTTTCGTTAATCGTTTAACCTAGACTTTGTTCAGTTTCATGTCAAAATTTCACTCGAATCTCCATACAAGAAACGATCCATTCACAACATGTTCGTCAAAGTAGTACTCTGTTTCGCTGTGAAAAATACTCGCAACATTTTACTTGCAACATTTTTTTTACGATAATTTTATTGAACTGCCCATTTATTTTGAAGTGGAATTGACAGCTGTCAAAAATTTTTTGTTTTTGTATATTTATTTTTCTCTATTTTGAAAAGCAAAGCATGACTTTCTCAAATTTTTCAATTTCTTGGCAACAAAAAATTTTTCAGAATTTTTATGCAACAAAAAAATTAATGTTGCGAGCGAAATTTTACGCAAACGAACAGAGTACTCGGCTTAAAGCATGACTTTCTCAAATTTTACAATTTTTAAGCCTAGTACTCTGTTCAGTTTCAAGTGAAATTTCACAGAAATCTATACAAAAAGCTATAGCAGTGAAATATGGTATGTGTGAAATTTTCCACAACATGTTCGTCAAAGTCGTACTCTGTTCTGCTGTGAAAAATACTTGCAACATTTCTCTTGCAACATTTTTTCACAACAATTTAATTGAACTGCCTATTTATTTTGAAGTGAAAAGTGGCAGTTGTCGTAAATTGTTTGTTTTTACAAATTTATTTTTCTCTATTTTGAGAAGTAAACTTTACAATTTCTACGCAACAAAATATTTATCAGAATTTTCACGCAACAGAAAGATTATTGTTGCCAGTAAAATTTCACGCAAGCAAACAGAGTACTATGCTTTAACAAACAATTTTGATTGGTCAAAAAAAGATTTTAGTCGGTTTTAAAAGTCAATTTTATTTCTTCTGATTTTAACTAACTTTATCTTGAAGGTCTTCTACTTGTAGCATTCTGTACAGCCTAATTAAATTTACGAGTTCTGAATACTTTTTAAGTGTTTTCCTTTTTTATTGCTTCAAAAACATCTGAATCTGTTGTCTTCCTTAAAAAAATGTGTTAAAATTATCGATAGCTTATATATATCAGCGATAACCCGCGTACACAGGGTCTCACAGACACTTTTGTTATAATTTTTGCTGCAGCGAAGCTTCTGGGTGGGAATTTAATCAATGCTGCATCGGAATGTGTCTGCGTGTTTAATTTAATTATTGCGACATACCAACCGATATTTTTACAAACAATACATTCCACACATATAGCTACAATACAAAAACCCATTAAAATAATGAAATAATTTTAATATATAAAATTTTCCGTTGCAGTAATAATTTTTATTCTGGAAAAGCTTATTAAGAATTTCACAAGAATTTGCGAAAAAATTTGCATGACATGAAAATTCCATTAAATAGCAAAAACAAATGAATATTATAAATGCACAAAATGGCGTTTTAAAATTTAATGTTTTTGTTTTGACTTGAGTAACTCAAGCTGTTGTACAGTATAAAACTATTGAAGATGTCAAGGCAAATAAATATTAAAACAAAAAATCAATATTGTATAAAACTCTAGCTAGGTAGGTAGTAGTTAATGTGAGTGTTTAATATGTTTTGTCAAAAAAACATTTGCGATTGCTTAAGTTTTTCACTTATGGAGAAATAAAATTTAAGAAATTCAACGCCACCAAATAGCTTAACGTTAATTTAAAGTTTTAACTGTAATATTTTTATAGCAATATTTTAATGCCTTTCAATTTAGCTAGTTATTTGCTTACAAGACCAGTTAACTAGGTATTGTTTTTTTTTTTTTTTTTGTTATTTTTATAGACTTTAGATATATATTCGAAAAATAAAGAAAAATTTATTATATTGTTGTTATCTCTTGTAATTCGTTGTGCATTCAACGCAAGTAAACAAATTTATGTTAATTCTTCATTTTGTTGTACTAGTTTTTGTTTTTGGTTGTTTTATCATTAATTTTGTTTGTTGTTGTTTTTTTTTTTCATTCTAACTGCTTTTTCCAGCTGGAAGAAGAGTAGAAAAAAAAAGTACCTACATAAAATGAGTTGGAATGAAAAATTTAACCTTTTACTGTTGTGCTTGTTTATTATCTCAGGCAACGGTATCTGTAACTACAGTCAAGTGGTTGAAGTTCTACTTTTTCCACAAAGCTTTTGTAGAATGTTTTTTTTTATGTTTTTGTTGTTGTTGTTGTTGTTTCACTTACAGTTTACTGAAAGGTTAACAGCAAAAAATTTGTTTTATGCACCCGCTAATTGCGGCAAAAGTAGTACCTACAGCATTTGTTGTAGCTCTTAATCAGTTTTTCTATTTTTTTCCCCCTCATTCTTCTACTGTAGCTTCAGCCATTTTTATAACTTCTCCATTCTTATTTTATTTTTTTTTTTGTTGCTGTTATTATAATGCAAATTTTGCGTTGGTGCGTCAGCAATTGTTGGAACATTTGGGACTAAGTTGAGTTATTGTTGTTGTTGTTACAATGCAACTTCTTCTCGCTGGAGTTGGTACCCCAATTGAAGGCTTTTGCGGCGGAATGTCGCTCCATGTGTGCTGTCCCGGCTTGCCAGTAGTATTTAACGTGGCTGGGCTTGACTTTGTGGTTCGTCGTCATGCTCTGATGGTTGATGGAATGCATGTTGTTGACAGAATAAAGCGTTGACAACGCATCGGGTGAATGTACTGTACAACAACATGCAGAATTATTGAGGCGAAATTTTCTTCTTGTTTATTTTACGCGGAAGAAGCTTGCATCATTTTGGGTTTTAATATTTGTGGTAAGCCACAATAACGGAACATTGAAATTATTCCAAATTATTTTCAAATATATGTCGGATTGTGCGGTGGGAAAATTTTTAAGGAATTTGTTGAACCATTTTCGGCAAAGTTATCCTAATTTTCGAACTAATTTACGAAGATTTTGGGGCAGAAACGTATTTTAACAACTCTCTTTGAGTTTCGTGTGACAACTTTGAAGGAATTTTTAGGGCTCCCTCATCTGCCCTATTCTCCGAATTAAGCGACCAGTGACTATTTCTTGTTTACAAACTTAAAGAAATGGCTCGGCGGAAAGATATTTGATTTCAATGATGAAATTAGGCGCTTAGAATCAAAATGGTCCAACCCACATACTCAAGTAAGGGAGAAAAATTTATTTGAACTAGTAAGGTATATCTTCGACTTGGCCGAAGTTAAAATACCCCACGACCGATTCTTAAGGGTTTAAGAATCTTAAATTGGAGAGCTTTTCGTTTGAGATTTTAGAAGATTTTGTTATTTTTATGTATCTAAAATATAAACATATCAATTGTTTTCCTGAAGCATAAATATAAGCCTTTCAATTTCAATTTTCAATTTTGGGGTTATATGGGAGGTGGGCGTGTTAGTGGGTGGATGACGCCCATTTTTCTAACACACCTTAGTTTTGCACACCATAGATTTTTCAATTTTGGGGTTGTATTGGAGGTGGGGGTGTTAGTGAGTGGATAACGCCCATTTTTCTAACACACCTAAGTTTTGACATAAAACACACAAATACTGAGTTTCAGTTTTGTAACTTTAATATTAGTCTCTTTATAGAGTTTTCATTATTTGGGTTTTATGGGAGGTAGGCGTGGTTTTCAGCCGTTTTAGCCCATTCTCGAACTTGATCTTAGTTTTTTAGAAAAAAGCTTAAATATCGAATTTCAGCACAATAACTTTAAAATTACGACTGTAATCGTGTCCACAGACAGACAGACGGACAGACAGACAGACGGACATGGCTAAATCAACTCAGGTGGTGATGCTGATCAAGAATATATATACTTTTCTATACCTACCACGCCTCTTTATGGGCGTTACACAAGTCGTGACAAAATTAATATACCCCTTACGCAATACGCGTCGGGGTATAAAAATGAATTAATGAATTTTAAGTCGTTCTTAGGGAAAAGAATCATCTCAAAATATTGCCAAAGTTGCTTCATATCTTAGTAAAATCGAATTTTACTTTTGAATTGAATCGAAAATTTTTTGCTTAGACCACTTTTCATTTCCATAATTCAACTTTTTTAAAAATGGCAAAGTGAAACTATTCCCTATAATAGTTTCAATAATGCCAAAATCTTAAGGAAGAGATGTTTATCCCAACAATTTGTAGAGGCATTGCACGAAGCATCTAGAGCTCAAAGAAGACGTTGCAAATAAAATGATTTTCTGTCAAAAATATTATGTTTGATTCAAAAAGCGTCGGACTTATTGAACCGCCCTGGTAATAATTTTCACTATAAAAGGATTTAACGAGTTTGTGGTGAATAAAATATTGAATTCTTAAAGGAAAGTAAAATTTATCACGAATACGAACACATTGAATAATCTTAAGCAAAGGTCGTTTGAGAACAAAACTATAACTTAATTCAGTATTCTAGTAATTATTCTTAATGCAGTATTCTATTCTACACAGTTAAAAATCTTGGACATAATTTAAAACTTTATTGGACTATATATATGACAAAACTAAATTAGGATTAAGATTTAGTCTTCCCGGCCTTTAAATGAAATTTGTTAGTACTTTTTAGTTTCTGAAATAGTCTTTACGAAGTTTTAGTTCTGTGGCTCAATCTTCGTCTTTAATGGTTTCGATTTTAGTCTTCGGAAAGTTTAATTTTTAAACCAATTAATATCTAAGATTCAAACCAATTTAGGTCTTAGCATTAGTATATGCTAGGATTAAATGTAAGTCATTTATGGTTTCAGGTTAAGACCTCGAAGAGTCTAATTTTTAGACCAATTTAGCCTAATGAGATAATGTCTTTAGACCAACTAAACTTGAAACCATCAGAAATAAAAAGCAATTTTTATATTTTTACCCTATAGGGGTACAAATGTTGAGTGATTTTTTTTTAAATTCGATAAAAAAAAACTAAGTTAAGATATTTATTGATGTTTTAACAGTACAAATTATATGAAAAAAATTTTTAAAAATTAAAAAAACTACAGTATGGCAAAGGGTGCGTCCTTCTTATAATCTTAATAATAAAGAATCTATGTATTTTATTTTTTTGCATAGATCACCAAAACAGTTGGAATCATGTCAAGACTCCAGTTCCAGAAAAAAAACAAAATAATTTTCTGTCCATTTTTTTCAAAGTTTTGAATTTTTTAAAAATATTTAAAACGAAATATTATACAAAATTATAGTACTAATACAAGAGAAGAGTATTATTAGTATTGTATACTAATAAAAGAGTAAACATAGAAGGTTCACATCAAATTTCAACTTAATCGGTTCATTAGAACTTGAGAAATCACATCAGACATATTAAGAAAGTTTAAAAAAAACACGTATTGAAAAAAAAATTTTTTTTTTTTTTGTATTATTAAAATATCAATAAATATCTTAAACAAAAATTGCTGGCAAAAATAAATTTTCTTTGTTTTTTTTATTGAATTTTTACAAACGGACAAAAATGTTGACCCCTAGACTAGAATACCGCTTTAAGTGAATTTGTTCAAGTTCTTATCAAATTTTATTATATTTTAAGTTACAATTCATTTTTGATGGATAAAGAATCTTTGGAACTCCAAGATAAGTGCTCATGGAGAACTCTTTCATTGTTCTATTGTAAGGAATTAATTAATTAATTTCATTCAACCTTATAAACTTAATAGTAACTGAATTTCAAAAACAAAAAATGTTTATTGCCATGAAGTGCTTGAATTCGCATTTTTTTTAATGTTCCAAAAGATAGTTTCTGCGTTATTCTTTGCGCCATCAGTTTTAAAGACCTGGAAATAAAATATATACCAAAAAAATAAATCTCTTTTAGTTTTTTCTATGTTTGTAGTTACTAACTACTAATAATCCAAACTTAAACTTTAGGAAATGATCAAAAAGTAACCTTTGTAATTCTTTTGGGAATGATAAAAAAAGTTAATTTTTTATTCATAACTGAATCTTTTATAAATTTCACTAGCAAATTCGAAATATTTGGATCAAAAGTTTCATGAACTCTTTATTTTTTTTTTTTTGCAACATATTCGACTATGTTGCTATGGACTACTTCCTGACTGGTCTAGAAAAAGTTCTGAATTTATGCTTGGAACTCAAAACTAAACAAATCATTTGTTTTGCCATCTAGAGCCTTCAGATTTTCGGAAGTTTCTTTTTAATTATGATGAACATGTTTATTTTTCCAATGAATTCGTCTAAGTTTTTTGTTACTTGTATTAAGAAACTAAGTATCGGATACCATAACTCCGCTCTCATACATAAAATATCTCATAGATCGTTCGAACATAGCTAACAATTCTTTGAAAAACTATCAGCTAGCAGTTTCAATTGCAAACGTCAAAAGAATCTCAAATTAAGACAGATAGTAGAAAATTCAGAAGAAATAACAAGCTTTCAGAGAATAACAGAACATAAGAAGCAGCTTTGAAAAGAGCGGCGTAAAATTGAAATCGTAATATTAGAAAAAAACAACGTTGGACAGTTGTCAGTTAATTAAATATCACTGCTTTCATGCTAGAATGTTACAACTGAAAATTTAAAGTTTTGTATTGAATAATTAATACAAAAAATAATTTAAAACTTCGATTTCAGAGTTTTTTGGCGCTGATTCTCAGACCCAACTCTTTCTTCATTATCATGCCTAAAATTCTAAATTTCAAGTTTTAGTAATACATATTTCACACGAGACGAGTGATATGTCTTCACAACCGATTACACTTAAATGTACTTAATTTAAAAAATGAAAGCTTTTGCTGAAATTTTCCTCATAACTACACACTTAACACGCACAAAAAGTGTGAAATGGAAAGTGAAATGTTAAGCTAAGAAATTATATATATATTTTGCACTTGGCTGCTTCCTTAAAGCAAATATATCTTGTTCATAAATTTTGTTGTGTTTTTTATTTTTTTGACAGTTTATGCAATTTGCCATCTTTGTCTAAATACATATATGTGTGTCGGAATGAACACAGTTTTTTATACAAAAAAATAAATGTCAGACATACTCCAGTAACCTCTTGACAGACGACTGGCCCTTAAAAAATTCTACTTCCTGTATTTAAAGCCGCTCAAAAGATATCATGTGCGCTTATGTGCGCATTAAACCATAAAACGGCTTCATGTTCATGTTGTTGTTGTTGCTATAATTTCACAAATTAATTTTATAACTTCAAATAAAGAAAACAAAAAATAACTGTGCGGTCTAAATTGCTACAAGTTGTTGCTTCAGCTTCTTTAAAAACAAAAAACAAAAACAAAAACATTACAAATACAACTAAAGAGCTAAACAAATTTTTATGAAGCTGACTGTGGCACGGTTTTTGTTGCACATAAATTTTTGACACAATTATTTTTTTTGTGGGTCACGCAGTCATGTAAGCGCAGATCACTTTCAGCGTCAAAAAAAAAAAAACAAAAAATTCCCTCAAAATTAATTTTAATTTTTAGCTAATTTAATTATAATGTGAAAAATATTTTTTATATAATAATCTGATAACATTTTCTTTAATGTTTTTGTATTTTTTCTTGTTTCTTTGCAGGTAATATTATATTTTAAGAAGTTAATCCCCACAAACAGCCGTCTTGGTAAGCTTAACGTTAATAAACAAAATAGACAACAACAACAACAAAAAAAAAATACAAAAAATACACAACTCTTAGCTTGAGCGCTCTCTGCCAACTTAAATCCGATAGAACATTTCCGGTTCTGAGCAACTCGAGGCAGCTCTTAACATAAGCCTCATGTTAGCGAAGCCAGAAACTTGATCCTAATTCGCCGCACAAGTCAAAGTTGCAAAATTATTGTTTATTGTTGTTGGTGTGTCGCAGCTGCAGTCATGATTCTTAAAACAACATAACATAACAACAAAACAAAAATACATGAGCCTCGGTCGTCTTAATTAGGCACGTTTGCCGCAGTTGTGACAGGCTGCGCAGGCGCTGTCAGTCTTTGTTGCAGCAACGCTCTAACATTATGTCATGCGATTTATTTCTCTCACTCAGTCAGTTTAATCGCTCAAACGCTTTTGCAGCCATGTTTTTGCCCTTCGATATGAGGCGCGCCACACCATTTTACGCTTCTTGCCGCCAAGTGTCAAGTTTCAAGTACAACAAAAACAACAACAACAACAGAACGTACCAACATGACGTATGCGTTGACTTCATGTTGCATTTGGCTAATTGTCTAGAAACAAGTTGGTTAGTTGCAAAAATTTTGCCTAAAGTGTGCATTAGGCTGACAGCAAATAAATTTAACAACAACAACAAAAACAAAAATGCTTCATACTCTACAGCGCAATAGACATCAAGTCGAATCAAGTTGAATAGCAGCGGCTGCTGCTTTAATAAAACTCATCATCAACTTAATGCCAAGCAATTTAAATTCGCTAACTATCAGCAACAGTTTTATTTTTAGATTTGTTGTTGGCAGTATTTTAAGCACAAGTCTTTATTCTAGCTGTTAGTTGTTTTGGTCAGTTAGTCATTTAGCCCAACTCCCCTCTGATAGACAACAGTTGCTATTCTGCAAGTGATGCAATTTTTCTACAATTTCCGATGAAGCTACATATATATATTAAACGTGACGGTGTATATACAGAGAATCCGGTCTGGGGTTCCCTGAATATTTTGGATGTGTTTGGATGTGAAACCATCATTATGTTTGATAGTTTCATCAGCTTATTTAAATTCTTTCAAAATGTTTTTCACGCCGAATGAGACCACTTTTAGGCATAGTAATTGTTAATAATGTTAAAATAATAAAATGTAATGTTATATGATGAAAACATTACCAAGATATATACGAAAACTCTCTCCAGCTATAAAAATATTCAGTATTACCAAAGAACTTTTTTGAAAATTTTAATGTAAATTTGTTCATCAACGCTCTATATTCTGAGAGGTAAAAAAACAGATTTGTGAGGTCTTCATTTTTTATCTTCAAAATTAAAGCTTCCTTTTCTCGGGGAAAAATTTTTTAATATGGTACGGATTGTATATAAAATTATTTAAATTTTGTAAGAAAAATTAAAAGTATTTAAATATTAAATTGAATGTGAAAAGATTACTTTTCCTTTGTTGCCGAAACAAAGTGCCTTTTTATACCCACAAGGGTATTGCGAAAGTGGCATATTAATATTGTCACGACTCCTGTAACGCCCATAAAAAAATATATATTATTGATCAGCAACATCAGCAAAGACGATTTGCGGTTGTTCGTCTGTCTGTCTGTCCGTCTGACTGTCGACACGGTAACATCCGTAATTGAAGTGCTATCACAAGAAATTTTATATTTTCACTTTTATCGAAAAATCTAGTATCATGTTCGAAAATGAGCCAAATCGGATAAAAGCCACGCCTACCTCCCATACAAAGTGACTTTTTAAATTCACTAAAAAATTATTTAATGATTTGAAATTAAAAAGACATAAACTTGACATGCTTCAAACAAACACATGAGCTTTGATCTCGGTTACGAACTCTGAGAAAGAAAACCCAAGCCAATCTCCCATACAAAGTGAAGTCATCAAAACAAAAATTCTCTTAAAAGTTTTTACAAAATCAATCAATGGCTAGGAATTTAACACATAAGCTTTAATTTTTAATATTTATACTGTGTTTCAAAATCGGCTGAAAACTTCACCTACCTCCCATATAAAGTGAGGTTATCAAAATAAAAATCCTTCATAAATTCCTCAAGAATTAATGAATTAACACAACATCGCATACATAAGTTTTGATATTTAAAGGTGCTCTGAGCTCCTATAAAAATAATAAAACCTAAATAACTTCGGATAAACTTAAACAAGGCTATCGGAGTATTTTAACTTCGCCAAAGTCAAAAACATAATGTTTGAAACATTCCATACTAGTTCCTATTAATCTTAATTGGCCTGATATCTGGCAACTTGACTTGGCCATCTATGATACATATTATTATAATTTCGACTAGAGATGGGTGCGTGAGTGATTTTTTCTCATGATCACGCACGCTCACGATTAAAAATAATGTTGACTCACGATCACGCACGCTCACGCTGTGAGTGTTTCTTATCACGCACGCTCACTATTAAAAGTTATTTTTTGATCACGATCACCATGGCATTTTACTCAAGAGTCATCTCGAATACGTTTTATTGGAAGAAGAATACACATAAGTTTTTAATAAAAGGTTATTTAGTGCTTTTAAAATAAGAAACGTTAATTTAATTCATATCTTATATAGATATATCTTACTTATTAAAATTATTTGTATACATATGTTATTTTGGAGCAATATTAATATTATTTAGACGGAAACATCATCAATAAAAATTCAAAAAGTGGTTACATGGACATCTTTGTTTTGTCTTCCACAGAGATCTAACACAGAAATCTTCTACAGAGATCTAAGATCTAAACATCACACTTTTAAAATTTTTCTATAAAAATTCCAACTCCTGAACTTTTGTCAAATTTTCATGATTCGAGAAATTATGATTTAAAGTTATCAGACATTAAAATATCATAATATTGGCTAAAAAGTGCTGAAAGCTTAAGTTGGTGATAGACCTTATATAGCATCGCTATTTGTATTTTAAGTCGACTTCGGCAATTCTTGCCTCTGTGTACAGATATAGCAGGTTTCGGTGAAATAACATCCAAAATAAAAAATGAAAGCCCACAATAAATGAAATAACGCCCAAATCAAAAATGAAATAACGTCCACAATATTTTCAAAGCATTATTATTTTAAACATTTTGGGCCTTATTTCATAATGAAATAGCCGCCAAATATGTATGAAAAATATTTGGATATTATTTCCTTTGTGATTTTGGGCGTTATTTCATAGTGAAATAAAGCCCAAAACAAAAATTAAATAACGTCAAAACAAAATTAATCAAAGCCCAAAATTTTGGATCTTTTCATTATGAATAAAGCCCAGATTTGTATCAAAACTTTTTGGGCATTATTTCATTAGGCGTTATGTACCCAAGTTAAAGTAGCCACATTTCACCACTTTTTTTGGTACACCAAGTTTTATGAAGCCTCTTTTATGAAATTCTTATCGCAATTCGAAACTTTTTCTCTTTTTTATTATTTCTTACTTTGTTTGTTATCCTGGAATGCGTCTTTTTCATATCCCGAAATTCTAGTGTACCTCTCAGAACTCTTCCGATCTAAATAACTGGTATTTTTTTCCCACTAAGGATTTAATTCACTCTTCCAGAATTCCTGGTAAAAATTTAATACCAGCTTTTTCAAAGAAAGTGTTGATATTTTATTGCCCAACACTGTATATTAACACTAAAAACTGCACGTTAAGCAACGCCCTACATTAGTATGCTAAACGGTCATTCAAACCTCTCGGCAGCTTCCTGCTTAATATCAGCAGTTTTCTTTTTTTCCTCCCCTCCGCCCCGTAAATTTGCGAATATCAATCGCTGCGATCAACTCAAGTCATTTATTTTCGACTGACAGCATGTTCTCTACCTTAAGTTGCTGCTGTTGTTATTTTTGTATCTTCTTTCTGCTTGATATGGTCTGCTACTCAAGTCAATACAATCAGTTTTGGTTATAAGGGTGACACCCACTTTTTTTTATCAGAAGCTGCAGCGTTTATTAAATAACGGTATTGAAATTCAGTGCACATACTTGATGAAATTTCGCATTAATTTGACAGCAAAAAAAGGGAACAACAAAAGCAAAGAAAGGTTTAAAATTACCAAAACAGAAAATAAGAATAATAACAAACAGCGCATACATGTTGCTAATATAACATACGGCATGTTGTGTTCACCAAAAACTGATCAGCAAATCTTGATCGGCTATCATAACCATGTTAATAAAAACCAAAATTTATTACAAACACACTTCAAAATGAAGAGTTGCAAAGAAAAGCCGTTAGTTTGTTGAGAATGTGCTCTGAATTTCTTCGTACCATTCAAAAATTTCAAAATGATCTTTGATCAGCAGGTACGGCAACACTGGTCGATCGCTGTTGGTTATATGTGCGTGCCATAGTTAATGAATGGCAGTCATCAAAATATTTGTGCTGTACAAACAAACCTCACAGACATAAACAAAGCAACAAAGTTCTCAACATATAACTTTATTTATTTGAAATTTTTTAAAGAATTTTATGTGAACCTTCGTCTGTTTTGACAGTTAGTAACGAGAACACGTAATGAATGCTAACATGTTGCCAACAGTTGTACGTATTTGTAGGCTGAACATGTTGTTCTTAACA
Source organism: Tetanocera ferruginea (assembly GCA_958299015.1). NCBI lineage: Eukaryota > Metazoa > Arthropoda > Insecta > Diptera > Sciomyzidae > Tetanocera > Tetanocera ferruginea. The sequence goes on along the minus strand of OY282640.1, from coordinate 2,584,901 downwards.
TGACCAACTTGCTAACGTCCGTTCCTTCATACAACCATACGTCCACGATAGGCTAATTCATAAAATTAAATTTTCGAAAATAGATTTGCACGAAATTAAAATCGCATTAAAGCCAAGTTAGAACCAAAGCGTGGTTGTAGAAAAACACAAACAAATGCTTAGCATGATCGTGATGCTTGACTTGATCGTGCTGAGACGTTGTACGTGATTAAATTTAAGTTTATTCTTGAGTGCAACGGTTTTTTGTGTGTAGATTTGAACAGCTTTTTGAATTTGACAGTAGTTCAACTTCATGTCAACGACTAATTAACAGCTGTTGTTTTTGGAATCAACAAAAAGAGTCTCAAGAGAGTTACAAAAATTTCAAAACAAGCACAACGAACTTGAAGTTAATGACGTGCCAAGAGTAGCAACAATAATAATTGTCTGACTATGACAAATCTTATGGCAACAAAAAAAAAAAAAAAAAAAAAATGCCAAATATTACCATATTTTAGTAAATCCAGCAAGTTAATTAGGAAACTAACAATTTTTCTGCTGAACTAACGAATAAGATCAACTTATATGTATGTGCGGCAGTGCTCAAAGAGCGCAGAGCTGTTGAATTAATGTTGTGTTGATTGAATATTTTTCAAAACACTTAATTTGCACGATCATTTCGGACGCACTTTGGGCCACTTTGTGTGCTCTTATTAAAATTATAATTATCAACTCTGCAATGGGCTGGCTTACTTAAGATGTATTTGGAACATCTTACCGATCATTAGCGTTCATTTTTAACAAAAGCTCCCTCAAGGTATCTCAGCTAGCTTATTAATTAATATATTTATTCATTAGGTTTCAATGTCACAAAAAAAATCATTAGTTGCTTGCATATTTGGCATGATCAGCAATTGTTTCAGAGCTTATCATGGTTGAGCTTTTGAATGCAGCTCTTTGTGCAGAGAATATTTGCAATTTCTATTCATTGCTCTGGTGAATCCGCTATTGACCAACGATCACTTGAGCTGTCTGTGATGATCAGCAGCATAACAAAAATTTCGCAAGTTTTAATATTTTTGTTGTATTTTTTATTTTTTTTTTTTATTTGTGCAAAAGTTTATTGACTTTATTATCACCGCTATTTGCATAGAAATGTGCTTTAATTAAACTATAGAAAAAAAAAACTCAATTAATTCAAGATTATGAAAACAAATTCAATTTTTTTACGTTAAGATTTAAAAATATAATGAAAAATATATATAGACAAGTTTTGGGGCTTAAAAAGCGCACAAATTTGTAAGAATTAAGTGCCCGGCTAGCTCAGTCGGTAGAGCATGAGACTCTTAATCTCAGGGTCGTGGGTTCGAGCCCCACGTTGGGCGAATTAATTTTTTTTTTTTTCTAGTGAATCTCAACGTGTTACACGTTGTTCAATCTGATCTTCAATTATAATTAATCGCCACAGCTTAGCACGCTACTAAATCAACAAAAAAACAACAACAACAACAAAAGACAACATTATGAATTCATGCCAAGACAGTTTGTGGCACTTAAAATGCGTTGAATAAAATATTTATTAAAAAGTTGTCGCATGCAAAATTATGTCTAGCTTGCAGCAGCGGCAGCAGCGACAGCAACAGAAGCTTGAACTATGATGATGGCATTCATAATAATAATAAAAATAATAATAATAATAATAATAACGATGATGATGATGATGATGATGATGATGATGATGATGATGATGATGATGATGATGATGATGATGCCTAAAAATATTTTTATAACAATTTCGTGCGTTACGTGTTTTTGTTGAACGGCACACGAGACGAACGCGACGTTATTTTTTTTTTTAAAATAATAAGAAAAAAGCAAAAAAAAAAACATTTATGCATATTAAATACTTTCACTTTTTATAGATGCGAGTGAGTATGTATATAAATACCCAAAACACAACAACAACAATAACAACATCGAAAATAACAAACAAATATTCCACCAGCTACAAGATACACAAGCAGCAGCAAGACATGCGTATCCACGAAATACGATGGCAACTTGTTAGACACTTGTTAGTGGCAAACAGACAGACAGACAGACAGACAGCCAAACAAAAAGATGCATAGCTACACGTCCGCACAAATAGATAAAGCAGCAGCCATTGTTTCTTTTCTGTCCAACACTTCGAATCCGCTAAACAAACAACAACGAACTAATCAAGCTAATCCGATCTTGGAGCGTGTGATTAGCTGCTTATGACTGCGTTGATTGGTCTCGAATTGAGATGCATCTCGATGAGTGCAAACAAGTGTTTGTGATTAACTTGCATTACGTTGCATGCGTTTGCAATTGTAACGAACGATTGCATGCCAGATACAAAATAGTATCTACAAGTTAGCGGCGGCGTGTATCTTAGCTATGCCGCCGCGCATTGCATAAGGAAATCGATAAAAAAAAATAATAGATTTCTTTTCAGCTACAGCTTAAAGAGGCGTTTAACAAAAGAAACCCACAATTTATGTATTTCGTTTGACTGAAAAAAACTGTTAATTTCACTCGAGCGTGCACGCTTGTTAAACATTTGAAACGCAGTCTGTCAAAAGTGACAGCAGCGTCGAAACTTTCGGACTAATTAAAATGCAGGTATTTCTAAGCAACAAAAGTGCGTTGCCGCCCGACTTAAAAATGAAAATGAAAGCATGTAACTTCATTGAAAATAGCAACAACAAATATTACAATAGCATAGAACGATTTCACACTCGATCTCATTTCAAATCAGCTCTACGCTTGCTTGCTGTCATTTATGCTTATTTTAAAACTAAAATCCTAGAGCCAATTTTAAACAATCTCCTTCTCTTATACCGGCTGTTTGGTCTTGGTATTCGCGCTGCTACGATTACAGCTATCTACAGTCGTTTTGCAAACCGAGTTGCATGCCGCCAATGTCGCAATGTCGCAATGTCGCAGCGCAGGAACGCGCCAAATTAAAATTCAAATCATCAACTCAGCGATAATTGCAATTACATAAAATAAAGCTCAAGCAGTGAGTTGTATAGAATTGCATGAAATTGCAAATGCACTGTCTTTTCTTCTTTTCATTAAACAAAAGCTCATGAATATCTTCCCAGAATCAATACATATAGTATACAGTTTACCCAAGCGTCTCAGCGTCGTCTGTCTGTCAGCCAAGTAATTAATTTGCATTCGCAGCTAATACGCAGTTGCATATAAATAAAAATAAATTCTGCCATACTTCTGCCAATTCCAAAGTGCAGCCAAGTTTTTGCATCGTTTTATTGCTGGCTCTTCCAATTAAAATGGAAAAAAAAAAAACAAAACAAAAATGCAAACTTGCAAATAGAAAAACATTTAATACGCCAGACGACAGAAAAACTTGTTGAAAAACTCCGCAGAATTCAGTTCAAGGTGACAAAAAAAAACAAAAACTACAAAACATAGCAACTGCAATACACAAGTAACGCCAAGTAGAGCACAACCTACAAGCTCATCCGTCTGTTGGATCTGTATTAAAAAGTGCGCTTAGCAGGGAGCTGATAGTGCAGAATAGCAACAGACGTTGACAAGGACAAAAACATACTTTCGAAGAAATTTTATAAAAACAAATAAACAAAAAAGTTAATTGCTGCACTCTTATCTTTAAAGAGCAAATTTTGATGTTCGAGCAGCCAAGATTCCCAAATATATCGTATAACCAGAGCCATATGCGAATCTTTGAGTTTTTTTGATTATTTTTAGAATATTCTGAGCTACCCGGAATAATAAATAATATCTGGGTATTTTGGAGCTTTTCGAATATTTCATATATTTTTCAATGTTTTTGTGAGACCAATAGAAGATGTAACTAAAATAATTTTAAAATCCTTGGATTTTTGTGAAACAAACAGCAGTAAATCTAGTAAATTTTTTCTCTTTAACGTTACACTCAAAAGCATATTTCTGTTAAGAAATCGAAAATATTACATAAAACCAACAAATTTTGTATGTGTGCATGAAAGTGGGTCTCAAAACTTGCATTTTGTGTGAAAAACTTTTCTTTTAACTTTTGTTGTTTTGAAGATAAAACCAATTTTATGTGGTCTTTAACGTTACATGCATATTATACTCTAAAGTCGTAAGGTCATGATTTATTAACTTTGTGCAAACGTTTGTAACAACTAGAAAGAACTGAGTCCGGTATAGAAAAGTATATATATATTCTTGATCAGCGTCACTTCTTGAGTTGAACTATCCATGTCCGTTCGTCCGTCCGTCTGTGTGTTGTCCGTAAACACAGGATAAGAAGTAGGAGTCGTGATAAATGCGTAACACTTTGTACACATTTTTGGATAGACCTAAAAATCCGCACTATTTTCAATTTTTGGAATCTGCTCACGGGCACACCTACCTTCCATACAACCAAAAAATTAAAATCGCTGTATAGATAGTTGTATTTAAGCTACAAAAATAAAATTTGATAGATATTCCAATATATTTTTCAATGAACTTAAATTGATGTAAATACACGGTGAGAAATTTGAGCTGAAAACAATCCCTAACTAATTAATTTTGGGAGTGTTTTTGAGCTAAGCCATTATGTTCTTGATAACAAGCCCTAATGTGATTGTTTATCAAAAATTAACACGCCCATTTGTGCATAATGCACGTATTATTTGGATTATGAATCAAAAAACTAATATGCTCACTTGTGCCCAATTTATGTCATTTTGGTATTGTCTATAAAAACAAAAAACATGCTCATTTGTGTCCAATGCATGCCAGTTATAAATTGATAGTAAAAAAAACATTGTTAAAACTTTATAAATTGGCTTTTATTTGACGTACAGAAATAAAATTGATCAGTAATGTATTTAAAATAAGAACTATGCACAAAAAAATAGGCGTCATCTGCTAACGAACACGTCCACCTCCCATACAACCCACTTTAGTAAAAAAATCTATAAAGAGGTTTTTATATGAGCTACAAAAATTAAACTTGGTATGTGATATTATTGTATCAAAATTAAAATGTGTTCATAAAATGAGCATCATCCACCCATTAACACGCCCACCTCCCATATAACACACCATTGCAAATACTAAAAAAAGGTTTATTTTGGACCAAGAGAGTTAAAACTTGGTATGAGAGCATTCTATATCAAAGCTAAGGTGTGCACAAAAAAAATGAGCGTCATCCACCAACGAACATGCCTTCCCACAACCCACATTAGTTTAGCCTGTATAATTCTATAAAGTATACATGGAAAAAAAGGAAGTCATTTCTATTTGTTGTTGTATTTTAATATATATTTTAGTATTGTAGGAGGTAAAGAGTATTCCATAGTCAGGCTAGACCGACTTTAGACTTTCTTAACTTGATTGAGTTAAGAGTCAAGGTAAATTAAAGAACTAATGCAAAGAATTTCATTTCAATTTTCTCAATGATAATTTTCTCAATTCGGATTCTTCAAACATTTCTAAGCAACATTCTGTCAAAAATATTAATTTAAGATATCTGGTTAAGACCACGACTTTTTGATATTGTAATAAAAGTTACTTCCTCTATCATTAAATTTTAAATCCAAAATGTTGAACCTTTTTTTGAAATATAAAAATAGAAAAACAAATCACTCTTAAAAACTATTTCTGCCTCTTTTTATTTGTTTGGATAAGAAATATACCTATAGAGCTTTTGGTTCTCCTGAACCCCTTTTTTGTCCAAAACATCAAGTGTTTTTCAAACTTTTTTTTCTTCAGAATGCATACCCAAGATAAGCAAAAAAAAGTAAAGATATTGACAGTACATAAATATTGCCTAAAAAAAAAATTGTAATTTTTCGCTTTAAACAACTCTTTTGAGACCCCAAAAATCAATACTTCGACATTTTCGAATATGTATTTCTTTAAACGCATAGAAAGTATGTATTTTTTATGGTATTCACTTGTATTAAAGCTTTTTGGAAATCGCTCTTCTTTTGTTCTTCTTCTTTTCATGGATATATCGTAAGGTGTGGATTAATAAAAAAAGGTGCAAAAATAGTTTTTTAAAGTACCTCTAACTTTTGAGTTGCTGTCCGGTGAAATCTTAATTTTGATCTAGCTTAATGATCATCATCACTTATTTTATATACTTTACTTTGGTTGCTTAGTAAAAAACGATGGGAGCTTATTATTTAATAGATTTTATTACTGTATGCTTTATACCAAAAATTTGTTAATATTGCATATTTTGTTTTTTTTGTATAAAAAATAGAATATTTCAATTTGGAGCCATGTATAGCTCTCACAATAGACTAAGCATAAGTTCTTCAGCTCAGCACATATTTTATTTTTTACAGAAGCCAACTTGTTTAATTTTACTCAGGTTTTTTCTTGTTGCATGTTTTGGTAGATTCTTTTCGGAAAAATGGGATATACAATTCTTTATTTAACGGGACTGTTGAGGACACATATTTTTTGGGAAACAAAACTATACACGTCATATTGTAAACGCCAGTTTAGATTTTTAACTTTTGGTTTGAGAAAAAAATAGTTTTTGACTAAGAAAGCAGGCAAACCAGGATATACTGTGTACTTGAGAGTGTTTAGTAATTTACTATTTTTTCTCAAATTTTTTTTTGCCTATTTTTGATTATTTATGTAATCATTATTTGTAATATTTTGCCAACATTTTTTACTAATATTTCGTAAATTTCAGACATCTTCTTTCAAAATAATGACATTGCTATGTTTATTTTTTCAAATTGCTATTTCATAGCAAAATGTTTCACACGCACACATATACACACTCACACATGTCTGCACATTTGTTGCAGCACATCTTGCGTGCTGCACATTTGCTTTTATTTAATAGTCGAGCGGCGCCCCCTTTTTTTATGGCTGATGATTATGTTTCCCCAGCCGTGTATCTCACACGGAATTCCGCTATGGTAGCTTTTTTTAGCGCATGCGTGGCGGCATTTGATGGATCTCCACAAACGGCTTGTGAGGACTTGAATACCCCATTTAAGCTGCAATACAAGTTGCATGTTGTTGGCAACAACAACAACAGAAAAAAAAGGAATGCATGAAATTGAAGACAGAAATGAATAAAGGGTGAATAATTTGCAACGCTTCCATGCAGGAATTTTGCTGAAACAGCACTTAAATGTTGCCAAAATGCAAAATAACACAGAATTCAGACCAAGAACCATCACAAAATCATCACAGATGACTAAAATTAGATTGCCATAAAAGGTTTTTAAATTTTAGCATACAATCGAACTTGAAGTTTTGTTGGCACAACTTGCATAGCGGTAATTCCCTCACTCCCTGGCCACATGCAAATGAGTTAAGAGTAAGACAGCAAAAACAACAAATACAATGATTATTTCAATTATCGATGAATAATTGAATTTGCCAACTGCTATAAACTTGGTCAGGCAAGCAGCCGACCGACCATCGACTAGGGAGTCATTCATGCACAGCCACTTGCGCTGTCTTGAAGGCTAGCAAGAAGGAACACCAGGGTTGCAAATAAGTCAAGGTCGTTGTCATTGCACGGCTGCAGCAGCACTGCAGTCTATTCTTATGTGTCTTTAGGCTCTGTTGCTGCTGCTGTCGTAGCTGAAGATGATGATGATGTTGATCATGATGCATGGCCAACAAGTCATAAAATGTTCGTCTTTATGTGAGCACAATATAAATGCAAACGATCGTGATCTTTTGGAATTGAAAAAAAAAAACCAAAAACAACAGCTTAGATACAAAGCCTTATTGGGCCGTATCCGTGGCATACAATGTAGCCAGCCGCCCAATGAAATACAGCATTGAACATGTAGATGGCAGGATAATGCCTAACAGCCAAATGTTTTGGGCTGAAATTCCTGTGAGAATCAATTGAAAAGTGCAAACGTGGTTCTGAAAGATAGATTCGTCTTCCTTTGGTGTTTATTCATAGTTGAACGAACGCATAACTGCGAAAACACACGTAGCTGCCACACCTAGCTTCTTTTGTTACCGGCATTTCACTTCAACAACAACAACAGCCACAACAACAACGACAACAACTATGTAAATTCTACAACAAACACTTGCTGACAAAATTCTTGCTATTGAATGGTTGCCAGACACTGCTGCTGCTGCTGCTGGTGCGATGTCGACGCTTTGGGACGCTTCAAAAGGCAACAAACGAATGCCTGGGGAGTCACCGGAGCCACAGTCACCATTGTTAGCAGAGACCAACAATAAAACAATGCAAACAACATTAAAATGCAAATTCATATCGTTCTTGCCATAAGCAACAAAAAAACAAAAAAAAAAACAAAACAAACATTGTTTATATTTCAAAAACAGAATATCTAAAGAATAGCAACAGCGTAATTCTTCAACTGTTTGATGAAGAGAAAAAGTTGTATGCACTGGTAGGAGAAATATCACTTATTTCCGCCCCAAAGTATGCAATGAATATTAAAGTTAAATAAACTAATTAAAACGACGGCTCAACATGTTCTAATTCTTTAGCTTGATGAGTAGCTAAAAATAACACATGATGCCGTCATATCCGCTTCCTCTGACACAACACAATATCATGTCTGTGTGTTGAAAACAAGCAATGAAAATAAACTCAACAGTTGCAACACAAAACATTCCTGTCATTCCAACACTGCATTAAGTTCTTGTAAACCTGTTGTTGACAACAGTAAAAACACTACTAAATCCCTTAAGAATGCAGAGAGTTGCCAGACTAAGATATGCAAACAGTCACACAAATCTTTTGTCCAACGCCTCTTCGCCAAACGCATTGATTGCACAACATTTTCTGGGTCATGCAGTCACATAAATCAACAACATCAAGCAAAAGAAAAATAAAAAAAAAAACACTATTAGAAGCAACATCAATGAACCAGCAGCAACCAACAAAAAAATTATGCATTGCAGTCGCATCGATCGTGTCGATTAGTCTGTCGGTCACAGTGTTTTTGTTTCACGCAACTCCATAGATCGATTAGTAAAACGCACTGAAAAGCATGTTGAGCAGATGCGTGGCTAATAAGCGTGGAATTCTTACTCATCTTCATCATTATTGTCTTCATCGTCATCAGGAAATCGTGTTCTACTAAATAAATCTCCAGATGTATTTTTAAGGAATTTGTTTGGCACAAACTTAAACAAGCAGCAAATATATGGAGCAACTGCTGCTGATGTTGTTGGCGCCAACACAATATTTAAACGTAGCAGCAGTCGCGGCAAATGAGTTGGACTTTGTAACTTAGACGTCAGCTGCTGGTAGCAAGTTCGCAAAAATGTTGAAATTTTAAGAAATTCCATTTTACATTAATTGAAATGGATTTATTTGGTTTGAGTGCAATTTTTAACCGAATTGAGTGCAAAAAATGTCAACGAAACCAATAGTTAACGATCGGTTATGATTATATGTGACAAATTAAGCAGTGCGATCAGTTACGATCAATTGTTTGACAATTTTATGTTATTAAAAAGGCGACCAGATAAAACGTTATTTAACAACATACGATATACTTTATATACTATTAAAAATTGCGATCGAACATGATTAGCTCAGTTTAATACGATCTTTATCAGATTTTTAATGATCATCGCAAAGATTTAGCGCATATTTAAAAGATATTAAAAACTGTTGTTAAAGACGACAAGAAGTGATCGACGTCTTTTCTTTCAAATTAATCAAGCATTATCTGCCGATCGTCGCTCAGCTAATTGCGATCAGTTGCTCTTTATTATAACTGATCACATTAAAAACACAGATTTTAAGTGATCAGTTTTGCTTGAGTACTATTTCTTAAGTTTATTCACTGATATTTATCGTGTTGAGGAATATCCATGACGATCGGTTTACATTTTTAGGTCACAAAAATATACAAAATTTCGTTGAGTTCTAAATTATACGGGAATAGATTGATCACCGGCTACTATTTTGAAATAATTGCAATCAGTTTCATTTTATAGCAAACAAGCACAAAGCTACGATCAGTTCATGTTTATAATATAGAGGTCAGTCAGTGCGATTATGAATAATTAAAAATATCTCTACTGTTTATTAACGAGTGTCATTAGCTTAAAGGACAATCATTTGTGTTGAAATAATTTAAGAGTTGCTTCAAGGTCATCAATTCTGATTAGTCTCCAATCTGTCTGCGATCATAAATTATATGTTTATATAATTACAGTTATAGGTGATATGAAGTGATTTTTGCATTTATTTGAAATCAATACAGTTACATTCATTAGCAATCAAGCTCTTACTTACGATCAGTTCATCTAAAGCTGTCATAGAAAGCAATAATTTTTAATGGGTTGTGATTTGATGAAAAATTACGCAGTACGGAGCAATTAACTGCGATCAGTTGTTGTTTTTTGTATTAAGAAATGTTTAAGATGTGTTCATATGTAATAATTTTATAACCAAATCATTGATCGGATCTGACTTTTTTGTTCTGTATTGTCTACAAAATCAAAGTTGAGTTCAGACAGTATGACGATTGCGAGCAGTCTGCGATCAGTCGCAAATTAATGAATGTATTTAAAACAAAGCAATTATAATCAATATTTAATAGTCGATCACAATTCATCAATTTTTTTAAATTAGTTCAGTTACATACTAAAATCATCGAACTGATTTGAGTTGCTTGTTCTTAATGTCGATCAGTTCTGCCAAGACGATAAGTTGCCATCAGAAATTATTGATTTCTATAAAAAAATATGATCAGTTGATCATAAGTTTTGAGCTGGTTCATTTATATTTATTTATCTACTTACATCAACATTGCAGTTGAAATTATTACTAATAACTACGTTAATGCTCTAAAATTGTTATCCATAATCATGAAACAGAAACACCGAAATATTTATTATAAATATTTATTAACCCGCTTATAATGCCTGCCGCTAAGCAAACGCGAGAGTCAGCCACGCTAATAAATACAGATCTCTAAAAATAATTTTCAATCTTTCACTGAGCGTCTGCGTTGTAATTGAAAAGAACACAAATATATTAGTAAACTGTCAAAAAGTCACACATTTAACCAGCACTGCCAGCTACAAATATTATTGCATTTTCTCATATTTTCTATCCTGTCTCATTATTTTGCTCAAATGTTTATTTGGCGTTTGGATTATCGTTCAAATCACGAAATATTTTTGTCAGTCGTCGTTTATGCGGTGGCGGTAATGAAAAGTATACAGTACGAAAAATATTTCGTGTCGGCATCGCGTGCGTTTTATTCGCGCTAAAGATTTTAGTATCGATTTATTTGAAATTGAAATTAATTTTCATTTTTCATCGCGTGTTTGTGTGATTTTGTGGAAAACTATTTGCATTCGAATAAAGCAAACAATTTTTTTTTGTTCGCGTAATACGCAATAAAAAAGCCTATCGAACGATATGTTAAGCGTTACAATTTTGCTGCAATTGACTTTTGAATATTTTTTTTGCACCTTTAAAGAAAAAATTATGCCGCGTCTGATGCAGTGTTTTGAGGATCTGGGAATTAGGTAATTAAATGGGTTAAACATAAGACGCAATTAAAATCTATTCGTAGTAATTTGCTGTATTATGAAAGAGTTTATAACGAAAGACGCTCATAAATTTGTCTAAATGCAGGGGCGTAGAAAAATATTGTTTCTTGAGTTTTTGGTAATTATTCATATGGGTGTGACAGTTTTTAAAAAGTTGACGTTATTTTTGTATTTGTAATTTTAGTTTGGCAAATAAATTAAAAATATTCTTTGTTTTAGCACTCACTTTTATTTTTATTTTAACCTGACCAAGGTTGTCTTTCCTTCCTTCTTTTACAAAAGTTAAGAATTTTTCATACTATTATCCACCTCTTTAAATCTATACTACTTTTATGAAATGCTCTCAGATTATATAATGTCTAAATATCAAGTTTATGAATGCTGAATTTTGTTTAAATTCAGATTAGAATTCATTTGAAATTTCAGCTAGTAAAAGTCTTCTGCTAGTTCTTGAACTAAATTTTAATCTAGAACTCTATCCTTAGACAAAGGTATTGAAAATTTCTTTCTATTTAAGGGAGAAAAGGGTCTTTGATAAAAAACTCTTATTTTTGTGCTTATTTTGACGTATAATTACGCTTTAAAGTGCCGTTTGTATGGGGTCGTTTTTACAAATTTTTTCAAGCACATGAAACGTTTTTGAGCAACACTTTATGGTATACCTACAGCCTTTAATACTTATCGTCCAATAATAATGTACATGCTAAAATATCAGATATATCGTAAGCTTAACGAATAACTATTTATGGATTTTGCTGCTATTTTATTAAAGCCACAAAATAACAAAATCTAAAAAAAATTTACATTTTCATATGAGAAAATCAATCATTGTGGCAAAAATCAACTTATGATATGCTTTAAAATTAAACTCAATTAAACGGCATTCTACATCTTTACTTAGAATACTATCGAAACTGTTTCTTTTTTTTAAGTGAAACTTTATTAGCGGCGAGTGAAATTTCAAGGTCCTGTATTCGTGACGCTTGTGTAACGTTTTCAATTTATATGAAAATTTTCAAGATAGCTTTATTCGTGAAGCTTATAATAATGTCAAAAGCAAATATTTATATAACAATTTCCACTGCCTAAATATAAAATAAAATTTGTCGCGTCAAATTCTTCGAGTTAAATTATTTTTTCGTTCCGGCAGTTTAAACGTTCGGTCAGATACTTTCTCTCTCTATTTTACACTTAAATCTCTATTCCTTACTTTTTAATGTTTAACTTTTGTCGCTTGTGAGTGATATAAACTTACCTTATTTTATAAACTTTTTTATAATTTTTGTACATTGTTCTAAGAATATTCTGATAAATTTAGATAAAAAAAATATTGAAACTTAAGCCAGTGGTAGTGCTGAAAACCGAGCTACTTCAAAAAAAGTTTCCATGTGGTAGTCAGCATAACTCATGATTTCATCACCTGAAATTCAAAAAATGAAAAAATCTTTAGTACATAAGTTTATCTTGGTTAAAGAATGTAAATTACGTAATAGGAGACCGAGATTCAATTGTCTATAACTCAAAAAGTTTTGCTCCCAATGACTACAAATTTTCTAACAATACTTCTTATAAATTGTAGCATCAGAAAACAATACATTTTCCAATACTTTCAAAATAAAATTTCTTAACAATATTTCTTCTAAATTACAGCCAATCCAATTCTTTCCCTTCTTAAGAAAAATAAATTCCTTAACAAAATATAAGAAGCAGATAACTATTAAATTGAATTTTTTTTTTGTTCTAACCAACTTTGAACTAAACCATTATCTCCCTAATGCTCCTACCAACTACGCCTCTGCAAGAGCGACACATGTTTTTTTTTCATTTATTTTGCTGTATATTTATATATTTTTTGCTGACGTCAATTGCGCAATATATTTATGTGTGTAGCAAAATATGAAAACAGCAAAAACTTATATCGTTTGTTTGGTACATCTTGGCCACTTTAGTAAATACCGATTTAATGTAAATTTGTAAGTTTACACAACATGCTAGCCAAAAATTTTCACAATTTTTTAATTTTTTTTTTTTTTAACAAAACAGCCAAGCAAGCCAAATAAACCATGAACCATAAATAATTTTCTATTATTGGCCAAGCTTTTTGACGATGGCAGCGTTTAAGTAAAATAAGCCTAATTTTAATGAACATAATATTTCTTAGACATGTTTATTTTTACATATGATCATTCCAATTATCACCTAATGATAATTTTCATAAAAATGCAAAAAATAGCTGTCTAATAGAATTCTTAGCGACTCATAACTTTCATTTGCTTATTCATCATCTGCAATCAATTGAGTCATATTAAAGTCACATTAAAATTCCGAGTTAAAGGTATTATTTAACAGTCAGCAAAAAAGCAATGAAAATTAAAAAAAAAAAAAACATTAGTTTTTAACCGTTGGCAATGTTGTTGGCTATAAAATTAAAAATAATCCATAACAACTACTCTAAATTGCATCTCATGACACGACATTCATATCCGGTGCTTTATTGAAATGTTGTTAGAGTCGTTGTTGTAGTTGCTGTTGTTGTTATTTTTACCGCTAAACACAACATGTTGTATCTGTAAATTACAATATTAATAAGTTTGCGCTCACTTTTTGACATTCATTCAATGAACGTACCAGACTGTCAAAACGATTGAAAATTAAAATTAGAAAAAAAACAATCAAAACATATTTAAAGCGGGGCTGTGTACAACATTAAATTATTTTATTTGACAGATCTTGACACACTTGAGTGCAACCAAAAGCTGACCTGATGTCTTAAGCTATTTTATTAGCTCTGACTTTTACTATTATGGCCGTCATGTATCTAATAATTGTTTTTAAATAGTATATTTAATACTTAAATACTTAACTGTAATTACTTTTTTTTCTTGTAAAGAAACTTAATAAACAAAATCATGTTCTTGCTTTAAACTGATCCTTTCGAACTCTATTGTTTTAATCGAAAATCTGCTGATCTGCATAGCTTGTTATGCTTTTCAATGACATCACGTTGAAACATAAACTTGTTTCTTCACTTGTGTCACTTTTTCGTCAACAGTTCCGTGAGTTCGCCTTTTTGCATAATACAGCAAAAACGTTGTCGTTACCAGCATAAAATGTACGTGATTAAATTGAAATTCGAATTGCAAAAATCCATGGCTCATGCCTGATTGTTATATTTTTTTAATTGTTTTTTATTTTTGTTTTTGTCAAGCAATTTGCTTTAAAAAACACAATTTTTGCAAGCAATCCAAAAACCCCAAAAAATTATTGCAACGTTTGGGAATTCTTTCGATTTATATACATTGTTCAATCAGCAGTGCTTTTTTTTAAGTTTTTTGTCAACGAAATTTATAACGTTACCGTTACGCTTGAGTTCATGATTTCAACCGTGCTCTTCCCCTACTCTATGCCACTCTATGGATTCACTGCATTCACAAGTTCAAAAATTTTGTTCTGTTTATACATGAGCAGCGCACAATTTTCAGCAAACTACTGCTTCGTCAGCCCTTTTTTTTTTTTTTTTGTATTTTTTTGTACCCATTTTTAATGTTTTATTTTTTGCCAATTAGCTGTGTTCTCCGCTATGCATTTTTATTATTTTTAATTTAAGTTATTTATGTTTTGCACAAGTATCTTTCTTACCGTTTTGAGGTCAAGGAAGTTCAGTTTATGTTGTTGTTGTATTGTTTTTCTGGCATCAGCATATTGAGTTAAGTTTTATGGCTCATTTTGTGGTCACTTTTATAGTTCATGTTCAACCAACACCATCCACCATCGACCATCAAACATCAGCCATCAACCATCGAGCGTACTAATCTTTACAGCTTTTTATAACTTATTTCATATAATATTCAAAGTCCTGACATTGCAATTAATCACGCTAGTTTTACTGTCGGGGCTGCTCACATCCGCTGGCTCAAGTTTCAAGCATAGCAAAAGAAACAAGCAACTCTATAAAATGCGGCCATTTGTTCGCTTGGAAACACTTTTTGTTGTTGTACTTCACGCATTTGTGTTATTGACGTTCGCCTTAACTATATCATTTCGAAGCATATCAATTTCATTTGAAATCGGGTGCGTTTCATTTCGGATTTAAATGAATTTATCCATAAGATACATTTCAACTTAATTATTAGAATACATTTCATGGAATGTCATGACAAGACATTTACACTCAGTTGGTTTTATTATTATTTTAAAATTAATTTCATATTAAATTGTGTTTTGCTTTTCATCTCATTTTTATTTCTTTAAATTAAATCATCAATTACATTTCAATTTCATTTCAATTTCATTTCAATTTCATTTCAATTTCATTTCAATTTCATTTCAATTTCATTTCAATTTCATTTCAATTTCATTTCAATTTCATTTCAATTTCATTTCAATTTCATTTCAATTTCATTTCAATTTCATTTCAATTTCATTTCAATTTCATTTCAATTTCATTTCAATTTCATTTCAATTTCATTTCAATTTCATTTCAATTTCATTTCAATTTCATTTCAATTTCATTTCAATTTCATTTCAATTTCATTTCAATTTCATTTCAATTTCATTTCAATTTCATTTCAATTTCATTTCAGTTTCATTTCAATTTCTTTCAATTTCATTTCAATTTCATTTCAATTTCATTTCAATTTCATTTCAATTTCATATCACTTCCATTTCACCTGCATTTCAACTTAATTTCACTTGCATTTCAATTTCATTTCACTTGCATTTCAATTTCATTTCACTTTCATTTCACTTCCATTTCACTTGCATTTCAATTTCATATCAATTTTATTTCAATTTCATTTCAATTTCATTTCAATTTCATTTCAATTTCATTTCAATTTCATTTCAATTTCATTTCAATTTCATTTCAATTTCATTTCAATTTCATTTCAATTTCATTTCAATTTCATTTCAATTTCATTTCAATTTCATTTCAATTTCATTTCAATTTCATTTCAATTTCATTTCAATTTCATTTCAATTTCATTTCAATTTCATTTCAATTTCATTTCAATTTCATTTCAATTTCATTTCAATTTCATTTCAATTTCATTTCAATTTCATTTCAATTTCATTTCAATTTCATTTCAATTTCATTTCAATTTCATTTCAATTTCATTTCAATTTCATTTCAATTTCATTTCAATTTCATTTCAATTTCATTTCAATTTCATTTCAATTTCATTTCAATTTCATTTCAATTTCATTTCAATTTCATTTCAATTTCATTTCAATTTCAATAAAATTCAGTTCACTTTTTTATCAAATGCATTTCACTACTTCATTCATCATTCATTTCACACTTTCTTCATTCATCATTATTCATTTCGTATTTGAAGATTCCTGGAGTCAAATAATTTTTTAAAAATTTTATTTCATTTCAATTTCTTTAATATTTTGACAATTCTATATTGTTATCAATTTTTTATTTTCTTGAAAATAAATTTAAATTTATATTAAATATAATATAAATTTATTACTTATTACTTATTTATTACTAAATTTTATCTAACTTTAATGAATATCAGTAAATGTTAATCTTTTAATATTTTAAGTTAAATTATTTACAAAGAGTTTTTTTGACAATTATCCATCCTTTACAAACAAACCTTGACTGTCTTCAATTTCATTTAAATTTGTACCTCCACGCGGATTTACAAAACCAGGGAGTGGTTCTCAATTTCAGTTCTGCCGGACGTTCAAATCGCATTAAAATGCCGACAAGAAATGAATCTCAGCTGATCTGCGCAGATCAAGGTTCAGCTAATGAGCCTGATCGTACGTTCCTCGATAATGTATTGATACAATTATATTTTATTTTTTCCTCTTGCCTTGGTGTGTGGGCGTCAGTCAAGTACCTGCTTCGCCTTTTTTGCTGCCATTGATAAATTCAGCGAGTAACTTGCCGGTGAGTGCATCTTAAGGCTCAATCTTAACTGACGATCAAGTCATCATAATCTCTGTCAAGTGGTTTGATGTGATGGTACAAGCTATACGTATACCACTAAATGAAGGAATTGAACGGATAATGTTGTTGTTTTTATTCTGGTTTAAAAAAAACACAACTGCATCTTTTATGTTTTAACCATAATAATAAATTTTTAACGGTTTATCGTTATATGTTTCTCTTCACTTAACAATAAGAATTGCAACAAGCTGGTTTTGTTGTTGTTATTATTGCTGTGCCTGCTGTTGATAAACATAGTGAAGGCGCGGCATTACCTCGAGATAAGTAGCTATTGAACTAAGCGAAGTTGAAAGAAGCCATGCGGGATGCATAAAAATCCTCTTTTTTTTTTTAGAGGCACTTTAGAAATGTACTTAGAATATTTTTTCCAACTTATCTTTTAACATAATTTACATTTTATTATTATACTAACTTTCTAGAGCTGGAATTATATTATTGTTTGTTGTCAATGACAATAATATTAAAATCATTCTCCTTCACGTTGGCTGGCTTATAACTTGATTTTATTTCTAACTCAATTTTGCTTAAACTTATTCAAAATATTAGCATTCAAGTAACTATTTGCAAATACGTTTGTCAAACGTGCTACACAAATCATGCGAATTACTTGTCATTCGACAAACCAAAGCGATAGAAGGCCAACATTAAGCGTTGTTGCTGCCGCTAGTGTCAATCGAACTAACTTACCCGGTAAGACAAGATAGATTTAAGAAGCCGCTGAAAACGCCAAAGTAACAAAATGTTTCAATGCACACGAATGCTGCCAACTTGAGATAAATTAACAACAATTGCACTCGACAACCGGCAACAATGAATTGTTGTATTCAAAGCATTCAAGTGAAGGTGATTGTTGCCAAGCTACCCACATGCGTTAGTGGCACGGCATATGTTGCCAAACACCAAAAATGATGAGACAAAAAGTTTCTAGTGATGGGAAAAAGTGCAGAAACTAGGCTTGGTTCTTTTTACTTTTTGTTATTGCTTTAATTTTTTTTTTCTACAAAACTGAACAAGATTTTAATCATAATAATTAGCCAACTTTATAATTTAATAAAATATTACGAAATCCACATTACTTGCTCGCACCTTAATCGCCGACAACACGTTTGCAACACTGGCTTGCTGCAGCAACTTTAATCAATAAACTTTTTGCTTTATTTCTTATCTTTAGTGAGTGTGTCTGTCTAGGCGCTTAACTTTGCATGCAGCCTCAGCAGCAACGTAGTTAAAATATTATTTAATCGATTAATCCGCCAGCAAATCGCTAGAGTTGCTGCCGTTACAATGTCGATTTCTAGCCTTAAATGCAAGTGCAAAACAAATAGTTTTAATTTTTCAAACTTGGCTCACTTGTTTGCAACTTCATGCCTTGCGTGTTTTTAAAACAAATTTAGCTGCGGCATGTTGCGAACGGAGCGCGTGAGTGACGACAAGTGGCAAAGGGGCTGGCGGCAACTGTTGCTACTTCATCATGCACAGCAGCGTTGCCAGAATGTGAAAAATTTACCAAAACTGGTAAATTTTTTTTTCGATGTGAAAATGTGAAATTAAGTTTCATTTTGGTAAAATTTCTGGTGAAAACGAAAAACATTTTTTTAAAATTTCCCAAAAGCTTAAGGGCGAAGTAAGGGTTTCAGCGTAAAAAACACTTTTTTTGTGAATTTTTTTAAGAGTATGGATTGAGCAAATTTATTAAAATCTTTTGTACATTATTGAGTGTACTTTTAACAATACTCTTTTTCTTCCGGAAATATTGAAAAACAAGCTGGTGACAGAGCTTTTCCCAAAGGTCTTGGAAAAATAGCAATTTGCGGTGTTCACTATGTCTCGGTCGGAAATTATTTGAAATCAAAAACCATTAAAATTTAGTCAACGTTGGAGGAAAGTATTTTGTATGTAGAAAATGTGTACCAAGTTCGAAATGAATCGGTCAAGTAGTTTCTAAAAGCCTGGCAGTGAACACGGACTTTGAAACACAACTTGTGGGAAAACTGCTTTAAAGTTTTGTACACGTACGTTTCTACGTTCGAGGTACACTTACTTAAAAATTTGTACCTCCGTTAGTTTTACTCGGATTGACTTCAAATTTGGACACAATATTCTAGAGATGTTGAGCGTTCATATAAAAAATGGTTAAAAAACTTACCGCCCTTAAATGATCGTCTCTTTTTTTTATCTATATATAAAAAATAGGCGTAGGCAAAATAGTAAAAAACCATTTTCTCACGTGTTTCTAACCGATTTTGATTAATTTCTTTTAAATGAATCAAAGTGCGGAGAACGAGTGCACCGACTATTTTTTGAAAAAATTTTTTTGCCAAATTTTATGAAGAAAATTTGTTTTTCACATTACTTTTGTATCGAGAGAATGAAAGTGAAAAGGTCGAATTTCGGGCACTATCGAACTCAAATTAGTTTTCAAACGTATTCAAATTATTGGCCTTCATCATATTGAAAAGAACGTTTTTAAATTTGTAACATCGTAATACTTAATAATTTAATTACATTTAGGGTTAAAGGATTAGAGTCGCGGTTACGTGTCATGCGCAAAAACAAGATTCAAATTCTTCACAAATACTCAATGCCAAAAGCAAACAAATTAAGAAATAAGCCAGAAAAACTACTAGTTTTCATTAAACTGTTGAAATAGGTAAGGAAAGAAACTATTCAATGCTCTTTCAATTTTTCGAATTTTTCAACAAAAACCAAAATACTTGATTTATTTAAATGTTACTTTTACTTACACCACAAAAAATATAAGCGTACAAAAGAGCTGAAAACGTAACTTAGAGCAGCTTCAAAAAACAAAGAGCAATATCAAGTAAGAGGAGATAAAAAAAGAGAAAAAAAATCTCAATAACAGTTTTTACTGATCTGTAGTAAGGAATCTAAATCTAGAGGAGTCATCAAACATAGCTTTTGTTATTACAATTTTATTGGATGTCAAAAAAGTAAAAATATATTCGTTTTTTTGATTGATCACACATATTTGATGTTTTTTTTGTGGATGTGAAATTTTTTTCTTAAATGTGAAATATTTTTGGGAATTTTGGTAAAAGAAAATTTTAGGCTGTGGCAACCCTGATGCACAGTAGCTGATGTTGGTTGACTCTGCTGCTGTTGATATGCTGTACAACAACTCTAATTGTTGTTGTAATTCAACTAAATATTTGCACATT
Organism: Tetanocera ferruginea; assembly: GCA_958299015.1. Taxonomy (NCBI): domain Eukaryota; kingdom Metazoa; phylum Arthropoda; class Insecta; order Diptera; family Sciomyzidae; genus Tetanocera; species Tetanocera ferruginea. Next base: position 2,564,243 of record OY282640.1, on the reverse strand, counting down.
ATAGTAATAATATTTGTGCCATGAATAAGGAACATTTTTGTTCGAGTCACTTGAGTGCTCCGAGTTATCAGATCGCTGGCGCATCTGATGATGCTAAGAAATTCATTCATGTTGATTAATCATTTCTTGTTCATTTTGGAATGGCTTTGCTTTTCTTAGGTAGCTGCTACTCGATACTAGAGTTTGTAAATTATTTCATTAAAGTTGATCAGCTTATTTTATTACAGGCAGGCTTGAGGAATCAATAAATAATTGAGCTGGCCTCTTATGTATTTAGCAAGTTTTGTGCCTGACGCAATATTTAATTATTATGGTGCTTAATTAAATTTTAGTTATTTTTTGTGCCTAAAATGAGGATTTTAGCGCGAGTCACACCTTATAGATTTCTGCAAAATTATGTACATGTAACTACAAAATTATTGAAAAATACTGCTTCACAGTTAACATGTTATAGCTTTAATCTAAAAACAACGTAAGTCTAGCCACATGCTAATTTTGTACTACTGAATTAACTCAAATCGGAGAGAGAAGAATATTGCATGCAAGCAAAATTTCAACATTTTTTGAAGTTAACACATTTTCTGTGTCGGTTGGGCGCCATCTGACTTAAGATGTCTACAATAAGGCTGAATGTAATATAATGTTTCAATTTCATATCATTTCAATATGACTATTTCATTTCATTTCAATTTTTTTCCATATTATCTCAAATTCATTTCAATTCCTTTTGACTTGCATTTCAATTTCATTTTAGTTAAAAATAATTCCAATTTCATTTCAATTTAAATTAAATTTCATTTCACTTGCAGTTCAATTTCATTTGAATTTCATTTCAATTCTATTTAATTTCACTTGCATTTCAATTTAATTTCACTTGCATTTCAATATAATTTCACCTGCATTTCAATTTCACTTGCATTGCAATTTCATTTCACTTGCATTTCAATTTCATTTCACTTCCATTTCACTTACATTTGAACTTAATTTCATTTGCATTTCAATTTCATTTCACTTGCATTTCAATTTCATTTCACTTGCATTTCAATTTCATTTCACTTGCATTTCAATTTCATTTCAATTTCATTTCAAATTCATTTCAATTTCATTTCAATTTCATTTCAATTTCATTTCAATTTCATTTCAATTTCATTTCAATTTCATTTCAATTTCATTTCAATTTCATTTCAATTTCATTTCAATTTCATTTCAATTTCATTTCAATTTCATTTCAATTTCATTTCAATTTCATTTCAATTTCATTTCAATTTCATTTCAATTTCATTTCAATATCATTTCAATTTCATTTCAATTTCATTTCAATTTCATTTCAATTTCATTTCAATTTCATTTCAATTTCATTTCAATTTCATTTCAATTTCATTTCAATTTCATTTCAATTTCATTTCAATTTCATTTCAATTTCATTTCAATTTCATTTCAATTTCATTTCAATTTCATTTCAATTTCATTTCAATTTCATTTCAATTTCATTTCAATTTCATTTCAATTTCATTTCAATTTCATTTCAATTTCATTTCAATTTCATTTCAATTTCATTTCAATTTCATTTCAATTTCATTTCAATTTCATTTCAATTTCATTTCAATTTCATTTCAATTTCATTTCAATTTCATTTCAATTTCATTTCAATTTCATTTCAATTTCATTTCAATTTCATTTCAATTTCATTTCAATTTCATTTCAATTTCATTTCAATTTCATTTCAATTTCATTTCAATTTCATTTCAATTTCATTTCAATTTCATTTCAATTTCATTTCAATTTCATTTCAATATCATTTCAATTTCATTTCAATTTCATTTCAATTTCATTTCAATTTCATTTCAATTTCATTTCAATTTCATTTCAATTTCATTTCAATTTCATTTCAATTTCATTTCAATTTCATTTCAATTTCATTTCAATTTCATTTCAATTTCATTTCAATTTCATTTCAATTTCATTTCAATTTCATTTCAATTTCATTTCAATTTCATTTGAATTTCATTTCAATTTCATTTCAATTTCATTTCAATTTCATTTCAATTTCATTTCAATTTCATTTCAATTTCATTTCAATTTCATTTCAATTTCATTTCAATTTCATTTCAATTTCATTTCAATTTCATTTCAATTTCATTTCAATTTCATTTCAATTTCATTTCAATTTCATTTCAATTTCATTTCAATTTCATTTCAATTTCATTTCAATTTCATTTCAATTTCATTTCAATATCATTTCAATTTCATTTCAATTTCATTTCAATTTCATTTCAATTTCATTTCAATTTCATTTCAATTTCATTTCAATTTCATTTCAATTTCATTTCAATTTCATTTCAATTTCATTTCAATTTCATTTCAATTTCATTTCAATTTCATTTCAATTTCATTTCAATTTCATTTCAATTTCATTTCAATTTCATTTCAATTTCATTTCAATTTCATTTCAATTTCATTTCAATTTCATTTCAATTTCATTTCAATTTCATTTCAATTTCATTTCAATTTCATTTCAATTTCATTTCAATTTCATTTCAATTTCATTTCAATTTCATTTCAATTTCATTTCAATTTCATTTCAATTTCATTTCAATTTCATTTGAATTTCATTTCAATTTCATTTCAATTTCATTTCAATTTCATTTCAATTTCATTTCAATTTCATTTCAATTTCATTTCAATTTCATTTCAATTTCATTTCAATTTCATTTCAATTTCATTTCAATTTCATTTCAATTTCATTTCAATTTCATTTCAATTTCATTTCAATTTCATTTCAATTTCATTTCAATTTCATTTCAATTTCATTTCAATTTCATTTCAATTTCATTTCAATTTCATTTCAATTTCATTTCAATTTCATTTCAATTTCATTTCAATTTCATTTCAATTTCATTTCAATTTCATTTCAATTTCATTTCAATTTCATTTCAATTTCATTTCAATTTCATTTCAATTTCATTTCAATTTCATTTCAATTTCATTTCAATTTCATTTCAATTTCATTTCAAATTCATTTCAATTTCATTTCAATTTCATTTCAATTTCATTTCAATTTCATTTCAATTTCATTTCAATTTCATTTCAATTTCATTTCAATTTCATTTCAATTTCATTTCAATTTCATTTCAATTTCATTTCAATTTCATTTCAATTTCATTTCAATTTCATTTCAATTTCATTTCAATTTCATTTCAATTTCATTTCAATTTCATTTCAATTTCATTTCAATTTCATTTCAATTTCATTTCAATTTCATTTCAATTTCATTTCAATTTCATTTCAATTTCATTTCAATTTCATTTCAATTTCATTTCAATTTCATTTCAATTTCATTTCAATTTCATTTCAATTTCATTTCAATTTCATTTCAATTTCATTTCAATTTCATTTCAATTTCATTTCAATTTCATTTCAATTTCATTTCAATTTCATTTCAATTTCATTTCAATTTCATTTCAATTTCATTTCAATTTCATTTCAATTTCATTTCAATTTCATTTCAATTTCATTTCAATTTCATTTCAATTTCATTTCAATTTCATTTCAATTTCATTTCAATTTCATTTCAATTTCATTTCAATTTCATTTTAATTTCATTTCAATTTCATTTCAATTTCATTTCAATTTCATTTCAATTTCATTTCAATTTCATTTTAATTTCATTTCAATATCATTTCACTCGCATTTAATTTCATTTAATTTCAATTTCATTTCAATTACATTTTAATTTAATTTCAATTTCATTTCAATTTCATTTCAATTCAAATTGCTTTGAATCATTTGAATGCTTAAAAGAAACCTAAAGACTTATTTCTCCCATGGTAGAAAAACATATAAATCATTCATGAACAGCCACTCCCTTGACAAATTTTGCATAGCTCATATTGCAAGGCCTCATAAAAATAGCTATTGAAAAATATCTAAGATAAAAATATGACGGTGAAACTAAAAAAACGTCTAACTTGTTAATGTATGCTGCGTCGACATGTCAACAACTTCCCAATCAGCCAAACAAGCTTGGAATAAGCTTTAAACAAGCTTACACACGTAAGCCTCAAGCTTGGATAACGCTTTCATTTAGTATTGTAGAACGCTTACATGTAATTGTAGGATAAACGAAAGTGAACCCTTGGAATAATATTCCTTACTTCAAGCTTAATCCAAGTGTTGTTTTTACAATTGGATATAAGTGTTTTAATAAGCTTTTTCCAAGTGTGCTACATTCAACAAATCAATTAGCACTCGCGAAAAATTTTTATTCCGTGGCTCAGTTGGTAAGCCACTGGTTATTTGATTTGTTGTGATTTGGACATCCAAGGTTCAAATCCCGACCGGAACATTTTTATTTTTATTTTCGTTTGTTAAAATTGAAGCATATATTTATATGAAAAATTGCATGCCTTCAAAAATTTTTGTGTTTGCTACCCCAGGGATCGAACGCGCGAACCACCGCATATGAGTCGGACACTCTAACAGCTTGCCGTTAGCCTTATGGCTGCTGAGCGAACAAAATGAAAATGTATGTATATATGAGAGTACACAACTTTGAACAGTTGTGAAACTATTACCGTTGTCAGCGTTATCTAAGTATGATTGCAAAACACTTACTTAATGCAAGCCTTTCCAAGTATTATTGTACATCACTTGCTTTTTGTGTTTTACGCAATAGTTATACAAAGCAACTTGGAAATTTATTACCCGGGCAAATGTTTTTCAAGCGTGCTTGGATAAGGCTTGCTTTTTGTATTGCATGTAAGCTTAATCCAAGCACTATTTCTAAATGGTTCCCAATCAGCCAAACAAGCTTGGAATAAGCTTTAAACAAGCTTACACACGTAAGCCTCAAGCTTGGATAACGCTTTCATTTAGTATTGTAGAACGCTTACATGTAATTGTAGGATAAACGAAAGTGAACCCTTGGAATAATATTCCTTACTTCAAGCTTAATCCAAGTGTTGTTTTTACAATTGGATATAAGTGTTTTAATAAGCTTTTTCCAAGTGTGCTACATTCAACAAATCAATTAGCACTCGCGAAAAATTTTTATTCCGTGGCTCAGTTGGTAAGCCACTGGTTATTTGATTTGTTGTGATTTGGACATCCAAGGTTCAAATCCCGACCGGAACATTTTTATTTTTATTTTCGTTTGTTAAAATTGAAGCATATATTTATATGAAAAATTGCATGCCTTCAAAAATTTTTGTGTTTGCTACCCCAGGGATCGAACGCGCGAACCACCGCATATGAGTCGGACACTCTAACAGCTTGCCGTTAGCCTTATGGCTGCTGAGCGAACAAAATGAAAATGTATGTATATATGAGAGTACACAACTTTGAACAGTTGTGAAACTATTACCGTTGTCAGCGTTATCTAAGTATGATTGCAAAACACTTACTTAATGCAAGCCTTTCCAAGTATTATTGTACATCACTTGCTTTTTGTGTTTTACGCAATAGTTATACAAAGCAACTTGGAAATTTATTACCCGGGCAAATGTTTTTCAAGCGTGCTTGGATAAGGCTTGCTTTTTGTATTGCATGTAAGCTTAATCCAAGCACTATTTCTAAATGGTTGATTGGGTTGATTGGGTTGTCTTGACATAAAATTGTTAACTTCTACTCGCTTTTATTGGTGGCAAAAGCAAGAAGAAAACAAAGCACACACACACACAATAAAATTCATCAAATTTTGGCAATAAAGTGTAAAAAAAAAACTGTTGAGCAGTAGTCATCATCTGTGATTGGCACCTGATTGGCTGTGAAATCAGTTTTGATATCATTTCGGTGCGACAAAAACTTGCTTTAAGTCTAACAAGAAACAAGAGAGGCAGAGCTTTAAGCAGTATTCAACACTGAAACTTCACATAAGGAAGTTATAGTCAAGCGTAAACTTTAAACTTTTTATGGATTTTCTTAAATGAAAATAATTAAGCTATGCAAACGGCATTTAAAACTTAAAAACAAAGCACCCTTACATATTCATTCTAATGTCCCGCATTTACTGTGTGTTACCTTGAGGTAAACTCAGAAAAAAAAAACTTAAATTAAAATGCTAAAAGGTGTTCAACATCTTTTAGTATCGTGAGAAATTTTCAAACTCTTACAATTTATGCTTGGTTGAGTTTACTTTTTATATGTATTCCTACATACTAAATATTCTAGATATATATATTTTTTTTTATTGCTTAAACCAAGGCGATGACTTCATGTCGTTGCTTCAATGTGGGACATAAAATAATGAATTTTAATTTGAGTTTGTTTTTATTGTGGCTGTTTTTAACATGAACTGTTAAAAAACTGTTAGCCAGTGCTCGCAATTTAATTAGAAACAAAAACAAAAACAACAATAAGCTGAGAACTCTGCAGCTTATTAACAAAGTGGTAGCGTTATGAATATAAGTGACAATAGAACTTAATTCTCCTAAAACTAAGAAAAAAAAAAACATCTATTCATATTCTGCTCGCATGCGATTTTATTACATAGAAATGTTGTGGGTGCTTTTTGAAATTTTTTATTAATACACGCACTTTTTTATTATAATTATGTGATATAACATCAAAAATAAACTAAAGCACATTAAATGAGTTGGTCAGATTTTCCAGAGGCAATAAACGCAGACGTGTGACTTTTTCCACTACAAGTGACAGAAACGTGTCCAAAATAGACATTTCTAACAAATACAAAAATATCAAAATAATGATATAAAAAACATTTTAGAAATAAATTTAACGCTTTCATGTGAGAACGTACCGCTTAACGGTTTTAAATTATCCTAAATGACAACATAAATACACTTAAGTACGTTAAGATCACACAACAAATATATTTATTGCTTTCAAAGCAACAAAAAATAACAGAAAACTTTGACAACAATAACAATAACAATAACAATAATAATAAACTCAATTATTATGGCAAGAAAAATAAATAATTATAGCTGATTATTCGTTCGACTAGTCGCTGGGAAAATATGTTAATTACAAAGATCGCTACATCGATCGCACGATCGTTCATTATTCATGCGAACGTTCGTTCGTTATTCCTTTTTTTTTCTGTTGCTTAATTTTTCTTTTTTTCTACATTCGTATTCTTGTCATTGCCTTTAATTAGCGGTTCTTTTATTATATTGTATAATTCTTCGTAATCTACACACTTTATATGGAATAATCATTAAAATGCAAATTTTTATTTAGTAATTATTTTAATTTTTTAATCTTTTTTTATCGCTGATTGATCCTTTCTTGTCGCTGTTGACTTAACTAATTATTGTCTGGCCATATATGATGAGTTAGAGGATTTTATTATGATATTTTTATTATTATTTTTTTTTGTGGCTTATAAGAGTTCTCTTTCTATCTCTTTCTTTCTCTTCTTTGCTACAACAATTCATGTTATAATAACAGAAGAATTCTTTTGAATTCATGGCGACTTCTGGCTGGCAATAAAACAGCTATTAAATGAAACAGTTTTGCGATTATTCAAGCGATGTTTGACCTTGAACCATAAAGAAATTAATCTTAAATTAAGTTATAAAATAAAAATATTCATATTCTCAGCTAACGGTTATTTAAAAATATTAACAATAAACAACTTTTAAGAGATTTATTTCTTGAACATGCAACGAGTTCTTCGGTTAAGCTTCAAAGAAGTTTTTATAAATTGTGTCTCCAACAGTTGTTTGTGTTGAACAATTTTTTCGCCAGCTCTTTGGCCTTAACCCATTTATGTCGAAATAGAGAAAATTTCTATTTGTGCTGAAACTAAGAAAAATATAAATATTTAATCTTTAACTTTTTTTCTGAAAGTTCAACTTTTTTCAAATAAATTCCTTAAGAATTTTGCACCAGTTTTAAAAAAAAATGAAAAATTTTTTTTATAAAAATTCATTTTTGAAATTTTTTCGAATATCTAACATAATGTAAATGGGAGTTTCCGGTTTTAACATAGCAGGTAAAGATATCTCATTTTTTTATTTTACACTCATGAATATTGACAACTGATAAACCAAATCGCATTTAAAATTTCCAAAAAGTATTTTAAGTTTATCTTAAAAACGGAAACTCCCATTTACAACTCCCGGGAGAAAATGTTTCATGATTGGGCTGAGTATCAAGCCACAATTTTATAACTTTTAATCTGTTAAAAGTGTGTGTGTGCGTGATTTGTGATACCTTGTTACGCTTATGATAATCAAGAAGTGCTTTTTAAGTTGAAGTTACCCTTGTACTTATTTTTCAAAGATGCAATAATTGTGCTGCAATGTGCTCTAGTTGTGCTATAAAAAAATTATAAAAGTTTTATAAAACATGCACATTTGAAGATTTTTAAAGCTTTCCGCTTTCATTTTTCAAGATTTTTATAATTGTGCTGTAATAAGCTAAAATGTGATACAATATTCCATATTTGTGTGTTTAAAGACCATAAAAATATTTCTAATTAGCCGTTCTTGCTTATTTTCTGCTAACAAATGTGTTTTGAGCGATAACTAGCTAATTTTGAGCCACGGTATGATTTATACATGCTTCTATGTAATGTATTTTAAAAAAACATATAAAAGTCAATTTTAAATTTTTAAGAAAATCGTCTTTTAAATAACAAATAATCTTTTTTTAAGAAGTTTTTTATAAATTCGAAAAACAAACGACTTGAAATTTGTATAAAAAAATTATGAAATTTCACAAGCACAACTGTTTATTGAACCTTAAGGTAGAAATAACATTCGCGGCAGAGAAAACAGACCTTTTTTTAAAAATTCATAACTCAGTCGAAACAAACATTTTTCCAAAATTTTTTGTTATTATTGTAGAGATTACAAATAACAAGAAAAAAAATTCAAAAAAATATATTTTTCACTCCAACATGGTTTTATAGAGCTCCGAACTGGCGGCAGAGAAAAAACGGGGCCTCGTGGTTGCAGCGCTGGGAGTCGCAAAAATTGTCCAATATGGAAAAAAAAAATCAAAAAAAAATGCTCGTGTCATACGATAGCGAATCAAGTTTAAAACAATACAAAAAAAAAATAGCCGCTTATCTCTTGAAAGTTGAAATTTATATATTTTTCATCTTTCATCTATCATTTGAATACTGAAACATTAAAATTTATATATTAAAAATTTCCGTAAAAATCACGTTTTTGAAAATATTTAAAAAAAAAACTGATTGCCGCTTATAAATGGCTAGATCACGTTTGAAAATTGTCGGATAGATGCTTCAGGGAAGAAAATTAAATAATTATTTTTTTGTCATGGCTTTGTTAGTACTAAAAACTTTTTGCATTTGAACGTTAATGGGTTAAATTACTACTAGTTATGCGTCTTCATTTCCGTATTATATGCAAAAACATTCCTACATTGCTCTTGAAAAGATCAATGACTAGCTTCTTAATCTTCTTCTTCTTTATAGAATCGGTTTGCAAAGAATTTCCATAAGTTTTTATTTTCTATTACCTTTGAGTTTGAACTTTTGCAGTCATCTAAAAAAACTGAGAAAAAAAACAATTTAAATTTTTCACGCTTTGATTAGGAATCACTCGCAGCAGGCAGGTAGCTCTAGTTACCGTTGCCACCTGTTTTACTTGTTCGGCCAGCTCGGAGTCTCAACAACTGGTAGGTAGCTGCCATGATGACAACAACAACAATTGCCACGCTGCTGTATACGCTCCATGTAGCTCCAAGCACGTGGCGCGTTGTCCGTTGAGAAAGTCGATCGACGATAAACAGGCTTGGAAGTACGTATAAAGCACAGCTCCCTGGCGGTTAATAAACTGCGGCCAAGCAAAAAAAAAAAAAACCGTGCCCAACAGCTGCTTCAAACACCGCGGCACCGCCAAGAAGCAGCAATAAGCCCAAGAATCAAAAATAAAACAAGATCATTTCGCTGTTCATTGATCGCTTAAGTTGCTCGATTAATGCCAGCCAGTTGCAACACTTGAAGCTTATTTTTTCTTTCATTACTTATTTGAATTTGACTTCATTCCATAACATTTCGAAACTTTTTATTGGAGGTCAACTTAAAGCTTAAGCACTCAACATAACCTCATTTCTGAGCCCACATTGGCAAAGTTGTGTTTGCAACATTGACTGATAGTGTTTGTGCGTGTGTTTGTATGATTTAAAAAAAAAAACCACTATAATTACACGTTTTTATTGTAATTTTTGCGCTGCTAACAGATGTCATTAAAACAGAAAATAAATACAAAAAAATATATAAAACCTCAAAGTATATCACACACTTTTATGTAGATCACTTGCGATCACTACTTGGCTTCGCTACGGAATTCCAAAGGCAGCCAACGCGCTCGATTCACGCCAGTCGTCAGTCAACCAACTTCATCACTTTTATGACAATTGTTGGTATTATTTTGTTGGGTGGTTTTTGCAACCTTTTGCTATTGTTTCTGTTGTTTTTGTTTTTGTAATGTTGCTGCAAATGGTATTTCTTTACATATGGGGCGTATTGTGCCACACACATGCACACGCACACGCTCAACAAATCCAACTATTTGCATTTAAATCAACTTCAAATCCGCATTCAAAGCAAATCGTGTGCAATTTTTATCACATTTCTCTTTAGTTATTTCTATTAACAAATAAACTATTCCACCCTGATATATGCGCGTATGTAATATAACTTATGCAGCTCACATTAACAACCACCATAGCAACAACAGCAACAACAACAAACAATAAATTGTTGCTGTCAATTACATGTTCATGTTTAGTGTTGTAAATATTTATGTCTTGTCTTTGCATTTCGTCAAGAAAATGTCACTTGCAGGGCAGTGGGCGTTGGGCGTAGCTAACTCATAAAAAATGTTAAAAATGCCAACAGTTATAAAGTTCAAATACAGCTCATGATGGGCAGCCAACGTCACGATCGTTAAAGTTGAACCCATAGAGTGAAATAAGTATCTATGTAGAGGAAAAAGCTATAAATTTTCGCTTTAATGAGATAGTTTTTTGCAGTAAATATTCATGGCAATGTTTTATGAAAATTTGAAAAAAAAAATTAAATGTATTTTCCGTCTAACCTAGACGAATGAAAATATATAAAAGAATAAAATATACGCTCGTCCTAAAAATGTTGCCTAAACACTTTTATTAAGGCATCAACCAAGTTAAACGTACGCAGAAAAGTATGCAGTAAGTTTACGTAAATTCCAAAAAAAAACCTACTTTTTTGGGTTTAACTAAAAACGCTGCAAATGGAGAAACAACTTCAAACTTGAAGTTGAGAATACCCTAGAATAACAGGGTAGACGTTCATATATCGGAGAAAAGTGGGCTAGATGTCAAAGTAAAACAAACAAAAAAAAAAACTAAAAACCCAATTTGGCCATTTTAGCTCTTGAAAGGACTTTAGCCGAGTTTCTAATTAGAAACTTTGATCATTAATGATCAAATTAATGCCGATTCCGAAGGTTTGAAATTCATGTTCTCAAGAAAATTGTCGAGTTTCTGTGTCAGATGCCGATTCGAACCCAAGATTCATTGACTCACACGCCACACACTTAACAAGCACGGCCGACACTAAATATTCAATGTTTACTTGAAAAATTACCCAAAATTTGTTTGTAACTAAGTAAAGTCTACTGTAGAAATGTTTAATAGAATTTCAATATTACTTATACAGCCTTAATAGTCGAGTAGTAAGCATGCCAACCCAAAAGTCCCTACTTCGAAACCCTACATTTGCTTTTACCTTCCTTTAATTCCTTGCTTATTTCTAAACAACTGAAACTTAAACTGCTTAAATTAATATACGACTTTGGAAGTTGATTTCGCATGTTGATATAGCTTTTCTCAACACATAGAACCTTCTTCACTTGTTTCACGATATTTCCCTGTATTTCAGACTTATCTATCAACCTATTTACGAACCAAGGCATACTTGACTAATTAGGTTTGCACTTGAAGTTTTTGATTCAAAGCTAAAAAAAACCAAAAATTTCAATCTTTAATTTTTGCAATTTTGCTATTGGTGGATAACCGCTGATTTAATTTCTTAAGATTTGTTTATTAAAATAAAATTGTATAATACTCATCAACAAAAAAAGATAATCCATTTTTGGAATCAAACCTTAGTCGAGCTTACTACCTTGCCTAAATACGATGTCGGACACATTCCCACAAGTTTTAAAACCTTAACAAAATTAAAAAAACTGGACGAAAAATAGCTAGCTCATAATTTGGGCTAATCCATACAATACTGAAGAAATTCGTTTATTCCGTCCGTTGCTTTTATTGCTCACTCAAAACTTGGTTGAATCTTTATCTTCTTGACTTGTTTCAATCAATCTAGTAAGAAAATTTTGGTCCTTTATCTAATCAAAAACTTGTGAGTTGAAATTTTAATACATTTTATCACCCTCTACTTTCCTCCTGCATAAGAAACTGGTTCTGTTCGTGTTTGTCGCTTTGTTCTTTTTTTTAAGCTGATGTTTGCAATATTCGGGTTCAGCTCACACGCCATCAGACATATGGAACGATTGTAGTGCGATCTACTTTTGTGCAATGGTTCATGGTTCGAATCACGTTAGCGCCAAAGAATTGAATTTTTGCTGTATACAGTTTTTCATTAAATTATTTGCTTGTGTAAACATTTATAACCAAAAATAGAAATAGAGCACTGTCTGGCTAAGACATCTCAGCTGGGTACATTTGGGACAAGGGACACAACTTGAAGCTGGGTACCTCAAATTAAATTAACTACCGCTTTACCAACTCAACAACCAAAAAAATTTTGCGAGTGATCTTATTGCATACTCGAATGTTGTACTAATCCGATAACTGTTATAAATATTCTAATTAGTAAACTAGTTTCCAACTGTTTAATATAAGATATTACAATTAATTTCTTCCCAGTCGGCAAAAGCAGGCCTTCATATGGATTTCGAAGTGCTTCCACACTTATATACAAGCACATATACTTTCTTTTTTATATGAAATCGGAAAATTTTGCAAGTTTAAAGCGTTCTTACTTTTCTGACTGATAGACCAAAAACCAAAAGTACTAAAAAAAAGAAACAGTTTCGATAGTATCGTAAGTGTGGACGTAGAATTCCGTTTAAGTTGTAATCTCTTCTACTTTGTCTCTTTGGTCCGATTGTTTTGTTCATTTTGCACGTATTTTTATTGATCTTCCAAAAATTAACAAATAAATAAATAACACTCAATTATAGACTACTTATTGAGGCCAAAACAAAAAGAAAAAGTTAAAAAGTAAGTATGATTAAATGAGCAAGCAAAAAGAAACAAGCAAAATGTCAAATTTTTTCGATCATTTTGTTGAGTTTGATAGGTTGAGTTCATTGACTCAGTTGAAAAGAAGGCGAAGCAAATGCAGTTTCCATTGGTGCCACTTTCGTCTCTGCCCGATATATAGTTTGCGAGCTACAGTCAGTTTAACTACTAATTTCAAATTAAAATGAAGACCTCGATTTTTACTAAATCGTATGGTTACTATATTTCACGCTGAGCACATGTCCTTTCCTCTCGTCTCTGTCTGATATTTAGTTTGCTAGCTACACTTTTGTCTCTGTTCGATGTATAGTTTGCAAACTACACTCGCTAGTACTAGTGGGATGTGGAATCCTAATTAATTTGCATTAAAAACAAAAAATTAAAATTTTACGCCATCTATTATAAAATGAAATATGATCCAACTCGGTTTTTTTCATCAGATTTAGATCTAACCGGATCACAGACCCATTTCGTTAAATTTGACAGATTGAGTTCATTGACTGTGTTGAAAAGAGGTTCATGGCCTCTGGTTTCAAAATAGTATACTAGAACAGTAGTGCATACATAAACCCAGTGAGAACTAATGCTTACAATGCTGCCAACGCGAACCAATCAGTTCGTGCAAAACCAAAGCATACAAGCATAAACAACGAACGAAAAACAAAGAAAGCAGCAGGCACATAATGGCACAGCTGATGATTGATTTTTTTATATAAAAATATGCATTTTTCTTCTTATATTTTACTATTTTGTGACTTTAATATAATAGTGACAAAATACAAAATTAGATATTCATTCAGCGCAGGATATATCTGATATTTTAGTATATATATTATCTTTGAACGAAGAGTATTAAAGGCTGTAGGTATACCCTAAAGTATTCGCCAAAAAGTTGCCTAATGACCTTGAAAAAATCTGTTAAAACGACCCCATACAAACCGCGCTGTAAGACGTAATTCTACATCAAAAAATATTTTGTTCCTTAGTTCTTTTTTCTCTTACGTAAATATGCTTTGCAATATCTTTTCATACACAACATTACATTCGATCTATAATCTTTGATTGATCATTAAAGACTGCCATTTTAAACGGCTATAAATGTTAACTTTTAACGAACAAAGTTACCCTGAAGTAAACACTCTGAACCACTCTTTGTAGGGAAAAAATGTCTGGTGAACTGCCCTGTCCTTTAGTACAGGAAAAACAGACCTTAAAGAAGTACTAAAGCAAGTTTATCGTGTGTTTGGTTGCCAAATTAGCAGTCAGTGCAATTCTTTATTTGAAGAGAGCTTTCATAGAGGGTCCTATGACATCGCCATGGCATAAGCCATAAAAAAAAATACGATAAGCTATTTAATTTTTTTAACGTCCATTTCATGTTATTCATGTAACATTTTCATCAGTTCATCCGAAATGTAAAGAAAAAAGCTTTTTCATGCAAAAGGAAAAAAACAACTGTAGAGGGTTATACACGAAAACTACCTTCAGCCGTTACCGCTACCCTCATAACATACAACACGATAGCCAAAGTATTCATCAGTTTTGATTTTGTCATCATAGCCGCCACAACTGGTTGTAACAATAACAGTAGCAAAATAGCAAAAAACAAAAACAAAAAAAAGTGAGAGTTAAGATTATTGCTTCTGTTCACCAGCATAGTTAAAATAAGTATTATTTATGATTTTTGTTGTTGTCGTTGCCATCGACATTGTTGCTGGACATAACGTCAAAAGCTTTGTATGATATGTAAATTTGTAACTCTCATCATTGTTGTTGGTCAATTAATTGGCTGTGCAGTGCCAACATTTAATGCAGTGAATTAATTAGGCTTCCTTATAATTTGCTCAAGTCAGGCACAAAAAATGGGAGAAATGGTTGCTGGGAGAAATGCTGGCTACTGGTAGCAATTATTTACATTTAAATGCAATGAAATAATTTTGGCTAATATAGATCTAGACAATAAAGCAAAAAAAAAAAAAAAAAAAAATACAAATACAAAAATAAATAAACCCCCCTTTTTTGAATAAAATACTGAGAAACAAGACAAGCAACAATTGAAACAAATTATGCTGGAGTGTAAACAATGGCGGTCAATTAAGTGAACTTTAGTGCAAGTCAATTTTTTTTTACGCAGTTTATATAACGTGTTTGACCAGCAGCAGTAGCAGCAACAGTAGCCGTAGCAGCAACTATGCTGTTGCTCCAATGACGCCATCTAGTGGCGGCTCGCTTGCTTTTTTTTCGTGTATTTTTATGCGTTTTCTAAATTTTGACTTTTTCACTGTTTTAAAGTTTTGTGTTTTTTTACTTCTTTTTTTTTCATTTCGATTCCATCTGGTTTTGCCGGCAATCGTTGAGTGACGACAAGTTTTCATAGATAGTAAAAGTATTTAAATATGCCGCTTGAATGGCGCCGCATCAGCTGGAAATCACGTTTTCCACCAAAACCAGTGTGACGAGTGCAGTTTTCAGTTTCACTGACATGACGTAAAAAATGTGTGCGTCCAATGATCGGAGCGTTAGCGTTAGCGTAACGATTGATAGGGTTCAATGATTGACTAAATTTAATTTTTCGCTTGATTTTAGCCTCAACTTAGTTATGCATGGCTGTCCGTCGGCGTCTCTGTCTATATGTGTGTGTGTGTATGTTACTGTCTGTTTGTAGCTAGCTGTTGGAACAACTGCAGGCAAGGAAATATACAGAACAATTTTCAAATTTCTAATATTTTTGACCTAAATTTCTTAAATGGGTCAGAGATATTTTTTGTTATGTTTTGTTGTTGGCTGTAATTGTAAAAATTCAAAATTACAACAGTTGTTTTTTAACTAATTTTTAGTTGCTTATTTAGCTAAATTGATCATGACGTGTCTACGAAAGTTTCTTGATGAACTGAAAAGAAAGAGTTATTGTTTGAGCCACACCGTTATTACGATAGATTTGAAGTGAGCAGTCAAGTATTTCAGCAGCCAAGACCCTTCTGTACTGTAATTGAAAAAATTCTTTTATCATTATTAATTTTGCTATTTTTTCTGGCGGCACAACAACACGAAATGTTCTGAAGTGCCGTTGGTTTTCTTTCATTTCGAAACTTTCATAAAAATCTTTAAATGGCAGAAAATAAATGAGCGATTGATGTAGAAATTTAATTCTTTTCGAATAGCTTTTTGTACAAAGTTTTTACAGCCCTTTTGATAGTCAGCGTTCAATTTGTATGCAAGAGCAAGAGCTGAAATCAATCTTTGATTGCTAGAAAACAATAGCGGAAGTTAACGAATAGCTCAGCTTTATTAAAACCACTCATTAATTAATTAATCATTTTTATTTCTTAATTTTATTAATTCTAAAACTTCATCATTAATTCTAAAAACAGAAAAGAAAAGATAAAATAAAAATTCTTTGTTAGAAAAGATCAACACTCTAAACATTATGTTGCTATTAATTTAATGTGCAACAACTTTATTGCTATCGTTAAAAAATATTTTTTTGTTTTCTATTTTCTGATTTACTATCTGCAATATGAACAGTAATTAAAGAAGCTGAAACATGTTTTCAATTTCATCCATTAATGCTGTTCATGTCAAAATGCGGCGTACCAATCAAAGCCGGTGCTGCCGATGCTGCTGTTAATGCTGCTAGAGCAAAAGATTTCAAATCAAATAAAAGTGATGCGTCATGATTTCAACTTGTACAACGAATGTTATAAGATTTCAATTAAGAACGCGCAACAAAGAATCTAAAGAATACAATGACATTGGATGTTGTTGTTGTCGCTGTTGTTGTTGTTGTTGTTGTTGCTGCTGCAGTTTACAACCATGCATAACCATCTCATTTGACAGGTATTGTTAGATACATGCTAGAGGCAGCAGCAACAGCTGCTGTTAAACGCATTAAAAAAACAATAAAACGCATGCGCAGCTGGCGCACGTCGTCGTTCTTTGCTCTGCTGTTCTTTTGGCGGCCAAAGAGAGCAATAAAATAAATTCAGCTGATAGAGAATTAAATGCAACGCCTCGCTAATGAAAGCTTTTAATACAAATGAACGTATAATTATATAACAACAACAAGCATAACTCATAAAAGTGTTTCAGGCAACAGCAACAGTTGTTGGCAATGTATTATTAGAAGAAAAACAACGTATGTCTTGTGTGTTGCAACATGTTCTGGCGTTATTTTTAATGTCTGATAAGAAGTTTTTCTTACATATGATTGTTGTTGTTGTTGTTGTTATTGTTGTAGATGTGAAATTTTTGCTTTATTGATGGCTTGCATTAAAGACTCGAGAACAAAAAACAAAAACTGATTTAGATACGAAAAGTTTAAGAGGCAAACTTGTATCTCATAAAATTCAACTAGTTAATTTAAAAAAATATATGCATTCTGTATGCATATTTTAGACAGCATTAAATATTAGCATAAATCTGTTAAAAATATGCAACAACCATAAAATATCAACAAACATAATAATAAAAATATAAACTGTAACAACAAGAAATTTATAAAACAAAAAAAAACGTATAATTATAGTGCCTTAAAACTTAAGAGTAACTGAAAAACTCCTCCTTCTGCTCTCTGGCTGCAGTGAAATTATGTGCTAATGAAAGTGGCCATAATTAAAACAACAATAACAACATCAACAAATTGTTTTAGACCCTTACTTTAACGTTGTTAAGATCGTCAACACTATGTTGCAGAAGCAGCCAACATAATTGGCAACATGCAATTAATAGCAACAAACAACAACCAGCAACAATATGTAAATTATTGCTAGTGGCGATAAATTTATGAAAATGTTGCAGTTCAGCGCAGTAACAACAGCAGGTTGCTGGACTTAAGAAATTTAAACCATATCAGTCAAAAAAAATCTTAACCCCTGGAAGCTGTATTGAAACTGTCAATATTAACCCTTGAATAACACAGAAATAATAGGTAGGCATGTCTGCGGATGGATTAAGCAACAAGTTTTTACAAATAAATATTTAAATAAAATAAATAAAATGTACATCCTTTTTTAATCTGACGCTTGGTTTTTAAATTATTAGATCACCGAAAAAACAAAAAAGTAAAAAAATACCTATTTTTATTTTATTCTTGTTCTTTAATGCTCAAAAAATAATCGCATATTTTTAACCCAAGAGAGTAGTGTTTATTGTGACCATAAAATTCAAAAGTGCCCAAAAACAAAAAATTTAATTTCCTCATACATTTTGTATGGAACATTTGTTTTGATAATATCTCAATTGACTTTTTATTATTATTTGTAGGTGTTGTTATTTGTTTTTATTTTATTTTTCTTTTATAAAAACTTAAATCAATAGGTCATATATTTGCTTTTGTTTTGATCCATCTTGAACACCAGAGGGCGCTGTAGCACAAATTTTTCTGACCAAATCACCAAAAACTTCAAAACTGATCATTCTACTGGCATGTAAATTTGTGTTAAAATGTTTTTAGGTACGTTGCATTTTTTGCCACCATATATATTTAGGTATTTTTTACACCAGAGGGTGCTGGAGCACAAACCTTTTACGAAACTGACAAAAAATCCTACACGATATGATACGGTTAACATTAAAATTTGTATTTAGGCGTTTTTGGATGCGGTGGGTATTTTATGGACTTCTATTTTGATCCATATTGACCACCAGAGGGTGCTGCTGAACAAAAATTTTACAAAACCCGATTAGCATGAAAATATGTGTATAGAAAATTTTAAGCACATTGAGAGTTTCGGCGCTAAATAAATAAAAATACAAATATATATTCATATAGAAGCAAGTTTATAACAATGACTTCTTATGTGCATTAGATAAATATTGCCTTCGCCCTGCCTCGTCTAGATCTCACTTGAATTCCAATGAAAAACCTACAACGCTCATCATCTTAAAAATCATACAAAGCCTGGCTGTCATATTGAACAAAAACAACAAAAAGTTCACTCAATTCAAATATTGTCAAAATAATTTTTAGTACAACAATAACAAAAAACTATCAAAGTCACCTCAATTATGCTGTCGCAAACTTTCATGCGTTGCATGTGCTCAAACAGTTCCGTTTCACACAGTATCGGCTTCGTCGGCCTGTGCAACATGGGCACCCACATGTCGACGCATTTGCTGCAGAAGGGACACCAACTACATGTCTTCGACATCTCAGAGCAGGCCTGCGAAGTAATGAAAGCCAAAGGCGCAACTACCTATTCGAGCTCCAGGCATTTGGCCAGAAATATGGACTTTGTCATAACCATGCTGCCGGATAGTGAAGCCGTATCCTCTATCTATCTCGACATGACACACTTGGGTGTGAGTAAAGAGACCATCTTCATTGATACCTCTACAATTGAACCGAATCTGGCGCAAACACTGAAAAAATTGATTGAAGTCAAGGGCGGACATTTTGTAGATGCGCCAGCAACGGGTGGCATATTGGGTGCAGAACAGGCTACACTCACATTCATGGTGGGCAGCAAGCCAAAGGAATTCGATGCGATTCGTAGTATTCTGGAGTGCATGGGAAAACATGTCTTGTACTGTGGTGAATGTGGCATGGGACAAGCAGCTAAGCTGTGCAACAACTTGTTGCTGGGCATATCAACGTTAGGCTTAGCAGAGGCCTTGAACTTGGCTCTACACCTAGGCATGGATGCGCAGACTTTTTTGAATGCCGTAAACGCCTCAACTGGACGTTGCTGGATCTCTGAGGAATGTAATTTGATACCGGGCAAAGCAACCAGTGAGTCGGTGAACGGCAGTTGCACCGGAATGAGCATGACAACTAATCTTATGGCCAAACATTTAGGCATGGTAGCTCATGTGGCAGCCAAATCGAATGCACCCTTGGAATTGGGTGCCTTTGCACATAAAATGTTCGAACAATTGGACAAACAGGGCTTGGGTCAGCAAAATTTTTCAGTTATTTTCGACTTTCTGCGAAAAAAACACGGCAAGGTGGTTAAAAAGTGATGGAAGCTATGAAAGTTAAGTTAAACTTGTTACTAACAAAATGTCTCATCTATATTTTGCTAAAGATTTTTTACAAATTTTTTTACATTTTAAACTACTAAATAAAGTATGGCGAAAAATGCAAGTGTTAGCTTTTGCTTATAAGAGAGAGAGAGAGGGAGAGAGAGAGAGGGAGAGAGAGAGAGAGATAAATCTTCCTACAAACAGCCGAAGTCTAGCATGAAGTCTTTGAATCAAAGTTAAATAGCATTCGTAAGAAGTTCTAACTTAGAACCAGGATGCATCTAACTTTATTTTTTTAATCTTTTGGCAGCTTAAGCAGAATTCTAAACACACTGATCAGTGTCCACTTAAAACAATATTTCGATGGAGTGATATGAACACTCACAAAAGTGTTAAATATTCCATTTTAGCTATCAATATGATATATAGCTTGTGTAAATTTGTTAAAAATGCAGAACCAATCAACATAGTTCAAATTAGTGTTTTGTAATGAGATTTGACGTTTCTGAACACTTAAAATTTTTTACTTATGTGCTTAACCATCGATATATCAAATGAAATATATAACAAAATCGCCTTGCTTCATTGGCAATATTTTTGCACAGTCTTTGCTAAACTTAATTGAAGCAACAACATTGGAAAATTATCAGCAGTTTCAAAATTGTCACAATTTCGTATTTATTATTTTAACAAAATGTCTTTTTTTCTATAATATGCTTGGTTGGCTCGCTTGTCTTGTGACTTAAGTAGCTGCAAACTGGTTGAAACAAAATAGGCAAAAATTAAAATAAAAAACTAATTAATACAACTCTTATTTAAGCGTCTAATATCAAGCCATTATGGCCCACATATGAACTCATGCGATGACATTTGGGCTGCGTGTGTTTTTTTTTTGTTGTTGTTTTTTTGTTTAGTCTTCAACGAAAAGTCTTCATCGGAAGCTATTAAATAATAATGAAAGCTTTTTGGAACTTTAAACTTAACATTCAACAGGCTACTTCATAAAATAAATACAGCATCGGAAGCTATAAATTTAAGCCATCATCATCATCACCTGTGACGCAACAGCAAATCGTCTTTTGGCCCGCTTAATTTATGCTAATTCATGGCTGGACGAATTTCTTTTTTTTCTCTAACTGCTTTTTGGTTTTGCTATACGTTTTTGTCTCATATATACAAGTCCAAAAACCAAATAACAAACATATAAATTTTCTTAAATTTTTAATCAACCTTTGGATAATAACCGTTATTTGAGCTAAAAACAAAAGGCAACCAAATGATAAGAGGTGGAACAAAAAAAATAACAAAATCCACAGCTTTTTGGGTCAATGAATATGCGAAAAATAAAAGCAAAACGAATTGAGGAAAAACAAATGTTTGACATTATTAAAAACAGCCAACAACCACACATAACAAAATATTAATATGGAAAAAATACAACAAAGCTTAGGTTAAACTTTTAAGTAAAGCAAATAAATAATAATAATAAAAATAAAAACAAAACTTATGCAGAAAAATGTTTTGCAAAAAGTTTAGCCAAAGTTGCGCAATATAACAATTGATATATTAAAAGCAACAACAAAATAAGCTTCAATAAAAACCAAAAAACCAAAAAAAAAAAAAATAAATAAAACAAAACAGGCCCAACAGACAATAGCAGTCAATTTGAATGGCAACATTTAAATATTTGAAAGCATAGCGTAACATTTTCACACACCTTCGCTGCAGGTTGCCATCGCATAAAAAACAACAGCAAAAAAAACCGAGGAACACTCTTAATCGATATGCTTTACAAATAAAATGTTTCTGAAAATTTATTTGTTTTAAATTAAAAATCGACAAAAGAAAATCTTATGTAAACAAAATATTTTTTTAATTTTTTTAATTTTTACAAATAAGCAACAATTACGTGAAGTTCAAAAAACTTTGCAACATTTGCAGCTTGAATGATTTAAGACTTATTGCTTTTTAATTGTAGCATTTATAACGGTATCTATAGGTTCTGACAAGGTTTTTCACTTTTAATATTTATACGCTCAAAAGCTCGAAAGTTCGAAAGTGGATTGCAATATCCGCTGTTTGGCCCAAATCTTTTCATCCAAAGAGATCTCACTTCAAAAGCGTCTCACGTCAATTTTGTCAAATAGTATAAGAATGGCTGGCTCATCAAGCAGAGTTTCTCTGATGATATGACATTAACATAAGTACTGTTTTCCCACGAAATTCAAAAATGGCGAGTGCTCGAACAACATGGCGGCAAATAAAAGTAGCAATGCAATTAAAGACGAATTTTAAAGCAACAATAATAAAAAACGACCTGCAACACATTAACGCATTTAAAACGGAAAATGCGCATGCGTACTGCATACGAATGAGCTCCAATAAAAGCTACAGCGATAAAGACAAAATAAACTAGCGAACAATACAAAATACATTTTTAAACTACAAACGTACAACAAACAACGTACAAACAGAGCGTGTAAAGTTTTTAAACAAAAACTCTTACCAGCGTCAAATTGTGTACAACTTAAAACTTAATTTAAAGTTAAAACATATTTTTTTTTGCTTATGTGTGCGCCATATTTTTTTTAATGTAACAACAATATTTGCAAAATAGTTATAAAATATTTGTAAGCTACATTTTTTAAAAACATAATTCTTAAAAAATGTTGTTTAGCAATTACATAAATCCACAACAATTTATGTAAACGTGTTTTTCGTCTATATTTAATTCCAATATAACGATTATTTTCTTTATTATCATACAAAACACAGAAGTGCGTGTTTAAAAAAATTAAAAACAATAAATAATATTCAAACTGCTTGAATTTTGAGTCAGGCAACATTGAAAAACTACAACAATTAATAGACAGACAATCGCGATGGCTTGATTAGCATCTTGTGTTAATTTTTAAATACCTTGAAGGAATGTGAAGCGAACAAAATTCGAACTGCATGATTCGACTACATGATCTCAAGCACACTCGTGTTGAGCAAATCGATTGACTTAAGAAACAATTAAAAGCAGTCAATAAAGCAAAGTAAAAAAAAACAACGTATTTAATAGAAAAATTAAGCTTAACTTAAGCTGCAATATCTGGGCAAAAATAAATTTTAGATACAATATTAGAGCGAGAGAAAAAATATACAACAAGTTTGTAGCTGAAATTGTGTTAGCGAATGCTTTTAAGTCTCGTTTTGCTGTTGTTTGCGATCTTATGTTCGATAAGAAGAATTGCAACAAAAGACTATTTCATACGCTCTAAAGAGATCAACAAATCGAACATGCTCTAAGATGCATGGAAATATTGTGTACTTATCTATTGTATCTTAATCTAATCGTGTAGTGTTTAATGTTTTTTTTTTTTGTTTTGTCTCCTGAGCTACCAATTCTTGTGTTTAAATCCAGTTTTTACTGTACATAACTCCAAATTATTAAAATTATAATGATCGGCGGCCAGTATAAAGTTATCTTAGTCATCAAAATAAGAATTAAACATAATTATAGGAATAATTTTAATTTTGTTTTTCGAAGACAAGAGGGCGGTTTGAAAAGTTTATAGCTATTTTTGTTTTTGCCACCATACTTTTACGACATAATGTTATCTTTTGCAAATTAGGTCGTTTACGATTATTATCGCTTTTGGCTTGCCTTATAATGCCAACTAGATCGTCTAAAGATTTTTTATAGGTCGGAGGATATGATGATCCATTTCTCATTTCTGTTGTTTTTTTTTTGTATCTGTGTAGAGATCCCAGTTGACTTGTTTGAGACGTCAAAAAGAATGTACCCATGATCTTTAAAGGTGTTTTCTGTTTAAACTCTCCAGTTCTTGATCCTATGTGATATATGGTCAAAGGAAAGTGTAACGTCTTACTTTCAGCCTGTTACTTATAATAAATGTAGGTCCATTCCCCACATTACTTATAATAAGATAAGAAGTAAGGATGTAATCAAAAAGAGACTCATCACGTTTGTTGGTGTCAACGGAGTTTCGTGTATATAATGTACCTATGTAAGGGTACGTAAGTAAATAAGTAATAATAAGTAGACGTAATAAAAAAGAGACTCAACCTGTTTGTTTGTGTCTACGGAGTTTCGTGTTTATAAATAAAGACGAAATATTTTCAGAATTTGTGGCATGATTAAGTTAACTAAACAGGGCCCGGATATTGTTGACTTTCACACGTTCTGAGTATTTTTGAGTGCATAAACAACATTTCATTTTGCCTTTTTTGCCTCTTGTAGCATTTCCCACATTTTGTAAATATTTTTTTGCTGCTTTATGTACCAGTTTTTTTTATTTATCGTACAATTTCTTTTGTGACAACATTTGGACAAATATTTGAAGAGTCAATTCTCTATTTCATTGTTGAAATAAATTTCCATTTCGTTGCTGTACCTAAAACAAAAAATGCATTAAATTAAAAATTGACAGAAAAAATCTAATATATAAAAATCTCGTAATTTTATAAAATTTAAAAAACAATGTGATTTTTACCTAGTACATACACTTAACCTTTAAAAATACCTAACCTATTTTATACGCATGAAGGAAGACCAATTTTTTAGTTTTCTTTTCTAAACTCTTGAATCTTGAATTATGTATAACATTTAAATGCCAAAGAGAGTTGCTCACATTTTATTCCAAAAATGTTGCAAGGTTTTTCTATGAATATCGCTCTACAGAAAATGTTCATTTTGGCTTTTCTTTGAGTTTTTGGTGCCACAAAATTCGGAAATCCGGGCCCTGATTATAAATGTTTTTTCCTCGTAGTACTTAATGTAACGTATACGCACTGTTGTACCAGCTACTTTTAAGACTTTTAATTAAACGCTTTAATATAATTATTTGCTGAAAGAAAAACTCTTGCTATGTAATTAACCAGAAAATTTACTAACTTTTTGTGAGGAATGCGTTGAGCAACGTCAACATGTCATTAAAATCACAAACAATTAAACCGCGACAAGTTTGACGCCTTAGGTTGTAGCTTCTTCAAACTGTCGAACAAAACGAAGAAAAAAAATACATATAATTGCAGCAAATAATTGTCGCAACAATTTCAAGCCACAATAAATATTAACAGTTATTAAGACAATTCCCCTCCCCAGCCCGTGCCAACAAACCTAATTGAAATAAATCGATATTAAAATAATTGTTGCTTGTACTATAAATTATTGCAGTAAACATTTCCAATGAAAAAATTAGACAGACGGCGCCAGTAAAACATGAATTGTTTTTACAGAAACATATTTGCTAGTTTGTTTTTTTTTTTTCGTTTTGGGCCAAACAGAATATTTGGCAACAACAAAATTGAGCACGATTATTTAGAGCTGCAACATAGCAATGCGTTTAACATGAGCGATCAAAGCAATGAGATCAGAGTTAAGCCTAGCTTAGTAGAGTTTGCAGCAGCCTAATTAATGCCATCCAATTTAAAGTGAACTTTTATAGACATTGTTTTAAAGACACCATCATTTAAGATTTTGCAAGCATCGCGCTTTCAATTTCAAAATATTTTTTTATTAAGTTGTATTTAATTCATCAACATGTTTGCAACTGACGATCGATCAATGTGCGCATAAATCAACAATCCAGCAAATGGTCGCTCGCTTGGTTGGTTGGTCGATCTTTGTCCCAGTTAAAACTTACCGCAATTTGTTCGCAGCCCCTGCGCTGACAGCTGGCTAGACTGTAACACATACTGAATGATCGTTTGTGACAAGATCGTCATGTCTGAGTTTTTGGTTTTTTTTTTTTTCTTTTGCTACAAATAATTATTTCTGTTTCAATAGCGTCTGTTTGTTTGTTACGAGCTTAGCCAAGGTTAATTGCTGCGTTGCCAACGCGTCCATGTTGAGTTCAATTATAGACCAGCGCTCAAGTTGAATGATTAATGCTGGTAGTCATAATCATGCTGCCAATGCCTACTTTGGTTAGTTGTTGAGATTAACTATTTATGTCTTATTTCTGCAGCAGGTTGAAATTACTTCGCGTGAGAACGCAGTATTTAATGGGTGTGGCGTGAAGGTAATTTTAGTTAAATTTTTTTTTTTTTGTGTTGGCATTCCTTTTTTTTACAAAATTCCTCTACAAATACACGCCTCTGCTTTATAATTTAAACAACAATAGTACAACGGCTTATAATAAAAAAAAAAACTAGCACAAATGATGCCGGACTCCATTTGTACAAACTCTAATGTTTCGTTGACATGCATTGCAGCCTCAGTTTTCTTCACTTGAGAGTGCGAAATTGTTGCACAACCTTCAGCGTTTTTTCTTTTCGTTTTATTTTTAGAAATAATTCCGCTAAAATTAAAATCTCATTAAAAAACTCATTCATATAACAAAGTTGGCAAAATATTTCTTGCAAACTTACAAGTACGTCAACACTTTAGACAACATTCAAGATTTGTTAATAGCACTGTCAGTTGTTGTTTTTGCAATTATTTTTTTTTTTAATGTTGCTACTGCATTTCCACTTTCGCTGCGGCTCATTTTGGCGTGATCAGAATAATTATTATGTTACTAGATCATTTGTAGTCGATCTTGACTACATTTATTTTTATTGTTTTTATGTACGAGTACTTTTATTATTCATGCATTTCCTTCCATAACTTGTAACTGGCAACGCCCTCTGTCTTATGTTTTGCTCTTTTTGTGAGTGAAACTTGTGGGTAATAAAATATTGTGCTTACTTCGCTTTGCTAAGCTTTACTTGGCAGTTGAACTTGACTTTCGATTTTTGTTTGTTATTGTTTTTTTTTTTTTGTGTTTTGAGAAATCTGTGTAGGTACAATTATTGTAACAAGTGTTTATTTTTATTATAATTGTAATTGTTATTTTTATAGGTTTTTTCTGCTCCCCTACATCAGACAGTTAATTTCGAAAATTTCTTTTTTTTTTGTCTTGTTCATTTAATATGTGCGCACTGTTTCGTAAAGTTATACACGTTTGCTAGCAGTGGAGAAAATTGAATTAAATGCTATTCAAAATATTATCTCCAACTAGATTTATTACAAATTTTCTGCCACTTTTGTGAAGAAAGTTAAAATAGTCAAAACATGTTGCCTTCACCGGAAGAAAATAAATTATTATGAGGGATTTCTATTGAAGATATTGATTTTGTGTTTATGTTATTTAAATTTTTTTCTTTGTGATTTTAAATGTAATGTCAGTTTTTATACTGAAAGAATTTCAATGTAAGTTGTATAGTTTTGTTTTAATAATAACTCTGATTGAAGTTTGTAACCTCAGTTCGGATTTTAGCTTTTGCTCTAGATCTAGAATCTTAAGTTTATTTTAATTTTAAGTCGAATGGTTTTTGTTCACTTCCATATTCACTTTTTACGGTATATTTTTAACATAATATAAATTTGATATATAGAAATATTTTTCAAAATTATAAAGGAATCTGCCCGCCTAAATTTGTTTAAAATCATAATTTGTGCTTTAAATTAACCTTCAGATGTATATTAGTAAAGTTATGAGATTTTCCAAATCTTAAAAGGTTGAAGTTATAGTTGATTCTTAAAGTTTGAAAATTCACACAAGAGATGCTTGATTGCCCCTATTTGCTCAAAATTGTTGCATCTACAACAAAAATTGGGCTATGCTATGCCTAACCTTTTGGTCCATCTGTTAGTTTGTTGAACTCTTTAACTTGCATCATGCATCTGTTTCAATGGTTATCTCCATTTTGGAGCCATCGGTGAAGAGTTGAAAATTGTCCAAAGATTTTTTCTGCCAAGTATGGATATAACCTTTACATTTTGGTATGTCCAAAGATATATGGAATAGATACATGCCGAAAGTATTTTTCCACTGAACAATTCAAAAACTCCTCTATGGAAACTAGATGATAAGCATACTTTTTTGACCTATCTGTGACGTAGATAGCATAGTTCATAGTGCTTCAACTAATGATTGGCAGCTGGTTTTTGTGTAGTCGTGAATATGGAACTGACGATTGTGGTATACTATTGTAGTAATACAATGGTAATGCAATGGTAATGCAATGGTAATGCAATGGTAATGCAATGGTAATGCAATGGTAATGCAAATGCAATTATGCATTACTTATCGATACTACTCAAGATGATTTTTAGTGGCGATTGAAACCATATTTCAATATGTTCTGCAAATTTGTTTCCTATAAAATTTCAAAATTTCTTTTCTCTTAATTTCGTCAATTGGCACAAACAGCAAATTTGCTTTATTCACGCAACATAAACAAAACTTTAAAGATATTGCCACACGTTGTCTTCTGCAAGCGGAAATGAAAATCCTAATGCGTATAATGGTGAAAAATATTAATATTAAACAACAAAACAAAACACTAACAACAACAACAACATTATAGCCAGTAGCATAAATTGCCAGACATTTGAACTTCCCAGGAAAAACATTCGCCAAGGCCGTTCCCATACCGCAAAAGTCAGTCCAGCCACTCACTATTCAACAGGAAAATATTTCAACGTAAGAAACAAAAAAAAAAAACTAAAGCCGAGATCAAAACTAATGCATACGACGACGTACGTAAGCGTAAGAAGCAAGAAAAAAGCACAATAATATTTAAATCAAAGTGCAGCGGAAATGAAGAAAACCGTCAAAGACATTTGCAGAGACCGCAAGGAAAAAAAATGTAAAATTTTTGCCGCAAAAATGCGAAAAAGTAACGAAAGCGAAAGGTGGAAAGAGTGTGTGTGTAAACAATCAAAGCTGCGCCATCTTGCCACCAGCAGCGGTCTAATAAAAATATTTCACTCTTAAAGCTGCTGCTGCTGCTGTTGATGCTGGTGTTGCAACAATGGGCAGATGATAAAAAAAATAAATGAAAAAGAAATAAATAGCAATAAATGTTATAGAAAAGCGCACAAGAAATATACCACAACAACAAAAAAAAACTTAACCAACAGCAACAACGAAACTAATATAAATAAAACGAGTGATCGGCGATTTCGATCAGATCAAGCTATAATAACAGAGCATCACGCTGGCAAGCGAGGAAGACACCAAATCAGCCAGGTTTGCGAAAATGACTTGGCTGGCTGCACGCTTGCAAGCTTTGCTTGCTAGTGTTATTGTTGTTTTTATTGTTTATAGTTGTTGTTGCTGTGGATTTATATTTATGCATAACACCAACAACACAGCTTGCGGCTTGGAGCTGTGAATAAAATGTGGTAATTTTGGTACGCTACCGATCTGTGTTTTTTGCAATTTTGTCGCCTTGCGGCTTCCTGCTGCTGTTGGGCCAAATAAAAAAGCTCTTAGCCGTTTCAATAACAAGCCAAACCAAGATAAATATAAAAATCTAAGCTCAAGCCAAACGTTCCATTCCACAGACATGCATAGACATCACTACATGCGTTAAACCAAGTTAAGATGAGATTGATTTTTGGCTCAATTCAAGCAAAATGACTGCAATGTTGTCAAAATTAACTAATAGTCGGCTAGACAAAGCCTTAACCACAGTTCACATAAAGTTCTTTTTGAAACTCATTTTTTGTTGCCCACGACCAGTGTTGCCATCAAAAAA
Source organism: Tetanocera ferruginea (assembly GCA_958299015.1). Taxonomy (NCBI): domain Eukaryota; kingdom Metazoa; phylum Arthropoda; class Insecta; order Diptera; family Sciomyzidae; genus Tetanocera; species Tetanocera ferruginea. The sequence goes on along the minus strand of OY282640.1, from coordinate 2,534,492 downwards.
ATTTTCATATCGTAACTTTTGACTCAGTTCGTCGGATTCCCGTCGGATCCGTGAAATTTTAAAAAAGAACAACAACGTAGAAATTTTCCGAGAAGGCAATTGAACATTAAAGAAGAAATATAAAAATCAATGTGGAAGTTTTAAGATTTATTATTAAATAAATCAAATTTTGCTTCAAAAGTCAGTTCATCTAATGTTTCTAACATGATTATATATAAAAAATATTCTGATAAAATATATTGAAAAATACTTTTAAGCACACAAAATAGAAGTAAAAATAAAAAAAAAATAATCTTCATTAAATATTTTGTCATTGGTTAAAAAGAGTTGACACAGAATTTTTAAAACAAAGTTTAAAGTTGCTATCTTGCTAACTAGCTATCTTTATTTTTTTCATTGCATATACTTAAAGAAAAATACACCAAATCGGACGTCGGATATATTTTTTCTGAAATCGTAACATTTTGGAGAATTATGGCCATATATCGGATCATCGGATTCAAGACTGAAAATCGTAACAAATACGATATATCGGACCATATGGCAACACTGCCCACGACGAATCCATCATCCGACGTAGCGTCAGTGACAACGCTTCAGCTGTCAACTGCTACTCCTGTCAGCTGCGTCGATCTACCACATGTCTTCCATGGTTATCATGTCTTAAGCTTGAGCTGGAGAGACAAAAATAAGGCGCGGTGGCACCACCACCAACCCGCAGCTAAATGCATTAACTATGTTGTGCCAGCATGAGACGATTGCCGTTATTGTTGTTGGCGTTGCTGCAACTCGGATGATTGGATTAAATCACGTCAAGCATCAAAACGTCAAGCTTACATGAAGCTTTAAGGAAGTTAAGGATTGCAACATGCACAGTTATCAAGAAATAAAGGAGCGGTTTTTATGGTCATGTTTTTGTTTACATTGGCCCGCAGCATTTTGTTACCGTTACAAAGTAGTTTTATAGCGAGAAAAAAATTGACAACTACAACTGCATGACGTCAAATTTGCATTGTTTTTTTGTTTTTGTTTTTTTTTTTTTTTGAGGCAGGAGGTGCACTCCTCAATTTTTGTTGGTTGTTGTTGTGCTAGGTATTGCGCACCAGCAAAGTCACCAAGTTTATTTGTTCGTGTCTACTGCATGTTATTGTAAATTGGAATTGGTGTACGCTGGTGACCCCAACCTCAGTGTGACATTTTCACTTGCACGATCCGTGACAGTTACAACGCGAGCGCTCGCGCTATCACCAACACCAGCGCTGAATTAATGTTTATTATGACAACCGCAAATCACGAGCGCGTCTAGATGTCGCGCTACAAATACTCACGTTGTGCTGCCACCATAGCGAGTTTTTTCTTTTTTTTTTTCAAAAACAATCAATTACATCGAAATATTGTCGTGGTTTGTCGTGGCCCTTTTTTGTTCTAAATGTAGGCCACAAGCAAAACAGCCAACAGAAACTTTGGCTTCCGCTTCAATTTAGGTGCTCAAGTATACAGGTTTGACTTGAACTGCTTGTGTGTTTGGTCCTAATTAATCGGTTGGCTTGACACCAAAACCAAACCCGAAACGAATCACTGAATATGAAATACTTATGACTTGACGATAATTTGTGTTGATTTCTTCACAGCTTTGGATCATAAAAGTTATAGTAAAATAATTAAATTAATTCAACATCAAAAGATCAGTTTTAATCATGTGACAGAAGAAGATTTTTTAAGGAAAAATACCCAGAAGGTAGTTCTTCAAAGATGTTTGTCTGCTACACATCTAAAGTAATTTTGCAACTATTTCACCCCCTACTTCCTACACCCTCTGCTCACTGCACACATTTCAAACCAAATAACAGCACATTTGCTATTTGGTACAATTTACAGAATACCTGTTTTGATGTTTCGAACCACTGTGCGAGTGATGCGTGTGTTGCAGGGCTTCCGTGTGCGTTTTGTTGCATTGCTTGTCGCGCCAACTCCATTCCATAGCAAAGCCTACCATATTTGGTACTGCGTATTTGTACAGTATTTACGAGCGTGTGAAAAGAGGCAATTTATGAAAACTAAGACTCGTTTACTTGACGCATCTGCTGCGAACAAAACCTTTTTGGGCTACTCGTTTTATCTTGATGTCAATGAAATGCTTTGATTTCTATTTGATTAAAATGTCAACGCGTCGGTTTGGAATGTAAACTGGTATTCCATAGAACACATTATTATTACAAAAATGCTTAGATATAATTATTTGTAGCAACGCCAAGTAACTAACATATTATTTCTTGTTCTCTTTCTTTCAGATGTAATTCCAAGGCATCCTATTTGCCGCGACAAAGCCTGGAAAAACTGAATAATAGTGATCCCGATCATGGCAGCTACAAGCTGACGCTTACTTCAAACGAAGATTTGGTTGGTCACACGAAGCCCACCTACGATATACTCGCACATAATGGCAAGCTGCCCAGCAATTTGCCCGACGTCTTACCACTCGGTGCTAAGTTTCAAACCCAGCCAGCTTCGCCAACCTCTGCCAATAGTTCGTTGCGCTATAGTTCTAGCAGCAATCTATCCACAGCTACCACTCCATCACCTACGCAACAGCAAGCACCAGCTTGCTATCCATCCATGTATCCAGCACAACATCGCTATTCAACACCTGCAATGAACCATTCTTCAAAGAACTACTATAATCACAGCAACATTAATAATAACAACAATCAGGCTCCTCCCAGCTACTCAAGATCTCAATCGTATGACGTGAATTCGAACGCATGCTCTGCAAGTCCTACAAAGTTTATGTCACAGTCAACACATGATCTGAAAAAAACTCACAACCTCGAAACGACGCTGGAAGAAACAGTTGCAACACCGATGGAAACCTCAAAGATCCTATCACCCGCACAATCGGAAAATAATTTAAGTAGTTCAAACTATAATACGCCTAATGTCAACAACAACAACATTAAACATTCAAATTCAGCTAAAACTACAACAAAACCTCACAGTCCTTATGCCGCAAGACGTGAGTTCAACCGCAGCGATATGTCTCGCACTCTTAGTCTGGAAGAGCGCAGTGAGTCAACCGAAGGCCGTATAGTGCGAGCCGAGTTAGTTAATGCCACGCTACCGATCTCACCCAGCAACAGCGCTAATAAGGCTGTTGTTACACGCAAGGACTCTCTTCGGGAAAACATCGAGAAGATAACACAACTGCAGTCGCAACTTATGTCCGCCCACATGTCCGATTCGGGGCTATTAAGTAACTTTGGCGTCAAGCCCTCTTATAGTCTGCAAACAGCCAAAATCGAAGTCGACGATTGCAAAACCAAACTGCAGGAACCCAGTGAAGGCAATGAACCAGTTAACGAATTCAAAGCTGTTGAGAGTAATACAACATCCATCGATGAATCAGCTAATGAAACTTCTCAGCCACCTGCACTTCCCAAGACACCACCTCCTATACAACCAGAAACAGAATCTCTGCAGCTGGGTGATATTATTCTCACACCCATATCCCAGATGGACTCAAGCATCGATGGTCTCAAAATGATGCAACGCAGCGAACTTATCTTACGTGTTAACCCGACTACTGTAGAGGCCGCCTCACAAACCGATGATCTACCCGACAGTGACATGGGACGCCTAACGGAAAGCCATCAGCACAATAAGGAGGAAACTCCGACACGCACTACTTTACAGCCACGTCAACGACATCCCATTGAACTGGAATGTGATCAAATTTCCAACGAGCTCGCGGAACTTCTCGCACCTAACGACAAACTAATCGATATACTAACGCCTAGCATTGTTAAGTCTCCCGCCGATTATGTGAGCAATCTATATAATCCAGATGTGCCACAACGTCCAACAAAACGTGATGTAGGCACTTCAACGTTAATGCGCATGAAATCACAACGTGAAACGCACAGTGATTCCACGGAAAAGAACTCCGTCACTGTAGAGCTGCAATATACGGAGACAGAAGTTTCACTAACCAATGGTGGTGATGCCGACAGTTGTGATCTGCTAAAGAAGAAAGTGGTAAGTAATAATATTGTACCTTGTATATGGATGGTTGTTTATTTTACTATAGATTCCAACGATGACTCCTTCATTTGATTTTTTTTTTCTTTCAGGATGAACTTATAAAACAGCTCAATCGCAAGTTAAATATTCTGAATAAGGAACAACAAACAATTGGTGAGGAATCCAGCATAAATGAAGAGCTTGGCAGCAGCTTGGTGAGCAAACTGGCTGATAAAGTGCGTCCATTCGAAGCTACTAAGTTTCGCACTTACATCGATGATGTTGGTCATATAACGAGTTTGTTACTGTCACTCTCCGAACGCTTGGCCAAAGCTGAGAATAGCCTAAGTACAACCCAACCAGAAAGTGCTGAAAAGGTAAATAAATATAAATTTAAAGCCCTAAAATATGTAAATAATAACCACCTGTGTTTACCCCGCAAACAGAAAATATTGGAAACGAAACGTGACCGACTACTAGACCAGTTGGAAGAAGCCAAGCGCCTCAAGGAAGACATAGTTCGACGTGGTACAAGTCTAAACGGCATGTTGGAAAGGAATCTATCCACAGATGAATTTGCCGATTTTGACTACTTTATCAACATGAAGGCTAAACTTATTGCAGATGCACGCGATATTGCTGACAAAATCAAGAGTGGCGAGGAGCAACTGAGTGCACTCAGTGAGGCGCTCATTCAAAGCGACTGTTGAACTGATAAACTGTTGAAACTGTACAGAACGAATTTAATTAAGTGAAGAAATGGATATTTTTGCACATCAAGCTTAGGTTGACGAAACGAGTTGAAGCTCTCCGGATATTGGAATGTGTGCCATAGACGAGCTAAGGCGCTTCCTTTCATCCCCAAAGTTATAAACAAACAAACCAATCGAATTTAAGATTTTCCGTGCCTTCAATGAAACAGTTGAGAGTAAAGTTGTGAGAATCTTAGCATTGACACTTGAGTAGTTAGATATCGAGAAAACTATTCGTACCGGTTGAGCGCAAAAGCAAAACTCGTCTAACATCTCAAGCTCCTATGATTAAAAGGAGCTCATGGTGCTTCAACTTGAAGTTATTTTGCAAAACTACTAAAAACTGTAAACTTAAAATGTATTTTTGACACTTTAAAGCATTTAGATATGTACATTATAATTATAGTTTGATATTTTATATATTACTTACGCCCCACTATTAAGGGACATTTATAAATTCATTTCATTACTTATATTTTTACTATTATTCTTATTTAGTTTACGCCTAAAACTATAATTTTGTCGTTTGTGATTTAAAAATACGATTTCTAGCTTAAAATAAAACTGAAAAAAAAACAAATAAATTATAACGTTTAAAACGCGCTATCATGGCTTTCAAATGACTTGAAATAAATAAGCGTGCTATTGTAGAACATCATCTGACTCAACTCAGATGAAAACAAAAAACACATAAACGTTAACTTAAAATTACAATATTTAAATTGAGAATAAAATAAATCGACCTAACGTTATGCTTTTAAGTTATGATTAACTGAACTATTGTAAAAACTGCAGCTAAAATAAAATTGTTATTGAATACAATTAAGTGATTTTTTGTAATTAATCTACGCTGTATTTATGATTAATGCGAGTATAAAAATAAATGGAGAAAATTTTTAAAATAAATAATTGAATAATTATTTTGGGAGCTAGTGGAGTGAGTATAACACTAAAAACAGTACTACAAGTCAGTGTTGCCAGAGAGCCGAACTGAAATTTACCACTTTTTGAGAAAAAAATTACCACTTTCTGAGAAAATTTACCTTTTTTTAAAAAAAAATTACAAAACTTTAAATGATTAACAGTCGTTATAACTCACTTCACTACTTCCACAATAAAACATTTCTTTGCTAGCCTTGAACAATTGGTTTCTTTCTTTTACCAACAACTTCTCCAATTCACGATATGTAAGGGACTTCTTTTATCCGCTTTTCCATTAACTTTTTTTTGTAGCAACTGGTTGGTTGGCTTTCTATAACCGATATGCTTTTAAGCAATGTTCAATGCCATTCCAAAACCTTTGATTACTTCTTATTTATTGATGTGGTTCAACAAATTCCTTGGTTTTTAAGTAAAAATTTGCAGCAAATCTAAACTTAAAATAATCCTACATTTGTTATGTTTTGGTACACAAGGGGACTCTCAATAATAAAGCACTGCTTGTGAGTACGATCAGACTGAAAAAAGTTTAAAATATTCGGAAATTTAAAAAATAATTATATTGCAAAATTTACTACTTTTAGTCAAAAATTACCTCATTTAGGGAAATGAAATCAATCTGGCAACAGTGCTACAAGTATAATAACAAAACAAAATGCTCAGATTTAGGCATGTCTTTTAGAATTTGTGTAAGTAAACATAACAAAGATTTATCTTACTTTTTAAAGGTAAATGTATAAAAATGTGTAGGGGATTTAAAAAGCATTCAATTTTAAAAAATTTTAATTGATATTTTTAACAAAAAAACTTTCGAAATGACGCCATAGCTCAGGCAACTTTTAAAATATCAAAAAATCCTACTTGTCTCTCTTAATAATAATTAACTTTTGCGTTGGGAAAAAACTACACAGCATTTTCGAATTTGCTTGACTTCAAAATGTCATAACATTGAAACCATAAACAGCATCTGGCAACTCTTTCTTTTCTTTCAATAGAAGACAAATCAGCTGATTATTTGTTATAATTGCATCGTGTTGAAAATTATTGCAAAGCCAAGATGAGTGAAATTTCAGAAATCTATCCCAATCAACTGCCAGAAAATAGTAAGCTTGTTTTCGTTCTGGAAATTTTTAAGTCAATGATGCTTCTCGCTCTAGTCGACTGACCCATCATCGAAAAAGTCGATGAAATAATGGATAAGGTTCAAGAAAATCGTGAGCAGCCACGACATCGCTAAGGTGCTGAAGTTCGATCACAAAACAGTTTTAAACCATTTGAATAAAATTAGTTTTAAAAGAAGCTTGATATTTGGGTGCCTCATGAACTTAGTGCAAAAAATGTAATAGACCAAATTTCTATCTGCGATTCGCTACTGAAACTATAAGGAACTATAAGAGAACTATAAGAGAACTAACGATTGATTCGAATCTTTACTGCTTAATGCCATTGAAGCTAGTAATTGAAAAAGGCCGGAATGCATGAACAGGAAAGGTGTTGCATTTCATCATGACAACACAAGGCCGCAACCATCTTTATTGATCTGGTAAAAACTAAGACAATTTGACTGGGAAGTTTTGAGGCATTCACCGTATAGTCCTAACATTGTACCCAGGGGCGCAACCAGGATTTTGTTTTGGGGGGGAGGTTTTATCAAATTTCGGACTTATATATAAAATCAATTTTACAAAGTCTTCATATCACAGCAATAAATTTCAACTCTTGGGAGTATTATTTTCAAATAGAAGTTTTGTTAAGTAAATGAGCTAGGTGGGCTTCGAAGGCTCAAACAAAGCATATCATAACTATTTTTTGTTAATATACTTATTAAATATTTCAAGCATTAGATAATGTATCTTGAAGAAGGGTTCCAAATTTTAACAAGATTGGTTATAACTTTTAGGGAAATCATAACAACCAATTTGCTAAAATAAGTTTGGACTCAAGCTTTAGGGAGAATATTCTGGACATATTGTACAATGTCATAAGGCAAAAACAAAATTCATTTTCAAACCAAGCCAACCCATTAAAAATCATTCATATATAAGATTTTTGTTCAGTTTTTATAAATAGTATTTTAAAAGTATTAAAAAAAATTCAAAACCAGCTTTCAATTATATACTTTTTCCACCAAAAAATATAAGTCACGCAATCAAGATTGAATATCGGAATCTGTTTGTTCAAAAATTCGTTTATTATTTGGATACGAAAAAAAAAAACAAACTAGGCATTTCAGCCCTTGAAAGGACTTTGACCGAGCTTCTTATGATCAATTGTATTGTGTGTGTTTCCACACAATTGACCGAGAACTGGACCTACTTGTTTTATGCCGACTCCGAACTGCATTATTTACTCTCTGAAGTTTGCCATTGTCTGCAGAGGTGGTTTTTATTGAAAAAAATTTTTTTTCAACGTTAAGAGTCCGGAAATTTACAATAAAGGAATCATGGTTTTAAGCCATAAATAGCAGAAGGCAGTTGAAAAGAATGGACAATATTTGTATTAATAAAATCTTTTTTGTTTAAAAATAAAATGTTGTTTATTTTTACTAAAAAAACGCCGAATACTTTTTCCCCAACACAATATAAATAAGTGTGTGAAATTTTAAGTCAATCGTCTTAAGTACAACGAATAATATTGTCGATTAAAACCACATGCATTTAATTTCTAAAGCCTGGTTTTCACTATGTCAATTTCAATGGTCAGTTGTTGTCAGTTACATGAAAAATGCCAACACGTTGTCATTTTTCTTCTGTTTGACAATGGCGAAAAATAGGAAAAACTGATCTCTTCACATTTTTGTAGCAAAAATTGCAAAAAAATGTTATTTATGTGATTTTTTTAAGCTTGTAAATTTCATGTCAAACAAAAAATGACTAATCGTAAGTGAAAACCAAGTATAAGGCTCTAAACTATTTTTGAAGGATATCAGACTGTCTACTAACTCTACTCCAACAAGTGATGATATAAAATTGACTTGTGCTTAAAAAGCACTGGCTCTGGAGGATCAATTAAATTTCTCATTTATATTTGGGTTTTGTTTCAGCACTGATGCATTGTGTTTAGATGTTGCGTGAATAAGTTGTGTTTAGAAAGATGAACAACCGAAGTTTGGCAATAATTCTGTTTAATTCACTTGTCTAATTCTGTCTTATTCAAACATTTGAATTCTTTATACTTTTGTGTTTTCAAATGTTTTTGTTTTACTTATCTGCCTTTTATTTCCCTGAGGATGCTTATAAATTGAATGCATTACCTTACAGCACTTGTGTTAACATATTTCTTTAAGTTTTTCTTAATATCTTTGGAACTCTTTTAAACGCCACAATAAAATAACAAACAAAAATATCCTTCAGCGAACAATGTACTTAAGTTCTTCAAAGTTTTCCTTAATAAATTAAATCTTTATTCATCCAAATTTCTTTTCACGTAACGCACAACACGGCACTTGTAAAAAAACACGTTAAATTAGTTTTCTGGAAACGGAAATAAGCTCTTGATTATCTTCCTCTCTGCCAATTATAGCGACATCTATGTCTCAGCACAAACTCCAATTCGCGCAAGCAGCTGATTGTCAAAATAGTGCTTAATTTTTTATGCTGTTTGTGTTTGTGTTGTGCGCCTTGTTGTTGACGTAACAACAACAAGTATCAAACTAACGAAGAAGAAGACCCAAAAAACACACCGAAACAGTGCACACGAAATCGTTTTTGATGAATAAATTAATTGAAACTTACAAAAAATCGTTCGTTGATTAATGTTGTTTCTTATAAAAGTTACTTCATCTTTAAACTGATTCAAAGGCAGAAAAATCTGCTGAAGACAATTTTTTTTTCTGCGTATGCAATTTGCTAGGAAGACAGAGCAGAGCGTACGTCAGTCCCAGCAACCTATTTATTCTCTACTTCCAATTTGCTATGTTCAAAAACATTGGACGTTCCAGCAACTGGATACGTCGCACATCTGCAAGTCCAACACAAGCACCAACAACTGTTGCAGCCCTTAGTCAACATTGCGTGAGCAACACCGCACCAGTCTTCAGTAGTTCAGCACTTCAACAGCGCTGCTTACACCAGTGGAGCACCTTCAATTGTATAACAACTCAGCTGAACAGGTGAAGCGAATACGTTTGCTTTGTTTTTGTCTGTTCATTTTTCTATTTTTAACTTAAAAAAGGCAATCGTTAAGTCGCAGTATGTCTACTGAGGCTACTTCATCGAAGCCTCCGAAGCACACTAATCGTTTGGCGCAAGAAAAATCGCCATATTTGCTGCAACATGCACACAATCCCGTTGACTGGTACCCATGGGGCGATGAAGCCATACAGCGCGCTAAACAGGAGAACAAACTAATTTTTCTCTCCGTGGGCTACTCCACCTGTCATTGGTGTCACGTTATGGAGCATGAATCTTTTGAGGATGAAGCTGTGGCTCGCATAATGAATGAACACTTCATCAACATTAAAGTGGATCGTGAAGAGCGGCCGGACATCGACAAGATTTACATGCAGTTTGTGTTAATGATGAATGGCAACGGTGGTTGGCCTATGTCTGTATGGCTGACACCAGATCTGGCTCCTATAACTGCTGGCACGTATTTTCCACCACATGATAGGTAAGTTAATGACATTCCTTAATATTCGGTATAAATACCAATATTTTACTTCCACAAGATGGGGCATGCCTTCCTTTAGTACTGTGCTCAAAGCAATCTCTGCCAAGTGGCAAAGCAATGAAGTGGAACTAAAAGCTACTGGCCTCAAAGTGATTGCAGCCATACAGAAGACTCTTAGCGAAAAAACATCGGAGGCCACCTTTGAGCCGGGCAGCGCCGATGCTAAGCTACACGAAGCGCTTGGCATATTTAAGCAACGCTATGATCAGCAGTTTGGTGGCTTTGGAGCACATCCAAAATTTCCGGAAGTATCTCGTCTAAACTTTCTCTTTCACGCCTACATTGTAACTAAGGATATCGATGTCTTGGATATGGTGCTACAATCGCTACGTAAGATAGGCAATGGTGGCATTCACGATCATGTTTTTGGTGGTTTTGCACGCTACTCCGTTGATCGTCCGTGGCATGTGCCGCACTTTGAGAAAATGCTTTACGATCAGGGTCAACTGATGAAGGCCTATGCTAATGCATACAAGATAACGAGAGATAAGCACTTTTTGAACTTTGCCGATGGCATCTTTCGCTACTTAATGAAAGATCTTCATCACCCAGGTGGTGGTTTCTACTCTGGCGAAGATGCAGATTCGCTACCAACAGCAGGCGATACCCACAAGATTGAAGGAGCTTTTTATGCCTGGACAGCCGCAGAGATACATGGAGAAATCGCTGAGAATGCTTCCTTGTACCCCAATGGTTTTGATCAGGAGCGTGTTTTTAAAATTTACTCCTACCACTACGATGTGCGTCCTATGGGAAACGTTGATCCTAGCAGTGATCCGCACGGCCATCTTAATGCAAAAAATATACTCATCGTACGTCTTTCCGAGGAAGATACTTGCGCTAAGTTTGATATAACAGCTGAGCAGCTAGAGCAAATACTTCGTATAACAAACGGAGCGCTGCACAGAACACGCGATCAGCGTCCACGGCCACATTTGGACACGAAAATAATAACCTCTTGGAATGGTCTAGTGCTCACTGGCTTGTCGAAGTTGGTAACCTGTGGCAGCGAAAAACGAGGTGAATATATGCAAGCTGCACGACAGCTAGTAGACTTCATAAGGGAGCATCTGTTTGACGCCGAACGCCAGCAATTGTTGCGCTCCTGCTACGGCATAAGCACTGACAACAGTGCACTGGAATCCGTGGTGTAAGTTTTTATTGGTTGTTGATTTGTAAAACTGAGTCCAACTTTTGCTGTTCATTTACAGTTCGGAACGCATTGATGGCTTTCTTGACGATTACGCCTTTCTTATCAAAGGTTTACTTGACTATTACAAAGCTTCGCTTGATAGCGATGTCTTGAAGTGGGCTAAGCAGCTGCAGGATATACAAGATAAACTTTTCTGGGATGACAGACATGGAGCCTATTTCTTTTCTCAGGCCGATTCACCCAATGTTGTTGTGCGTTTGAAGTCAGGTTTGTGTTAGTTCATGCTTATTTATTCATATATCTAAAAGAAATCTTGATTTCAGATCATGATGGTGCCGAGCCATGTGGTAATAGTGTTGCGGCACGTAATCTCATTATTTTGTCACACTACTTTGACGACAATAGCTACCGCCAACGTTCTGGCAAGCTACTTGAATTCTTTGCGGACGAGCAGCCTTTTGGCTACGCTCTACCAGAAATGATGTGCGCTTTGCTTCTATACGAACATGGCTTGGATTTGGTTGCAGTTGTGGGACCAGACTCAGAGACCACTAAACGCTTTGTTGAAATATGTCGCAAGTTCTATATTCCCGGCATGATAATCTTGCACGTAGATCCGCAACATCCATCGGAAACTTATAGTCAGCGTGTCCAGGAGAAGTTCAAAATGGTCAATGGCAAGCCAACAGTTTATATCTGTCATGACAAGGTATGCCGCATGCCCGTGACCGATCCAGTGAAACTCGAGCAAAGTTTGACGGAAAACTTTTTACTCAAGAACCGAATCTAATAACTCCAACTTCCGTGTAGAGTTTAAAATTGTACGATAAAATTAAGTGTTTGTAACCTTTGTAGATTTGATTTAAACTTATCTCTACCAAGTAATAAGTTGAGAGAATTGTTTGTTCTATTGATCAAATTAATGGAAATGCTTGTGACAAATATCCATAGAATTATATTGTAAAATACTCTGGAAAACTGTTGTTTATAGTCGGTCTAGATGAGAAGTCTTAAAAGGTGAAATATGCGAAACTAAGTCAATGAAAATTATTGTTCTTAGCACTGCTTTTTGTGTGAGGACAGTAAATTTGTTTCATTAGGAGTTTCTTCAATATCATAAAATGGCATATTTAACATGTCACGCTATAAAAATGCTTTTAAACCTAGTGGAACTGACAACCTGGTCCAACATTATTTTTCACATATGTTTACTATTTGTATTGCTTTGCCTTCTTTCGCTACATTCATTTTGAAATGGCTAAAATTAATCCCACAATTGACTCCGCTATTGTAATTGTTTTTTTTACTCAAATTTTTACAAAATCGTTGTTTATTAAATCCAAACTAAATCTAGAGCTTATAAGGCTAAAATTGTCAGCCAACGCTGTTACATCAACCAACAAAATACTCAAGGTCAGTCCTTTTATTTATCCTTCTCAATCATGTTGTTTTGTTTTGGTTTGTTTTTTCTTTATTTGACATTGACTCACGCAAATATGCGGTGGATACCTAAATTTTGTATTTTTAGCAACGCATGCGCAAATGGCTGAAAATTCGGGAGCTATACATACAAACAGAAGAAAAAGAAGGTGAAAAAAACAACAAAAACATTAGATTGTGTTTTTATTGAAAATTATGTGGTATCCAATATTCTCAAAGTTAACTTGCCTGGTCTTTGCACTCCCTCTTTCTTACTTACCTCCCACTCTGCACACAAACACATGAATTTCGTTTATATACCACTTCTTTTCCTTCTTCTTAAGTACTCCCATCCCCACACACCCAACGAGTAGTGGAATAAACAACAATAACAGCTTGTTTACATTTAGTACACAGTTTGTTGAATTGATTTTTATTAATTAATATTGTTTGTTGATTTAAATTGAAATCTTGCCTTATTTACAAAAATAGTAAATTCATCATCATTCCATCATCACAAATACAAATCATAAAATAATCATAATGTATCATTAATAGGAGAGAAGAACTGTTTTTAAAATACAAATTTAACTGGAGCGCCGCCAGCTCAACTTTTCCAACATGTCGTGACTCCGACCCTCTACGCTCCAATCTCTCTACACTAGACATGAAATTGTTCACTATTATTTAATTAAAATTTTAAATTATTAATATTTTATTTTAAATAAAATAAACGATTTGTTTTTCTTTCATTTTTTAAATTAGGAAACAAATTATTTAAATGTAGAATTATAATTATACGAAGAAAAATTCAAAAATTAAATTCATCACATGAACCATTGGAAAAACGGTTGAACAGCGCTGCAGTCATCATTGACGCCATCTCAACCAGTCTCTATCTAGCTGACCGTCTGTCTGTTAATCTGTCCGAACATCGAGAACGCATACACAGCCTAGTTCAGGCATCGGCGAAGCTCATGGCTGCATCGAATGTGTCTACAACTGCGTCCATGCGTTCTTGTAGCTCAAACTTTTCGTAACGTCGCTGCCGTTTATTAAACATCAGACGACGTGACGGTTTGAGACGTGTGAAACGTCGATGACGTGTATCTTCTTCCTCCGTGTCGTACTCGGGCGCAGACACAGAGTCCTCTTCGTCCGGATCCCGGAAGAACTCTTTAGGATTTCGGTGGATTTTAAAGATTTTGGTGCCATTGTCTTGCTTGCGTATATTGCGCGAAGCAGAGCTAATGCCGCGTTCCGGTGTTAGTTTATTGGAGGACGCCGTCGACGATGTCGAAGAGGACGCAGCGGACTTAATCGCACGACTGAACTGGCTACTCGAAGCTTTGTCGGCACCATTACCAGTGATGGTGACAACATTAAATAGCTCCGCAAGCTCAGAGTCGGTGCGCTGTTGTTCCTTGAGTTTCTTTTTGTACTTGGGTGCGTAATCAAGAATGTAGAGCAAGTTAAAGTTGAAGCAGTCGGAATCATAGTCGGTGGCATTGGCGCCGCCGCTGCTGCTGAACGACGACGACGCTAGAGTCATGCTCGACGATGTTGGCGTGGACGGTGGAGCCGGCGGTGGAGTGCCGTGCGAAACAGTGAAACGACGATGGCGTCGCAGTCGCCGCTTCACCAAATTCCATGCATACGGATTCACAGCATCACTGCTATCGTTCAGGTCGTCTTCTTGCGGCAAATCAAGCAACTGCGCTGCGGGTGGTGTTGTCGCTAGTGCTGAGAGCGAAGCCGCAGTGTCGTCACGAAAATTTTTGAAGTCTTGCCCGGATTTGGCCATTTCGATTGTCTGCAAAACGGGCGTAAAACGGTGGGAGTGGGTATTGAGTATTATATACATTCTTTGCGGCTGGGTTAGCAAGATGCTTACCTGAAATAGATACTCCAATTCGGTGTATTTCTGGTCCGTCAAACGAGAATCATCCATGGCGCATCGCGTGTCGTGAAAAAATAAACAAAAACAAAGTGTGAAACAGCAAGAAACGACGACTGAGAAAAGTATTTTTCTTCTTTCTCGACCGACGACGATTTTTCACGATATCCTCTTTGTTTTCGTTTTTGCTTTCGTGTTTTCAGCGTTTCCACTCGTTTCGTGTTTTCTACGTTTTTGTTTTGCTTTGTTGTTATTGTTTTGCATGTGTTTTGATTTTGGTCGGTGCTCAAAATACTGCGTACGAGTGCGTTCAGTAATATAGAAGAATCGATTGATTTTCACGCCGGCGTATATAATCGTTCACTAGCTATGTAAACGTACTCTAAAGTTGTTTGCAGCGTTACCAGTTTTGCACTATAAATAGTATTTTCGGTATTTTTTGAGCTCTTGCGAGATGCTGCGGGAGAAAGTAAAAATCATCGCATTATGTGAGAAAAATTCTCATGCGAGAAAATTTTTACCACATGTGCGATATTTCCCACGCGAGAGAATAAAAATACCGAAATTACCACAAAATACCTCACATTACCAAAAAGAGATTTCTACCTGCTGTGGTAGAAGTACGCGTGTATGTGTACAGAAAAGGATTACTGAGTGAATGCTTGTTGATGCATTCTTCCTGTGCATTCTTGTTGGAAGTTTGTTTGTGTTTAAACTGTTTTCGATATTTAACAACAAAAGAACGTAAATAATTTCTAATAGCAAAGTGAACAATAAAATAATTATTTCTGGAAGAAAAAGATCATTGTCGCATAGTTATTCAAAAACTCTGTAAGCTTAAAGTATTTTTACATTTTAGGCGCATTTTAATAGTATGAATGTGTTAATGGAAAAATTATGATGAGCAGTGCGAGGACTGCTATGAGGCTGGAGAAATTTTTTTTGAGAAATAATTTTTGAACTCATTAAAGAATTGAATTATTATAAAAATTATTGTTTTATTAACTGTTGTTAATTAATATGTTGCAATTTAAGTTTACTTTCGTTGTTTGTAATTTTTTGAGACTTCTTTAGAGGCTATTATTCAATAATAGGGCTATTCACGATTCAGTGCACTTGCCGGTGTAGTTGAGGACTTGTGCACTTTACAAAACCAAAATATACCTATGCCAAAAATCTACATATCTATAGATATGGTATACTATAGCCTTAAACTTAAGGACTTGTGGAGTTGTGCAATTAGGCTTAACTGAGATAATTGCTATGATTTTTATTTATGGAATTCACAGTTTGCTTCTAAAGTTAACACCTGGCAACTTTAGAAAGATATTTCAATCGAACTGTGAGCACCTCTTTTTGTGTTTTGGAGTTAAATTGCAAAAATAGTTTTCAAAAATTTGAAATTTGTTCAATAACATGCCTCGAATGAACGGAAACGAAGAATTATGGAAAAATGTACTTACTTCTTCGACGATCCATTATTCTTCCATTTTTTACAACAAAATTAAATCCGCTGATTAGTGATACCAAATTAACACAAAAGAAAGACATGAGCAGAAGTGAGATAACTTTAACAACAATTGGTATCTCAAGTTTGTACGTAAAACAAAAACAATCAAACTTAACACGTGCTAAAATGTTCTAAAGTTAATAGACGGCAAAGTTAACAGAGCAGATAATACAGAACTGTGAGCACCCTAATTGAGATTATTAATATAATTTTAATGAGATTATTATTTATCAAGTAATTGGTACATAAGGGAGTATTCTTGGTTCGCAAAAATTTTGTTTCGATATTTTTTTGGTGCTTTTTTTATAGCTTGGATATTTGAGAATGCGATTTGCTTAATTTGGCTACTTTTTTAATGCAACGGCTTGAGGCAACTACCGAATTTCGTTCAACGCGTTCTTTACTAGGTTTTAGAAGGGTTTTTCTCATTTTAAAAATAAATGAATACACATTTAAGAGCTTAGGTATTCGAATGTTGGCAGCGTTTAGTTCACTTTGAATTGAGTTAAGAACTGGACGTGCGAGCATACAGTTTTGATAAAAATTTTCGTTTGTGCTAAAGACAATGGATAGAAAAAGTAATAGAAATAAAAAAAAAAGAAACTCTGGTAGCAATCGAAAAACTCGTCCCTTGAAACGCCAATTTCATGGTAACCAACAGAAAGAGATGAGGACACTGAATTCACAAGTACATTGGCAAATACTTTAAAAATAAAGAAAACGAAGACATATGGTCTGTTCGAGTACTTATTCAGTGAAAAATATCCAGCAGCAACTTGCAAGAGAGAAATGCACAATTCTCTCTCAAATAGAAAAATATCGAAAAAAGTACGCGAACGTAAAATTTGCAAAACTTGCAAGCCACGATAACAGCTGATTAACGTCTTGCTTACATTTCAAGTGCAATGGAAAAAAGACGAAAATTGGACGTGAAGTGTTCTCCTGGAACATTTCGCAAGGTTGAAAGCGATAAGATTGAACAAGTGTACCATATAATCATGGTGAATTTTACTTAATTTACAAAATTTTTACTAATTTTGTTGGACTTGTTTGAAAGTTCAAATTGCAACTGTCTTAAATCAGCTGTTTTCTAGCTTGCAAATTCTCGACAGTAAAAATTTATCCAGCAGGAATTTGCAACTTCCCCTCCAAGTCAACTGTCACTTTGCGCTCTCAATTTCTCTCATTTTGCAAGATTTTTGCATCAGCGAACGCCAAAAGCTGATAATTTGTGAAAACAGACCAGACGAACAGACCAATAATCATTGACAACAAAACGGAGACTTAACGAAGGTTTTTGCCAATACTTCAAATAATGAACCTAATGAACATCCCGATTGGCAACGTCGCATATGATTTCGCCATGTCTCGGAACGAAGAACGTCTGAAAAGATCTGAAGCCAGAGCTCTGGCCGCATCGAAAGAAGATAGAATTGCCCGAAGAGCACAAAGAGCCGCTGAGTCCTCATTTTTTGAAGAAGAGGAAGGTGTCCTTTATGGGGCTGGCATTGCAGATTGATATATGTAAGTATTTCACTAAAAAAAATGTTTTATTGCCTTAAATTTTCTTTGAGTTTTTCATAATCAAGTTTTTGAACATCGAAGTTACTTGTCTCCGGTTCTACTGAACCGATTTTGATGGAACCAATCAAATCAAATCGATGCAGAATTTCTAAAAGTGCAAGCTCAAATTTTTCATTTCAATTTTTGGCAGAAATTCTTAGCCGTAAACAACAAAATATAAAAGTTTCTCGGCTTTTTATAGGTAGAGTGCTTAACAGAGTCTATGAAGATCACAATGAATCAGGATTCATTGAAATCGATCAAGCAGAACTCGAGATATCTTAGAAATCAATTTGAAAAAACTTGTTTCCAGAAAAATTCGATTAGATTTTCTTCTATGAACCATAATGTATGAAAAAATGCGTTACATACGAATATAATGTATGTTATATCTTTTTTTTTTATATGATCTTTTTTTCTAAAATTTCGTATATGCATTCTTAAGACCTTAAGAAACCAGATTCTAAAAAAACAAAAAACTATTTTTAATATTTTACACACTATAATAGTACCTTAATACAATAAAAAAACAAAATTTAAATAACTTTTTGCGTTTTTAAATGAGTTTTTCAAAAAGGGTCCAAAAACAGCCTTCCAACCAGGAATACTCCCTTTAACTGATGTATTTATAAACATGATGAGCCTCTTATAAAGCCTTTATAAGAGAGTACGGAAACAGCTTCTTTTAAGTTTCGAGCAAAAAATAGCTGATTCTGACAGCAGATGTGTTAAACATAAATAGTGCCAATTGAAATTATCTTCAATTTTTTTGTGAAGTAAATTAATAAAATTTTTTGAAGCAAAAATATTTCTTTTAATAATGAATTTTAATGAAAATCAACTTATCGTCGCATAATTTTTTAATTTAATGATAGCAAAACATAAACAAACGTCTATTTGACATATGCTTGTTCTTCTTCTTAATTTACTCGTAGTCTTGAGTTCAAGCACACTCTGGTAAACTTCTGTGCTCGACAGAGCGATTTGTGCTTGTTCTACTTCTCACAT
This sequence comes from Tetanocera ferruginea, assembly GCA_958299015.1. NCBI lineage: Eukaryota > Metazoa > Arthropoda > Insecta > Diptera > Sciomyzidae > Tetanocera > Tetanocera ferruginea. The sequence continues at coordinate 2,515,563 of OY282640.1, read as the reverse complement.
TTTAAGCACAGAAAGTACGGAAATAGAAAATAGTATCACACAAGTTACACAGTGTGAGTATGTAAATTGATCTAATATTTGTTTGAATAACAAATCCCAACCAGCATTTCTTCTTTAAAAAGCTTTTTAACTATTGAACATGTTAATTTTTTTTTAAGATATTTTCATAAATAAGACCTCTTATGAAAATAGCGATAAAGTGATCATACTGCAACTTAAAATCATTCAAAAGTGATTTATTGCACGAGTCTGGCATTTTGACTTGGAATGCTGTCTAAACCTCTCTTTGTACAAATTTGCTGTTTTCACTTTGAACATTTGCAGATCAATGAGCGCTGTAGTCGACAAGTAGTTTGTTCAACCAGCTGTTGTAAAATTTGACGTTTGTCGGCGTTGGCTGCTTAATTAATCCATTTATTCGGTTCGTTCTTAATTTCTATCGTACAATCCGTGTGTGATATTTTCGGCTAGTTGATTGAAAAAGAAATCCACAAAAATCTAGCAATCCTTTGCCGAATATTGATTTTGAAAGATGAATTCCTTTCCGGGAACATTTGCCTTCGATGAATATGGCCGTCCTTTCATCATCTTGCGTGACCAAGAGAACCAAAAGCGCATCACAGGAATTGATGCGATTAAGGTAAGTTTCGTACATGGTGCTGCTATGTAAGGAATATGCAATACCAATTGAAAAACATTCAAAACTTGATCTTATCGAAAAATACCGCATAAAATTCTTCTGATGATTCATGTTTGCAATCATTCAAAACAATTACGCTGCTACAAACGTCTGGAAGATTCTGACCAGCTGTCTCTTGCTGTGTTATTTTAATAGATATAGGCGTTGTTTTCCATTGATTTTCCATAGATTTCAATTGTTTTATTCATGAAATGTGCCTTATACCCCAAATGAAAAATATATTTCAAGTTTTCATGGAAAGTTTCTGAGTAACATGACCAGACGCTGCGTGACTCATGACGTCACCGTAATATTTGTATAGTGAGGTTAAAGACGCTGTCTTCAAGTTGCAGTGATGCAGCTGTTTCACAGTGGAAAATGAAAAAATATTTGCTTCAAATTCCCGGTTTTTCTTTGAACACATAATTCTAGTTGTATCCTTACTAGTACTTCCATGTAACTAATACAATAAAAGATTTGATAAAAAATACTAACTAGACAAGTGTCTTACTTTACCATTTTTTAATAATGTTTATTTAAATACATTCTTTTGCAGACCCACATTATGGCGGCGCGCCAAATCGCCTCTATTCTAAAGACCTCATTAGGTCCCAAGGGTTTGGATAAAATTATGGTGAATCCAGACGGCGATGTCACAGTCACCAATGATGGCGCCACCATTATGAACCTTATGGATGTCGATCATGAGATTGGCAAGTTGATGGTGCAACTGTCTCAGTCACAAGATGACGAAATCGGTGATGGCACCACAGGCGTTGTTGTGCTTGCCGGCGCTCTTTTAGAACAAGCAGAGAGCTTAATCGATCGTGGTATTCATCCCATTCGCATTGCCGATGGTTTTGAATTAGCTGCTCAGTGCGCTGTCAAACAGCTAGAAGCAATTGCTGAACCGTTCCCCATTGATCCCAACAATAAAGAGCCTTTGGTGCAAATTGCCATGACTACGTTGGGCAGCAAGATTGTCAACAAATGCCATCGTCAAATGGCTGAAATGGCAGTAGATGCTGTACTTAATGTGGCTGATATTGAGAAAAAAGATGTCAACTTTGAGCTTATTAAGATCCTAACGAAAGTTGGAGGACGCATGGAGGATTCGATGTTGGTGAAGGGCGTTGTTATAGACAAGACTATGAGTCATGCTCAGATGCCGAAAATATTGAAGAATGTCAAATTGGCAATTCTTACATGCCCATTCGAACCACCAAAGCCAAAGACCAAGCATAAGTTGGACGTTACCTCAGCCGAAGACTACAAGCTATTGCGTGAGTACGAACACGAGAAATTTACTTCGATGGTGAAACAGGTTAAAGATGCCGGTGCTACTTTGGCCATTTGCCAGTGGGGCTTTGATGATGAAGCCAACCATTTGCTGTTGCAAAATGAATTACCTGCTGTACGTTGGGTAGGTGGTCCGGAAATAGAATTGATTGCTATTGCCACGGGTGGTAGAATTGTTCCACGCTTTGAGGAATTGACTGCAGACAAACTAGGTTCAGCTGGTCTAGTCAGAGAGTTATGTAAGTGTTTTTTTTTTTACCAACATTTTGTAAAAACAAATTTGATACGGTGCTTTTTTATAGCATTCGGCACTTCAAAGGATAAGATGTTGGTGATTGAGGAGTGCAAAAACTCCAAGGCTGTTACTATCTTTTTGCGTGGTGGCAACGCCATGATCATTGCAGAAGCCAAACGTTCTATTCATGATGCTATCTGTGTGGTACGCTCATTAGTTAAGGTAAGATTGCAACTTGTAGCGGTTTGGAAATCTTTGAAAAACATTTGCATATTTTTAGGATTCCCGCATTGTTTATGGTGGCGGTGCTGCTGAAATTAGCTGCTCATTGGCGGTAGCCAAAGAAGCCGATCAGCTTTCTACATTGGAACAATATGCCTTCCGTGCTTTCAGCGTTGCCTTGGAAAATATTCCCTTGGCTTTGGCTGAGAACAGCGGCTTGCATCCAATTGAAACTTTATCTGAATTGAAGGCCCGCCAAGTAAGCGAAAAGATAACAAGTCTAGGCGTCGATTGCATGCTGACTGGAAATTCCGACATGAAAGTTCATCATGTTGTCGAATCACTGCATTCCAAACAGCAACAGATTCTGTTGGCAACACAAATGGTTAAAATGATCTTGAAGATTGACGATGTGCGTTCTAAGAACAATGGACAATAGATTGCATTTGTTTATTGCAGCATTATCACCTCATACTTAAATTCGTTCATACAATTTCCACTAACTATTTTTAATTTTGCTGTCTTACTCAGTACATCCTTATTTTTTTTTCGTTGTTTTGTTTATGCTAATTTGGATTGATCATGTGCATTGATTCAATTTCTAATAAGTAAGATTTATATAATCTAATATTTTCTCAGAGATTCACTTGCTTATTGCTTTTAATCATACAACAACGCAAACCACAAAAATAATTTGTATGGTTATTTAACCAACTGGGAACTGTAATGTTTAACAAATAAAAATGTTTGGAACCATAAAAAATATGTTATTTATTAAAACGCGACACGTAGTACTAACGGAAGATTTAATCAAATTATTTCAATGAGGTGGGAAAACAAGTATAATTTACGAAAACTTTGAAAAGAAAGCAAAAGTCGTTGCTTTGTTCAAAAATAACGTTCTAAGCTAAAAATTTCGCTACAAATGGGAATAAGTGATTGGAATGTACGAAATGTTATTAAAAATTATTTTATATTTAAGACATCAGTACAGAAAAAGGAATGTGGGCGCCCAAAAAAGGGGTGTGTCTTCGATCGATTCCAACATACTGGAAGCATAAATGCAACATTTCACGAAGTAACTGAAATAACAACCATGACCGTGACTGTACCAAGCAAATGCTTGGAATTACTTAGGATTTCGAGCAATAGTAAAATTTTTTTATATTTTCTGACGAGTAATTAAGTAACGATTCAAAATTTAATTTATGATTTTTACCCTACGGAAATGCCACAGATCGTCATAGATAAGGGAAGTAATTTTTTAATCATTGTGTCCACTGTATAACATTCACCCTACTTAGTGTTTTTGGGTGCCATAATAAATTTCGGTGTTGGGCGTTTAATTAATTATTCTCTGGAGGGAATCGTTAACAGTGTCAAATACAGAAAAATTTTAAAACATTGCGTTATACCGACAATTCCCTAGTAACTATCGGAATGAAGTATTAACGGTTTTGAAAGATAAACAATTTCAAATTTAAAAAAAAGCCATAAATAGAAAATAATACAAATGACAATCAACTTGGTTGTCTGAGCTCAGCTTCAGTTGATCAGAATTACATGGAAATCTTTTGGTACGTGCAAAATCACTTCAAACAAATCTTTCAGATATATAATTCTGAATGCCTGTCTAATGAATGTTATAAACACACATTTTTTAAGAATATAAACTTTATTTTTTCCATTTAAAAAACTACATTTCTTGTTTTGCTCTACACGTGATACCCTACTTAAATCGAGTATTTTTTTTATATTTAAAAAATTTATGTCTAAAATTGAGAAACAGGCTATACCCACCTATTCACCAAATGGTTCTTTGATATTTTTTTTTGGTTCAGTACTTAGCTATGTGGAAACGGTAGGGTAATTGCTTGAAATTGAAAAATTTACATTTAATGACTTTGCGGTATGCGCAACGACGATGTTTTTCTTTTTAAATAACCTGAAAGAACATCTTCAATACCACTCAATACAATTAATAACACAATCTTGTTAATGCCAAGAAAAATGTTTGAGTTTTCTTTAATTAATATTGTTGATGGCGATACAACTATACAGACAAAGCAATTAAAATTTAGCTGGAAATCTTTAATTTTTTTTAACTCTTTCAAGTGACTTTAAGCTGGGCTTACAAGAATATTTTTTTAATATTGATAAGATTATTAAAAAATGTATAATTTGGTTGATTACATATTCACGAGAGTACTTGCTAGGATCTTTACAGTGTTATTCAGCCTTATCGGGAGTATCGCATGAACAACAATTCGCTAGTTTTCACAAGTGTCATTAAAAATCTGTTCGGCAATTTCGAAGACCTTCAAACTATTTTTTAAGCTAGAAATAATAGAGTAATAATCTTTTTCAAAATCGCTGAAATGATTTTATAACTCAAGAGAAAACTATATTTACATATAAAATTCTTCTTTCTGAATTCCCAATGAGATATCTGAACTGAAAATAAATGATATCGATGGTAAAGCTCATTAAAGTGTCAAGTGACCTTTTGACAAAAATAGGTTTAATGCATTTTCCAAGTCATCAATATAATATCTAGCTTGTGTAAATTTGTTGAAATGCTTCTCAGTAAACAGTTGAAAATAGTGTTTTGTAATGAAATGTATGGAAATTTCATAACAAAATCGACGTTTCTGAACATTTGAAAAGTTTCACTTATCAGTCTAGTTCGCTTAACCATCGATATGATAAAACATTAAATTCATATCTTAATTCTAAACATAGTAATTTTAAATATTGCTTGACGTTGTTTTATCCAGCTCCTTCTTTTTGAACGTGAGTCTTTTCTCTTACATACCACATAACTCATTAATGAAGAAAACATTACTAGAGCAATATTACCGTGTCGAAATATGGGAGAAAAATTTCCCAACATTTTAGTATGATATTTCAACTATCTACTGGCTATTATTGCATTGCTAAATCCGATTTTTTACTGTTATCACCATTTTTTGTCTGTACGAGACCATTTTATATAAAGTTTAAATTAGTTTCAATTAAAATTATTTACAAGAATTTAAAGTGATGGATAAAAAGAAAACAATCATTCAGCAAGATTAGTACTTTTCTTAGGTAATGGAACTCAAAACTTTGTGTAAAAAACATTTGTTAACAAACTAAATTTAATAGCAGTAAATCAAGAAGTTGTTGAAGTAACAAGATAGAAGTGACAATGGTTTGACGAGCGAGAAGTTTTACAATAAAAAAATATCGCTAGTTTTCTTAAATGTTTACTCGACAAATGTAAATTTTTTCATAAAAAGATTAGTTTTAAAGAGACAGCCAAAACATTAAATATGATAATCTATTTTAAATTGTGAATCCACAGACAATGACAGAAACCAGCATAAGATTATCCATATTTTATGTAATTAAATTAAAAATATATTAAGATAAATTACAAATTTTGCTCGAACGCTGAAAGTATAGCATATATATATCGATTCCGCGATCAAACAAGAAATATATCATGCATGTTATGTCAAATTTTTTACACAAGTTTACGAAAAGATTAATTTCATGAAGTTATCACTTATGGTTTTAACAATTTTTATTTTGTAAACTGCTTAAAATTTAAATTAGTTCAATTTTCAAATCTCATTAAACTTTGCTTTGAAGCATTTTTTAATTTAATCTTTACTTAATTTATTAATTTAAAGAGAGGAAAAGTAGAAAAATATTTTCACAATTTAATTATTTATAAAATGCTTCTCTGCTGAACAGCACATTTACAAATTTCATTCTTACTTAAATCAGCATAGATACTTTTTTGATAAATAGGCGGACATGAATCAATATTTGTCTTATGTATTCAGCAACAAATCCAAACTTTTGTTGATGAAGTATTGATTCATGACTGCCTTTAATCATCAATTTTTGCGATTCTTAAAATACAATTCTCTTGCAGTGTAGAAACGTTCCGGTTGGTTTTTTAGGGATGGTTGACGCCAATTATCAACTGCAGAACTGCTATTTGAGCTGTGACTGCTTGTGCTGCTACTGTTGTTCATGAAGTTAGATTTTCGATTTTTACTACGATACCAAGAACGGGTAGAGACGTAGTCACTGCTACTTGCAGTATTAAAGCTCTGATCCTCTTCACCGCCATCCATTCCCTTTTTTACATGCATGGAGTTTTCATCGGCAGTCTCAAAATTATCTGTGGTGTTTAGTTTATCGCACGTGTTTCCACTTGATGTGGATGTGGATGCGGAAACATCATTACCCCCGTCATCGGCTGTGGATTGTGACGTCATTGACTGATTTGGATCCGATATTGCATCTGTTTCCTCTAGAGTTTTCAACTCTAAGGACACACGTGGTTTTAGCTTGAAAAACTTATCGTTGTAGAAGATGGGTAAGCGTTTGGCTCCATTATGCATAACCAGCATTTCTTCTGAAAGCGGTAGAGTGGCAATGGTGCGTTTTTCATCAAGTGCCTCCTCAATATTTGGTTGAAGACCGAGATTACGCATCATTGCGATTGTTTCGCGTTCCACATTCATGTCATCATCCCAGTCTTCAAGTGTAGGCTGTTCACCAAGTGGTTTTGTTCCCGCAATCCGTTGCACCTTCGATATTATGTTCAGTTTACGATTGTTGCTACTGGAATTACGTTCAATCTGTTCTTTGCGCTGCTTTTTTTTCTCTTCGACAAACCGCAGATGGCTTTCCGGACGTGGATAATGGATTTGTTCTTCTTCGGGGTCGTTGAGTCTGCCGAATATGAAGTCGTGATCTGGCTGCATGGAGACGACTTCATTTTCAAAGTCCGTGGTTGGAAACCAAGACATTTTGTTGGATCTAAGGTATCAGAGATATTTTTTGTTAATTAAAAAGTGCAATTAGCAAGTTTACGATTTACCTTTTTATTTTTGTTTATGAATATAAATCGCTAGCAAAAGATCAATTATATTCAGACAAATTTTGACTTGCAGTGATATTATCGAACAAACTCGATTATTTTGCTAAAACTGCAACACGTAGCGATGAGCAGTTGAGCCAGTGTTGCACGTTAACTTCAGAGATAATGAGATGGGAAACTTCTTTTTAGCAATGACTTTTTTCATGTTTCCCGCCATATTCATGCTTCTTCTTTAACTTTTTGTATACTTTTCGAAGGCTCATGTATTGTGTAAGCGATTCACCTCATAGTTGTCAAGTATTATTGTCAGATTTTATAAATAGGGTTGCAATGCAAAAAAATAAAAATGTACTCCTAAATCAAAGTTGCTTTGAACTAAAATGTCGTAAGCGGTGGACTTATGGCATTTTCTTTTCTTTCTAAAAGAAATAGAGAATAAATTACATTTTTCTGTTGACCCTCTAAGCAGAGAGTGCAGAATATTTTAAATTTTATCTTTAACTCAACAATTTTTACCTCTTCTTAGTCGAGATAAGTGCAACAAACTATATTTTGCATAATTCTAGTTTATGGCCCACACCTCTTTATTTTGTTTTCGAGTCTGATCATATGTATATAGGCTTCTTAAACTCAATGGGGGTAAAATAAAAGAAGCTCTTTTATATCTTAGGAGATAAAATTCATCAAAGTTTGGAAAATTAAATAATTTTTTGCCGAATTTTCACTACATAACAATAAATTCAAACGGTAAACTTACTTCAATAATTAACTTATTTTAACATTCAATTATTTACCATTTTAAGCAAAGTTGTGCCAAAATACAACTCACTCATACTTTTACTTTAAGCTGCTCATGGCCTTCTAGATTGAATATTTGAAAATAAACGTCTTTTAAATATTTAAGTGAAATTTATTGCTAATTTTATGTAAAGTTTTATTACGATAACTAATTCATTTAATGTCCTGAATTCACAGATATATATATGATATATATATATATGAGATGAAACATAATTATTTTTGTGTCAAGCGAAAGCTTCATCGATTACTTCCAATGACATGTCTTTATAGAAATAATGGGTTCCGCAAGCGAGATGGTAATCCACGATTCAAATTTTTGGGATTACTTTATCGATTACATGTTAGCAAGGATTGGTGCTTAAATGAAATATCAATAATAATGTTAATTTATTTCTTAACATTTCACTTTTCTGTTCCTTCAGTTTGTAGCATTTGAGGACAGAATATTTAGAGGAAACTGCAATTAATCTTACTTTTGAGATCAAAATTTCAGAGAAAAGATCACGATTCAATTTAAAAAGATAGTTTTTTTGTGAAAAGAACCGAAAAACTGCTAATTCTTAATAAGGGCAGAAATAATGTTAAATTGTTCTGCGCCTTGATGTTATACCTAGTGGAGACGTCCTGTAACGCATACCCGACCTATATAAAATTATTCTCAATGAAATAGTACTAGTACAGTACTATTATAAATTCGTACTTATTAATTCGTATCGAAAAAAACCTACTTCAAATAATACAAAACTACGTTTTCAAGCAACACTGCAGTTAAGATTCAGGCCGTGGTGGCTTTCAGATTAAAACAGTGACCGTCTTCAGACGATACAAATGCTCTGGTAGAGATTCTTAACTTAGCGCTTTTTTTCTATAACTGAATTGTTAAGTCAGACTTCAAAAATATTGAAAAATTGTTCGAATGCAAGTCCAAGTACCAAATAACAACGAATAAACATACTGCGGTCGTTAAAATGCATATTTGATGAGAATTTTTAAAAAATTTATTTATTTAAAGTGATGAAAATAAATTATATTTTCGTAAGTGTTCCAAACTGTTGGCTTACTGTCTTACATATCACCAGTTTGACAACTATTATGACGTGTCAAGTATCAAATATTCAGCGAAAAATCTAATGCAGTTCGTTGAATGTGACCAAGGCTCGCTTTCGGTGAATAAATCTCCTTGTGGTGAGAATCGGTTTGCCTCCCTAGGGGTGAACTCCTCCCTACTGGTGAGTTTATAAAAAAATTTTACTAACACATTCATATGATTTACGTTGGTATTGGCGTAATTTCGACAGAAGGCTATCTCTTTCTTGACGAATTTTGTTTAAGTTTCCCATCTCTTTATCTCTGGTTAACTTTAAGGCGTTTTCTACACGTTCCATATAATTGTATTCAGTATCGTGAAATTTATTGAACGTTAAGTAAGCAATATTGATGGATCTCGACCCACAAAGTAATTTTTTTGCAAAGTATTTTGACATCCATCAATATGAATCGAAATCCATACGATAAATATTGAATATAGCAGGGTCTTAAGAATAAACAAAAATCAAAACATCAAAAGGAGATTCACGATTGAAGTTACATTGTTAAAATAATAAAAACTATCTATCAACCAGCGTTACCAGTTTTGCACTATAAATAGTATTTTCGGTATTTTTTGAGCTCTTGCGAGATGCTGCGGGAGAAAGTAAAAATCATCGCATTATGTGAGAAAAATTCTCATGCGAAAAAGTTTTTACCACATGTGCGATATTTCCCACGCGAGAGAATAAAAATACCGAAATTACCACAAAATACCTCACATTACCAAAAATAGATTTCTACCTGCTGTGGCAGAAGTACGCGTGTATGTGTACAGAAAAGGTTTACTGAGTGAATGCTTGTTGATGTATTCTTCATGTGCATTCTTGTTGGTAGTTTGTTTGTGTTTAAACTGTTTTCGATATTTAACAACAAAAGAACGTAAATAATTTCTAATAGCAAAGTGAAAAATAAAATAATTATGTCTGGAAAAAAAAGATCATCGTCGCATAGTTATTCAAAAACTCTGTAAGCTTAAAGTATTTTTACATTTTAGGCGCATTTTAATATTATGAATGTGTTAATAGAAAAATTATGATGAGCAGTGCGAGGACTGCAATGAGGCTGGAGAAATTTTTTTGAGACATAATTTTTGAACTCATTAAAGAATTGAATTATTATAAAAATTATTGTTTTATTAACTGTTGTTAATTAATATGTTGCAATTTAAGTTAACTTTCGTAATACTTTGCTATAAATACCGCTTAAAGTGATATTTTAAGCAACTTTGAGGAATTTCATTGTCTTGCGGTAATTTTGTGGTAATTTTCACGATTTTGAGGTAATTTGAGGTATTTTTGACGTGTGGTAATTTGAGAGAATTAAATGCGAGAATAAGGTAATTTTTGAGGTATATTCATCTGACAACGCTGCGCGGCGCCCCGGAAATCGTAATCGTGCCGACTATTTTATATGTAGTAAATAAAGAAATACACAATTAAAGCCCTAACCAAAATAGACGAAACGAGACGATAGCAACTCGACGAGCGTGTACATTCGTTACGTCTGTTTTGACATTTAACCCAAAATGAAACGTTCTTGAACTCGTCTAGGCTGTCAGCTGCCAACTGTTTCAAATGCATATAAATGCCTTGTTCATCCTTAACAATGGCTATTAATTCATTAAAATATTGTTTCTTGAACTAATTGATAAAAATGCAACAACACTTGATGTAAAAATACTCTGCACTATTGTTGCTGACGAGTTGAGACGCTAAAAGTTCGGTTCTTAAGCCCTAACCAAAATAGACGATTTGCTCCGTAACGAGCGAAGACGAAAATGTTCGCTTGAATGCAATTCAATGTTGTTGCCCAAAATAAGCAAACGTAAACACATCGAAACTGAACGAAACGGGTTGACGAGACGTTTTGTTCCGTAAGAACCGAACTTTTAGTGTCTCAACTCGTCAGCAACAATAGTGCAGAGTATTTTTACATCAAGTGTTGTTGCATTTTTATCAATTAGTGCAAGAAACAATATTTTAATGAATTAATAGCCATTGTTAGGGATGAACAAGGCATTTATATGCATTTGAAACATTTGGCAGCTGACCAGCCAAGACGAGTTCAAAAACGTTTCATTTTGGGTTAAATGTCAAAACAGACGTAACGAGTGTACACGCTCGTCGAGTTGCAATCGTCTCGTTTCGTCTATTTTGGTTAGGGCTTTTCATTTTGGGTTAAATGTCAAAACAGACGTAACGAATGTACACGCTCGTCGAGTTGCTATCGTCTCGTTTCGTCTATTTTGGTTAGGGCTTTACGGAACAAAACGTCTCTTCAATCCGTTTCGTTCAGTTTCGATGTGTTTACGTTTGCTTATTTTGGGCAACAACATTGAATTGCATTCAAGCGAACATTTTCGTCTTCGCTCGTTACGGAGCAAATCGTCTATTTTGGTTAGGGCTTAAAGCCCTAACCAAAATAGACGAAACGAGACGATAGCAACTCGACGAGCGTGTACACTCGTTACGTCTGTTTTGACATTTAACCCAAAATGAAACGTTCTTGAACTCGTCTAGGCTGGTCAGCTGCCAACTGTTTCAAATGCATATAAATGCCTTGTTCAGCCCTAAGAATGGCTATTAATTCATTAAAATATTGTTTCTTGCACTAACTGATAAAAATGCAACAAAACTTGATGTAAAAATTCTCTGCACTGTTGTTGCTGACGAGTTGAGACGCTAAAAGTTCGGTTCTTACGGAACAAAACGTCTCGTCAACCCGTTTCGTTCAGTTTCGATGTGTTTACGTTTGCTTATTTTGGGCAACAACATTGAATTGCATTCAAGCGAACATTTTTGTCTTCGCTCGTTACGGAGCAAATCGTCTATTTTGGTTAGGGCTTAAGTAATAAAGTACAGTATCTCCAACAGAGGTTAACTTTTTTAAAATGATCTCAAGTGACAAATTTTACATCTGTGGATATGCATTAAAACACCACATTTTTGGACTTTTCTATGTATTGCACTATTTCATTTCTATTTACATTTTTAAATTATCTAAACTACACTTTCTTTCCATTAATTTTGGACAACTGTTTGCGATTGATTTTATCAAAAAACAATAAACCAGCTGCTCGCTCTATAGTCTCTGGCGGCACTTGAAATACCTGAAGTGGCGTATCGTCGCTGATTACCTGATTTGGCATAACAAACGCTTCCATTTCTAACTGGTTATTGGCTGTCTGGCTAACAATAACCTTGTAGAAATGTGTGGGCACTGCAACATTGTTCGCGCCAATTACTTGGTATTTAACATACAATTTTCCATCATCCTCTTTTCGAGGCAGGTACAATGGACCAGTGCACACATAGACATTAGGATTATCCTTAGTTAACTTGCGCACGTACGTTTCAAGACGATTCCACGAGTCTCTATTAAAGCCTTGTCCAACTTGAGGTGCCATGTTAGTTAGGAAGAAAGTATCGGCACAGTGTTTTTGATGCAGACGATGATTACCAGCAGCTGCCATGTGACCGCGATCAAAACCGGAGCGTCTATAGTCGTTGTTATCTGAACGGAAAAAAGGATGAATGCTTTCGTCAGGGCGAAAGTCACATTTTGAGCGATCGACTGCATCATTTTTGGCAACGGACTCGGCGGTGAGATGTTCAAATACCCAGTGTGGCACACGATTTCGACGGTCATAAGAAAGCACAAAATCGGAAAAGGAACGAACATGATCGAGACCGGGAAAGCCAAATTTCATAATTTGCGAGACACGACTAGGAGTTGCAGTAAGGTTAACTTCTTCCGCAGGCATCGGGACAGCAGCGGAGACAGTTCCAAAGATGGGTAATGCTGGTTTCCTTTCAATCTTTATGAAAATGTTTGAGTAATTTATTCTAGAGCTGTATATATGGATAACTTACATCGCACCAGAAGTTCTCCTTCATGGAAAGCAGGTAGGGATCGCACTCTGTAGTTCTTTCAAAATTAGTGAGTAACCGTTGTCGTTCGTGAATAGTTCCAAAATAATAGGCTCCTGCAGCTATGCTGGACACAGCTAACAACCGCGTAAGCACTTTTTTATTCATTTTTATTGGAAACTAACTTAATTAAGAAAAAAACTAATGCGTGCCCAGCAGCTGAAGAGACCAATTTAGTCCGGTTTTGTTATTCAATCATGTACAACAACAATACACATGAAAACCAGCTGACTGTCAACTAAGATATTTGGCGAATCTTTGTGTTAGTTTTGACAGCAAGGTGGCGCTGGCAACAGTTTAAATTTTAGTAAAAGCGGAAATGGGTAAATGCAGAAATAATTAATGCAATTGAGATGAATAACGAAGGCTGTCAGTTTCGGTAAAATGGTTTTATGTAACAGGTGTATAAACCGCTACTTTAAGCATTAAAAAGATTTAGTTTTTAATATTCTCATCTATTTTTCTGTTAATTTATGTAAGATAGTTAAGTTTTTATATAATCATTAATTTTACAAAATACATATTATTAATTATTGTTAAAATTAATTTGTAAAAAAAAATAAATAGTTAAAATGTAATTTTAAATTTGAATCCAATCTCTTCGAAATCACATTTTTTCCTTTCCAAAATTAGGACCTTATCTGAAGTCATTTTCATGTTGATTGACTTCAAATCGGTCCTTATGATCTATCTTACTGTATCCAAAACATTTTAATTCTAAAAGCTTTAACTTAGTGTGCCTAACAATTTTCCTTGTTGCAATCGACAAAATTGCTAAACTCTGTAGAATTTGGTGGGCCTTCACTGTAGAGATAAGTAACTGGCCAAAGACGTGCCGCGGTGAAATCGCTCAAACTTTGTAGGCCTCCAGGTCGTGGTGGATGTTGATACTCATCACTACTGCTACTAGATGTTGATGAACCACGCTTATTTTTGTCCTGTTTGGATGATGTCAGCTGTATGTTTGAATGGGTTTGAGTACGATTTCCGGGATAATAGCGATCGCTACACTTGCGCCATTGATCTGGCTCATCTCCTACAAAGCACCTGAAGAGTAGGAAAAAGTATTAAAAAATGTCTGTATAAGTTATCTTCGAACTGTTTAAAACTGTTTTTAATATTTTACCATGGATAATCAAACCCCTGTGAGTAGCCACAGGGGTGTTCAGCCTTGCAGCAATAGTCCCACGAACCGATCTCACCACCATCAATCTCACAGGAATAAAATCCAGTCACAAGATTCTTTTCACAAGGACTGCTATAGCGGCAAGCTTTGCCAGATACTGTGTAATGACGCCAGGCTACATCTCCTTATTTGTAAGAAGGTTCAAAGGTCGAATAATATAAATTAGGTCGAATAAATGCATCAAAGTCAAATCAAACGGGTTAAATCGAGGTTAGATATTTAGACAGGTTGTTAGAATATTCGAACAAAGTTATTTACAATATAAATGTTTTTATGCTTAAAAATGCTTGCTACCAACTTAAGGATGCTACGCTTAACCTTACACCTAGTACTAAGTTTAATATTAAGAACACCAACACTTTTTCTTCTGTCCTAGCAGTTGCTACAAAATATATACGACAATATCAAGCTACGCAAAATATTTACACTAGTACGGACGTGCAACAGGTGAGAACTTTTATTTTACCCGGTTCACGAAAGATGTCCATGCGGCGATCATTATTCACACGGGTACCACCAATAGTATTAACCTTATCGCGACACGTCCAGTCAAATGGATTCCATGCAAAGAGCCAATAGTCGCGTTCGTTTGTATGTATGTAATGAACATTTAGTTTAAGTTCCGTTTGATCGAGATCTGACATCTCACAATTGTACGACTTGGCTCGAGTACTAAAAGACACTCAAAGAATTGAAGAGAATGTTACAAATTATTTTAATACACTTACCCAAAACTAAAGGAGTAACACTTAAATGCAGTTGTCTCTCGGAATCGTATGCATTCCTTTTTGCAGGCCGACAGTGAAGGCACCGAAATTACTTTTTTAATGGCTGCCGATAGCAGTTTAGCGGGTGAGCCGTAACCCAGATAACAAACTGAAAGTAAATTTTTTAACGAATTTTTTTAATATAACCCTTTATGTTCAAACTAGACTAATAACCAGAAAAGGTTTTGGAACCCTGCATTGTTTCCTTTTTTCCAGGTTACTTACATTTCTTGTGCTTGTCATCAACAATCGGTTGTATTTCACAACCGTGACCATAGCTGGCACGTTCGAACACATCAAAAGCTGTATCGAGAATAAGATGACGTTCCTTGTCCATATCACGCACTGGCCAGTCACTTAGTTGGCAGTTGTCGATAATGGCAGCATGTCGTTGTTTTCCATAACGAAAGGCAAAAGCTCGACACGTGAACTTTGTAGATTTAATGCACTCCATTTCGCATTCACCCACCGAGCGTACAGTTAAAGAATCGCGAACAATAGATTTGAAGAAACGTGTGGCATCAATGGCGCGAAAGAAGCATTCTGTAGAAAACAGTTTTAGTTTGATTCTATGGCCCATATATCAAGTTACTTACGCGTATTCCTTGGATCTGAAAGAGCGGTTGTTGTACTTGGTCCATCACTGCGAGAAGGCTTGCGGCATACATCCAAATCATCTGCCATGGAGTAAATGTCGTAGTCTCGATCGGGCTCAATGTCTACATAGTAGTCGAGATTATTAACAGGTCGATCACAAAGCATGCAGTTGTCTCTTCCCACTTGATTGTATCTATAGCTATAGGTTTGGCATATGAAGCCATCCTGTCCTGAACACAAGCGTTCACACTCCGTCAGTGTTGGCACTGAAAATGAGTGCTTCACCACAGTCTTGTGCAAGCGGAATCCCTCACTTGTTTTCGCAGAACATTCTGTAAAAAAGGAACATCAAATTCTGTTGCTTTATCATTACTAACAAATTTAAGGAGTAAACTTACCATCAGGACCTGGACGTCTCGTCCACTGATGTCGATAATCGTGTCTGTCTCTATCCGAACCATAACTGGATCCACCGTAGCTCGCCACTGAATTGGATTCACGAGGTGGCTCCCGATGCGAACCTCCCAATTCAAAATAGTTGAAATCTAGAGGATCCTTGCGACGATGATTTTCATTCAAACCCCAATACGATGACTGCTTATTATAGCTACCACCATAGTTGCCGCCATAGCTGCCCCAATCCGTCTCATGTCCAATCAAGTAGGGCACAAACTTACTAGGTCGCTTATGTTGAGGTGTAGGTCGACTATCTCGGTCGAGATAATTATGCGAAGATGGTGGTGGTGGACCTGGATGATATGATCCACTAGGTCCTATTGAGTCACTGCCATCTAGATGTGAGCTCGGTCTGTATGGTGAATAGTCTGAACCTGGACGATATGGAGGTCGAAATCTGTCAACTCGTTCGGGTTCAGGTCTTGGCCGAAAACTGTCATCATAGGCAGAGCTGCTGGGTATAGACTCCCAGCGATCTGGTCGACTTGGACGATAGCGGTGCTCATTGGGACGAATATAATCGTATCGATCAATAGCACCGGAACCACTGCTGCTGCCCCCATAGCTGCTAGGTGGTGTGTGTTCGTAGTAGCTGGAGCCGTGTGACGAAAACTCATATGAGTTGGAATGATAGTCGGAACTAGAAGCCGACGATGATGGTGGGCGATGATCATAGGATATTGCCGGAGGTGGTGGTAGCACAGGGCGATAACGATCAATAGCGGTATCACTAGGACGTGGATAACGATGTGATTCACCACCATATCCACTACTGCTTGGACCTGATGAAATGTAATGTTCTTCGTGAGCAGGTTTTTCGCTCCAACCGCTAGGCTTAAAGTACAAAGGTGGGCTAGACAACGGGCTCTTGGAGCAATCCTGACACACATTTCGACGACAACTTGATGGCGCATTACGATCCCGCTCATAGTAGTCATAGTCTGGATGTCTCAGTAAATTTGAGTCGCGTCGATGTGGGCTTGAGTACAAATCCATTTGAGCTAAAGGTACCTCAATCAATTCGCAGTCACCTTGACCGTGTCCGGATGGATCAAGTCTATAGTTGAAACCTTCGCAAGTGAAACGTTTTTCATTGCCGCACTCGCGCATGCATTCTTCAACACGTTCACAGGCTATGGTGCGTCGCACCCAGGTTGGAGCAATACGTTTGCCCGCCAACACACGCCGAAAGCAGGCTGCAATTAAGAGCGATTAGAAGAAATACACTTAGTTCGTTAAACAAAACGCAGAGGTCACTAGCAAGGAAACATTGCAAATAAAAACGCAGAGGATTGCAACAAGAATTTATAACTGTACAATTTGAATATTTTCGACTAATATGCGGATAATTCACAAAAACAGAAGTAAAAACTTGACTTAAGGCAACACATGCAAACTTAAAATATATTATGTACTTATAAATAATTTATTCCGCTATTTTGCCGGTACAACAACATTTTGAGCATTCAATTCATGCAGATGCAGATTTACTTCAACAGTAATTAAGTATGTATGTACATAGATACAAAGAAGAAAACCTCCGCAATAGCTCTTGTATAATGCTAAAACAATTTTTAACAACATCCGTTCGTTGTCGAGAGAAGAATTAAAGTCAAATTCAAACATTAACTGAGGATGTAACATCGCAGCACTTCATTATTACGGTCCAATGGCAACAAAGAACCTTCTATTTAAGACATGTTGAAAAAGAATTGCTTGTTTAGCATTTTCTAAACACGTTTTGTTTATGTCTTTATTATTGTTGTTGTTTTTGAAACATTTTTGTTTTTCATAAAAACTAAAAAAAAAAAAATATGCAAACTATGCAAATTATCTGAAATTAAGCCATTAAAAAATCATCTAAAGAACAGTGTTCCAATTAGTAAGGCGCTAGATAAGAAAATAACATGAAAGCCATTCAGTCGTTGGTATACAATATGACAAAGGTCGTGAAACTTTTTCAGATGTCTATGTATTTATTGTATTTTGTCCAAGAGTTAATCACGAATACTATTCTAGCGGTTTACAAATGTTGGGAGTCGTGTGAAAATTTTACCGTGTCAACAGCTGTTAGCTAAACTAGGTAAAAGCTCAAACTTGCACTTCAGACCATGATAGAATAATAAGGTAGGCTCATATTAATATGGCTGCTCAAATGTCTATGTTTACACAAACAATGCTGTGAGTGCTATAAACGTCAAACGAAAAGGCAACAACAACGATTAGAACAACTCGAATTCTAACAGCTAATTTTGACATCTAGCTAACTTCCTCTCCAATATGCGCCTACCTTGTTATTCTATCATGCTTCAGACATGAGGTCTGTTTCCGTACTCATTTCAAGTAATTTGAAGTTACTCGAAATTGTTTCTTGACACATTTTTTTCAGCATAAGAGAGAAGACGAACAAGCAAAATGTCACTTTTTTTTCACTCTCTATTAGTCGAACTTTTCTTGAAAGCTTTACTTCTTCCAGCCCGGATCTCGAGCTTCAAACTGCTGATTGTCAAAGTGGAAAAATAAAAATCAATAAAAAACCTTATAACCAAGAGAGTCGGTTTACATTGGCCTCACTCAACCGACTCACTTTGATGTGAGGCCGCTCTCAAATGTTCACACACATAACTTGCCTCACTTTGAGTCTGATAAACTCCAACCAACAATTCTTTACTTTCAGCGTAATATCGATGATAGAATTTGCGTTTTATTCCAACTAGGCATACTTATAAATTATATTAATTGATTTCACATATAAACATTGCGCTAAAATAGTGCAACTCAACAAATAGACCAAACAATAACGAATGTCACTACAAAGAAATAGAAGTGAGTCGCCAAATTTTTACAATTTTTGAAACTCTTGCCTCACGTAACTTTCACCTTCCCACTTCCTCATCTCTTCTGTAGACGTCAAAGTGAGTCGGTTGAGTGAGGCCAATGTGAACCGACTCAGAAGGTTATAAGGTTGAAGGTTGATTTTATTTGTTTAAAAAAACAGAATTGTCAAAAAAACTGAAAGAAATGGAATGAAAAAAATTTTCATTTCATTAAAACATTTGTAGGGTCATTGCAGTTCAACTTCAAAGTCAACACATTTTTCAGGTAAGAAAATAACGTTAAAATTTAACATTAATTCGTAAAAACTATCATATATTATTTTTGCCTGGCAATGCTAAAATGTGTGCAAATAACCAAAAGTCTGAAAGAACCGTTACTACGACCGTAATTACGTTCTTAAAAACTAAGAACTTCAACTCTCAAGTGCATATAAAACAAAATACTTAAAACAACCATAACTCCAATTTTGTCGATATTTTACAGAACAAAAATAAGGACTTTAATATTCTGAAAGACACAACTGCTTTTTTACTATTTTATAATAATGAGTTTTTATATGATTTATTGTAGTGCCCCGACTAATGAAAATTGTCGAGATATGGCAAAAATGTTGATGTTAATGTAGAATTTTTGAAAAAGGAGTTGGAAATTCATGTCAATAATTAAACAGAATTTGTATCTGGAATTACCAATAAGAAAACGTTGGATATCGGATTCATATTTCAATCTTTAACGGAAAACATGCTTGTGCAAATATTTATATTCAACGTTTTGTTGATTTTTTAATTTTAATATACATATCGCACACTAAATACAAAACAGTCACAACCCAAAATTTTTTTATACCGACTTTTTTTTATAAATCAATTCACAAAACACATATCTCAATATTTTTTTAATTATTTTCTTCATTAACTGGAAGAATGAAGTTTGTGTGTTTAAATGAAAATTGCTACAGAATAAAGTAGAATTTGTGTAGTATTTCATTTTTCATTGAAAAAAAATGTTGCCGCGACTGTGGATCAAACTCGGGCTCCGGACATGCTAAGCCAGACACTTAACCAGCTTGCCACGGTCACCACTCTATCCTTATATACACGGTTTAAAATCTTGGACTAAATTTTAGTCAATCCTGTACTATATATATGATGAAACCGAAATTGTATTAAAATTTAAACCACGGCAAACACTAAAACTAAGTTTAGGATAAACACACATAGGTATAAAATTTAAACCACGTCAAATACTAAAACTAAGTTTTAGCTACGCATGAGTTTCAAATTTAAACTCCTATCAGTTTGATTTTTAAATTTCGTAAACATTTCGCACACAATTGTCACGCGCAAAAATTTTTATTCCGTGGCTTAGTTGTTAAACTTTTAAGTTATTTTGTATTAAATTTTAAAGCTTAGGTACTAAAATTCAAATTTTATTCCCAATTTATTTAATTTAAGTACAGCCTTGACCAAAAAAGTTTCTAATATTTTTAATATAATATTATTAGAATAGATACTAATAAAAAAAGGATTAAAAAATGCACTAGTCCAACGATTGGTTTAAAAATTATTCCAAGATTTTAACCGTGTATAAATTAAGAATTATTAGTGCGAAAATATATCATAAACCTGTGTCGACAAAGAATAACCGCTTAAGTTGAGTTAAGACAAAGTGGGCTTATTACTTTCATTGCGTTTTTTCGAAACGATTGTACCTTTTTGATGATTGTACCTTGAAAATTAAGTGTTTGAGGCCATCAAATCTAAACAGTAAAAGTCAGGGTACCCTTATATTAATAAGGAAGTGCTTTTAATCTTGAAAATGCACTTCTGAAATTCTGAAAATGAATTAAGCTGTTATTCCTTATCGACACAAAAACAACAAAAATCATATAAAAACAACTTGCTCGAAATTTGAATGCTGAGCAACATATTTTGTAGAAAAATACCAGATTATCGATTTCGGCTTTATTACAGGTGGACGCATCAGTTGTGCGATTTGGTTCTTTGTTGCTATAGAAGAAACGTTGTGTATAAAATTGTATTGTTCTGTAATACCTTTTTTAGGGATATATACCAGGAAATATACAAATTTCAGTTTAAGTTTCAGAGAGGTTTCCGTATTCCTATGCCTTTGTACAGAAATGGGGAGATAGAGTAGTAGAGAGTAGAAAGGGTGTAGGCTGAAAGGATGAGTGAAACAACTGTAGGATGTTCTGTGACTGAAGGAGTGCTATATCAACATGCGAACATGAATCTGAGGCAAATGTTATGCCTATAGCTCAGAAAATTCGAGTTATTAAGCAATCTCCTTCCACAAACATCTCTACAACCAACTGTAACTCTATAGCCGCAAATATTGATGAATTTTAAATTTCAATTGATCAGACATCAGGAAAGAATTGAAGAAAGGTTTAAGTATGGGAGCATGGAAAAAAAAAAAAAAAAAAAACAAATTGGCCATTTCAGCCCTTGAAAGGACTTTGAACGAGCTTCTTATGATCAATTGTGTTGTGTGTGTTATTAAATGTTTGCACACAATTGACCGAGAAACTGGACCTACATGTTTTATGCCGACTCCGAACGGCTCATGTTCTCAAGAAGCTTTACATGGCAATATTTACTCTCTGAGGTTTGCCATTGTCTGCAGAGAGGTGGTGACCGATCAGAAAAATTTTTTATTGAAAAAAACTTTTCGCCGCGGCTGGGGATCGAACCCGGGCTCCGAGCATGCTAAGCCACACACTTAACCTGCATGCCACGGTCACCACATGGGAGCATGGCCTGACCAGAATTCGAACCCGGGACCTCTGGTTTGGCAGTCAAGCACGTTTACCACTTGACTGCCGAGGCCACTTGACTACCACTTGACTACCGACCGCCAAATAACGTAAAATAAAAGCTTTTCGAAAAATTTTCTAATTTTACAGTAACTCCTTCTATTTTTGGGCGCTCTCTATATGGGTTTGTTATATTGTGTGGCAGTTTTTAGTGAGGAAGAGGTATAAGTCTGAAATAAGAAGCGTGTCTTAGCGTCAGTACGTGAGTTTGGGCAAAATCCAGTTAGAAATTGATACTATCAGCAAGTAGCAATTGTTAAAAATAATCACTGGTATCTGCCCAAAAAGCCATTCACTTCAGCAACAGATAACCAGATCTAAAAAGTGTAGTAGCTAATTTTATCTTCTTTTCAACTTGAAACCAAGGAAATTATATCTAATGAGACTTTACAAAAATACATTTATCACTACCATGTTTTTCCCTATTAAAGAGGCTTTACTAACTTTTACCAGCCTAAAACCGAAACAGATCCAAATGTGGAGGAGATCTAAAAACACAATAATGGATGTTTTACAGGACACTTGCCTCAACAAAATCATGCGTTTAGACTAAGTTACTGTACAACGACTTCAACAGAAGTTGAGGAAGGGGTTCATTAACAACAACGTTGAGATGGTCCAAAGGTGAAGCATTCAGACACGTAATGCAAGGTTGACGGTTCGATCCCAAGCGAAATGACTTTTTAGTATTTTCCTTTGCAGCCTAAAAGGATATGTATTATCGATCTGGCTATTTTTGCAAAGCATGGAAAATATCACAAAAGCTCGAAAAGTTTCTCCTTTACCAATCAACAATGTATCGAATCCATCTATATAGCCCAATAAATGTTTCACAAGTAAAACTCATATAAATTCACTCTGTTTTATAACTGCTTTGATGCAATAAAATCCTTTTTTTTTTAGTACACTTTTATGCCTACCTTTTGCATCCTCGACAATGATTATTGTGCTTGCAATTTCATGTGAGTCGTGGTGTAGCGAGGCAGCACTTAATGTTGACCAATAAACGATTAAAATGATGATGTGAATTTTTAAAAAATGACACATATTTTTGCTGTTCAAATTAGCTGCACGCAATGTTGGCTTAAAATAGAAATATGGGCTAATTAGAACTCTGACGACCTAAAGCCAGCAACTAACTGCAGAGCTAGCAGCTAACATATGAGCTCATAGGCACAACGCGTACGATTCCACTAACTCTGCGATCTAACCATTCAATGAGTTTTTCGCAATTACGTCAGCACGCGTTCTTTTAATTTTTTTTTTATCACTATGGGTTACGGGCGGACGGTTGTTGTTGTTGTTGTGTTATATGATTCTACGATTATATGTTTTAAATTGTTTAACTTTGAATGTCAAATAAATTAAAACACCCGCTGACATAAACGAAACGTATCTATAACTAGCATCGAATAGCATCAAGCACACATGCACACTCACACACCACGCACTAATACAACACAATTGATAACACTTTTATTTTTATTATTTATGTTTTTTGCTTAAATGCAGCAACGTTGCGTGTTAGCATTATCCTTGCCGTATTGTTGTTGTTGTTGTTGTTGTTGTTGTTGTTGTTGCTGACTGCGCTAAGCTTTGGCGGGCGCGTTATTTTAAAATATTTAAATATTTTTTAAACACAGTCGACGACCATCCACTAAGCGTAACGAAATGCAAATCGTTTTGGTTCTTCTTCTTTTTTGTTTACCGAAATTCGTTAAATTTTAAATTTGCGCGCCTTTTAACGTTTGGTTCTGCTTGCTTGCTGCTGCGGTCTATGATCTCTAAGCGCTGAACTTTTCTAAACTAATTTTTCATCACTGTTGATATGAGCTGCCACCTGCTACTTTTTTGGAAAATGCTCCGCAACTGAACGCTTTGCGGCATTTGTTAGTTGGTTTTATATTTTGTGCAAAAATTTTGAAGCTGGAGGCAAAAGGTACAAAAAAATACACACGCACATACACACACACATACGTGAAAAGCTTTTGTGTGGGAAAATCTTCTGAAGATAGTGCGAGCTTTGTTGCGGTTGAAAGTGTTCTCAACTATGATGAGCTGCATGGCAGAATAACAAAAGGCAAAAACAGATGAATTCGCAGTTTTTCAAATATTAGAGATTTTTCATCTGAAAAACTTTTGCACTTTTTAATAATTTTGCGACTAGAAACGTGCTTAGACTTATTTTAGCCTTTATATGTGTGTCATTTAGATTTTTTTCCACTGAATTTAATTGCATTGAAAAGCTTTTTAGCTTCTGCAATATGCGCTACTAAAAGCTTCTTTCATTAGATCTTCAAAAGCTTCTAATCATAAGTAACACAGTCAAACATCATGTCTTGCTGTTGTTTTAGACAAACAATGAAGATTCATACAGGAAGCTGTCAGAGGTTAATGAGGCACGCCATGCCAAGTGCTAGCAACAAAAAACACCTCAAAGCTATGGATAAAATACTAAAAAATAAAAAAAATGTATGGCAGAACTTCTGTGGAACTTGTAACGTTTGTCTGCTCAAGTCAGTATGTATTGTTTATAACATTTTTCTCAATAAATTTATTTATTTTCTAATTAAGTGTAAGAAAAAACACTTGCCAAGAGAATTTTATTCATTTAAGTTGCATTGAAATGAGTCGCTGTTGGTTGAATTTAAATAAATAGGCACATTAGTAAATTAAGCACTCAATTGAACCTTGACATTGGCACAAAGGTTTTTTGCTATTTTTCAGCTCGTTGAATAGCAAATGAAATTTAAGTGTAATAAATATTAAGATAACAGTTAAAATATTACTGCATAAATTTTGCCATACAGACACTGTGTTGTGTTGTGTTGTGCAGTGAACGAAATCAAAAGACTTAAGCAACAAACTTGTATTCATCATGAAAATAAAAAAGCTATTGAAGCTTCCGATATTTTTCAATACTCGGCCTGTCTGCATCTTTATTAATTCATCAGCCAATTTAAGCTCATAAATACAGCGCCTAACATTCATTATTCATCTCAACATAACATTGCAACTTGTTGTTGTTGTTGTTGTTACCAACAAGTTTTTGATTAACAACCAAATTAAAAGCGGTACAAGAGCAAAAAAAGAACAAAACAAGCACCTTTGAGACTCATATCCGTTGGCTGCTCAAGAACAGTTTAGAATGTATCTAGCTAAGAATGCATTTGAACGCGAACAAGCAAGCAAAAATTCATTGCTGGTTTGCCTGTGTCCGCA
Source organism: Tetanocera ferruginea (assembly GCA_958299015.1). Taxonomy (NCBI): domain Eukaryota; kingdom Metazoa; phylum Arthropoda; class Insecta; order Diptera; family Sciomyzidae; genus Tetanocera; species Tetanocera ferruginea. The sequence continues at coordinate 2,490,525 of OY282640.1, read as the reverse complement.
AAAAATATTTGCATACAATGCAATATGCTCAAAACTTCTAAATCATTGCATAAAAGCATTTTTATTGTTGCAGCTTTAAAGAATCACTTTAAGCACTGGTGTGGTTTCATCATTGCAGAAAAATATAACATAAGCAGTTATTAATCACATCTTAAGCGGTGTATTAATTAAACGTTTGCCATCGAAATGCTGAGCAAATAAAATTTTGTTGTAACCCAGCAATTAAAGTCTTCATTTTTTTAATTCGATTTAAATGAAGTACGTTCAAAGCTTCGGTGAACTTCGTTCATCTTCGGCTATGCTCGTTTTTGACAAAAGTAAAAATGTAAAAACATTTGTCATATAATGTCACAATTCGATTCATTCGATACAGCTTTTCAAAGGCGACACTCAGTGCAGAAATCAAATCAAGTTCGTTTCTTAAGTCTTTTGTTTTGGTAGCTCTGTGACATGCATACGAAGTCGATTTAAGCTATTTAACTTTACATATAACACGATATTTTGTATTTTTTTGCAATATTTATGTTGTCTCACGCATTAAGTGCTCTAATCATATTATAGCATACCGCATAAATCCAATTATAAACTATTGCTTTAAAAACATTTTCCAAGTCATACAAATTAGTCTAAATCTATTGTTGCTTAAAATCACAACTTTAAATGACAACTCATTTATCATAATGCACTCTTTCATAACGTCGTAAGACATTTTGTTTCAAGGTTTTTTTAGTTCATTCTTCTCTTGCGATCAAGTTCGTTTCTTAATGCTTTGTTATTCTGAATCACTATCATTAAATTAAATTAATTAAGCTGTTTAAAAAACCATTCAAAAAACTGATTTAATACAGTAATATATTAATTTATATTGCTCGAGCAATTTTTTCATAACATTACTGTCCAGCTGTTTTATAAACAAACAACTCTTTTCAGAATTTAAGATTATGTCATAGTTATGGAAGTGTTTCGATGAATGTGTTTAAACGCAATTTCGTCACACTTGAGGTCTCATTCATCAGAACAAACACTAGACCAGAAACTATAAAAAAAAAAATTAAAACTGTCAGACCAAGAAATTTACACAGCGCCATGTCATTGCCACGAAAATTGCTTAATAAAATATTGTGACATTGATTTATGGATATCTGTCTACAATTAGAATAAATATTTTGATTCAGAACATATTTTAGAGTAGAAAAAAATAAATAAGCATATAAAAAAAATTAAAATAAAATTAATTAAGATGGTGTACAAGATAACTCTGGCTAGTGTTCAAAAATGTTGTCATGCGGCACAGATATTTTCTATTTCCTTATTTATAAAAATATCAAGTTATGACTTGTTCAACATTTACAACAAGCACTTAAATAGAAAGTTTTTACAATAAAATAAAATTAATATTCATATTTAGTTATACATTTCATTCCAATATTTAAGCTATTCAAATATACCTACTATGCATTCAATAAAAAGCTGTACTTTCGATTTCATTTATTAGTAACCAAAATTATGCACAAATAATTACGCCTGCCTATAATATGTTTTTGTAGAAGTTTATAAATATGGGTCAGTTCAGTGACTTTGCCATCATTCACGTATGTCTGTATGTATCACCCTGCCCTGTTCAATTGCCCAACAATGAACGCTGTAACATTAAACGTTGATTGCGATTGTTTTGCTAATGTTTTTTTTTTCTCTTATTATTCATTTTTTAGGCAACACTCTGAATACGTAACAAAATAAATGTCAATTGATGTAACATTGTTGGCTTTTGCGTTGACTTGGAAGCACGTGGTGTATGTTTTTAATTTGATAGTATTTTAAATGCTGCATATTAGGCTTGAACAAATTTTAAACTTATAAACAATATAAAGTAGCTCATTTATTGTAGTGACGTGCAAAGCATAGCAAAGTTCAATGTTTTGATTGAATATCCAGAAAATATTATGTATCGGACTGCTCTCTGAATAAATTTATTGCAACTAGTTTGCAACTAGTATAAGAGCTAATATAATGTACTAAACTTGTATAGTTTTAATTTGTTTCACAAATTTCAACACCATCACCAACTACAACTAAGAACATATAAAGGTAACACTTAAGGTGGTGATACGGAAATTTGAAAAAGCCCTACTAACGAATTTGATTTAACTTAGCTAAATTTTCTATTTAACCCATTTTGGACCACTGTGTCGTTTTCGACACATCTATTTTGAGCCTTTGTTACTCAGGTAAAACAACAGTTATATGCTTACTTTTTTATTTTAAATGATACTTGAGACTTTTGGCTTCACGATTCTGTCAATTACGATATTTTTATACATTTTTATCTATACACTAATTTTGAAAAGAAAAAGTCTTAATTACAGAACTTTTTTAAAATGGCCGATTTCATTATTAAAATAATATTTTTGTTTTTCATATGTATTAGATCGTAGTGTCAAAAAATAAAATAAAAAAAATAAATTTTCTCTATTTCGAAAAAACGATGTTACCCCTTCCAATTGTACTGCTAAAAACTGCTGTGTCGAAAACGACACGCTGGTCAGTTAGATACATACAACTCTCTTCTTTTACAGAATCTTCTTCTACATGATTTTCATGTTGTCATTTAGTTTATTATTGTTTTATATTCTTAAGGTGTTAAATCGCCATTGGAACTCTTTTCTCAATATTTTGATGATTAAGTTGATGGTTGAAAAGAGCAACCTGTATGCTCAACAACATAATATTGTTATAAACATTACGAAGCAGCTTTTGTGTCGTTTCATTGGAATACTGATCTTGTCTGCATATCACACAGTTCCTCAAGTCAGTATGTACTGGTCTACTCAACCTGATCTTGGAATACCTATCGGCAAGCAAGCTATGTCCCGAAATACTTTGCCAAAGTTCGTCCTCTGATTGATCTATTGAATATAAAATATAAGCAGTTCGGGATTTTTACTATTTACCTGTCTATCGATGAGCAGATGATACCATACTTTGGCAGATATAACTGCAACTGGTGTTTGTGTTCCGATACAGGCTATTTGTATGAAGCTATCCCGTATGCTGGTATTTCAATACCATACGATAAACAAGTCGGCTTAGGAGCATCTGTGGTACTGAAATAACTTGAATCCGTTTTAAATCCAGAACACCACGCGGTCTACTTTGACAATTTCTTCTCCTCTTATTACCTATTTTGCTTGCTGAATGAACTTGAACTTTGTCGCTGCTGAACCGGAGGTACTAACATCAGGGTATTCAAAAGAAGAGAAAAAGAAGGTGTCAGTTCGACAGCCATGCATTGTAATTGAATACAACAAACACATGGAAGGCGTTGACTTACATGACAATGGTGTTGCCAACTATCGTATTGCTATTCGTGGAAAAAGTGGTGGTGGCCGCTGTTGAATAAGTGCATCTATTCTACTACTGTAAACGCCTTGAAGTTGAAAATGAAATTTAAAAGTGAAATTGCCCGTGGTTTGTTATTATATGAAGATCGTCGCATTGAAGAAATGGAGTTAGAGTTTCATATTGTAGAAGCAGGAAGACCCAGAACATAGCCACGTCTAGCTGTTCGGGAACATGTGATTTAGAGACGACCAAACCATCAGAGTAGATGTGGTAGATGGCATTTGGCAACAGTATATCAGTGAAAAAAGTGCAATATTGCACTTCATCTAAAATTTTTCGATGAATTTTATCATAAATTTTTATAATTAATTTCATAACAATTTCATTAACTGATTTTTGTGTAACTGCTTTTTGTACAATCATAAAAAAAAAAGAAAACAAATTGGCCATTTCAGCCCTTGAAAGGACTTTGACCGAGCTTCTTATGATCAATTGTGTTGTGTGTGTTATTAAATGTTTACACACAATGACCAAGAACTGGACCTACATGTTTTTTATGCCGACTCCGAACGGCTCATGTTCTCAAGCTTTACATGGCATTGTTTACTCTCTGAGGTTTGCCATTGTCTGCAGAGAGGTGGTGACCGATCAGAAAAATTTTTTATTGAAAAAAACTTTTCGCCACGGCTGAGGATCGAACCCGGGCTCCGAACATGCTAGGCCACACACTTAACCTGCATGCCACGGTCACCACAATCATAATGTATTCAATTTATGAACTTTTTCTATGCATTCTTTAAAAAAACACAATAGTTCTATTATGTTTCTTAAACATTCTGATATACACCTAACTGGCCAATGTGTCGTTTTCGACACAGTCCATTACAGGTAGCCCAAGACATGTAGAAGTTTTTTGACACCACAATCGTGATCAGTGGATGCTCAATGGTAATCGTTTCAAATTTCATCAAAATTGGTCCATGGAATCGGGTACCGGTTCAAAATGGGTTAAGAGTCATACAATTCACAGTTATTCATTTGCATATAGAAGGAACACAAACTCATGCCATCAACTAATTTCCTTCAGCTTTTAGGTCAACTATATTTGAACCCAAGACAAGTAAACCAAACAACAATACATATACATCGAGAAAAATACTTAAGTAAGACAAACAAAAAACTAATTTTAGTTTACAAGAGTACAAGAGTTTGGTTCCTGCTAAGCTCTTGGGTTACCCAACAAATGTCATATGTTAGATCCATCGTATTTTATGAAAGTAATCAATTATCGATATATTAAAGGATGCATAGTTTTTGTGTAAGAAAATTTTTAAAAATAAATTTTATGCCTGCAAATTTTTAAGGCCCGTAAAGTTAGTATTTGTATTGCTAACTTAATTTTATTTTATTTACTATTTATCATCATACAAACAATATTCATTAATAAAACTTGATCAACCCGGAATTCGAAGCAACTACTTCGCGATGTCAAGAAAGACATGTTCACCATTAGACCACAGTAGGGTAAGACGGGTACATTTGACACTGAGGCACATTAGACTTCACTCTATGTAGTCCTAACAGGATCTTTTATGAAGAATGTAACAATGTAACAATGAGTACCCTCATTTAACTTAACGAAATGTCAACAAATTTCACAATTATATTCAAATGTGTATTGAAGTTGCGTGTGTTTTTCTATTTTTTTCCATAGTAGTTGTAATTTTCGGTAGATTGGATGTAAGCTCTATATTAAATTATAAAAGGCATATTCTTCAGAATCTTACAAAATTAGTTCTAAAAACTGACATCTATATTCCAATAAAACAACATAAAAACAACTTATATTTAAAAATATGCTTTGTTCTCGTTTGTCTAATGTCTGTTACTATTTTGTTCACTATTTAGAGATTTTTAGTTGGTTGTTCACTGTTTAGAGAAGTACGTGTATAAATATGTATAAACGTTCACTTTTTCGAGCTGTTCGCTATTTCGGGGGTACGTTGTTCTACTGCAACTTGTTACACTAAACGGGGAGCAAAATCGGTGCCACGCAATCCTAACGAAACAATTAAATTTCTCAGAACTAAGCTGTAGGCCTGGTTAGCTCACGAACGAACTAGTTCAATTGAACGATTCGTTTGATGATTTTTGTTTTTTTCGTCCCATTGCAAAAACACAGTCAGATCAAAATTAACGAGAGAAACACTATGGTTTTGAATCTAAACTAACAGACCTAACGTACTAATCCACAATGGTTTCAGTCCGTAATATTTTTAAAGCTTCTTTGGCCACGTAAACAGCAATACGGCGAATTGACATGGGGAGTAAAACCGAACCAACAGGTTTAAAACATCGGAAGGTTTGCCTGTTTTGCTTCTATTGCCACGTATAAAGCGCTTTAAAATGGAGATGGTGATGAAATGGGGCCTTTTTTAGTAAGCCTTTTCTCGTTTTTTAAATAAAGAGTAAATCAATTAACCCCTTAAAAATCTCTACTTTTTTGGGTTTCTTCAACTTCTACCATGCGAAGCAATTTTTTTTTTTACATAAAGCGATACATATTTGTATTATAATTCTTACGTTTATTTAATTGTTTTGTGAATCAATAATCCAATTTTTTATCGTAAAATTTAAATATATTTTTTTTTTAAATTTTTAAAACTAAAACTTTAACAAACTCTTTTAAATCTCAAACAAGGCAGCTAGTGAGTTCCACACCAATAAGCAAAGTTTCATTAATAGTTTGAAGGTTTAATTTCAAGGCATTCGAATAACAACAGTTAAAAATATCACGATTATTTTTTAATTGAAAAACAAAATTTAAATTAAAATATAAAAATTGTAGGTATCATTTATAAATTAAAAAAATTAACTACATTATAGATGAACTGAGAGATTATGTGCAAAGCACGTGAGTTCGATAAAAATGTTTGCCAAAATTGTATAATTGATTCGGCCCACCATTAAATAAATTTACAAAGTGTTAAGAAGCTCTGGTTAACAAGACAAACACTCTGTGCCCTTAACCCATACCCATACAATTGAAACAAGAATAGAAATAGTGCTCCTTTGAATATGAAATTTTGTATGCTTGGTTAATTACAGCTGTCTAAGAACAATTTAAAAAATGGTGCAAATCGGTGAGCCCTTAAAGGCACCTGCCTTGTACCTCTATGAAATTTGTGCATGGTTTTTTATGATATAAAAGTAGACCGATCTTATCAAAACTCCGTCAGAAAGCTGGACAAATAAGTAGGTAATGGGGTATGGCTAGACAAAAAGAAATGTGTAGGTATTTGGTCGAATTGGTTGAAATCTGTTAGACCCTAGGAGTACTTCTAGTGGACATCTTTTAAGTTTTTACCTGATTTTGAAATTCGATCAGAAGGCTCTACAAATAGAGTAATAGATGTATATTTAAAGTGGTCGAAATCAATAAGACCCTATTGGTACTTCCCTTGAAAAAATAAATAAAACAAATAAAAATCTTAAAAAATAAATAAACAATTCTTGACGTACACGCTCTATTAAAGTCTTAATAAAAAAAATTTAAAATGGTCACAAATTATTAAAATCAATTAAATTTTAAAATATTTTAAAATTTGATATAATTGAATAATATCATCGGCCTAATTCTAATACGACGTAAGTAAAAATTTGGAAAAATTAGTATTCGCGATTTGAGTAGATTAATCAAAACAACATCAATGCTCTAGTTTTTAACATTTGTATGAAAAAAAAACGGCGTTAAAACGTTTGAAACAATATATTGCAGTATGAACTTAATATATTACAAATTCAAAATATATTAAGTACAAATATACTACGTAAAATGAACAGTTTTTTCGCCTCCTGAACTTTAAATAATTTTAATTTACGTCTTATTAAATAAGGCCGACGGTTTAAATAACATAATATTAATAATATTTAATGAGTAATATGTTTTTTTTTTTTTAAATAGGTTCTTTCTTATTTTTGCATTTTTCAAATTGTATAGGTCACAAAAACTTATGTATAAAATTAAAATAAGACTTATATTATTGACCGATCATCAAATTTATTTACGAAAATTATACCTGCATTCATTAAAAATGATTTAACTTATCTAATAAAGTATAATAAAGTTACTAAACAAAAATTCAGTTGAATTTCAAAATTGGATCTGCTGAGGAAATAATATAAAAGTTTGCATTAGATGATATATTTATGCAAACAAAAGAAATGATATTTATAGGAACATAATTGTAATAACTAATGAGAATAAAATCTAACAAAAGTTGATCGGTTCCTACCTTAACATTATTTTCACTTATACAAATGTCTCACTCTAAACCGTTTTCATATGAATGGAACTCAAAAAATATTTTATGCAAATATTATTTTCTTGATTGTCGAAATCTCAACTCAACAATAAATCAATAATTATCGATAAAATATTACATTCATTTCAAACTGCGAATTTCAAATTGAAAAATCAGATAAAATCTCTCTATAACCTACCTATGATTAAATGAACAATTGTGAATTCAACTATTTTGCGAAAGCATATTAGCAACTCCACAAGATGGACTTGTTAGTGATTTAACTAAGGTGAAGGATATGTTGGACGTTTGTTTTACTACATTAAAAACTAAGGCACTATCATAACAACAACAACATCAATATATGAACTGTATTTCCACATTATTCTCAATACATGAACTTTCACCTGATAATTTTGCATATGGCACGTGTGGCTTGTAATAAATGTGTGCATACTTGGCTCGCAAAGAGATACACAAAAATGAATATGGAAATATTGATAACATTAAAGCAGGTTAATACAGCTTAATGGGAATGATATGGAACTGATTAGTACGGGTTAACAACTATTAAGCCAACTTAGCAATTAAGACTCCTAAATACGAATTTAAGTATTGTACCTTTCATGGCATCCATAGGGTAACCCACACGATCACGATTTGAATTTCCGAACGGACGTTCTAAAAATTAGAGCAAAATTTTAAAAGTTAGCTACTAAAAGTTTTAAGTTATGTTAACTTACTTTTGTTGTTGCCATGTCCATAGTCATCGGGATTGAAATAGGTTGCTATGGTCTTGTCATCATTGTAGTTGAAACCATCTTGTTGTGCGGCTGTGCCGTTTCTGCGAACATAATCGTAACGGTTAGGACTTTGGCTAGGTTGTACTCCACCCGAGTATCCTTGATCGCGATCACGCACGGGTTGGCTTGTTGATGAGCTGTCGCTCTCATAAACGTTCGGTGGTGGATCTGGTCTATTTGTATAATCGATAAAGTCTCCAGGGCGGTTGCCATTCACTGACGGCACTGTTGGTCGCGCATCGAGTGCTGGACGGTTTGGTGTGCTTGAGCTATATTCCGGGCGTGGATAATAAGTTGATGTTGATTGCTCAAAGTCTTGTCTATTTGGACGATCATTGGGTCTTGCGGGTCGTTCGGGGCGATCACTATGATAAGGCTCTGGCTGTGAAGGGTATGAGGGATTGTCTTGATCAGCTGGTGGACGGCGATCAGGCAATTGACTAAATACTGGACCACCTGAATCGTAGGGACGCAAAGTTGGTGGACTATATCGTTCCGGTTGACCATAACTATAGCCATTGCCATAGCCTAGGCCAAACATGGGCCTGGGTGGACCATTTGGTAGAGGTCTAGCGCTGTCATCCAATGGCTGGCCTGGTCGAAAATGGTCTTGAACTTCGGCTACATTGGAAGCATAGCCACCGGGTATATAAATCTCCTCGTTAGGTGCGGGATAGTTAGGTTCGTACAACATAGGATGTTTGTACAACGGATAAATATCATGCGAAAAGTATAAACGATCACCGTCGGTAGTACTCGGACCCAAGGTTGTTCCGGGCCCTTCAGGATAGTACAGAGGCGTCGAGCCGTAACCTCCTGCAGATGGTGGTGGGCGAGGTTCTAATGTGGTGCTGATTGTAGGTGTGGGATTCACCACTAATATAGGTGGATCACCTCCCACACGGTTTGGTATTTGCAGGGTTGGTGTTGTGGGAAGACTACCACCGTATCCATCAGAAGCATCTGTTGGTACACTATCCTGCATTGGAATCGTGTTATCAGCCAGATCAAAACAGTTGGTCTTGCGCGCATACAAATCGAAGTCTGGATCGTAGATGATGCCACTCGGTCGACCGCTAGACATGCCGTACTTCATTGTAGACAGCTGACAGGTACCATTTCCGCGTCGATGAACCCTTTAAACAAACAAACAAACAATGAGAAAGCAATGTTAAGAAAGAAATCTCAATAAAGACAATCAATGAATTTGCTTTATTGACTAACTGTTGCTTTTGACTCACCCGAATGATATGGATTGGCACTTTTCGCCAGCCTGTATGCATTTATCTTTGCACATTTTTAGTGAATTGGTGTCTTCGGTGCGAAAAGTCTTTTCAATTGGCAACATTGCCTCCAATGCAATACGCTCGAAACAATCTGAAATTGAAAATAAAACTGATTAATTGGACGATTAAGTAATTCGAATGCAACTATTTTGCAATAGAAGTTCCGCAACTCCACAAAGATTGACTCGTTAGTGATTTAACTAAGGTGTGGGTTATGTTGGCGCACGTCATGTTGGAATAGGGTCAACAAGGTTTGGCAGAAATGTTGCTCATGTTATGTAATTGTATAAATAAATAAACATAGCAGTGTTATACCATAACAGCTGATACATTGCTAGACGGTCAGCGGACAGTGACCGGTAACGTAAATGTAAGAAAATATTGTTGTTTATCAAATTAGTTACTGCAAATATCAAATTGAATTTGTGGAATTTTTCAATTTAATCAACTGAACTGCTTGCTTTGTAGAACTTTTTGTTTTGTAGCGGATTTAGAAAAATCTACAAACATTTGGCCCTTCTAAGCCGAGAGAAATAAACGCCTTGAAATTAAAGAACAATTTTTTTGTAAAGCTTTAACTAAAATATTTTTGTAATATATATATAATTTATGCAATAAAGCATTTATTTTCTAAAAAGCAACTGCTGCATCTTCTAAGGAAAAGACCAAAGTCGATGAATCAAAGAAAAAAAATCGTAATCGTTGCATTTCTTTCCCAAAGATATAGACATCAGGATCGATGGAGTGTATTTTTGTTGATCTCGTTGCACTTTTTAACAATTTGTTGCTAATATATTCAAAAACATGTTTCATAAACAAAATATTAAATCTAATTTGTTCACATGTGTATTGAAGCCTGACGGAGCACGCTCGTTGAAATATTTCAGAAATGTTAAATATATGCAAAATTTTGCTTGAGGAGTTCAGGGAGAGAATGCTGAAAAATTTATTTAATTACACGTCTCATTAGCCCTTACAGTTAAGTTAACGACTAAACGTCTTATTCTGAAGAAACTTTTAATCAATTTTTTTTTATATTTTAAAAGATTTCTGTAATGTACACTACATAAAAACTGTGCACCTAAAATTCTTCCCAAGCTCTGTGCTTCATACTCTCACACACAGCTAAAAGGTGTGTTTCCAGCTTTTTTTTTAATTATACATACATATTTTGTTTAAATTAAATCGGCGTGTCTCAATGCCACGCACTACTTCAGTGATGCTCCACTATGATAAAATGTATGCTTCGACTGTGACAAATTTTACGCAGTAACGACTATACGGTAGGTTAGTTTCGCACAACTACACTGAAATATAACATAACTAAACTTTAGAATTTGGTTTATTGCCAGTTCAAATTCCAAAACAAATAAAAAATTAACTTTTTATTTGCAAAGTTTGTTTTAATTCATAGAATTTTGTACTGTATCTGGAGTTATGTATTGTTGTTTTTGCAGATGTTTTATGTGTTTTTGGTGTTTTTTTTTTTTTGTTTTTATTTTTACTCTGTCTAACATTATCAACATCATAAACTCATGAATAATTCAATAAGGTCAAAAACGAAAGGGGTTCCAAAGAATACCTTTGCAAGGTTGAATGCAGTGCAAAAGCGTTGTAGTGATTCGTAGGTTTATGAGGTGTAAAATAGGAGCATTACACTCATTAAAACAAGCAGCTTGAATGTTGAGCCTATTAAATGCTTTGAGTAAGATTTTTATGTTTTAGCTTTATTTGGCTTTAAATTTTTATTTTAGCCACTGTTCAAGGACAAGCATTCAACCTTGTCTTGTGTTATTTTGTTGTATTAAAAAATTGTTAGAATTCGGTTGATATTCTAAATGCAAAGTAATATATAAAACTTAAAACAATAAGCGACAATTATTGCTGTCTTGAAAAGAGACCTGATTAAGAATTTGGTAAGCATTCACAACATACACATTATTTATGGGTATTTTAAGAAACACGGATAAGGTATTGTAGTCAGGGCTGCCACTCTCAAACATTTTATTCTACCAAATTTCATCCAAAAATTTACCAAAATGAAAAAGAACTTACCAAACACAAAACAATTTTATTTTTTAGTTAAAGAAACCATACAATTATACAAATTTTTTTAATTAAATTAACATTTATTATGCGGTTGAAGATGTTTCATCGCTTTACCAATTGGTCGCCTTCTTTCTTATAACAAATCTAAACAGAAATAACATAATCGCTTAGAATATAAATTTTAGGAAAATCAATTTATTAAAAATAACAACTTATTTATCCATCTAAGCCATGAAAAAAATACAAGTAGCATTGATATCTGCTTATTTTCTCTTGAGAAGAGAACTGGCTGCTGACCAACACGGCAGTCAAAGCAAAACAGCTACTGGCCACATTCAGCGTAGTCAACTGTTGTGACAGTGTACTTAGGTGAGTTATGTTTTAGCCGAATGGGTTGCTATATGAAGAATCTTAAAGTTGTCAAGTTGACGAAATGTCAATAAAATTTATGTAAAGCCTATTACAATAATACTATAACAATAATTTAAACTATTTATTTATAATTTTTCTATTTTAAGTACATAGGTATTTCATGTGCATATTTTTGATTTTTAAGTACTTAAAAAATATCTAATATTAAACTGCACTCTAAGAAAATCATATGCAAATTATAAGTATTATATGTTGAAAATTTGGTTCCACCACCTCAGATTGATGTATATGTAATTAATTAACACAGATTCAAAGTTGAAGGTTTAATTTCTGAACAGTTGAGACAGTAGCGTACATTTTAGCGACTCCCACCTCATCAGTTTTACGGAGCGCTATCAAAATTAAATTTATCTCAAGTGTTGACAATGATGAGTATGCTGAATCCCAACTAACAATTTTCCTTCCAATTTTAAACTTATAGTATGATTTAATGTTATAAACGTTGTATAGTGCTTCAATTTGGAAGAATTGCTGTTATAGCAGTGTTTACTAGTATAAATCATTGCAAGAACATTCTCTGAATCTACTTATTCAGGGTTTATAGAAAAACTACATTCATATTGTATAATGATGTTATATTCATTGTATTAAATAACTATGAAGTGATTCTTCCTATAAACATCGCATAACAAAATTATACAATGTTTATGCCTTTGTACCTCTCAGTCCGAAGTTCGAAAACTGTTCGAAACGAATACAGAAATCGCCATGACACAAATTTTCTCTTTTTCGAACTTAGCTTGTCATTCAGAATATATAAAAAAAAATTATTTATATTTTATTAAAAAAAAAAAATTCTCTATGCGCCCGCAGCATTTGAACCATGGACCTTCATGTTCCAAGATGAAAACATTAGCACCCGACCTATTTGACAAACTTCGAATTCTCATATAATTTCTAATATAAAAAGCGAGTTCACCGTCAATTGTAGTTTAAAAATGTATGTCAATCACAAGTAATGTAAACACAAATAATAAAAGTAGGGAGTTTTTACCATTTGGAATTTTAAATTCTGTATGTGTTTATAAGCCCACATATATTAAATTTTATATTTATTGATAAGAGTCCCCTCCTGACAAGATATAGCACTTTCAATCTGTCGGTCGACAGGAGTACAACCGTAATTTGTGACCTATCGACATAAAATTATAATTATTTCATAAAAATGCACTCTCAAAGAGCTGATGTTGCTTGTCTTTCGTATTAAAAATAAAACACTTTTCAAGAAATATTAAAGAAGGTAGAAGAAGTAGATAGCACTACGGTGTGGATGTGATAGACGTCAATCTACTTCTGCCACCTTCTTTAAATAAATCTTGACACTTTCTAGAGATATTTTTGATATAATTACGTAGACACGTAGGTAAAAGGAATAACTAAGTTTATTTATTCCACAGAGATAATTTGGTAATATGAAAGCGTAAGACGAGGATTTATTTTTAAGAAAAACGTTAAAAATTGTAAAAAACAAACCTAAAAAATTATAAGCTCGATTCTGTTGGGTAATACTTAAATATTACTACCAAGAATGGGCACTTTAACTTCGGGCATGCCGAAAATAATTATTTATAATTTTTTTAATGTTAAAGTTTAATAAAAAATGTTTTTGAACCAGGAAATTATGTTTTACTTATTCGTATAAAACAATAAAAATTTGAAAAATAACAGTTCATTTAATATGAAAAAAATTACCTGTTAATAAATAATGAACTATAAATACTTAATAAAGAGTGAATAGCTAAACAAAAATTTCGCCCTTTTCTTATAAAGAAAATAAAAGAAGCATCACCTCAATACGACATTATTGAGATTTCGAATAAATGTCACATATAAATATTGAAGCTACCAATAGGCAGCGCAGTCGTTTTTAATTAAAAATTTTTTCAAAGTATTGAATATGAAAAAATGGGCTAGAGGTTAATGTGTCGGACTGGCAACACGGAGGTACCAAGATCGAATCCGCTTCCAACACAATAAATAAATTTTTATAACGCAAAAAAATGTTTGGAAAACAAAAGAGAAAGTCAACTTCAATTTGTCACATGAAAACAAAGAAAAGAAAAACTATAAGAGAACACTTCAAAATTCTTTTTTTTCGAATAACATTTTTTTTCGAACATTTATTTTGACATATTTGACACGGCTATAAAACTTCAATGTTTTCATGATATAAATATTCTCTAATGCCTTCTATAGCAACATACACTGATATAAGACTGAAAAAATGATATAAAGCTCCTATAAAGTAATGATAAGAATATGTTCAACAGAATATAATTTTACTGATGTAGGGTTTAATACAAACAAAAAAAGTGCGCCTTTTTTGTCTTATACGATTATTATACAATGATTATATCCGTAACTGTTGTGTTTTAATATGTTGTTGAGAATGTTCTTAGGTGTTTTATAGGAGGAAAATTGTTAGTTGGGAATGTGCCCTTTGTATTATGCTGTTTGCTTATGACCCTGTTCACATTAGCCTCACTCAATCGACTCACTTTCATGCTTTTAGAAGAGATGAGGAAGTGGGAAGGTGAAATGTTACGTGAGGCGAGAGTTTCAAAAGCTTTAAAATTTCTCGACTCACTTGTAGTTTCTTTTTAATGACATTCGTCATCGTTTGGTCTTTTTGTTAAATTGCACTATTTTAGCGTAATGTTTACATGTGAAACCAATTTAAATAATAAATAAACTTACTTAATTGGAATAAAACACAAAATTAAGCGTTATAAATGCCGGAAAGTAAAGAATTTTTGTTCGAGTTCATCAGATTCAAAGTGAGGCAAGTTATGTGTGTGAACATTTGACATCGGACTCACATCAAAATGAGTCGGTTGAGTGAGGCTTATGTAAACCAGCTCTATGAGTGCTCTCTTCTTCGATATATTTTTTGACAGTTTGAAGTAGTCAATAGAAACGTCAATACTACCTGTATTTTTACCGACGATGTAAGCAACTGACAAATTCAAATTTTTGACATTTTGCTTTGTGTTCATTCGTTAATGTTCACTTGATGCGTTCGTCTTTATTTGAAAGATAGTTTTCAATCATAACGATGGTGCTGCACAATGAGCATGATTGATATAATTTTTACACTATCATTTTTTTAAGTGTAACTTATTTTAAATTTTCATTAATTTTAAATTAACCAAACCAATTATTATTTTGCCAAAACGGCAGCCCTGATTGTAGTGCCTAAAATATAAAAACAAACAGCTGTGTGACATTTTCTATTTGTCGTTTATATTGGCTGTTTCGAAGGTTCTAGCAGAGGTTCTGGTAGAGGTAGTGATTTAGTCGCACTATAAGGCATAAATAAGACTAAAAAGTAGCTAAGGGTATTTCCATGAGAACTCATGTTACGATTCTACTCTCTATTATGACTTACAAAGTTAGACGCCTACCATATTCAATTGATTAATATTTGCCCTCCACAGGTATTTATTTACGGGTCCGGTTTTAATAAAGATAAAACATGGAATATTGATTTTCTTTAAGCTAAATTAGAAATCAGCGATGGTCACATATTTTGTTTGTAAGTTGTTTTGTTTGCAACAATTTTTATAAAATTAATTTATAAAATACCTTGAAGTAAAAACGGAAACTATAGTTGGTACGACAAAATTTTTTTGTAAAACTGAAAATATCAAAATGAAAAAAAAATATAATAAGTTTTTGAAGTTTCAATAAATCACAAAACAAAAAATGCCTAAAAATATGCTATGAAATTTTCAAAAAAAATCAAGCGTTCCGCACTCTCATTTTACGGAATTTTGTTATAGTAATAGCATATGTACATAATTTTATTTAACATTTTTTAGTGTTTTGTTTTTATTTTTTTTTTTTTTGCAATAACTGGTAATTCACATTACATGTGGCGATTTCTGCATCATATCTCCAACAATTTAACAATTGATTTTCCTGCAAAATTTTTTATACAAAATTTTACAATAGTCACTCATGTTACACATCTTGTTGTAACTCATGTTGACACAGTTTGGGTACTAGAAAAAATAAGCTTATAGTCGTAATCTTTTCACTTAAGCCTAACATATTTCTTTTAAAACAGACAACGGCATGCCTTCATCTGAGTTGCCTGAATCATCTCATCCATACACTTTGTGATATAAGGTTTTTTCTGTTTTGAATTCAGTAAGTTTTTTAAAAAATTATACCCGATGCCACGCATTGCTTGGTCGTTTCCACCTAGGGGGGATAAACAAAACCAGAAAAAATTCCAGAGGTGTAAATATAAGGTGACTAGCTTCAGTGGTTCAGCCGTGATGATAAAAAATACATTGGCATCAACCATAAGATTATACATTGATTTTTGTGAATTTGTTTTCTTAAGGAATTTTTTACCGTAAATTTTTGATAAAACGTATAAATTTAAGACCGTTTTTAGGTCTACGTTTTTTAAACAAATACTTTTTTAAAATTTCTGAAGAAAAGATTCACCAAATTGAGAGTGTAATAGAGTAAAGTGCACCTCCATCCCCACTTTTTTTGTTACTTTAATAACTTTTCATGCCTGAACCGAAAATTGTCCAGGCAACATCGGATTTTTTACCTCCATACAATTCGACCCACCTAGTAATTATTTAAACGTCAGGAAGATATCGCTCATTTCGTGCAAGAATGTCACAGCTCAAAATTGGAATTATCGGAAAAGGCCATTTTATATAGTTCATATTTCCAATAATTGAAGAAAAATTAAATATAATGAAATTATATAAAACTACATAATTTACAACTTTGATTTTTTAAGTGGTTAGTAACAACATTTCTGAGAAAACCCCCTTTATTTATTTATATCTTAAATTCTTAATTTTGAGTTGTGAAAGTCTTGCGAAATGAGTTCCTTATGTTCTCGTTGGATACCCATAATTTGATGGTTGCTCAAAAAAGTTTCGTATCAATTGGTACAACAAAATGCTGGAGGATAAACAGAGGAGGTGTTCCGAAACAACTCTACGATATTGTAACAGTTGACGAACCATGGATCTATGCTTAGGGCTATGTTATGCTGACGGTCATGGGCTCGTCTTGGGCACGAGTTTTTACTCTCTTTTTCCGTTTGATGAATGTCGTGCTCAAAGTATGTTATGCTGACGGTCATATGACCCCTGATCACTGGTACACTTTTTGCTACTTTTAATACTTTATGCAAAAAAGTATTGTCGTTTCTATGTTTAATAAAGAATAAACAGAAGTGATACATTGTGCTCAACATTGTATAGCAATAAGTGTTCCTATAGATTAAGTTTTATTTGTTCCTTTATACATTTGTTACTAAAATCCACTATTCTCATACTATACAGCACTACTTTAATACTAAAAACCAAACATTGTGAATATTTCCACAACGCAACACTGTTTTGATCCAGTGATTTGGTATCGACAGCCAAATCATTTGGTGACCACGGTGGTGTGGGCAAAATTTGTTCCCTCGCTCACTCTCTCAAATTTCCCTTTTACATTGAAACAACAACAATTCGTGCCCATGACGAGCCCATGACCGCCAGCATAACATAGCCCATATGAGCCCGAAAAAAAGCAACGTGACCAAAACCCGATAAAATGCTTATCCACGGACGGAGCTGGTCCAAGTTAATACTCACCAGTTTTTTCTCATAAAAATAAGTTATGTTGCAACTGTTCCACTTAAGCTCTTAGAGAAAATTTGTTGAAAAACTATTAACGACTTTGTCCGAACAACCAATAGAGGATTTCCAAAACCTGATTTCGATAATCCTGATTATAATGATATTTTTCATTATAAGACGCGAGACTTAAAAGCAACCCTCGTATTCTCAATTCTCAATATTTTCAATCTCACTGCTCATTTGTGCTTTTGGACATAAAGTTGTTAGCAAATGTTATTGTAAAGTTTATTTTTAGCATCAACGAATTTTAAATGCATAAAGTCTGGACATACAAGGATACACTGAGGGAAATATGTGTTAAAATTAAATGAAATTGTGTTCATATTTAACGAATTTGTTTTTGAAATAGAGCTTGAAACAAATTCATTAAAATTAAACACAACTGTTTTTAACGTTAAGTTCAAAACAATAGTTTTTGTTTTTAAAATAATGTTTTTGTTATGAAAAACGATTTAAAATAAAAATTTTAAAATTTAAAACAAATGTTTTAAAGCATAATTTTTTCCATGCCATTTTTTTAGCTTTTCCGAGTTTTTGGCAACGGATTCATAATAAGCTACCTCCGGGACCCTCCGAAAACCAAATGTTAACTCCATTTGATGAAGCTTGCATTTTAAATATTTCAATATTAGTTAATATAAATTAAATTAGTTTTATTTTATTATTTGGTCTATATATGTCAAACCAATTTAAAAAAATTGAAATATTGTCATTATATTCAGATTTTTGTTTGTTTTTTCAAAGAAATAATAATGAGAAAATTAAAAAAAGAAAGGAGTTTATAGGTTGTTGGAAATCAAACACACTTGCTTTAAATTTTGTTTTGTAGAAACGTAAAAGCATTAAATTGCTATTTTAAAATTTTTTGTTTGATTTTAAAGTATGTTTTTTTTCTCAGTGTAAGTAAAGAAAAGAAATAGCCGTAAGAGTCATGTTTTGAAACCATTTTCTGTTTTCTTGTGTTAAATTTGTGTGCAAAATGCATGAGTGAGGCCAATCAGTTGGTCTTAAAGATATAAAAAATCTTCTTAAGAGCCTTACGTGCCGTGCCCACCGTTGCAATATGAAAAGGAATATAGATTTGATAAAACGGAAACTGTTCAGATTTTCATATATTGTCCAATATTGTGGTTTAATGTCAAAGACCTGTTCAATGTAGGTGCGTATATTTATTAGAATGCCTTAAATTTCGTAAAATCAAAAATTATTTATAAGAATATATATAGATTCCTATTTATTCAAGGAAGAATAGAATTTACGCAATTTTAAATATTTGCAAACATACAATTAAATTTCATATTCTCGTAACTTAGGACTTTTAAGAAATCATATCTTTATTTAACTAAGAAGAAACTTTAATTCGAATGAGATCAAAACCAATTTAAACTAGTAAGGAATTATGTTGGACTTGACTGAAGTTTAGGTTTTAATATTTTTCCAAAATTAAGTAATATCTCAAAATTTCCAAATCAGAGTATGAAATATCAAGTCAATATAAGGTCCGTGCGAGAAGTTAACTTTTTGAGTAACGTTTCGACATTTCTGTCCTCATTTGATGTCCGTAAAAATGTTTATTTCTGTCTATATCGATTCGATTACGCTGAATGAATTTATTTTTAGATGGCAACTCTATAGTAACAAAATTACACTATTTTGAAATCGTTACAAGATATTCAGATTCAGCGACCCATTTTTACATAGTGTGTGTCCCAGCATCAAATTCGTAAAAATTTAAAAAAATTTACGACATACCCTATTCGCCAAATTGAATTTTGAAAATTCTGACATCAGGTTCGTAACATCTCCGATGGTAGGTGGTTAGGTACCACCTACATGCCAAAACGAGTTAGGTGGTACCTTACACCCACGCCTTCTTGTGGGTATTTCAAACGTATGACAAAATTTATACATCAATAACATTATTCTAAGGAGTATAAATATAAGCATTAGTTAATGAGTATCAATTTTCCCCACAACATCTAGCCCTCCCACAATATGTGACCAATGTTAAAAAAATTTAATGATCAAACTAAAGAAAATTGTTATTTCAGGAGATGCCTTGAGAAAACTGGTTAAACGTTATAAGATTAACTTGTGGTTATTTATAAGCCTTTAAAAACGGGATTTTATACAACAACAAAATAAATTTCGAATAAAGTCTTCCTTGCTAAAAAAAAAAATTAATTAAAGAACATAAAAATCAACTCCAGATCAAATTTATAAAAATAAGAACATCATCTAAGATAATGAATAATAATTGAATGATAACAACTTGTTCTTTCAATCCAAAAAATTCCGGTCATTGCTGAAAAGTTAAAACCGTACAGAACAAGTGTATGTTGCTAAGCTGAAAAAAAATCAAATTGGCCATTTTAATTTAACCCTTGAAAGAACTTTTCTGCAAGCCAGAATTTTCTTATTCTATTTCTTCATTCGATAAATCTAATTACTTATATCTTACCATTTCTTGCCGATACCAGCTGATTATCCACAGTAAGAGTTGCAATTTCACCCACTAGCGTCAGCAGAACGCTACAGTGCAGCAGCGCCAATGTTGTAAAACCATTTTTGTATTCGAACATTATTCCAATTTTGGCTTATTTTGTTTGAATCTTAATTTCTCGCTTCAAATAAACACGAGAATATAAAATATTTTATCACTTTTTTATTTAACGAAATTCATAGTTTTTTTTTGCTATAATTTAAATTGATTGAAAATTTCTCTTTTATTTAATTCACTTTTTCTAAACCGTTGTCTGCGAATCTTTCACCTGAGGCGACATTCGCGTTGAAACTGAAAAATGACATCAACAATGTAACTTATTGAACCACATCTTCTGCTTCCGCCTAAAGATTTTTAAGCTATATCTGGCTTTGTTTTTATATATTTTTTTTTTTTTTGAATTGTCAAGATTGGGCAAAAATTTCACTAGTTGTCGACAGACTGCGAATAAAGATAGCGTAAATCGTTTGAGAAAAGAAATGGAGAAAAGAACTGTTAATGTGCGAAATGTTGTGACGAGATTAAAAGATGTGCGCCAAAATTTCAAAGTTTTTTAACAAAAACTAAAAACACTTAACACACACTGTAATGAGAGATGTTCCCAATGTGGGTTGGTTTTCGTAGCCAGCCAGGCGTAGAGATGGCAGCGCAAAACTAAAAAAGTTCTCGCAGCAACAATTCTTTTAGATGTTTCAAGTGTTTGATATATTTTTAAACAAAAAGAAAAAAAAAAAAATTAAAACATCATTAAAGACCGACGCGCTTGCGGCTAAAGACCTCAAGCGTTTGCGTCTCCCAAGCTTGACTCATTCATAGACGACGATTATGTTAATGACGTGTTAGTAGCTATGCTTGTATGTCGGTAGGTATGTTTTTCTCGATTGTTTTTTCTTTTCTGATTGTGAGTTAAGCTAAAATATTCAAAATATGAACTTGTAATAAATCACACGCCGTTTGTTGTTGCAAATATTTTATATTAAAATATATTTTGTCAAAAAAATAAAATAGTTGGTTTCGAAATTGAGTGAATATTTGAAATTTCTTGCCTATTGAACTCTGTTGGCATTTGACAAAACTGTGCAGCAATGCGTAAATTTAATAATTATTATTTGTTGAAACAAAAGCAGACAAAACTATTTTTGGTATTTTTATATTTTTGACTTATACGTTATGACCCGGCTTTGATAATAAAAAGCTTGAAGCTTTTGACAAATTAACGACATTGGCTACGGTTTGTTTATTCCTATTGTTATTTGGCGTAAGGCTTTGTTACGCGAAATTCAATGTTTTTTTGAATATTTTACGGAATACGTAGTTATGACGGACGCGATAATTGTACGATGCAATAGCGAAATTCATTAAAATAACGGTACTGAATGTTATTGTACACGTGATTTGAACTTCAAAACAACGATAACGAGGTGTAAATTTTAAAATTGAAAGTTCAAGATATTTTGTACATCCGTGAATTATAAAAAAAAAATCCAGCTTCAAATCTTCTTGTGAAAGTCAAGACACGCAATTCTCTTTGATGATTGCTTTAGAATGTAGGCCAGTATTTTCCACTCCATAATTACGGTCATAGAAAATGTCAATTAAGGCTATAATGTTATCCAAAATTGTGGTTCTTGTCGGCACACATTTTGGCAAGTTCCAATTAAAATTTTTTTTTTAAAGAAATTCTCTTTTGTTTGAAAAATTTGCACTGTATTTTACGGTTTTTGCTGTTTTGTGTTATATATTAAATTTTTAATACATGTTGATGCATGTCGATAGATAATTTTTAAAGTTATTAACTGCTGTTATTTTAATCTGTATATTTATTACTGCAATTGTTAAATTCCATAAATTGTTGAATTATCTATTCATCTGATTTGTCTGTTCCAAACGTTCTAAACGACAAAACTATATATTTGCATCTGCACTTTCGGTTGCGATATTGTTAAGTATTTCTAATGGACTTTTTTCGCACACGGCACCATCGACCGTACTCACTCAACAATCGAAACTGAATAGAATCTGATTTAGTTGTTCCGATGAGTTCGGATGAGATTATTTAATTTTATTTTTTGCTGTTATTATTGTTGTTGTTGTTTTTGTTGTTGTCGTTGTACTGTTTTATTCGCTTTCAACCTTTTTCAGCATTATTCAGCTTGGTATAATTTTTTTATTTTTTTGTATTTTTATTCCAGCATTTAGATCTAAGCTCAGGTGAGACAAAACAGCGTTGAATCTCTGTTGATGTTGTTGTTGTTGTTAGTTTTGGCTATGCTTACCACTTCATGCTCTGCCATGCTCATCATCATCATCATCATCATCATCTGTGTGAACAAACATTTGTACAAGTATATCTCTCTAACCATCTATCAGCTATTGTATCTACGGTACTTAAAGTATGGCGTCTGTGTGCGCAGACTTTAGCTTTAAGAATAATTTACCGAAGTCAATTTCTTAAGTGCTTTTCAGAAGTTGAAGCTCAAACATTTCATTGCTGCTTATTTGAGATTTGAAGTATGTGCAAATTGCAGATATTCTAGCGTGCCAACATAAATTAATTAACATGAAAAAAGTTTTCTTTTATAAAAAAATATTAGAATTAACAGTTACATTTTGAATACCTTAAAAGTGGAAAGAAATAAGAATCTTCTTTTATCACCCATTTACTTCAAATTCAAATAAAAAAAAAAAACAATATTGAAAATGTCAATTGAAGTATCTTTCATAATTGTATCCGATGTAGTTATGAATTTAATTCTTTGATTTCAATAGATTTTTGAATTTTCGAAATTTATATAGAACAAGCAGAGTACCCGACCTTGTTCGGATACAACTTATTTGAGTTGAATTGAATTAATAGCAAAGAAGGATCAATTTCTATTATATTTGCTTTCACACATAATTTATTAAAGCGGTCTTGGAGAGTCTGTTTAACATATTAATTTTACCATAACTTTTTTATCGAAATAAAAAGTAAATTTATTTTTTTGTTTTTTAATTTTCATTGAAAATAAAGAGTTATGAAGAATAACAGTTTTGTAAAAATAATTTTGTTTCAACATTGAATACATATGTTATAATGTAACATGTAATAAATGTTATGTATATTTTGCACGTTTTTATTCGTCTTTTATTGTTGTCGTCACTTTCGTGTTTAATTTTTTAACTTACAATCACATACATATAGTTGTTTTTGTCCGTTTTATAAGATATTAAAATTTTTGTAGGCATGAAATTAGTTAGATATTGATGAATAGGTGTACAGTTGCCGTCATACAGCATACAATCTTAACTACCAAATTCTAGTTTTATACGGTCAAAACCGTCTGAAATAAAGCATTTTTATTGACTTGTTGGCGGTAAAAGGGGACGTTGCAAAATTTGTATAGCCTATGTTCAGCGCAGTAGTTTAAGTAATCGTTTGATATAGGTTTTATAAAAATCCGTCGAGTTGTTTAGGAGTCTATTCGGAACATACATACATTCATACAAACAAATAAAAATATTATATAGATTTCTGATTTTTATTTTTTTTTCACGCATTTTGAATTTAAAAATACTTCATTTTAATTGATGTCTTCTTGGTTTTAAATTAATTTTCGAAATTTTTTTTCGCACTTTTTGCCTCCAAACCAGCACTCCAAACCAGGGTCCAGCAAAATTTTTGATACAAACTTGACATGCATTCTTAGATACACTGCTTCCAGAAGACATTCTAAAAATCTAACTGTCTCCTCAGCCTTATCGAAAAGTGCTTTCAGGAGACATTCTTATAAACTTCTAAAAAGCTATTTGAATAGCTTCTTAGAATGCTTCCATAGCATGGCTTATGCAAGGCAATGGTTAAATATTTTCTAACAAACATTTTGTTTTATGTCTTCTGAATATTCCATATATAAAAATAATATTCAAATAATATTCCATATATGTCTTGTTAACGTTTTCCTGGAAAATACCTACTAGAATCTTTTCATTGAAGGCCTGCAGAAGAAAATCAATTTTCATTTAAACACACAAACTTCATTCTTCCAGTTAATGAAGAAAGTAATGAAAAAGATAATGAGATATGTATTTTTTGAATTGATTTATAACAAAAAGTTGATATCGAAAAATTTTGAGTTGTGACTGTTTTGTTTTTAGTGTGCGATATCTTAAAAGAATGCCTTCTGGGTATGAAAGTAGAAGGAATGGCACTCAAGACTTTCCCTTCCACTTAACCATCTTTTGGAAGCACTTTTTTGCTGGGTGTTTGGAAAAAGTTTTTATATAATAGAAGAATTAAAGCCTCTTCCAAATAGACTTTGAAAAACTTTGCCTTCATATTTAGTTTAGAATTTTTGTTGTAAAATTTTATCAAAAAAGTAAATAGGTTATCTTTTTATAATCGTACTTGGTATGCGTTTACTTTAAGCACAATCAATAATTACTTTCAAAGCTTCACAATTCTACAAATTTTCTAATTTTGTACTTAATATTTCGCCGGGCACCGACTCAAAAATAAGAGGTTCTCTTAAAAACTATTCCTGTATAATTTTTTTTTTTTTGATCGGAAATCCCCAATGGAGCGGTTTTGGTTCTACCTTACCAAAATGCATACCCAAAATAAGCAAACAAGTAAAAATTTTTATATAAAACAAATAATGGCTAAAAACAAATTTAGAAAGAAATTTATTGTCCTTAAGTGGACGTGAGTGACACCATCAAACATCGTTTAATTTTAATGTTTTAAAATGCGTATAAATTGAATAAAAAATAAGATATCATTTTGAAAAATTAAATACATATATTTTTGTAAAAAAATTACGCATAAAACATTTTTTTTTTATTATTTTAATCACATAAATTACTCGTACTGAAATTCTAATATGTTGTTTTACACTTGTCGATGCATGGAATGAACTATGGACTGAAAAATCGGTTTTATAGTTTTTGGCAGATTTTGTCAAAAAAATTTGACAATTTTCAAAAAAACGACGCCATTTTGTTCTTTTTCAACCAAAATTGTTTTTCTAGCTCATTCCATGGCGGTTGTGATGCTGATAAAAACCCCATTTTTTGTTTTTTTTCCGATGTCCTAGTGAGTTGTAATCACGCCCGCCATGGTTTTTTGGTTTTTTTTTTTTTAAATAATTCAAGTAGCCATTTATGTAAATAAAAAAATCAAAACAAATTTTTTTTTGTGTAATTTTTTTACTAAAAAATATATATTTAATTTTTCAAAATGATATTTTATTTATTATTCAACTTATAGGCATTTTAAAACATTAAAAGAAACTTTTTTTGAAGGTGTCACGTCTCCTTAAAAACTCTTTTGAGACCCCAAAAATGGATGTCTCGTCATTTTTGAAAAGATGTTTTTTTCTAAACACCTTTAAAATATATATTATGATAATATGGGTTTAAGCTTATTGGAAAAGTATTGAGCTCTTCCTTCCTTGGATATATCTTATGATGTGGTTCAACTAAAACTAAGTGCCATTATTATATAAAACGTGAGAAATTTATATTCAAAAGGCTTCTCCAGCTAAATTATTATTAAATTGACATAAATACTGTTCGATTTTGACAAATCTGGGTATATATAGGTTTTTAGGTACGCAAAATCGAATTCTGACAACCGTGTTTTAGTAAAGTATCCAGAGGGCGCTCAGGGTACAAAGTTTATGGTTTTCAAAAATATATTTTTCATGGTACTCAGTTTTTATTACTTTTCCAATAAGCTTAAATGCCTATGAATACCATAAAAAATACATTTAATCTAGATGTTTAAAAACAACACCTTTTCGAAAATGTCAAAATATTGACTTTTGGGGTCTCAAAAGAGTTTGTAAAGACAACAAGTTTCAAAATATTTTTTTACCAATATTTGAGTATCATCAAAATATAGCATTTTAAAGTGCTTTTTCCAAGCATGTACAAATTTTATTAAGCCTATTACAAGATTATTCCAAATTTGTTTTCTTATTGGGTTCCCTACTCCGCTCCTGTTTGCAATTATTTTTTCTACAACTTCCGTTCTCTAAAAAAATTCTTTCTTTACGATTTAGCTTCGTCAGAACCTTTAAGAGTTAACGTAATTAAGTCGTATTTTAGTAAAGTTTTACACTCTGGTGCAATTCTTTAATGGTTTGTGTTCTTTATTTTTTTTCAAAATTTCTAAAGTTCAAAACAGACATAATTTTAACTTTTTTTTACGCTTTGTTGATGAGATAATAAAAATAAATGCTGCAACAGCAAGATAACTCACAAAGAACAGTTAGTTCAGTAACTTGGCAAGATAATTAATTGTAGCCACAGAATGATTCCACTTCAGCAACTTTGAGTTTAACCAGAGAAATGATTAGCTTAAGTCATTTTTACCTTGTGTAAAAGTAGAAAATCAACAACCTACTTAAGCATAATTTTAAATTGAGTGAAAGAATTGTAACAACATATTAATTGCAGGTGAAACAAAATGTTAAAAAATAGTAAAAAAATGTAAGTTTAAGTGTGTAGAAATAATTTCATCTTCTCTAAAAACAAACAAATGAAGTTTTAAGTGTTAGTTGTAACGGCCTATTGTTGTTGTTGCTCTGACTGCAAAGATCGCGCAAGTTAATCATGTTCAAGTGTTGCTTGTTGTGATAAGCGATTCCAATTGAAGCTTGTGGCAAGTCAAATATTTATTTTCAAATTAGCAACGATGGCGTTCCTGAGAATTATAGCTATTTAAGAGCTATTTTATGGGACAATCTATTTAAGAGTTTATGACGGTCTTTGGTTGCAGTTTGTCTGGCATTGTTGCATTTATTTTGTTGCAGTTGTCAACAATTTGCGATGACAGTGACAGATGTAGCGAAGATATATTTTCGATTTGTTTTTTATTATAAAAAAAAAAAAAAAAAAAAAAATATGCGCCATCCGGTAGTTAAACTAAATCTGGTTCACAAATCATATGATTTAATTACCTTTCCAACATTCGATTATTCATTCAGATCGGTGAAATCTTTTCTTCTTTAATGGTCTTTTTTGTTATTTAAAACTGTCAAATGAGATGAACGGTATGCAAAAACTTAAAAACAATTGATTTAAAATAAAAAAACATAAACTCGTATAATTTTTTGCAGCTCTTTTGAACTTCTGACGAGTGTAAAAAAAAGTTGAAGAATTTTAACGAACCGTGTAAACTAAACCATTAGTCGCAAAAACTCGGTCATTGATCTTTACTCACAAGTTTGAACTAATTTCTATCTATGATGAAACATGAGAAACATTTTCTATGGAAAACAAAATTTCAGACAAAAAGCTACATTTGAAACCATTTTCCAACATAATCATATTTCTTCATAAAAAGCAGAAATAAGGAATTTCTAATTTTTTTCACACCTAAGGTCGCAAGTTCTAAAGTATTTTTTAACAATTGCAACTTGCATCCAAAATAATTTTAGTTATAAAGAAATTTAAGCAAACAAATCTACAATCATTATATTCGTTTGTAGGGTTGTAAAGGTGTTCTGTCATATGAAAAAATGTATGAAGCTTGATTTCTAGATTTTTATTGAATAGTATTCAAACTCATTTCTATCCGCCAGAAATAACCTCTTTGATAGTAGAGTTTTTTTTTCAAATATAATTTTGTTTTACCTACTTTGTTTTTTTTTTTTTAATAGAAAAAAATTGCACTTTTTTGTCATTTAGGTTTAATTGATCTATTTATCACTTCAAAAATATGCTGACTATCGATTAATTCTTCAATCTTCATAAAATGAGTTATTCATTTAGGCTGCTCACAGTTCTGTATTATCTGCTCTGTTATCTTTGCCGTCTATTAACTTTAGAACATTTTAGCACGTGTTAACTTTGATTGTTTTTGTTTTACGTACAAACTTGAGATACCACTTGTTGCTAAAGTTATCTCACTTCAACTCATGTCTTTCTTTTGTGTTAATGGGGTATCACTAATCAGCTGATTTAATTTTGTGGCAAAAAATGGAAGAAGTTCCTTTCCGATCATTCGAGGCATGTTTTTGAACAAATTTAAAATTTTTTAAAACTATTTTTGCAATTTAGCTCCAAAACACAAAAAGAAGTGCTCACAGTTCGATTGAAATATCTTTCTAAAGTTGCCAGGTATTAACTTTAGAAGCAAACTGTGAATTCCCTAATTGAGTTTTGAAATTAACGTTCACAACCAACAAACGATCATGAGTGAGCAATTCGCGATATTGTCGAACATTGATTTTGTTTGTAAGAGATTGTAAGTGCTTTTATTTGCGGCGTAATTTTTTCACTCATGAGAAATTGAAAACAGGAAATAATAAGTACTGATTAGTTGTGAGAACAATCGTATTTCGATCGTTCTCCGCACCCTGATAATTTTATGTATGCTAACATATTGATGCTTAAAAACGTGCTAATGCAACACCCATTACCGTGGCATATTCGATTAAATGACAATCATTTAAGTTATTGTAAGTAAAAATAATAAAAATATATCGTTACTTTATTATATATCCACATACATTTTTAATCCTGCAATGTAAATAAATAATATTGAATTTACAGTCGATAATTATAAACTAGTTACCTCGGTATTTATTGTGGAATCCCAAATAGCCGTTGAACTTGAATACGAACTTACCAAAATACCAAAACTCGATTTAAAACTTATTATACTACAGAAAAAAAAAATTTCAAAGAAAAACTAAAATTGGTGTTGGCTGGAAATCACCGCAGCGCGCTTACGTACCAGTCAGAGGTCCCAGGTTCGAATCCCGATCACGCCATGATATACGCTAAGCGTATAATTGAATGAAAGTAACAAATTCTAATGAATTTATCTTATGTTTCTATAAATTGGCTCCGACTCTAAAAAATATTTATGCCAAAATGATTGAGAAAATAGTTAAAAAAATATTTATATAAAAATAGAAACATTCGGTATGGCATCATATTGTTGCGCATTTAAAAATTCAATCTCAAGTTCATTCAAAATTCTTAAATTTTTATTCTAAAAAAAGTTCATACATCATCATATTTTTAATCTTTGCCACAGCAAAGATTTTTTGCTAATTTCTCTTCCTACTAAATTAAGCTAAATTCAGCCAAATTTGAACAGCGGTCACACCTTAATCCTAATACTTGAAAAAATTCTTTGAATTCCGAAACTTCTAAAGAATTAGCAAAACAAAAAATGCAGTCACCAGCTAGATTTGTTGAAAAGGATGACAGCGCCAGTAGCTTCTTTATTAATTGCATGTTTGGAGTAGCGTGCTTCCGTTTCTTAAACTTAAACGTAAACCAACCAGATTGTTTTTGTTTTCAACAAAAAATTCTACTTCGTTGAACAGCAATGATCAGAATAAAAAAGGCAGAACTATAGTCATCTGTTAAATGATATTAAAGTTTGTTAACGAAATAAAAAACTGCCTTTAAACTTCTGGACACACCAAATTGATTAAGTTTTAAACAATTTATTATTTTTTTTTTCATTTTGTTTATTTGTTTAGCCAGTCACGAGTCTTGAGTAAAAATATAAATTGTTTTTTTTTTTTTTTGGGCAAAACAAATGGTGCCAAAGTTTTCAGTGTCGACACAGCTTATAGCCGAAAAACAATAGGTATAAGTTTTTATAAAATAAAAACGCATTATAGGATCGATTGCAGATAATGTCATGTTTTATTCATAAGCCTATATTTCGATTTACAATTAAATAACAATAAATAAATGCAATAATATTTAAAACCATTAAAATAAAATTTTTCAAATACATAGAGTATTGTACATAGATAAATAGTTACATCAAATATTTAAGGTTTCTATCAATGTTGGCACTGGTAACACGAATTGCATAACTTGCTCTTATCGAAGCCAAACACATTGTTTAACTCATTTTCATGTTCAGCAAGCAACACGCGGGAACAACATAACAATACTTAAGCGTGCTTCGAAGAATCCCAACCGAATAACAAGCAAAAAATCAATCAAAATTCATAAAGCAATCGATCGTGCGATATAAAACACATTACTAAAAAAAATTAAAACAAAAGAGAAAAAAAAAGCAAAAAAAAAACTTTTTTTTTTTTCAAACTCAACAAGAAGTCTGGCAACCATATCTATGGCAAACACCGTCTGTCGAACTTGACAAACTATCTTGTTCAGCCCCACATAAGACTCGCAACAAATTCACGCAACAAATTCACGAAATACATGTGAGCTGCTGCATGCATGCATTTTATTGCTTTTACGCCTGATTAAAATATTGGCTGAAAAGTGTGTCTGCCTAGTCCGTTTCTCAAACTAACTGGCTGTATGAAAAGCATGTTATAGGCCGGTCGTGTTATACATTTGAATTCTGTGTAGGTGAAAAATGCAAAAGTTTATGCAATATATTTTAGTAGAAAATTTTCCACTGAAAATAACTTATAGCCATAGAATAACATCGATAACATAAAATTACAAATTATGCTATGTATTACATAAGCTTCTCATAGATTATAAATTAGAAGTTTTTTTTGTAACTCTTATTACGGTATGGCCGAAAAATTCTGAAAATATTTACCCTGAAATTTTCACATTGAAAATTTTATAAAATGCGTTTTGGTTTTTGAAAATATTATATTTATGTACCTTAGGCTGGGTCGATTTTTAAACCGATGTTGCCTGGGTGATTTTCGGTTCGGACCTGAAAAGTTATTAAACAAAAACAAAAAATGGGGTTGGAGGTACACTTTACCCCATCGCACCCTCAATTTTGTGAATTTTTTCTATAGGAATTTTTTTCAATTTTTTTTTTAAGAAACGTTCACAGCTAGGGCAAAACTAACGCCAGATATGAAATCCTCACACCCGATTCATCCAAAAAACGGTCTAACATGTATACGTTGTCATACAAAAATTTACCGTAACAAATTCCTAAAGAAAAAATTTCACTAAGTTCAAAGTATATTCTTATCGTTGGTGCGTATGTAATTGTGACCATTACGGCTGAACCACTGCAGCTATCCACCTTATACACCACACCATATCTTACATGGTATCATATATATAAGTAAATGTATATCATATAAATCGGTAATGAAACTGCATAAAGATTGTGCCTACAGCGCCACCTAAGATGGGTTTTCAAAAACAAAAAATTCCGTAGCACCACACAAAGATATGGTGTGAATAACTGCAGTTCATAATAAGGTGGATAACTGCAGTGGTTCAGCCAAAAAAATCAGATTATTTGTCTCCATCAACTCGACCTAGCCTAATGTACCTACGAAAAACTTTTAAATTAAAAAAAAAATCAGATTTGATCTTAGATTTTCATCAATAAGTGCTACACACAAAATTATGACTATAAAGATTGATGATTTATTTCTGGAATTAAAAAAAAAATTAGTTTGCACTGTGAAACGTTTAAGAACGGTGATAATGCACGTATTTTAGATGTAAAAAACCTCTACTGCATAATAATTGAAAAAAAGATTAATAAAATCGTTTTCGAACCGAAGGCATTTATACCAATGGAGGTAAGTTTGGAAATATCTTAAAACCACTTATGGATGATAATCTTACGTTACACCACTTTGACTAGTGGACTAGTGTTGCGTATTTTGGTTATTTCAAATGTGCTGCTGGGACACGGTTTGTCCCGTATTTTCAATAAATTTAATAAATGACATGATATTTAATACGAACATGTGCAAATATGTACTGATTCTTTCAATAGAGAAGTGTTAGCGAAGCAATTATAAATTACTATTATAGTTTCCTTTCCAAATATTTTATTTGCAAAATCATTTCAAATCAAAATATGACTCCACAATCGATTTCTCAGTTGAAATAAATTGAAAATCAACTTTTTGCTCAATTCGACGCAAAACATACCTGATGTTTAAATTCGCAGCAATTAAGATATTAGTTTTAAAAAAGGAGTTTACAAAATTTTGAATAATAGTAGAATTAGAAATAGGTATGTATCAATTGCCCGTAATACAGGAAAATGGCCTGGAAAATTTTCAGGTTATGAAGAATCGTGAATGGAAAAGAGTATAAAAGTTAAAATTGAAACGATTCTCTTGGAAATGAGAAGCTTACACGTTCATACTGTGTGAAAAATTTGCAATATTCTTTTGAACATAGAAATCGACCTTCCGATCATGCATTTGTACCAGAAAGTAATAGTAATTTTGAAAATTGTTTTCGGAAAAAACGACAAAATGGGTAATTTGATGAAAATTGCTCATTTCTGAGTACCATTTCAAAGAGAATTTTGAAATAAAATATAATGGGTTTATAAAATAAAACAAAAATGGCTTGTAGGCTATCTTCTGAAAATTTGGTATTTTGATAAATATTTTTTTTTTATTATTGTTTTAATTTTTTTATTATTATTGTAATTTATTTATTACAATTTTATTATTATTGCAATTTATAAATTTATTTTCAAGAATTTTATACTTTCATCTTATCGATAAATTACACTCATCATCTAGTCGAACATAAATGCAAATGTTTAAGAAGTGTGATGTGATGTTTGAGTGTCCTTAGTATTAAAAGTTAAATATTCTCTTTTACAACTCTATATTGAAAAGTTGAAAATAATCAATTGATACTAGAAAATTTGTCTTCGGTGTAATGGCAAATAAGAATAAATGTTTTCCTTCTTTTCATAGAAACAAGAATACATTTTTTAATAGTTGATATGTCCGCCTCAATATCATGTTGAATTTTTTTTTTTAAATAGACGTTCAACATAGATATACGGTTATTATAAAAATTTTTCATGAAAATCCAGTTATACTTTTTATCATATCGCACCGTAATTTCAAAAGGAACACATTTTACAAAGTTTTGAACACTTGAAAAAAATAAGAAAGTTCTTATAAAATAAAAGTTTAAAAACTTTTTGATGACTAAACAAGCTAAGGCTGATGGCAGAGTATACGCTATATTGAATTTATTAAAAAGGAAATCTACTTATTTTTCGAAGGTTTCTTATTGTTATATTAAAAAGGAAATGTTCTTGTTCTTAAATTGAAGGACTTATTGTAAAAACATGATATGCCACAGAAAATATATTTCGAAATAATCAAACTCAAAGTTTTTAAAAACTGTATGTTTGTATGAAATTATTGAAATGCTCAAAAGAACTATTACGTATAGGGCCAAAACTGATCAGGTAATGGTTGCAATATTTTCAGTGGATATAGATAATATATCAAGAAACGTAATGAACATAAAATATGAACTTTGACAGCAGTGTGGCTTATCAGGTTTTTTAATATGCCCTTCAATTTGTCCCAAGGGTAGCTAGTTGTGAAACTGGTGCTAAAAACTCGGAAAAGTGAAAAAATGGCATCGAAAAAAATATGCTTTAAAATATGTAAAGCAGTTGGTTGGCAACTAATAAGAAACGATATTTTTATTATAAGACATCTTCCGATTTCTTCTTTAACTTTTTAATTATTCATATTGACTTGCTAATTTCTACAACTACACGAAATCTACCATTAGTATCAATGCGATCTGATCTTTGTTTTAACACTCCACACAACATGTATTTGCACTGGCTTACCGGACAAGATACATGATTTTTGGCAAATTCAATACGAAGTTTTCTTTGCGAGCCTTTCACAATGGGATTCTTGCGTGCAAGTCTTCCATGAAGGCCAGCTTCCACTAAAAGTCGCGCAACGGTTCTTTTTGATACATTGACGCCAATTTATCCACTATTTCACGCTTTAAGACTGCTGTGCTCTTCCTTAGATCAGGTTTTGATAGTCGGACAATCTTTTGATCAATATGTACTGAAGTTTCGCGCGGTATTTTTTTGAGTTGATGTCGAAGATGAGCAATAGCATTGAAATTTTGCCAGCATTTTTAGGCATTTGAATTGATCCGTATGATAGCCCACCACTGTTCAATTCAATAATTGCCTTGCGGGTACCTGGCGTGCATCTCTTGGCTTTTTTCATTTTATGAAATTTTACTTATACAGTTTTTTGTTGAAATTATGTGTTAACAGTTCAAAATAATAAATGCTTATCGAAATATTCAGAAATTATGCATAAAAAGTTTAAAAACTTTAATGTTAACAAATCGTTTCTAATTAGTTGTCAATGAAATAAATTATGTTATCCTACTAGAACTGTTTTTGCTGCAATGAACTACTTGTGAAAACGTCAGTTTAATTGTTCTTGTAAAACGATAAAAGAAAATTAATAATTAAAAAAATAAAACAGACCGTTACATTGCCAAACGCACGCTCAATGCGGTAAAGTGCAGCAAGTATGATATCGTTTCTAATTAGTTGTCAACGGCTGTACATATTTTGAATTTTAAAATTTTTGTTTTAAATTTGTTTTTTATAACAAAAACATTGTTGTAAAAACAAAAACTTTTGTTTTGAATTTAACTTTACAAACAGTTGTGTTTAATTTTAGTGAATTTGTTTCAAGCTCTATTTCAAAACAAATTCGTTAGATATGACAACAATTTCAATTAATTTTAACACATTTTTCCCTTAGTGTACACGTTGAAAAAAACTTTTGACCGAGATGAAGATTGAACTCAGGATTCGTTGGCTCGCACGTCAAACACTTAGCACACACGACAAACGGTCGCCCCGACCTGCTCGCCATAAAGTGATACATTTTTGTTAAGGCTTAATGCATGCTTATTGCTAAGTTTTAATAGTTACAAGTAAACCTGTTGCCCGAATTCGAACAATTCAATAAAAATTAAATGTTAGCAACATTAAAGATGTTTAATTTTTGATATTCTATTCAAGCAGCTTTTTCCTCAATAAGGATATATTCAGTCTCAATAATGATATAAAAGATCATCATCTGAATGCATAAAACTTATGATCTGACACTGAAATTTTAAATGTAACTGTCAAAATACGAAGACGGACTGACACTAATATAACTACTGAGATAAATATTATTACTATTCAACAACATCGCTGCTTAACTTTTAAAGTTATAAAACATAACTAATTTAAATAAAAACTAATTATAAAATAGATTTAAAAAAAAATAACTACTAAGATATAATTAAAAAATTAATTAAACATACTTACAGAACACCTACAACATCAATTTATAGCATATTCCGATGAAAAAACGCCAAAAAACCCAAACAAAAATTTTTTTTTTGAAAACCGTTAAAATTTGACTGAGCTGTTGCTCGGAAAGTGGAACTTTTGATTTTGGAACTGCATTTTTTGGACAATTGACATTTGAGGAATGCATAAAAGATAATTTTGGCTAAAAATTTTTAGTTTTGAAAAAAAATTAAAATTCGATAAACTAAATTTCAAATCGATTAAATAGCGGATTTTTGCACAAAAATTTTATTTCTGTTTTAAAAGATTGGGAACCCCCTGAAGTGAAATTACAATTTTTAAAAGTGGTTTGCACAATTTCAGCCAAAACCTGATTAAATGCCAGTCGGCAATGGCGGCACTTCGAAGTGCTACTATCAGGCCTTCACATGGATTTCGAAGTGCTTCCACACTCATATCCAAGTATACTTTCTTTTTTATATGAAATGGGAAAATTTCGCAGGCCTTCCGCTCCGATAGCTCAAAAGAGGCCTGATAGAAGCACTTCTTAAGAATGGCTAAAAGAAGGGGTAAACAAAAAGTATTGAAAAAAATATTTTTTTCTTTTAAACCTTTATCTTTTTTTTATAAATTCTATGATTTTATCTTCTCTCCTATGTTTTTTTATGTCAGATTAATTTCAATATATAAACTTCGACACAGCAGTAAGAAGGACCATTATTATGTCATATTTTTAAACTGTTATATATTTTGACTTAAAACGAAAAAGTTGCCATGAAGTATATGAAAAGTTAGTCTTTGAGGGGAAAAATTTTTGTTGTGCTGCCTT
Source organism: Tetanocera ferruginea (assembly GCA_958299015.1). Classification (NCBI taxonomy): domain Eukaryota; kingdom Metazoa; phylum Arthropoda; class Insecta; order Diptera; family Sciomyzidae; genus Tetanocera; species Tetanocera ferruginea. The sequence goes on along the minus strand of OY282640.1, from coordinate 2,454,274 downwards.
TTGTGCAGAAAAAGAAGGCTTTCAAGAAGAGCTCATAAGAGCAGCGAGGAAAGAATGTGTTTGGTCTTCAAAAGCTGCAGTCAATGCAGGCCTTCGTTTGAAGAGCGCTGGCTTAATTGCCTATTGGTTGACATCTGAATCGATAAAATCGGTCTATTGGTCTGGGAGGAGTTGAAGTCACAAAGAAAACCTTAGCCTATTAATTATATAGATACGCAGGATGATTGAAACAGATTTGTGGCTATAACTTATTATTAGTTGGAGCTATAATAAAATTTTCTTCAAATATATTGTTTTTGAAGCTTGTTGAAGATTTTAAAAATATAAAAACATTTTAAAAAATGAAATTTCGTGCAAAAATCATAGCCTTGTTTTTTCGATGACACATAGTATTTATTAATTTTTTTTGCCATACAAAAACAAATTCTCCTTAAAAAACTCAATATAATAAAAGAAAATCAAAAATGCAAATTTGATTTTTTTTTTATTTTTACAACAAAAACAATTTTTATACCATTTTTTGAGAAAACATTCAATTAAGTGGACTCTTTTTAAAGGCCATGATTAAAATGTAAATAATAAAATAACGGTAAAAATGTTAAAATTTTTTTTAAGTCAATTAAAAAGAAATAAATTAAATTTTTTATACACTGACAGAGATATTCGCTTCCAAATATAGAACGTTAAATTTCAGAGGGTTTTTTTCTCTGTATTGGCGTTTGATAAAAATACAAGTTAAGCAACTACAGGCAATATTAAGAAAATTCATTAAAAATACATTCGGTAAGATAATTACTGTAATTGTCAACACATTTCAAAGAAAATTGAACAAAAAATAAGAAAAACAAAAAAATTTTGAAAACCGTTAAAATTTGACTGAGTTGTTTGCTCGGAAAGTGGAACTTTTGATTTTGGAACTGCATTTTTCGGACAATTGACATTTGAGGAATGCATAAAAGATAATTTTGGCTAAAAATTTTTAGTTTTGAAAAAAAAAAAAAATTCGATCAATTTATAAGCTCTTCTTAAACTAAATTTCAAATCGATTAAATAGCGGATTTTTGCACAAAAACTTTATGGTGGTGGTTTGCACAATTTCAGCCAAAACCTGATTAAATGACATCTAAATCGATAAAATCGGTCTATTGGTCTGGGAGGAGTTGAAGTCACAAAAAAAAAACTTAGCCTATTAATTATATAGATTTTTCTCGGTATACTCACTGGAAAAAGTTTCTTTTAGGAACACCGTGAATTCATTTATAAATCAAATGTCTTTAAAAGCCATCCATGAAACATAATGACAAAAGTTAAAGTCTCTAACAGGCAGTTTAAAATAATTTGAACTATTCTCTACGAAAAATTTGCTAGCTTAAAATATATCAAGATTGTTTTTCTTTCATTAATAAAAACTGGTAATTATTAAATTGAAAATATATGCTTAAAATAACACCTAAACTTCTTACCAACTGCATACAAAGTCGAGACCGTATGCAACAGGCAAACACAGGCTCTTGCGACTCTTGCGATTTAAATTTATTTAGCAACTTAAAGCAAATTATTACATAATAAACTGGCAAGTTGATAGCATTTAAAAGTAGCCAACGGAAGAATTTAAAAGATTTTGTCAGTTTCTTACCAAATTGCGTGTCTGGACATAGTATGATGAAATTGTTGGACTGTATAAGTGGGGAGTTTTTCTTTAGTTGTAAACATTTGTTAAACGGGTTCAACCAAAAAAATTTAGTACAAAATCTAAGCAAACAGATGAAAAAAGGCACACTTTATGTGCCAAACACCAACGTAACGATTACGTTTGTTTCGGGTTATACTCATTTCTAAAGCTGTGGCTCACATTTCGCTAGAAACAATCTTGCACATACACACACACACACACAGCACATACAATTAGCCATACTTTGGTCCAGTTTGGACTTACTTTTCAGGAAGTTATCCGCTATACATTGGCCGCTACAAAGCAAAATGAAAGTAAAATTTATTTTTAGTTTTTGTAGAAAAATATATGCAAATATTTTGCACAGGCTTTGTTGTTTATTGTTTGTATTTTATATGTATAACGAAATGTAATGATATGTTGGTATTAATATCTAGACATATGTACGTTTATGATGCAATTTATTTTGTGAGCAAAACTTTGAAATAATACAAAACTTGAAAAGAAAACCCACTGGCCTAAATGGATAATTGTTGCAACGAACTCTAAATCAATTTTGAATGTTGTTGTTTAGTTAAAGACACCGCTTGTCATAGCTTAGGCAAAAGTAAAGTTAAGTTCAGGTTTGCTTAGCAGATATGCTCCTTCGAAAGCCTAGCAAGCATTTGTTTTTTTTTTGTTTACATGAACATTTGTTAACCGCTTAAGTCGCTTGTGGGTGCCAAACAGTAACTTTAAATAAATCGAACCAGCTATTTATAGCAAGTTTAGCGTATTTAACACACTACACCAAATAACCAACTACGGCAAACTACGGCAAATGAATGTTATTAAAAATATGTAATTTAATGTAAGTTATAAAATAATTTAACAATTCGATTGTAACGCTTGAGGAATTCGCTGTGACCACGATGCAGCGTATTCTTTGAGTCTTGCTGACAACCGTTGCAGTTCGTTAACATCTCCGAATGAGGTAATATTTTTCTGATTAAATTGAAAAAGAAGAAAATTAATGTTGTTTTGATTCTGTTTTATGTTCGTTCCTTTTACTTTTTCAGCTCAACGCAGTGGAATTGCATAACATTCCCTTCAAGGTTCCAACGTCAATGAAATGAAATTAAATGTAAGCGTTAAAACATGAGCGAAACGTCTTGTAAGTTAGCGAAACTGGTTACTTTTTGGAACACATTAATTTGGCCTAAATCAGCGTTACAAATTTAATCAGCGATCCGCTTCAGTAGATCGAGTTCAATGTCATGAAAAAAAAAAACACAGTCTTTCCTACAGGAGCAAAAACGTAAATTTTAATGCAATTAATTTTAAGCTTTAGATATGTCTGCAATGTTGAAATTTAAAAATAAGCGATATAAGTTATTTTTTCGATGCATCTCTGACAGTTAACAAGATTTTGTTGTTGTTGTTGTGATTGTTGCAATAACATATGTATAAACAGGTGAAAAATCTTTCGACAACATTAACATTAAAATTGCAAGCATTGCCTTGATTATGAAATGAGCTGCAACAAAAACAATTAAATATTTCCAAATAACATAATTTAAACAGAAGCAGTGGCGCGGCGCTTTTGTTGCTCAAGTTTCTATAAATGTACAACATGTCGCGAGTCTCATGTTGCAGCTAAATGTTTAACAAAAATAAACTAAAACAAATTTTTATTCACATAAGTGCTAAATGCACTTAACTAGGTTTGCCTGCGTATTACAGTAGCAAACTTATGCATGCAAATTAAAACAAAAAAACAAAATATACAGGCTGCCTCGAGCGAATCTGATAACTATGAAAAACACTTAGATCTGTAAAGTTTAAAGTACACACATGATCAAAATAATAGGTGCATGTCTCACCTACTTCTTTAATACTCTTTTTTTTTATTCTGTGAAACACCCTATTATAAATATTTGATACTCACCACTGTAAAATTGATTTGGCAACTGATCATTAGATGGGCCGAAATATGTATTGTACCGAAAAGGAACGGCGATTGGTACATCTCAAACAACAGATAACCACATTGTCTGTCTTTCCAAAAAGGACCCATACTCATCATCAAGCGTGATTGCGGCAGATATCGGCAACGTGGTATCCTCTAGAACTGTTCGTAGGAGACTACAACAAGCTTATCTTGCAGGAAGACTCGCCAGAAAGGTGCCATTGCTTCGAAAAAAAATTTGACTATGAGGTTACAATTTACAAAAACTCACTCAACTTGGTCAGGACCTGAAGGCTCTAAAAAGTGGCGTAATTTTTTGTGGATAAACGATATCCGATTTGTGAATAAACGCTACCCTTGGACAGATTCATGTATAAGGAACTATTGGACACCATCACGTTACCCTACGCTGATGAAAACATGCCCTTTATTTAGACATTTCAGCAAGATAACGACCCGAAACACACCTCCAGGCCTATAAAGGATTGGTTTGATGGCGAAAATGTCAACTTGCTAAGCTGGTCAAGTCAATCAACGGACCTTAATCCCATAGAAAACCTTTGGGGCGAATTAAAAACACGAAGAGCCAAACACACCTTCTCAAATAAGGAGAAATTATGGGAGTTTGTACAAAAAACCAGCTTTTTTTGACCAGCTAAAGTTGCTTTCCTTTTATATACATGCACTCAGAAAAAAGCTGCCATGTAAAATTAACGTTTTTTAATGTTATTTCCAATGTAAATCAGAAAATGTGGATTTTACGTAAGAAAATGTAAAGTTAACATGTATTGTGTTGAATTGATAAGAAAAATATCAAATTGATAATGTAATGTTTTACGTTGTAATATCAATTCTTAATGTTAAAATAACATTTAAAATGTTTTTAGTTCATCATTTTTTACTGTAAAATTGATAGTATTTCATATCCATTTAACATTATAAATGTAGATGTCAACAACAAGCAGATGTAATGTTTATTTAAGAGCTGAGCCGTTAAGACATACAGGTGACCGTGGCACACAGGTTAAGAGTGTGGCTTTGGATGTCCGGAGCCCTGGTTCGAATCCCACTCGTGGCAAGTTATTTTTCAATACATTTTTTTTTATCTGCATTAATTTACTAATACTTTTTGATATTTTAAGTGTTAAAATAACATTATTATGTGACAGTTATACATTTTTAAATGTTGGTTTCGTAATGTAAAAAGTACATTAGGATAATATCAATTTTAACATTTTTTAATGTCGGACGACTTTTGTCAACTAAAAATGTTAATTTTACGGTTGTTTAATGTACTTTTTTTTCTGAGTGTGTATACAAAACATATTTCTCTACCTTTTTTCTAAGTTAAACTTATTTTGTATTTAATGCAATGCTAACGTATAACATCCGTTTGGTTTTCATCTTAAAATGTTCTTAAAATTCTGAACGCGGACTCGTGCTTAGAATTTTGCGGGCCTATTTTAACCTTAAATTCACTTGTTTACCGATAATATTAAATTTTGAGGTTAACTGTAGCCGCCATTTTGGGTTCTAAATAGCTTGTATATAAGAGTGTATCGAAAATCTGACCCCCAATTCCGGTAATAAAATTAAATATTACATGAAAAATCCTTTCCATTGGTGTACTTTTTTTTTATTTGAACCAATTTTGGCGTCCCCCGAATTGCATTTTTGTGCATTTTTTATCAATTTTTGTACTGGAGACCCATTAATGGTTGATTTAAAAGGAAAATCAAGCTTATCAATCTATTCCTTTAATACAAAAACACAGAAATGCAAATTTTCATCCCTTTTGAAAAATGCTCTGACAAGATAAAATTTTTTTTTCAAAGTGAATCTACTTGTTATTTAATATTTGATACTATTTCTGTAATAAATGTTTCTTAACGGCTCCCCTATACCATGATTTATGAATATGGGTAGGATCTGAAAAAAGCTCAAAAATCAATTCTCTATTTTATGTGAGTTTGGAAAAATTTCAAGACTACAGTGGATATTTAAAAACCCAAGACCAAAATTGGCGTTACGCAATAGATCCTTATGAAATTAGACCCAAATAAATGAAATGACATTGCATATATTTTTTAAGAGTAATTTCATAATGAGAAACTCCTTTCATTGGAAGTTACATATTTCGTAGATATTGGCACTTAGTTTAGGTTAAGTTCAGATGACGGTCGAACGTTCGATCAACCCATTTAGACATACAGATTGATCCATTGTGCTACCGCAAGGGTCTTTTATACATCTTCCAAGAGACTATGGTCATGAGAACCACACAGAAATTGCTACAAAACCTAGTAGACGCTTAACAGCAGAGATGAAGAGACCCCTTGGATCAATAAAAAACCGTTCAAGTTTACAAAGAAAAATTATTTCCCCTCTATGGAATATTTTCGTCAAATTTTATTTACTTTAATAATTTTATACAAAATATTAATGCATTCTAAAATTACTCAATTTCAAAAAGAATAATTATGCCGCTCGTACAAAAAGTGCTAGGAGGAACCTTTCCCAGTTTTATTAGTAAAATGTAATATTAGTAAAACTGCGATAAAACATTTGATAGATGGCACCTTTTAAGAGTACTTGTTCGCAGTATTTATCTCTTTAATTAATTGATGTCCAATTTTTCTAAAATATGAAAACTTGTTCGGATTTTTATTACAAATAATGAAAAGGACATATTTAGCTCAGAACTGCTTGAAGCTAAATGATAGCCAGAGCATTAAAAGGGCAAAAGAACATTTCCAATATTAATATCATATAAATTTTTTTCTGTTACATTTTGGCTTACAATTTTTTTAAAATTGGAACCATATCATAACAAATAAGGTAGCTAGTAGACTGAGAGCTAAAAGAGAGAATTGTCGAAAAAATACCGAACGAAAAAGAGCGACAAAACGAGAAGTCAAATGATTTATATTGATTTTGACAATTCTGACCCCGAGAGAGATAGCATTGGTAGCTCTGCAAATACCTAGTTCATTCTACCTATTCTATTCTACCTATTCTATCTATTCTATTAAAAATTTATCAACAAGAGCATAGTAGAACAAAACAAGTTGCTGCAGGGCTGAGAGCTGAAAGTCAAAATTGTCAAAAAAAAACTTAACCAAATATAACCACAAAACGAGACATCAAATAATTTGTATTGATTTTGACAATTCTGGCACTGAGAGAGAGAGAGAGAGAGAATTGATAGCCCTGCAGCTACTTTGTTTGTTCTACCATGAACTAGTTATTTTTTCACATAACCATACAAAGTTGGAAACTTTACCTACTTCGCAAGTTGACTCATCGAATTATTTTTCAGGCAAAGTTAAGCCGACATGAATATCGATTGTCTCACCCTGTTTTTTGCAGTCTTGTTGATACGCGAAAATTGGCGCAAAATCTTAATTTGTTTTTTTCTCATAAGATTTAAAAAATACTTTATTATCATCTTGCAGATTGCAAACGTCAAAATATTAACTATTATCATCATCTTCATTTGCCATTTAACAACGCCCGTGTTTGGCTGTTATCGTGTTAATTGTATATCATAAAATCTATTGTGGCACCATGATTTGAAATTCAAATCTGCTGTCAGTCAGCTTAGATAGGTTCAGCACAAAATTATGACTTTAAAGTTCATATCAACCAAAGTGCCACAAGTTATGAGAAGAAAAAAACAAAATAAAGATCATAACAATTCGAAATTTTTAAAAAGGTTGATTTCAATAGACATTTCAACCAGTTGACATTGTAGCTTTTAATAGACCAAAGTTAGTGAATGTAAATGAAAATTCAAAAATCATTAAATCCAACAACATCCAAGGAGGGCAGTATAAAGACGGCACAATAACAAAAGCATAACCAACAACAAAAACGCAGTGAAATGTTTTGCTTGAGCTCTTAAATTTATAGTTGTTAAGTAAGCAACCTCAAACTCAGACGTTAATCCAGACCAAATTGCAGCGAATTTCAATACAAATGTGACGAAGACTACTGCGCAATCGCTCAAGCTTAACTTAACAGAGCGCTGTTAATAACTAACATATGCTTAACACGTCTGTGCGCTACAAGCGATTCCAACCACACGATCGCGCACTTGCTGCTGCCAGAAGAGACAACAATTTAGTGTACATCTCTTTACAAGACCTGCGAATTAAATAAAAAAAATATGTGTCGTCCAGCTGACAAGCATATGAGTGCAATGTTGGTACTATATGTATGTATGAATGTCTCTGTGTGGTTTACTGGAACGGAACCGGGCGCAACAAGCCTTCTTTGTACGAAAATCAAAAAAACAACACAAAATTTGCTAGTATTTCTTCGTATGGCTAAAAATGCTCGAGCGTCTTTTGTATAAATAACCACAGTAGCATCGGACTGGTTATCAGTCACAATAAGTCAGTGAATTGCAACGGTTTTTCAAATACTTTCAGTTTCAATTTAAGCGTTCGTTACAAACCGATAACCAGATTTAAATATGACCGCTCTTAAAGTACTCGTAAGTGCAACACAACGCAATACAAGAATCTAAACAAACTTAAAAAACCAAAAAAAAAAAAATGTAGCAAAAACAAAGTGATACAATAAGTGAATCAATCTATCCAAAAAATATGTGTGATCGTAAATATCCAGTTAAGCCAAAGAAAGAGACATAATTCATAAAAAGTGACAGTTAAATAATTTGTATTCAAATATCTTATCGATATAAAGTTCAATTCATCAAACATGTTCAAAATTTTGCAAAACGTGCAAGCATTAAATCAATAATCATAACGATCATGCCGATCGATGATCGTGGGAATTAAGCGATACAATTTTTAGCTATTTGGAAAGTGGATTAAAACATCAAATTTTTTTAACAAACAAATACAAAATATGTTTGGGATAAAATTTAATCTTTTTGGATGATTCTAAGCTATGATCACAAGAAATACAACCATTATTATCGGGAATATATCAAAATTTTAAATTATCGATTCATTTAATGGTTTCAAATTTTGACATTAATAAGACCTCTAAATGTCACACTCTTAAATCACTCACACAATTATTTGAATGTAATGTTAAATCAAATGTGACAAAAAAAACTTTCTTGATCCTGGCTGGTAATACATATTTAGCGAAATTTTATGATTCTGTGACTAAATTGATTATTGATTTATTTGTTGTTCATAGAAGCAATTGAAAGATATTTCTGGATGTGTTAAAGAAAAAACAAACCGACAATTTATTAAATAATATGCTTTAATCAAATTGTAAATAACTTATTTTTTTTTTATTTTTAGGTGATCTTCTTCGCCTTGTTTGCTTTGGCATATAGTGCGCCACGCCCAGGTGGATTTGGAGGCAAACAGTGAGTATTATTTAACCCTCACTTTGGTACTATTTACATATGTAAATATCCCAATTTTAAATTTGCCATAACTCCTTTCTTTTTTATTCGATTTGAATATGGCTTGGACTCTGTGGCTATTTTTTGGTTTTCTTTCTGAAAATTTAAAAGTTGTTTTTAATTTTAGAATTTTTTGATACTTTTTGAAAATTTTTCATTTCTATAACGTAGTTTGGTACATATTTACATATGTAAATATTTTGTATTTGAAAGGCTTTTCTGGTGTTTTAACGCATTTTTTGTATTATTTATAGAAAAAAATGATAAGGAAAAACTCTTCACATATTTATTATATATACATATTTCATATTTGATAGCTTTTATTGGAAAAATGTTAATGAACAGAATTGCTTACCGGGACACCGATGCACCAATCAATATTTTAAATTTACGGTTTTTATTTGTCATTATTACTGTGTTAATCAATACATTATTAATTATTATTCCTATTATTATTCTTTTTTTTTATAAAATTTACACTACGATGTTTCACAACTGATCAATAAAAACTCTTTTCTTACTATAGCACTAAAACTCTTTACAACTAAGTGAAACACACGCTACATTTTAATTCTGCTTTTCGGGAGAAAAATAAAGGAGCGTAGAAATGAAACCATGAAAAAATAGTTGTCAACGCAGTGTGCTTTTCAAATGCATAAAATATGCAAAGTTCAAAAACCCCCTTATAGAATATATGAAAAAAAGGAACAATTGGACTTGTGTGGAAACAGCGCCAGTTTTTACAACAATATGTCATGTTTTGATATTTAAGCTGGAAGTGCTAATTTAATGAAAAAAATTTCATTTTTTGTTGAAATTTGTTTTGTTTATTCATTGGCACTATAAATTTGTTTTTAATTTGATTTTCATAATTATATTTTGGTTATTTCGTAAAGGGCTGGATCATCAAGTGCGCATAATATGTAAAACGCTATATCTTAAGAAGTAATTCATGGATTTCAATGGTTGGTAATTTTTTGAATAGGGTACAGAATAACCTTTCTTTTGATACCCATAATGCTAGATTTAGTTGGAAAATTAAAAAAAAAACCCGACTTTTCCAGGCCCATTTTCCCAACATGCGAACCCTATAACTTCTAAACCACTTGAGAGCGGCGTGAAATTTTTCCGGAATTGGACTTAGAAGGTGTCAATACATATATTCCGCCTAAAAAATAATGTAAATTTGTAGTTTCTGTTTATCTTTAAGAATGCCAAAAAAATATTTACAAATGTAAATAGTGCCAGATTACGTAGTAAAAGATTGGTGCCAAAGTGAGGGTTAAAATATTTTTACTTGCATATTAAAAAAAAAAGTATAGAAATGCTCTATACTAATTAAATATTTAGATTGAGTGGCATTTAAGGGGAAACAAAACCTCAAAAACTCGAATGTTTTGGTTTGGAGAATTGAATTTATTTCAAAGAAAGAAAGTAACTTTGAAACTACAAAAAAAAATTATAAACTCAAAAAAAAGTGTCTCGGATTATGAAAAAAAGGCGCCATATTTAGAGAAAAATGGTATAGACTTTGCTCCAGAGTATGCTTTTTAAATGTGATCCCCTAAAAATGATTTTGAATTCCATAAAAAATAAAAATATATCGTTTTTAGAGAAAAAGAGTTTTTTAATTTTTGAGAAAAGATTTGTTTTTTTTTAAGAAATAAACATAAGAACAATTTTTCATTTTCAACAAATTTTTCTCTATAAATGAGAATTTTTGATGCGAGAAAAATACTTATTATTATTAGAGACATGAAATATTTCCATTTCCCACAAGTCAAGAATATAAATTCGAATCTTCGAAAATATGAAAATTTATTCTAATTGAAGAAAATTTTATTTGAAAAAGAGAAAATTGTTATTATCGAAAATAGAGAATTTCTTTATCGCAGAAAAAAAATTTATTTCTGAGTGTAGTGAATTTACACGTCGATTTTTTTTTTGCATCAGCACTTAAGAACCTGCTAAAATATCAAAAAATCACGGTTTGTATAATTTTAGTGCTCGACATAAACAAAAAACTTTTAATCAATACAAAAACCGTTTTGAAAAAAAAATAGTTCTTCCCAAAAATTGTGCAATATCGGCGTTTTTTGAAAAATGTTCGTTTTTGTACCGATTTACTTAACTTTAGTTTATTTTATAGCTTTATATTTGTTGAAAAATTTAAGCAAAACTTACAAAACAAACCTTATTAGGTTCTCCGAAAGGGCTCTTTACATCGCACAGTCGCTTCAGACGGATAATGCTTTTCTTTCCAAAAACCTGCAGCAACAAAAACCATTTTGTAAGAGAAAACAAATATTTTGTGTTTACAGTAGGTAGCTTAAAATATAGCAAAATTTCAACAAAATATATATTTTATTCACTAAAAAAAAATGCATTCTCCAAAAAAAAAAAAAAAAAAGTTAATGAGTTAATGAGAATTAACTACGAAAAATTTGGTAACAACTATTTAATCGAGTTAAATCATTCAATGCGCTTTGATACACGCTGGACAATTGATTTGAGTTCTTACTCAAGTCAGCAAAGCTGAACTACTCATTCAAAAGCTGTTAAATTTGACATTTTCGCAAAAAGTTTTCAGAAAAACTAGCCCCATCAAATTTTTTAAAAATTAAATTTCTAAATTATTGAAAAGCTTTTAAAATTGTTGTCCCATTGTAACATATTATTTCATTATTTAACATATGAAAGCTTAGCTGAATGCTTCAAACTAATAAAAGTAAAACTTTAAAGTTCGAGATTCTTAAGATTTTATTTTTATTTTTGTCGTCCTGGACTCGAAGGTTTGAGATAAGATTTCACGTCCCGGGTATAGCTTTCAATATTCTTAGACCAGGCATTGCAACTTTCATGAGTCTTATTAAAAAACATGTTATTTTTCAAGTTTTATAAAAATTTTATTATAAAACTTTTAAAAAGACATGTAATGCTTCTTGAGAACATGAACTTCAGACGTTCGGAGTTGGTATAAAATGATCCAGTTCTCGGTCGATCGTGTACAAGCATTTAATAAGACACATAACACCATTGATCATAAGAAGTTCGGTCAAAGTCCTTTCAAGGACTGAAATGACCAATTCGATTTTTTTTATTGACATCGGTTATTTTTTTGTTTTTTTCGGTTAAAAATATCGGATATTATTTGAGTTTAAAACATAAAGTTATGCTTATGTTTCAGTTTTCGCTCAACAATGGTTGATGATTTTCTTTCTCCAAATTACATTTGAAATGTCACCCCTAGTGTGTCGTTCCTAGCCATCTTTTGGCAAAAAAACAAAAGTTAGTTTTGAGTTAAACTAGTTTATAGAGCCTCTTCTTCAACTATTTAGCTGAAAAAAAAACGTTATTTTGTGAGTACAGTTTCAAAATTAATATTTATTTGGGCTAATTTTTATTTGGTCACCTATGTATTCCCAGATATATTAAAGAAAATCTTCAATAACAGTTTGTAAATATGTCGAAATTATTAATTTGAGATAATAAAAGAGATAAAATTTTAAGTAACGTCTTTCTAATTGGATCAGAATTTTCTATTATAAATACCCTCTTTACCGCTTCTCATAAACAATCACTTCAAATTATTTAACACAATAAAAAACATTCACGCAAAACATCAAGTACGTGTACAAATCCATTAGAAATCGTCATTTTCATGTCTGCAAAACATACAACAGTGATGACAATAAAAGGAATTTAATCAGGCATTTTTTTGTCGCCGAATGTCATTTAATTTGTTTGTGATTAGCATAAAATTAATGTTTAATCGAACATTTATTGGCTCATTTGCACAGTGGCTGGGCGCGCGTAAACATTTAAGCAACGGCAACGTACGAAGTTCACATGATATCGACTTGTATGGTACACTTATTGTGTATCTTAATAAACAAATGGAAAAAATAATAGAAATTGTCATTGTAGCCGCCAGACTTAATTATCTAATCAACTCACATAATTCCAATACAAATTTTCACTTTCGATTTTCGGCTCGCTTGATTAGATTTGTTATCTCTTTTGAAGTTTTTGTTTTAACATTTAATACGGCATTAGTTTTAACATTGGTTTCGCTACTTCTTTTCTTTTTAATATTTTGTATTACTTACTACCATTTCAGTGAACACCATACTATTCATGTGCCTTACAAAATCCACACCATCCATCATCATCATGTGCAGAAGGTACCTGTGTACAAAGAGGTTCAGGTGATCAAACATGTTCCAGTAATCAAGGAAGTTCATGTACCCGTCTATAAGGAGGTTCATGTGCCCGTTCATGTGCATCATGAAGAACATCACGATGATCATCACGATTACCATAAGGGTTGGTCATCATCTGGCTGGTATTAGATATTAGTTTATTTATTTTAACGAAGTATCTCTAAATTGTTGGTAAGAACAACAACAACAACAACAACAATAATTAGTTTTGTAAATATTATTAATTTTTAAGTTTTACTATTTTTCTGTACAAATTCTTTTACTTTTAAACCATTTTTCATAAAATTCATTGTTTTTATGTTTTTATTAATGTTTTTTTTTTATTTGTAATTTGTAAATAAAAATGCTACGAGTATTAAGTAGATGAATGTAACAGTTGGAATTATTTTTTCCATTAAATATTTGTCAGCAAGAGAACGAGCTACAATTTTCCTTTCCATCTTTTAATATATTATTTTGTCCTCATTAGGTAGATGAACTTGTCAACAACGATGATGTTTCAGGTACTCGACAGATGTTTATTTATTTTGTAAAATCAGACCATTGTTTAAAGAATATTAAAAAAATATAATTTGAAAATTTGCTCGAAAATAAGTTATATTCAGGACAAATAGTAGAAAAATGCAATCTTATAATATCTGTGCATGTGTTACCCGTGCTCACGTGTTTTTGTAAAATTTTATAAAACTAATGAGCTCGGACTTATCGTGAATGCTTAACCCGAAATACACGTGTAGTTGCAAAACAACGTGTTCACATGTACACGTGTTCACACTGGTGTGAAGTTAGCATACGGCGAAATGCAGCATTCGGCGAAAAAAAACTTAACAGAGCTCTGTTAGCAACATTGCAAATTTTAACAGAGAAAAAGTTTAAAATCTCTGTTACTAACAGATTTATATAAATAAAAAGCTCTAAGAAAAGCTCTTTTTATTTTGCACTTTTTATTTCATTGCAAACAACGAAAAATATATAACAAAATAAAAAAAAAATAAAACGGCATGAAAATTTATTTTGAACAGTTTCAAAAATTGACAAAATTGTTCGTTCTATAAATGAAAAAAAAATGTTTCAAACTTAAAAAGAAAAAAGTTATGGCAGTATTATTGTTGACCTCGGGTATCTTCAGTAAAACTAATATGGTTAAGTTTTTTTTTAAATGAGTTGGAATATTTTAACTTTTGTCATATTGCCAAAATTGGCCAAACTGTTAGAACCACAGTTTCTACAAATGGAAATAACTTTTTATCAAATCTAATACATAAGTATAATGGCAGTTTCAACTTTGACCTCAGAAATTTTTATTAAAAAATCATGGTTCAGTTTTTTTAAATTGAGTTGGAAAATTTTAACTTTTTTCATTTTGCCAAAATTGGCCAAACTGTTAGAACCATAGTTTCTAAAAATGGAAATAACTTTTTATCAAATCTAATACATAAGTATAATAGCAGTTTCAACTTTGATCTCAGAAATTTTTATTAAAAAATCATCGTTCAGTTTTTTTTAAATTGAGTTGGAAAATTTTAACTTTTTTCATTTTGCCAAAATTGGCCAAACTGTTAGAACCATAGTTTCTAAACCTGGAAATAACTTTTTATCAAATCTAATACATAAGTATAATGGCAGTTTCAACTTTGACCTCAGAAATTTTTATTAAAAAATCATCGTTCAGTTTTTTTTAAATTGAGTTGGAAAATTTTAACTTTTTTCATTTTGCCAAAATTGGCCAAACTGTTAGAACCATAGTTTCTAAACCTGGAAATAACTTTTTATCAAATCTAAAACATAAGTATAATAGCAGTTTCAACTTTGAAATCAGAAATTTTTATTAAAAAATCATCGTTCAGTTTTTTTTAAATTGAGTTGGAAAATTTTAACTTTTTTCATTTTGCCAAAATTGGCCAAACTGTTAGAACCATAGTTTCTAAAAATGGAAATAACTTTTTATCAAATCTAATACATAAGTATAATAGCAGTTTCAACTTTGATCTCAGAAATTTTTATTAAAAAATCATGGTTCAGTTTTTTTTAAATTGAGTTGGAAAATTTTAACTTTTTTCATTTTGCCAAAATTGGCCAAACTGTTAGAACCATAGTTTCTAAAAATGGAAATAACTTTTTATCAAATCTAATACATAAGTATAATAGCAGTTTCAACTTTGACCTCAGAAATTTTTATTAAAAAATCATCGTTCAGTTTTTTTTAAATTGAGTTGGAAAATTTTAACTTTTTTCATTTTGCCAAAATTGGCCAAACTGTTAGAACCATAGTTTCTAAAAATGGAAATAACTTTTTATCAAATCTAATACATAAGTATAATGGCAGTTTCAACTTTGACCTCAGAAATTTTTTATTAAAAAATCATCGTTCAGTTTTTTTTAAATTGAGTTGGAAAATTTTAACTTTTTTCATTTTGCCAAAATTTGCCAAACTGTTAGAACCATAGTTTCTAAACCTGGAAATAACTTTTTATCAAATCTAATACATAAGTATAATAGCAGTTTCAACTTTGACCTCAGAAATTTTTATTAAAAAATCATCGTTCAGTTTTTTTTAAATTGAGTTGGAAAATTTTAACTTTTTTCATTTTGCCAAAATTGGCCAAACTGTTAGAACCATAGTTTCTAAACCTGGAAATAACTTTTTATCAAATCTAATACATAAGTATAATGGCAGTTTCAACTTTGACCTCAGAAATTTTTATTAAAAAATCATCGTTCAGTTTTTTTTAAATTGAGTTGGAAAATTTTAACTTTTTTCATTTTGCCAAAATTGGCCAAACTGTTAGAACCATAGTTTCTAAAAATGGAAATAACTTTTTATCAAATCTAATACATAAGTATAATAGCAGTTTCAACTTTGACCTCAGAAATTTTTATTAAAAAATCATGGTTCAGTTTTTTTTAAATGGAGTTGGAAAATTTTAACTTTTTTCATTTTGCCAAAATTGGCCAAACTGTTAGAACCATAGTTTCTAAAAATGGAAATAACTTTTTATCAAATCTAATACATAAGTATAATGGCAGTTTCAACTTTGACCTCAGAAATTTTTATTAAAAAATCATCGTTCAGTTTTTTTTAAATTGAGTTGGAAAATTTTAACTTTTTTCATTTTGCCAAAATTGGCCAAACTGTTAGAACCATAGTTTCTAAAAATGGAAATAACTTTTTATCAAATCTAATACATAAGTATAATGGCAGTTTCAACTTTGACCTCAGAAATTTTTATTAAAAAATCATCGTTCAGTTTTTTTTAAATTGAGTTGGAAAATTTTAACTTTTTTCATTTTGCCAAAATTGGCCAAACTGTTAGAACCATAGTTTCTAAAAATGGAAATAACTTTTTATCAAATCTAATACATAAGTATAATAGCAGTTTCAACTTTGACCTCAGAAATTTTTATTAAAAAATCATCGTTCAGTTTTTTTTAAATTGAGTTGGAAAATTTTAACTTTTTTCATTTTGCCAAAATTGGCCAAACTGTTAGAACCATAGTTTCTAAAAATTAAAATAACTTTTTATCAAATCTAATACATAAGTATAATAGCAGTTTCAACTTTGACCTCAGAAATTTTTATTAAAAAATCATCGTTCAGTTTTTTTTAAATTGAGTTGGAAAATTTTAACTTTTTTCATTTTGCCAAAATTGGCCAAACTGTTAGAACCATAGTTTCTAAAAATTAAAATAACTTTTTATCAAATCTAATACATAAGTATAATAGCAGTTTCAACTTTGACCTCAGAAATTTTTATTAAAAAATCATCGTTCAGTTTTTTTTAAATTGAGTTGGAAAATTTTAACTTTTTTCATTTTGCCAAAATTGGCCAAACTGTTAGAACCATAGTTTCTAAAAATGGAAATAACTTTTTATCAAATCTAATACATAAGTATAATGGCAGTTTCAACTTTGACCTCAGAAATTTTTATTAAAAAATCATCGTTCAGTTTTTTTTAAATTGAGTTGGAAAATTTTAACTTTTTTCATTTTGCCAAAATTGGCCAAACTGTTAGAACCATAGTTTCTAAACCTGGAAATAACTTTTTATCAAATCTAAAACATAAGTAAAATAGCAGTTTCAACTTTGATCTCAGAAATTTTTATTAAAAAATCATGTTTCAGTTTTTCAATTTAAAAAAAACTGAACCATGATTTTTTAATAAAAATTTCTGATTTCAAAGTTGAAACTGCTATTATACTTATGTTTTAGATTTGATAAAAAGTTATTTCCATTTTTAGAAACTATGGTTCTAACAGTTTGGCCAATTTTGGCAAAATGAAAAAAGTTAAAATTTTCCAACTCAATTTAAAAAAAACTGAACGATGATTTTTTAATAAAAATTTCTGAGGTCAAAGTTGAAACTGCCATTATACTTATGTATTAGATTTGATAAAAAGTTATTTCCATTTTTAGAAACTATGGTTCTAACAGTTTGGCCAATTTTGGCAAAATGAAAAAAAATAAAATTTTCCAACTCAATTTAAAAAAAACTGAACCATGATTTTTTAATAAAAATTTCTGAGATCAAAGTTGAAACTGCTATTATACTTATGTATTAGATTTGATAAAAAGTTATTTCCAGGTTTAGAAACTATGTTTCTAACAGTTTGGCCAATTTTGGCAAAATGAAAAAAGTTAAAATTTTCCAACTCAATTTAAAAAAAACTGAACGATGATTTTTTAATAAAAATTTCTGAGGTCAAAGTTGAAACTGCTATTATACTTATGTATTAGATTTGATAAAAAGTTATTTCCAGGTTTAGAAACTATGTTTCTAACAGTTTGGCCAATTTTGGCAAAATGAAAAAAGTTAAAATTTTCCAACTCAATTTAAAAAAAACTGAACGATGATTTTTTAATAAAAATTTCTGAGGTCAAAGTTGAAACTGCTATTATACTTATGTATTAGATTTGATAAAAAGTTATTTCCATTTTTAGAAACTATGGTTCTAACAGTTTGGCCAATTTTGGCAAAATGAAAAAAGTTAAAATTTTCCAACTCAATTTAAAAAAAACTGAACGATGATTTTTTAATAAAAATTTCTGAGGTCAAAGTTGAAACTGCCATTATACTTATGTATTAGATTTGATAAAAAGTTATTTTAATTTTTAGAAACTATGGTTCTAACAGTTTGGCCAATTTTGGCAAAATGAAAAAAGTTAAAATTTTCCAACTCAATTTAAAAAAAACTGAACGATGATTTTTTAATAAAAATTTCTGAGGTCAAAGTTGAAACTGCTATTATACTTATGTATTAGATTTGATAAAAAGTTATTTCCATTTTTAGAAACTATGGTTCTAACAGTTTGGCCAATTTTGGCAAAATGAAAAAAGTTAAAATTTTCCAACTCAATTTAAAAAAAACTGAACGATGATTTTTTTAATAAAAATTTCTGAGGTCAAAGTTGAAACTGCCATTATACTTATGTATTAGATTTGATAAAAAGTTATTTCCATTTTTAGAAACTATGGTTCTAACAGTTTGGCCAATTTTGGCAAAATGAAAAAAGTTAAAATTTTCCAACTCAATTTAAAAAAAACTGAACGATGATTTTTTAATAAAAATTTCTGAGGTCAAAGTTGAAACTGCTATTATACTTATGTATTAGATTTGATAAAAAGTTATTTCCAGGTTTAGAAACTATGTTTCTAACAGTTTGACCAATTTTGGCAAAATGAAAAAAGTTAAAATTTTCCAACTCAATTTAAAAAAAACTGAACGATGATTTTTTAATAAAAATTTCTGAGGTCAAAGTTGAAACTGCTATTATACTTATGTATTAGATTTGATAAAAAGTTATTTTAATTTTTAGAAACTATGGTTCTAACAGTTTGGCCAATTTTGGCAAAATGAAAAAAGTTAAAATTTTCCAACTCAATTTAAAAAAAACTGAACGATGATTTTTTAATAAAAATTTCTGAGGTCAAAGTTGAAACTGCTATTATACTTATGTATTAGATTTGATAAAAAGTTATTTTAATTTTTAGAAACTATGGTTCTAACAGTTTGGCCAATTTTGGCAAAATGAAAAAAGTTAAAATTTTCCAACTCAATTTAAAAAAAACTGAACGATGATTTTTTAATAAAAATTTCTGAGGTCAAAGTTGAAACTGCTATTATACTTATGTATTAGATTTGATAAAAAGTTATTTCCATTTTTAGAAACTATGGTTCTAACAGTTTGGCCAATTTTGGCAAAATGAAAAAAGTTAAAATTTTCCAACTCAATTTAAAAAAAACTGAACGATGATTTTTTAATAAAAATTTCTGAGGTCAAAGTTGAAACTGCCATTATACTTATGTATTAGATTTGATAAAAAGTTATTTTAATTTTTAGAAACTATGGTTCTAACAGTTTGGCCAATTTTGGCAAAATGAAAAAAGTTAAAATTTTCCAACTCAATTTAAAAAAAACTGAACGATGATTTTTTAATAAAAATTTCTGAGGTCAAAGTTGAAACTGCTATTATACTTATGTATTAGATTTGATAAAAAGTTATTTCCATTTTTAGAAACTATGGTTCTAACAGTTTGGCCAATTTTGGCAAAATGAAAAAAGTTAAAATTTTCCAACTCAATTTAAAAAAAACTGAACGATGATTTTTTAATAAAAATTTCTGAGGTCAAAGTTGAAACTGCCATTATACTTATGTA
The DNA here is from genome assembly GCA_958299015.1 of Tetanocera ferruginea. Lineage (NCBI taxonomy): Eukaryota > Metazoa > Arthropoda > Insecta > Diptera > Sciomyzidae > Tetanocera > Tetanocera ferruginea. Next base: position 2,434,381 of record OY282640.1, on the reverse strand, counting down.
TTAGATTTGATAAAAAGTTATTTCCAGGTTTAGAAACTATGGTTCTAACAGTTTGGCCAATTTTGGCAAATGAAAAAAGTTAAAATTTTCCAACTCAATTTAAAAAAAACTGAACGATGATTTTTTAATAAAAATTTCTGAGGTCAAAGTTGAAACTGCCATTATACTTATGTATTAGATTTGATAAAAAGTTATTTCCATTTTTAGAAACTATGGTTCTAACAGTTTGGCCAATTTTGGCAAAATGAAAAAAGTTAAAATTTTCCAACTCAATTTAAAAAAAACTGAACGATGATTTTTTAATAAAAATTTCTGAGGTCAAATTTGAAACTGCCATTATACTTATGTATTAGATTTGATAAAAAGTTATTTCCAGGTTTAGAAACTATGGTTCTAACAGTTTGGCCAATTTTGGCAAAATGAAAAAAGTTAAAATTTTCCAACTCAATTTAAAAAAAACTGAACGATGATTTTTTAATAAAAATTTCTGAGGTCAAAGTTGAAACTGCCATTATACTTATGTATTAGATTTGATAAAAAGTTATTTCCATTTTTAGAAACTATGGTTCTAACAGTTTGGCCAATTTTGGCAAAATGAAAAAAGTTAAAATTTTCCAACTCAATTTAAAAAAAACTGAACGATGATTTTTTAATAAAAATTTCTGAGGTCAAAGTTGAAACTGCTATTATACTTATGTATTAGATTTGATAAAAAGTTATTTCCATTTTTAGAAACTATGGTTCTAACAGTTTGGCCAATTTTGGCAAAATGAAAAAAGTTAAAATTTTCCAACTCAATTTAAAAAAAACTGAACGATGATTTTTTAATAAAAATTTCTGAGGTCAAAGTTGAAACTGCTATTATACTTATGTATTAGATTTGATAAAAAGTTATTTTAATTTTTAGAAACTATGGTTCTAACAGTTTGGCCAATTTTGGCAAAATGAAAAAAGTTAAAATTTTCCAACTCAATTTAAAAAAAACTGAACGATGATTTTTTAATAAAAATTTCTGAGGTCAAAGTTGAAACTGCTATTATACTTATGTATTAGATTTGATAAAAAGTTATTTTAATTTTTAGAAACTATGGTTCTAACAGTTTGGCCAATTTTGGCAAAATGAAAAAAGTTAAAATTTTCCAACTCAATTTAAAAAAAACTGAACGATGATTTTTTAATAAAAATTTCTGAGGTCAAAGTTGAAACTGCTATTATACTTATGTATTAGATTTGATAAAAAGTTATTTTAATTTTTAGAAACTATGGTTCTAACAGTTTGGCCAATTTTGGCAAAATGAAAAAAGTTAAAATTTTCCAACTCCATTTAAAAAAAACTGAACCATGATTTTTTAATAAAAATTTCTGAGGTCAAAGTTGAAACTGCCATTATACTTATGTATTAGATTTGATAAAAAGTTATTTCCATTTTTAGAAACTATGGTTCTAACAGTTTGGCCAATTTTGGCAAAATGAAAAAAGTTAAAATTTTCCAACTCCATTTAAAAAAAACTGAACCATGATTTTTTAATAAAAATTTCTTAGGTCAAAGTTGAAACTGCTATTATACTTATGTATTAGATTTGATAAAAAGTTATTTCCATTTTTAGAAACTATGGTTCTAACAGTTTGGCCAATTTTGGCAAAATGAAAAAAGTTAAAATTTTCCAACTCAATTTAAAAAAAACTGAACGATGATTTTTTAATAAAAATTTCTGAGGTCAAAGTTGAAACTGCCATTATACTTATGTATTAGATTTGATAAAAAGTTATTTCCATTTTTAGAAACTATGGTTCTAACAGTTTGGCCAATTTTGGCAAAATGAAAAAAGTTAAAATTTTCCAACTCAATTTAAAAAAAACTGAACGATGATTTTTTAATAAAAATTTCTGAGGTCAAAGTTGAAACTGCCATTATACTTATGTATTAGATTTGATAAAAAGTTATTTCCATTTTTAGAAACTATGGTTCTAACAGTTTGGCCAATTTTGGCAAAATGAAAAAAGTTAAAATTTTCCAACTCAATTTAAAAAAAACTGAACGATGATTTTTTAATAAAAATTTCTGAGGTCAAAGTTGAAACTGCCATTATACTTATGTATTAGATTTGATAAAAAGTTATTTCCATTTTTAGAAACTATGGTTCTAACAGTTTGGCCAATTTTGGCAAAATGAAAAAAGTTAAAATTTTCCAACTCAATTTAAAAAAAACTGAACCATGATTTTTTAATAAAAATTTCTGAGATCAAAGTTGAATCTGCTATTATACTTATGTATTAGATTTGATAAAAAGTTATTTCCAGGTTTAGAAACTATGTTTCTAACAGTTTGGCCAATTTTGGCAAAATGAAAAAAGTTAAAATTTTCCAACTCAATTTAAAAAAAACTGAACGATGATTTTTTAATAAAAATTTCTGAGGTCAAAGTTGAAACTGCTATTATACTTATGTATTAGATTTGATAAAAAGTTATTTCCAGGTTTAGAAACTATGTTTCTAACAGTTTGGCCAATTTTGGCAAAATGAAAAAAGTTAAAATTTTCCAACTCAATTTAAAAAAAACTGAACGATGATTTTTTAATAAAAATTTCTGAGGTCAAAGTTGAAACTGCTATTATACTTATGTATTAGATTTGATAAAAAGTTATTTCCATTTTTAGAAACTATGGTTCTAACAGTTTGGCCAATTTTGGCAAAATGAAAAAAGTTAAAATTTTCCAACTCAATTTAAAAAAAACTGAACGATGATTTTTTAATAAAAATTTCTGAGGTCAAAGTTGAAACTGCCATTATACTTATGTATTAGATTTGATAAAAAGTTATTTTAATTTTTAGAAACTATGGTTCTAACAGTTTGGCCAATTTTGGCAAAATGAAAAAAGTTAAAATTTTCCAACTCAATTTAAAAAAAACTGAACGATGATTTTTTAATAAAAATTTCTGAGGTCAAAGTTGAAACTGCTATTATACTTATGTATTAGATTTGATAAAAAGTTATTTCCATTTTTAGAAACTATGGTTCTAACAGTTTGGCCAATTTTGGCAAAATGAAAAAAGTTAAAATTTTCCAACTCAATTTAAAAAAAACTGAACGATGATTTTTTTAATAAAAATTTCTGAGGTCAAAGTTGAAACTGCCATTATACTTATGTATTAGATTTGATAAAAAGTTATTTCCATTTTTAGAAACTATGGTTCTAACAGTTTGGCCAATTTTGGCAAAATGAAAAAAGTTAAAATTTTCCAACTCAATTTAAAAAAAACTGAACGATGATTTTTTAATAAAAATTTCTGAGGTCAAAGTTGAAACTGCTATTATACTTATGTATTAGATTTGATAAAAAGTTATTTCCAGGTTTAGAAACTATGTTTCTAACAGTTTGACCAATTTTGGCAAAATGAAAAAAGTTAAAATTTTCCAACTCAATTTAAAAAAAACTGAACGATGATTTTTTAATAAAAATTTCTGAGGTCAAAGTTGAAACTGCTATTATACTTATGTATTAGATTTGATAAAAAGTTATTTCCATTTTTAGAAACTATGGTTCTAACAGTTTGGCCAATTTTGGCAAAATGAAAAAAGTTAAAATTTTCCAACTCAATTTAAAAAAAACTGAACGATGATTTTTTTAATAAAAATTTCTGAGGTCAAAGTTGAAACTGCCATTATACTTATGTATTAGATTTGATAAAAAGTTATTTCCATTTTTAGAAACTATGGTTCTAACAGTTTGGCCAATTTTGGCAAAATGAAAAAAGTTAAAATTTTCCAACTCAATTTAAAAAAAACTGAACGATGATTTTTTAATAAAAATTTCTGAGGTCAAAGTTGAAACTGCTATTATACTTATGTATTAGATTTGATAAAAAGTTATTTCCAGGTTTAGAAACTATGTTTCTAACAGTTTGGCCAATTTTGGCAAAATGAAAAAAGTTAAAATTTTCCAACTCAATTTAAAAAAAACTGAACGATGATTTTTTAATAAAAATTTCTGAGGTCAAAGTTGAAACTGCCATTATACTTATGTATTAGATTTGATAAAAAGTTATTTCCATTTTTAGAAACTATGGTTCTAACAGTTTGGCCAATTTTGGCAAAATGAAAAAAGTTAAAATTTTCCAACTCAATTTAAAAAAAACTGAACGATGATTTTTTAATAAAAATTTCTGAGGTCAAAGTTGAAACTGCTATTATACTTATGTATTAGATTTGATAAAAAGTTATTTCCAGGTTTAGAAACTATGGTTCTAACAGTTTGGCCAATTTTGGCAAAATGAAAAAAGTTAAAATTTTCCAACTCAATTGAAAAAAAACTGAACGATGATTTTTTAATAAAAATTTCTGAGGTCAAAGTTGAAACTGCTATTATACTTATGTATTAGATTTGATAAAAAGTTATTTCCATTTTTAGAAACTATGGTTCTAACAGTTTGGCCAATTTTGGCAAAATGAAAAAAGTTAAAATTTTCCAACTCAATTTAAAAAAAACTGAACCATGATTTTTTAATAAAAATTTCTGAGATCAAAGTTGAAACTGCTATTATACTTATGTATTAGATTTGATAAAAAGTTATTTCCAGGTTTAGAAACTATGTTTCTAACAGTTTGGCCAATTTTGGCAAAATGAAAAAAGTTAAAATTTTCCAACTCAATTTAAAAAAAACTGAACGATGATTTTTTAATAAAAATTTCTGAGGTCAAAGTTGAAACTGCTATTATACTTATGTATTAGATTTGATAAAAAGTTATTTCCAGGTTTAGAAACTATGTTTCTAACAGTTTGGCCAATTTTGGCAAAATGAAAAAAGTTAAAATTTTCCAACTCAATTTAAAAAAAACTGAACGATGATTTTTTAATAAAAATTTCTGAGGTCAAAGTTGAAACTGCCATTATATTTATGTATTAGATTTGATAAAAAGTTATTTCCATTTGTAGAAACTGTGGTTCTAACAGTCTGGCCAATTTTTGCAATTAACAAAAGTTTTAATTTTCCAACGCATTTTGAAAAGCTGAACGAATGTTTTTTAAATACTTGATCGCATAGATAAAACTCTTTTACACTTTTCTATATTATAACTCTTTAAAAACTCTGAGATAAAGCTATTTCCATTTATATAAATTGTGTTGCTAACATATTTGGTAATTTTTTGAAGCAATGCAAAATATATTGCAAAGTTTATGTGAATGATTTTTTTATCAATTTTTCAAGCTCTATTTTGTCAAATTTATAATACATCATCACACAAAAGTTTTATCCGAAGTTTTTTATCAATAGTTTCGTTGAATTAGTTTTTATAAATCACATAGTTTTTGATTTCCTTAATATTTTTCGTTGTATACAAGGAAAATACAAAAGAAAATAATAAAGAGCTTTTCTAAAAGCTTTTTATCTTTAGAAATCTGTTAGTAAAAGAGATTTTTATAATTATTTTTTGCAATGAACCAACTTAAAACGGATTTTTTTTTAAATTATCTTTTTGCAATTGACAGGCAGAAGGAGAGAGAAGGTAATAATGCAGGTAATAATAATTGATATCATTTATCAGCTTTTGTAAAAAAGCTCGTAACGTAACAAACAATTTAGAAATTTATAATTAGTGTTTTATGCATATATGCTTTGTTAAAATATACTTCGTTTATATCTTCAATATTTTAAACAAAAACTTAAGTAACAATCGTCAATCACATTAAAACTATGCTTGATATTTAAGAGACATTTTTAAAAATATTTTCTTATTAATTCGTAGAATATAAATAAAAAGCACTAGATGGCCTTTGTAAAGAATACAATTTCAAATTCCTTATTTTTTTCAATTTTAATCTATTTCAATCCGCAAAAATATAAACATTAATAAGAATTTAATATCGACAGACCTCCAAACTGAGTTGAATAAGTGAATAAGAATTTTCTATGTTCATTTATCCTTACCAAGTAAGCCACAGCAGCATCAAAAGATCATAGATGGCGCTGTAAAAAGGAACAAATACTTAGTCATTACTCAAACCACAATCTAATCTTGTGCTAGAAAGCTTTTTGAATTCGCTTTAGAATTAAAAAGCTCACTTAAATTAACAGCCTTTTTCTGATAACAGATGAGATTACAGAGATCGAACATATAATATTCGCCGCATGCTGCGAAAAAGATGCTAACTTCACACCGGTCGTGTTCACGGATTCACGTTTTTCGGACTTTCGCACATCTAAGCGAATAAGCATAGATGTGAAGTATGTATAATGTAATAGTATAGTGAAAAATCTTGGAACTATTATTAAAGTATTTCCTACTCGCATAGGATGAAAACATAATACTTTGTCCAATACGTTCGATTAGCTGAAATTTGTGTCATTAGGACTTTTGAGGCGATTGATTGCAACCAATTGGCCATTGATTCATCCATTTTTGTCCAAGAGGTCAATAAGAAGCCCTATAAGAAGCCATTGAAGCCCACTTCACCTCAAGAAGTGCTAATGACGTGAATTGCAGCTGGTCGAGCCTAATTAAGGTTTGAGCTAAAACATTGAGGTTAGAGAATGATTTGACATCAAATGTATTTCTTAAATGTTAAAAGTTTGATATCGATTTGAGATTGATTTGAAAATTATAACATTCTCAACTAAAATAGGACTTTATTCTCAAATTGAAAAACAGGTTTATTCTCAAATTCATATCAAACGTTGTTCTCAAAACTGTTTCAAATGTGCTTCTCAAACTGTAATTAAGAACTATGAATGCCAAAATGTGATGTGTGTGTGTTGTATTGTCCATTCGATCAACTTTTGCCACAAATTGTCAAACGGATCAGAGACACAATCGTCGTCTTCGTTATCACTTTCCTCATCAGCATTTGCAATATTTTCATCAACGTCGTCAACTGCTTTATTGCCATAAAAAATATATAAAGCTGATGACGATTCTGCTATATAGTCTGATACCTCAATTATAGTATTTTCAAATAGAAAATTTGCTTTTTACTTTCTCTTTTATTTTCTTTTTAAACATTAGCTCTTTTGTAAATTTCACTCACAATATTCACTTCATTACAATTTTATATATTATCGCCAAGAGTACCTTCTTTTAGCGCAACAGATGGGCTATAAATTTGTTAGTGATGTATAAAAACGTAGTTATTTAGTGAAGCACAATTACATTTGAGAAAAATATTTATTCTCAAGTCGAACTCAAATGTTTATATCAAACATTCATTCTCGATTCTCGAATCCATGTACTCATGAACACGTACTTTTGCAAATTCACGAGTATTTCGTGTTTAGCATTCACGTGTAGTTCGAGTTCGTCTTTTCAAAAACGAACGTCACGGAGTTTGAACTTTTGAACGTGTAGTTCGAAATACATGAATGAGCTGTAGCTCTAATTGAAACCAACAATTTGTGCTCTTTACAAATTTGTGCATTTTTTGATTAAATAACTTTAGGAAACTCTAAAGTCGGTCTAACTCGACCATGAAATACCATCAACCTTCTATAATATTAAAATATTTTTATTGGAGTCGAAGACAAGGTATTTGATAACCTCGGTCTAAAATATTCCTTGGCTCATTTAAGATTTCGCAATGTGTTAATAATTAGGCTTTTAGGGATTTGTTTTCCCAAAAAATGGCTTTATTTTCAATGATTCCAGGAAGCCTAATCACCAGGTAAAGACATCATGAAATCGTTTCTTGGACGGTACTACAACTAATCAAACACGGTTTATTGTTTTTGTATAGAGACCGACCCGACCTAATATATACCTATATTTTTAAAGGATACGCCCCATACAACAAATGAGGTAAAAAAAATTGGATTTTGGTTCTCTGAGTTCAAAAATTAAGTCATATTTTAAAAAACCTTTTACATTTTTATCGAAAATCGTATTTTCAAATAAAAAAACTTCGAATATTTTGCATTGAAATGAAGTGGTTTAACTTTTTTTAACAAAAAATCACGCAATAAGGTTTAAGTTCAAAAATTTGTTCTTGATCCTTCAAATCTTATAAATTTTATTTTTGTCAAAAAGTTTTTTCTTGAATTTTTTTTCTTAAAATAAAACTTTTCGCAATATTTTTATTTTAAAAACGTTGACACTTTTGTATAAGAAGAGAATTTTTGGCGAATATTTTTCATAAATAGAAAGAATTTCTTATTTTATATATGAAAAATGTATTTTGAAGCTAACGGTTTTGACATAATATGAAATTTTTTATAAAAAAAAAAATAATATTGTAATTTCGAAATTATAATTTCGAATGAAACTACCCAACCAGCAAGGACGCTCAAAATTAGGCCTATACAGCCCCAAATTTTAGTAAACTTTTCGTACTTTTAGGTATAAACTAGTACGTTATATAGAATGCTTAGCAGCTTTCTAATCGAACTTCGAAAATTGTCAAAGACTTTAAAATAGTTGTCCAAGTTCTATTTGTGGACTTCAAAACAGCTTCACTTATGGCGTATTATGAAGCTTTAGAAATATATATTGACTTGTTTTGTTTCTAATTTTTTTTTATTTATTTATTTTCTTCTTCCATGATCGCTTTTGTTCTTGACTAAGTGTTAAACTGGCTGATTCACAGTTACAACACGTATTTAAATAAATTTTACCTTTGCCAGATTTCGATCTCTTGTCTCACCGATTTGTAGTCGGACGCCTTAGCCATTGTGGCACTTCGTCATTGTCTTTAATCAAAACGAAGATTTTTATTTGTATAGATATTACAGTCGTAGCTTTAATTGCAAAATTAATTACAATCGAACCATTAAGTAGCTTTAAGTTCAAAATAAATACAAGCATTTTCAAATGTGCAGGACTTGTTCAACTAAATTATTTTAAGGCTGCATAGAGCACAACTTGTAACTTTTGGAACTACAAAATGGATTGCCTGAAATCGACACCATAAAGCAGCTTTAGGAGTTGCAAGTTCCACAAAGAACCTCTAAAACAGCTTAAGGTGTGACAAATTCTACAACGGATCATAAAGCAGTTTCGAAGTCTATGGAAGACTTTTTTTGTCTATGTAAACAGCTTTAAAGAGAACTCTTAAGAAGATTTCGACTCATTTTGCTAGTTGGGTATTAAGTACTTCCAAAAATATAATTTTCATTAATAGTTTGTGAGTCATTACTTCAATGATTCATTTAGCACGACAAAGTTTTTTGGTAAATTTAAATGCTTCAAATGTGGACACTAGAGCGTATCACCAAAACTAACCTATTTTTGACCCCGCCTCAATCGTTAGATATTTGAAAGACATTTTCGAAAAAAATATTTTTTTTTAAAGTGGTTTTTTGGTTTTTTTGTTATATCTTGGTGTTTCTTGTTCGATCCGGAAGATTTTATATCTGTGTGTTTGTTGGTGTTATCCAAATATTTTCTGATATTTTTTTGCCTCAAATGTTTTTTTTTCGACTGATTGCACAATCGATCTTCGTTCCTACCATTTTATCCTGCTCCAAAAAGTCCAACAAATAAAAGCTTTGAAAAAATCATTATAACCATGGGAAGAAGTGAAGTAGAAAAAATGGATCTTAGAAGCACTTCCGACCTATTTTGCAAAGAATAACACTTTGGATCAAAATAAAATTTTTTTTTAATTTTCGAAATCTTTTCGGGATTCAAGGTGGCTGTAATTTTCGCAACTGTCAAGTTTCGCGAAAATGTGCCCCAATCGATTTTCGTCAGTGCCTGCTGTGGCCGACTTATGTACTTTTTGAACGAAACGTTTCGTGTTTTGCGAGTGGCAAAGATTACACTGTTGTAGTTTTTGACACGAAATTTTTGGCGATGAATTCTGCGATAAGACCTTCCTTTTTGGATTTGGGGGAGTCCCCCGAGCACAACTGTGTCCTTGGTTTAGTTAGATTGGCTCAAATTTTTAAGAAAACCGTGTTTTTCCAAATGGTCGATTTTGGCATTTTGCCACGTCTATTTCTAGAGATATCTCGCAAACAAGTTGTACGATCTTTACAACCAATAGAGAAAACTAAAGGTATTGAAATTCTTCGTCAATTGTTCTCATGCTACTTTCGGATCCGAGGATTAGTTTTTATGTAATTAATCAATTTTTAAGAACTTGTTGTTTTTTTTAAAAGAAAATTGGAAATTAAATTCATGGAACAAAATTTGTTTGCCTGTTCTGGCCTATTCTGGTACAGGGTCCAAAAGTGTAAACTTTTAACCTACCTAAAAACTAATTAACATGTAAACTTTCAAAACGATAACACACGTGTAACTGTTTTTTTTGTATCTTCTAACAGCATATTTTTAAAAATTTTTTAACAATTATAGAAAACCTATAAAATTGTCGTTCCGTAAAATTAATTTGAATTTTTCGTAAGAAAACAATAATTTATGGAAAAAATTATTAATTACGCAAGAACTACTCCTCGGATCCGAAAGTAGTATAGGAACTATTGACATAGAATTTCATGACCTTTTGTTTTCTTCATTGGCTGGTAAGACCGTACAACTGGTTTGCCAGATATATTTATAAATAGACATGGCAAAAGGCATAGAATAGATAAAAATCGACCATTTGGAAAAACATGGTTTTCTCAAAATTTTGAGCCAATCTAACTAAACCAAGGACGCAGTTATACTCAGGGGACTTCCCCAAATCCGAAAAAGTTGGTCTTATCGCAGAACCAAAATTGAACTACAACAGTGTTATCTGTCGAAAATAAAAAGTGATACAAACGGATTATATTATGACGTCAACATTATATCATTCAATTATTTAACTAATGTTTTCTGTGGTGCTCACCTGGAATTTTAAAGATTTCGTCTGAATACTGTAGATCAGACTGTTGGTCTTGCTTGTAAAACTGGAGACATCGCGGCTCAGTGATCTGAACTCTTGACCAGTCGATCATTTCAGTGTAAGTTGTGCTGCTATAGTTGATGTGGAGTTGGTGGTTGGGACCACGAAATTGCCAACGCGCTCAAATTAAGTATTTTTGCACGTTTCATGCGAACTAAAGCTCGATTTTATTGATCACTGAAAAAGACCGATTTACTTTTTGATATGAAGTGACCGCTACAACCAACTTTAATCCGAAATCATAAATCTTAAATCCGAATTTCCGATTTTGAAAATTAAAAAAAAAATATTATGATCCAAAGTGTTATTCTTTGCAAAATAGGTCGGAAGTGCTCCTAAAATCCATTTTTTCGATTTCACTTCTTCCCATGGTTATAATGATTTTTTCAAAGCTATAACTTGTTGGACTTTTTGGAGCAGGATAATATGGCAGGAAAGAAGATCGATTGTATAATTAGTCAAAAAAAAAACATTTGAGTTAAAAAAAAAACATCAGAAAATATTTGAATAACATCAACAAACACACAAATATAAAATCTTTCGGATCGAACAAGAAACACCGAAGATATAACGAAAAAACCAAAATAGCACCATAGGGACCACTTAAAAAAAAAAAAAATATATTTTTTTCGAAAATGTCTTTCAAATATCTAACGATTGAGGCGGAGTCAGAATAGGTATATTTTTCTGCCATACAAGGTGATACGGTCTAGTGGACACCTTTGAACCCATGAATACGCAGTGTTACTTTACATGAGCACTCATTTTCTATCATATTCATTTTTCATGAATGTAAAGTTCTCGTACAAAAACTCGTAATAATAAAAACTTTTAAACTACACTGAGGGAAAAAATGCTGTTATGTCAAACAAATCATGGGTTGAAATAACAGATTTCACTGTTAAATACCATCCAACAAATGAAACTTTCAAATCAACAGTCGGTTGACTGTTGGTCTATAGAACACGAAACCCGTATAAAAACTTTATTTATTGAAATTTTATCATTGTTTTGAAAATGCATGTATGGCCGAGTGTGCTGACGTGTACCTCTAGTACTCGAGTGTCCAAGGTTCAAATCCGGCAAGACCAACGAAAATATTTTTTTATTTAAAATATTTTTTTTTTAAATAAAAAATGAAATTTGCAATTTTTTTTTTTGCAGCAACTTATTTTGAAGGTTTTTTTTTATTAAATTATTAATGAAACAGAATTATTATTATTTCAATTATTAAATTAAAAGTTTTGATACTTACACAGCTAGGGTTCGAACCCACGTCCCCCGGATGACAGTCTAGTGCACTTTCACTGAGCTATTGGCAACGATAATATAAATATAGCAAAACACATTTAAAAACTATTGCTTGGAAAAAATAGATAATTCAACAAAAGCACAAAAATATTTCAACAGATGATTTTAACAGCACAAAAATACTTTGAAACGTTCATTCAACAAAGAAAATTGTTTACTTAAACGCAAATCATTCAATCGAACAGTGTTTTGAAATAACAGCGACCAACTGTTTATATTACAGTTGATATTTTTCTGAGTGTAGGTTAATGCATAGAGCTTTAACGCGTTAACATTGCAGCTGTTACAGAAGAAAATGAATATATGTCACAGAAAAATAATAAACCTGATTAAACCATCCCCCAACCTCACAACACTATCACTTCTAAAATCACATCAAGCGCACATCTTATAAGGAGGACTTCCTTGCAGAGTTACATTTCAATGCATGCTCGCTCCACTACTGCAGATTTGGAATAACATGGTTTAAGCTTGTTCAACAACATGTTCAGCCACAAACAGCAACAGCAGCAGTCCGACTAGTTGTGTGCCATGAAATTGCCTGAATTACTCGTGCCAATCCACAACAATTATGGCAAGTTCTACATAACGTGCTCTTGACCTTGCACAACTAGCTGGCTGGCTGTTGCTGCCTGTTGCCTGTTGCTAACTTTATGTAATCGAGCAATGTTACTTTCACTAATGCAGCAACACGAGTTCCGTAAGTTCTTGGACACATTTCTGGGCGTTACACATGTTTTAATTGTGGTGTGTGCAAGAAATGATCGATTGTTGTAGATGCCAATTCAAGATTTTTAGCTGCTGACTGCTTAGGCGGAATGCCTTTCATTTAACCTGGTATTCATGATGAGGAAATCCATTTTTATTTTTGTTAATTTTTGTTTTGCCTTATTTTACTGCGTTATTTTCAAGTTCAATTTAAAAATAAAAAAAAAGTGTTTTATTTGAAAAAACATAACAGTTTTATTTTTGCCAACAACAATTTTCAAAAGAGTTCAAAATGATGGGTCCAGATTTTTACATGATTGCTGAGAACTTGGTATAGTTGATATAGAATTAGACAAGTGAAAGTGTAGGTAAAAGACAAGATGTACACTTAATGACAGTAGGGGAAGTTGGGGCACTCATGTGGCGACACACCAGCGGGATATAAGCGTTCACTCCAGCCGGGAAGTGGTGGGGCGGCAACAGCACCATGATGACCTGCGTTAACATCACAGAAAGGATAATTAGGGCAGCTGTGTGGATTCACACCAGCTGGGTATTTATCAGCACCTGCTGGTTCGGGAGCACCATTCCAGGATGGTGCCGCTGGTTGCCAGGATGGAGCTGGTGCTCCCCAGTGGTTTTGTGGTGCACCCCACGCTGGTGCTGGTTGATGATTCCACGCTGGTGGAGCAGCCCAATGCGCTTGGGGATTGTGAAGTCTGGCATTATCACAGATGGGAAAACCAGGACAGTCCTGAGGATTCACGCCAGCAGGATACTGTGCAGCTTGCTGATGTTGTGGTGCGGCCAAAGCCAATGATAACAGGGAAACGAGCATCTGCAAGGAATTATTTATATTATATTGTTGTTTTTTTTTTGAGCAATCCATCATCCTTGTTACTTACCAATTTGAACAACATTTTGTGTGTTTCCTTTTGAGTATGCTTTGGACGTGAGTGGTTCTAAATGCTTCAATTGGACTATAAAATTGAATTTAAACTTCCAATTAGCTTTTCGTACTGAACCGAACTGTTATATGGTCCGGTTAAAGTTGACACTTATATAGCCCGAATAGAATTTGCGTTTGCACGCTTGGGCGAAGTAAAAATGATCTTGTTATTGTTGCCACACTCCGCTCATTCCATTGGTCGTGGCCGCCGATCGAAGTGACTGACGGTGCTAGTAGTTGTGTGGTTGCAATTGTTGTTCTTGTTGTTGTTGTGGTTGTTGTTGTTGTAGTTTTGTTGTTGAAGACTGATCGAATACTTGGCATGATTTCTGCAATAGATTATTGCTTATTACTAGCCATACATAGAGTGGCAGACAAAGCAAGAAATAGGCGTTCATACTGGCGGAGAGACTATTAGACAGATCGACAGACTGCCATACATTGGCAATGGAATGAACTTTCATTCATGCGGCCAAAGGCTAAACCACATGAGCGTAGTTTTGTTTCTCAAACAGAGCCCTTGAGTTGCGAAATCCAAAGCAATTTAAGCGAAAAACCAAAGAGCGCTAATGGAGAAGAATTGTGGGAATGAAAGAAAGGCAATGGTTATCTTAATTTTAAACACTCACAATTTCCCACAATTTGAAGATAAACTTATAAATAGGGGCAATGTAATTTCTAAGTGTTAAAAATTAAAATAGAATTACTCGAAAATTATTATTTCTCTTTCCATAAAAATCGTTAACTTTTTATTGTCAAAATTTTTTTGTAAATATTTTGAAGACATTTTGTTTCATCAAACATTGCAATCAATAAAATTCCATTGTTGAAAAGATCGCCTTCACAAAATAGGATACACTTGGTTTTTATTAATTTTGAACACTTTTAGGATTGTTTTTCCGCTCTCGTTAATCAATCAGGTTTTATGGAAATAGCAAAAATTCTGCATGCATGAAATGAAATTTATTGAACGATAATAAAAAAAACTAATAATAATTTGCATTCGATGGAAACTCTCTTATATTTTGTAGATTTATAAGCAGTAAATTTACTTACGGAAGAACACTTTACACATATTTCCTTCATTCATAGATTCCTTTCGGTCTGCACCGTTTCACAGTTAAATCATACAGCCTTTTGATGTGAATTGTAGGATTTTGTACAAGGACTGTAAATGGTATGAAAAGAAAATATTGAAACATTTTAAGGAAAATTATTAAACTTTTATGTTAAGTTTATATAGATTTCCTAATTTTTCGTTTTACAGTTTTTAACTTTTTTAAAATCGCTTCAAATATTTCTTTGTTCTGAAAAATAGTTCAATTTTAACTTTATAAAGTCATCATAAGATTAATGTTGAACTTTCAAAAAAAAAAATAAATTTCAATATTTTTCGAACACGAATATGATTTTTCTTTAGACTATAAATATGTATCCTGATAAGATTGCTGTGAACATATTTTTAGAACCATATGCACTTTCCATACGCAAAGACGACTTTTGACAATTTAGAATAATACAACTCTTTTTTTCTTACTGAATTGCGTTATTAATACGATTTCTCAAGAACAAGATTAACTCCTGTTGAAAGTAAAATTATGAAAAAGACTCAGATTTTGTATCTTATTGTTACCATTCTTAAAATAAATTGCAAACGGATGGATAGCGCATTGCTAATTGGACCAGCAATGAGATTGTACAGCACATCATCCACATTGCATGGAAAAGGACCTTGTGATGGCATCGGTGGTGCTTTCTATCGGTATGCTATGAAGACCATTTTGCAAAGACCGTTTGAAAATCGAATTGCAAATGCAAAAAAGCTCTATAATTGAGCTATAAAAAAATACTCTACGATGGACATGTCGATTTTGCTCATTTGAGTCATATGAGAAAATTAAGACAGAAATGATTTCTAAGTTTGAAAACTTGAAGATTATTATAACTGGCACGCAAAACTTCCACAGTTTTATTCCAATCAACGTTAAGGAAATTTTATAAGAAGAAGAATTCGCCAATGGCCGAAATTCGACCTTTTCACGTACATTCTCTGTTAATTCGATACAAAATTAATGTCAAAAATAAATTTTCTTTACAAAAATTTGGCAAAAAAAAACTTTTTTAAAAAGATGGTTTCACACTTCTGCGCACTCTGATTTATTTAAAAAATTATAAAAATCGTTTGAAAAACACGGGAGAAAATCGATCTTAACTGTTTTAACTACGCCTATATATATGTATGTGGTGACCGTGCCGTGCAGGTTAAGTGTGTGGCTTAGCACGCTCGGAGCCCGAGTTCGATTCTCAGTCGCGGTGAAAAGTTTTTTCAATAAAAAATTTTTCTGATCGGTCACCACCTCTCTGCAGACAATGGCAAACCTCAGAGAGTAAATAATGCCATGTAAAGCTTCTTGAGAACATGAGCCGTTCGGAGTCAGCATAAAACATGTAGGTCCAGTTCTCGGTTAATTGTGTGCAAACATTTAATAACACACACAACACAATTGATCATAAGAAGCTCGGTCAAAGTCCTTTCAAGGGCTGAAATATCCAATTTATTGTTTTTTTTTATATATATGTATATAGGCAGAATATTCAACTTCAGAAGATTATTTAGTATTTCAATTGATCAAAGTAACCATTGTTCTATATGAAGTAATCGCTACGAAAATAATTTTGTGAAATAAGAAGTTTTTCATGATAACTTTATGCAAAATTTATGTTTTACGATCAATTGAAAAATTGTTGTAACTTTTAAATTTCAAAAGTTTCAATTCTTAAAGTAGGTACAGTTGATCAGAATTTTATGGCATTTAAACATTTTGTCGTTCAAACAATTTTTCTCGTTTTTTCTCAGTTTTATGAACCAAGGCCACGTAACACAAACATTTTTATTGAAGATTTTGCATAAATATTTCAAACGGCACAGAAGTTATTAACGATAAAGTGAAATGTATGTCAGAAAAAAAATTGAGATTGCGAGAGAATATCATTTGGCCCTCGTATTTTATGGAAAGTTTATTTTTTCTTAAAATAACAAAAAAAAAACAAGTTCACTATTTCAGTTATGAGCAAATTAACCCTTGTGTTCATACCCGAGTACCCAACGCGTTATAATTATATGAATAAAAGTGTAAACAAACTTTTTTTCATTGAGCTCCTGATTGTCGTTATTTAGATCAACATTTAAAAGAAATATATATTTTTTATAAAATAAAATTAGTTTAAACTCCAATCTTCGCTGCGTTCGCACCCGGGTACACACAATATTATTTTTGCCGCATAAGTATACAGTTATATTTAGTAACGCATGACACGTAACTTTATGGTAAAAACTATAAAAAAATAACAGTTATTTATTTTTAAAAATATCATTTTTTGCATTCTAAACATTTTACAATAATATTTCAATTTTCAACACAAACTGGTAGTTGGTATTCAGTACATCTTTTAACACTTTTAACACAAATTTAACACGATCCCGAAAGTTGTTTCCTTTCCATTCCATTCCGCTGCACCGATGGACCAGATTCTTTTGAAATAATTGCTGCTTGACGGCTCTTGATTCATTTAATGGCATTTTTGGTGGTATAATTGCGAATCATTTGAGAATTTTTCAGACCTTCACTCATATCCTTGTCTGAATGCTGCGTTGATGGTAGAATCACAGCGTTGCTATGTCTACCGCTGTATGGCTTACTTATTTTTATTGTGCCAACAACGGTAAGATCCACAATACTAACTGTTTTGCACCAGGGAGAGTTATAAAAAAGAAACAGTTTCGATAGTATCGTAAGTGTAGACGCAGAATTCCGTTTAAGTTGTAACCTTCTACTTTGTCTCTTTGGTCCGATTGTTTTGTTCATTTTACACGTATTTTTATTGATCTTCCAAAAATTAAAAATAATTGATTAACACTCAATTATGGACTACTTATCGATGCCAAAACAAAGTAAAAGTTAAATAGTAAGTATGATTAAATGAGCAAGCAAAAAGAAACAAGGAAAATTTCAAATTTTTTCGATCATTTTGTTATGTTTGATAGGTTGAGTTCATTGACTTAGTTGAAAAGAAGGCGAAGCAAATGCACTTTCCATTGGTGCCACTTTCGTCTCTGCCCGATATATAGTTAGTGAGCTATATGGTTACTATATTTCACGCTGAGCACATGTCCTTTCCTCTCGTCTCTGTCTGATATTTAGTTTGCTAGCTGCACTTTCTGTTTATGTATAGTTTGCAAACTACACTCGCTAGTGCTAGTGGGATGTGGAATCCAAATTAATTTGCATTAAAAGCAAAAATTAAAATTTTACGCCATCTATTGGGTAAAAGCAATAGATCTAACTCGTTTTTTTCATGAGTTAAATCTAACCGGATCACAGACCCATTTCGTTAAATTTGACAGATTGAATTCATTGACTGAGTTGCAAAGAGGTTCATGACCTCTGGTTTCAAAATAGTATACTAGAACAGTAGTGCATACATAAACCCAATGCGAACTAATGCTTACAATGCTGCCAAAGCGAACCAATCAGTTCGTGCAAAACCAAAGCATACAAACATAAGCAGGCACATAAGCAGCTGATTGATTTTCTTATATAAAAACATGCATTTTTCTTCTTATATTTTACTATCTTGTGACTTAATGTGTGATATAATAGTGACAAAATCCAAAGTTAGATATTCATTCAGCGCAGGATATATCTGTTATTTTAGTATATATATTATCTTTGAACGAAGAGTATTAAAGGCTGTAGGAATACCCTAAAGTATTCGCCAAAAACGTTGCCTAATGACCTTGAAAAAATCTGTTAAAACGACCCCATACAAACCGCGCTGTAAGACGTAATTCTACGTCAAAAGTTCTCCATTACAGATTTTCTTCCACTTCCGCGGTATGGAGATGAAAACTCTTATACCACTCTCTCTCACTGATTTTGTTTTTGGAGAACATAATTTGTTTTGCCAGTGCAAATAATATCCTGCAAAGGATTCGAGTTTTCGGCATCGCAATTCCACCAGATTTAAATACCATACTTAGCCGGTTTTCATATCAAACTGTACTGCCCACTGTGCAAACAGAATTCAAATAACCTTGGCATTCCTTTTAGCCTAGAAAGAAACTACTCTTCTCCAATCTCCGAACAATATTCATGAAATTTATTGAAAGAGGCACAGCAGTTGGCACCCAAGGCATGTTATTGACATTTCTACAAACATTTCCTTTCTTAAACTTGTTTTAATACTCAATAATAGTCGTAACATTTAAATGAAAATAATTAAAACCAAACTTTGTTTCATTGAAATATAGAAAATTTGCATATTAAAATGTCGATGAAGTTGGTTAAGTTTTTTTGAAACGTTAGCAACTCTAGCATAAAAATTCCAAAAATATTTTTTTTTTTTAAACCCTATTCAATAGTTTAGTAACGATACTTCATAAACAAAAATAGGGTAACAGTTGACGGAGGTAGTCATGTACCACCATTACTTTACAAAAAATGGACATAAAAATCTTTTATTCTTAAGTGGAAAAGTACTTTTAAGTGGAAAAGAAACCCATCTAAAATTTTTTAGTGGTTCTTAAGAATGTATTCGTAAGAATGTATTATATACTTGTTCCTTTCAATAATATGAATGAATTTTAATATGAAATAAAAAAAATAAAAGGTTTAATTTGAAATTTAATTTTTTTATTTTAATCTGTTTTTGAAAGTTCGAAGAAAAAATTACAAAAATGGGCGCTTTGTCGCTTCAATCCAGCCGTTTTTAGCTTGCTTTAAATGTAAATCTTTTAGATGTAATTATTTCTTTGTGCATATTTTTACTGTGGATTATAGAATTTTTCATGGTACACACACGCGCACACATACTCATGTCGATCGGCTAACCTCACCTCTTTTGTTACTTGCGAAACTATATGAAACTATATGTTTACCGGAAGATAAATATCTATGTTTAAATTGTTTAGCCGGTTTTTGTGCGAACTTGCACTAGTTTTTTTGAATATTATGCATAAACAAAGCTACTCTACGAGGTACGCTACGACTAAAGTAATGGTGCATTTCCCACTTGAAAACACAGATACTTAATTTTTAAACATTACTTTTTAATTTTATTAAAATTTCCATCTTAATTGAGTTGATTAGGGAAAAGGACGAACTTAATCTTTCTTTGTGTCAAAAGATTAAACAAATTTATATGTTTTAAAGTAAACAAAATAATTGTTCAAGTTATATTTTTTAGACCATTCTTTAGAGTTTGTATGGCCTGTAAAAGTCTGTGACACATAAAAAAGTATTTTATTCTCTTTTAAGTGGTTGTTACTACATAATCAGGATTAATAAAGAGCTTTATTCTGGTGATTAACAATTGTAAACTTCGTGACAAGCGTAAAAATTCTGAAATTAAATCGAAAGCTCATTTTTTAAACACAATTGTCTACACCAGAACATGTATTGATAACAAAAACTAGCCATATAAAATATTTACAAAAAAAATCATATCAAAGATTACGCTGTCAATAAATCTACAATTACCAGAATATGGCTGTAAATATGTATTTAAGAATTTTTGCATAGGTCGTAAAGCATGTAACAGTAACATATGCCGTGCAATTTTAGTATTTTCTGTCTAAAATTTATAGTATTAAATAATTAAATATGTATCATAAATATATACATGACGATTAAGGAAAATTATTAGATACACTCTTAAGAAAATAATTTTTAACTGAAAGTTTTTAAAACTTTCGTCTTTAAAATACAATTGGGGTAGGGGATGAACGCTCCTGTTCTTGGTCAAAATATTAAATGAAATAATTAAATATAATAAGTTAAATAATAACTGATATAAGTTGGCTCGTTTCGTTCAGGAGGGGAAAAAAACTATTTTTCGACTCTCATGTTGTGAAAGTTGTATTCAAGGTCTGAAATCCAAAAGGATTTTCAAATCGGTCTGACCGTCTGCTGAAGTTTTAATTTGAAACATTAAATTTTCCGTCATTTTTTAAAAGTTTGCTATTAAATAATAACAAGTATTGTACTGACGACTTATAGCGACTCAAAACATACCTCTATGTTTAGCAAGGATTGATTTCACGTCTAAGTTTAAGTCAAACTTAAATCAATTTGAAAATCATTCGCATTTGTTGAAGCGAATATTAGATAAATATTAAAAACACAAACATTTAAATATAAAAAGATAAATATTTTTTAAAAAGAACCAATTGTGGTTGTTTGATGAAAGGTTTTTGCACGAAATGGACAACATGGATTGCAATTATATTATTGTTTTATTTCATTCAAACGAAAAAAAATATCAGTGTTCTAAGTAATCACCAGACGAGCTTCACCTTCAATAAGTGCCGATTATTTTGATATAAGTTAGTCACAATCTTTCTCGCTGTGTAGTAATCACTGCTGCTTAGCCAGCCCACAACTACATATTTCAATAATTATAAGCTCGGCTTAGTCATTTTCACGCATACGTATGTAGCGACATACATACTTATATGAGATATATTCTCATGTATATTAACGGTAGTTTAAGCGGGTACAAGTCATATCGTGGTTAAGAATTCAATTTAAAGTGTTGTGGTCTGTTGCTCCTGCTGCCACTGCGCTGTCGTTTTTAAGGTTGCACAATCTGCCATGTCAACAAAGTGCATTAACATTTCTATCTTAAGGTATTTGTGGTCAAGTCGTGTTGGTAGGCGTCGTCCGTCCCATCGAACGGTCTGCAGGAATGTCGAGGAGCGGTATTGCAGCTGCTTGTTCTTTATAGCTATAGCAGAGTAGATGAACGTGCGCACTTGGCGCTGGCAGTGGAATAGAATAGCCTGCAGTCAAGCACTGTAGGTGGCTTCGTGCACTTAGGCCTGGTTTCAATTCGCCTCGTTGGTCGTTTGTCTCAGACTTGTTTTTATTACTATTTTTTGTTGTTGTTCTTGTTGTTGGTTTTTTCATTGTTACTGGCTGTCTTGTTAGCCTTGATCACTGGTCCGGAAAAGCTTTAACAGTACAAATTCTAAATCTTGCTTCAATTGTGGCAAGTGATTTTTGCGGTGAAGTACTGCTTGTTGGCAATTCTTTGGTCAGATCACTATACAACGAATTGTATCATGTTTAAGTTTAGATCGAGAGCAACGTGTATTTAAATTGCAAAGGTGCCAAAAACGCGTGGTGTGGCGAATTTGGTAATTAATTTTCATTATTAAGCAAATCGCATTTTTTGCTATTTTTCTTTAAAGTAATGTGGTTAGCGCTAATCTTTAAACAAATTTTTTTGAGTTTTTTTGTTTGGCAACATATGAAATTTTCAGTTTTAGTTCGCTTTTATAGCGAAAACAAATTCAGTTCAATATTTATTATAACTTCATGAAAACATTTTTTTTTAAATAGCTTGGAGCTGGTTAAAATGCACTTCAAAATTTGACAAACTAGAATAATATTAACTAGCATAAAAAATTCATGTTATTTGCGTGAATTTTTAAATTATATATAAAAAAAAAATTTATAAATAATTAACAAACGTGTTAAGCATAAGTTTAAATTCAACAGATTTACATCTCTTTCTTATGTTCATCATGCATTTTCGAGGTTTCGCTAGAATCATCAATCCTAACCGGAACTTCCTGATTCTCTGCGGGATCATCGTTGTTTGCAGCTGCGTCGTCGGTGGTTTCACAAACCTCCGGAGAGCTGACTTCAGTCGTTTTTTGTAAAGAGGCGTTGTGTGCTGCATTTTCGTTTTCTGAAATAAGAGGTCTTCTCATATAAAAGCTAACGATATTAAATTTATGGAAATCTACCAGAATCATCGTCAGATAAAGAAGAAGAATCTGAGCTATATTTAGCAGTAAGTTGACCAGGAGTTCCGCTTGATTGCAATGGCGGAGCTATAGGACGCGACTTGCGCGATGGATTCAAAGTATTGCAGAATGCACATCGAAATGTAGCATAATCGAACTCCTCCTTCGGAGCCATGCCTAACATCAAAAATAAGTTTTCAGAATCACAATTGATATATATATATTAAAAAATTATAAGCACTCACCATTGTGAGCAAAGCATTCCTTGCAGATCATTGCAAAACGATCTTGGGGTCCATCGCCGACCAAGACATCTACGATGCGCTCAAACACGCCCTTGTTTTGTTGATTAAGAATGGGAAATGGTGTGCGTCTACGCAATTCTTGACCACTACGCGGATTTGGCGTTAAAGACAATTGGCGTGTTTGCAGCACTGGTGAATTCATCTTGAGTGTATTTAAGTTAAGCTGACTGCCGTGTTGCGTGCTTAAAGCGCGCATTGATTGGCTTTGACGAACAGGAGTCGTGCTTGTAATACGCGGTGCAAGAGCTTAATTGAAAAATATATTTTATTTTATTTGGCTTCTTTAGATTGTCTAGCATTACCTGATGATGGCTTGGTACCGTTCGTTTTATCGCTAAATCGTGCCAAAAGAGCCACTGCTACCTGGTAAGAGAGTGAAAGAGAAATAATTTGAGTGATGTGAGCATCTCTAAACAGATCAAATACATTAAGATGAATTTAACACAATTTACACATAGAGAAGTACGTGTTGCACATAAAGCACTCCCCCTCCTACGCAAATTTGAAGTAGTTTTGCTGACGTGTTGTCTTGTGCAAATTTTTACTTCTTCACACTCCTTAACTGCACTAGTTATTGACCCCACCCTCCACCATATGCATACCTTATAGGTTTCCTTATCCATGACCTGCTCCAATATTTTATTCTTTTCGGCGCGAAGCGCTCTCAACTGTGTCGAATTTTTATTGAGTTTACGTTGAAAGTACCACGAAAAAGCCTTGCGCAGAAAAACTATGCTGCATGATATAAACAAAAATAATATTATTGGATGAAGAAAGTTTTGATAATGGCATTGAATGCATCCGCTTACAACACTGGGAAAAGCAACATCGGTATTGAGTAGGTAAAGCGCTCCCTCCATGTCGGCGGAAAATAAATAAAATAAAACAACAAAAATGCAATCACATATATGACAACCGAGATAGCAAAGAAATTGCCAACGAAGCGCTTCTTCTGTTCCTGTGTGTTGAATGAAAATTTCTCGATCTGCTGTATGCGTTCCTCCAGATTCTCGAGCACCTCAGCTGTGGTCTTTTCCTTCTATAAATAGAATCAACGTTGGTGGCGACAACGACGTCAAGACCGATTGCATTAGCATTGAATAATATAAAAATAAATTCAAATATTCCAAATACAAGCATTACCCTGAACTTTGCCAACACGATTCCCATTTTTACCGAGTATTTACTATTTATTTATTTATTCAAATATGATCAGATTCCTTGCGGAATATTCAAATGATATGCGTTGTCGTAGAGAAATGCACGATGACTATAATTTATCACATATTTTAAGACTATCACAATCAATGTTTTTCCTTTTCATTCAATTTGCACCAAATGTGGTGATGATTTCAGCTTTGCCGATTTTGGAAAAAAAATTTATTTAAACTCGTATGCAACAGCAACAAAAATATGAATCACTGAAAATAGCGATTGAGTGCGACGCTTCTATACAAAATCAAAGTTATGCGAAAACGAAAAAAATTCATAAAACAACTAGCACGTTCAACGACGTGCCACTGATAAAAACTCTGCGGTACGTTTAGCGATATGAAGTTTTGACGTTTGTTGACAACCCACCCATTGATGCGTTCGTAAATGTATGAAATTGAAATTCATAAGATCTTGCATACCTGGCCATAGATGCCAGTTTCGTGTGATAAATCACTTTTCGTGATTTTTTGAGGGCTGTCTGACAATGTGTGATTTCTGAAATGAAGCGAGTGATTTTTCACTCATGCGTGATTTTTTTAATCACTCACTTTATTGTTGAAGAGTGCGTTCAAGTGAATGCGAAAACACGTATATTAACGAACAAACCCAACACTGCAATTGAAATTTGCTAGCTCAGGTATCAAGTTTAAACTTTTAAAAAGTTAATATTAAGTTGAACTTACAAATTCAGGCAATTTAAATTATTTCCACTGATATATATTATATTGAATTACCAAAAATTTTCATATCTTCTTAATTTTGATCTAGTACATAAGATAGTAATAAATTTTTAACAATAAGCTTTTGCTAATATTACCAAATAACAGAAAATATTTTATTATTTGTAAAATTGTATGGCATGCTGTAAAATTGGAATTGCTTCTGAGTGATTTTCTGTTCTGTGTGTGATTTTTGCGTGATTTTCTGTACTGTTTGTGTGAGTTTGCGTGATTTTTTTTCTATGTGCGTGATTTTTTTTTGCTGTGAGTGTCACACAAGTGATTTTTACATATATGTTGTGTGATTTAGTTATTTCGAGTGTGAATTTTGGTTGGAATCTATGTACCTGGCATGAAAAGAAGCTTTTATACTATTTAAATCATAAAAATGGTATTCCCTTAAAGCCTCGGAAACAGCTTAAACCTCGTAAACTGCTTAATTTTAAGCAAATGGGGAATGATGGAAATATTTTGTATGGCGATTTTTTTACGATGTTTAAGCTACAATTTCAGTGCTTAAACAACGTAAATAAGTTTGGTTAACTTTCAGCTGTCCAACTTGGTTTTTTGGTGGTTTTTTAATTTCTTTTGACGCTAACTTGATCCTAATTGGCAAGGCTGGAAGTGGATAGTGGCAGTGCTTCAAAACGGAAGAGAAACACTTCGACACATCGTTAGATGCTTTGTCAGACAGTAGAACTGCTGCAAATGGTATTGGTTGAGGCTAAAGATTGCCCCAAAAATTTTGAGGTAGATAAATACTGACCTCTTAAGTTTGGCACCTCAATCAATTATTACCATTTCAGAAACTTACATCAAACAGATTCTACGAAAAAATTTCCAGTCGATTTGTTTCGGCATGATGAATAATAAAGTTATATTATTTTTCATTGTTTTTATTGATCCGCTGTTTTTGACATGCATGACAAATTTATCAGATGTCTAATACTATGTTCACACTGAGATCAAATTAGGTAATTTCGAGCTTTTGTGTAATTTCGACTGAAATGATCTAAAAACTTTGGTAATTTCCCATACAATTTGTTGATTTGGAAATTACCTCAAACAAGGTAGTTTCGTTTAAGTTAAAATTTTATTTTTTTTAAGTTACTCACGAAATTAGGCAAAAATGCACTTGCAGCCCTGAAATCTGAATATAGTGTGGATTAAACACAGTTTTTTTGTGACGTATTAACAATCTTGTTGTCCATTTCAGCTGAGCCGTCAAAATTATACATGACACATGATAATGGCCACATTCAGATACTTAGCTGTTTTGACCCTGCGGTTTGCAACCCATTCAGTGAAACTTATACTGAGTTTCCATGGCGAGTTAGCTCTGGGTTTGGGTTTTCGTTGAGTTGACAATTACTCAGTTTCCATGGCGAGTTAACTCTGGGTTTGGGTTTTCGTTGAGTTGACAAATGACTTTGCTGACTCGATAGTGTTTCCATGCACAACACCGAGTCGAGTTGAACTTGTCAATTCTTTTTTGTAATTTTTGTTATTTTTTGACTAGTTTCTGTCGCACTCCAAAAAAATTATTGCGTTCGACATTTAAATATTTTTGTTATATAAAAATTTTCATTATTTTTTCAATAGTAACGACAGCAATCACTTTGACAGATAGAACCTAGTTAAATCTTACAAGTTTCGTGGAGTTTCGTAGATTTAACGAAACTCAACTCAACTCGCGTTTCCACAGCGAGTTGATCCCGAGTAAACACCGAGTTAACTCGCCATGGAAACTCAGTAAATGTGACTTTGCTGACTCGATAGTGTTTCCATGCACGACACCGAGTCGAGTTGAACTTGTCAATTCTTTTTTGTAATTTTTGTTATTTTTTGACTAGTTTCTGCGGCACTCCAAAAAACTCTTGCATTCGACATTTTAATATTTTTGTTAAAATACAAATTTTCATTATTTTTTCAATATTAATGACAGCAATCTCTTTGACAGATAGAACCTAGTTAAATCTTACAAGCTTCGTAGATTTAATGAAACTCAACTCAAATCTCGTTTCCATAGCGAGTTAACCCCGAGTAAACACCGAGTTAACTCGCCATGGAAACTCAGTATTAGGTGAGCGATGTTTTCAATGAATTAAAGTTGTACAATTGATAAGATTTACGGCTATGTGCGAAATAATTTTGCAAACTTACTTTGAGTAAGAATTTTCTATTTTTAATTCAACATCGAACGTAATGGAATTTTACGAGTTTACGAAATGGGAAATTTTGATCGTTAAGGGAATACCATTAAAGTAAAATAAAAGAAAGCGGTGTATTGAACTGAAATGAAGTATTTTGCAAACAAAAAAGTTGACACAAACACAAAAATATTCAATCAAGGCCACATTTCGTTATATTGTAAAGGAAGGCGTAAATTTATTTTTGTTTTAAGGTGTAGTTCTTTTATTTCGTGCTTATTTGTTTTCCACATCATCCATGTGTTTGACCAACTGGTATAAAATACTGATATATAGTTTCCGACCGAAACCAAATTTTGGCCGAAACTTAATCTGAAACGGAAATTCGGCCATTTTTGTAATATTTGACCAAAACTAAAGGTTTACATGAAATTTTTTTAAAAATATTTTATATTTTTTATTTCTTTTTTTTATTTATTTTAAGCTTAAAGCTTACAAAACAAAACAATTATAATCAAATGACGGTGAGTTTTACGTTTTTGTTCTACTTAACGCCATTAAAAATTTTGATGAAAGCGAACTCACATCTACGATTGAATTACATGAACCGAATATTTGGTTTCGGCCATATTGATGCCGAATAGCCGAAACTGATCAAAAGGGTCGAAACCGAATATTCGGTAGGACACTACCAATAAATATTCCCACACCATTTGGTCTATCGAACAAGCTGCGTGCAGCTGTCGAGCTGTTATTCTTCTAATTTTCTAATTTAAAATTAATACGGAACTCAATATTGTTAATGAAACAAATTCAAGCGATCACAATAAGTTTTTTCTTTATGTTTTAAGTTCATAAAAGTCCAAAATATGTTCTTTATATTTTCGATTGACCAACTGTAAAAATTCACTTGCTATCTCCCTATCTCAAAACAAGAAAAGTACTTTGAGCATAGATGCCAGATTGGTGTGATTAATCACTTTTAATGATTTTTTGAAGACTGTGTGATTTCTGAAATTAAGCGAGTGATTTTTCACTCATGCGTGATTTTTTCATCACTAAAATCATTTTTTGAGGAGTCCGTTCAAGTATATGGGAAAACACGTATATTAACGAACAAACCCAACATTGCAATCGAAATTTGATTGCACACGTATAAAGTTGAAACTTTTGAAAAGTTAATATTAAGTTCATATTAAAAATGTTGAGAATTTAAATAAGTTCCACTGATATATATTATATTGTACTACAGAAAAGTCTCATATCTTCTTAATTTTAATTTAGTAAATAAGATATCAAAAATTTTTTACCCAATAAACTTTAAATAAAATAACCAAACAACAGAAAAGATCTCATTATTTGAAAAATTGTATGCTATTATATGCCCTTTTATGCTGTAAAATTGTAATTGCTTCTAAGGCTGAGGTCACACGGTGATCGTTTGAACGGCGTTCAAAATGTTTTGTTGTTGCTTTCAATGCGAAGCTGTCAAAAAACACTGAGCGCAAGACCGGATGAACACTTTGTTCAGCTATCAAAATAAGTCACACTAAAGAAGTTACTTCGAGAAAATTATGCTGGTGTCGAGGACTTGGGAAGCATTTTTGCTTAATATTCCCCAATTAAAAGTGATTTTATTTCGAAACAATAACTACTTTTTTAATGGTGCATTTCTACTGTTCTCAAATGTAACCCTGTGTGTGCCAAACAAATTCTGTAATTTGAACACTCGCTTTCTCGAACACATACAAGCCGCCATATTGCTTGCCAGATGTGAAAGCCACATAAGTGATTTTGTGTTCTATGTGTGATTTTGTGTGATTTTTTTTCTATGTGCGTGATTTTTTTGCCAAAGTGTCACACGACTGATTTTTATATATATGATGCGTGATTTAGTGATTATGTGTGTGCATTTTGGTTGGCATCTATGACTTCAGGACACGTATACTGTGTGAGGCAAACACCACTTCCTTATTTCTGTGATGAAAGTAAATAACAATAATAATGGAAGCATTGGAAGTTTACTTCGTGGAAGCATTCGTAAAAAATTAAATTTAAAAATGTCGATTATATGTTCTTGACATCGATATTACGATATTTGAGATATTCCAATATCGATGTTTAAACATCGATTTCTTGTCTCTTAATATCGATGAACATCGAAAATTGATTATCATCGAATATTCCTAGTTCGGAGCATGATAGAATAACAAGGTAGGCGCATATTGGAGAGGAAGTGAGCTAGATGTCAAAATCAGCTGTTCGAATTTGAGTTGTTCTAATTGTTGTTGTTACCTTTTCGTTTGACTTTGATGCACTCACAGCATTGTTTGTGTAAAAATAGACATTTGAGCAGCCATATTAAAATGAGCCTTCCTTGTTATTCGATCATGGTTCGGAGTAGGGAACGAAGTGCATGGAAAAAGTCTCTCTGTCTGTTATTTCATGAATATTTTTGACGTTATTCTTTCATATTTTCGTTGTTCGTTGAATTTTGAAAACAAAGTCTTTTTCATCCAATTTTAAATTTTTCACATCTTAAATTTTTTTCAGAGTTTTACCGTGACAGTTTAAATCTTAGAATTTTCCTAAATATTTTTTTTTTTGTGAGAAATTCCAATCGAAAAAAGAACTGGAGAAAAAGTCAAGTTAAGTAAAAGTAAAATTGTACGAACAAAATGACCTGCAAGCGCCTGTTTTACAGCAGTTTTAAGGCTTTTTGCTTGCAGAGTTTCTTGTTTGCCTGTTGTTCGAACGTTGCACAGCTTTGGCTAATTTTTACTCGGGACACTATTCGGGCTGACAATGCTCCAAGAGTTCCTTGGATGTCCAGGTATATTCATGTCGACCAGCGCCTGAAGTCGCTCTTGAAAGCGCTGGGTGATTTTTTATCCAGATTACGTTGAACGTCATCAGGCTTAATCATGATGAAGATGGTATTCCTTGTTTCCATTGTGCTTGAAAACTTTGAATTATTAATAATAATTATAGAAAATAATTGTTACTTTATTTTATCGACCTTTGACTTAGTTTGTGGTTTTTTGTACGTTGTTCAGGCTTTAGGTCCATTTTGTTTTTATATAAAAATATTAGTTTTTATTATAAACTAATTTGATTTTATATTTCAACCAATATTTCGACTTCCATCGGAAGTCATCTTCAGGGTTAATTTAAAAAATTATTATTAGTTTACATTAAATACAAATATTTTTAAACACTTTTACAAACAATTAGAACATAGAACATAAACATGACTAATCCAAACATTTAAACACTGTAGACTGTAGAAAATAATTGTTTGTTTATAGTTTTGTTTTTTTTTTTTGACTGACATGCTAAGTTCGAAAAAGAGAGAATTTGCGTATTCGAATTTTGAACACAGAGTTGCAAACGCATAAATGATAATTTGATATAACATTTACGTGAATTTACAGAAAAAATATTCTATGGCTAAATGCGCATTTAGAGTATCATTTGATGATAAATGTGCTAAATGCGCATTTAGAGCTCAATGTGAATTTAGTATAAAATTAACTGAGGATCGCATTAAAGTGAACACTTCTTGAGTTTCATCTGTTCTGAAATTAAACAAAAAACTATTTTTGTTTTGTCTTTTGAATGGGAACTTTCAGCTTGGATAAAGTGTAGATATGTTTTTATTTATATGTAATATTTTGCATTTTTACATACATATATGGGCATCTCCGAAAAAAGGTCCACCAAAAGTGAACAAAAACATTTAAATAAAGTACTCTAACAGCTTTTAACTTTATTTTTTTTTTTATTTTGATTAGTTTTACTGCTATGTAACTTGAATTTAACTTATTATGATGTATTTTTATTAAAATTTATAATGAACATCTTTACTGTATTTTACTATGGTGGAAAAATTTGTCGCGTCCGAGATGTCGCGTCCGTATTTATTTAAAAAAAGGGAAGAGATAATTCTAATATTTCATAAGTCTACGAAGAATAGTTATCCTTTGACCTCCAATAACATGTATATTATTTATAAAAAAAAGTTCTCAAAATAAGCTAAATTTTGCATATTTCTATACGAGCTTAAAAAAACATATATTTTTTGTTGCGTCCGTTCGATTGAATGATTGCTTATTACTTTGTAGTAATTTGTACTAAATCTTGCCAATATTTTTATAAAATGTAGCACTCTTTCATTGCGTTAGAATACCTAAATTACATATCAGTTCTTTTTGTTTCTTTATTGTTTTTCAAGTACTTAAAACCGTGCGAATGTCACGTCCGTGCCACTGGGAGATGCCCATATACTTTATCGCCTGGGTCGAAATTCACCCAATTTTCTGTTTGTCTATTAAATTAATTTATTAATTAATTAATTAATTATGTTTGAAATAAGTTCGAAGCTATAACTCTTATTTGATTTGAGATATAAAGTTATTTCTTTCAAATAATGTTATTTTTAATTTTAATAAGTTAATTTTTTTAAAAAATAGAAACACAAAATGTTATGCCTTGATTTGTTGATGGCATGAACAGTACATTAATTTAGTGGGAAGACAAAATAAATTCATCTGAAATGCGCTATAGTCTTTGAAAGAATATAAAAACTGCTAATTTGAGAGTTGTTTTTCAGAAATAATTATTTTTACCCCATATTTTGAGAAAATATCATCTTTTTTGGTCTCTTTTTAAAAAGAATAATTTATGTATAAAGAAAAAAGGAACGGTAAATGTTTATTAATTTTTCAAGTTAAATAATGTTAACTTAAATACAAAAAGAAATAAACGAAATCTATTCATATATGCCAGACATATAGGATTTTTAATTCAGAACCTTCAATTTGAGACAGACTCAATAATTGTATTTCTCTCTTAGAAGGTTGGGAACCCCCTTCATCATATGTATCATTTATATGTACATTCTATACATCTGTGCACCAGTACCTTTCTTGAGTGTAATTTAATACCAAAAAAGCGGGCACGATTACGATTTCCGGGGTGCCGCGATTTGAAGATGTTTTCTGGTAGAGAACAACAAAAAAACATGATTCGCCGAACAAAAAATCGATAACTCTATTAGTTATCGAGTAATCGATTTTTTTTTAAAAATTTTTGTTAAAAGATCTGTTCAAAAAAACATCTATATCTTTGCCATTACTGAATGGATCTTTAAGTTTGATATGTCAATTGAAAGGTCATTAAATGACCTTCCAAAAATATTTGTTATATATATCATTGCCACAATATTTTTAGTTTTATAAGCGAATTTATTCCAAAGTTGCAGTTTTTAATGAAAAGAACCGTTATTTTCTAAAAAATTTCGTTATTATGTTACTAAAAGTATGTTTTTTTTAAAAACTTACAGTTAGACCTTTTGTTTGACATATAAAAATATACATATTTTATTTAATTTCACACTATATTACATGTAATTTAAATTTTCCAAGTGTTTTCTTTGTTAAAAAATCTGTTCACAAAATTTTCTATATCTTTGCCAATATCCAATGAATCTTGAAGATTGACATGCAATTCGAAAGGTAATTAAATGCCTTTTCAACGCTATATAATACAAATATAATTTCAAAAAAGTTTTTAAACTTATATGCGAATAAATATCAGATTTGAATTTTTTAATTAAAAGAACCGTTTTTTTCTACAAAATTTACGTTTTTAAGATACTTAAAATATATATATTTTAAAAAGCTGAAAATTTTACCTTTTTTTCGATAGATAAAAATATTTATATTTTTTTATTAACTGATCGAATAAAAATTA
Source organism: Tetanocera ferruginea (assembly GCA_958299015.1). Taxonomy (NCBI): domain Eukaryota; kingdom Metazoa; phylum Arthropoda; class Insecta; order Diptera; family Sciomyzidae; genus Tetanocera; species Tetanocera ferruginea. The sequence continues at coordinate 2,401,641 of OY282640.1, read as the reverse complement.
CAAATTTTTTTGACTGATACGAAAATCCCGTTAATTCATATAAAAATTGTAGCTACAATGTTGCCTTAAAAATAATTGTTTATTGTAATGGCGATATACGAAAATATGGAGTAAGAAAGCAAAACATCGAAGGTAAAAATGACTGAAATAAGCAATTTTCCGTACAAGGGCAAATCATTGTATCATAAAAACCACCACAAAAAATCAAATAAATTATATATATTATATACCAAATGAAAGATAAATTTTCAAGCTTAATAATTTAATAATTTACTCTTTATAATTCATAGTAATAACGGCAATTTTTGAGAAAATAACAGTTTTGTGTAAGAAACTATTTTTTTATTGCACAAAAATACCTATAAAATACAAAGTACTCAACAGATTTCATAAATTTAAAATTTTTCTAAAAGCCTTATATATAACCTTTTATGAATAATACCTTAATCATTAATATCGGTTATATATTATGAATAATATAGCCTATTTTCTTCATAGACCTTATAGCAAAAAAAAAAATTTTTAAAATCGATAACTCAAAAACAAATCGAAAACACATTTCCTTTGGCTATTCTTATTTTTATTAAGAGTACTCTTCGAATCCATCGTCAAATCGCGGCGCCCCGGAAATCGTAATCTCCCCAAAAAGCGTACGGCAAAGTTCAATGTTCACGTAATAATATCACGTGCATTAAAAATACGATAGTTTAGCACAAGCAATAATTTTTTATAGTTTCAGAATATCTTAAAATTTTCAAAAAGTTGCATTTGCTTTCCCTCCTACTTGAATGGAAATAAATAGATTCTTATTCTTAAAGAAATATTGAAGTGGAAGTCGCATTTCAATATTCACTATCTAAATAAAACAGTATAAATACCCAGTAAAAACTCCTTTCAGTTAGTTTTTTACTTAAATAATTATATGACCTTTCCAAGGTCGTATTTTCGAATAGGTCTCATTTTTACCTCCTGTTTTCATCTGTTTTCATATTTGCTATAGTGCCTATCGTTTCGAATTGATTGTAAACACCAAGATTCAAAATGCAGTTCAAGACGAATGCGTTATCAATGCTTGCCAAGAGATTCTTGATTACATGATACATGTGTACTCAAGAAATGTAAAAAAACAATAATACTGGGTGCTTGTTTGTTGTTTAAATATAAAATAATTCTTCCTCATTAACACATATTTAAATATTTTAGAAGTCAGGATTCAAAGTTGAAGCATTTAAAGCTGATTCATACGAAACTAAAAACTTGCCCTCAACATTCGAGTATGGATTCGTCTATCTTATCTTTCGCACCCTGTAGTTCGGCTCAAGTGCTAAGCAAAATAAACAAACAATTTAAAGTTTTCCCACAACACGTATCTGCCGGCTGCTCCACCAACAGTTAAGTTAGATCCGAAGCTAGAAAGCTACAATCATTCAGTCTTTAACTGCATCCAAGCATAAACTGTTGAATTTCATTTGGTCAGCTCTGGAATCTTAAGCGGTTTGCAAGTTTATCTAACAAAAATAAAATATGACAACCTGTGAACAGTTGAATACAGCGGAGCTGCTTTTCGAAGAGAAACCATTATTTGTGCCTCCGCTAGATGAAATTAAAACTGGTATGGACAAAATTAGAGACTAATTTGTGTTAAGAATTATAACAACTTAGATTATTTACAAAAATTTTGACATTGTGTGGATTCCAACAGACAGCTCTACCACTTGGAATCCGCATTTTTGTAGCACAACAAAAAGCTTGTCGCTACAAAGTTTACCTGTATTTTGTGTAGATGAACTGATTAAGTTTTGATACGAAAGCTTCTACAGTAGCGTCTAATAAAAAAGTTGTTTCACACATTCTCATTGCAGTTGTTCAAGCAGCGTTATCGAATAATTTTAAGAGCGCTGAAGTGGAAGTTGTTGACTGTCCGGATCTTAAAAACTCCAAATATGGCTTAATGGAATCAGGTAAGTTGTCAGCTATAGCTACACGATTTGCCACAAAGGCTATATGAAATTTTTTAATTATAGGTCTCGGTGGTTCACCTTTGCTTTTGGAGATTGGTGGTCCACCATATCTTCTTCCACTGGTACAACGCTCTAAGTTGTATAACATTAAGGAAATAACTCAAAAATGCATGGGTAAAAGTAAAATTTTGGCCATTGGTGCCGGTGCTGGACCGCATCCATTGAGAAGTTCCAACTGCGAAGGTATCTTCAACGTTAGTGTATCAGAAGATGGCAACTTTCGCAATGGTAGCTACACGGCTAAGGTAAGCGGAGCACAAGAAGTATGCGTATTGGAAAGGATACCACATACGGAGCAGCGTTGTGCGCTGTTGTTGAATCTCTTTGTGTGCCGCGGTGAGCCTGGCAAGGTGCTGAAAATAAGTTGCAAACAACGCAAGGGCGAGCTCAATTTTGTGGAATGCATTCGCAAAGGTTTGGAAGAAAAGTATAAGAAACAGTGTGTTGGTAAGAATGAAATAAGAGTTTCATGCCATAAAATCGTTTCTAAAGTTAGGTCAATTCCTAGGCATGGGTGGAATCTTTCTTATAAAAAAAGGTAATGTTCATCAGCACGTCATGCGTGATTTCAGCAAGACTCCACTCAACACTGAAGAAGATCTCAATAATTGGTTGAAATTTTATGATATGCCAGCGCAGCTGAATGCTGTCGGCACTCTGATCACACATGAAAATGTATGTTGGAATTGTAACATACACTTTTTGGTGGAAACGTTGTTGATCATGTATTTTAAAATCGTTTCAGGATTTAGACTTGAGGCTGCAGCATTTTCATTCGTTTTCCGCTTCGAACTGGGGTGGTCATTACCATTACGACACGACACCCGATATTGTGGAGTACGAGGCTTATCTCAATGTTGCCGATCGCGTTGTGCGTGTAGATAAACCAGAGGATACACACAAAATGGGACGGGATTAATTTTGGACCGTGCTTCTAATAGATAATTTGCTTTTATGAAAATAAAATAAAACAAGTAAAGAAAGTCTAAAGTCGGTCTAGGCCGACTATGAAATACCCTAAACCCACTTTTCAAAAACAAAAAAATTTTAATTATAAATGGGAGTGTCCGTGGGCGCATGAAGCCTATATTTTATATGCATTTAAATGTTGAAGAAAAATTTACACATACCAAGTTTTATTCCTGTAATTCACAGTTAATGCCTTTATTATGCTTTCGCTATGGGAGGTGGGCGTGTTCATGGACGGATTACTCCCAATTTTTGAACACACCTTAGTTTTGGTATAGAATACATACATACCAAATTTAATTTCTCTATGACAAACATAACCTTATTTATTGAGTTTTAAACTTTTTGGGTTGTATGGGAGGAAGGCGTGGTAGACGTGGTGGATGACGTCCATTTTTCCAAACCATCTTTGTCTTGTCATAAAAAACATACGTGCCAAATTTTAGCTCTGTAGGTTAAACACATGCTTATTTATTGCGTTTTCAATTTTTGGGTTGTATGGGAGGTAGGCGTGTCCGTGATCGGATGACGTCCATTTTTCCGAAAACATATTTGTAATGGTATGAAACACATACATATCAAATTTTATTGTTGTAGGCTAATTATGAGCTGAGCTATGCAGTTTTCAATTTTCGCGTTGTATGGGAAGTAGGCGTGTCCGTGGGCGGACGATGTCCATTTTTCAAAACCACCTTTTTTTTGTTATAAAAAACATACGTGCCAAATTTTAGCTCTTTAGGTTAAACAGAGGCTTATTTATTGCGTTTTCAATTTTTGGGTTGTATGGGAGGTGGGCGTGTCCGTGAGCGGATGACGTCCATTTTTCAATGACATCTTTGTGTTGATATAAAACACACACATACCAAATTTTATTGTTGTAGACTTATTATGAGCTGAGTTATGCAGTTTTAAATTTTTGCGTTGTATGGGAGGTAGGCGTGTCCGTGGGCGGATTCCAAAAATATTCAATAGTGCAGATCCTTGGGTTCATGTGACCATGTGTACCAAGTTTCATCCAATTATCTCAACTCCTTCTTCTTATCCTGTGTATACGGACAACACACAGACGGACGGACGGACGGACGGACATAGATAGCTCGACTCACGTGGTGACGCTGATCAAGAATATATATACTTTTCTATACCGGACTCGCTTCGTTCTATGCGTTACAAACGTTTGCACAAAGTTAATATACCCTGACCTTTCAGGTTTAGGGTATAAAAATAGTCAATTCAATTTTGTACATCCTTTGTTTATTCTTTATCTTTTAATTAATCCTTTAATTAGTTTTATTGAACAAGAATTGCAAGAAAAAAGCAGGCCAGACAACACAACATTGAAGAAAATTTAACATTTTTTTAAATCTTTTTATATTAAAATCTCATTCAATGTTTGGAATTAGCTAAAAGCAGGCCCGAAGACAATTTTTGAAAATGTTTATTAAAAGCCTATATTTTAAGATTTGTATAGCTTAAAACCAGAGGTATACGTCGGTAATTTAGTTCTGGTTCACTAAACTTTGGACACTGGAATAAAATCGTCTTAATAAAACAATTGAAAAAAACTTAAACTAAATAAAAAGTATTTATTTATTATATAGTATTATAAAATCGTGTATATATATAGTATATTTAATTACAAAATTTTACTCTTCAAAAATTCAAAATTTTATTTTATAAAATGAATATTTTGTAAAAGTTTTACCATGTTGTTTCGTGTCTTCTGAAGTTAAATTGGGATAACTTTGGTCAATTCTGCTTACATACTGTAACACTAAGGTTGTTACAAAGAAATGCCAAAATTATATTCTTCAAAATAAATACTTATCGAGATAGATACCTACATGGTTTTATCACGATTCAGTGACGTATCTACCGTGGGTCTGAAGGGTTAGATTTCCTTGGGCCACGCTATTCTGGGGCCACCAAATACTTTAATTTAGTGGTGAACAAATTTGTTAGAAGATAAATAAAAAAAAATATTATTTATTAATACACAAATATATGTATATTAAATATTATTCATTAATGCTCTCTTATTAATACACAAAATTATTACTACCTATATTAAGAAGTAGTTAGTCTTTCCAATTTACTTATAAATAAAATTTGAAAATATAAATTTTACTTTATGCCATTACGACTTGGATGACTTTTAAACTCAGTTTTTAAAAAAAAAACTTTTATCCACTGTTATTTTGTAAATTGGTAAAATTTTAGAATAAAAACTTGATACTGCTTGATATTAGGGCTGTTTCTGTACTTACTTCAAGTAACTTGAAGTTACTCGAAAGCGTTTCTTTACACATTATTCCAGCACGAGAGAGAAGAATAACAAGCAACATGTCACTTTTTGTCACTCTCTATTACTCGAACTTTACTTGAAGCGAGTACGCAGACAGACCTACTATAAATATAGTGGAATATATTTGATAGTATCTACATATATCTATATAATTAATAGGCTAAGGTTTTTTTTGTGACTTCAACTCCTCCCAGACCAATGGACTGATTTTATCGATTCAGATGTCATTAAATAAGGTTTAGGCTGTAGATGTGCAAACCACTTTTAAAAATTGTGATTTCGCTTCAGGTTGGGAATCACCTTTTAAAACAGAAATACAATTTTTGTACAAAAATCCGTTATTTTATCGATTTGAAATTAAGTTTGAGAAGAGCTCATGAATTGATCGAATTTGAATTTTTTTCAAAACTACAAATTTTTAGCCAAAATTGAAAAATGCAGTTCCAAAATCAAAAATTCCACTTTCCGAGCAAACAACTCAGTCAAATTTTTTTGGTTTTTTTGACGTTTTTTCATCTAAATGTGTTATAAATCGATGTTGTAGGTGTTCTGTAAGTACCCTTTTATTAATATCTGAAATATATTTTAGTATTATTTCTTAAATCTATTTTTTACTGCGTTTTTTTTTTTTCATTAGTTATGTTTTATAGCTGGAAGAGTTAAGCTGCGATGTTTTCGAATAGTAATAATGTTTGTCTCAGTAGTAATATTAGTGTAAGTCCGTCTTCGTATTTTGACAGTTAAATTAAAAAATTTAGTGTCAGATCATACTTTTCATGTCAAACCATTCAGATAATGATCTTTTATATCATTATTGAGACTGAATATATCGTTATTGAGTATAATAGCTTCTTGAATAGAATATCATATATTAAACGTCTATGATGTTTCCAACACTTAATTTTTATTGAATTGCTCGAATTCAGGAAACAGGTTTACTAGTTACATATTATTTTGTTCCGACTTAACTAGAGTTCATAGGTATATTCAAACTTGTATCGTTCTCTGTGTCATTAACTAGAACGCTGCCGATACGAAAGTTGATCGCATTCTTTATAATCTTCTCTTTAAAGTAAATAAATACTACATGTTAAGGTAGTGTAACTTCGGGTATTGTGATATGGTCGGGTAATGTGATATACCTACATATTTTGTTAAATACACAATTTTCAACAAGAACAAACATGTGAACATAACGGCAACAGATGAACAGATGAAATAGATAAATTTGTTAGAGTTTGAATTTAGTTAGGTCACCACAAATGAGGTGAGATTTTGATTTTCTACAGCGTTACAAAAATTATTTTTACAAAAATAACCTTTTTATTTTGAAACTCGAATTCGGCTTTTGTGATATTGTCTATTTATACCATACCTATTCATTCCATTCATTTTATACTTTGTGCTAATTTTTTGTTAAGTTTTTACATGCGTAAATTCCACTGAAATAATAAAATTGTATCAACAACAACATTAATTTTGGTTGAAAAAACAATAGATACTGCTGTTGAACACTATTCGGGTAATATGATATTGGTATACATGGTATATCACATTATCCGAAAGTGGTATATCACTTTAACCGCCTATTTCATTAAGGAGAGAAACATGTCTTTTTCATCGTGTTGAAAAAGCTCCAAATTGGGTTACTCTATAGAGCTCCAAAGTTGTAAAACACTGCAAAATGCATCGAAAAATATCCTGTGTAATGCGGTATAAGCTAAGTTATTAAAGTTACTAATAATTATAAATTTAAAAATACCTATATCACATTAACCGAAGTTACTCTAAGTTATACATGCTGATTACTATGGAATGGGACAGCCAATACTTGTACCTTAGGGCCCTCTTTACATAGGGTCTACTTTGTCGTAGTTACGCCACCGTCATGATTGAAACTAAATCTACACTAAAGCTATTTCAACTATTCTCTCAGTTCGTTAGATCTTCGTTGGATTTCCGTTCCAAGAGTCGTTAAACTTGGAACAAAAAATGTTTTTGATCACTTATATTATCATTTATATCACAAAAATTAACATAAAAAGTATCTGTTTCTTATTCTACTAGGAAAGAAGCCCGCCCCGTCAAAATAATTAAATAAGAAACGTTATGACAACATTTTTACATTCACCTCAAATGTTGTTTTGTTCCAGTCGGTGTCAATGCGTCCTGATTAATATCAAATAAATATTGTTTGCATACTTTTAGGCTGACAATTTTTTAATATAAAAAAGCACTATAATAGTAAGATTGTATGAGCGAAAATGATTCTGGTTCAGACTGAACATATTTTAAGAAGCATAGCAATAACAACTGGGAACAGTTTCAGCTATTGATATCAATCTCATTTTCACGAAACTTAGTACTCTGTATTTGATGAATTTTAAGGCAAACTTTTTAAGGAAAACTTAGTTTTTAAAAAATTGAAATCAAACCAAAATATGTAAATCCGACGTTATAATTATTTATTCTAAAATCGTAATATTTTAAAGAAATTGGGCAAGATAACGGATCATCGAGACTTTAAGCTTAAAAATCGCATCAAATTTGAAATATCCCACCATTTTCAAACATTGATTATCTAATAATATATTCTATATTATAAAATGTGCTTGTGACGTTGTTAGGTTCCACTATCACGCAAGAACCAATAAACCAATTTCAACGATATAGATATCAAACGATTTGTTTTTTGATCAAATAGTGTATTTTGATAGTGTATCTTAAATTTGCCACTTCCCCCTTTTACCGTCCCCAAATCAATACAAATGCCATATTTAAAACGTTTTTGGTCGAATAAGACTAAATGTGTTAAGTTAGTTTGTTTGGCTGCTGTCGGCAGTTAGTGAAAAAATGAGAGAGGTCGCACTATATCTGTGAGTACATGTTTTGATAAGTGTTTTTAATATATAATTGCATTTATGATTTCTGTTGACATGACTATTATTCATAACCATAAATTTCAAACTTTCGAATTTATTGTTATCAGTCCAAAGACCCGGGTAACAGCTACTATTATATTGGCTGCGAATAATTTACTCTCAAAAACTAATGCATGAAGCATTTCATTAATTTCAAGTAAGTTTCGAGTAAAGCTGAAGTAATGAGATTTATTTCATAGCACAAATTTATAATTAAACAATTTTACTAATTCGCACTTTTTTATGGTTATCTTCATACCGCCTCATCAACACACAAATTTTTACTTGTTTTAGAATACTTAATTTTAATTGTTTTTTAAAATATTTTGCACAAACATTACGAAATGTTAAAAAATTTTCGAACATAAACCTTGAGCTAAGATGATATTAAATAGCAAAATTAAAATTTTCTGTGATTAAATAAAGTTAATTCCTGATTTTCGGTCAAGGATATTTCTTATGTCTCTCCGCAATATTACTACGAAAAATAAAACAAGTTCAAATTGAAAAGCCGTCGCGCTTTATCGCAATCGTGAATTTTATCCGCTTCAAAAACATTATTTTCGTGTCCTTTCAAATGAAGAATCAAAACGATATCCAAGTATAAGTGTCCGGATGAAGGTGTGGCCTTAGCGCATGTCAGACATTTTCTCTGTCCAATATTTTGTCACATAGCAACCAATCAGATGCGAGTGTCTGTCATGAGAGTAAATACTCGCATACAAGCACATTCTTAGGTATTCATTGCTTAACGTTTAACATGTATATAAATAAGTATATTAGCAAAAAAAAAAAAAAAAATAAAAAAATAAAATAACGTTAAAAGACACATCGTCAAAAGCATAATAATTTCTGTTCCTCCCCAGAAACTACCTCGACTTATACTCGTTTATCGGTTTTTTGATAAATGGTTGAAGTATACTAAAAATTAATAATTGACTTATTTAACAAGCATGAGGAGGGCACAACAAGCACAAAACAAAACGTTATAGATTTAGAATGAGTGGATGTGGTGGAAGAAGTCACGGTTATGGTTAAATCATGATGTTGAATTATCAGAAATGTTTCAGTATTAAAAATAGAAAACGTATGAGTCTAAAAAATCATGTTGGCCCCAAACACTTAAGAGATTGTGAGCTTAACTTGGCTTAATCATATCAATAGTGTAGCTTAATTTTTTTTTTGCATTTCCGGTTATAAGCTTAAAACATTGTAAAACTTTGAGGTAATAAAACATTTGTCCAAGTATATTGACAATGAGTTATATTCCACCTACTCGTAGATTAAGAATGCAATAGGTTGAAAAATAAGACAAATATTAATATTAAGGAACTGAATCTACTGTTACCTGTTCTGCAGTTCTTTAAAATTCTCATATCAATCCATTTTTATATTCCAAACTACATAATATAGAAAAATAGTATAAACACTATAATTTTATTACAATTTTGATCGAACTTTTCATTTTACATTTTTTTTTATATTTTTTTAAAGAAGTGTCAAAATCCAAAGTCATATAACTGTTATTTTGGTATATATTTAATCTTTCGACGATTTTAAAGCGAATATTTGATGCTATTGTTTTTGATGAAACAGAGAATTTCTTTTACAGTCACTGTGATATTTTAATGGTTTTAAATTTATGTTAATTAACTGCTAACAAAATCATCTCCATTGCTGAGATGTTTTTCAAAGATAAGTATTTTTTACTTTAATGCACTGAATGGAAAATTATCCTCTGCTATATTCTTAAAAGCTGAGTTATTTTCAATTCTAGTAAGAGACTCATAAAAACATCCCATTAAGTACGTTAAACCTCAGTGCAATTAATTTATCCCATATAAAACAATAAATTGGTCTTGTCAAATCAACCAAAAACTGCTCTAAATAAGGAATACGAACATGACTTCAGATCACAAACTCCCCAGATGTCAACGCGCATCAATTGAAATTGTGTGAAAAATCCACTGAATACGGAATGCAGCAGTAGCAGCGCTTTCATGATACACTTCCCCGAGTAGCCCGAGTTCAGCTTAGCAATAACAATAACAAGAACAAAAACAAAAACAACAGCAACATAAACACAACCAGCTTTGTTTGGTTCCACATAATTGAATCATATCAGCTTTAGGGGTGACACCGTTTATTGGACATTTCAACCATCTAATAGACGTTGAAACGTTTTATTGAAAATCAAATTATATTGCTTGGAAGAGCACTAATTGTTGGTTGGCTTTGGTGTCTGGCAACAACAAAGCTGGTGTAAGGCAACAATTATAAGTGTGAGTTTGAGCCATGAGGTGAGTGCGAGGGTGGATTCCATCGTCATCGGTGCTGGTTTGGATATTTAACAGAGGGAACTTGCTACAGTTGGCGGGCAGTAACAAGGGACAATTAATTACCTTATCGTGTTGCCAGCACCGTGCAATTTTGGTGTTAAACTCGTAAATTGATTGCTCTGCGGTTTTAATCGATGCACATTTATTTCGAATCACGCACATTAATTGAATGAATGAATATGTTTGCAACGATATGATTACAGATGGATGGATGGTTGGAGGATTAGTAAGCAGGGTTAAGGTTATTAACTAGAAGAAGTTAATTGCTTTAAAGGATTGCAAAATAAATTGATACTTTGATATAACATCTGGGTTCAATGCTGACAATTGGTTAGGTTAGGCTTGCTATTGCCCAAAGTATGGATCTATTAAAGTGACTTGTATCCATAGCATCGGAGCTGCTTTAGAAGTTTGATGAAAGAGCAGAGTAATACAAGCAAAGGTCTAATTTGAGGTCTTATTGAGTATTACGATCGACTTAAGCACTTTTGAACTTTTGACAAGGGAAAATCAAAGTTTAGATTAGGTTAGATCATATGCTAAGAGAATCGTAATGAACCTATTACCCCACAGAAACACTTTACATAATGGTATCTTAAGGCCCTTTGCGACACAAGATTTAATGTCACTCTTTTTATTGAACAGTTAAAATATCAAACTTAATTTAAAATTATTGTTGTTGGTGTTCTTGTTTTTGTAAAGGCTGTTTTTTTTAAAAGGTGTAGAATTTTGAAATAAAATAAAATAAGGATGAATTCTTAAAATTGACATGAAATTTCGACTTTATTCAAAAGATAATCTTTTGGCATTATAATTTAAATATGATTTGTGGCATATGACTGAAACGGCGGTCCAATTTTCAATCAGTTTTTCCAACATTTGTGGCCATATATCGGCAATAACGCGGCTAACGTGTTCTCCAAGTTTTCGATCGTTTCAGGCTTATCGGCGTAGACTAGCGACTTCACACATACCCAAAGAAAATAGTCTAGCAGCGTTAAATCGCACGATCTTAGAGGCCAATTCACGGGTTCGGAACGTAAAATTATGCGGTTACCAAACGATTCCTTCAGTAAATCAATTGTGACACGAGCTGTGTGACATGTTTCGCCGTCTTGTTGAAACCACAGCTCCTGCACATTATGATTGTTCAATTGAGGAACGAAGAAGTCAGTAATCATGGCTCTATAGCGGTCACTATTGAATGTAACGTTCTGACAAGCATCGTTTTTAAAGAAGTACGAACCAATGATTCCACCAGACCATTAAGCATACCAAACAGTCAGTTTTTCTGGATGTAACGGTGTCTCAACATACACTTGAGGATTATCTTCACTCCAAATACGTCAGTTTTGTTTATTGACGTAGCCATTCAACCAAAAGTGAGCTTCATCGCTAAACCAAATTCTCTTAAGCAAATCAGGATTTATTTATTACATTCAAAATAAATTTGAACAATTTGGAAGCGTTGTTCAGGCGTCAATCTATTCATGTTGAAATGTCAAACCAAAGTAAACACAAATTACGAACTAAAACCTGCAAAACTGATAAATTGGACTAAAACTTTAGAGTATGATAACAGACCTACTACTATAGCATCCAAATGTTAGAATTTACAATAACAAGTATTTTTAAAATTCTCAAAGGCAAAAGCTGGCCTTAACCTTTCCTAAATTCTCGTGGAATCATCGTATTCTACTCATCAAATCATCGAATTGATAATTCCATGAATGCATTATTGAAATTTTTCTCTATGCTCTCTAGTAAACCGATGAAAAGTTGTTAGTGATCCAATTGTAATGTAGAACTGTAAGCGACAGGAGTCTGTTTTGTGCTGTTGAAGACTTATTAATATATATTCATGGTGTATGAAATAGTATAATTGATTACATTCGTCTGTGTAGTTATAACGTATTTTCCAGTAATATTTGATGGAGTGGAGAAAATTTTCGAGTTAATTTTTTTGACTCAGATTTTTCAATGAATCAGAACAGAACAGTGATTACTCTGTAGTGTAAGAATAATCAATAGGACAATCTGACTAGTATTTGTTTGATCAAAACTCGAAGAGTTCAAGTTGTAATACATTTTACCCCACTTGTTTTTTCTTTCATTGAAAAACCGGTTTTGTTTCTTCCTGATTTGTGTTTGTCGATTTATTTTTTTTTTCAGCTGATGCTTGCAATATTCATTTCTTTGAATTTTGGTTGCCATCAGACTAATGGCATGTTGTTAGTGCGATCGACTCTTGCTGAAGGTCCACGGTTCGAATCACGACAGTGGCAGAACATTTAATTTATAATGTAGGTAATATATTTATTTAATTATTGGCTTGTATATAATTTTATAACCAAAAATAAAAGTACACCACCTTTGACTCTTACGTCCTCGCCATGTTAAAAATACCTGTTGGATATATGAAAAAAATACAGATGTTGTACTACTAGTGGTCAGTATGCAAATGAATGCTTTATAGAAGTCTGTATAAACTGCGACTAATTGATGTCCGTTCTCGGACTTAGTTTAAGCTCTTATCTACTTGATAGTATATCTAGTGTTATATATAAAACCTTTATCATTTTTATCAATATCTTAAATTGATGATGATTATATCAGCATCAATACGATTTTTTCAAACTTTGTATGTATTTTTTTTTTTATTTATTACTAAGTCTGTACCTCCAAGTATCTATTCATGTTAAAACATACTGTTTGTCAAACATACTTTTTTTGTCGGACTTATAAAGCCTTTGTTTACGGGTTGTAAAAATCTTTTCTTGCGCAAATGCCCCTGAAGTTAGGCAAGAATGCGTACCAACTATTAACTATTTTTTACGGCTTCTTTATGTTAAACGGGTTGCTAAATACTTTCTGTTACCTTTTGACTTTTGAAAAGGACCAACCATGATGAGCCATATAACTTATAGGGTTGCATAATTGCAGTTTTTTTTTTGTTGTGTTTTTGCAAATACGGAAAGTTAAATTTTACCTGAAAACGTATAATCACTAGATGTTTTTATGACAACACAACAAAGAAATTCCCGTTAAAGAATGTGAAAGAGTCGCGGGTTGAGTTATGCGAAATATTATTTTGTTAGCTAACGGATTGGCAAGAGGTAAATTTTTAAGGGTTTAAATAAAAAGAGTTCCGCGAAAACTTCCAAAATTTTGTTTTGACTCTTACGTTTTTTAGTGTGCTATTTATTTAAGAAAATGGTTTATGAAACCTTTGACAATATATGATGAAATTTTACGCAAGTCGTCATAAACGAAAGGTTTACAACTTCTGAAGGTTATGCGCTAATGTTACTTGATTTTTTTAACTGATTAAAACAAAAGAATTGTCAAAAAATGAAAAAAAATTCCCGAAAGCAGTAAAAAGTGTTGATCATTGGCTACGAAAGGCTAGACCAACAAAACACAACTCATATTTTTAAGGAAGTGTCGGAGAACAAGCTGACTTTAGACTCTTGTTGCTAACATATTCAGAGTTTTTTGGAATATTTGGCTTTGCCTTAAAATTTAAATGTACCTGTTGGCACATTACTACTTTCCGCAGCGTAGCTTTTGTCATTTGTTTGCGAATATTTCGTCCTAGAATTCAACCCCTGATTTACACCCTCTTCTGCAGACCTTTTCTCTCTTCATCTCTTTCTCACAAGCTAAAAAGTTCAAAGTAATTAGATGTGGAAAATTAACTTTGAGAGATTAACAGGAATTTGTTTGTAACGCTTTTAATAAAGAGGCCTAGTTCCTCCGCCCATGTCAGCGCACCACGTTCGTTGGCACCGGCATAATTCTCAAAACAAATAAACAAACATTTCGTCAAGACAATAACTGTATTTGTCTACAATTAAGATTTGAATTGACTTTTCATATGGTTAAGCCGAGTAAACGTTTTTAATCCCGTTTACATATGCAGATCTAATTCGTTTCAGACGAACTGCACCGACATAAAAATAACATTATACCGAAAACAAAACCCCTTTCTTCGCGAATTATACTACCTAAGCCTTTATTTTTTGCTAGCAGATCAAAATTGGAAGGATTGAAAATCAAAGGATGCCTGACATACTCTTCGTCAGGTCAGATTAGTTGAATTTGGTAATGGCTTTAACTCGCCCGAAGAGATATGACTTTAGAGGCAAGGTTCCGCCTACTTTGCGCTAATCCATTTATGTGCTACAACTCGAACAAATATTTGTTTGTTTTAATGATTGTCGATGCCGAAATCGGGTTAAGAAAGGGGTACCTTTAGGTTGCTGCGTTCGTATGCAAAACTGTGTTGAGCCTTTCGTTCGGTAGGAAGTAGCCATAAAAGTATGATAGGGTTGCTAATTTCTAGCTACTTGTTGCTTATTCTCATGCTTTGTATTTCACAACCGATTCGGTATTTGGTTTGGTGCCACATAGAAAGGACGAAGGACAAAAGCACTGGTTGTTCACATCAGGTCGTTGGTAAAGACTAAATTAAATTCAATAGAGAAGATAATTGATAGGAAATTGTATCACTTATGATTTTCCAGGAATGACTCAGGCGGCAGAGTGGCCTAAAATATAAAATATTAATGCTGCTAATTGAAAGGTAACAAGGATATTGATGTGCAGACTAGGTGGCCATATTTGAATGCAAAAAAACAGCCACCTAGTTGGTTAAGAAAATTTAATCTGAAGTGGAGATCATTTAATTAGAAAGAAACACTCTGCTGTGTTCTCAAGATTCTACTCTCTTTTGCTCTTCTTTCAACATCGAGTCCGCAAATAATCTAGCATCATAAGAGGATCGAACTTCGAAAACGGCTTCTAAAAATAATATTATGCTGTTAGAATATTTGTAAAAGAAGCGACAAAAAAATAAACAAACGGCAGAGGCACATCCGTAGCGCCACCACCACCGCCAACGCCACCATCGACATGAGGAAGCCACTTAAGTGTTGCAGTTGAGTCGGCATTTTAAGACAGCTCTGCTAGGTTCCGAAACTACTTAAACAACAATTAGCATTAATAGATCGTTTGGTTGCTTTAATGAAGCTGTTAAGTGACTCAATTTATGTCATCGCTTTGATGCTGCCGTTTGCCACAATGTCACTTGGAAATTGTTTCCATTTCAAAGACCACATGCAAAACTGCAGTCAGACAATCATCCAAATCGACGCCTGGACTAAGCGATGGAACATAAGGCTGATTCTCCAAGTTGTGGTTTTCCTAATTCAAGTGTTGCAAGTTACAACGGATATTAATTTGACAACATTTAGTTCCGCATCAATTTAAAACAACAACTTGCATAGCTTGAAGGAGCTGTTTGCTCTAAGTAGTCTCTTGAATGGGTGCAATTGAATAGATTGCCATTAACTGGCCTTGTGATAGCTTCATAAAGAAATATATCGAACTAACCACATCCATTCGATGAATGCCAATGTCGTTTAGTATTCTTTAAGTTTGTGTTCCTCTTGATGGCATACAAAAAAAAGTCCTGCATGACACAAAAAATTAACTAAGCATTTAGTAGTTTATTGCGGTGTGAGGTCATAAACGCTCCTGCTAAACTCGAAATTCCTGGTAGAGCCGCTGATTCTGCATTCAAAAGGTTCGGTCAATTTCGCGGTTACCGGCATACAAATTTTTCAACGAGTACTGTACAGTATAGAATGTGCAAATGGCGGCCTGTTTGTATGTCCACAGCAAGATGTGTTTTCCAAAATCAAGCGTAAAAAAGAAAAACTGATAGTCGATATGCGAAATGCAGAATTCGAATGAACAACAACAACTACTAGAAGAAACTGATATGTATATGACCCCAATAAAAGTGTTAAGGCTGGAAGGTCAAAAGGCGCGTATTAGAGAAGTAATGGTTTTTTGATTTTTGGAATTTTGTCGGTATGTTTGTTTCAATTTCGATTTTTTTTTTTTAAATTGAAGTAGTTAATCGGTTTGGTATGATATTAACACAAATTAATTCTCAATTCTAAAAAAGCATGCAGAAAGTGCGAGTTGAACTGCCAATTGAAGGCGGCATTTTATAAAAGAAGGTTTTTCGAAACATGCAATGAAATTCGTTGGTTTGTTGGCATTAACAAGGCTATAGCGTGCTGGTTATGATGGTTATGTCATGGCTGTACTTGATAAAAATTAATTTTAACATACCGTCTGACAATTGGCAGATCTCCAATTAAACAAAAAAAACAAATCGGCCATTTCAGCCCTTGAAAGGACTTTGACCGAGCTTCTTATGATCAATTGTGTTGTGTGTGTTATTAAATGTTTGCACACAATTAACCGAGAACTGGACCTACATGTTTTATGCCGACTCCGGACGGCTCATGTTCTCAAGAAGCTTTACATGGCATTATTTACTCTCTCTGGTTTGCCATTGTCTGCAGAGAGGTGGTGACCGATCAGAAAAATTTTTTATTGATAAAACTTTTCGTCGCGACTGGGGATCGAACTCGGGCTCCGAGCGTGCTAAGCCACACACTTAACCTGCACGCCACGGTCACCACTGCTCCAATTACGTCTAACTTAATATCTTAACACATAAGTGATAAGACAAACCATATTTTTTTCTTTATTTCGATATAGTTTTGGCTTTTAAGTAAAGCCAGAGGATGATAGGGTGTTACTAGAAGCAGATTTCTTGTCGAAATAGTCAGACTGTGTAGTTTAAATTCGACAGAGTTGTTTGCTCGGAAAGAGAAATTTTTGAATTTGGAACTAAATTTTTCACACAATTGTCATTTGAGCAATGTTTAAAAGATAATTTTGGTTTTGAGAAAAATTCAAAATCGATCAATTTATAAGCTATCCTCAAACCAAATTTTAAATCGATTAAATGCGGATTTTTGTACAAACATAGTATTTCTGTTTTAAAATGTTGGGAGTCCCCTGAAGTGAAAACACAATTTTTAAAAGTGGTATGCTTCAAAAGTGGGAGTAGTTGAAGTCACAAAAAAAACCTTAGCCTATAAATTATTTAGATAAAGCAGTACCAAACTCATCTAACTTTTACTCGGCACACTAGGATCATTTCAATATTGTTAATATCTCATCAAAAGTTTTTTAATTTTTTTAAGGAATTCATTACTCTTTATAGTAGCAATATTTTCGTATAGTATTATTTTTTTTTTTTGTGTCAACATTTCAACAAATATTTAAAGAGTCTGATAACCATTTCCTTGTTGAAAATATTCTTAGCAGAGTTTTAACATTTTAGAGAAATAGATGGAAGCAGTTTTTGTTTTCTTCCATTACTTTACTTTTTAGCATTTCACACAGAGTCAATTTTTTTTTATTACAGCCATTGATCATTCCATGCAAGGTCAATTTCTTTTTAAGAATTCTACGAAATACCAGTCCAAAAATTGCACTGAAATGAAACTAGATAACTAGAACTGTAATTCCAAGGCAGATTTTTATGTTTTTGTTTGTAAAAAACGGAAAGTGGATAATCGTTTCCATTTGTATTACAGAACAACATCGAACAAAACCCGTCTAGGTAACAAACAATTTCTGCCAAAAAAGACCACGAAGATTGTAAAAAACGCACAAAGCGATTCTAAAAAGTGCACAACAAACTGATTTCATTTTTTAGAAATGGTGCGCGCGATGAAACCTCAAAATCAATGCAAGCTGAAAAATACGAGCTGCTGCTGCTGTGGCTTTATGATGCAGCATTAGTTAGACGAGTGCAGCGAAACTAAAAAAACGTTTGACGTACATATATTTTACAACCCGGCTATAAACCTTGGTTTAAAGTTAAAAAAAAGGTCAAATCGCCATCAAGAACACTAACAACTTATTTGCTGTTTAAAGTTAGATTTTCCGCGATCTTTTAAGTCAAACCGCAATAAAACTAAATGCAGGACACTGAAATCCTTAAAGATGCTGCTTAGAATTGCAAACAATTATTTTTAACTAACGTAAAAAAGTGAATATTCTGGTTTGTAAATAAAAAAAAATTACTTTGAACAATAATAGCTGCAAAGCATTTATCTAAGGAGGCGCTAAAAGTCTTTATATGAGCGTTTTGGTTCAAACGCTGAAACCCATTCCATGTAACTATGTACTGTTGAACGGACATGCGCTTCCGCTGGTAGCTTATGTATCTGAATGGTTATTTTTATCAATCAACTCCTCACCGCACCAGTGATTGCAGCAATCATTTTGTTTTCATTAAAGTCGTGAAACTTGCCGAAGGAGTCTTGGCAAGTATGCCACCGTAAATAAAGAAGATCCATTAATCAACTGACTTTCAGACTTTTCTATTGCTTTCTCTTCTCTTTCTATTGCAGGGTAGTCAGCCTGAATGTATGCATCATTTTGTTTATTGAGTTTATATTTATTAACTGCCGTCAATATTTATAACAATATTTGTATCCTTCTACAAACGCTGTTCATTTACAATAATTTTGTCGCACTCAGTGTTGCTACTCCCCCTCTTCAACAGCACAATTTTGACCAAATTATACCAATTAAACGTTGCTGACTGCTGCGTCCCTTATCAATGGAATTTGGACGGTTAAGACTCACGTTCCGCCATTTAACACACATTTAAATCTGTTCATTTCGGTACGTTCGGAACAACATACATGTTCATGTGTGTGTGTGTATGTATTTGTGTGTGTTCGATGCTATGCCACATCTGTATGCCGCACGCATTTCCGTGTCCAATTATACTGAAACAACAGCTACTCCTCGTTGTTGTAGCTGGTAGCTGGTAGTCGGAGAGGGCGAGCGAGTGGCCGAATCATCATAGACGGGCGCGACACAAGGAGTATGGAAATTATGAACATGCATAACATTTATTCGATTACATCATCGGGTTTATTATTCAGTCGGGGTTATTGTTGTTGTTGTTGTTGATGCTGTCCTTTGGCATGTCGCATTGTCCTGATTGTGCGATAATCTGAAATTTACATCTATTAAAATGGGGTGATCTTTATTTTCGCCTATTGATGTCACATAACGATTACATCCCGAATTGGTTACGCGTACATCGTTAATACGTTTGTCATTTTTGCTTATCAAAGTAATAAAAATAAAATGTTGATGTTTTGACAATATTATGAGGATAAATTCTGCACAATAACCAGCTATTATTTATATCTATTTAACAGATACAAACTGATGTGGCCATAGCTGAGCTATAGCCAGTAGAGCCATTAGTTATTCTTTTTTAGGTAGAACATTAATATTTTTACTGAATGATTCGTTATTTAAGTTCTCTTAAATTATTTCCAAAACTTAGACAAAGTCGTTAACTATCTGGTTTGCCGAATATCCGACCTAAATTAACTTTTCTATAGTAAAGTACGAGTACTAGTCGATACTGACGGTGAATAAACACAAAATAAATTCAATGTTCGCAGATACAAGCCGATTTTATTCATTAATGACATGTACAACTCTTTTCGAACAAATTAACATTATTTGTTATTTGATTAAGATTTATTTATAATTTGCACAGCTAGAAACTACCGGGGATGGTATAGGGTAAAAGGAAAACCCTATAGGGATGGGGTTGGAGAGCTGCCTGAATGGACCTAGAAAACACACGAGCTGGTGGCATCAGGTAATAAATTCCTCCTGAACACTTCCCATAGTAAAGAAGCAAAGTAAAGAAAGAGAGGATTGAATGGTTTTATCCCCTATCAAATATATCGCACTACGCTGAATTCGGTACAGAAGCTCAAATTATGATCTTGAAGCCCCGGAAGTGTGCGAATTGGACTTAATTTTTGGCCTAATATACGAGGTGTTGATCAAGCAAATATCATTTGGAGTGTAGTATTTTTGTACCGTTGTAAGGCACTTGGTCGCTTCTTCCCACACATGGAAAACAAAGAAGATTATAGTCTGAACCATGCTGTACTCTTGCATCGATGGAGTGTTCTCTCGACAAAATGCTGTCGATCACGACACCTATGGATCAGTCCTTGAGAAAATACGTGATCAACCGTGCTCCAGATAGTTCATGAAATTGAAGTTTATTACGTAACTCTCCACAGCTTTGGAGAACGAAGACCATATCACCATGGGTGGGTAGTTTACAGTGTTCGTAGCATGGTCCTGTTTTGTTACTGGCTGGACATTTGCGATCTTCCAACGAGATTGAAATACTCCTGTCCTATAGGAGATGTTGAAAAGCCAAGCCAGGTTAGAAGCACACGCTTTAAGCACAATTGGTGGCATTATCATTTAAATTAACTATCCCCTCAGCAAAAAGTCAAATTGTGATACTTACGATTTCACTGAACTGCAAAAAACTAGCAAACACTTTGTAATATTAAAGGTAATAATATTAAAAATATTATTCTTTTTTAGGTAGAACATTAATATTTTTACTGAATGATTCGTTATTTAAGTTCTCTTAAATTATTTCCAAAACTTAGACAAAGTCGTTAACTATCTGGTTTGCCGAATATCCGACCTAAATTAACTTTTCTATAGTAAAGTACGAGTACTAGTCGATACTGACGGTGAATAAACACAAAATAAATTCAATGTTCGCAGATACAAGCCGATTTTATTCATTAATGACATGTACAACTCTTTTCGAACAAATTAACATTATTTGTTATTTGATTAAGATTTATTTATAATTTGCACAGCTAGAAACTACCGGGGATGGTATAGGGTAAAAGGAAAACCCTATAGGGATGGGGTTGGAGAGCTGCCTGAATGGACCTAGAAAACACACGAGCTGGTGGCATCAGGTAATAAATTCCTCCTGAACACTTCCCATAGTAAAGAAGCAAAGTAAAGAAAGAGAGGATTGAATGGTTTTATCCCCTATCAAATATATCGCACTACGCTGAATTCGGTACAGAAGCTCAAATTATGATCTTGAAGCCCCGGAAGTGTGCGAATTGGACTTAATTTTTGGCCTAATATACGAGGTGTTGATCAAGCAAATATCATTTGGAGTGTAGTATTTTTGTACCGTTGTAAGGCACTTGGTCGCTTCTTCCCACACATGGAAAACAAAGAAGATTATAGTCTGAACCATGCTGTACTCTTGCATCGATGGAGTGTTCTCTCGACAAAATGCTGTCGATCACGACACCTATGGATCAGTCCTTGAGAAAATACGTGATCAACCGTGCTCCAGATAGTTCATGAAATTGAAGTTTATTACGTAACTCTCCACAGCTTTGGAGAACGAAGACCATATCACCATGGGTGGGTAGTTTACAGTGTTCGTAGCATGGTCCTGTTTTGTTACTGGCTGGACATTTGCGATCTTCCAACGAGATTGAAATACTCCTGTCCTATAGGAGATGTTGAAAAGCCAAGCCAGGTTAGAAGCACACGCTTTAAGCACAATTGGTGGCATTATCATTTAAATTAACTATCCCCTCAGCAAAAAGTCAAATTGTGATACTTACGATTTCACTGAACTGCAAAAAACTAGCAAACACTTTGTAATATTAAAGGAAGTCTTACTTTATCTGATCTAATAATACAGTATTAATATTAAATATGATGAGATAAACCAAATTATCCATATTTTGTCTATGTCACAACAACGAACATATCGCACACTAAATACAAAACAGTCACAACTCAAAATTTTTTATATAGAATTTTTGTTATAATCAATTTATAAAACACATATCTGACTATGTTTTCCGTTATTTTCTTCATTAACTGGAAGAATGAAGTTTTTGTGTTAAATGAAAATTGTTTTTCTTCTGCAGTTTCAACCAAAGAGTTTTATTTTTCGCTTTTCCTGAAAAGTTATATTTTTTGAGTTGTGACTGTTTTGTATTTAGTGTGCGATATGTTTTTATTTATTTTTGCTATTATTATTTCCTTTTCTTCAATTCAGAAGTCAATGAGCCTTAAGAAGCAATAGTTTTTTACAAACACTAATAAGTCAAAAAACCTATTTTAAAGTACAGCAAATTATTTTCTTATTTGGGAAATACTTTGTTTTGAGTTGACTTTATATGATTCGTGTAACATATCGTCGTACAATCGTCGCCAACATGTGAGTGTGTATTTTGATAAATCTACCCTGCAAACAGTTTCAATCGCCTGAGGATCTCCAGCGAATCGCTTGATAGATCATACAATCGCCGGCGAGCTCTTCTGAGAGTAAATCGGGTATTGCCGAATGTAGGTAGCTGAGGCCATCAAAGCGATTCTCCGGGAAGATTCTCTGACGAATCGCCAAGAGGAGTCTAAAGCGATTCGCCGAGAAGATTCCTCAACGCATCGCCAAGAGGAGTCTTAAGCGGTTCGCAGGGAAGAGTCGTACACGAATTGGCAGAAGAGTCTTAAGCGATTTGCCGACAAGAGTGGCAAACAAATCACTTTTAATGGTCCTCTTCATATTCCAGAGCCTACTTCATATTCCAATAGTAAATTTTGAAAATTTTTTTAAAAGAAGCCATCCTCCAACGATCGCCGGAGTGAGCAAAGAAATATTTTGAAATTTTTCGAGAATCGCTAATAACTTCCGATCCAACTAATCTTCCGATCGTCATCCAAATGTTTGCAGGGTACACTACGAATGTTAATTATAAATAAAGATGTTACATTAGTTTTACTCAACTTGTATTGCTGACATTTATTAAAATAAAATTCCAACTTGATTGCTGTACAAATTGTTATGTTTCACTTAAAAGCCGACACTGCGATGGTTTGAGCCATAAAATAGAAACTCACATCATTATGGCGTCAATCTGCAAAAGAGGCAACCGATTTCATAAAAGAGGATTCACACATTTTCAAAATAATGTGTACAAATCAGTTAATGCTTAGTTTCTTCAAACTTGGTTAGACAAACAAACAATTCCATTCATAAGCTGACTTCCATACAAACTGACTACCTATAACTTCTATGATGAAAGAGTTTTTGTTGTTGCAAATGCAATGTTGACGACTGGTGAGGCTTTTGCTTTGATGTAGTGGTTATGGCTCAATAAAAGCAGCTATTCATTTGTGTAATGATCTTAAACCAAATAAAATCTATCTAAGGGAGAAATCTTTCATCATGTAAAAATTATATTGATCTATTTGAGGATTGTGTCTGGTAAAATATCTGTTGGTGCATTACTGCTGACACCTTTTTGCGTTTATAACTAATGAACTGTTGCCGCTGCTGGGTTGGGTTATCATCGCTTTATAGTCATAGCGAGTTTAATACTACCAAAAACAACTGCAACATCAACAAAAAAGCAAAAAAAATACTCTCTCTCCTTAGTTTTTCAACACATATGAGACCATAAAAAGTGCTAAGCTTAAAGGTGCTAATTCACTATTAAAAGAAATCAAAACAAGTCAAATAAAAAACTAAATCCTTTTTTCTACACCGCATTCATTCAGTATTTCCGTAGGTTCCAACAGAGTCGTTAGATTTCTACACATAATCTCGATGGTAATAAAATTTAATTTATTTGACTATCACATCGATGCTGAATGGTAAAATATTCATTCCAAACGAATATAATGCGCTTTATTGTGGATGGATGGGTATCAATAATTGCAGAAATACCACAAAGTCAAATTCCAATAACATACAACAGTAAACAACAAAAGATTCCCATGAAGTCAACTCACTCAAGCCTCCATAAAGTTGATTGGCCCAATAAAAATAAGGAAATTAGAAGCAACTAACTAATTGATAATAATTCAACGCTTAAAGAATGAATAGGACAAAAAAACAAAACCACGCTTAGCTACGACAGCTCAAAACTTATGATTTCTAAAAGCTAAGCTGAGGCTCACCCGCTATATATGACTTAAACAGCATACAAATGGTCATCGCTGCTGGTGCTCGTTGTAAAAACCCTTAAAATGCCTGACACACACTCATACTTTGGTTGTAGTAAATATTTTGAATGTTTCGTCACTTCTAATCCCCGATGATTAATTATGTCATGAACCTGCAAATTCGCCATCTAATCTCTTGTAATCTTGCAAAGCCTATCTGCACATCTGACAAACGCAGGTACATCATGGTTGCGTATCATTTCCAGCCATACACCCGTATTCAAACCGCCCCGTGTTTAAAAATTAATCATCAAAACATTGTTATTAAATTGCTACCTACACAAACACACAGCCAGACACGGAGCCGGTTATGCCAGCAGGCTTATGTCGTACCCTTAATCCGAAACGAGCAACATCCGAAATTCTTCCAACTCCACTCCCGAGGGAGTTAATCGCAAGAGTATCAAACCCTTGTCGCTATCTTTATTATTAAGTAATAAAAAGTTAACACTTGTGCCACCACGCTACTACATAAGTCCGTAGCAAGGAGCAGTGATTCGGCCTGCATCTTAAACCGCCCCTTGCATCGCCTGGTCTATCCTAAAACACGAATAGACAATTTTTTATGATACTCAACTTGTCAAAACATATTTTTGATTGAGCGTACACACTCAATTAGGTCTAGGCTCGTAACACTTCTGTTAACACTTCCGAGTAGCGCTAAGCGTAGCATAAATGGTGGAAGCAGCGAGTGGCAACATCTACCCTTTTGCCCTTTTTTATCGCAACGAAATTGTTTCAAATGTTTAAGTGGCTGCTTTTGCCTTTGTTTGTGTGGAATACCACTGCCAAAGTGGCAAGGGGTTGAGTAAATGTTGAAATGACTTTGACGCTACAAGCGGCAAGGTTGGCTGCACGATCTGTATTAACAAGTTCAAACAGTCAAAAATAAAACGTAACATCTAGTAATACAAGATTTTGATTATGAAAAACGAATATTGTAGAAAAACCTTAGTTCACATTTAGGGAGTCTTTTTTTATTTCAACGGCTAAATAAACGGTTATTGTGTTTTGAATTTACTACTTATTAACTACTTACTTTGACATAATTTTGAGTGCTATTTGAAAATAAAATGGCGAAATTTTGCTGTTTTTTTTTCGTTTCAGATCGAGTAAGATTAATTCTGTAATAAATAGAATGCAAAACGTCAATTAGACTGTTTTGATAAAATCTTGTTTAAAGTTTAAGATATGGAACCATTTCTTATATAGTCGTAACTTCTAAAGATATCGATCTGAAAAACGTATTCTACATAACTTTTTATGAAAAAACAAAAATTAAAAATTTTGTAAAAAAAAGAACAGGAATTAAAACAAATAAAATTTGGCAATCAGATATTTGTACTAGGAGTTTCATGGTTTTTTTTTTAGATTTTGATGGGGTGTTCAACTTACGGAACAAAAAATTGTTTCCCCAATTTCATGCTTTCTAGAAGAATGGTCATACATTTTTTGTTTTGAAAGTAATCCAATCAGTATCGTCAGCAAAGTTGTAGCTAATGACATGCTCTTTCGGTCATTCGGTCAAATGAACGGTCATTCATTTGGAGATAAGTTATGGCCAAAAATGCTAGAGGATTTTGAAAATAGTAAAAAAATTATCATTTTGAAATACAAGGAGCGAATAGATAAGTAAAAATGTAAAAAAAAGATTAATGAATTTATTCGACCCGAGGGCGTTTTTCAGACTGCTGTGGATTATCATCATTACCCTCGCTGGCAACATTTTGGTCATGACTGTTTTCATCGGAATGATCGGTCAGCTCGTTCAAAAATATTCTGGGTCTTCCTTTTCTTCTTGTTCTTTGAAAGACTTTTTGTACCATCAACAAATTTCATTGATTATCAATATCATTGATCTAGAGATTTCTTTCCTCAGTACCTGAGACGATAATAAATTTCAATGTTTAACAGTTTTCAATCATCGTATTGTTGATAGTGGAAATGAGTTGGAGTTAAAAATATGCATGTCATAGTTTTACTTTTTTCAAACGGCAATTTTTTAATATAATAATATTTAAAATCCTTCATTAAATGATTCACATTTTCAATTAGCAATTGGATTTTTTTTACAAACTCATCAAAAATTTTGAAAAGTTTGCTAAAAAGCTTGCCAAATTTTGTAGGAATTGTAGAATAAATTCAAACCTAGATAACCAAACCACTTCTTGTACTACATTCATTTCGCGTTATAGCTACTAGCAATATTAATTCTGTCTTCGATAATTTGTTATGTACATTAGTTTTTGAAAGTATATTGGAGTTTTTAATATAATGTCTATAAAATTTGGATTTTCAAACAAACAATTTGGTTTTTTTTTAATAAAAACGTCGGAAAAATGTAAAAGACTCTAGCAATAATTCATATTGTACGAATCAAAAGTCAAACATTTTTAATAAGAGAGAAATAAGAGGGATTTTAGTGTGAAATAGAGAGAGAAAGTATCTGAAAAGAAATTCAATCAATACGAAATGGAATAATAATCTGTTGATTCAATATTTACATCCAGGGATCGTACCGGCTATGGTTTTTATCGAAAGTGTCACATATGAACTGTTATCTTTTAATTTTAATTTTTTCTGACAAAAATAAAAGTTACTTTTGACTTTTATTTTATCGGTAAAAATAACAGTTATTTTCTGCCGTTTATTTTTTCGGTCAAAAATATCAGGTAATTTATATTTTTTCAAAAGAAATTTGAAACCGACTAAAAAACTTTTGATACCATTATTTTCATCTCATCGGTGAGACATTTTACACATGGTGTCAACAGTTCAAGCTGTCAAGCGGCCTTTAAAAAAACACAAATTTCCTGATATTTTTGACCAAAATAATTAAAGTCACAAAATAACTGGTATTTTTGACCGATAAAAGAAAAGTCAAAAGTAACCTTAATTTTTCCCCGAAAAAATACAAGACAAAAAAATAACAGTTAAATTTTAACTTTTAAAGAATCAGTCTAAAATTTAAAAGGCACTTAATATTCGTGAGGCTGAGAACATTTGTAACATAATGGTATATTTGAAAAATTTTTTCAACAATTTTTTTCATTTGAAAATTGTACAATTACAGTTATTTTCGGTCTTTGTTTTAGTTCAGCTGGTGTTTTAGTTGCTTTCGAGTGTCTTCTCAACGTTGTCAAATCTTCATAGGCAAATCTTGTTGATAATTGTGTTTTGCTTCCTGATCATAATAGTGGAGTGAGGCCCTCGTAAAGCAGCGAACGTCGATTGTTGAGTGTATCTTAAATATTGCACTTTTAACACTTTTTTGCTTTTAATATTAAATTGAATTAACGGTTTTGCATGTTGTCAATCATCTGTCAAGTTTTTGATTAAATTAAGCTTTAAGCTCATTATGCAGCGAACATTTTTTCCCGCTAGATGTAAATGTAGATGCCTTTATATTTTCGTTTGAAGCTTAAAGAAATAAATTTTCCGTGCATACTTGTAGGATGAAAATTAATGTTACGGACAAAATGCATTCAGTATTAATTACATTTTGTTTGTCTGTTTATCATGTGCCTATGTGGCGTAATGGTGGAGCTTCCGACTGATGAGCAATGATGGTCCGGGGTCAATTCTCGCTAACGGCTATAATTTTTTGAAAATTTTCATATAAATTGAAAACGTTAGCCTAGCGTCACGAATAAGAGACCTTGAAATTTCGCTTGCCGCCAGAGAAGTTTCATTTCAAAAATAAATAATAAACTCGTTTATTTTTCGTTCGTTTAAAGAGTTTAAAAACTCTTTTATTGTATTTTACAAAGGTTTTTTTCAATACCACCGCAACATACTACAAGAAATGAATTTTATATAAAGAATATATCGCACGCTAACTAGAAAATGATCAATTCAAAATTTATAAATTTTTTCCGTAGAGCTAAGATGAGTACAAAGTTTTCATATCTCCATCGAATGTCAAAATTTTATTACGAAAAATAAAAATTCAATAATTTTGACTCGTGCTTTTCCTGTTTTATTTTAAGTTGCAATAGTCAATGCAATATTAAATGTCGTATAGCCGTATAAGGGGCCGGCCACACCCTGAGCGACAAGCGACATCGCTTAGCAATAGAACATATTTTAATTTCCCGAGCGAATATCTGTTCACTTGGGAAAAATTGAAAATTGCTAGCTCAGTCGCTCAGTGCGTGGCCCACCCCTAAGTCGTATAATGCTCATGTTGAGCTACATTCAATTCAGCAGAGATTAAGCTGTATTCTTTTGAATTATGAGTATTTATAAATGATAGCACATGTTTGTATTTCAATTAAATGTAAATTTGACTTTTTTGTTGTTCTATTGAAATTGGTTTCCCGTACATGATGATTCGCCACTTGGGCACGTCTGTGGCACTTTGTTGGGAATCCATACTGGAAACAATTTCTCAGCTCATGATTTCTACATTATTTCAATTGCAATAAATATACACATAATAATGAAAACAAGAAATGATGAAATAAAAAATTGCAACAACAACATATGTCAGCATTATGCGAAAGATAGGAAAGAAAAATTAAGCAAAAGACGATTACAGTAAAATTCGAGGACATTATACTCGGGCTTCCTGTTGATAGCAGGACGGTCAAGTAACAAATATTTGAAAATAATTACAATTAATGTTATCTACAGTTAGACTACAAAGGATGTCACTGTTGGAAGATTTGAAACCTGTCGCGTGCCACCAGGTTGCCAAGATTTCGTTAGTATTTGAGACTGTGTGTGTGTGTTA
The DNA here is from genome assembly GCA_958299015.1 of Tetanocera ferruginea. Classification (NCBI taxonomy): domain Eukaryota; kingdom Metazoa; phylum Arthropoda; class Insecta; order Diptera; family Sciomyzidae; genus Tetanocera; species Tetanocera ferruginea. The sequence continues at coordinate 2,372,575 of OY282640.1, read as the reverse complement.
AAGCCTTGAGCTCAGTTTGAGATGTCCTAGGATCATTTTCATTTCGCACGCCTGATTGCAATGTTGGCACTGTTCATGAATTGAATGTCACACACATTGAAGCCTTGGTTGTTGCATGCTTCCCAACGGGAGGGGCCCTCTTTTTTTGGTCGCTCAATAAAGGACATGCGACAAACTCTCAATCTAGTCAATTGTTGATCACATCAGAGACTGAACAAAATGGCTTGTGCCGTTGCTGGTGGGGGTGCCTGGAGCGTTGCTGTTTGTTGGTTGAAGGTTAATTATCGCACAGTAAGGACGACAAAGAGTGGACATTTGTGATCAGAGAATATAATTGTGGATTTGTTTATGTACACTCTTGGTGGGCAACAACGAACGTGCGTGCGTCTCTCTGACCATTTGCCAGTCACTAGGTAAAGTAATTAACCGATGCTCAGTATTTCAAGGACAATGGGGAGCAGCTGCACTTTTCGAAATTTCAAAATTATTACTTCTAATGAATTTACCGAATGATGATATATTGCACCTACTAATGAGGTAGCAAGTTTGTATACTTCTTCAATAGTTTACGAATATTTTTCTTTTGTTTTGCCTCTCGACTAATTGCTCAGCCATAAAAATATTAATACAAATCATCATAAACACTAAGTTTAAACGAAATTCATGATTGATTTTTATGGCTGATATGACGTCTCTTAAATGTCAGGTAGGCAGCCTTAACATCGTGTAACCTTGGCGGATTTAACGCTAATATTTCTGCGGCGAATTCATTTGTTAGTTGAAGAAGCTCTTGACAAAAAGACATTTTGTTTAATTTGTTCAAAAGTTTAATTGATTTATATATAATTTTGATTTGTTTTTTCTTAATTTACAATAAAACTTAGCTAAAACTTAACTAATAATTGATTTGTGGAGTTGTGTTTTTTTCCTTTATAATACAATTCAAGTCATCGAGACTTAATATAATAAGTTAATTAAAAAAATAACGACTATGCGAAATAACGGCTTTTCAAAACTAACTATTTTTTAAAACTAGTTTGTACAATTTTAAAAATTAAACTTGTGTAAACTGCATTTAGCACCACGATCACATGAAATACTTAAAATAAATACTAATTTTTTGTTGTGGCGGTAATAATCCATATAGGTTGCACCGCACTTTCTGGTTGTTCTGCTAGGCTGCTCCTGTCATCCTAGACCTCCGTCTTGTATGGCTTAAAGAGCTTGGGTTTGGGCTCAGATATAATCGTGTGCGTTGGAGAATGCGATGATGTTGTTTGACGAATGGTAGGAATAAGTAGGCCGCCGGTTGACTGTGTTCCGGCAGGCACGGGGCTACTGCTATATGAAGCAGTGGAGTCGTGGGAGCTGACCGAGACTGGTGGCAATAATGGCAGCGACATGGATCCGTTGCTTGTGGCACTCGTTGTTACGGCTGGGCGCATCGGACTTAAGCTTCGGTCAAATACTTTGGTATGATCTGAGCCAGCAGGACTTAGCGACAGCGTAGAGTGTGTGGAGTGCGGTGACGAGGATGACTGCAAGTCGAGTGGTGGAGTGTGTGGTTTTGGCATGCTGAGTGTAGCATAGCTGTGAGGCATGGCACCTAACATTGTAGGATAGCCCATTGGAGCTGCACCCATGGCGACGGCAGCAGCTGCAGCTGCTCCAGGCATTGCATGCGACATATGGGGAGCAGGTGGTGCTGGACGCGCTGGAATGTGGTAGGGGTTGTAGCGATATTGGCCATAAGGCGATGGTCCAGTCACTTGCATTGAAGGCATTGCAGAGGCCAGCATTGGATTTCCAGCAGGATAGGGTGCATATGGCATGCCGACGCTATTGGCAGCTGCTTGCAGAATGGAAGCAGCGAAAGCGGGATCTGAATAGACGGCAGCATATGGCCAGGCGACGGCAATGCGCTGACGTTTGTCTTTCATGCGACGGTTCTGGAACCACACTTTAATAGTGGATTCGGGCAGATTCAATTGGGCCGCAAGTTCACAGCGTCTAGGGCGGGAGACATAGTTCTCTTTGTAGAATTCCTTTTCGAGACGAGCCAGTTGATCACGTGTGAAAGCAGTTCGATAACGACGAACTGATGGATCAGCGGGAATCTCAGAATTTGAACGGCTGCCATTCAGTGAATTATCCGGACTGGATAGGCAATCTAGAGAGAAGAGAAAATTGTGCTTTTAGTAAAATGTTCACAAATAATAGTGAGTGTTATCGTTTATTCTCCAGGTCTTGAGAACTTACCATTTGGGGAAGGTGGCGGTGTCTGGGGCTTGCCGTAATGAGACGAGATCAAGTCGACTACCAGCGGTTTTTGATCTACGTTGTTTTCATGATGCGAATGATGGTTTTCCATGTTATAAGTTCTATATCCTTGCATTTTGTTGGATGATTTGTAATAATTGCGAAATCGAAAAAAAAATGTTAAATCGGTCGAGGCACCAGAATATTTTCCGCGACTATGATGATACGCTCAATACTCAAGGCGGCTTTGGTGAAGCGTATTAACGTTGTTTCAAATGCCAAGCTTGCGGAAGATGAGAATGATGATGTCGATGTTACTTGTGTCGATACTACAGCTCAAGTGTGATGATCTCAACAACCCCGAAACCTTTTATACCCGCCCTGAGAGTGGCATGCAGAGGCGACAGAGGCGTGCTCTTTCAACCAAACAATGGCGGATATTCTACAACAAAAACAATAACATAGCACATAGCAACCAATGAGCTAGTGTTTTGTGTACGAGATACGAAAAGAGCACAACTAACAGAAAGCAAAAAGAGCACTAATACCAACAACAACAACACATACAGTGTAGGTAGCACAATCGTTGTTGGATGGGATGTCAAGGCATGGCGAGGCGGTAAGACATGGCATGGCAAGGGTGCTTAATGCATCAACGGTGCTAATGCTGTGGTAGTCAATGGGAAAGCATAGAGTTCTGTGTCTAACTCTCCTGAATATGTTGTATTACAGTCCTCTCCGCCGTTCTCCGCAAAACGCAGACAATAATGTGACGATGACGGCGATTACGATGCTGAAACAATGGAATAAAAAAAAAACGCGTCAACGAGCACAAAAGCGGGTTTCCTCGAAGAACCCATCATCATCTGCTGTTGGAACGAGATGGAAAACTTAATAATTAAGTTATAATGGCAAAACGAAGTGATGTACGGGGCTTTGGTGCTGCTCGTATGGCTTGGCATAGAAAACAATTGGGTTGGTTTGTTGTTGGTTTTTTATTCGTTCGCTACTCCCGACACATTTTGTATTCATAGCGATGAACGAATCTTTTGTTTCATATGTCCGCAAACGTATCCAGCCACGGGAGTGAATGAGATATGAAAAACCTTTAATAATTGGATTTTATCTGTTTCATCAAGAATGATATCGCATAATGGGCTTTAGGGATTGGGAGCCCATGCTGCATCAGCAGAAGCAGAATCGGTAACAGCCAGCAGGGTATGGTGTATGGCATGGTGCTGAGCGTGAAAGATGGAGTCATGGGTGGGTCACAATGTATTGTTGTAACATTGAGTGGTATAGAAATGAACTTGGAAATGGAGTTAGTGAAGTGAAAACGCAGCGTCTTTTGCTATTTCTTCATTATGTGCCTAGGTATACTAGAGTATTATTTGACTCGTTTGCTGTTTCTATGGTTATTGCATCGGTGATGGGCTCATTCCCTGGCAAACAGAAACATTATATCCCTCAATATATATACTTCAATGTTGTGTTGGTTTTTTTTTTCTTCTTAACTATTAGGTTATTATTTGGCTTTAATGGCGTCTAAGAACAGTATTTTCCCCATCCACGAGTACGAATTTCAGGGTTTGGGCTAAGCAAGTAGCAGTCTTTTGGTTGCTTTAATACAACCTAATAAATGAGTTTATCTCCACGATAAACCTCTAAAGCTTACTTATATATATCTACGATGAATATTTTATGCCTGAAGTTGAGCTTGTGTTGCATAAAATTAAATATAAGACTGTTTTTTAATAGGGTGTCTTTAGACACAAATTACGTGCAAGAAGGTTAATTCACTGAGTAGTTCGACTAAAGTTATTAAATGTAATCTATGGTTTAAAAAAGTGCATAACTCTTGTTTTGTCAAAGTTTTTATACATGAAGGGATCTTGATTTAAAAAAGTAGTGTAAGTCCTAGCATATTCGATGGGCATTATCAAATTTGTATTTAACTATGTTCAGAATTCAAAATAGTTGGATACCTCTGCAAATCTGTCAGTAGAATTTTTTACGTCTTATACATGAAGGGATCTTGATATAAAAAAGTAGTGTAAGTCCTAGCATATTCGATGGGCATTATCGAATTTGTATTTAACTATGTTCAGAATTCAAAATAGTTGGATACCTCTGCAAATCTGTCAGTAGAATTTTTTACGTCTTTTACAATCTTTCGATTCATGTTCGCAGCAAAATTTGAATTTTTTTTTACATAAGAATTTCAGAACTCAATTAAACTAAATAGAAATAGAGTTTGAATTCCCTTTGGGCTGTAGTTTACAACAACAAAGTCTCTACTTTACGGCGTTTTCTTTTCTACAAAGGAATTTTTTCTGCCCTCTAACTTCTAAAATTAACTCGTGTTCTTTTCTCGAAAATTATCGACTAGAAACCGGCGAACAGTTTTTGATTTTAGGTCAAAATGTAAAATATCTCCACTGTCAAATTGAAGAATTTTTTGCCGAAGAAGCAATTAGCTTATGGTTATGGCGACTTCCAACACAATTTCACAATAAATCCTAATTTTGTCCTTTTTTTTACTTATTACAATAATTTTTTTCTTTGTGATATGAGCTTAATATCGTTAGTTCGTGGTCTCATATCTTCATCTTTAAGAATCGAAGATTAAAAACTTGAAAATTTTTAAAAGTAATTCTCGAGTAAAAAAATCATGAAAATTTAATCTGTGAATATAATATTTCAGATGCCAATATTTGTTAGGCATCGTTTCTTCAAAATAAAGTTTTGGGATAGGTTTGTAGCTCATTTCACAAAGTTAAATTTATTACAATAAAAAACTGAAAACTGAACCATCGCAAAAAGCACATATGAAAAAATAAACTACGATAGCTCAAATAAAAATATTTTGAAACATGAAGTAGTACCAGAAGTACCAAATACGGTAGAATAAAGGTAAGAATAAAATCAGCAGATTTACTTAAATTTCTCAATTTTCCTCATTTGGCATGTTTGTTCAAAATGGAAATAGAATTTAGCAAAAAATATCAGTTCAGTTGAATCAATGAAACTGCATAATTTTAGCCAAAAATAATTGAAAGCAATCTTTTATATAATTTTTCTGTCGGTATAAATTTTAGATATTCAGGTATGTTCTGCAATTCGATTCTGATCAATATCGAAATCAAAATAGATGTAAGGTGTTCTGCATTGCAATACAATTTAATTTTTATCGAACATGTAATTCTAACAAAATAGAGGTAATTTCGGTGATTTTTTTCGATTTGAAAACGTTCAGCTAGGAGCAGATGAAATTATATCGAATTGCTGAAATTGTGCGTCGGAAGGAGTGACAATTGGAATAGTTTTTTTAAAAGTTACAAATAGCGCAAAATAAATTTAATGTTAGTAAATAATAGATACTTGTTTGGCAAATTTATGTAAAAAAAGTTAACTTGGAGGCAAGCAAAGAATTCAACAAATAGTTTTTCGAATTCTTTTATATATGATTTCAATAATTTGAACCCATGATTGTATCAAACTATTTTGAACCAATTAACTGCCCTCTAGGATCTTTTGATTTGAGACCTCTTGATTATAAAAGTCGCTAGTAAACGTGGACAAACCAACAATTGACGCTTTAAAAGTCAAAATAATTCGATATATTGAGAACTTTAGCCGTTGTTGGCACTTTCCGAAGTTGTCTTTTAAGCCTAAATGCGGAATTCTCGATTTAATTCATATAAATGGTTCAAATCATCAAAAATCAAATCAAGTTTTCTTCAAAATCAAAGTTAGTAGATACTGGCTTAAGAAAACACGACTGTGTCGAAGAAATCAATATTTTGAATATTAAACTTTTATGAGAAAAAACAGAAAATCGCTTAAAACTTGCAACCTGAAAGAGTACTTGAGCGTTCTTAATAGTCCTGACAAGTTAATGCCAGCCAAATGCTTAAACCATGTTTATGCAACTTATAACCAAGTTTATTTATGACAAAATGTAATCATAGTTCGAATTTTATTTAAATTTTATTTATTGACCTTAAGGTCACTTTAAATGACAATTCGACAAATAGACAACTGATAAATAGAAATTAATTTAACTATTCTTTTATTGAACTTTTTTCAACAAACACAATTTTCGGTAGTGGCTACAGTAAAGTCAGTATTTTTACATAGAATAAAAGTATAAAAGATTTCGCTTGTGGTATTTACTTTATATTAAAAAACAATTTTGTGAAGACTGAAAGAAAAATCTATAGTTGAGTGGAAGCATCAACCAACTGTCAACCCAGAAGACACAGGTTCATACGATTTACGGTAAGGCCTTTACGGCTATAAAAATTGGAGTTGGTGGTATAAAAATTTGTGGATTGGATTGCTTAATAACTTACACTGACTGAAAAAAGCATAACTACAAGTTAGCAAAGAAATTGCGATACATCAAAACTTCTTTGAAACTATTAAATTTGAAACCAGAAACATGGGAAAACGTGTCCAAACTAATATATATGCTAAACATCAGAATTCATTTCAATATTATTAAAAATCTCAAGCATTTCGTTTGCACTGACGATGTTCGATATCAAGCCAACGCTGAACAAACATTCTTATTTGACAGTTTTTACAATTTTAGTCCGAAAAGCGTTCCCGTACTTTTTTGTGTTTTTCTCTATTTTCGAGAGATTTTTTCTTATTCTCAGACTTTTGACAGTTTTACCATTTTTAAGTCCAAAAAGTACGGGAACAGACCTAATACGAACACGCATACATACTCAACGTAAGGTGTTACACCTGAAATCCTTCACACAAAGCAAGTAACAAAAAAGAATTCTTAAAATTAAATCTTAAAATGTCTATAATGTAAATCTCCATACGAAATATTATGACATTCTATCTCAATGGCTTTGAAATAATGTAAAATTTCGTTATTAATATTGATGCAATTGATATATTGCTGCAATTGACAGAAAAAAATCATTAGCACTAGTAACTGATATCATCTTCCCTCAGGTATAAAACACCATGTCAGTTATATGCAAAAATATTTAAATTAAAAGAATTAACTTAAAAATATCTTTAGCTTGAAAAGAAAAGCAAACAGTGACAAAAAGAACAAATTACTGTAAAGGCTAAATGAACGAGCAATGGATCAAAGGATCGACAGACCGTTTCACATTCGTAACAACAGCACAATTGATGGAAATTCGTAACAATTTCGCCTTGTTTGCATCTCATATTGTGTAAAAATAATGTTTAAGCAAACAAGCTAACGTTAATAAAAGAATTCCGCATAAGACTGCATCAATTCAAAGGATACGTTCCTTCTACATGCTCAGCATGTCGTCGTTGTTGTTATCATCCTTGTTGCGATTGTCTAAGATGCCGCAATAAAATCTAACTTGCCGAAAAGTGAATCTTACCGTAATACTAGTTACTAGATGGCTAGCTATGGATGAACAATGTTTTAAAACTGAACTAATTGTGTCGCTGATGTGAAACGGATTAACGTGAAAGAATCAGGACGAGTTCGGTTTCAGACCCTTCGCAGCAATTGCTTTTATTGCTGCTCTCGTTATTTTGTTGTTGTTAGTGTTGTTGTTGTGTGTTATTGGGTTATATTGCGCTGCAATTTGCATTTGTACACCGTAACATGCCCAACCGCAGCACAACTTTAACCAATCAAACGTACAACCCAACTGACTTAGCTAACTGACTGCTACACTTGTAGAAAAATGTTTTTGCATGTCCTTAGCATTAATTTTTTGTAAAACCTTAAGTTTGCTTATTATGTAAATATATGATAAATTGCACAGTTTTTGGTTACAAAACAAACATATGGACAATAAAAATGTCGCATTTTTATTGAACAATTTTTTATTGAATTCAAACAATTTTTCTTACCGTGTATGTTATAGGGTAAAAATGACCACTTAGCTTAAGCAAATAAACGCGACATCGTAAATACCCTTTAGTCGAGGTATCTATATCGCAGCCGGAATCCTAAGGAAAGTGCCAAAATGTAAAAGTAAACGTTGTCTAGTGAAACCCAAACACAAAGAGACCTTCATAAAATACCTGCGTTTACCAATGCGATGTCACATGAATTTCTTAGCCTTTTGGTGGAACTGATCACGACCAACAATCGGTTTTAAGGCTCTTACTCGATATTATCCTTCCGGGTATTTATGGCTGGGTCTCTGTTTATGAATAAGTTTATGACACTCCGCGTTATGAAAGAGCCAAATGACTGATTATAAACATTATAATTGATATTTATTATGGTAGATGTTATAACTGGGTTAATAACTGAGCACTATGTTGACCTACCATTTTCAATGCAATCACAAAAAAAGACCTTGACCCAAGTATTGGTTTACTTTAGAGATTAAACGTTTGCATATCTTTTTGTTCGTCAGCAATAAATTTACATACATATTCATGAAAAAAACTCAACATTTCGTTTAGACCAAATTAATTTCTATAATTTTGATAGATATTTTTTTAAGTTTCCTTTAAGCCAATCATTGATCGATCGAAAATTTTTGGGATTTTTTTAAGGTTAAAATAATAAACAGGGATTTTAAGGTATGTTTTTAGGACTCATTCTACACATGAATTAATTTTTGAAGTGAAACTTCTTTGGCGGCGAGTGAAATTTCAAGGTCCTTTTTCGTAACGCTAGGCTAACGTTTTCAATACATATGTAAATTAAAAAAAAATTACTGCCACTGCCGAGAATTGAACCCCGAACATCGCTGCTTATGAGCCGGAATCTATACGTTTACGCCACGTAGGCACATGTTAAATTGCTAAATAAAATGTAATTAAAACTGAACGCGTAACATACTGAAAATAACATAATTAACATTAACATTAGATTAACATTAACATTACATTATTAACATAACTGTAACATTAATTTTCATCCTACAAGTATGCACAAAAAAAAAAATAGAATAAATAGCTAAAACAGGAGCAGAACGCGTTCGTGAATATAGAGAGCGAATTAGAGCTCTTAAGAATACAGCCGCAGCTGGGTCTGCAACTAATGATGAAGGTAAGGTGATTGCAACAACGGCTGAGTTTCAAATGCATTTTTACGAAACATCAGTGTATTTTGGTGAATCTACAAAGAACCAATCCGAAAAAACACACTGATGCATCTCAACAAAATTTTAAAGCCAACCAAGTTGATGCACTCAACAATCAAAGTTCGCTGCTTTATGAGGCCCACTATGAACATAGCAATTATTATGATCAGGAAGCAGGAGGTAATAATGAACAAGATTTGCCTCTGCTTTCGGAGGCTCCTTCAAAGAGTACTATGCAAATGCAATCCAGCATTCAAAAAGTAACAATGTTGAGAAGACATTCGAAAGCAACTAAAACACCAACTGAACTAAAACAAGTACCGAAAATAACTAATATTTTACAATTTTCAAATGAAAAAAATTGTCGAAAGACTTTTTCAAATATACCATTATGTTACAAATGTCCTCAGCCTCACGAATATTAAGTCGCTTTTAAATTTGAAACTGATTCTTAAAAAGTTAATTTCTTGCCTAGTATATTTCGAGGAAAAATAAAGGTTACTTTTGACTTTTATTTTATCGGTCAAAAATAGCAGTTATTTTGTGACTTTAATTTTTTCGGTCAAAAATATCAAGCAATTTGTATTTTCTTAAAGGCCGCTTGACAGATTGAACTGTTGACACCATGTGTAAAATGTCTCACCGATGAGATGAAAATAATAATATCAAAATTTTTTATCGGTAAAATGACTTGAACAAATATAAATTACCTGATATTTTTGACCGAAAAATAAACGGCAGAAAATAACTGTTATTTTTGCCGGAAAAAATAAAAATTAAGAGATAAAAGTTAATATGTGACACTTAAGAAAAAAACAAATTCGGTACGGTCCCTGGATGCAAATATTGAATCAACAAATTATTATTCCATTTCGTATTGATTGAATTTCTTTCACACTAAAATCTCTCTTATTTCTTACTTCTAAAGAGGTTTCACTTCTGCCACGTGTACGTTGATACACGCGAGTTTTTTTTTTTATTTAAAAATTTGTTAAATTATGCTCAAAATGGCGCTCAAGTTCTTATAACATCTACGTAAGTTCTCCAACATGGGCTTCAACATTACCCGATTATCTTAAACAAAATTATGGAATAGTAGAGTTGGCACTTGTCATGGTGATCGCATAACAAACAATATTTAAAAAGGTGCTTATAGAATCCTGATATAAATGACTTGAAGCTCATAAAGATTTCGTTGAAAATTCAATAGCAAAAACCAAAGTTTAATTTTTAAGAGATATTTGTTTTATATAATTTTCAGCAAATAAATATTTTTTTTTTCTAATTTATTTTGATTTAATTCTATCATTTATATTATTGTTTGCCTTAAAAAAATTATTCAAAAAATAAAACTAAAATATACAGATTTTATTTTGAATTAGATTCGGAGTTGAAGAAACAGGGCAAAGAACTAAGTTTCCAAGGGGATCCCCCAACCGAACCACCTTAATATTTGTCAATTACTTTAATATATGACATCTTGTTATTGTAATAAGCCCTTCCACTATCACTTTGTAGTGATCTTCCATTCTTTAAAGCGATATTCCACTACATGAATTTACTCGGAAAATGTTCTCAGCTAGACAATCGCAAATTTGTTCAACCATGTTCCAAGATGAATATCATAAAGTAGCAAGAAATAGATCACAAAAAATATTTTTCAAATGATTTATAACACAACAAGAAAAGGAAATTCAAATTTTTACGGAATAATAAAAATATTGGTATTTTTTCAGGTACATTCAAAATGCACCAATTATCTGGTGAGCGTCATAAAAATCAATGTCCAGAGCGTTAAAAGAATTAAAAAATTAGAGCATCCGTGAACTTCGAAGGAAAAACATTGCAAAGTTGAAAACAAATACTAAAGACGAACAAAAAACTTGTTCTAGTTTCGAAATGCATAATAATTCATTCTTGTACGCAACAGGACAATTTCCGCGAATCATATAAAAATACATGCAAAAAGCAAAATTTGCGAGGATTTAAACTAAATAGAGCGCGCACAAAAATAAATGCAATTACGTAACAAAGGACAAAAATCAAAACAAAAAACTGATCTAGTTTCCTAATACAGCTCGTTATGGAACGGTCGGTTTTCTTCTCGCTGTTTAGCGCTTCCTTGAATGCGTTTTACAGTGTTCGCGCTGTCGGTCTAATAAAAACGCGGCTACCTAGACCTACACAAAAAACAGTCCAATTTTTAGTTACAATTTCAGTTGACCCGCAGTGAGGGTCATAAAGTACTGGACAACCTCGCTTAGGCTGGTACAATTATAATCATTATAAAAAAATATATGTTTTATGAAATAAAAAAAGAACAAACACTTTAAATGGACTGTTGCTGTTGTTTAGTTTTTTTTTTATTTTTGTTATTGGCAAACAAAAAATGTGAGAACACAAAAAACAATGCTTAATAATTAGGTTAGTTCTTTTTTTACGAGGATATAAACAAAAGGACTTGGAAATGTTTGCATTGGCATCAGGTCGAAGACCATAAAAAAAATAGAGATCAATGGTCGTTGTGGAGCTTTAACAAAAAAATCACAGAAATTATAATATGGTGAAATGATATAAGTCGAGTTGAATTGAACTCCGTTTATAAGTTGACCTTTTTTTTGAGTTGAATCTAATTTATGTTAGTGAATTACTAAATTATAAGTTAAGGCGAGTTAAGCTGGACAATAAAGAGCTAAACTCGATTTAAGTTTGCATTGGAATTAGATTGAAGATCATTTAAAAAATATCCTTAAATAACAGGATACGGGTACAAAGAGCATTTTGTGGAATGATTCTGAATGAGTAATGGAATTTTTTGCGTAGAATTGAAAGTAGAATTAGAAATAAAGTGTTTTTTGGTGACAAACAAAAATTGATCCGCTCTTATGTTCACTCTTGTTTTTTAAAATCAAAGTCATGTTGATGATAGTTTTTCCCGTTAAGGGTGTGGTAAGGGTTTTAGCGAAATAAAACCACTTTGCTTGTGAATTTTTTTAAGAGTATGGATTGAGCAAATTTATTAAAACCTTTTGTACATTATTAAGTGTTCTTTTAACAATATTCTGTAATCAGAAATATTGAAAAACAAGCCGGTGATAGAGCTTTTTCCAGAACGTCTTAGAAAAATAGCAATTTGCGGTGTTCATCATATCTCGGTAGGAAATTATCTAAAATCAAAAACCATTAAAATTTAGTCAAAGTATCATCAAATGGGGAGGATCTTTGATTATTTTTTCCAACGTTCTTTGATTATTTTTTTTTTTTTTCATTGAAAAATTTTTGGTGACCATCAAAACTGCTATTTTCACGAAAAATTCCTACATTTTGTGGGTGGAAAACATTTTGTTAATATACAAAAAATATACCCAAACGTTGGGGGGAGGTATTTTATATGTAGAAAATGTGTACCAAGTTTGAAATTGATCGGTCAAGTAATTTTTAAATGACATTGAACATGAACTTTGAAAACACAACTTGTGGGAAAATCGCTTTAAAGTTTTGTACACTTGTTTTTTTATACGTTTGTACGTTCCAGGTACACTTTCACACAATATTCTTGAGATTTTGTGCATTCATATAAAAAATGGTTACAAAAAATTGTTAAAAAATCTTACCCCGCCCTTAAGCCAAAGGCTGTGACAGAGGATGTGAATAAGAATCTTACACTAATACTATTTATATCACTTGACCTCAAATAAAAATATATTTTTTAAGTAGTTCCTCGTGCTAAACTACGAGGAAGTACTTCACACGCATGCTGTCTAAATCATTCAATTTATCAATTATAATCAATAATCAATTTTCTATAGGGTATTTTAGAAGATGCCCCAAGGTTTCAAAATGCCAAAACATAATGCAATTATTTTAACTAGTTTAATAGTTTCATTCGTTTAAACACCTGGGACGGGTGTGACGAGCACAAGTTAAAAAACTAAAAATTCTGAGTTTAACATTGAAATTCAGTCCATCTGCCTCAATGAGACCATTTTTGACTTACATATATTCAAATTTTATATATTTTCTGTTGAACACCAGTGCAAAATATTTTGAAAAAATGGCGATAACCATTCTTTTTTAAACTTTAAAATGGGACGGGTGTGACATAAGATTGTCCGTGGTGTGACGAGTGCGAATGATGTGGGAATTATATATAAGAACTTAATGGGTATAATAACCATCACATATTTTTGACAATAAAATCAAAAATATATGTTTTTAATTAATGTATTAATTTAAAAACAAATATTTTTTTGCATGAAAATTACAAATAATTTCGATTTTTTAATATATTTAAAAAAAAAATATTTTTTTGCAAAAAATTTTTCGCATGAATTTTTGATCAAATTAATACCTATACAAATGATTGCGCTATACATCAATTTACAAAACTTTGTTTTAATCAAAGAATTTATTCATGTACATACTTGCAAAAATTTCATTATTAGAAAAAAATTTTGAAAACCGTTCCTGGTGTGACCACTTTCTTGTAACGGAAATGAAGAATAAAAGTAATTTATTGAATGAAAAAAGTTAACAAATTAATGTAAAACATCAACATCATTACTTTAGGAAAGTTTCATTCTTATCATAAGTCCATGTTGCTTCTTAGGAAAACTAAAGCATTTTTCTAGGACGGGTGTGACACTGAAAAAACACTCAGTTTAAATATATTTTCTTTGTTAACGCAGTATCCCATCCTTGTTATAAACTGTTCTTGGATAGCATCGTTATCTTTTTTAACATTGTTAACCTAATTTGTTTGAATGTGCATCAAAAGATGGCTGTTTTCAATGTTTTAAATCAAAACAAAATCTTTTAAGTTTTATTCAACTCGGAGTTTGTTTAGTTAAATTGTCAAAAAAAAAAAAAAAACATAAAAAGCCATTAAAACTAAAAATAATTTTGCAACAAGAGTAACTTAAGACTCCATTTTAATGCGAGAACCAAAAATTATTTCAATTGAAAGCATTTTAGGATTCATGTTTCCGTTCCTCATTAGTGTGGAATCAGTCATTAGCAGTTTTCGAAGACACAATTGTTTTTTTAAATATTTTGGCTAATAATATTGGCAGCAATGTATTATTTTGAATGAAAAGGCTTAAGATAGAAGAAATTTCAATAAAAATTTTATTTGTTTATTAATTTATAAAAAACTGTTGGAACAAAAACATATTTTTGGTGGCTTCAAAATGATTAGACACCTTTTCATTGTCATTAAAATTAATTAATTAAGTAATAGTCAAATATTTATTTAACTTTAAATGCTTATCAATATTAATAGACGAGCTTTTGCAACGCAAAACAATATTTTTTTCAATGATTCAGATAGATTTTTCAAGAGGATATCCAGGATAGCTCATTCGGCACAAATTGTAGCTTTTAATTCATTTGCATCGTCATATTGGCGATTGTTTGCTTAAATCCTTCTCAGTAAAATGCCCCACACATTTTCAATAGGATTTAAGTTCGGAGAGTAGGCCGGGCTGGCCAGTCCATTAAAAAATCGCTTTGTTTCATTGCAGACATGAATGCGACCGTTATCCTGTTAAAAGTTAGAGGCAACTCCCTACTTTCCTCACTAAATGGAAGGAGACTGTCTTACAGTACTTGAATATAGTCGCAGCTTTTCATTCGCGACGATGTGAACTGTAATTCAAGTGAGGCTTTTGATGTAAAATCCCCCAAACACCATTACAAAGCCTTCTCCGAAATTGCGTTTAAAAAATAAAAGGACTAATTTCACAAATCTCTTCAGTAGAATAGAAAAGCGTCGAGAACATTAAAATTACATTTAAAAAAAAAAATAACCTTAGCAATAAATAGACTCAGGCAGACACTTTTAAGACCAATACCAATAACTTACTGTGTCTCAATCGGTGATGTATGTTCTTCTGCAAATCGAAGACGCGCCTGCTTGTGCCGTGGCAAATGATGGAGTGCTTTTATTGTTTTTGAAAATTGTAAATGGTTGCAGCACTACAAAAGGTCGCCAAATTGTGGTTTTTGGCTAATTTGGCGCATGACTTCTTAGCGCAGTTGGAACTTTTTCTAAAAGTTAACCTCTGTTCTCGGTCAGATAGCGCCAGTTTTCTGCCAACTGACTTTAAAACATTATAATTATTTGGATTTAGTAAATAATTTCGAACGACGCATCGACATCTTTTAATTTTTTTTTAAATTTTAAATATTGTTAGTCCAGACTCTTCATTCGACAATATTGTGCCTCGCGGAATTTTGCTTAAAACTGATTTTAATTTTAATTCAATACCAAAATAACACTTGAAAATTACTTCTAGTCTTTAAAGAAATTAATTTTCGACATCACAACTTCGATCATTATGAAACAGCAAAAAGTGCAGTAATCATTGTACTATATTGTAATCATTTGTTATTTCTTAAGAAAATAAAGGCTAATCTTAGAATAAAACTCATCTTTCCAATCCACGAACATAACACATTGATAAGCCAGAAATCACGAAAATCGGTTTAATTTCTGTAAATAAATAAAGTAATTCTTATAATTAAAAATCGTGTTATGCCGGAGAGTTAAAGGCAAAACATAGAGTCAATTTATTTTGTCAAAAACTCTAAAACTTATTCAAACATTTCAATTTTTCCTTTTGCGAGACAGTTTTAGGTAGATTCTTAAAACAACAACAGCAAATTTACAACAAGGACACTATGTGGTCCGCTATTTTTTGTCAACATCTTAGTTATGCTAGCGTTAAAAATTTCAGCGTAAATATTTTGTAAGCAGTCCTGAAAATAACCGCAAGCACACAATTGATCTTGGGCAGCTATGCAGCAAGCAGATCGTATCGAGATTGAGTGCATGAGTGAGCTGGAAAAATGTTATCCTCAACGAAGCATAAAAAATTGACCTTCGATAGCAGGTCGGTATCGACAAAAACGCCGAACAGTGTTCCTCTATGTCATGTACAGCAACAAGCACAGTTGGAAATCCACAAGAAATGGTAGCAGTAGTCACCACACTGACGAATTTCATCAAAGTGGAACCTATCGGTACGTTACCACAGCAAATCGTAGAACTCAGCGGGTTGTACAATAATATTTTGGTTTATGACTCCTGTTCCTGGTTAGAAGCCGTCGGCTTACTGCTGGTTTACTTGTTGGTTGCACTCTATTGAGGCTGCTGCTTACTCTCTCGCTGAGGCTGAAATGAGGAGCGCATATTGAATGCCAAAGCAATGGAATGGCCTGGTAGTGTAGGATTTATTGATGTCAATTATGCACGCCCTTAGTTCAGCTATGCTGTGTGCATGTATGTGTTTGTCCAAACAGCGTGGTGGCATGGGAGTTCAACACCGCAGGACGAGTATATTTTTGTAAATTAAGTCGTTACGGTCAGCCTAACTTAGAACATTTTAGGAGTTTTAATGTAGCAATATTATTGTATCGTAGGTGTTGTATTTGTCAACATTTATGTAGGCTAATTTAGGCAACCATTGCATAGCCAAGATGCTGGCACAGGACGAATAGGATGACCCATTCAGACATGAAGTGGAAAATTGACAGACAGCATGTATGTTTGTGTGTCAACATAAAGATTTTAGTAGATGAGTATTTCACTGATTGTGTACTCTGCTGACTTGTTCATTTGCAATCAACTAAAGAAGTTATTTAGCAACAAATCATGTGTTAATGTGGTCACTTTAGAGACCAATTTATACAATTGCGGTTTTTTCAGGTAAGTTTTCTGATCATGCCAATCAAGAAGTAATTGAAGAAAGCTTCTAAATATCTTATTTACTGCAACTAAGTTTTTTTTTCAGTTAAGACAATTTTTACTTGTTTTAACTTGTTTAACTTTAATAGTTAATATTTGGAAAAGAATTGTAATTTAGATTTAAAACAAAATCTTTATTATTTTTGTCTAGATTTGCTATATATGCGATGTTTATTTAACTAAAAAGTGAATAATTATATATTATTTTTAAATAAGCTTTTATTTAAATCTTTTATAATTTTATTTTAATTTGAATCTCTTTCTTGGTTATTATTCGGTAGGTGTGATGGCGAAAAATTTAGTTTTTTTAAATTTCGCAATATGTTCACTATGTCCCGTTCATTTATATGCAATACCATCGGAAACCATAAACACCAAAGCAGTCCGTTTTTGTCGTGTCACACTGCACGCGTTCATTTCGCCTGTATCGCATCTGGAAAAAAATTAAAATTGAAGTATAAACATGTAACGTTAAAGACCACACATTTTTGCTCCTAGAATTGCAAGACAATATTTTGTTTTCAATACTTCGATTTTAATCGTTTATTTGATACCTCTGCTTGAACTTAGTTCGTTAATTTTGGATTTTTCATTGCCAATTACAATTTTTTTTTTTAAATGAAGACCTACATTGAATTCACATCCAAAAAATATATAACATTAAAGATCACATAAAACTTATTATATCTTCAAAATAACAAAATTTAGAAGACAAGATCGTTCCCATAAAATCCTGAGATCAAACGAATGCAATCGATGTCCGAATCAGAGAACTACATGAGACCATTCGTTATTTTTTGCCACTCGAATAACAATAACAATAACAGTCCGTTTTTGTCGTGTTACACTGCAATCGTTCATTTCGCCTGTATCGCATCTGGAAAAAAATTAAAATTGAAGTATAAACATGTAACGTTAAAGACCACACATTTTTTCTCCTAGAATTGCAAGACAATATTTTGTTTTCAATACTTCGATTTTAATCGTTTATTTGATGCCTCTGCTTGAACTTAGTTCGTTAATTTTGGGTTTTTCATTGCCAATTACAATTTTTTTTTTTAAATGAAGACCTACATTGAATTCACATCCAAAAAATATATAACATTAAAGATCACATAAAACTTATTATATCTTCAAAATAACAAAATTTAGAAGACAAGATCGTTCCCATAAAATCCTGAGATCAAACGAATGCAACCGATGACCGTGAATGAGACCATTTGTTATTTTTTGCCACTCGAAGAACAATCGTCGTCAGCCACAATCGCAACGATTGCTACTTAGCACAGTGTGTGACGACTGCGGATCGATACAAAGGCAGAATCGAGACAATGCTGACATTCGAATGATTCGCTGGAAGCTCGAGTGTTTGCTGCTGGATTCGAACTCGAGAGGAATTTTATTTTTGTTTTTCTGGCGTTTTGTTTGTAAGCAAAGTGTGTGCTGGAAGCTCGAGTGTTTGCTGCTGCTTTTCATAATTTTTTTAACTCTAGGTAAAAAGTGGTTATTTTTGGCCTATCTCGCTCCGTTTTCAAGATATCCCGCTTTTTCTGTTTTTTTCATACATTTTATTTATTTTTGGCCTATATCGGTCTCGTAGTCTGAAGCTCTAGTGGAAAGAGTTAGGAGCTGATGATCGCTGCTACAGACTGCAATTAACATTTTTTTCCTTGCTGCGAATAAACATAAAAGCATGAATATTCGTTGCTTTTGGCGAATGTTGCGACTGTCTGGCTTCGTCGGACATTCATGTTTTGTAGGCATTCGTATTCATCATCGCTCGTACTCTACGGCATTCGTACCACAGCGATTGGTGCATGTCTTTGCGCATTATAGACTAGACACATTGACTGCGGCTGCAACATAACAACACGAGGTGAAAACAGAAGTGAAACAAAATGTTGGCATGTTGTCTACGACTTGATTAATTTGGATGCAGCGCGATAAGCCATATTTTCATATGTTTTTATTATTAAACATCGAATAATCATTAAAACACAAACATTTAACTAGTGTCCGACCGAAACCAAAATTTTGGCCGAAACCGAAACCGAATTTCGGCCATTTTTGTAATATTCGGCCGAAACCGAAACCGAAACCGAAACTGAATGTCTACTTGAAAATTGTTTTAAAAAACAAATTATTTTTTTAATTTTTTTGTTAAAAGCTTTCAAAAATATAACAATTGAAACATATTATAATAACGCATATATACGATAATTATTCTTTTGCCTTTATTCATAAAAATTTACGAGCCTCTTATAAAGCCTTTACAAAAAACAAAACCCATAAACAGTATTCATAAACGTCCAATAACGAAACCTTCAATAGACCTTCAATAAACCCTTAATAAAGCCTTTTTAAAATTTTTATTCTAATGTGAGCACAAATATTGTCAAAAATACTTCAAACTGTTTCAAAAAATATGGAAACATGGGAAAACATTTCAAAATATTGAAAATAAAAATTATAAGTGACAATTTTTTTCAGAGAAGAACATAGATTAAACATTTTTTTGACTGTTTGCATGTCAAAATATTGATAAAATTATGACAAATAAATAAAAAATTATTGAATTTATCAAATTCACAAACCATTCTTGACACTGTTCCCATATCAAATTGAGATTGTTCCTATTTTAACAAATAAGCTGAGAAAATATTTTTATGAATAACAAAATTTTAAAAAACATTTTATCTCTAAAAAGCTTTTTGACTATTGAGCACTTTAAATCTATTTCAAGATATTTTTATGAATAAAACCGTTTGAATATTAATGTTCAACTTTAAAATAATAAATAAAGAGATCATTTTAATATCACTTTAAGGAACTTTTTAGTATATAAAGTTAAATAACTTAATATTATAATCTAAAACAAAAATCTACATTTATCGTTTTGTGCTGGACCCAACCCACACGATCAATCAAATGACTGAATTTCACGTTTTTGTTCTACTTAACACCATTAAAAATTTTGATGAAAGCGAACTCACATCTACCATTGAAATAAATGTAAGAATCGAATTAGTAGTGTCCGTTCAAATATTCGGTTTCGGTTTCGGCCATATTGATGCCGAATAGCCGAAACTGATTAAAAGGGCCGAAATTTATTTATTTATTTATTTATTTATTTAATCAACTATTAACAATTATTGTTATACAGTTACAATAAGTTCATACATTAAACGTAAGTACATAAAATTAATTCAACATGACTTCGTTCTTAAATGCTACCCTATTTTGGGTGATCTCAATCGAGTTGCAGATAGTGTTGAACGTCTTAGTCACATTGTAAACTGGGTCGCATCTGCCATAATTTGTCCTTTTGTATGGTATATAGAACAATTGCCTTTGCCTAAAATTTCTTTCAGGTGCATACAATTTGAAAAGAGCTAGAAGTGGAGCACAATCAATGTGATTCATCACTACATCCCGGGCAAATAAGGCGAGAAAGTACTTTCGCCGGAACTCCAAAGATTTAAGTCCAAGAAGAGCACATTGCGCTTCATAGGAAGGCATAAAATCCCAGTGGAGCTTGCGAATTGCTAACCTAGTGAATCGCCTTTGAATATTTTCAATTCTTTTAATATTTATAGAATATTGAGGGTCCCAGACAACACAGTTGTATTCTAAAACCGATCTGACAATTGAAAAGAAAATGGTCCTCACGGTATAAGGATCAGAGAACTCCCTAGTATTGCGCAACATGTTTGGCAAAGCTTAACTTACGCTCAAATAAAACCCCCAAATCTTTCTTCAATTCGACTCTCTCAAGTAATACCGAATTAATAGCATATGACCTTTCGAAAAGTTGGTTCTTCATAGAAAAAGACATAACATTACATTTAGACACATTTAGAAGCAATTTATTGGTCTTGCACCAAAATTGGAGACTATCCATGTCACGTTGAAGCAATAGAAAGTCTTCGTGAGAGTCCACACATCTAAAGATCTTAACATCATCAGCATAAATCAGACACTCAGAAAAGCTAACATAATTCGGAAGATCGTTGATGAACAGAACAAACAACAGGGGACCTAGGTGGCTACCTTGGGGTACCCTTGAATAATTTTCAATGTATTTAGACGCATTTTTACCAATCTGAACATACTGCTGACGACCAACAAGGTAGCTCTCTAACCACAGTAGTAACGAGGAATGAAATCCGAGGTTACTTAGTTTATTAATCAAAACAGAGTGTTGAACTCTATCGAAAGCCTTCGCGAAATCCGTGAATATAACATCTATTTGATGACCTTTTTCCATATTATTGGACAGAAAGTGTGTAAAAAGGGTAAGATTAGTAGAGGTAGATTTACCAGACACAAATCCGTGCTGCTTCTCAGACAATCTGTTTTTAATGGAGTTATAAATTTTGTTTTTTACCAGCGATTCAAAAATTTTTGGAATAAGTGGTAGTTTAGCTATCGGTCGATAATTTGCAATATCTTGCCTTGATCCGGATTTAAAGATTGGAGTAATTGCCGATATCTTCCAGACATCTAAAAATTTTCCTTCACGGAGTGACATATTGAAAATATGAGTCAACGGCTTACACATGGCAAAAGCACAGTTTTTAAGAAATATGGGAGGAATATTATCCGGCCCACAATTCTTTTTAACATCAAGACTTACTAAAGCGTCAAAGACATCATACTCCGAAAAGGTGATGGAGCCAAGGTCGGTTATTGGTATCACATCGGGTGCAATACGTCCATGATTGGAAGATGTATTATCACAAACATAGTTTGATTGAAAAAAGGAAGCAAATAACTCACTAATATCTTGGAGGTTGTCTGAACATTTATCTTGATAAACCATATTTTTCGGAAGGCCCCTGGTATTTCTTTTATTATTCAGAAAAGTCCAAAATGATTTAGGATTACTTTTTATATTTGATTCTAACGCAAGTAAATGACTTTTATATAAAAACTTTTTAAGACTCTCATAATTTTTGGCCGAAACCGAAACCGAAACCGAATATTCGGTCGGACACTACATTTAACCAGCGTTGCCAGAATGTGAAAAATTTACCAAAACTGGTAAATTTTTTTTCGATGTGAAAATGTGAAATTAAGTTTCATTTTGGTAAAATTTCTAGTGAAAACGAAAAACATTTTTATGAAAATTTCCCAAAAGCTTAAGGGCGAAGTAAGGGTTTCAGCGTAAAAAACACTTTTTTTTGTGATTTTTTGTTAGAGTATGGATTCAGCAAATTTATTAAAATCTTTTATACGTTACTGAGTGTACTTTTAACAATAATCTTTTTCTTACGGACATATTGAAAAACAAGCTGGTCACAGAGCTTTCCCCAGAGCGTCTTGGAAAAATAGCAATTTGCGGTGTTCACTATGTCTCGGTCGGAAATTATCTGCAATCAAAAACCATTAAAATTTAGTCAACATTGGGGGAAAGTATTTTATATGTAGAAAATGTGTATCAAGTTTGAAATGAATCGGTCAAGTAGTTTCTAAAAGACTGGCAGTGAACACGGACTTTGAAAACACAACTTGTGGGAAAACTGCTTTAAAGTTTTGTACACGTACGTTTGTACGTTCGAGGTACACTTACTTAAAAATTTGTACCTCCGTTAGTTTTACTCGGATTGACTTCAAATTTGGACACAATATTCTAGAGATGTTGAGCATTCATATAAAAAATGGTTAAAAAACTTACCGCCCTTAAATGATCGTCTCTTTTTTTATCTATATATAAATAGGCGTAGGGAAAATAGTAAAAAAACCATTTTCTCACGTGTTTCCAACCGATTTTGATTAATTTCTTTAAAATGAATCAAAGTGCGGAGAACGAGTGCACCGACTATTTTTTGAAAAAAATTTGTTGCCAAATTTTTATGAAGAAAATTTGTTTTTCACATTAATTTTGTATCGAGAGAATGAAAGCGAAAGGGTCGAATTTCGGCCACTATCGAACTCCAATTAGTTTTAAAAACATATTGAAAGTATTGGCCTTCATCATATTGAAAAGAACATTTTTAAATTTGTAACATCGTAATACTTAATAATTTAATTACATTTTAGGGTTAAAGGATTAGAGTCGCGGTTACGTGTCATGCACAAAAACAAGATTCAGATTCTTCAGACAGTGACACTGAAAACAAACCTGTATTTAAAATATAAAAATGGGGTAGTACCAAAGACCGTAAAACTCAAACTCAATATTACTCGTTTTCTTCAATATCATCGCAACAAAAATAAAGCGCTTTTATAAAGCGATTTTATGTTCCAAACACTGTTAAGAAAAATCATTGGAAATTTCTCGGTTAACCATGATATCCGCTACATGTTTTAAAATATTTGAAACCTGAATACATGAATACTGGTATACAACAATATTAGTTGTGTTCGATGACAAATTTTCAGTGCCAAAAGCAAACAAATTAAGAAATAAGCCAGAAAAATTACTAATTTTGATTAAACTGTTGAATTAGGTAAGCAAAGAACCTACTTAATGCTCTTTCAATTTTTCGAATTTCAACAAAAACCAAAATACTTGATTTATTTAAATGTCACTCTTACTTACACCACAAAAAATATAAGCGTACAAAAGAGCTGAAAGCGTAACTTAGAGCAGCTTCAAAAAACAAAGAGCAATATCAAGTAAGAGGAGCTAAAAAGAGAAAAATGTCCTCAATAAACAGTTTTTACTGATCTGTAGTAAGAAATCTAAATCTAGAGGAGTCATCAAAAACAGCTTTTGTTATTACAATTTTATTGGATGAAACATATGTAAAAAAAGTAAAAATATTTCCTTTTTTTGATTGATCACACATATGTGATATTTTTTTTTTTTGGATGTGAAATTTTTTTCTTAAATGTGAAATATTTTTTGGGAATTTTGGTAAAAGAAAATTTTAGGCTGTGGCAACCCTGCATTTAACACAAACACAATGAGAATGAACAATAAAAAACACAAAAGAAGCACGAAATTAAACGAAAACCATGGTGAAATAATTGAAAGGTGTTCTCATCCCATGACATTTTTCAATATTTTTTTTGACATGCTGCCTTATTTTGACAATTATAAGGGTTTCAGATACATGTTTTTTAAGGGTGTTGTTTTGAGTCCGTTAAGTACTCAAAAAAAGTACTTTTTTTATTTTTGGTACGTAAAACACACAAGTCGTGTTTTTATATGAAAAAACTTGATTCTAGCAAAAGTTATCACAAAAAAACAGTAACCTAACATAGAATTTTAATAAATATGAAAACTTTTAGCAAGATTTCTCGAAACATGATTATGACTTGGATTATTATTTTAGATTATTATTATTCTGTCTTATCGTGAAACATTTTCTCCCGGGAGTTGTAAATGGGAGTATCCTGTTTTAAGATAACATATAAACATATCTCATTTTTTATTTTACACTCATGAATATAGGCGGTTGATGAACAAAATTGCATTAAAAATTTCCGAAAAGTACTTTAACTTTATATTTAAAACGGGAACTCCCATTTACAACTGCCGCAAGAAAATGTTTCATGATTGGGCTGATTATATTAGATTATAATTGCATTTGACTACATATATAATGAATATTCATGTATATTAGTATCGCCTGGGTCCATGGTATAATAATTTACAAGGTAGCATTGACAAGTGTTGATTTTCTCATCTACAAGTAATTGAGTTCCTTTCAAAAACAGCTGTTCGTTGTTATATGCGTTGGCCACATTCGGCTGTGTCAACCGTTGTGATAGCGACACATCGGGGAGTGAAGCTATCGCTACGGAAGTGTCAGAAAAGTTGTCAAGTGGAAACTTTACCGAAAATGGAAACTTACCGACAAATAAAAAATTTTCTATTTTAAATTTATTTTTATGCGCAACTTCTTGAGAAGACGTCAAATATTGGGATAACCTTTTAATTTATTGAATCATGATTGTTTCCTACTGAAACGTCAATACTACCTTGAAAATTATTATACCATTTTAATTATTAAAAATAGTCGGTGCTCTCCTTCTCCGCGCTCGGAAAAAAAACAATAATCAAAATCAGTTGAGAAACACAGGAGAAAATGGTTCTTAACTGTTTTCCCCACGCCTATTTATATAAAGATTAGACAATTAATTTTGAGTTTTACAAGAAGATGCTCTAGAGTACTTGCATGTTATGTAATAAGTAAACTTAATTTAGAAGATTGTCAAGAAAGCTCTGATTTGTGGGCTTATGTTGTCAAGTGTCAAGCGGTTCTCTTCTAAAACCGAATGCAATCTTCATAGAAAAGATCAAACTTCTAGAAAATATCTAAAAGTTGATAGTATATAAAAGCTAAAATTTACTTATTTCAAAAATAAGTATCTTAAATCTCATTGTTACATGTATAATAGTATCATATTCAAGTAGCATCACAAAAAAGTACTAGTATCAGGAAAGTACAAAAATATGCAACCCTACTCCGATTTCAAAAGAAATTGTCAAAATAAGGCAGCCTATTTTTTTCTGATATTGGGGATGAGAACACCTTATATTCATTTCACCATGACGAAAACATTGACAAATGCCGATGTTCTTACTCTTGTCGCACGTCAAAAAAGAAAAAGTTCTAAATCGACGACAGCAACATTGCTGCAATGACGCAGTGTCGTTGCAACATTTTCACCACATTCACCTTCATAAGAAAAGCATGTAAAAAAAATGTGATGTTTGACGCAATGCTGCCGCCGCAGTCAATGTGTCTAGGCTATTAATTTGAATTCGTAACTCGTATTTTGACGACACATTCAAAACGCCATTTGAATGCATTCAAGTTGTTGTCTGGTCCGAATTCAATCGTGGCCGCATTTTGCTACAGTCTGTTTTGCCAAAATATCAAGACTGTGCGTGAACTAATATTGCAAGATCGTCATATAACTACCGTGAGATATAGGAATATTTGGATATTAGTGGGACCACCAACAATAAAAATTGCTTATGAACCCGAAAGTAAACAACAGTCCACTCTATGGGTCTTCAAAACTAGCCAAATACAACAAAAGTTATTCGAGCACGAGCACTTCGAAGAAAATGGTTGCCTACTTTTTCGGAATAACTACCCCTGTCGCCACCATTTCATAAGAGCAAGGAAAAACAGTCAATTCAAAATGATACACATGGCCGTTTTTTGTAATCGACTTTTTGTATAATATCTGAATTTTTGAAAATGTTCTTAAGATTCTAAGAAAAACAATTTCATGGAAAAATTCTTACGGGTTCAAAAATTACAGCCGGATTAGTGAGAGCGGATTTTTTATTTTTCTTTGTTCACAAACTTTGAACGCATTTATCTCGAAACCATACCTTTCGTACTGATTACGGCACTACCGGGTTCATTTTTTGACGAAAGTTTTTTTTTTTGTATTTTTTTAAACTTAATTCGCTATCGTATGACACGAGCGTTTTTAAATTTTTTTTCGATATTTTATGAATTTTTAAAGTCAATATTTTTTTCGAAAAAACACACTTTCAAATTTGGAACATCACCAAAAATTTAAAAAAAGCTCCTGTCATAAGATAACCAATTTTGTTAAGATATAAAAAAGTAATTTTTTTTTCCAGATCGCACAATTTTTGCGAAACCCAGCGTGCAACCACGAGGCTCCGCTTTTTCTCTGCCAGTTTGGAACTCTATAAAACCATGTTGGAGTGGAAAATATATTTTTTTAATTTTTTTCTCTTGTAATTTGTTCAATTCTCTACAATAATAAAGATATTTAGGAAAAATGTTTGTTTTTGACTGAGTTATGAATTTTTAAAAAAATGTCTGTTTTCTCTGCCGCGAATGTTATGTCCCTCCTTAAAGCCACAACTCATATTATCAAAAATATAATGATATGGGTACAAGTGGCTTAAAACAAAGTTAATGTGGGAAAAATTAACCCACCGAAGCTTACCACAAGAATAAATAGTATGATTTTTAGATTATGTTAAGAAAAAATCGTTGTCGAACTAAACATTTTTTTTTAAAACATTTTTTTTTATTTTGATAGGCTATAATTTTTTTGCATACAATTTGCAGTGAAAACTATTCTTAAGTTTTTCGGACTTTGAAAGTAATTGCGTGAAAAGTGATATTACTTCAAAATACGTTTTTTCCATATTCTTGCCTCTGGCAAGAAGGGGGTCAGAATAGATCCCCCTCTGGTACGATTTTTTTCTTGTATTGATGCAAGGAATCACCAGATTTTTATATTGAACTCTTTATGTATATTATGTATATTTTTGAGCTGTCAAAAATTTGTACAGGAAATTATAGCAGGCTTTTTTTATAAAAGATTATGCAGAATACTCCCAATTATAACGATATGTATAAAATTTTGTATTTGAAAATAATGTAAAAAATAAAAAAAAACGAAAGTTTTTGCAAGTTTTAAAGCTGTCGTCGAACTGTGAGGACACACATCGTGTCTCTTACTTTTTCTTCCAGCCATTTCAAAGAGATGACAGTTAAAAAATTACATCAGCACTTCTGCCTTCCATGTTTTCACTTATTTTTCTTCCCGTAAACAACATTTGGGTTACTTTTTTTCCCCAAACAACTTAGAGTAACAAGCTAACTAAAACAACACAGGTCCATCTCAATTAAATAACAGCACAAGCCCTGTTATCATTATATACCTTGAAACTTAGTAATACATTTTTCGTATTAAAAAATGTTGCTAGTTTCGTTCCGAATTATTCGTTCGTTCGTTTCAGGATAGATAGAGATGCTGTTATTCCATACATTGCCTTCTCTTCTAAGCAATGTTCTTTGTTATAAATTTTCCATACACAATAAAATAATACTAGTACAAAATATTTCCACTCTGTACTCAAAAAATCATCCAAGTCCAAATAGTACTTGTTACTTTGCAACTCTGAATTTCTAACATGTGCAAGTTCAAGTGAACACCACCAAAATGGTAGAAGTTATCGGTTGCAGAAACTAATTTTGGGAAAAGTACTTTAGATTATGTTTACACTGAGATGAAATTAGGTACTTTCGTCAGATAATTTCGAAATTGTTCAAAAGTAGTCACATTGGGCTTTGATAATTTCGTTTGACGTTTGATTTATTTTTGTCAATCCATTATTGGCCACATTCAGTATGCTCAACAGTTGACAACTTAAATGTTCAATTAAAAATAGAAAATTCTTACTCAAAGTAAGTAAGTTGAGTTTTTAACTATTTCGCACATAGCTGTCCTATACAGCAATCACAAAATGAACAAATTATGATTGCAACATTCTGTGTTCATTCGCTCTCACTCTCAATGTTTTTAATCCCTTGCTCACACGGTGATTGCTATCTACTCGTTTTGTTGTTGCTTTCAATGTGAAACTGTTTTGTCTCGGTGAGTTTCTAGCCTTACATTTCTTTTCCTCAAAAATAGTTTATAATTTTCTCTACGATTTTATCTGTAACAAAAAACACGCAGAATCGAAACTCAATTCTTAAGTATTGAATTATTTATTTATTTACAAAGTAACTTATAATTAAAATTAATAGTTACATAAATTGACAGCAATAGCAGCAATGGCCTTCAGCTAATACTTAAGTACTAAGTTCCTGTTGAATGCTTAAACGAACTCAATCTATTAGTACTATTGAATCAACTTGGGAACCCTTCTTCTCATTATTGACGTGTCCAGCTGCAACTTGTTTTGTTTTGGTAACTTGAAATTTTATTATTTTTTTCAAGGATATTTCAGCATGGTAGATGATTCTACAAGAAAAACACTGAGCAGTATTCCACTGCTGCAAACTCGAGCTGGACCCAGAGATAAAGATATTTGGGTGCAGCGGCTCAAAGAGGAGTATCAGGCTCTCATCAAGGTAAACGTGTAAATAATGAATTCTACTGCATAACTTGACTTGATTTGTTTTATCTTGACTTTATCAGTACGTGCAAAACAATAAGGAATCAGGAACTGATTGGTTTCGTTTGGAGTCAAACAAGGAGGGTACGAAATGGTTTGGTAAATGTTGGTACATGCACAATCTTTTAAAGTACGAATTCGATGTGGAGTTTGACGTAAGGCCAACCACACCAGTTGCTTTGATATAAGGCTCCATCAATTTAAAGCAATTCTTTTTCATTCCATCTAGATTCCTGTGACTTATCCGACAACAGCACCTGAAATTGCGCTACCAGAGTTGGATGGTAAAACTGCAAAAATGTATCGAGGTGGAAAAATTTGCCTAACTGATCATTTCAAGCCGCTCTGGGCGCGTAATGTGCCAAAATTCGGTATTGCTCAAGCGATGGCGTTGGGAGTAAGTTTGATTTAATTCTTATACAAAACTTCGATGTATTTTAACAAAAATACATTTTTTTCATTTTTAGCTGGCGCCATGGCTAGCCGTTGAAATACCAGATTTGATAGAAAAGGGAATTATATCGTACAAGGATAAATAAATATAACACTACAATTACTTTGAATTCTTATATTTCTTGCTTTAGTTATTATTATTTCAAATCAATGAACAAAAAAAAAAACAAATTATAAAACAATTCAATCAGTGTTAAAAATAAATTTTGCATTTTTATCGAACAAATAGTGAGAAAATATAGATTTTTAAAAGTAAACTTCAGTACTGCTGGAACGAACACGTATGTTTGTATTTGTATTTGAAAAAGCAGTTTTAAGAATATACTTATGTGTATTGAAAATATTTCAATGCATTTAAGATTTTTTAAGAGTATTTTTAGGAGTTTTCTTTCAATTATTTATTCCAATCATCTTAACGAAAAAATTTGCTTCTAATATTAATTTTAAACATAAAGTGAAATTAAGAAAGTTGCTTTTATTTTTTGGCATTCTCAAAAACTTACAATTTATTTATTTAATTGAATCAAATTCATAGATAATCTCAAAATTTAGAATGTAAAAATTATATTTTAAATATATTCATGTTTTACTGAAGATAAAAAAATCTTTGTCAACGGTCTTGTAGTAATATTTTGATGCTAGTTATGGCATAGTTGCTTTTTATATAAGAACTGAGGCAGTATAAGAAAAAGTTAAATTGTAAAAAATTTACATTATGGCGTTGCAAATTGTTAAGAAATCGATATGGTTTTACTAGCTTACGCTCTTTAAGTTTCGCTTTATGTCCTCATCGTTTACCACATATAAATTAAGATATTGTAAAATTTCAGTAGAATGTTCGGGTAAGTCTGTGTTTTTCGGTTCGGGGTTAAGGGAGCAGATGTTAGCGCATTAGTTCATATCATTGTGATTGTGATTTTTATTCCAGTTTTCTGACCAAATTGAACTCAGTGAACTGAAGGGATCGAACGTTTGCATGGGCTGCATGTCATCAACATTTGCAATAGCAGCAGCTGGAGCAACACCATTTGTGTCCACATCTGCAGCAGTTGCTTGTTGAGTTTCTTGATGCTGTGATGATGACATGGAATTAGATTGAAAATTCTGCTCAAGTCCTGGTGGTGGTCTCATTGCGGTCGGTCGTTGCCATGGGCTTAATGCAATGCCAGCATTGTTGGTAGCTGGTACAACACTGTTTGTGGCATTTTGTCCATAGCCCATTGGAGTCCATGTTTGAGAGCTAATTGCCCAATTATTTGTTGCCTCCATTGCTTGCAACTGTTGTTGAGCAAGTATTTGTTGTTGACGCAAATTGAAAAGATATTCATTGGTTTGCCACTGGCGCTGTAGCTCTTCCTGGGCCTTCTTCATTTCAAATAGTCCAGTGGGCGTTAAGCCTAAATTTAAAAATATGGTAATATGAGGTTTAAGTTCATAATTTATGAGGTAAGTGCTGGATACTTACCAATAAATTGTTCGCTTTGGTTTTCATTGTAACCATAAGGAAGCAAATTCGAAAAGAAACTGGAATTGTTAGAAAGCGTTGGTTTCGGTAGTGGTGGAACATTTGCAGAGGTTCCAGTTAAAGGTTCCCAAACAGGAGTTGAAGATGGTGATTTTTTTGAGCCAATTGGACCTAACTCTGCCGAATTAAGATTGTCTAACTTATTGTAAGTATTGAATATTTCTTGCTTGAGATCATTATTTAGTATCATAGAGTTTGCATCTGATGGCACAGTCATTTCCCTTGAACCATTGATTGAACGATTGTT
Source organism: Tetanocera ferruginea (assembly GCA_958299015.1). Classification (NCBI taxonomy): domain Eukaryota; kingdom Metazoa; phylum Arthropoda; class Insecta; order Diptera; family Sciomyzidae; genus Tetanocera; species Tetanocera ferruginea. The sequence continues at coordinate 2,341,429 of OY282640.1, read as the reverse complement.
AATTTCCAAACCGAAATTACCCATTAATCCGTTTGAGTCATCGTTACAAGCGAGCTGCTGTGGCGACTGCAGCACATGGCTAAATGAAACGACTTGGCTGCTTGTATCCCATGGTGATGAAATTGAATTAAACGTAGTTACTTCTGCAGTTTCAACAGGTGTTGGAGAAGAGTTAAAGTTTAATGAACTGGCAGCTTTGTTTCTTTGCTTGCGTTCCGAGCGTTTGGAAACATTGCCATCAAAACTTGTGGCACTGTTAGACTCCTTCTTGCGTTCTCTTCCAGGTGTTTTGCCATATTTTCGACCAATTCCATTCGTCTCACTCGAAGTTGGGTTATACGGTTTATTTAGCACTCCGGCGGTTTCAATAGTTTCAATATTTTTTCCACTTTCAGCTGTTTGTTTGCTGCTTCTAGCACTGTTGACGCTTATTTCAGTCATTATTTTAGAGACTTGCTTAGGACTTCTACTCGCTGATTTTTGTGTTATCGTAGTGCGCTCGACATCTTTTTCACTCGGCTCACTGGAAATTGTTTGAATGGCTCTCTTTGGCTTCTTTAAGTTCTTATGTTTTTTGCTGCCAGTCACAGGCAAAGGTATAGCATCTTTCTCTGTTCTGCGCTCAGCTATTTTGGGTGGCGTAGATTTGGAGCTTCCTTCACTCGAAGAAATGCTGGTGCTAGAGTTTGATGGTGACTGTCCACCAGTCTTGTCCGCCTCCAATTTAAGCTTAAAACAACGTTCACTAAATGTTTGCATGGATTTGGGACTCTTATCTGACTTTTCGCTTTTCAGTGCGGACAACTCTAAAGGCCAGGTTATGTCGGACAAAGACATGTTTCTACTGCCGTTGCCATTCGAGTTGACTTTCTTCACCACTCTTTTTCTCAGACTACAGCTGTTGCCATTACTTTTGACTTGCTGTTTGCAGGACTTTTGCATAGACTGCACTGTTGTATTCTGATCCACCGAATTTGTCGCTTGAGTCTTCATAGCTATGTTGCGGAGATTGAAAGTGGGCTGAACTGGACCCTTGTCGCGTGCCAAGAACAAAACAGTTTGTTTGATCAGTAAATTCGCGTAATCAATATGTGCTGCAAGCATTACAAGCACAAAAGAAGTGCCAACAACCACCAAGGTGGCAATTTTATAACGCACCTCCCAGTGCGGACGTGGTAGCAATTCGGAGCACAAGTCGAGGCACAGTGGGGGCATTATGGCCACTAGCGCATAGTTCACATCATACGATAGGTTTGTTATTAAGGTCAAGGGTCGTGAAACACGTGCCGAAGTAAAGTCGGGACTGAAGGCAATTTCAATCTTCTTAGAAGCATTTGCCTGAAGCGCAAAACTTGAACAGTCCAACACCTTGAAACCAAATCCTTCGCACATTTGATCGCCAATCAAAAAGGTTTCAATCCAGATCGGAATTTCACCCGTGTTGCGCGCAGTAAATGTACGCTTCGTTATAACCTAAAAATAAGATAATAAAATAATTGGTTGGAAGTGACTAAAATTCAAGCTTAAGAAACATACTGCAAGTTGTTCGGTGCGTATATTTTCCTGATCAGAGTCATTATTCGTACAAGCGGATAGATGTTTTTCATTGACTTCGAATAACAATGGAGTACTTGAGCCAGGTTTACGATTCCCAAACTTGAATTGCGACTGCACCGTCTTGGCAGACAGCCAGACAGCTTCGTAGAGCGTCAAGTTATTGCGTATATGTAATAAAGTCGAATAGGTATCGGCTTCTTCTGCTGAAAACTGCACGTTTATGGACACACTGGATGTAGCTGGCAATAAAAGTGGTTTTCTTGGTGCGCCATCAGGCAGCACAAAAACCTCTTTATCTGTTAAGTAGCAATTCGTACAAATGTCTACAACCTCCAGAGGCAGCGATAATTGAGTGTCTTTGGAATATTTTGCATCAGCTAAAAAATAATCTACCAAAATCGGGTTGTTTGCTGGATTTGTCAAGACCACCGGCACTGTTAGTTTCTTGCCTACCTCAATGGTCGGCAATTTTTGCTTACCGCCAACAAGTTTTGGCCATTCAATGTCAATGATAAGATACAGCTGAAATTGGCGTATTTCATTGCTATTCAGCGAAAATGATATTGTTTGGAAATACCACTTCAGGTGCCGAAAAATCTCAGTTCTTCTGCGCAATTCAGTCTCGTCGAAGTAGTGGCTGTTGCTGCCTGCGGCTTTTACATTGTTTCGGGCAGGAAAAGCAATGAGATTCGACTTTTCCTCATCGAGTGGAATATAACAGCGTTTGTTACAAAGCTTCGAGGGCTCAAAATATATGCGACCGACTTTTGTTGTTGCCTCTGGAGCTATCCAAGTACCTTCAACATTAAAATCTTTAAAAGTGAGACCGGCGTCTGTGAAATTAATCGAGTTGATGCGCATCGGTTTGAGAAAGGTGGACCGAATGCTCAATTCTGACGAACATAATTTACCCTTTCAAATAATACAAAAATAAATAAGGATATACGGCATAGATATGATTAAATATATTACCGGGAAACAGTTTTTGAAATAAAGTTGCTCCTGATCCACCTCTAGTTTGCCAATCCAAGTCTTATAACTGATCTGTGAAGTTATCGTTTCGTACAAGGTCCAGATCTTCAAACTGGCCGTGTACTCCTCCGTCTTGTATGATTTTATTGCAATTTGGTAGGCGGCAACATCGTGCTCTCCTAGATTCGTGCAAAACTTATATTTCGAATGATCTAAGGTAAGCGTGCCATTCGCTTTAAAGGACTTGAACTCAGAACCACGCAAACATCCTAGGAAAGTTGTATGAAAATGGACACCTTGAGGCGTCTGAAAGTCCCAAGACACCAACTTGATGCTGAGCGGATTCTTATTATAAAGCACAACATAGCCACTATCGGATATTTCCGCAAATGGAACTATTCCCAAATTGAGTGCAGTGTTATATTCCGCCAAAGAGGGAAACTGTGTGCCAGCGAAAGTCTGCACGTGCAACGTACCTGCACAGACTACAACGGGCACACTGATAGTTGTTATATTGGTGTGAATGTGCAGCATGGTTTTAAAAGTTTGCTGTTCATCCAACAGTTGAAGTAACAAAATATTTTTTGAGTCGCCTGGCTGCAGGATTTCCGCCATTGCTGTGCGGTTAACTATCATGTGAAATATATTGGAACTGTTTTGTTCCAATGTGACATTTAAAATGGCGAGTGGCGTCGTAAACTGATTGGTCACCAGCAGCGAACGTGGCTTGTCCGGCACATAGTTCTCTGCTTTTGTCACAAAAATTGTTACATTTTTATCGTACAAAAGGCCACCTTTGAAAACTTCGGCACGTATAAGCAAAGAGAATTCCTGCGTTTGACTTGCGTTAAAGTTTGATGCCGCTTTGATAATCAACAATTCTTCTATGTGCGTGTTTTGCTGGAACTGTTGAGGATCTAGTGCTATTGTGGCATCTTTCTTATTGAAAGTGAGTCCAGGCAAGTCGCGCAACGTATATTCAACTACATTGTGTGGCTTGCGATCGTGCAAACTCAAAGAATTCTTGAATACAATTTTTTGTTGCTTCACTTTGTCATTTGTAGTAAGCCGCCTAAAATCAATAAGTGGATTTTCAGCATATAAGCCATCAGTCGCCAGTATTTCGAATTCTACTGGTATAACCAGCACGTTTTCATTCGTGTGCACAGATTCGTTTATGTGTTCAGCTATTTTGATGCGAATGTACGCTGAATAGTTGCCTGCCTGATTGCTGTTAAAACGTATACGTATTACTGATTTTGTGGCAAACGGTGGAATTTCCCAGAGCGTTTGAGGACCTTCTTGGCCACCACTAGGCAGCTCCAATTGAAATTGTCCACCACTGCTATAAACCTAATGTTATGTTTTTTATTAAATGAAAAAAACCTACATGCGATTAAAACTTACCTCTAGTATCTGTAGCGGATGATCGTGCGGATTATACATTAATATCTCTGGCGTAAGAGTTGCATTAAGCGGCGCCTTAATACCTAAAATTGGTTTAAGTCTGTACGGACAGTCACGTCCCTCGCCCTTAACCAGCAATTTCGCCTGACCAAAGGACGTGTGTATAAGTAAACTTGTGGCTACAGCTCCATGGGAGCGCGGCAGAAAGACGACATTAAATGTTGTGTTGCCCTGTGGTGGCACAACCTTCGCCTCAAAGAATGAGCTGTAAAAAGCAGGTGTTTTACCCGATACGGAACTTAAATAAACACTTCTATTTTCGTTCTGGTTGACAAGCGTAACCGTGTGTGAGCGTGCTGTGCCAATAGACCATGCGCCAAAATCCAGCTTGGCTGGTTCAAAACGCAGACTTCGATGCAGCTCGGTGACCACCATGTCAGCGACATCGATAGACTCCTGTGATGATTCCATGTTAATCGGCAATGCGTCCATTTGTGTCGATAGAGGTACTGTTGGTGCTGCTGCTTGCTGAACACTTACTATTATATGATCTGTTATTAGCAACTGATCGGCGCCAACCATGTGACCACTGCGACCAACCAAACAGAGGAGCCCTAAGAGCATTAACGGAATCGAAAGGCAAATCATTTTGTTTTGCCTCAAACGAAGCAAGCGAAATGTTTGCAGTCTTTTGTGCAGTAATATTGCCTTATCAGCGTCGGAATAAAGGATACAGCCAGTGGCCATCCGCTTGTCCATAGATCTCCTTGAACTCGTGATTTTCAATGTTAACTCGCTTGATCTGTATTATATTGGCAAATGTAAATATTTTGATGCAGTGTGTGCTTTGGGCAAAGATTTATGTTGATACAATCGATTCTTATCACACTGAATTGCTTAAAATGTAAACTTATCGCTTTATTAGAATGTTAAAAATACACTTTTTAGTTTTTTGCTATTCGTTTTTAGTCTGTAAATTTACGCGAGTATGATAATAGGACGAAAGACGAATGAAAACAATTTTGTAGTTTGGTAAATGCGTTCGGATTTTGAGTAATTGAATGTGTTCGCAACACACGTAATGTTAAACGACAAAACTGGATTCGAAAGCAGGGCTCTATTCACATGCAGCCGTCAAAACTGCGTTTTTGTGTGCCACACGGCAGCCATTTTAACTAGTGTCCGACCGAAACCAAAATTTTGGCCGAAACCGAAACCGAATTTCGGCCATTTTTGTAATATTCGGCCGAAACCGAAACTGAACGTCTACATGAAAATAGTTTTAAAAACAATTTATTTATTTTAATTTTTTAGTTAAAAGCTTTCAAAAATATAACAATTGAAACAGATTATAATAACGTATATATTCGATAAATATTCTTTTGCCTTTATTCATAAAAATTTACGAACCTCTTATAAAGCCTTTACAAAAAAAAATTTCAAAAACAGTATCCATAAACGTCCAATAACGACAAAAATCTCTTATAAAGGCTTCTTAAATGAGTAACCTTCAATAAACCCTTGATAAAGCCTTTTTAAAATTTTTACTCTAATGTGAGCACAAATATTGTCAAAAATACTTCAAACTGTTTCAAAAAATATGAAAACATGGCAAAACATTTCAAAATATTGAAAATAAAAATTATAAGTGACAATATTTTCACAGAAGAACATAGATTAAACAATTTTTTGACTGTTTGCATGTCAAAGTATTGATAAAATTGTGACAAATAAATAAAAAATTATTGAATTTATCAAATTCACGAACCATTCTTGACACTGTTTCCATTTCAAATTGAGAGTGTTCCTATTTTAACAAATAAGCTGAGACAATATTTTTATGAATAACAAAATTTTAAAAAATATTTTATCTCTAAAAAGCTTTTTGACTATTGAGCACTTTAAATCTATTCCAAGATATTTTTATGAATATGACCGTTTGAATATTAATGTTCAACTTTAAAATAATAAATATGGAGATCATTTAATACCACTTTAAGGAACTTTTTAGTATATAAAGTTAAATAACTTAATATTAGAATCTAAAAAAAACTACATTTATCGTTTTGTGCTGGACTCAACTCACACGGTCAATCAAATGACTGAATTTAACGTTTCTGTTCTACTTAACACCATTAAAAATTTTGATGAAAGCGAACTCACATCTACCATTGAAATATATGTAAAAACCGAATTAGTAGTGTCCGATCAAATATTCGGTTTCGGTTTCGGTTTCGGCCATATTGATGCCGAATAGCCGAAACTGATTAAAAGGGCCGAAACTGGCCGAAACCGAAACCGAATATTCGGTCGGACACTAATTTTAACACAGGTTCGATAGTTAAAGAGCTAGTTCGCCAAAATATTAGGTTTGTTCAGTAACAAAAAATTGTTACAAATTGTTACCAATTATTGCAAGTTTTTACTAGTAAAGCGTTCACGTACTCGAAAAACTTGCAACGAGAGAGGAAAACGAGAGCGTAAAAAAGTGAGAGAGAAAAAAGAAGTTGCAAGTTTCTGCTAGCAAAATTTCTACTTGCAAGAACTTGCAACTACTGAAAAAAACTGTTTGTCAAAAAGAAAAACAAGCTGTCAAAAATTTTTCTGTGGATTTCCTATTAAAATGGATGGAAAAAGAAACATTTATGATGCTGAGGGAAATGTTAGTATAAATGTTAATGTTGGTAGGATACAGGAAATGATTTCAACAATTTATAACATTAAGTTACAGCAGCAGTTTTTTGCGGTTGAAATAAACTGTCAATTCGTTTGATCAGCTGTTGTTAACTTGCAAGTTTCTACTAGTTTTCTGTTCACGTACTTTTTCAGCTAATTTTCTCTTTGTACATATTTTTTCCTCAATTCTTCTTTTACTCTCTCGCTGCAAGTTTTAGCAAGTAAAGTACGTGAACAGACCTATTGATTTTCTGTATCCAACAAAGCAAAATAACATTCTCTATAGTATTTAAGTAACCAGGGTTGCATTAAAACATTAGTCTAGGGCTATGTAGAGTACATTTTGACGATTTAAAGAAGATGAGAGAAATGTTTGGTACTTTTTCTTTTCTCTTTGGTAGTACTCTATGTAAGTTGCATACCGTATATGAGATAACTTTGCTTTGATGCAGTACAGAAGTTATTTCGAGTAAATTATGCTGGTGTTAAGGACTTGGCAGTTTTTCTTAATTTTCCCCACGCAAAAATAATTTTATTTCGAAGCAATAAATACTTATTTAAGAGTATATTTCTACTCTTTTCATATGTAACTCTGTGTGTAACAAAACAAACAAATTCCGCAATTTGAACGCTCGCTTAATGTTACACATACAAGCCGCCATATTGTTTGCCACACAAGTTCACAGATGTGAAAGCCACATCAATATGTAGAGAATAGTAGTGTACACATATCGGTCAATTGCTCGAATAACATCATAACTTAAAAAAACGCGATTTTTGAGTTAATGATGCAAAATTATTTATTATAGCATAATTCATATTGAGTAAAATTTTCAAGTTATTATCTTGAATACTCTCCCCGTGAGGAGAGAATATGTCTTTTCTATTCTAAACAAGATGTGAGTAAATTGAAAACTTTAAAGACGTTTTCTGAATAATGAGCGATATGTAAATGTGTTCGAGCAAATGAGCAATATGTAAAAACGCAAACTCAGTGGAATTGTACATTTTAAATGCAAGCTATTAACAATCTTTTCACAACCAAAATTGAAAAACACACAACACATATGCCTGAATAAAATATATGGATTATTTACACATTTTTTATATAAAAACTCATTTTCAAAGCTAGTAAATTGGTAACTTGATGAATAAAAATAAAGCACTACTTTTTCAACAGATATATATTAAGGCCACAGGAAATAACACAGTTTAGCTTAGTTGAAGATGAATCGAAATTTGAAAAAATTGGGACTATAGTTTATAGATAGTCTTTCTTGATTTTATACAAGACTAAGCAATAAATGCATGAAAATAAAGGTAATACATTGAAACAATGTCAAGATATATCGTTACTATATTATAAGAAAATTATTTCCCATAAGTTCCTGCTTAGATCATCATGCATATGAAAAAAAGTGTGAGCGATGAGAATTGTTTAAAGAAAATTAGGTGAAAGATTTTGAGAAGAAGTAACGTTCAGTTTTATTTTACCCAAATTTCCAATGACCGTGCCAATTTTCTGCTGGAAAAATATGGCCGATATGCAAATTTATACTGAGTTTCAACATAATGCGAAAGTTAATACTAATGCTATTCAATATAAACAATTTGAATTGTATAAGTGCCACGCGCCTTCTCCAATGACCGATAAATTTCTAGTCGAAGGACATGACTAAATATTATATTCGTTCCGAGTTTTATACATGTGTGACTTATATTTCTAGAGTTATACAAGCGAACAAAAAGTGCCACGCCTTTAAAACAATACTTTATACAAATATCCGAAATTTTCCAAGCATAAAAACGAATGTTCCATTTTTTACATCGTCCAAAATCATCACATAATGCGATACTAATTTTCTGCTAAAAACAATTCAAATTTTTCGCGTTTTTCCGAGTTTTTCACTAAGAACTTTCTATTTTTCCATTCGAAAAGCAATTTCGAAACAAGAGCAAACAAAATTTCAAATAAAAAAATCAATTTTTCGATTTTATCAATTTCCCGTCTTTCCTGGAGGGTTTTCCCAAAACTTCTGGCAATTACGAGCAACTAAAAAAATTTGAGCCAAATCGGCCCAGTTTTTCTCAATTGAAGAATTACACCAATTTTGATATATATAAGATTGTTTTAGTTCGACAAATGTTGATATATGGCAAACAATTTTTTTGAATTCATTTTGTTTCGTAATTTTTAAAATAAAAAGATCAAACCATGGTCTTGTCCGATCAGTTGTTCTGCAAAGAACTTTGTTATTGTAGCAAGCCTGTTACTTCATGAATTATTTGGCATAAAGCTCTGAAAATAATTCTTAAACTAGTAAGGTATATCTTCGACTTGGCCGAAGTTTAAAAACCCCCACGGCCGATTCTTAAGGGTGGAAGAATCGTTAATTGGAGAGCTTTTTGTATGAGATTTTGAGAGATTTCATAATTTTTATGTGTCTAAAATACATACATATCAAATTGTTTTCCTGCAGCATAAATATAAGCCTTTTTATAAAGTTTTAAATTTTGGGGTTGTATGGGAGGTGGGCGTGTTAGTGGGTAGATGACGCCCATTTTTGTAACACACCTCAGTTCTGACATTGAATACACAAATACCGAGTTTCCGTCTTGTAACTTTAATATTAGCCTCTTTATAGATTTTTAAATTTTGGGGTTGTATGGAAGATGGGCGTGTTAGTGGGTAAATGATGCCCATTTTTCTTAGACATCTCAGTTTTGACATATATTACATATATACCAAATTTCAGTTTTTTAGCTTTAATATTTTTTAGTTTCTTTGTAGAGTTTTCAATTTTGGGGTTGTATGGGAGGTAGGCGTGGTTTTCATCCGATTTAGCTCATTCTCGAACTTGACCTTAGTTTTTTAAAAAAAGCTTAAATATCGTATTTCATTACGATAGCTTCAAAATTACGGTTGTAATCGTGTCGACACCACCTGAGTTGTCGACACCACCGACGTACACACGTCGTGACAAAATTAATATACCCCTTACGCAGTACGCGTGGGGGTATAAATATATGTTTTATGAGAATTATTAACTTAAACTAAAAAATTGAAATGCCACAATTTTATAACTCAAAAATCAACATCAAAGTAAATCTTTTAATCTTTGTTTTTTAATCTAATTTTTGTTTTATCATAGCAAGCTCTGCCATCCATCCCACAGTGATGTGATAAGCTACGAACTCAGTTTCTTCAAAGAAATGCAAATGGCAAAAAAAAAACCAAAAAATTTTGTTTCGCCACCCAGCAGCACTGTTCAGATTGCTTGATTGCTGTCCTGTACAGCAATCACAAAATGAACAAATTTTGATTGCTGCAATCTGTGTTCATCCGCTCTCGCGGATGACAATTACAAATAATTTTGACAATTTCACATTAAAAGCAACAACAAAACGAGTAGATTGTTTGAATGGCAATCACCGTGTGAGCAGGGGATTATAAGTTTTATTTATGCTTCCAAGGAATATGTTGTTTTATACTTGTGTTGTTTTGTAGTTGTAATCCTATAATTAATGTGGCTTTCACATCTGGAACTCGTGTGCAAACAATATGGCGGCTTGTATGTGTTCGAGAAAGCGAGCGTTCAAAATACGGAAGTTGTTTGGCACACACAGGGTTACATTTGAGAAGAGTACAAATGTTTTCTTAAAAAAGTATTTATTGCTTCGAAATAAAATTATTTTTGTGTGAGGAAATAAAGCATAAATGTTGTCTTAGTCTTCCACACCTGCTTACTTTTTTCGAAACAAATTTTTTACTGAATCCAAACAAAGTTATCACGTATACTTCAAAAATTTTTGTTAACAAGCCAACTAGTGTGCCAAACTGGCGAACCAGCTACATAACTATCGAACCTGTGTGGAAATGGCCGCCGTGTGGCACACAAGAACGCAGATTTAAAGCCTGCATAATATACTATTGTATACAAGTTACAATACCACGGTTGGCACTCTGAATGCAATAAAGTCACGTTAACACATCAATTTCTGACCTTTTCATGCAATTTTGAACGTGTAACTTTTGTTTTGCTCCAAATATATAAAATTGAAAGTACTTCACAAGAAAATGTGATAAACTTCCAACTTTTCTTAAACTATGTTTACACCGAAACTTAAAAATGTTTTATATCTATTTTGTTTCATCTCAAAACATGACTGTTACACCGCCTGCTTCAGGCTTTAGTTTGAAGTTTCTGTTTTAAATTCTTCAATTTTTTAATTCCAACCTTGCTATTGTTTTGTCAATGTCCGCTAAAACTTAAGCCCTAACCAAAATAGACGATTTGCTCCGTAACGAGCGAAGACGAAAATGTTCGCTTGAATGCAATTCAATGTTGTTGCCCAAAATAAGCAAACGTAAACACATTGAAACTGAACGAAACGGTTCGACGAGACGTTTTGTTCCGTAAGAACCGAACTTTTAGCGTCTCAACTCGATAGCAACAACAGTGCAGAGAATTTTTACATCAAGTTTTGTTGCGTTTTAATCAATTAGTGCAAGAAACAATATTTTAATGAATTAATAGCCATTGTTAGGGATGAACAAGGCATTTATATGCATTTGAAACAGTTGGCAGCTGACCAGCCAAGACGAGTTCAAAAACGTTTCATTTTGGATTAAATGTCAAAACAGACGTAACGAGTGTACACGCTAGTCGAGTTGCAATCGTCTCGTTTCGTCTATTTTGGTTAGGGCTTTAGTTTTTTCAGCAAAGAGCGCTGCCACATTTTATTTTTGCATGATGTGTTTTGACCTAAATATTGTTTTATAATAAAACGCGTTGTCCATTTTTAATTCCAATATTACTTCTATTTTGATCATGTCACAAAAATTATGCATTTGACATTGCCACCATTCCTTTTCACTTTATTTTCCATTATGTGTTTTGACCTTTACAGTGTTTTAATGAGGTTTAATTATAAAACACACTGCGAAATGTTTTGCAAGCATGCACGCTAATGTTAATTTTAACGATAACCGAAATATTTTTTTTGTTTCGTAGAAACGAAATGAAAAATAAACGTTAATTCAAAAAACCAAAAATATTTCTTTCGTGTGGGAGAAAACGATATAAATTTTTTTTGTTTTTGTTCCCAATCAACCGTTGAAAATAACGTTAATTTCAACAAAAAAATTTCGCTTTTTTTAAAACAGAAGAAATTTTTTTTAGCATAGGAGAAAATAATTAAAAAATTTTTCGTTTTTCAACGAAACGAAATTTGGTTTGATAAATTTTTAACGTCATTTAAAAAACGAAATAATCTTGATAATTTATTTTTCTGCCTCAACGAAACGAAAAAATTTTGTTGATTTCGTTGTGCATGTCTGGTGTTTTCGTTTTTGTATGATAAAACACTTTAAATACACATAACCTGTTCACAGTCTGAATACGCAGGCCTGTTATATTTACGATTTGTTATTTATACGCCAAGCTACGCAAACCATTTTTGCTTTATTGTTGCTTTATATCAGTGGTCATCAACGCGCGGTTCAAACAACAACAAAGAGAGCTTTCCGAGTGCAGAGCTTTACACTGAAACAAGAAGTTTTCAAAAGCTCTCGCATCATTTGCTTTAAGCAAATATTGTCGCTTGTTCGATTAACATTATAAAGTTGTGTTTTTATCTTCGTGTTTGTTTGTTGCTATTAAAATAGCATGTTAAATAATAGGATATATGTTAAAACAAACAAAGAACCAAAAGAGATAAAAGTTATGGTAAAAATTAATGAATATAATGTTTTAAGAAGTTCGACGAAAAATCATATCTTACATTGTGATTCACTGTAAAAATTGTCAGAAAATAAAAATTCTAAAAACCATCTTTCCTGAAACATTGTAAAATATTTATATTCATCAACAAACCAGCGAGCGACAACCTCACCGCAAGAACGCTCAAAACAGACTGACTAAAAATTTAAAGCACAGCAGAAAAAACAAACTTTTACGCAGTGTTTGTTGACAGCGAGCCGAACGCTACTTCGTGATCAAAAGCTCAAAAACACACGACGCCCGCGGGCTATGGGAAAACATAAGTTGATGACCACTGCTTTATATGCAAACGCAAATACGCAGCACGCCTAAATAAAGGTAGCACTTGGACGTGTTTTTGGGCCTCGTATTTTTAAGCCCTGTCTTCAGTTGCCAACTTCGTGTTTCATGTTCTGTCAGTTAGAAAATAAGACTGTGCCACTGCCTTTGACCAAATATGCAAAATTCACTAATTTTGCTTTAAATTTAAAAATATGTTTTTTAATATTTTGAATGGTGGGGTAGTTTTAACTATAGGACCTCAACTTTGCATGAAATTTATTAAGAAATAGGATTGAATATATCTCCTAAACTTATTATTTTGCATTGAATTCCTTATATTTCAGTTACTTTAATAATCCCCACAGGCAATAAAAATTGTCCTTCAAAGAGTTTTTAACGTAGTTGCAACACAGCATAATTATTGAAAACGATAGTCATACTGAGGTGCTCACAGTTTCAGATATAACAAATGCTATCAATGCGCTTTGTTAATATACGCTTAAACTTTGAATTTAAAACACTTGTGTGCCTAATTGTGTTCTGGCTCTTAATCGCGATAAATGCTTAATGTGGCTTTCACAGCTGTGAACTCGTGTCTAAAACAATATGGCAGCTTGTATGTGTTCGAAAAAGTGAGCATCCAAATTACGGAATCTGCTTGGAACAAACTGGGTTACATTTGAGTACAGTAGAAAAAAATTCTTAAAAAATTATTTTTGTGTTGGGAAAATTAAGCAAAAATGTTTCCAAAGTCCTCTTGCATAATTTTCTGGAAATAACTTCTTTACTGTATCCAACAAAGGTATATTATAGAATGTATGCAACTTCTTAGAGCACTACCAAATGGAATATAACAAGTACCAAATATTTTTCACATCACACTTTATGCTGAAATCGCAATATTGCGTTAGGTCGGTCGTGCGCCGATCGTACTTTATATCGACGTTGCATAAACTTTACGAGATGAGCTGTCAGAACGCACGACCTATAAATTAACAAAACTCAATGTTGCGCTGACAGATTGTGCGTCTGTAATTTTGGCGATGCCAATAAAAGCAGCTATACAAAAATGCCCACAAAAGTGTTCTTATCTGTTTCGCCAACGCATATTTATACAAAGATAATTTGAAGAAAAATAATACAAATAGATTAACTTTATCAAAATTTTCATTTGATTACTTAAATAGCATGAGTTATTTAAAAACATTATATAAAACATAAATTCCAGCGATAATAAAATAAATCCCACGAAAATCTTTCTTTGCCAGTGAAACCATAAAACACCCACATTTAAAGCGCTTTCAACGAAAATGCAACTCTGCTATATGAAGAAATGTCAAACGCACGACCGAGTAGAACATTTTTCTACTCATCTCGTTAGATCGTACTTTGGTCGTATTTTATCTCTTCTTCTTGTTTTACGATATAAAGTACGACCAACGCTTGAGGTCGAATTTAGATTTGCACCATAAGAACACGTTGATGGCTGAATCGCAAAGACGCGTTAGGTCGGTCGCGCGTTGATCGTACTTTGCTCGTAATTTACTCGACTTTACGAGATGAACTGTCAAAACGCCCGACCTTATTATTTTGAAATCATAATGTAGCGTTGACATGTCGTGCGTCTATCACTTAGATGATGCCACTATACGCAGTCAAATCAAAAAATTCCACAAAGTCCCATTTACCCAAATCGCAAAGTATGTAATAATAATATTGGCACAAATATTAATATTAAATTATAAAATGCTCAACTCATCAAAACTTTCATTTCATCATTTCTATAAAGCAAATTACAAAATTAAATCATTTTCAACATATTTATTCTGACAAAATAACAAATCCCATGCAAACATGTCTTTACCATAGAAACTGAACAATACCCACATATTCAGCTCACTCAATGAAAATACAACCCTGCGCTATCAGCAAATGTCAAACGCACGACCGAGTTGAACATTTTTCAACTTTTTCGGCAGGTCGCGCTTTGATCGTACTTTACCCCTTCCTACGAGATTTGACAGTTTTTACGATACAAAGTACGATCAAAGCTTGAGGTCGAATTATGAATTGCTTCATAACAACTCGTTGTTTCTACTTTAGCTGTCAAAGCGCGACCGACCTAACGCGCCTTTGCGATTTGGGTATGATGTCTACTTGAGCTGTCAGCGCACGACCGACCTAACGCAGTATTGCGATTTAGCCATTAATCATTGAAATGTACTTCACGTAGTACTAGACTAATACCCAAATCGCAAAGGCGCGTTAGGTCGGTCGCGCTTTGACAGCCAAAGTAGAAACAACGAGTTGTTATGAAGCAATTCATAATTCGACCTCAAGCTTTGATCGTACTTTGTATCGTAAAAACTGTCAAATCTCGTAGGAAGGGGTAAAGTACGATCAAAGCGCGACCTGCCGAAAAAAGTTGAAAAATGTTCTACTCGGTCGTGCGTTTGACATTTGCTGATAGCGCAGGGTTGTATTTTCATAGAGTTAGCTGAATATGTGGGTATTGTTCAGTTTCTATGGTAAAGACATGTTTGCATGGGATTTGTTATTTTGTCAGAATAGTTATGTTGAAAATGATTTAATTTTTTAATTTGTTTTATGGAAATAATGAAATTCATTATGAAATGCTTGATGAGTTGAGCATTTTATAATTTAATATTAATATTTGTGCCAACATTAGATGTGTTTTTTATCAAGCGAGTAGTTAAAAAACGACCGCTTATCATATGTATACTCGCTTAAATAACACAGGAAACTGTTACTCGCTTAAAAGTTTGCCGACCAAACGAAAAAAAATGCTTCCAAGTTATGTTTCAATAATTGTATAAATATCCTACAAAGGTGGCAACTATATCTGATTGATAGTCAATAGTGATGTATGAAATGAACATTTTTTGTACCAAATACTTTTCACGAAATACTCATAATTTGCTTTAGATCAATATTTCAATAAAAATACATAATAATTTAACAGGTAAGATAAACAAAATTTATCAAATATACTCATTATGTAAAACTATGTTGTTTGCTTAAGCTTTTAGCACTGAAAATCTTTTGAGTATCGGGTTTGTTTTCAGAACCGAGTCTCCAATGCTTAAAATCAGAAAATGTATGCATCACTAATTGTAAGAACTTTGATACATAAAATAAATTTGTCAAAAATTGTTTACAAAAATTTGATCAGAACATAAACAACGTTTTTGACTTTTCGGAAAATGCTTCCAAGTTTTAAAAAAATTCTTAAGCGAGTAAGCAGTCGTTTTTTGACTACTCGCTTGGTAAAAAACACAGCTATTATTATTGCATACTTTGGGTAAATGGGACTTTGTGGGATTTTTTGATTTGACTGCGTATAGTGGCATCATCTAAGTGATAGACGCACAACATGTCAACGCTACATTATGATTTCAAAATTATAAGGTCGGGCGTTTTGACAGTTCATCTCGTAAAGTCGAGTAAAGTACGAGCAAAGTACGATCAACGCGCGACCGACCTAACGCGTCTTTGCGATTCAGCCATAAAGTTCAAGTCTCGACTGTATCGTAAAGACTTTAAAGAATGTTTATTTTTGCTTTGTTGGACAGAGAAAATCAAAAATATTTGAAATCAAGCCAACTGGTGTGCCAAACTGGCTTCTAAAGTATCGAACCTGTGTGGAAATGGCCGCCGTGTGGCACCCGAGATTGCTGATATGAAGGCTGCATTAAAATAATCTTGTTTTGGTATTTTAACGCGATTAATGCTTAAAACACGTTTTGTAGGTTCGGTTAAGCATACTTTAAGTCGATGACGCGTCCAATCTGTTTGGGCTATTGCTTGCGAGCACAAATCGATACTAACTTGGTGGCTACACGTTAAATTTTTCTTCCAAGTTGCCTTACAAGTTGCAACACAATCACACTTTTTTACTAACACACTTAAACTTTACGAACTTGACAACCAACTAGATATCGATTTTTCCTTTCAAGTCGTGAGGCAACTTGACGGTCAAGTTAATTAGCTGATTACACTTCTTGCAAATAAATTCTGGTTTTTTGTTTTGCAAAGGTTGTGTCGCAATAAAGCGATAGCTAAAAATAATGAATTATATTATTTATTTCTAGTAACAATTTCAGTAAAGTGAGCTATTTTAGTTCATTCCTTGGCGAAGGCATAATGAAAGTAAAATTGACTATCAAGTTGCGTCCAGCCTACGTCACTGTTGTCAACTCGAATGAATTTTGACTGTGATCAACCCGAAAGCTACTTGAACGTGTAGCTACAGCGTAAATATTCGCATACATTTTTCGCTCAACTGAACGAGGTGGAGTCTCAGGTTATTTTACTTTGATACTGAACACACTCCGTTGGCAATTCTGTTGAAATTCGTACTAAGCTGTCATTTATTTTCCGTCGCTTAGCTCGTTTGGTGCGTTTTTCTCCGTCTAATCCGATTTCGCCCATTTCGCTGATGATCCGCTAAATTTTATAGTTTAATAAATGTTTGCAACTTCGAAATAAATATAAAAAATTTAATGCTCAATAAAAAAATTGATAAATAAATTAAAGAGAAGAAAAGTGAATCAAACATCAGGTCTACGTGCTTGCATACTTGTAAAGTAACTGTCGTTTAAAGGATTACATCTAATTTAGTGGAATTGCAACATTGTAAAGTAAGTTTACGATTTATTCTGCTCAAGTACAACTAATTAGAATTTGTAAAGTATAAATTACGTGAAGGTATAGTTGAAATACATTTTGTAGTTAGCAGCAACGCAGCTCCGTCGAGTGGGGATTTGGAATGCGAATTTATAATTGTTTGTTGCTGCGGTACGTCTGACCCTAGTCGGTGCAAATTCATATAATTAAAAATTGGCAAAGCGGTGATTGCATTGATAAAATTAACAAGCTATCAATAACAAATAGTGCGTCCTACAATGGCGTTGGAATGATTACGTATTATGTTAACTTTTTCATTCTCAAGTTGTTTATTGATTTTACCCACTTTCTCTTTTCTGCGTTGCACATATGTTGGTTACATACACCATATATATGTTGGTTCATGACGTGCCAATGCTGCGATGGAAAAGTAGATACCTGTTTGGCCAAGTCGTGACTGGCAAATAGTAAATAAAGTATGGGTTAATCCAACTTATGCAAATTATATATTTGTGCTGAGTGACAAACGGAATAAGTGCGTTCGTTTATTAGCCAGATCACAGTCCAGCACACCCATAACAACTTTTGTAATGAATGCATCTAACATCGAGTTGATGCATAAACATGCATAAACAAAAAACAAGTGTTCACGTCCATTTGGAGCTTTTTCTCAAAGATTTCTTTCAATTAAGGTTAGCCCCGAGTGTATGAAGTAATATTTAAATTTAAACACGATATTGATTTGCATTCGTCAGCTGAAAAATAAATTTGAGGTTTTGAATGAAACATTGTTTAAGGTTTTCTTTTCTCTTATCATTTGCATAGTTATGCGAGCTTTTCCATAATTCCGACTATTCCTTCATATGTTGTTTTCTGTGCTCACAGATTGTAGTGGTGGCTTCAACGTCAACTTGAAATACATCATACGATAATAAAAGCTCGTTTCTCTTCTATATACAAAACATATACATTCTTACATACATGTGTAAGTTCGTTGCTAAACAAAAATATTCGCGCCGGTGACTATAAAAGTGGTCTAAGTGCGATATTCAGCGTTTAAGAGGTTTTGTTTTTGTTTGATATTTATTAATAAATTGAGTTTAACAATTTGTTTAATTCGCATCAAATCGTTTTGTATATTGTTACTTAACCAGCTAAGTTATGAGTTAACACTAGTTACTTTAAAATTACCGATTTAAGAAAGAAAAATTTATGCTAATTTTTACTAGATAGTCGAAGAATCTACAGTTAATTTTATTATATTTTACAAATTTGCTTCCGGCACTTTTTCAACCTCTTCGGTATATTCTATTTTTCTTAGTGTTTTCTTGAAGTGATCATAAAAATATTCAAGTATAATTCTCGATCGCATACCTGAATGATTTTTGTAAAATTTTCATTATCCGCTCTAAACAAATTTCCATTTAAGGAATAACTGTAGTTCTCGGTATTAACATTTTTAGGAGCAAAGGTTGCAAACTAAAGTTTTATTCTTAAAAAATTATAAGTTTAAAATTTAAAAATTTCTTCCGTTAGTTTTGTTCTATTTTTAACAATAAAAGAACTGCTCTTTGTAATTAATTTAGAACTAATTTTTTATAACAAATGTATTGCTAGCGAAAGTCAGCAAGGAAGCAAACGAATAATCTATACAGCCTCACACAAGAGTAACCGTCATTTATTCGACACTGATTTGTATGTGCTTGCCGTGATTTGGAAGCTTAGATTTCATCTCACCGGTCTGCCGGTCGTTCGTTCGTTGATTCGTGTCTTTTGTCGGTATATCTGTTCGTCGTTACTTTGTAGAATTGCAAGAGCAAGCATATTTATATTTCAATTGTAGCGTATTGGTTCAGTTTTCTTTTGACTCGGTGGTACGCTGCATGTGCCTGCACTTCATAATTCATTACTCAATAAATAACAGTTACTTTACCGTACTTTGTCTTACCTTATCTCTATACTGTACCACATTCTAACGTTGTATGACTTTAATAATTAAAAATTTGATTTTATTTTATTAATTTTAAGCCATCTATCTTGCAGGTTTTCGTTTAAATTAACAACAAAATGTCTGCAAAAGCCATATGTGAAGCCACTGGTAAGGATATTCTTAATCGTCATCTGAACGAGAATGGCGCTGGCGTTGCCACATGTCAATTTGTAACAGTTAACATGCAGACCGACTGGTCTCAACTAGCTGCCAACAATCCCTGGCTGTTGACTGCGGTAAGTGTGCGCAACATCATTAAGATCATTTTCTAAAAACAGTCAACCAAGACAACCACAACTCACATTTGTCATTGAACTTGAACTAGGTTAAATATTCACATTGTTGTACGCATAGTGAAACAAGAACAAAATAATTTTATAAAAGATTCGATTGCATGTTTGTATAGGTGTTTTTTGTTTGTTTTCTAAATGTCTGGAATTAAATCAAGGTTACTGGCATCACGTTGCTTAAATCTCGGGTACAAATGGTTGACAACTTACGAATCGTGCTTAAAGCTCAGCAATCGGAATCATAATCAATTGATTAGAGCGTTAAAGCACCTTGTTGGCACTTTTTTAACGACACAACAACAAGATAAGGAGCATTCAAAGTTTTAGTGCTCGCTTGTTGAATTTCCACAACAACAACTATTGGGCTTTATTTATATTACCTTTCGACAGATAACAGCACACAAAGACGTCATAAATCATGCAATTCATATTTGCTGTTATATTGTTTACTATATATTTTTAACCATACAGTTTCAACTTGATTATGTGAATTTTTTCGTATTGTTATATGTGAATTCCGAAAATTGTATACTGGTGCTGCTTGGAGAAGGTAGAAGGTAGGTGGAGGTATTTCTGAGAGCGCTTGCAACGCTTTTAAACAAAGGTCATTTGTAAGGAAAGTTTTCAACTTAACGAATGAAGTCAACTTGAATTGACTTCTTCGTTGTTTTTTGCTTTCCATTTAAAACAATTTTAGACCTTAAAATTGAAGTATAACTTTGTGCTTTGTATTTTAAAACTAACAAAGCTAAATTTTATGTTGTTTGCCTAGTCGAGCTTTTGCTGTATTTGTTAATACCAAAACGGTACTATCTTTCGATACTATTTATACTTGAGTAAATGTTGCATTTTCAAGTTTTGCACATAAAGATGAGGTGATCGATGCAGTGAACTTTAGAAATGAAAATTAAAAACTGTTTACAAAATATTTTAAACTATAACTTAATTGCATCCATCATTCATTTAATGACAGAGACTGTAATACAACTATGAATTTATGCGTAAAAGCTGTAAATATCTATTTAATATATATCGATATGATTACAAAGATTTTGTAAAAAACTATGTTTCGACAATGCTAGCAACAATTTTAAATAATTATATTCTTTTCATTTCAACCATTGTTATTTTTAAAACCTTTCACTCTAAATACAAAATTACATATTTTTCTGTATTGAAATCTAAACGTGTAGACTATTAAACCTATTTTGAAAATTGTTAGAATGAAAATGTCATTAAAAAACAATTATAAAAATATGCATTATAGTAAAAATTTAAATTCAGATTTTGTAAATAAAACTAAATCTCAAATAATACAGAGTTTTAACTCTAGAGATTCATAATGTGGTTGCGTGCTAAATGGTTTATAATAACGAAACACAACTGTTATTTCATTAGCTATAAAAGTTTTACACTTTTATTCGAGTTTAGCCTTGTGACATGGAGCATAAAAGTGAATGTATTAAAAAAAAAATACTCCATGAAATAACACTTTAAATGAGCAATTATGAAACCTTTTTATTGGCATAGTACGTTCATTTATAATTGTATTTATTTCAAGTAGAATCTTTCTTGAGTGTTAGTTTATTGATTGAGAGAATCTCGTGCGTTGTCGTGATTGTATACGTAAAAAAATTTTTGTTTCGTTTCTTACTACTTTGTTTGCAAAACACTGATTAAAAAAAAATAACTATTCATATCGGTTTTGCTGCGCCTATTATTGCTTTTTATTATAAAAATAGGCTATGAATAAGACCGTGATTTTTCTAAGCATATTTACAAATAGTCATGGATACATAGTTTTAATAACTTTGACTCTAACAAAACAAACAAAAACCACCATTCATGCGGTACAAAAAATTTGATGGTATTCCCCTTATGTAAAGCTTCCATCTTGATATTGTTCTGTAGATAAAATACGATTTATTTAATATTTATGTAAAATAATGATATCCAGACCGACTAACAAATGATTAAAGTCTAACGTTAACTTGATCTGAAATAAACTTCGTTCAATTTTAGCCTCTAGTTGTTAAGCCAGATCAGTTGATCAAGCGTCGCGGTAAACTCGGTCTTATTGGAGTTAAAAAGAGCTTCAGCGAAGTTAAACAATGGATAGCAGAGCGTATGAACAAAGATCAAAAAATTGGCAATGCTGTTGGAAAACTAAGGAACTTCATAATTGAGCCCTTTGTACCACATAAAGATGTAAGTAGTTGTAGTGTTTCAAAATCAATTCAATGCAGTTTTATTTATTTAAAAAAAAAATGTTGGTTGTTTAGGCAGATGAAATGTATGTGTGTATCTATTCGCATCGTTCCGCAGATACCATATTATTCTATCATCAAGGCGGTGTTGACATTGGCGATGTAGATGCAAAGGCCTTGAAATTAGACATTCCTGTAAATAAAGAGCTCAGCGTGGAAGACATTAAACTGAAGTTATTGACGAATGTGCCCGAAGGAGGGGAGAAGAGGCAACGCATTGCCAATTTTATATTTGCTCTCTATCGTACATTTGTCGATTTGTACTTTACTTATCTGGAAATCAATCCACTAGTTGTAACCAGTGACAATATGTACATTCTTGATCTAGCCGCCAAACTTGACTCTACTGCCGATTTTATATGCCGTCCTCAATGGGGTGATATCGAGTATCCACCACCCTTTGGACGTGATGCTTATCCCGAGGAAGCCTACATAGCCGACTTGGATGCAAAGAGTGGAGCATCACTGAAGGTAATACCTGCAAAAATATACCTCAATGCTGAATTATTACATTTATTTTTTGACTTTCAGTTGACGATTTTAAATAGAAATGGCAGAATCTGGACTATGGTGGCTGGTGGTGGTGCAAGTGTTATTTATTCCGATACCATTTGTGATTTGGGTGGTGCTTCGGAATTAGCTAATTACGGTGAATACAGTGGTGCTCCTTCAGAGCAACAGACTTATGAGTATGCCAAAACCATACTCAATTTAATGACTTCTTCACCTAAACATCCTGATGGAAAGATTCTCATAACTGGTGGAGGTATTGCTAACTTTACCAACGTCGCAGCAACCTTCCGTGGTAAATAGAAGCAGGTAGAAGAAAACATTGCATTTGTATTCATATTTCTTGCTTAGGTATCATAACTGCTCTGCGCGAATTTCAACCTAAGCTTGTTGAACACAACGTATCGATTTTTGTGCGTCGTGCTGGTCCCAATTATCAAGAGGGTTTGCGTAAGATGCGCGAGTTTGGCAGCTCTTTAGGAATTCCATTGCATGTATTCGGACCCGAGACCCACATGACATCCATATGTGGTATGGCTCTTGGAAAGCGGCCTATTCCACAAACAGCCAGCGTTGAGTTCTCAACAGCCAACTTTTTGCTACCTGGCGGTCAACAAGCGGTGCCGGAGTTGAAGTCTACAGCTGATATACCCATGGGTGAGTTCATAGTTTCCCTCGATTATTCGATACGTGTAAATGTTTTGTGACATTTTTAGATTTAATCGTTCTAACTATCGATTACTTTAGTTTGTAGTTAATTTCCTTAATCTTAAATTAATAAATTATTTATGTAAATTATATTTCTCTGTATTTTTGTATGTACCCTCTACGTCCTCTTGTTCTATGTTATTGGTCCTCCTGATCTACCACTACCACCACACCACACCAAATCACATCTCCACCACAAAATTGAATTCAATCTAATTAAATTGCCAACAAACAAATTCATTAAAAATTGTTTCGTCAACTCATTTGTACTGTCTTTCGTTATCCTGTGTCTGTATCACATCAAAAAAAAAAAAAAAAAAAATCAAAATCCTCAAAAAAATCATTTGGGAACAAATTTAAGGTATAGGTTCACCACAACAATCGATTAAACTACCACCTATCTCAGCAGATGCCACAAAAACAAATTCTGAAGTGCAAAATAACATAGAAAATGATACAAGAAAATATTTTTCCAACACGACGAAAGCGTTTGTCTGGGGAATGCAACAGAGAGCAGTACAATCCATGCTAGATTTCGATTTTATATGCAGGTGAGTAAATATTTTCCACCAAACAAAAACAACAATTTTTCAATGGAGTTCATTTAAATAACCTATAATTTAGACGTGATGAGCCTTCTGTCGTAGCCATGGTTTATCCATTCACCGGAGATCACAAGCAGAAATACTATTGGGGCCACAAAGAAATTCTCATTCCAGTTTATAAAAAAATGTCTGACGCCATAACTAAGCACAAGGATGTCGATGTAATGGTCAACTTTGCCTCTTTGCGTTCAGCCTATGAATCGACTTTGGAAGTGTTGGAGTATCCACAGATTCGCACAGTGGCCATAATTGCTGAAGGCATTCCAGAGAACATGACACGGAAATTGAACGTAGCGGCAAGCAAGAAGGGAGTCGCTATTATTGGGCCCGCAACAGTGGGTGGTGTGAAGCCAGGTTGCTTCAAAATCGGCAACACCGGTGGCATGCTCGATAATATATTGCATTCGAAACTATACCGTCCTGGTAGTGTGGCATACGTTTCTCGTTCCGGCGGCATGTCAAATGAACTGAACAACATTATTTCCAAAGCTACTGACGGCGTTCTTGAAGGTATTGCAATTGGTGGAGATCGCTATCCTGGAACCACTTTCATGGATCACATTATGCGCTACCAGGCAGATCCTGAGGCGAAGCTTATTGTGCTTTTGGGCGAAGTAGGCGGAACCGAGGAATATGATGTTTGCGCAGCACTCAAGGATGGTCGCATAACAAAGCCATTGGTTGCTTGGTGTATCGGCACATGTGCGGGAATGTTCACGTCGGAGGTTCAATTTGGGCATGCAGGTTCATGCGCAAACTCAGACAGAGAAACAGCTACCGCAAAGAACTTATCACTTCGTCAGGCAGGTGCTTATGTACCAGACTCATTTGACTCGTTGGGAGATCTGATTCAACAGGTGTACGCTGAACTGGTGAAGTCAGGACGCATTCATCCCAAAGAAGAAGTTCCACCACCCACTGTGCCAATGGACTATTCGTGGGCACGTGAACTGGGACTTATTAGAAAACCAGCCTCTTTTATGACTTCTATTTGTGATGAACGTGGTCAGGAGCTGCTATATGCAGGTATGCCTATTAGTGAGGTGCTTAACAAAGATGTGGGTATTGGTGGCGTTATTTCTCTGCTCTGGTTCCAACGCTGCTTGCCACCATTTGTGTGCAAATTTTTTGAAATGTGCCTAATGGTGACTGCAGATCATGGCCCAGCAGTTTCCGGTGCACATAATACCATCGTTTGTGCTCGAGCTGGTAAAGATCTGGTGTCATCCGTTGTCAGTGGCTTGTTGACTATTGTAAGTTAATTTGAACACCTAAAAATTATATAGTATTGCTCAAGTATTTTCTTTAAAGGGTGATAGATTTGGTGGTGCCTTGGATGGAGCTGCTCGACAATTTTCTGAGGCGTATGACTCAAACTTGCACCCTATGGAGTTTGTTAACCAGATGCGCAAGAAGGGACAACTCATTATGGGCATTGGTCATCGCGTAAAGTCAATAAATAATCCTGATGTACGCGTTAAAATAATTAAAGAATTTGTTATTGAGAACTTCCCATCATATCCACTACTCAAATATGCCCTGGAGGTGGAGAAGATTACAACAAGCAAAAAACCAAATTTAATTTTAAATGTCGATGGTGTCATTGCTACCTGTTTTGTGGACATGCTGAGAAATTGTGGTTCATTTACAAGGTAAAAGCTACTAAAATAACATATATAAAAATTTCGGCATTAAAACTGTTTTATTTGTATAGCGAGGAAGCTCAGGAATATATAAATATTGGAGCCATCAATTCTTTGTTTGTGCTGGGACGTAGCATAGGATTCATCGGCCACTACATGGATCAGAAGCGACTTAAACAAGGTCTCTATCGTCATCCATGGGACGATATTTCCTACGTCATGCCAGAACAATTTAACTAGATTTCACGTGTATGGTTTAACCAATAGTTTTGATTTGAACAGCAGATTGCAGATTGCTAATTTTATATCTATCCCAGAATTAGGCAAAACACTCCATAATTAATATTTAAGTTCGCCAAGCGACATTTTTCATTTAATTTTGCATTTATTCTCTTGTTATTTCTTATCTTATCTTAAACTGATATTTTTATTTTGTAAGCGTTTCTTCATAATGTATGCTATATGTTTTAGTTTAACATAATCGTAAAATCTTGAAAGCAAAATATTTAATATTTTAAAATGTGTACACAAAAGTAGAATAATATGAAATAAAATACATGTTTTCCAATAAAAGGCAGAATACAGAAAATTTCCGAAATTACTAAACAAAACTAGGAAAATGTTATTAAAAATTGATTTACATAGTAGCGAAATATTGTTATAAGCACTGCGCACAAATTCGTGGATTTAAAAAAAGAGATTCATATTTGGAAACTTATATCGTATAAGTGAAAAATGCTCACAAAATAAGAGTTGATGTCATGTGTAAGAATATCACAAGATAATCCAATAACGAACATCAAATAACCAACATCAAATAATATGAATAAAATAAGAAAGTAATGTTATTTAAAAATATTTTGCACGCGTTACTTGCACAAAGTTGAAATTATAGTATGTAACTGTTAAAAGCAAATTGAGTATGGACTAATAAATGTTCTAAACAAAAAAATTAAAACACACCATTATTTTTATACAACGTGTGGTCCCAAAGACACACCGTAGGTTGAGTATTTATTCACTTACAAAGGATAAAATAATTTAAAATTTTACATTTGATCCTACTTTATTTCACAGTCTAACAAAGTTTCAGGGAAACAATGTTCATACAAACTATTTTAAGGATATTTAGGAAAGTTCTTTTTCAAATTATTGAAATCTTTTAAGCCAGGCTCTAGCTAATACCAACAAGAACAAAAACATAAAATCAGTTAACATAGACAACACTCCATTATCTAGGATCAGACTGATCACTACACTCTTCCTAGTGCTGAAGGCAACATTACAACAGTATAAAAATAATAATTTTAAATAAACGTTCGATTTAAATAATTTGTTAAAACACTAGCTCTAAATGTTTTCATCTCATGCGTCGCATTTTACGTTCCATTTTCCGTTGTTTCTTCTCATCGGTATCGGGCTGCTCTTCTTGGGAATTGCGCTGTGCAAGCCATGGTTGAATTATACTTCCCCATAACATCCATAAGGCTCGAATAGGTGCCAATAATAATAGCAACCAGAAGTAGTTGGATAAAATGGCCAAAAGCATTGTGCCGGATGTGAGTATGATGAGATCTTTAACATTTCTGAAAGCAGAATTATATCATGTATATGAATGGATCATGTCAAATCATTGTCATTTTTGCTCACTCACTCTGCTATGCCGCCTTCCATGTTCAAATCGTTACCTGCGTCGATAAGTGAACCCGATTCAGAATAATTAGCACGTGACATAAAGACCATGAATTGGTAGGCAGCAACTAATATAGCCACAGAGAAAATGCTGAAAATCTGTTGAGTTCATTCAATTATTTGTCTTTATTTAACACTTGTTTCAATCATGACTTTGCATGTTAAAGTTATTCGCTCTTACCACGACAACTTTGGTCACTTCAAAGCAGATGAAATTGACTACAAGTGAAGCCACAGCACTGCCTAGAGCCATATTCCGGTAAAAACTCAGAGTTCCTTTATTATCATCGACTATTTGCTTGGCTCCCTTTGTGCCTTGTTTTCCTTTTTGAGGAGGCTGCGAAATAGGGTTATTTTCACAAATTTATTAAATTCCATTTCAAGTATCAACTTACTGCCATTTTAAAGATAGTGGTGACTATGCTTTATTATATCTTATGAAGTTTAACTAGATTGAATTAAGATTAATAATAAGTTTCACAAAAATAATTTCCAATTCTTTTACAAATTAACATGACACGCGTCAACAGTGACAACCTTCAATTTGACGTTGAAACACAGTGATGTATTGAAAACTACTATACTTAATAAGCACGTTTTAGTCTTTCTCACTACTACGTTTAAAGTGTAGTGTTGAGTCAAAAAACATGTTTCATAAAAAATTACATCTTCAAAACCTTCATAAAATTAACAGAAATTAATGTATGCGCATGATATTTAAAATACCAGCCTTGGATTCTTAAAATAAACTCAAAAATTTGAAGTTTAGAACAATTCAATGAAAACCTTAACCATTAGTTAAGAGGAAGTTCAGATTGAGCACTTAATTATGTTAAATCGAGTTGTAATGAAGTTCTCAACTGAAGTTTTGAAAAAACCAATGAAATTGACAATCAGCATTACCTTATCAAACATTTTTGAAATGTTTTGATGTTCTACGTCAAAGTTTTAGATTTTATACTCAGTGCCGCTCAAATATGTGTTTTAACCCCAGTTTAAATTTTTAAACAGAGCTTTAGTAAACTACCGATAAAAACGAGATGAGTTACGAAAATTGTTTTGATTGTGTTTAAAATTTAAACTCTGTTTATGAAACCTGAGGTTAAGGAATTTAAACTTTGGACACGAGTCAGCCCATAAATATTTTATAAATAAAAAAAAATTTTCACAAAATTTAATCTACTTCTTTCCTAATCTAAAAATTTTCCTTGCTCAAAAAAGGAAAAGTCAGTCATCTGACGAATGGCACAGCAGCTGCAAAGCTGTGATTTTTTGTCGTATTAAAACATTTCTGTTTATTTATTCCAAAATGTAAACAAACACGCCGTCAACTTGAAACTAGTTCAGGCAATGTGAACGAAGGAGTAAAATGAAAAAGCTTTTTTGTTTAACATGTTAAATTAAGTTTTTCTGAACTTAAAATGCCACGGTGGTGGTGACCCTGGCATGCAGGTTAAGTGTGTGGCCTGGCATGCGAGGAGCCCGGGTTCGATCCCAAGCCGCGGCGAAAAGTTTTTTCAATAAAAAATTTTTCTGATCGGTCACCACCTCTCTGCAGACAATGGCAAACCTCAGAGAGTAAACAATGCCATGTAAAGCTTCTTGAGATAATGAACTTTAGCCGTTCGGAGTCGGCATAAAACATGTAGGTCCAGTTCTCGGTCAATTGTGTGCAAACATTTAATAACACACACAACACAATTGATCATAAGAAGCTCGGTCAAAGTCCTTTCAAGGTCTGAAATGGCCAATTTGTTTTTTTTTTTTTTTTTTTACTTAAAATAACTCTGCCAGCGTTACTAATATACAAATGAAAAAGTCAACTTTTATTAATGTCGATATTGGAGTTAGAGTCGACTGTAATATTTTGTCGTTCCAATACATAATTTTAGTAGTCAATTTGATAAAAGCAACTTTTAAAAAAAGGTTGAAAATTGGCAATATTGACGAAAAATATAAGCTGTGTTTTGTTTCTTTATTGCCTCACACATATCGCTCATTTGGTGCAAGAACGGCATAACTCAAAATTTTCGATTTTGAGATAAATGCGTTTTAAGTGTTCAATTGACTATAGCTCTGAAGAAAAATGAATAAATGTAAATATTTTGATATCATCTTGTAAATCAACTTATATTTAATATATCCGTATAGAAAAAAGTAGAGTAAAAAATTTTTAATAATTGTTTTTAGATGGAAAATTGTTTATACTTTGAGTTATGACGTTATTGCTGCTAAAGTTCATTGATAGTAGTGTAGTAAACTAAAATGTGTCGTTCTTAATGCGAAACGACATGTTGAAAAATCAGATGATTTTTTTCAACAAAACAGTCACAACACAAAATATGCCAGTATATAAGAATTTTTACTACATAAAACATATTTTACCTTTCCACTTATAAAGGCACAACGCAAATTATGTCGCTCTTTCCGAAAACAAAACGATGTTCACACCTTAACGACTGTGGCGTAACTAACGATGTGTCGTTGTTGTGAGTAAAAGAAGAGCGAAACATAGGAATAGAAATAACGGCATATACTCGTCTCACACGTTCTGTATACAAGATATCAAAATGAGTATTTTACACAAGATGTAACAAGATATTGCCAATATTTCCGTATTATTAACTCAAAAATCGCGAATTTTGAGTTATGCCGTTCTTGCACCAAATGAGCGATATATAAAACGTTAAAATCTTCTTTCAGACCTGTACATTCAGTCATTTTCTTATACGGCTCTATTTATAAAAATGTATGAGGCTCTTACAAAGCCTCTTATAAAGGCTTCATAAATGAGAAACCCTCAATAAACCCTTGATAAAACGTTTTTAAATTTTTGCTCTCATCTGAGCACAAATATTGACAAAAATACTTTAAATTATCTCAAAAAACTTGAAAACATGGCACAAAATTTCAAAATATTGAAAATAAATATATAAAGTAACAATTTTTTCAGAGCAAAACATAAATAACAACATTTTTTGACTACTTGAATGTCAAAATATTAATAAAATTGTGACAAATAAACAAAAAATTAATGATTTTATCAAATTCACAAACCATTTTTGACACTGTTCCCACTTCAAATTGAAAGTCCTATTGTAACAAAAAAATCTGAGACAACATTTTTATGACTGCCAAATTTTTAAAAGCATTTTTTCTCTAAAACGCTTTTTAACTAGTGAGCATTTTAAAGTTATTTTAAGATTTTTGTATGAATAAGACCGATAAATTTTAATAAGGAAATTTAAAAAATCCATGTTCAGAACGACAAAAAAAAAATGAAATTTAGTTGGAGCTAATACCATGTTCTCACTATCGTAATTTACGGCTCATTCTTAATTTATGCATAAATTATGTCTAAATTGAGTAATTCGCCGTGAAAAATCTTTCATTGAAATAGCTTTGAAATTAAGAGGGGATTTATGCAGTGAAACTAGTCGCATGAGACTGTCAAAAGTGAGGGTAAGCAGTATGAAACGAAAATAAAATGAAAAAGTCTCTCGGGCTATGGTTTCATATAACTTTTTGACGTTATACTTTCATGTTTTCGTCGTTGACTGAATTTTCAGAGCACAGTCTCTGCAACTTAGTTCCATCATGTAATTTGAAGATGAAACTTGAAAAGAGAACTTCAGAAAGTCTCATGCGATTAGTTTCATTGTATAAATCCCCTCTAAGTAATTTATCATAAATTACCATCCAAATTAACATCCAATCTGTGTCGGCTCTAATTTTTTCGATTAATAATCGACACATCATAAGGTGTCAATAAAAATAAAGAATAAATTCAAAATAAAATCATGCAAACAAAATAAAATAAGGCGAACAAATATGCGAGTTGCCATGGAAATTTCAATATAAATAAATAAATTCAAAATAAAACATGCCAAAAAAATAAACTAAGGTAAACAAATATGAGAGTTGTCATGGAAATTGCAAAATAAATTACAAAAAGCTAGTATGAACGCAGTCGATTTAGGAAAAATTAATGTCTAAATTAAATGATTTATGCCGTTATGTGAACTTAGTAGTAAGCTACCTTTTTCTTTAGAGCTGGTTTACATTAGCCTCACTCAACCGACTCATTTTGAAGTGAGTCCGCTGTCAAATGTTCACATACATAACATGCCTCACTTTGAGTCTGATGGACTCGAACCAAAAATTCTTTGCTTTCCGGCATTTATAACGCTTTATTTTGTGTTTTTTTCTTTATTATTTAAATTGTTTCACATATAACATTGCGCTTAAATAGTGCAACTTAACAAAAGGACCAAACAATGACGAATGTCATAACAAAGAAAATACAAGTGAGTCGAGAAATTTTAAGTTTTTGAAACTCTCGCCCCACGATAGTAGGAAATCCAAAGAAAAATAGGAAAAATAGAAAAATAGGATTAATAGGAAATCCAAAGAAAAATTTTTGACAGCTTGTTTTTTTTTTTGACAAACAGTTTTTTTCAGTAGTTGCAAGTTCTTGCAAGTAGAAATTTTGCTTGCAGAAACTTGCAACTACTTTTTTCTCTCTCACTTTTTAACGCTCTCGTTATCCTCTCTCGATGCAAGTTTTTTGAGTACGTGAACGCTTTACTAGTAATTTGTAACAATTTTTTGTTACTGAACAAACCTTAGGTAATTTCGAGCTTTTGTGTAATACTATGTTCACACTGAGATCAAATTAGGTAATTTCAATTTGAGTAATTTCGACTGAAATGATCTAAGAACTATGGTAATTTGCCATACAATTTGTTGATTTGGAAATTACCTCAAACAAGGTAATTTCGTTTAAATTACTCACGAAATTAGCAAAAATGCCCTTGCAACCCTGAAATCTGAATAAAGTGTGGATTAGACACAGCCTTTTTGTGACGTATTAACAATCTTGTTATCCATTTCATCTGAGCCGTCAAAATTATACATGACACATGATAATGGCCACATTCAGATACTTTACTTTTTTGACCCTTCGGTTAGCAATCCATTCAGTTAAACTTAGGTGAGCGATGTTTTCAATGAATTAAAGTTCTACAATTGATAAGATGTACTGTTATGTGCGAAATAGGTTTGCAAACATACTTTGAGCAAGAATTTTCTATTTTTAATTGAACGTTTCAGTTGGCAGCTGTTGAGTATGCTGAATGTGGCCAATAATGAATTGACAAAAAAATAAATCAAACGTCAAACGAAATTATCTAAGCCCAGTGTGAACGCTTTTGTACAATTTCGAAATTATCTCACGAAATTACCTAATTTGATCTCAGATTCAAATCTGATATTTATTCGCTTATAAATTTAAAAACATTTTTGAAATTATATTTTTGTTATATATCGTTGAAAAGGCATTTAATTACCTTTCGAATAGCATGTCAATCTTCAAGATTCATTGGATATTGGCAAAGATATAGAAAATTTTTTGAACAGATTTTTTAACAAAGAAAACACTTGGAAAATTTAAATTTTATGTAATAAAGTGTGAAATTAAATAAAAGATGTATATTTTTATATGTCAAACAAAAGTTCAAACTGTAAGCTTTTTTAAAAAATATATATTTTTTGTAACTTAATAACGTAAATGTTTTAGAAAATAACGGTTCTTTTTATTAAAAAATTAAACTTTGGAATAAATTCGCTTATACAACTAAAAAGATTTTAGCAATGATATTTATAATAAAAATATTTGAAAGGTAATTTAATAATCTTTCAAATGACATATCAACCTTAAAGACCCATTGAGTAACGGCAAAGATATAGATATTTTTTTGAACAGATCTTTTAGTAAACAAATTTTTTTTTCTTAAATCGATAACTCGATATTTAAAAGAGTTATCGATTTTTTTGTTCGGCGAATAATTTTTTTTTTGTTGTTCTCTACCAGAAAACATCTTCAAATCGCGGCGCCCCGGAAACCGTAATCTCCTACAATTTATAACAAAAGTTGGTAAGATTCCAGCTTTTCTTGAGCAAGAATATTAACTGCGGAGATGCGGTTTAACTTGACTTTTACTGGATTACTATCTTTTTAAACGTCAACGCAATCAAAATAGGTTTCATGTTGTTCTGGCAACGCTGAGTAGAATAATAAAATCGCATGAGATAAATTTAGCGAACAGCTGATTTTGTTGCTTCATGATATCAGAGAATCTTCTTCTACCCTAGTCCACACAAATTATTTATCAATTTGTACCTTGAACTGCTGTAAACACCAAATATAATTTTTGGTAAAATAAAACGAGGCCCATATCAGAACAAGGAATATTAATCAAAATGGATAAATGGGTGGCACTTAATAACCAAGCAGTCGGCAGGGATAAAATTGCTCGGTAAGTTTAATGAGAATCCATCAACCTTCATTGATTCCAACTATTCTCTACTTAAAGCTTGATACAGTACACATCACGTGCCATTTGGGATTCTCTGGAGGCGATTGAATACCAGCCCTCGCTTGCAGAGAGATTCAAAACCTTGGAATATATACTCAGCTCGTTCAGGAAACGTAAGCTTTGCAAAATATTTGTGTTGCCTCTTAGGTATATTTTCTTTTTATTCAGTGCTTCGTTTTGGAAAATGTCTTGACGTGCTCTATGCTGCATTCCGTACAATACACTTTCCAGACCTGACTATACGCTTAACAATGACCCTTGGAAAGATCTCCCAAGCGCTTTTCTTGTTTGCTGACCATTTTATGTGGCTATCACGCACAGGTTTGTTTAGTTCCATTGATGTGAAAAAATGGAGCAAGTTTTCAAACAAGTATTGGCTGTTCTCAATTGTGATGAATCTATGCCGAGATGTATACGAAATATTCCGCTTGATAGACTTGCATAGAGCAAGCGTTAAGAGCGGAATCTCGCGCTGTCCAAGCATTCCACACCGCGTCAATACGAAGGAAGACCTAAGCCGCTTAGCTCTACAATCATATTCAATGGTGCATGCTCATAAAGAAGTAGTTGTAGATACTTTGAAAAATGTGTGTGATTTCTTTATTCCATTGAATGCACTGGGCTACACTAATATGACACCACGCACTATTGGAATGTTGGGAGCGATTTCTTCAGCGGCCGGCTTATTGGCGCTGTGGGACCCAACAGCAAAATTATCACCTGCATGATAAATTTCTTACTTTTGTTTTGGTTGTCTTTTTATTGTATATTGCTTATATATAACGTCATCATTGAGTAGAATAAGTTTACTTAATTATATTGAGCCATTTAAATCCAGAAAATAATAAGTACGTACCCAGCAGGAAATGTATCGATCCGTCTTCCAAGACGTCTTCGAGACATGGCAGTTTCTTGCAAGACGATCAGGGCTGCCGTTTTGGTAAAATATTACCAAATTTGGTAAAAAGATTTCGACTTGGTAAAATGGTAAATTTTTTTTGGTTTGGTAAATTTAAAATCAATGAAAATTTAAAATAAGTTGCAATTCAAAAAATGATTGTATAAAAATTATATCAATCATGCTCATTGTGCACCACCATCCTTATGATTGAAAAAAATTGAAAATATATACATAATTGATAGCATAATTGAACGCATCAAGTGAAAATTACACGAATGAACGCAAAGCAAAATTTCAAAAATTTGAATTTGGCAGTTGGTAGATTGGTAGAATTTGGTAGATGGTCGGCCTAGGAAAAAAATTGATGTATCGCTAAGATCATGATACAAAAATACAGGTAGTATTCACGTTTCCGTCGACTACTTCAAATTGTCAAAAAATAAATCGAAGAATAGAGCGCTCATAAGCAAACAACATAATACAAAGGGCACATTCAGCATACTCAATATTGCCAAAACTTGAGTTAAATTAAATTTTGATAGCGTTCAGTAAAACTGATGAGGTAGGAGACGCTAAAATGCAAGCTTCTGTTTCAACTGTTCAGAAATTAAAACTTCAACTTTGAATCTGTGTTAATTAATTACATATACATCAATCTGAGATGGTGGGAAATAATTTTCAACATATAGTAAAATACTTATAATTTCTATATGATTTTTTTAGAGTGCAGTTTAATATTAGATATTTTTTGAGTACTTAAAAATCAAAAATATGCACATGAATTACATATGCACTTAAAATACAAAAATTATAAATCAATAGTATGAACTATTGTAATAGTATAATACGCTACACATAAATGGTACATGACTAACATTTCGTCAACTTGACAACTTTAAGACACTTCATTACCAACCCATAGTATAACTAACGAAGTAATAGCAGGATTGAACGTACTCTCTCTGTCAGTACCCTAAATGTCAAAATCGGCCATCTTGGCGAATGCAGACAAAGCAAACAAGCCAAAGCAAACAAACAAATCTAAATTCAATGGAACATCGTATTGTGTTAAGTGCAAATAACATTTAATATTTCGTTGTGATATTGTTTTATTAAACAATAAACTAGATAAAATAAATATAATACAATAACTGAGGAATAACAGTGACTTCAAGGTGTTTGCAGCGAATAGTTCTAAGAGGTCCGAGTTTAAGCAGCAGCAACAGTAACTGCAAACAGCATCCAATGAATTGCAGTTTATTCAATTTGCACTTTTAATTTTATTCATTATTACTTTAACAATAACAATAAAAATAATATACAAAGCGACAAATCACAATTTTCTACAATTATTTAACATAAACACGCGAGAGTTGGTAGCGGATCATTGTTTACATTTTGCCTATTCTTAGCGTTCAACTCGTTCGTAGATTTTGTATGAGCTCTCAACTTCGTTTTGACAATCACGGTAAGCTGCTCTCCTCCCTGCTATTACTTCGTTAGTTATACTATGTACCAACCCATTCAGCTAAAACATAGCTCACCTAGGTACACTGTCACAACAGTTGACTACACTGAATGTGGCCAGTAACTGTTTTGCTTTGACTGCCGTTATTGACAGCAGCCAGTTCCCTCTGAAGAGAAAATAAGAAGCTGTCAATGCTATCTGTATTTTTGTATTATGGCTAAAATAGATAAGTAAGTTTTTATTTTTAATCAATTGATTTTCTTAAAATTTATATTCTTAGCGATTATGTTATTTCTGTTTAGATATGTTATTAAAAAGAAGGCGACCAATGTGAAAGGGATGAAACATCTTCAAGCGTATAATAAATATTAATTTAATTAAAAAATATGTATAAAAGTATTGTTTCTTTTACTCAAAAATAAATTTTTTTTTGGGTTTGATAAATTCTTTTTCATTTTGGTAAATTTTTGGATGAAATTTGGTAGAAAAAAATTTTTGAGAGTGGCAGCCCTGAAGACGATCCATTTCTTGGTTCAGTGAAATAACGCCCAATGAAATAACTCCCAAAATAAAAAATGAAATAACGCCCAAAATATTTTGGGCTTTAAAAAATGAAATAACGCCCATAATAAAATATGAAATAAAGCCCAAAATAAATGAAATAACGCCCAAATCAAAAATGAAATAACGCCCAAAATATTTTCAAAGCAAATCATTTAAAATATTTTGGGCCTTATTTCATAATGAAATAACGCCCAAAATCTGTATGAAAAATATTTGGGCGTTATTTCATTTTGGGCGTTATTTCATAATGAAATAAAGCCCAAAATAAAAAATGAACTAACGCCCAAATAAATGAAATAAAGCCCAAAATTTTGGGCCTTATTTCATTATGAAATAACGCCCAAATTTGTATGGAAATTTTTTGGGCGTTATTTCATTTTTTATTTTGGGCGTTATTTCATTGGGCGTTATTTCACTGAACCCATTTCTTTAGAAATAATTAATAAGGGTATTCATGCAAATGGGCAAAATTTTATTTTAAAACAAATTAAAAATACAAAAAAAATAAATTAGTTCATAATAAAAACTTATATTTTTATATTAAAAAAACGGACCTAAACAACAAGCTTGAACAACATAAAACAAAACCACAAACAAATTAGTTTATTTATCTCATAAATGAACAATCAAAATTTTGAGAAGGTTTTGCACAAACTATACTAGATAAGAGCTGACATTTTTAAAAAACTGACTATAGTTTAGTAGCAGCTATAGCCACAACTAAACTTGATATACAAACTTCTTTCATAAACTATACAACAATGCAAGTTCCACAAAAAATGTGTCTCCAGCTTTTGATGTTTGGAAATATTAAATTAAAAATTTCAATAGATTTTCATAAACAAAAGCTTATCAGTTGTTTAGTAAAGCACTGTTTAAGGATTTAAGCAACGTTGCTTAATTTGTTATTCATAAACATTTCTTATTCAATGTGTAAGTCGGTAATGCCTTTATGACACCGACTAGTTTTAATATTTTGCAGCGCTTAAATTGTAAGTTAAGAGCAGAACGGCAAGTGCTCACTATAATTTTCCGTTGATTTGACTGCATACGCTATATATGTGCAATCAAGCGTATGCACATACCTTTTAATGCTGTTTTTGCATTTCAAGTGGTTGTCTATAAATGTTTTTAATTGGTTGCCTATAAATGTTAACAATTGCGCTGCACGAGCTCGTTATTATTTTAAAATATTTCGGACAAGTTGTAAATTTTTGACACAAAATAAATTATATTTTTTGTCGCAACAGCTGCTGAATTCTCCACACAATTTTCTACAGACATCCCATCCCAAGTCATTGCAGTCTCTTTTATCCCCTGATTGTTTTAAAATCTGAAAACAATCCAGTGTCATAACCATGTAACACATCGTTTACATTAGACAGTACTGTTAAGACAGTCAAGAATCTGCATTAGTTGTCAAAAATGCTTCGGAATTAGGTCTATGACGTAGGCGTCCAGACAATTGGCAAGATAGTAGATACAAAATTGAACAAATTTGACATTAATTGATATAAAATATTAAGTGTTCCTAATATTATTGCAATTGTTTCCGCTGCTAATATTTTTAAAAATACATTTTACTTTTTATCTTCAATTTTCAATGAATTATTTGACGTTTTTCCCTCTTCTGTTTTTTTCTACATAGAAAATGTAATTTTACTGTGCCAGCTACTGTCTGGTCAACTGTCTGAACTTTTTTGAAGATTCACCAGTTAAAAAGGTGAGTGAGTGTGTGCAAAAAATTGTGAATGTGTTGCAACTGTCTTAACACTACTGTCTAACGCTGCAGCTACACGTTCAAGAAATTGGACCCATTTTACATTGATCAAGACTTGAAATCAAGTCTGTGAGCTTGTAGGCAATTCGCCGCACATCGGAAGCGACGGAAGGGAAAAAGAACATTGAAGCTGTACCGTCAATTTTTTCGTGTTCGTTATGTTATTTTCGCGTTGTTGGCTGTGCTCTTTATTTTATTTTTATAGCATTTTTCTTTATTTTATTTTACAGCTATAAATTTATGATATTTCATTTATGCATGCATTTTTTTTGGTATTGTTATTATTTTATGTTTAATAATTCATTATTTGTTGTTTTTAAGCCATAACAATTTTTTATTTGCTTCTATTTGCTGTTTTTATTTCATAGAAAGCAAACAAAGAAGAAATAAACTTGAATTCAAGTCTTGAACAATGTAAAAGGTTTCGTCAAGACCAAAAGGAAACGTAAAAAAAAATTGCTTTCAAGTCTTGATCAATGTAAAAGGGGTCTTGCTTTCAAGTTGATCACACATAGTCGCCCGTTCTCGTTATAGCCCATCCACAATGACGACAACGGGCGACGGACGACAGGTCTTCACTCTATCGTTGCAGAGAAATTTCGGGCGACTTGAATTTTTTAAACGCGACAACATCAAGCTACAGCAGAAAGTGCTTAGTGAAATCAGCAATATTTTTTGAGGTTATTGAATTGAATTTAAATTATATTATATTATTTAATAAACTCACATCAAAGTTTGCAATTAAATATATAAATTGAACACAAAATCGAGCACTCGAACAGCCGGCATGAAAAAAACACGAATGTAAACAATGGCTGACATTTACTTTTGTCGTCCGTTTTTGTCGCCAAATTAGAATTAAATTAAAGCTGGCTACAGCTACATTTGATGTCGGGCAACAATGTCGTAGCGATTGTCTCCAAAAGTTCATCCCATAACAAATACATGTGAAAAAAAAGTGACGTTTGACGCTCGTCGCTCGTTGTCGTCATTGTGGATGGGCTATAAGGCAGTAGCAAAAAAGTTCACATAAGAAATCGTTCACAATAAGCGGAAAAAAACCATTTTGGAGAGTCTATGATAATACTGGCGTAAATACCAACTTTAAGCAAAATAACGCTGCAGTGCTCCAATAATCATAGGTTCAATTTAAGTTCAATTTAAGTAATCATAGGTTCAAACTATTTAAGTTACGTAATTGTAAGACATCTTAATGAATTAATTAACTAATATTTGAATTAAGATTTGTTGTTTAAATCATTTTGAAAGTAACACAGCCACTAAAATCAGTTTATGAATAAGGCTTATAAAGTTCAAATTTGAATCTGATTTATTTGAATGGAACCGAAATCAGCAGAGATCGATATAATAAAAAATGTTTTTTATTTTGTTTTCCTGTGCAAAAACAAACAACGAAGACGGTTTGCCAACACGCGAACAGGCAACGTACAGCTGACCGTGAGAAAAATAGTGACATTTGAGATTATCCCACAGACATCCAACGATTTTCCTTGCAATATATGAAATAGAATGAAAGTACAGGAAGAATAATCGGAATTTTTGGATAAGGGCTTCCTTTCCTTTGAATTTGTCCTTGATGATCGTCGCTCAAATAACATTTTTGTTATTGCACTGCATTATTATTATCAGTTTATTGACGGACAACTCGTACCGTTGCACAATTTCGGATGATTGAGACTCCGCAACATGATTATGATCGATCCCACCTTCAGCTGTGAGTTCAAAAATTCCGTCGAATAGTTGGTCGCTTCATCCTCGTAGTTAACGCTGTCAACTGATTTGTACGAATGCAGTTCAATAGCGATGAATATTGAAATTCGACGTTCTTATTCTTCGTTGCCTGTTCACAAATACAATCGAGAATTTTATAATTTGGGGATGAGTATCTCTTTTGACGATGTTAACACGAAAAAATTTGCCGGGAAATTTGTCAATCCAGTCAAAACATCGATAGGAATTTGGCCATTGCCAAGCGCCAGCAGTTGTCTCGAGAATTCAACAGCCTATGGATAGTTCTGCAACACAACTCTCATGTTCGTTGTCAATTACAACTTCTTGACATGCCGCCACAAGAACAACGGTGTCAGGCATTCATTAAGTTTATCGGTAGCAGTAGATTTTGAGATGACGGGAAGCGTTTGGCGAAAATCTCCGGAGAGCAATATCGAATCAGGGTTATTGTGTACGTTGGCTTGTCAACAGTGAGAAGACTCATCGGCTGCTTCAGAGCGGAATGTACACTTCGAAAAATGCCTTCCAAAAATGTGACAGCAGTGCCAGTAGACGCAGCAGCTAACGCAATATGAGGTCTTGACGGAATTTCTCGTTAATATTCTCCACTTAAAATTCGCGCAAAACTTCTTTTATCACGATGAATTTCACAATAATCCAAAATTTCTAATCTTCATAACGAATTTTACTTCTTTCTAGTTTTACATCGTCTAAAATAATGAAATCATGCGATAAAGTTCCAAATTTCGATGAAAAAAAATTCGCGTTTTTCCACTAAGAATTTTCTATTTTTTCATCCGAAAAGCCATTCCGGAACAATTGCACACAAAAACTCCGTACAAAAAACGAATTTTCACTATTTACTTTAGGGGAGGGTTTTTCCAAAATTTTCTTTTGGGTAAAAGCTTCTCCTGGAAATTACAAACAACTTAAAAGTAATTTGAGCCAAATCGGCCCATCAATAGATGAACTACTACACATTTTTCACACATTTTTTTATATATGTTGATATGGTATGAATGGGTTAAAAATGTAAGAGTGCTGGTTGCTGTTATGTTTTAAATCAATTTAGAGCATTTTGTTTTGAGAATAGTTTTCTTCTTATGACTTTCTTAAATGAAATGACGCGTTGTGAAAAAACACTTTGATAAAATCGGTCATAACAGCACCAAAAATTTTGATTTTGGTCTCATTAGAATGTCCATAAAAAAATAATAAAGAAGAATTAAGTTTTATCAGAAAAATTAAATGAAACTTTAGTTTCTTTACCCCAATTTTTGTATTTTCGATGAAATTCAATAAAAATGGTTCCAAATTTTTTGAAAAATCCTAACGGCATTCCAATCATCGTAAAAAATACATAACAAAACACATTTTTTATGCATCCGTACTTGCCAAGATTATACAATTTTCATCACAATTTTTTAAGAATATTACGATACTTTGGAGCCCGTGCGATAGCTGGAAAATTTAAAGATTTTCTATCATGTATATTATTTTTGCATCAATTTCTGCTGTAAGCCCTTAATAATTCGAAAAAGTTAATTTTGAAGCACCCTAGTGAACATCTGTTTCTTAAAAGTTGCTTTTCAGCTGAAAAGCAGCTTTTTGACCTTAGTGTGCACATAGTTCAAGTAAACGTCAGCATAAAATAAGATTTTGGTAAAGCTTATGATCTAGCCAGACATTTGCGTCACTACATATATGTCCAATAAGCACAAAAGTCACTACACGGGTTAACAAACTACAGTTTGAATTCTATTTTGCTACTATTATTAAACATACACTAGACCAGCGGCATTTAAATCGTGCAACTCTGCTGACTGTAATATCAGCTGTTATGATTTTAGTTTTTGTGGTCAATACTTCGAATATTGGTAGAAAGTTTTGTTGTGTCAATTGATTGCAGAAAAGGATAATTAGTTCGCAAAAGCTGTGCATTTATTGAAGAAAAATTAAGAGATCAAAGTTATCAAGTCTTCCTGCATGCAGTACAATTACGCATCACTCAACAGTGGAGGCGACATGCACAACCGCTGCTGCAATGGTCGGGCTTGGTGCGTTAAGGTTTGTTTATGGTTTACGTTTTTGGTCAACTCTGACACGATTTCTTCTGCTCTTAGGATATTTGCGGTATAGTATGTGCTATATTCACATGGCTGTTGATACTTTTTGCCGAGTTTGTTGTTATGCGTGTCATTCTGTTGCCTAGTCCCTATCCAGTGTTTAGTACAATTAATATAATTATATTTCAAACATTGGCATTTCTTGCATTTGCCTCGCATATACGAACAATGCTATCGGATCCGGTAAGAAGAAAAAATCTTGATAAGTTTCTTATGTCATGTTATATTTAAAAAATTTAATAGGGCGCAGTTCCACGAGGCAACGCAACAAAGGAAATGATCGAACAAATGGGTTATCGAGAAGGTGAGATGTTTTTCAAGTGCCCAAAATGCTGCAGTATTAAACCGGAACGTGCTCATCACTGCTCCGTGTGCCAACGTTGTATACGGAAAATGGATCATCACTGTCCGTGGGTTAATAACTGCGTTGGAGAAAACAATCAGAAATACTTTGTACTTTTTACGGTAAAGTGTTCTTTTGACTTTTATACAATTTAAGAAACATGAGTATTTGGCTGTGGTAGATGATTTCTTTGCATGCATAACTTCTGTTATTTGCACCTAAATTTTGTTGCGTCATCTAATTTAAGAATTTTTAAGAGACTTGCATCCTTTACAGTTTTATATTGCATCCATTTCTGTGCATGCTATGTTCCTGGTCGTTACCGAGTTTGCGGAATGTGTAAAAAACGAGTGGCGTCAATGTTCGCCATTCTCGCCGCCTGCCACAATATTTCTCCTGCTATTTTTAACATTCGAAGCACTGATGTTTGCAATTTTTACCATCATAATGTTGGCCACTCAACTTACAGCAATACTCAATGATCAAACTGTAAGTTTGACCAACGAAATTTTGATTTTTTAATTTAAATGTTGTTTCTTATTTTTAGGGCATTGAACAACTTAAAAAAGAAGAGGCTCGCTGGGCAAAAAAGTCACGTTTAAAGAGCATACAATCTGTTTTTGGACGTTTTTCTTTAGCTTGGTTTTCACCATTTACAAAACCTTCATGCAAGACAAAATTAAATAGGAACTTTTATTCCGTTTAGACTATAAAAACAATGTCTCTCAGTGTCAAGTATATTAAGAATGTTGAAACAAGCGTTTATGATGGATACGCTTCTACCTGTTATTGATTTTCTTTTTAATTTAATTAAACTAACTTTTGTGCAGTTAAATAAGCTGCAATGATTGCTAAAAGAACTGCGTTGCAAGGAAAACAACTAGAACAAATTTGAAATACTTTTCTTTGCTACAGTTCAAAAGCAGGGTTTGTAAAAGCTTTAATATTATAATTGTTTTTGAAATCATTGTTTTTGTAAAAAACAAAAAATATTTAATTAAATATAAGTTTAAGTTTAGATTTAAAATGCTATGGAACAATATTAATCTAACAAAATGTAAATAAAATTGTATGTTACCGACATACACCTAACAAAATATGGCAACTGTTGCTTTTGAAGCTGTTCTGAAAATGATTTGCAACAATAAAAAAATTCGATTTCTTAACTCTTCTGCAATTGCATTTTCGAATTTAAAATGCTAGCGTTGGCCCTACAATAAAATAAAAAAAATTTATTCGAGTTTCCCGGTTCGCCTCATTTCATCTTTATTTCACATAATTTATTTTAACAAATTACTTTCAGTAGAAATAACTTTTTGTAAACTTGATAACGCTGTAACTTAATTTAGTTTCTATTGGTCGGTACATTTAAGTGTAAAACTACATTTAAAGTTTTTCGATTAATTGTCTTTTTTACCGATATAAACTTCTGATAAAGAAAACAACTCATTTATTTATATTATTCAAAAATAAAATAAACTCAAAAGTTTTCTTTTAAATAAGAAAATTAATAATGAACTAATAAGATATTTATGTTCAATTGCTCTTTTGTGACATTGAGTAATAGAAGGTGAATAACACAC
Organism: Tetanocera ferruginea; assembly: GCA_958299015.1. Classification (NCBI taxonomy): domain Eukaryota; kingdom Metazoa; phylum Arthropoda; class Insecta; order Diptera; family Sciomyzidae; genus Tetanocera; species Tetanocera ferruginea. The sequence goes on along the minus strand of OY282640.1, from coordinate 2,297,527 downwards.
TCAAAGTGTTACGGTCTGTCAAAGTCTTAAAATAATCATAATTTAAAATTATGATTCACGAGCAGTCAGTTCAAAGCTTTAACATAAAAAATCTTCATCTCAGTACATTTTGAATCAGCTGTGAATCGGTCATTACACTTTTTTTGTTATTTTTATCCATGGATTTACCATATCTTATGCTCATGAACAATGTGCTCTCTCGCTGCAGTCGAAGAGAACTAAAGAAAAGTATCGTACATAAACAAAAATAATGTCAATTTTTGTTTTTGCTGGAATTCTTAAAATATTAACCCGGTGAAATGTATTCAAAATAATTTGTGGACTTTAACATTGTTAAACAACAAAAAAAAAAACATGCACAGTCAAACATTTTTGTGGATATTTTGCTGAGAGAAATCGGAACATACATATAACCCGCTCAGACATCACGTTCGCAAGACTCACGATCAGCACATTTGATTTAGTCTGAGGAAAACTATCGGAGATCCAGGAGGTGTTTCTGGATGTGTGCGCGAGTTGTTCTATCGAGACAGCTAATATATATATTTTTAAAAATATATGTACACACAGAAAAATTCAAATTTTCGTTATAAAGAAATCGTTACATACGGAATAGACGGTCTAATCCTTCTCATACCTCGTTTGAGAAGTTATTGAAGTGATTCATTGAAATTATTTAAAGCTTGGCGAATTAAGTGAAGTTTAAATTATTAAATTATAACCTATATATTTATGAATATCTACATAGTTTTGAAATGCATAAGTTTTGAAGAAAAAGTGAAAATATTTCGGCCGAAAAATGTTGCGAGTGTGTGAGTGTGTTTCTGAATACGTCTGTGCTGCGTTGTTCTAAATATAAATTTTAAAATTAATTCCGCTGCTTCAGAAAAATTTTAAAAATAGTTGTTTTATTTCCTTTAAAAATTATTAAATACCAACTTCTGCTAAGCAAAAACCAGTTAAGTAACAGTTAATAAGTGTTAAAAAAGGAAACATATTCCAAGCTTTTCTATGTGAACAAAAAAAAAATTAATAAGTAATACGTATTGAAGAACTCAATTGAAGTTATGGATGCACCTAATAGCTCGCCGCAAACAACGACGACCGCATTACCAACAGCGGTCGAAGATTCCACAGTCACTGCAGGTAAAAAATTATAGCTCGTGCGCTGCTGTTACGCAATGATCTTGAAAATTTAACAAAATATGAACTATGAATTATGAATAATCTCAGTATTTTTATTTTACTTCAACTTTAATTAATATAAAATATATACATAAGACCTGTGCTGTAAACATTTTAAAAAGTACAGACGACAGCCAACCAACGATAGTCAACTATTTTTAGCCAAATATGTTTCCATCGCTGGCGTCAAAAGCAAATCAGGAAGACACAAGTAGGCATAAACTTTAAGATTAGAGAACAATACGAAAGGCAGACCGGTGCCGTCATTTAGTAGAACTTTTACTTATTGTTAGCATATAACACAAGAGTGCCAGAGCGACCCAAATATAAACGAACCAAAGTTCATTATGTATTTGGTCGACAATGATATGACGCAGCAGAACACTTTTACATGTGAAATAAATGCATGTTGCTCATACGCTATGGTGGCCCACAACAATTTGACGTTTTGTGTTAAGATATTGGTATGAACTTAAAAATTCACTGATTAATGTGACGAGGCAATACATTGATTAAAACGCATACAAAGGGTTTATCAATCCTCAGAAACTGATCTGCCAAAAATTTTATTGAATACATTAGAAACGTAGTGGAGCTTTTTAAAAGTGTTTCAGGAATTTCTGTTTTATTAGCTCGATTATTTTTTTATATAGAAGCCATCCATTCGACATAGCTAAGTCTAAAAATTGATAAAACACCCGAATTTGCCATCTTTTACTGCGATGTTGAATTTTGCATCTTCCCATAATAGCATCAATGAAATCAACACCTCCCATGTACGCATTATATTGACCAACAATAGATGGACGCTCGATTTCTTCTAAATTTTATTATATCTCTTTACTGTTTGTTTCGGTGTTTCACCAACGAAAATGGAAGCGAGATTGACAATTTTGTTATCTTTCCATGAAACAGTCGAAATTTCGATTCCTTCAGCATTACAAACATACTCGACGGAAGATCCTCTTTCTTTTTTCATAAATTCTTTTTCGCTTGGATGTTTGCAATTTGAGATTCTATTTCGCCGAATTGTTGCAACACTGAATATTTCTTCATTTGCCAGGTATGCGAGCAGTGGTGTAGACGTGAAATAATTGTCAAAATGAAGTTGAAAGTTTTGGTTTCGTGCAATCATACGTGACAATCTCATGACCACATTGGAAGATGCTTCTAACTCTGGCTCGTTGTCACCGATGACATTTTTTTTTGCCGGTTTCTGGCTTAATTTTGTAAGCACATCCCGCAGAGAACATATAATTGTATAGCCCCATTTACGAGACTTGTTTGGGAGGTACCATTTCAAAAAGTTTCGTGATTTTGTTCATCGACGCAAAGATGCTGTTCAAGAAGGTAAACTGTGCTGAAATTCTTATTCAAGTCAATGATCGGGCGTATTTTGAACATTTCCTGTGAAACGCAATTGATGCTCCTCCAAAAGTAAATTTATCTTCTTCCAAAGAAGATTAGTGTAAAGGTTTTCTTGTGCTTGTTTACTCTCTGGTGGGTTAGGCGGAATATCTGTAGTTTATTGTATATTTTCACTTTGGATCTCTTCTATTATATCTATAGCTTTCTCCAAATCTTCATCATAATCAGTTTTCTCCAAGTCAACATCATAATCAGGATCAGCCACACTGTCATCATCAGAATCGAGCCCATCTTCACTCTGGTTAAGCATTTGTAACATTTCTTAATTGCTCAAAGTCTTAGTCATACCGTACATATCGCACACTAAATACAAAACAGTCACAACTCAAAAAACATGACTTTTCAGGAAAAGCGAAAAATAAAACTCTTTGGTTGAAACTGCAGAAGAAAAACAATTTTCATTTAACACAAAAACTTCATTCTTCCAGTTAATGAAGAAAATAACGAAAAATATAGTCAGATATGTGTTTTATAAATTGATTTATAACAAAATTTCGATATAAAAAATTTTGAGTTGTGACTGTTTTGTATTTAGTGTGCGATATATCGAAAAATCACTTAGTTACATACTTACCAATACCGTTGGCGCTTTGGTTTGCAATAACAGCGTTTGCTTATTTGGTGGATATTTTTTCAATTTGGAAGATTTTGGTAGATTTTTCAATTTTGAAGTTTATAAAAATTTTTAACCAAATAAAACTCCCAGAAAACTTCTTAAGAATGGCTGAACTAGGAATAAACCAAAAGTATTGAAAAATATTTTTCTTTTAATCTTTTTTATATATTCTTTGGTGTTATTTTGTTTCATATGTTTGCGTTTAGTCAGATAATTTTCAATTTATGTATAAACTTTAATTTAACTTTTGTAGTTTTGTATCCATTTTGATAGTCTTTTTTTTCGGTGGTAACCCTGCTAACCAACTGTATTTATAAAAAAAATGCACGTTATTTACGTTATCCAAACCGGTATTTATGTCCAAACGTGAAAAAAAGTTAACATCAGGCTGCTGCGCTCCAGCTCATTACGTTTAAATGATGCACAGTTTGTGTCACTTCTGTTGCAATACCAAATATGACTACGTTTAACAAAAATAGTGAAACTGTAGTTAATAGGTCTGTTTCCGTACTCACTTCAAGTAACTTGAAGTTACTCGAAAGCGTTTCTGTACACATTTTTCCAGCTCGAGAGAGAAGAAGAACAAGCAAAATGTCACTTTTTGTGGCTCTCTATTACTCGAACTTTACTTGAAAAATTTCTTCGAGCACGAATCCAGGGTACACTGAATAAGGTAGTAGCAAAACGGAGAGCGTGACTGCCGTAAATGTCAAAGCAAACTGCTTGAGCTGTTGTTGTTGTTGCTGTTCTTTTTCAGCAGCCATTTGATTTTGACACTTTCGGATATGCGAAAGAGAGCACAGTCAGTTTTGCAGCAACCTTGTTATTCAACCATGCACGAATCTCGAGCTTCAAACAGCTGATTGTCAAAGTGATCAAATTAAATTGTTGCATTGTATTGCGAACAAAATGTATGCAATTGGTTAGAAAATTAATAAAAATAGTTAAAATTACCAAATAACGCTTACGAAAACGTTTTAAATACAGAAACACAGCAATTAAATTTTATTGTTTCCAAAAAACAGGTGTTGTGCTCGAAACTTACTTGAAAGCGTTTCCGTACTTTTTGACAAATTTTCTCATTTTGACAAATAATCAAATTACTCTCTATTACCCGAACTTTACTCGAAGTTACTTGAAGTGCGTACGGAAACAGACCTAATATAAGGGTTTGTAACATTACTGTCACATGGCCAGATAAAGAGTTAAAATTGCCGTCATTCAGCTAATTCTCAACCGATTTTCATATTTTTGAGTTCAATGAAAAGGTACATGTACGCCAAATGAGTTTTTTTGTGAAAATAATAATGTTATTCATGCAACATTATGTCAATAAAATGCATAGAAACATGACTTTTTGTGAAATTAACTAAACACAAAAGAATTTGCTTCGCTACACGCTGCATTTTGTATAAAATCAAATGTCTTTTTATACATCCTTATTCTACGTGAAATTTTACTGAAAAGAAGTGCAATTTAGTTTTAATTTCTGATAAGGCAAATGGCTGTAAATGAATGTAAATGATTGAATGAAAGTCAGCACAACAAAATTTGAACACTTCAACTTTAAAAATTAATTACAAAAAATTGTGATTACACTGAGAAGTCTGACAAGGTGCGATGGACTCGCAACATGTTCCTCTTTAAGAATTTATATAACGTTTGCTTGTGCTATTTTTGTCGTCACACCGTGTATTAGTACACAATTATTCGAGAACTGCCTATTTCATAAATTTTAACAATAAGCTTCATACGTTAGAGGAGTAGCGCCCATCAGAAGCTCTTACGTCTCGTTCTGTGGTTTGCTGGAGTTTAGTCTCAAAAACCGATATTTTTTCAGACACAATTTTTCTTAGAATTGATGTTGTTTGTTCCCTGCGTCTATTACAACAAGAAAATTTAATATTACAAATATTTTTATCACCGCCTATCGATTGTAAGTTATATAACACTACCCACCAATCTTGATTTGTGACACTACCCACCAATCAATTCGCACACTAAATACAAAACAGTCACAACTCAAAAAACATGACTTTTCAGAAGAACCGAAAAATAAAACCCTTTTGTTGAAACTGCAGAAGAAAATCAATTTTCATTTAAACACACAAACTTCATTCTTCCAGTTGATGAAGAAAATAATGAAAAAAATAGTGAGATATGTATTTTGTGAATTGATTTATAACAAAAAATCGATAAAAAAAATTTTGAGTTGTGACTGTTTTGTATTTAGTGTGCGAATTGTTAATTTAATCCTTAGTATTAACTAATTTTTGCAGCAGCACATCACAATAATCTATTAAAACGTTATCCTACATATCCTACATGTTTTGCAGCTATTCAAACAACAAAAGTAGCAAGAAATAACAAAAATGTTACTTTTTTTACTACAAATTGTCATCAGCATCGTTAACCCTTAAAAGTCTGACTTTTTTCGATGAAAAAATAGATTTGGTAGTTTTTGACATTTTGAACAACGTTTGTTCTAAGATTTTGTCTAATTTTGAGTTGTGGACATTTTAGGGGTTGTTCGGTTTAGTTGTTTGAAGAACCACCAGCCACTCATTAGGAAACTAAAATGTGTATAGTAACAGTTCAATTGGAATAAAATTCATAAAAACCATATTTTGTCGATGTAACACAAAGTGGTACATCGCATTTAATGCAATATACAGTTGTTCGTGAGATGCACACTGGGTCCTTGCAGCGTGGTTTTTCTGTTGTAAGTACTGAGGGTACACTGAAAAAAAAAACATACTTTAAAATCAAACAAAAAATTTTAAAATAGCAATTTAATGCTTTTACGTTTCTACAAAACAAAATTTAAAGCAAGTGTGTTTGATTTTCAACTACCTATAAACTCCTTTCTTTTTTTTAATTTTCTCATTATTATTTCTTTGAAAAAACAAACAAAAATCTGAATATAATGACAATTTTTTAATTTTTCAAATTGGTTTGACATATATAGACCAAATGATAAAATAAAACTAATTTAATTTATATTAACTAATATTGAAATATTTAAAATGCAAGCTTCATCAAATGGAGTTAACATTTGGTTTTCGGAGGGTCCCGGAGGTAGCTTATTATGAATCTGTTGCCAAAAACTCGGAAAAGCTAAAAAAAATGGCATGGAAAAAATTATGCTTTAAAACATTTGTTTTAAATTTTAAAATTTTTATTTTAAATCGTTTTTCATAACAAAAACATTGTTTTAAAAACAAAAACTATTGTTTTGAACTTAACGTTAAAAACAGTTGTGTTTAATTTTAATGAATTTGTTTCAAGCTCTATTTCAAAAACAAATTCGTTAAATATGAACACAATTTCATTTAATTTTAACACATATTTCCCTCAGTGTAGTAACCAACATTCAGTGCATTCAGCAGAAAATTTGCTACGTAGCTGCTCCACAACTTTCCGGTTGAATGGTATGTAGCATAAACCGCTCTAACAACATGTTCCCTGAGCGGTCGCCATATTAGATAGCGAAAATATTTTATGCTTCCTTGGTTGAGCGGTTTAAGCTCACTTCATTTTGACAGATGAACAATCAGTTTGTTGGAAATTTGAAATTTCGCAAAAAAAACCCATTCAGCAGAAAGTATCACTTTCTGCTACTTCTCTACTTGAACGGTTTTTCGGATTGAATGCACTCATTGTCAAAATGCATGTGACGTGGTGGCAATGTTGAACTTGTAAGACGAGCCTGCTTTGGAATGCTTCCAGTGCTCCTTGGGTGACCTTTTCTCATTTCTTGGTGTTTGGATTTCATTGTGAACCAGTCGAAATTGACAAATTTATGAAATTCGTCGTCTGTGGTAAAATATTTACCACATTTAATTCGCTAATGAGCGCCTGCTCGTTCTTTGACGGACCATTCGAACCGTTTACAAAACAACACTTATAAATAAAATTTTATAATTATTTTTTCTTTGCTTACATTTCGATTATATAGTTGCTAAAGATCACAAAAATAATTTTTGAATATATTTTAGTAAAATAATCTTGTATGCTATCAACTTAAAAAGAGCGTTTTGTTATATTTGACGTTATGTTATATTTGAAGTTTTGTGAGGTTGTTCAAGAAAAGCTCAAAAAGCGTTTGTTCAGTGTTGTCAGCCACGTTGTAATATTAACCATTAGATGGAGCACACAACAATACGAGGGATTAGTAAAAATACAATAGAAAAATAATTAAAAATATTCAAAACATTTGATACTCTTAAGATACGGTTCCTACAGAAACCACCAGGCTTTTAAGGGTTAAGTAGGTGTTATTTATTTGTTGATGTGATGCGTTGTGTACATGTTGGCACATGTTTTCTTTTTTTTTTGCATAGATCGAAGGAAAAATTAATAATTGACCTTAAAAAAGTTTAGAAAAAGTGCCAAAAGAAAAAGAGATGACATTAATCAATATGGAATTCATCAACGCAGGAATGACATACTTTAAATGTTTGTAAAATTTGTTTCTTGTGTTCACTTTAATATTCATTTATTTGGTGTATTTCTAAATAGTTTTTACATAGAGGTTTAAGAAAAATCATTAAAATATTTTCTCTTTGAAATCTATTTTTCTTCTGTGTTTCTTACCATATTGTTGATATTAAAGCTTAATATTGTTGATATTTAAATAGATCAAAATTTAAATTAAAAATTCTTTTCAAATTAAACTATCCTTGGGCATTTGGGATTTCCATTTAATATTCCCTATTCCCTTACTACTATTAAAATAAGCTTTGACTTTTTGAAAATAATCTTAATGATTTTTAGAAATATCACTTTTAATTTTTACTGTAATAAATTACTTTTGAAGAATTTTCGTAATGATTTTCTATTTGTCTTTTTTTTCTTTCAGATACCCGAGGTTTTCCTCTTTTCGGAGCGCATATCATAAAAACGCCACAAATATCATTTAGCGAAAATTCGAGTTCATTGATCAGATGTTTGCCAAACGAAAGAGCAACATTTTTTGTCAAAATTGATTGTGCAGATGAATCTGAGCTGTTGCCTTTAAAATTTGAATGGTAAGAGCAGAGTATTTTTTCGTTTTTATTGTAAATGTTGAAATGTGTTTTCTTTTAAATTACATCTAGTTTTTTTAGTAAGTACAAAGCTTATGTTGTTGTTAATAAAATTTAACCACTTCCGGTGTATTCAAATCAACATCAAAGTTAAGTAACATTTGAAATACCAGAAAACTAATTTCTTTCTCTATCAACTCCAAACATTTGCATTATTTTGCTCATTGAAGTATGGCGAAATGATTTTGAAATTTTGAAAAATTCTAAACACAATCATCTGGGCGACTTGCAACTTGGCGTTGTTCCAGCACTTGACTTATAAACGGCGTACTTCTGTTGACTGGCGATATCGTACCATGAGTATTTCGTTTGTGTTTACTTAACTCTTTGAGCGCGGGAGTTCGCACTATTCACTGTTCTGTCAAGTGCGGAAAATTGTCTGCGCATATTTTGAAAATTAAAGTCTTGCGCAAACATAATTTTTTTTGAGAATATTGAGAGATTTCAGCGAGAATTTACGACGATGAGTAGAAATTCTATCGATATTAGACAGTCCAACATTGTCGATCGCCTCGTTTAGATTTCCGTTGTCCGTTGAATTAATATATATTATTTTTTTGCGTTTTTTTTTTAAATTTGAAAGTGTGAATTCCCGTTATTAATAGTTAAATAAATTGAAATTAATTATAATTAAAAGAAATTAATTTCCATCAACAGTATTATTAAAAGTGGTTTGCAGTGAGTTAGTTTATCTATAAAAATGGCAAAACATTCAAAATATATATATTTTGCTACATAAATAACTGAAAAAAAAAAATCTGTTCTAAGGCACAGACTGTCTTTGATTGTGATGTCGGTCTAAATTTAGAAATATTAACACATTGTGTTTGTGCCTAAAATGTTTTTGAATTGAAATTTAACAGCGTCAGTGCAATTCATTCGTCAAAAATGGCGTAATTTTGAAAAAAAAGAAGAAAACACTACAAATGTTCATTACATAAGTAGATTAATTTTGCAGCACTGGCAACAAAAAGATTTTCGTACAATTTTACAGAGCAGCAGCAGCGAAAATGTATAAAGAACATTTTTTTCTGTTAGAAAACAACAAATTATTATGTAGTGGAAATGCGTGGATAACAATTTTGTGAGGTCCGCAGCTGAAAATAGATCGTTAAGTTTTATCGTGGCGTCTCGTGCTGCTTTTAAATTTAGTTTTATTTATCGGTTTGTGTTTGATGTTTTCTGCTTGTTGTTTTTATTTTTGTTTTTGTTTTCTTTTTTTATTTTTTTTTTTATAATTTTCAATTGAGAAAAACAACATAAGAAAGAATGGAAACGAGGAAATGTTGAAAAGCGAAACAGCAGAAACATGCATTAGTGAATATTTATTAATCATCATAAAAAATCTTAAAAGTGTCAAAACGAAAAACTGCACAAAAATTTCGTTCGGTTAATTTAAATAAATCTTAAAAATATTTTTAGTGGCGAAAACTTTGCTGTTAACATATACATAAATGTTAATTCATGATTTAATGAAAAGTGATTTTATTTAATTTAAAAATGGGCAACGGTTGTTCTAAGTGCTGTAATTGTCACGAGCACAAGAAGTATCACGGCACCTTGTCGTCTGCTTCATCCGTTTATCGACGAAGGTAAGATATAGTACAAAAATTTAGTTTCGTCTATCTTTAGCTTCATTAAGAAAGAGTTATTTTAAAGTTGAGCTCATTTTTATTCCTTGGAGTGAGTTTTTTTGCCTACTGATTCATATATGAATCACTAGATTATTACAGAATCATTGTTATTTATGCTAATTAAATTGTATGTGTAAATTTCATCAAATTTTCCCTTTAAATATTCAAGGTTTATTTTATTTTTATTTATTGAGCGATTTTTGGTAGAGGAAAGTCTTATAGTTTCGCGTCATCATTTAGCGCGTTTCTTGCGCGTTAGCATTAAGTGAGTAACGAGTTCTGGGCATAAGAAAATAAATCTAGTTAAAGGTCAAATAGACCACACAGACTGTAGGTCAGACAAATGTTTTTTTCTTGTCATGGCGAAAGTAATACACAACACAAACTTTTACGCCGACTTGATTTTATTTAATGAATTTTTTTAATTTGTAATTACTTTTCGTAAAAATACGTCTCTAAACAACGAAACTTTTGAGATAATGGCCAGCAAGTTTGTGTGGGTTTTACCACACACTATAGACGGTCCGTTCAAACACAACCGAAAATTAAAATATTTTAATTTTTGTCAGACATCTGAACATACCATCATGCATACCTTCATAAACACGTGTTTATTTAGACAGTCTCTGGAGTCTATTTGGCTCTTTATCGTTACTATCTAAATTATATTTTGACAAATAGTATTTCGCTTTCTTGAGCACTATCTTTAAGTCAAGATACAGTGCAAAGTCAAGACACGAACCATTTTTTTCGTTTCTTAAATGTAAACTTTCTTAGGCGCGTTGATTTTTTTTATTGTATGAAACCATTTGTTTCGGTTTTTTATTTAATTTGGTTATTGACTGTATAATTGACTAAAAATAATTAAGATTAATAAAAAAGTCAAGACACGAATCGTGCGTTTTTTATTTAATTTACTGGTTACAAAATCATGCCAACTTCATTCTGTAAAACACTGTTTATAGCCAGCCATCTTATAAAGGTCACCATTTTTACCTTTGAAATTTTTTTTTGCGAAATTTTGTTTTTTTTTTTCACAAACTAAAATAGTATTGGGAACTATTGTAAAATTTCAAGTAAATCTGATAAATATGTCAGATTTACAATCAGGTTTAAAATCATGCAATATGCACACTCACCATAACTTTAAATGCGAAACCATAAAAATAAGTTATTGAGAAAATTGTGCGTTTTGAATGATTTAACCTCGACATACTTTAAAGTTATTTTCGTCAGTAGTAGAATCACGAAGATAACTCCAAAAATAATGGAGCTGGAGGACATATTTCAAGCCCTTAAAAAATAGCGGTTTTTTTTTTTAATTATCTTTATTCTAGTACCGACAATAACAGCATTAATACTCAACATATACCCGTTTTGCTTTTTATTTTCAAATGATACTCAAAAATTTTGATTGATTACAACCAGCGTCAAAACTTTTTTTGTTGTTGGTCTACTTTAACAGGACAAACAAAAACAACAACATAAATTTTTAAATTTAGTTTGATATTTAACGTAAAAATTTTAAAATCTATATTTTAGCCCTAAATCTGAATTTAAAAAAATTACAGCATAAATATAACTTTACTATTATTTTTGTTTTCAGAAAAAGCTAGCTTTTAATTAGAATTTTTACAAAGAAACAAAAAATTGAATAGTTGATGATTATAAATTATCCAACTTTGGGCGGCCATATTTAATTTTTGAATTTGGATCCCAAAACTGAAAAAAGCGAACCTTTTAACATAAAAAATACCTTCAACCTGAAGAGATTATAATTTCTGTAACGTTTTTTATTCGAATTACCAATCGTCAGTGAATGTCCCCTTGGGAAGAAATGGGTTAATGTAGCGTTCTTTTCGAGAAATGGTTTTGGTACAAATTTTTTTCAGGAGACGTTTTCGAAGTCTTAGTTTCTCTTAGTGCGTCCCGTTTTCATCTTCCAAGGAACCCATAAAAATTTAATCGAAAACAAAAAAGTTAAAATCAAATTGAAGCGAAGTGTAACTTTAAAAAATACCGTAGGTATAAAAAAAGAACCGTTTCTCCCACAAAAAACACTATAGAATATACTAAACACCTCAATACTTTGAGGTACGATTAATTATGTTGCATAGGTTATTTCCAAACAACTTTCTTGATCGAACTCCGAACATTTTTGAAGATCTAAACGGCGTAGTTTTATTATAAGTTTTTAAAGAATAAATTTTATTCTAATATAAAATAATAATTTAATCTAAATATATCAAATGATTTTGAATTTTTGTTGTGTTTTATTTTTTTTTTGTGAATTTATTTTATACATTTTCTTCTATGATCGCTTCTTTTTCTTTAAGTGGAATAAGAAATAGAAATTTCATTAACGTTTTCGTTTTCAAAAATTTTTTCGTATCCTATGTATGCGTTGGAAACATTTAAAAAAAAAAAAATTAACAAAAGCAATTTAAAGAATAGCGACCATTACTTTTGATTCATCATGCTATTACCAATTTCCCTATTCTTATGAAACGGATAGATATGGACTCTGCTGCGGAAAGGAGGGATAATAAGACAAGGAAGCAAATATCACTATCGGAAATGTTTTTGTTTTATAGCAAAAGACATAAATACTCTGAATTTATAAACATTCTAAAAATTTTAGATATACTCTGAGAAAAACATGTATTTACAAAAGATGCTGCCTCTTTGAATATTTCTGTTCATGATTGAAATAATTTTATCTCACCTCTCTTCTATTTTACTCTCTGCTCATCTTCAGAAAAAAATTCGTTCACTTACAAACTCTTGAGCAATGTAAATAATAAATATTTTCTCTCTGGGTTATAGGAGTCGTGGTGAAATACCAATCGAAAATTCTGATCGGTTCCGTATAACACAGACTAGCAATGCTGTTCAGTTGGCAGTTGAACATGTGCAACGAGAGGATGCCGGCCACTATACATTGTTTGCACGTACCAAGGATAACAATGTTATACGAAAGGATATGGAGCTTATTGTCGAAGACAGATCCGCCGGTGAAGATCCTCCAAATTTTATACGAAGACTAGGTGATCTATCTGTCAAGGTTGGAACACGCACAAGACTTTTAGTCGAAATTCGCAGTTCTACCGATGTTAAGGTATGTCCAGCTAAACAATTGCCTTTAACAATGCTATAGATAGTTGTAAAATTTTTAGATAACTTGGTATCGAAACGATCGTCGAATTTGCGAAAATGATCGCATCAAACAAATAAACGAGGGTTCATTTTATTGCTTAGAAATAAGTCCCTTAATTCTAGACGATGGTGGTCAGTGGATGGTTATGGTGGAAAATTTGGGTGGAAGAAATTCTTGCATTGCTCATTTGAATGTGCTCGTACCCAAGGCTTATAAGCCACCCGAATTTATTGAAGAATTAAGAGCTGTCTTAACAGAACAGGGAACCGTGTCACTTGAGTGCAAAGTAGTTGGAGTGCCAACACCAATGTTGCGTTGGTTTAAGGATTCCAAGGAAATAAAGGCTGGAGATGTTTTTGCACTTACGGCAAATGTAGATGACCCAACCTCCTTAGGCACATATACATGCGAAGCTGTCAATTGCATGGGAAAATCTTATTCCAGCTCAAAAGTTCACGTAGTGGGCAGAGGTAGTCGCGAGGGATCGTTGAAACCAGCTGACAGGTATTTCGAACACCTACATATTTATTAAAATTCCGATTTCAAAACAAACAAAACGTTAAAATTTCTTTACAGTCTGTCCAATAATGCACTCCCACCGATATTTACGAACGAACTACGAGGCGTGAGCGTCCGAATCAGTGAGACTGTAATACTTGGATGCCAAGGTGAGTGTTGTTGTTTTGATTCTCTTTGATCGAGTTTGGATCTTAGCCAAATTTTCGCTGCTATAGCGTCACTTTGCAGCATATACCGGCAAATATTGCTTGTGTTTATAGCGAAGAAGATCAAACTTGAACTCGATCAAAGAATTTTTGCAATGCTTAATACTAGGGTAGGTCAGCACTTGAACGTTTACCATTTGAACACCGAGACAAGTCAAGCACTACATAAAATAAAAACAAATAAAAACAGATTAAGTAATATTAATGGAAGAGAAAGAATACAAATTTGTACTGTTTATTTTGGGATTTGTGGTGTTTGTCTTGTTATATAAATAATTTGTATTTAATCGGTAAATATCTGTTGTGACACTAGAATTTTGGCGGAATGTGTTTTTTACAATTCCAAATTAATTTTATCACCCGTCGAAACTGCTTGTGTATTTCGATGCGAGTGTTCGATATATGCGATCGGCATTATTTATTTGCATTCAATTTTTGTTATTTTGTGTAAAGATAATTATATGGATTTAATTTCAGTTGTTGTACCACCCTGGCCCAAAAGTGTTGCTTGGTATAATAAAGAAGGACGTGTGGAAAGTAGTGAGAAATATAAGCTTATTGAGGACGGTCTGGGAGTTTACATGATTGAAATAAAACCTTCGGAATGCTGTGACGAAGGGGAGTGGAAATGCGTGGTGACGAGTCAAGACGGTTGTGTGGGCATTTCTACATGCACTGTCAACATGGACAGTAATAATTAAAAAATTCAAACTGTTTATCAAATTATTAAAACAAAACTCTTTTTAGTTCCCAAAAATTATCGAAAGCCACGTTTCATGGAAAGCCTTAAAGCTGTACTAACTGAGGAAGGTTTAGTTTCATTCGAATGTAAAGTTGTTGGTTTTCCGACACCATTGTTGAAGTGGTTCAAGGATGGCCAAGAATTGAAACCTGGTGACGTTTATCAATTGACTGGAACCAACTCTTTGGGCACATACTGCTGTATTGCTAAGAATTGTATGGGAGATTGTAGCAGTGTTGCGGTGCTTACAGTAGAGGATATACAAAATCAACTTAACGACGAGGAACTACAATTGTTTGCTAATCAAAATCAGCCTCCCAAATTTGTCGAAGGTCTCAAAAGTCAAGATGCAAAAATAAATGAAGCTTTTAAATTTTCGGTCATCGTAAAAGCAACGCCAGATCCAGTTTTAACATGGTTCAGAGATGAACTACCTATCGAACCCAACGAACGATATAATCACTATAATGGAGAAAACGAACATTGGCACTTAGATATTCGGTGCGTGGAGTTTGTAGATCAAGCTGAATGGAAATGCGTAGCTGTAAATGATTTCGGAACAAGTATAACTTCCTGCTTTTTGAAGTTACAAATTCCAAGACATTATAAAAAACCACGGTTCTTAGAATGTCTCCGCGCTGTTCTAACAGAAGAAGGAGCAGTCAATTTAGAATGCAAGGTTATAGGTGTGCCACAGCCAGTACTCAAATGGTACAAAGACGGTGTTGAGCTAAAACCGGGAGATATACATCGAATAATATCTGGTCAGGATGGTACCTGTTGCTTGGGAACGTACACATGTGAGGCCAGAAATTGTATGGGTGTAGTGGCGAGCTCTGCTTCACTGCTTGGTTATGAAGATGCTTACAAGAACACAAAGTCAGAAGAAGTTCATGAGAACGAACTACAAAGAAACTTCTCACTCTCTACCATTCAGGAAGAAAGAACGTCACAGATGTACGAAACACCTGTAGGTGATATCACAATCGATGAAAAGGGAGATGTTTCCTTTTCATTTGATGGCAAGGAAGTATCGGTGTCATTGTACGAAACTCCAGATTTGACGGAGGAAGAAGCTCTTAAGATAGTCGAAATGTATGCTGATCAAATTTCGGAGCATGTAACCGAACATAACATTGTAGAGTTGCCACCACTGCGGTTTGTAAAAGAAACCTCGCAGTCGGGAAAGTTGCTCATGGAAGCAGTTGTTATAGACATAGCACCAGAATATTTTTCCCACGAAGAAGATATGCGCACAGAAGCGGGAATGGATGATATTTCAATCAGTGAAATTACAATCCACGGCTCATCAGGCAGAGGAGGAGGTGACTTTGATAAAGAAACTGAGGTGTTTGCTCAAAAGTCACTTGAAAAAATGGAGGAGGAGCTATCAATGTCTGCGCCCATAAGAAAACGTAAAAAATCACGTCCTACCGAAACAGATGAATTCTTCAGTTTATCTAAGGCATCCAGCAGTCAAGGTGATGAAGACACATCTGATTTGCAAACCTTCGCCAGTGCACAGATGTCCTCAAAACTGGAAACATCTGCACAACGAGAAGCAGCTAAAATTTCACAAGAAGAATTACAACCACCAAAGCGCAAAAAGGGTAAAAAACTCTCAGACAGTGATTCTTCAAAGACAAATGAGGAAGAAGCTAATCAGCAGGATATTTCTGGAGCAGTAGGAGATGGCTTAATGACATCCAAGCCTGCGAAAATTATATCAAATGAGGCTGATATTGAGAAGAACTTAAAGACTCTGGTACCACTGGCAAAGTATTTAAAAACAATTGAAAATCATTTAACAGTGGTTGAGAACGAAGTCATGGCTCAATCAGCAACCATGATGACACCTGCATCAGCTGAGCAAAGCATTGCTATTATTAGAAATATAAATGATCCGATTAAACAAATTCAGAGTAAACTCCGCGTGTACTCAGGTGAAACGCCACTCGATGCACTCTTTCGTACAATGGAAGATGATATTCGTCTGCTACACACAGGCCTGCAAGTTATTGAAAAATGCGTTGAAATCGATGAAACTGGAGTGACTCTCATTCAGCGAACTAGTGTCTGCATTATAGACAGTGTCGGTGAACATGTGCTCAAGGCTCTTGATGAGGTTAAGCAAATTGCTGCTTTGTTTGAAGGCGAAAGCTTGAGATCTCATATTAATCTGACTGTTCTCGATATCCATCAAGGTATTGAAATAACTCAAGGAACTATTAAGTCACAAGCGTTGTTGCAAGAAGCACAAGACCTAGAAACGACTAAGCATTTCAACGAAAGTGTGGCCAAACTCCAAGCAATGCCGGAAACTCTATCATTTGATAAAATGAGTGAAGCAAAGCTTCCTATTGAAGCAGATTGCCTAAAGCTTATTTGTCGTCCAGTTTTGGAAATTCAAGAGGCTTTGGAAAAAATTGAAAACGAGCTGTCTAAGGAAGAGAATGATGACCAAATATATTCAAAAGTACACAAAAAAGTTTTGGACAATTTAGTCGAGCCCGTTAAGAAATTGCAAATCGAATTAGAGAACATAGAAAGAATTGCAGTTTCTCAAGCTGGATCAGAATCAATGGAACAAAAAATTAACATTGCTATACTCGACATAGTGACACCACCATTGTTTGAGCTGAAGAAGGGTCTTGAAATTATTTCCAAAGAATCGTCAGACAACATTCATTCTGGTATGTTGACAGTGAATGCAGTTGAGTCTATGGTGCCACCGCTACAAGAAATACAAAATGGTTTGGCTCAATTGGGACAGGACATCGAAAGTGGTGGAGTGGTTACAGAGGACTTTGGTGTTGACTCTGCGGATACACAGAAACTTCTGCAATCTATTGCACAGGCAGTGCTACACTTTGAATCGAACATAGATAGACTTTCCAGCAACTCATCCTCAAATGTACAGTCCGGTTTGTATAGCTTGAAGGAAGAATTGTCTGCTCTCATTGGCAATATTTTGGATACCGGCTTTAACAAATATCACATCACTTTATTCGAAAACTTGAAACGCCCCATTGATGAGCTCAACTACTGCATACTGCAGACAGAACGCAAGTCTATTTCTGGCTCATTGGCAGATCTAATCGATCCGCTAAGAAGTTTAAACGACAAAGTTAAACTGGGACTCGATATTCTAAACATTTCGAATATAAGTGAAAACGAACGAAATACTCAGATACTTGCGCAAATTAGAAATATTATCAAAAATGTTGAAATAGATATTGAGGAGCATGAGTTCAAAATCATTCAAAAAGAAGTCGAAATGGACGAGAGAAAAGCACACGAAGAAGATAACTCATTTATTTCAATGAAAGAAGCTATGTCAATGCGCATAGCTGAGGACGAGGCGATTGAATATCTTGAGGAACTCAAAAACTGTCTTTGCACTACAAAGGCACTTAACTTCCAAGACATGAAACTTGCTTCCATTGTTAAGGAGCTCTCGCAGAATGTTACCGAAATAGCAGAACAAACGCAAAAATTAAAAGATTCTTCCTACGCAGGCGCTGAAAACAAATCTTTGCGCAAGCAAAACGATTCCTTAAGAACTGTTTTGGAAATAGCAACGCCTATTCAAGCTTTAACCACAGCCATAAACAATGTCACTCAAACATCTGCAGTGGAAAAACTCACACAAGATAATGACTATAGCAATGCTGTGCAAGAATTTAAAAAATGCGTCTACAACATTCAGCACGGCACCATTAACACCGAAGACCCTAACAGGGTGCCCATCGATTGGAATTCCTTGCAAATTGCAGATAACATGCTCAAACTGCAAAATTGCTTGGAAGCTACTTTGCAACCGAGTGCTTCCAGCGAACAAGCTGACGATGTTTCTACAATGGATGATATTTCGGGACTTAAAACTGCCGCTGATTCGCTTACTGTCGATGGGCTTGATGATCAATCAATAGCTTTAGAAGATGATGATGTTTATCCACCAAAAGATTTAGAGAAAACAGAAAAGAATGTAGACTCAAAGCTTGCTGAATTGAAAAGCAGCATTGCTTCAGTCTTATTTCACTGCGCAGAGTTAGATGTTGGTTTACTTAAAAATGAAACTGTGCAAAAAGTGAAAGCAGCAGTTTCCAAAATGCAAGATTTGGAACAGGTTATTGCAGAACGTCAACTACAAAGTGTCGTTGAACCTTTGGGCTCACTCTCGGAATGCAGCGACCAACGAACATTTGCTGATGCAGTTTGTAGTTTAGAGGCTTGCGTGGTTCAAGTGC
Organism: Tetanocera ferruginea; assembly: GCA_958299015.1. Lineage (NCBI taxonomy): Eukaryota > Metazoa > Arthropoda > Insecta > Diptera > Sciomyzidae > Tetanocera > Tetanocera ferruginea. Next base: position 2,278,703 of record OY282640.1, on the reverse strand, counting down.
AAGAATGCTTGTTGCAGAGCGACTTGCAAGACATAAGTGATAATGACGTTTCTGAACTAAAAACTCTAGCTTCTCCATTGAGAGAACTTAAAGAAAGTCTCAATATTTTCCACAATCAGGAGTTGGAACAGGTTCTTAGTTTATGTACACCCAATATGTCTTTGGCTACTGCGGAAGTCATACAAGGAATCACACCGTTTGTAATGTCCATTCAAGAAAACCACGCTTTAGAAACACTCGAGTCTTTGGCAGCGGATACTTCTCTGACGCAACTGAAACAACTTGTCCAGCCTATTCAAAACTTGCAAACAGCAGTCTTAAATGTTCAGCAACAATTACTTCTAACTCATGTCACTGACATGCCCAATTCTATGAATATGTTACAGTTAACCACAATAGCCAAGCCTATACTTGGTTTGCGCGAAGTAATTCTTCATGTTCAGGAAGACATGGCGCTGCACAGCATTCAAGATGCGAAAGCATACGAGGTATTGAAACTTAAAATCAAACCAATTTATAATTTATTAAGACATTGTGAACAAGCAAATTTCGAGGTTTTGGAACGCTTGGAAGATATCTCAACAGAAGATGAAATTTCAGCGCTTAAGACTTTCGCTGAAACCGGTTCTATAACCAATGGGTTACAGTCACCTTTGGAAGCCAAAATGCCCCAAATAGAGACGCACACGCACCATATTGAGAAAAGTCTGGCTGGAGGAATTCAACAGCTGCAAATTTGCTTAAAACAAACGAAAGCTTTTGATGCAAACGAAGTGTCGGAAGTAAGGCAGGTTATGACAAAACTCAAATCGGAATTGGAACATCTCCAAAATGAGTTGGCAAAACAATTAACAGAGCAGGACACAGTATTAAGTACCTCAAATATAGCCAAAACTATGTTTAAGCTAAAAGAATGTCTAGTTCATACATACGAGGCTGGTTTCGAAGAGTCCCTGGAGGATGTAGAAAAAATGTTTGAGGATTTATTACAGGCACTTCCGGGCTTAGAAATTCAGTTAGCACAAGAAATGTTTGTCAAGATTGATATGGAAATTAATAAATTAACCGAATTGTGTAGCAGTGACCAAAATAAACTTAAACTGCATGAATTGGTCAATCCTTTGCTTCAACTAGACCAAAGCATAGGCGAAATAAGTAAATTCCCTTGTGCGGACATAGAGAAGTCATCTGCAGAAGTTGTCAACCTACAGACACAACTAATGACTGCATTTAGATCGGTCAATGGCATTACCGAACATGTTCCTAATGAGCTCCTCAATAGTTTGCTAACAATACAAACTACACTTGTCTCAATAGTTGATTTCATAGAACACAACGAAGGCTCATTGAGAATAATTGAACTTCTTCAGGAAGTGGATGCACTGAGCTCCCAATTTGAAGTTTTATCCTCAGATATATCTGCAAGAACTGCTCAGCGAGAGGAAGCAGAGCTCAATAATCTTATTCAGAATGTCAAATTGGCAAAATCGTTCCTAACAAATATTGAACAAGGTTTAAACGATAATAACGACCTGGTCAATGCATTTATTGAGCAAAATCAAAATGAAGTGGAACGTCTACAGCTGACATTGATACAAATTGAAAACGAAATAATGGCAAAACCTCAGTTGACAACATTGAGTGATGGTAACATAAGTTTAATGAAATCCATTGAAGAACAGTTTGTATTGCTTCAGGAAAATTTTGTGGACTTGCAAGAAAAACTTGAGGCTATGCGAACAAGCGAAGAGAGTGTGGCTGAACATATCGAGAAGAAAGCAGAACTGCAGTCTGAGCATATAGCCGAAGAAACAAAACTAGTGTTTGAGGAATACTTAAATGAAAGCCTTGCAAATATGTGCACATTGACGTCAGATATAGAAAGTATAAATCCAACAAAAATAAGCATTGCAACTTCAGAAATGCTTAACTCTTTGAAAACTATACTTTTGGAAATGGGCTCTGCTATAGAATCATCCAATGGCAACAACATAGAAGATGTTCTATTCTTGCCATTATTTAAACTAAGAGACTTGTTAGCATTTACACGCAAAGCTATTCCAATTGAGTCTCCGGAAGAGGCAGCTGCGGAATTAGTTACAAAACGTGCAAACTCAATATTTCATAACATTCTTAATGGCAATGTCTCATTGCAAAAGATCTTTATTCACGATATCACTGAAAAGACCGCAATTAATATCGCTGCAGTAATAGATTTAATCGAAAAACACAAACAAGATCTGAAAGGTGTGAAGCCTCTGCACTCAAGCCTTAAAAAATTATCAAAGGAACTTAGCTCTATAAGGCAAGCCGGAAGTAAGTCGGATTTAAATAGCCAAAAAGCAACTATTCAAAACATGCACTCAATGATTGAAGAGCTAAGAAAATGCCTCGATGACTCTACCTTAGACATTCCCAACGAAAGTCGGGCACTCATTGTCAACAGTTTGAATGGAATACTGCAAAAAATCGATAAGGAACAGATAAGGTATTCAACGGAATTATTACAAGAATTGGAAGCTGAGAACGAGTGTTTCATAAAAATTGCAGGAATTATTCGAAACTGTCTGCTCTTCAAATCCGACAAGAATAAGGTAGATGAAAAAGCAAAGCCAATGCCTGACATCAAGAAGGACAATGAGAAAGAAATCAAAGATATGCTCGAAAAACTAATAGAAACATCAGAGAATGACGCACTTCGAAACGCTTTAGCCGAATATACTAATTCCGAAGGAGACAAAAATGCTACAGTCAAATTAATATTCAAGTTAAGGGAACATATCGTTCACACTTACGACGGAAAGCCACTTTCTTCGTTTGATGAACAAGTTGAAAATATAATAAAGTTGATTTCCCAAAACGACCCCGATATTATGGAAGTAGAACAATTGAAAGTACAACAAGAAATAAAAGAAGAAACCCAGAAACTTGCTCATAAAAAAGAGCTAGAAACGCCATACATACCTACATCGGAAGTTTTATTAAAAAAAGCAAAACAACTACAAGTTCATGGACTTGATACAACTGTCGAAAATGACCTCCTAAGCAAAGTCATTGATTTCCTAGCAGCACCTGAAGATAAAGAGGTGGCAAAAAAATTAGTATTTAAATTGCGAGAGCATATTGTGCATACATATGACGGAAAAGCATTAACTGAAAGTGAGAATGAAATGGAAAATTTGATTTCTGTCATTTTAGAGAACAATCCAGAAGTTGTTAATACGCTCAATGCAGAATTTGTATCTGTAATAAAAAAAAATATATCGCAAATAAATACCATTTTAAGCAAGCTTGATGCAAAATCCAAACCATTCAGTCTTATAGAAAATTTTAACCAGTTACAAGACATCACCCAAGCTCTTGAAAAACTGCACACGATTGAAAAATCTTCAAAGGCAATGGTTTCCTTACAGTCTGTTGTAATGAAAGTGTTTGTTCTATTTGACGATCTGCAGGAATTACAATTACCACACTTAAGTGGTCCTATCGACGATATCAAAAGACAAACAGAACAACTTTACGATTCCATTGAAAAATCCGGCAAACCAATTCTCACAGCAAAAATTTGCCAATCTTTATCCAAGCTTACAAACACAGTTTTAAAAGCCTGCAAGCAGCTCTCGGCAGAAAATAAAGAAGCAACAATAAAAACCGACGAACTGAAATTGGAAAATTCAAGCATGAATATAAGTTCTGAAGAAGTTAGACTTGAAACCGAAACAAAGAAACACAAAGATGCGGACCAAGAAGTTCTCACTGAAGCGTCCGATAAGCAGCAAGAAGAACTTTTAATTCAAGAAACTCCAACTGCGAAGAAATCTGAGAAAGAGCTGGTCAAAGAAGAAAGTGTAGATGAAAAAGCAAAGACGAAGAAGGAGAAAGAACTCCCAGAAGCAAATGCAGCAGAAATTTCAGATATCAAGGCAGAAAAGATCAAAGAAGTCGAGATGAAAGAAGAGTCAACTAAGCAGCAAGAGGAGCTACTGATTCAAGAAACACTTACCGACAAGAAATCTGATAAAGAGTTGATCACACAAAAAAGTCTAGATGAAAAAACGAAGATTAAAAAGGAAGAAGAACTTCCAAAAGCAAAAACAGCATTAGTTTCAGAAGTCAAGGTAGAAAAAATCAAAGAAGTCAAAGTAAAAGAAGAGTCAACTAAGCAGCAAGAAGAGCTATTAATGCAAAAAACACTTACTGCCAAGACATCTGAGAAAGAGTTAGCCAAAGAAGAAAGAGCAAATGAAAAAACAAAGAAAAAAAAGGAGGAAGAACTTCCAAAAGCAGAAACAGCAGAAGTTTCAGAAATCAAGGCAGAAAAAATAAATGAAGTCGAGATGAAAGAAGCGGCATCTAAGCAGCAAGAGGAGATACTTATTCAAAAAACACTTACTGAAAAGAAATCTGAGAAAGAGTTGGTCAAAGAAGAAAAAGTAGACGAAAAAACAAAGACCAAAAAGGAGAAAGAACTTCCCAAAGCAAAAACAGCAGAAGTTTCAGAAGTCAAGGCAGAAGAGATCCAAGAAGTCGAGATGAAAGAAGAGTCAACTAAACAGCAAGAGGAGCTACTTGTTCAAAAAACACTAACTGCAAAGAAATCTCAGAAAGAGTTGGTCAAAGAAGAAAACGTAAACGAAAAAACAAAAACTAAAAAAGAGGAAGAACTTCCCAAAGCAAAAACAGCAGAAGTTTCAGAAGTCAAGACAGAAAAGATCAAAGAAGTCGAGATGAAAGAAGAGGCATCTAAGCAGCAAGAAGAACTATTAATTCAACAAACACTAACTGCGAAGAAATCTGAAAAAGAGTTGGTCAAAGACGGAAGTCTAGATGAAAAAACAAAGATTAAAAAAGAGGAAGAACTTTCCAAAGCAAAAACAGCAGAAGTATCGGAAGTCAAGGCAGAAAAGATCGAAGAAGTCGAGATGGAAGAAGCTGCATTTAAGCAGAAAGAGGAGCTACTTGTTCAAGAAACACTAACTGCAAAGAAATCTGAAAAAGAGTTAATCACAGAAAAAAGTCTAGATGAAAAAACAAAGATTAAAAAGGAGGAAGAACTTCCTAAATCAAAAACAGCAGAAGTCTCAGAAGTCAAGGCAGAAAAGATCAAAGAAGTCGAGATGAAAGAAGAGCCAACTAAGCAGCAAGTGGAGGTACTTATTCAAGAAGCACTAGCCGCGAAGAAATCTGAGAAAGAGTTAATCACAGAAGAAAGTCTAGATAGAAAAACGAAGATCAAAAAGGAGGAAGAACTGCCCAAATCAAAAACAGCAGAAATTTCAGAAGTCAAGGCAGAAAAGATCAAAGAAGTCGAGATGGAAGAAGGTTCATCTAAGCAGCAAGAGGAGCTACTAGTTCAAGAAGCACTACCAGCAAAGAAATCTGAGAAAGAGTTAATCAAAGCAGAAAGTCTAGATGAAAAAACGAAGATTAAAAAGGAGGAAGAACTTCCTAAATCAAAAACAGCAGAAGTCTCAGAAGTCAAGGCAGAAAAGATCAAAGAAGTCGAGATGAAAGAAGAGCCAACTCAGCAGCAAGTGGAGGTACTTATTCAAGAAGCACTAGCCGCAAAGAAATCTGAGAAAGAGTTAATCATTGAAGAAAGTCTAGATAAAGAAACAAAGATTAAAAAGGAGGAAGAACTTCCTAAATCAAAAACAGCAGAAGTCTCAGAAGTCAAGGCAGAAAAGATCAAAGAAGTCGAGATGGAAGAAGCTGCATCTAAGCAGACAGAGGAGCTACTAGTTCAAGAAGCACTAGCCGCAAAGAAATCTGAGAAAGAGTTAATCAAAGAAGAAAGTCTAGATGAAAAAACGAAGACTAAAAAGGAGGAAGAACTTCCTAAATCAAAAACAGCAGACGTTTCAGAAGGCAAGACAGAAAAGATCAGAGAAGTCGAGATGAAAGAAGAGCCAACTAAGCAGCAAGAGGATGTACTAATTGAAGAAGCACTAGCCGCAAAAAAATCTGCGAAAGAGTTAATCGAACCAGAAAGTCTAGATGAAAAAACGAAGATTAAAAAGGAGAAAGAACTTCCCAAAGCAAAAGCAGCAGAAGTTTCAGAAGTCAAGGCAGAAAAGATTAAAGAAGTCGATATGAAAGAAGAGTCAACTAAACAGCAAGAGGAGCTACTTGGTCAAGAAACACTAACTGCAAAGAAATCTGAGAAAGAGTTAATCACAGAAGAAAGTCTAGATAGAAAAACGAAGATCAAAAAGGAGGAAGAACTGCCCAAATCAAAAACAGCAGAAATTTCAGAAGTCAAGGCAGAAAAGATCGAAGAAGTCGAGATGGAAGAAGCTGCATTTAAGCCGAAAGAGGAGCCACTTGTTCAAGAAACACTTACTACAAAGAAATCTGAGAAAGAGTTGGTCAAAGAAGAAAAATTAGACGAAAAAACAAAGAAGAAAAAAGTAGAAGAACTTTCCAAAGCAAAAACAGCAGAAGTTTCAGAAGTCAAGGCAGAAAAGATCAAAGAAGTCGATATGAAAGAAGAGTCAACTAAACAGCAAGAGGAGCTACTTGTTCAAGAAACACTAACTACAAAGAAATCTGAGAAAGAGTTAATAGACGAAAAAAATCTTGATGAAAAAACGAAGATTAAAAAAATAGAAGAACTGCCCAAATCAAAAACAGCAAAAATTTCAGAAATTAAAGTAGAAGGGATCGAAGAAGTCGAGATGGAAGATGATGTATCTAAGCAGCAAGAGGAGTTACTTCTTCAAGAAACACTTACTGCAAAAAAATCTGCGAAAGAGTTAATCAAAGAAGAAAGTGTAGATAAAAAAACAAAGATTAATAAGGAGGAAGAACTTCCCAAAGCAAAAACAGCAGAAGTTTCCAAAGTCAAGGCAGAAAAGATCAAAGAAGTTGAGATGAAAGAAGAGCCAACTAAGCAGCAAGTGGAGGTACTTATTCAAGAAGCACTAGCCGCAAAGACATCTGAGAAAGAGTTGGTCAAAGAAGAAGAAGTAGACGAAAAAACAAAGAAGAAAAAGCAGGAAGAACTTCCCAAAGCAAAAACAGCAGAAGTTTCAGAAGTCAAGGCAGAAAAGATCAAAGAAGTCGATATGAAAGAAGAGTCAACTAAACAGCAAGAGGAGCTACTTGTTCAAGAAACACTAACTACAAAGAAATCTGAGAAAGAGTTAATCACAGAAGAAAGTCTAGATAGAAAAACGAAGATCAAAAAGGAGGAAGAACTGCCCAAATCAAAAACAGCAGAAATTTCAGAAGTCAAGGCAGAAAAGATCGAAGAAGTCGAGATGGAAGAAGCTGCATTTAAGCCGAAAGAGGAGCCACTTGTTCAAGAAACACTTACTACAAAGAAATCTGAGAAAGAGTTGGTCAAAGAAGAAAAATTAAACGAAAAAACAAAGAAGAAAAAAGTAGAAGAACTTTCCAAAGCAAAAACAGCAGAAGTTTCAGAAGTCAAGGCAGAAAAGATCAAAGAAGTCGATATGAAAGAAGAGTCAACTAAACAGCAAGAGGAGCTACTTGTTCAAGAAACACTAACTACAAAGAAATCTGAGAAAGAGTTAATAGACAAAAAAAATCTTGATGAAAAAACGAAGATTAAAAAAATAGAAGAACTGCCGAAATCTAAAACAGCAGAAATTTCAGAAATTAAAGTAGAAGGGATCGAAGAAGTCGAGATGGAAGAAGATGTATCTAAGCAGAAAGAGGAGTTACTTGTTCAAGAAACACTTACTGCAAAAAAATCTGCGAAAGAGTTAATCAAAGAAGAAAGTCTAGATGAAAAAACAAAGATGAATAAGGAGGAAGAACTTCCCAAAGCAAAAACAGCAGAAGTTTCCAAAGTCAAGGCAGAAAAGATCAAAGAAGTTGAGATGAAAGAAGAGCCAACTAAGCAGCAAGTGGAGGTACTTATTCAAGAAGCACTAGCCGCAAAGAAATCTGAGAAAGAGTTAATCAAAGAAGAAAGTCTAGATGAAAAAACGAAGACTAAAAAGGAGGAAGAACTTCCTAAATCAAAAACAGCAGAAGTTTCAGAAGTCAAGGCAGAAAAGATCAAAGAAGTCGAGATGAAAGAAGAATCAACTAAACAGCAAGAGGAGCTTCTCGTTCAAGAAACACTTACTGCAAAGAAATCGAAAAAAGAGCTGGTAAAAGCAGGTGTAGATGAAAAAACAAAGATGAAGAAGGAAAAAGAACTTTCTACAGTAAAAACAGCAGAAGTTTCAGAAATCAAAGCAGAAAAAATCGAAGAAGTCAAGATGAAAGAAGCGGCATCTAAGCAGCAAGAAGAGCTATTTATGCAAAAAACACTTACTGCGAAGGCATCTGAGAAAGAGTTGGTCAAGGAAGAAGAAGTAGACGAAAATACAAAGAAGAAAAAGGAGGAAGAACTTCTTAAAGCAAAAACAGCAGAAGTTTCAGAAGTCAAGGCAGAAAAGATCAAAGAAGTCGACCTGAAAGAAGAGTCAACTAAACAGCAAGAGGAGCTACTTGTTCAAGAAACACTTACTGCAAAGAAATCTGAAAAAGAGTTGATCACAGAAGAAAGTCTAGTTGAAAAAACGAAGATTAAAAAGGAGGAAGAACTTCTTAAGCCAATGACAGCAGAAGTCTCAGAAGTCAAGGCAGAAAAGATCAAAGAAATCGAGATTAAAGAAGAGTCAACTAAGCAGAAAGAAGAGCTACTTGTTCAAGAAACAATTACTGAAAAGAAATCTAAAAAAGAGCTGGTAAAAGAAGAAGGTGTAGATGAAAAAGCGAAGACAAAGAGGGAAAAAGAACTTCCCAAAGCAAAAACAGCAGAAGTTTCAGAAGTCAAGGCAGAAAAGATCGAAGAAGTCGAGATGAAGGAAACGTCATCTAAGCAGCAAGAAGAGCTACTTGTTCAAGAAACTCTTACTGCCAAGAAATCTGAAAAAGAGTTGGTCAAAGAAGAGAGTGTAGATAAAAAAGCAAAGCCGAAAAAGGAAGAAAAACTTCTAAAATCGAAATCAGTAGAAGTTTCAGAAGTCATGGCAGAAAAGATCGAAGAAGTCAAGATGAAGGATACGTCCTCTAAACAGCAAGAAGAGCTCATAATACAAGAAACACAAACGGCTAAGAAATCGAAAAAAGAGCTGGTCAAAGAAGAAAGCTTAGAAGAAAACACAAAGGCGAAAAAAGTAGAAGAACTTTCCAAAGTCAAATCAGCAGAAGTTTCAGAAGTCAAGGCAGAAAAGATCGAAGAAGTCGAGATGGAAAACACATCATCTAAGCAGAAAGAGGAGCTACTGGTTCAAGAAACACTTACTGCTAAAAAATCTGAGAAAGAGTTGGTGAAAAAAGAAAGTTTAGATGACAAAACAAAGAAGAAAATAGAGGAAAAACTTCCGAAATCGAAGTCAGCAGAAGTTTCAGAAATCAAGGCAGAAAAGGCCGAAGAAGTCGAGATGAAAGAAGTGGCATCTAAGCAGCAAGAAGAGCCATTAATTCAACAAACACTAACTGCGAAGAAATCTGAAAAAGTGTTGGTCAAAGAAGAAAGTGTAGATGAAAAAACAAAGAAGACAACAAGAGAAGAACTTCCTAAAGCAAAAATAGCAGAAGTTTCAGAAGTCAAGACTGAAGAGATCAATGATGTGGAGATAAAAGATAAATCAAGTAAACAGGATGAGAAAGACCTCGATCAGAAAGCGTTGTCCACAAAGAAATCTCAGAAAGATTCTGTGAAAAAACTAAGTCCCAAAAAAAAAGAAAAGAAGGCAACGGAAGAAAAACTAGTCAAAGTGGAAAAACCCGAAATACCTGAAGTTAAGGACAAAACTCTGGAAGGTGCTGATAAAAAAGATACGTTGCCCAAGAAACAAAAGGAGCTTTTGGTTCAAGAAACATCTGAAGAGATTACCAAAAAAGAATGTCTAGATGAAACAACAAAGAAAATGGCTGAAAAACATATTTCCAAAACAAAAACAGCGAATGATGCAGAAATTAAAGCCGAAAGCTTCGAAAAAGTCGAGATGAAAGACACGTTAGAAAAACAGCAAGAGGAGGTCTTGGCCCAAGAAATTCTTTCTTCAAAGAAAGCAGAGAAGGAATTGGTCAAAGGAGAAAGTCTAGATGAGAAAACGAAGAAGATAAAGCAAGATCAAATGCCCAAGCCGGGAGTAACAGATGTGTCTGAAATCATGGCCGCAAAGATTGAAATGAAAGATTCGTTAAGCAAGCAACAAGTAGAAGACAAAATTAAGGAAGTTATACCTGAAATCAAGGATACTGAATTTGTAAAACTTAAAAAAGAAAAAGAGGAAGCGAAATTGATATCACCTGAAACAATGGAGTCTGAATATAAATCCAAAAAGGAGTTGCGTAACATGAAGCGCAAGCCGAACTTTGAACTCAAGCTGACAAATCGAAACTCTGCTATTGGAAGTGACATCAAACTCACATGCAGTGTTTCTGGCAACGATGTATGCATTCAATGGTTTAAAGATAAAACACTTCTCAACAACAATACAAAATATCGATCATCATGCTGTGATGGATTAGCTTGCCTAGAAATAAGCACCGTTGACATTAAGGACTCCGGCATCTTTACGTGCATAGCATCGAATCTTAATGGTGAAGTTGAAACAAGTTGTCTGGTAACAGTTTATGAAGTTCCTACATCTAAATTTGGCACACCACCAATCTTTACGCGAAATATTAGAGGTAAGTTTTTCAAACGACTGGCAGGTAAATACTTGTCATCCTTAAAGCTAATTACTAAACACGCTCTTTTGTTTTTCTATTTTTATTTGGCTTGAATTTTTCGCAAAATAATTTTAGATTTTAAGTTGGCTATAATTGTCAAGAGACAATAATCCTAAAATAAACTTTTACATATGTTTGTACTCGAGTGCATTGGGGAAATAACAAAAATAAAATTAGAAAAGATTTAAATTGAGGACAAATTGAATCGATTAATTGAACGTGTCAATGCAAATATCTAAAGGTAAATTTCGCTAGTGCATTCAATCAAATAAATCTAGACAATTTGGTGCAATGAGTATAGATGTAGGGTTTTAAAGTTTTGCATAACGTTGGCAAAATTTTAAATTATGCCTTAAGATTTTACTAATCGATCAAAATAAAGTACTCTAAACATGCTTGTCACAAATATGTTAGTTTTAACCTTATGAAATTCTTTAATAAGCTGCAATAAAAATAAACTAAAAATAAACAAAACTCTTTGAGAAAACAACAGACGTAAGACTAAAGAGCACTAGTATTTTTTAAGTATTCATGCTTTTATGTAATTTAAAGTAGAAATAACTGCAACCTATGACAATGCAATTAAAATTAGTTTTTGGCAACGATCTACAATACATTTCGATTAAACGAAAAAATTCTTTAGATTAAAGTGATTAGAAATCGCAGCAAAAAACACAATTGTGTCGATTGATTTAATTTCTTCGCTCGGTTCAGTCATAGTTATAATTTCGTATCGAACGGTCGATAGTCAGTCCGGAAAACGCTTCTTTATCGATTCGTTGCGGTAGAACATAACGAATATAACCTCGATAGCATATTCGAATTTTTTTTATAATTTGATTTTATCATTCAACAATTTTTTATAAGAACGAAAAACGATGGGTGAAACAGATGGTGAAATCGCGGCCGCGGATCGTCCATCGGAGGAGCCAGAAATAGCACCAGCTCAGGAAACATTACAGCTTCCAGTTCAAAAGAAACGAAAATTGAAGTCGCCCACACCTGGAAGTCTACGTGGGCGTAGCGCGACTCCTATTCATGGAAGAAGTCAAACGCCTTTTACTTTGTATATGACACGACGTAGTGCGACACCTTCGACATGGCGCAGTATAACGCCATTTTTAAAGCGAGAAGAAAAAGAAAAAACTCCCTTTGAGTTGGGAAGGGACATTAAGACTCAAACCACATGTAACAAGGCGGTTTTCGATAGAGCTCTTATTATGGATATATCAGAGCCTGAAGATATTCAGAAACCTGTACGTTACATAACATCTGATCTTTCCGTTATTGATCGTGCAGCAGTAATGGATGTATCTAATGTTGAGGTTATTTATGTCGTAGAAGAATATGAAGAGTATGAAGATGAGGAAGAAGTAGTCGAGGAGGTAAAGCCCAAAAAAAAACCTAAAGGAGCCAGAAAGGGTCGCACTCCTAGAAAATCATTAGACAAAGATCAAAGTCCATCTGGCGTTTCTTCCGATGTTGATGGTGATGCCGACTATAGATCGGTAGATCGAGAGGATAGCGCCGACTTGGAAGATTTTGAAGATCAGCCAAAGAAAGGAAAGAAGAAAGCTGCGCCGAAAAAGAAGGAGAAGAAAGAAAAATCTCCTAGTCCCAAATTGACCTTGAAACTTGAAATAGGTGGAGGTCAAAAGGCAAGCAAGAAGATGTTTGAACAACAACAGCAACAACAACAACAAGCTGCAGGGCCAAAACCTCCACCAAAGAAGAGCAAGCTCGTATTGCAAATGGAAGAACAAGCAAGAGCGGCTGCAAAAGCAGCAGAAGAAGCAGCTGCTAAAATGGCAGCGAAACCGAAAGGTGAAACCTATGAAGAACGTCAAAAACGTTTGCAAGCAGAAAAAGAAGAAAAAGAACGAATTGAAGCCGAACTGCGCGCTGCACAAGAAGCCCAAGAAGCGGAAGAAGAGGAAGAATCGGGTGGAGACTATGCCGAAGATGTGACTGAGGTTGGTGAAGAGGGTGATGAGCGCAGTGCCTTCGATGAGACTGCCAGTTACGTTGATAGCTTTGCCGATGATAACGTTGATATGGACGAAGAAATCGTTGAGGAAGAAAAAGATGAAGTGCCAGTTCTGCCAAAGAAAAAGGAGAAACGTCGTGGCAGTGGTTCTTCCGATGAATATACAAGACAAGAAGATGATGAGAGGCTCTGGAAACTGATTGCGGAACAGGAAGGCGAAGAATTTATGCAACAAATGCGAAAATATAGTTTAGCACAACGTCGCAGTGAAAAAGAACTCGACGCTGACTGGCAACGCAGGCGCGAACAGGCACGTCATCCTCATTTCATTAATTTTCTTACAGACCGCACCGTCGAAACTGGACAAAGTGTACGTTTGGCATGTGCCGTTGGAGGTCCAGAACTGTCTGTCAAGTGGTTTAAAGACGGACGCCAACTGGAACGAGATGCAACTCATCGCATTATTAATAACAACAACATTTTAGCTTTGGAAGTAGTGAACACTACAATACTCGATTCCGGTGAATACTCCTGCGTTATAGCAAACATGAACGACGAGGTTACATCATCTTGCATTGTTACGATCTACGAAGTATTTAAAGACGAACCACAGCCACCATCTTTCCGATTAATCAGAGGTATCTAGACATGCATGATTCCACTAGCAAAGTGTTAGGTTTTAGATAAGACATCCGACATATTATGGATTGTCATCAAATTATTGATTTTCTTTCCAGAATATTATCATCTTCGCGACGATGAACTTACAATCGAAGTTCATGTACATGGTGTGCCACGCCCAGTAATCACTTGGTGGCGTGGAGCTTTCGAAATCAAGCCTAGCTTTAAGTTTACAATGCTAGAAGAGGCACACGGGGTATGCAAACTACTTATATACAAACCATCAAACAAAGACGCAGGTGTCTATACGTGCAAAGCAATAAACTCGAGCGGTGAGGTTAATATAAGTCATACCGTCGAGGTGGCCAAAAACAGACATTTCCACGTACATGGTATTTTCCATGCACGAGACAGAATGGCAAAAGAAAAGGAAAATATAGCAAAACGCGCAATGGAGGAGGCTTTACAATCGAAGGCTGAGTCCGACAAGAAACGTGCAGCGGCAGCAGCAGATGAACCAAGGGGTAAAGGTTATCGTGCTTCTCCAGAGCCTTTGGTTTCGCCAAAACAAAAACTAAAGTTTGCAACACAACTACGTGACAGAATGGCTCTGGAGGGTTCAACAGTCAAATTTGTTTGTACAATAATAGGACCACAACCGACTAGCCGTTGGATGAAGGATGATAAATGGATTGTTGTGGGAGGTAATGTTAGAAATCTTTCCGAAGAAGGCAAGGCTATACTTGAAATAAGTAACGTCACGGCCGAATCTTCGGGCGTTTACAAATGCGTTGCCAAAAACGAGCACTGCGAAATAGAAACATCTTGTTACTTCAAGGCTTATAGCGCACAAACTGATGGCGACGAACAAGAGCCAATGTTCGCTCTTCCACTGAGAGGTATGATCTTCGTGTGATGTGTACATGTCGCATTATCTAATTTTTACGAATTATGTTCACACTTTTAAATACTATATCGTTTGTCTTACACTTTGATGTTTACGTACCAAACATTCTTCTCGTCGTTTTCGTAAATCAATCTCATTTCATTCTTCAATATTTGTCGTTGAGGTCGTTGCAATCTAAATATAGAAAGCTATTGAAATTGATCAACCCAATTAAATCTTTAATTATTTTAAATCTTTGCTGATATCTCTGCAGATGTATATCATTCATCTCAAAACGATTTGATTATCGACACGAAGGTACGTGGTAATCCACGACCCAAAATATCATGGGTGAAAGACAATCTACCAGTTGTTCTAGACGATCGTAAGGTACAGATCGAGCATTTGGACGGTGTGTGCGAATTGATCATTAACAGGCCAACGTCGAATGATAGCGGAGTCTATACTTGTACTGCTGAAAATAAATTAGGAACTCAAAAAACAACACACACTGTCGTTGTCGAAGTTGTTCAAACATCTAGACGCTCGAGTGCTACAGGCAGCTTAATGGCTGAGTCAGAGAGCAGTGCAGCACCGAAGTCAAAGAAAGAAGAGGGCGATGCTGAAAAGGAAGGCAAGCCACCTAAATCAAAGAAGAAGCCTGATACTGAGGCCGATGGCACTTATGAACGCCGTAGTAAAATGCCCGACCCATCACCAAAGCAACAATTATATTTCATAGCGAATCTGTCAAATCGCTATGTAGCCGAAGGTTCCAAAGTCAAGTTGCAGGCTGTTATAGGAGGCCCCGATGCCACAATTAAATGGCAAAAAGATGATCAAAACGTTACTTACAGCACGCGTGTTCTTAACAGGAACCGTGATGGTTTGGCTGTGCTGGAGTTTACAAATGCAATGCCAGAAGATTCTGGCATTTACAGCATTCTAGCTCAAAATGAATTCTGTAAGATCAAAACATCTGCCATGTTGCATGTATACCAGCCCAAGGTCAACAGTGACGTGCAACCAACATTCATACGATCACTTAAAGGTAAGCGTTCGTACTGTCCGAACGAGTGGCTGTTCTTGTTGTGTCCAAAAATAAATGTACGGTTGTGCAATCTTCAAAGCATTGGCAATACTAAATGTTTCTATTAGGTTTAAACAATTATGTAATCAACAATGCCAACAAGTGATCGACAATAAAAAAGAATATTCGTCTTTTATCTTTGCTTTAATATAGAGAACTATCATCTCAACACAAATGAGTTAATTTTGGAAACTGCTGTTCGTGGTCAACCCACCCCAGAGGTACAATGGTTTAAGGATAGCATAGAAATCCAGAATGGTGGCAGGTTTCAACTTTTTGAACATCCGGATGGTACCTGCGAGTTGATCATTGATAAGCCAGAAAATAATGACTCCGGAAAATACGTTGTTAAGGCAGAAAATCGCGAAGGAAAAATGGAAATCTCCCATTATGTGCTTTTCGAAGGCAAAGCTCATCATATTGCTGACAACATACATGGTGTTTTCCATGCTGATCCAAGCTTGCTGCGTCCTAAAGTTGCTGAAGTGGAGCATTCAAAGGCAGAAGCTACTGAAGGTGGAGAATCAGCCTCAGAAGCTGAAGACTCCAAAGGAAAACGTCGTGCAAAGCGCAAGAGCAAGAAGGGAGGTGATGAAGAAGAAGAACCAGTTTCGTCTGCTGCTGAATATTCCTCAGATGCTGGCAGCCTCAAAGAAAAGCGACGCGAAAAAGTTATTGGCATACATTTCGCAACTAATGTTAAAGATCGCGTTGTCGCCGAGGGCTCAAAGGTGAAAATTTCTTGTTTCTTGAATTCTAAAGAACCTCAAGTCAAGTGGTTCAAAAACGGAGAACAAATTGCAAACAGCCCCAAGATGAGAGGACGTTACAGTGAAGGTCTTTGTTTATTGGAAATAACAAGTGTCACAATGGAGGATAGTGGTGAATACCAGTGTTGGGCTAGCGATGAAACAGGAAAAGCATCTACTTCCTGTAAACTAGAAGTTTATGCCAACCCTGGAACGGGAGATGTACCACCTACATTTACTCGCAACATCAAGGATACTTTCCATGGAAAGATCAATGAACTACAACTCGATGTGCATGTACGTGGCTTGCCCACACCAACGGTCAACTGGGTGAAGGATGGTGTCAAAATTGAAAATAGCGACAAGTATCAGCAAGTTGATCATGATGATGGCACTTGCGAATTATTTATCAATGATCCAGTCAGTGGAGATAGTGGAAAGTATGTATGTCAAGCCGAGAACCGCGAGGGCAAGGCTGAGATAGTACATATGGTAACAGTAGAGCCCAGAAGAGTTCGCCCAGGTTCTCCACCGAAGGAAGCTAGACCACCGCTTAAACCAGCTCCAGAAGAAACCGAGGAAGAAAAGGAGGAACGCGAAAAAAAACGCAAGAAGGTCAAGGATGATATGGATGAGGCATCGGCCTCCAGAAGGGAGGCACCAGCACCACCTGATCTAAAAAAGCGTCTCTACTTCAGAAATTTCCTATCCAATCGTACTGTCAAGTCTGGAAGCAACGTTAAATGGATGGTGAGCATCGATGGGCCAGACCCAGTAGCTCGTTGGTTCCATGGAGAGACACCAATAGCGTTCGGAGCAAAGAGCAAAATGTCATGCCAGGATGGCATCGCTTGGCTTAACTTAATTGAAGTTACAGAAGAAAATGCTGGCGAGTACATCCTGAAGGTAAAGGGACCTGAAAATGAAATTACCAGCACGTGCAATCTATTCGTTTATAGCACTGGTAAAGAGGAAGTTATTGCACCCGTCTTTACTGTAGGCATTAAAGGTATTTTTATATTTGAGTTTATGCGTAATTATTTGGCGTTGTACGTGGATTGTCTCTATCATTGACCAAGGTACGTTCTCATTTACCCTTACCACTTGTACGCTTAAGACTTATGCTTAAAAAATCACACAAAAACCTGGTTGCATTTGTGAATTGTCTTTATATGTTTTTCGCCATGTTCTAAACATTTCAGATTCGTATCAATCACACAACAACCAAATCATTCTTGAATGTAAGGTATCAGGTAACCCCAAGCCGAATATCTACTGGCAGAAGGATAACATCTTGCTTCCAATGGAAAGTTCCAAATTAAGATATATTGAAGCAAATGATGGCGTCAAACAACTTGTTATTGAGAACCCTATCAAAGAGGATTCAGGACTATACACCTGCTATGCTGATAACGAAAGTGGACAAATGAAGATCAGCAAGTTCCTTGACGTGGCCGATCATATTCAAACAACAACCCAACAAAAGATTCTCAACGAAGCTATGCAGCATGAAGAAAATAATGTGGATGTAGTCAAACCCAAGTCGAAGTCGAAGGAAGCTAAATTTAAACTGAATATTGAATGTAGCATGAAGCCATTAACCATAAGCACCGGAAATAAGGCACAACTTATATGTTACGTTTCGGGACTAATTGAAGAAGTTTATTGGTTGCGAGGAGATGAACGCGTTGTTAAGGATATGCGACACAAAATATACAATATTAATGGTGCTTTGAGCTTGGAGATATACGATACCCGATCTGATGACACTGGCCATTACAGTTGCATTATAAAAAATAGCAAAAACACAGTCGAAAGTAGTTGTTATCTCAGCATCTACGAGGAGTCAGGGAAGACACTACCCAAAAGTTTCTCCGCTGGTATTACAGGTAAAAACAATTTTAGACTAATGTGACAGCTTAGCTTATATTCATATTTTACAGAATCCTTCGATGCAAATCGTAACGAGATAACACTTCGTTGTCAATTACATGGACGTCCACGCGTTTCCTGGTTAAGGGATGACCACACCATATCAAATAATCGCTATAGACAAATTGAGGAAGCCGGTGGCGTACGCAAACTTATTATACGTAATCCAATTTCTACAGATTGTGGTTCATTCTCATGCTACGCAGAAACTGACGAGACAATCGATGTCATAACGAAATCTATTAAAACCGTTGATTTGAAAGGAATAATGTCAATGGCAGCCACTGTTATGACCAACGGTGAACAGGCAACAAGTCCAGGAAGAAGTCGCCGACGCTCACTGACACCATATGAGCTAGGCACAAGCAATGATTTGCAACTTGTCCCTAGCACGGATATACATCAGCTTAGAACTGCTTCTCAAAGTAAACCGCTCTTCAGTACTTTGCTGTATGATCGAACTGTCACCGAGGGCTCCAACATCCGTTTGGTTTGTAATTTACTAGATGACTGTAACACTCAAATAGTCTGGCTCAGAAATCATCAACCAATTCCCGAAGATTCTCGCTATCAAACACTCTACCACAATGGCGTAGCATCGTTGGATATTTTCTCAACTACCGACAAGGACAGTGGAAACTATACGTGCCGTGCTACAAATGATTACGGCGAAACATTCACACATGCGCAGCTAAGAATTTACAAGTCCTTTGCGGATGCTCCTCAAGCCAGTACCTTTACAAGATCTATCCGAGGTACAATACTAATCTGCAATAACTAGATGAAGTTAGGCAAGGAAAATGACAAATACAATACTATGAAATTACATACCGTTTCATATATTTGTTAAATGTGTGCGTCCATTGTCATATCTTTTGTCTTTGTCTCATGTGGTTTTTATATGTCTTTACTAAAATATTCTCTAAACTAATGTCTTTAAACTTATGCTTATTTCCTAGACACTTATTCTATTAACGAGAACGAACTAGTCTTGGATTGCCGTGTACGTGGTAAACCTCTTCCTGAAATACAATGGATGAAGGGCAACGACATGATAAATAATAACGAGAAGTACCAGCAAATTGATCAGGCTGATGGCTATTCTAAGTTAATCATCAGTAACCCGACCGAAAAGGATTCCGGTCTTTATATATGTGTAGCTCGCAATGAAGTATCTGAAAATAAGATATCCCATCAAGTGGACTTCCAAGGCAGAGAACGTTTTACGCTAGAGAAAACACACGGTTTCTTCCATCGTGATCCTAACAAGCCACATTTCGTTGTGCCATTAGGTAACCAAACTGTTTGTGCTGGAGGTACTGCTGTTTTCTCAGCGGAGTTCATGCAAACTAACACACCCATCGAAGTTCTATGGCTACGCAATCGCAAAACATTGGCTGGGCAGCCAAATGTTACGACTTTCATGGAGCGTGGAGTTTACACTTTAGCAATTCAGAATGCTTCACCAGAAACTGAAGGCACATATACGTGTCGTGCATGGAATGCTTTTGGACGCATTGAGTCTCATGTCAATATTGATGTAGCTGTTGGTGCACCTAAAGAGGAGAGACCACCATTATTCTTGTCTCGACCAGAAACAGAAATGAAGATTGCCGTTGGAGATCCATTCTCAATCTCGTTCAGAATTGCTGGAGATCCAAAGCCAAAATGTAAGATGTCACATAGTGAATCGAATAGTTTGTTTTTTAATGAATTTTTCTTTTTAAAGTGACCTTCTTGAAGGGAACCAAGGATATAACCAAATCTGATCGCGTTTGTAAGGAAGCTTCGGATGATTTTACAAGATTTACAGTTCAAAAGTCGCAGATTACTGATTCTGGCACCTACTTTGTGGTTGCCCGAAATATCTTTGGCACCGACAGAATATTTGTCACAGTCACGGTAGAGAAGATTGCATTTAATTTATGTTATATTTCACATGAACATTCTCATCACGTCAATATCGTTGCCTCATCCGCATTTATGTGTTTAAATTTTTATTTTTATGCTCCATGCATTAATTTTGTTTTATTTTTTCCTATTTTTTGCTTTTAGATTAAAACTCCCACAAAGAAAGAGTAAAAAATCTATGCTTCTTACCACAATGCTTAGCAATAATTTAGCTCTTTTATGTTCGAAAATATGCTACAGTTTCTTAATATTTAAATTTTTTTGTTTTTTTTTTGTTTTGATCTTTTAAAAATATTAATTTTTAATTTGTTATACGAACAAAATTCATCTATAGGTGATGCCAAGAGCACGATCGGAGACACCAACATTACCACGTTGGGGTCAACCTTTAGAAAGTTTTCCAGATGTTTCATATTTCAGAGGTAAGTACAAAAATGATCGGTAACGTGTTAAAAATATGCGTAACTTAAGTAATAGTTAATATGTTTTGGCAGTTTTTTAATGTTTGTTTTGAGGTTATTTGTTAAAAGTGATTTGTCAGAAGTGTTGTTTAAGAGTTTAATGGAATAGCCTGTATGGATCTATTTTTTTAACATGTCATATAATCATGACATCTAGTGAACCGCCTTAAAATTGTAAACATCAAATTTAAATGAACTATCATATCTGTTGCCGCTAACAATAAACGCTTAAGTTGAGTTAAACGTAATTTCGCGGTATTTCGTCAAAACTTACACAGAAGGTTCCCGCAGTTATCGTTTCGCCAGGATTCAAAAAGAATAGTGCACAACGCTTTCAGAAGTCCATCAACCAGTCACCATGACCTTCTTAGGGTGCAGTTCCGCTCTTGCCTGGTGGTTAGGAGCTTCTACGGTCCAACCATTATACTGAATGTTTCTTATTATCATATAGGATCAATTTTTCGTCACAAGTGACAATTCTCTTCACAAAATTATTAAAATTGTGAAGAATTATCATATGACAAAAAAAAAAAGATCGGTACATTAACAAAATTATTTAAAAAAACAATCTACCGATCTTTTTTTGTCATATGATCAAAAGTAATCCAATTTGAAAAAATGAAATTGTCATTACTTGTATAATTAATAGACTTTTTGTTAAACTTGATTCAATACTTTTTCTTGATTAAATACGTTGATTTGGTGAGAATCCTGGTGCTTAGTCAAAATTGTTCCCTTCATTGAACAGCTTTAAGTCATCCATGTTTAATTGTGAGAGTTTCAAACAGAATTTAAAATGAAGTGTTGTTTTTTCTTTGTCCGTCACACGTATGTATTAATGTTTTTTTGTGTTTTGTAATTTTTATAGTTTTTACATTAAATATATCTATAATTTTGTGATTTTCTTTCTTTTTAGATTTGTCGAGGCTGAACTTAGCACTCGTACACTTAGAAGTTTTTTTGCATTGTTTCTATATTTTATCACTATTGGTCCTTCTCGCCTGCTTTCCTGCGAGTTTCATCATAGATTCAAGAAATGTATTTATTTTTTGTTTTATTTTAAAGATTTATAATATTTATATTATTTTTTTATTTTACGAGACTTTTATTGTATTATATACATATTTTAAAATTTCTTGTATTTGTAAAAACTTTAAGAAAATCAAAAATATAATAAATATACTCAAAAATGTTTCTCCGGGGAAATTTGTGGTTTAATTTTTTCGAAACTTGGCATCATTATAGTTCATTATAATGCAAAATGATGTTGTGGTCAGAGCAAAAATCTGCTTAAGCTGATATAAGGCGAAAGAAGAGAAAATTTCATTTGATTTTCGTATCTCGAAATCATTTGTTTGAAATTTGAAATCTCGGATTTACGCTATTTCTTTTATATGCTTTAATTCTCAATTCTAAATGGCACGTTTTAATAATATTTCTTTAAAATTCAGACCCGCCTGGTCCAATCTCCACAGAGCCATTGGTTGTTGACTCCGGTCCTACGCACATCAGTCTTTCTTGGGGGAAACCAATAAGTGCAAATTCGGCACCCGTTATTGCCTACAAGATTGATGCCTGGATTGTGGGTCATCAGGGTGGTGCAATATGGAAAGAACTTGGCTTGACTCCAATCAACTCGTTTGATGCTTTCAATTTGAAGCCCAATGTAGAGTATCATTTCCGCGTTACACCAAAGAATCGCTATGGCTGGGGTCCTTCGGTTCAAACAAGTAGTCCTCTTCAAGTGGGCGGAGCTGAATGTTTGCCGGAGTTTGTCAAAATACTATCAGGTCAAATGAAAGCACTGCTTGGATCGCAATTTAATTTGGAATGCACAGTGCGTGGCGCTCCTAGACCTCTTATTGTATGGTACAAAGATGGCATGCGTTTGGGCTCTACATCCGATCGCGTAAAAATCAAACAACTTGGTTCCAACTGTATGCTGCAGATAACTCATGTCTGCGAGGTGGATGTTGGACGTTATACTTGCGAAGCCACCAATTCAAAGGGACGTGTTTCAACTTTTGCTCGTCTTCAAGTCGTTTCAGATGCCAAATTATACGAAGCGGATAGCAAGCTGAAAGAAATTGTTTATAGCGCAAATGGTGCTCATATGGGCGAGACGCTTCCCATATTCACCATGCGTCTGCGTGATAGACGCGTACAGGTTACCTACCCTGTGCGGCTTACTTGTCAAGTTGTGGGCTTTCCTACGCCAACTGTATCCTGGCTGAAAGACGATCATGAAGTAGTCTCTAGTCGTCAATGCATTATATCCGAAGAAGGTCAATTCTACACATTAGAACTACCTTCCACATGTCTCGATGATAGCGGTATTTACACTTGCACGGCCAAGAACGAAATGGGTTCCGTGTCATGTCATTGTTCACTGGTAGTGGACAAGGGTATACGAGCCTATATAACGCCAGATTTTTATATGCCTCTAGATCCGCTGTATATCTTTCAAGAAGGACAGGAGATACGCCTGAGTGCCAAAGTCGAGGCTTATCCCGCAGTTGGAGTCTCTTGGCATCGAAACGGCGTCAAATTACGACCCAGCAGAAAAATTTTGGCTACATTAGATTGCAATGGTTTTGTTGAACTGGTCATTGCAGAGGCTACACAACGTGATGCTGGTATTTATGTGTGCGTGGCCTCTAATGCAGTTGGAAAAGTGGAGAGCTCTTGCCGTGTGGTCATTGAAGAGGCTGATGAAGACGAGAGACGTAAAATTCCAGCAATACGTACCACCGACATGCCGTTAGTATTACCAGGAGTCAAAACTGGCTTAACATTCTTTCAAATTTTTGTTTCATTTGCAGATATTCAGAGGAGCCTATGTTTGTGGTTAAACCCAGATCCAGTGAGGCCTACGAAGGCGACACAGTCATTATATTTTGTGAGGTGGTTGGAGATCCCAAGCCAGAAGTGGTGTGGTTGCGAGATTTCCTAAAAGTAAGTTTACAAAACAAACAAAAAAAAAAAAACAAAAACTGCTGACGTATTTTGGTTTTCGTTCAAGTAATTTAATATTCTTTGGATCACGTGAATCGTTTAGCACAATTGTTCACACATATCTATATCATTGCCCACTGCCACATACCCCAAACACTTGAGAGCAAGCGCCGCAGTTGGGTAACGCTGTGACGCATGCGCACCATAATTTGAGCAGTCGTCAGTCAGTATCGCCCAGATATGTTAGTCAGTGCTGAACGCATTCAGTTAAACGTGAAACTGCTGTGAATGTGGGTCGCATTTAGCGCACATACATCTGACTACCGCTTACATTTCAAACGGTTCTCACCGCCTGATAAGAAGTTAAACGCAACATAATAATTCTAATAAGCTACACATTAATTGTTACAAAGTGAAGGTCGTTTATGTGGTTGGCCACCTCTTCTTGCTGCTCTATTAAGACATACGGGAAGTGTGCGTGTGAATTTTTAATTGATTGATTTGAATTATATCAAAACAACTAAGGTTTAAACGCTACTTTATGTGTTCCTCAAAATCATTATCAAATAACGTTTGTGCTGTGCACTTGTTGAAGTTTTGCTTCGATTTAAATTTGGACATAGTTTTACAGTTGCTCGTGAAGATATCAAATAATCCCATAGATACGAGCAAAGTGTTCAACTGCAGATATAAAAACAAAAACAAAAAACAAAACAATTTGTGTTCAAAATTTTAAAATCAACAAAACAAAGAGGCATAATAGTAAAAAAAAAAACATAAAATTTGCTTTTGTTTCGCATGTGGTCATAAAAGTGGAAAATTTTGTCTTATCAATGGCGAAAATATTATTAGCTTCATGAACAACTTTTGGAAACAATAGACACGGTTCTTAATATACACAACACATAAAAGGAAATATTAATGCTTCCCTGCACACTATGGCGCAAAACAAATGGTTTAATATTTCAAATCTTTATGGTTGTAGATTTGAAGCTTGGCTTAGAATAAATATGCACTGAGAACATTTTCATGACAAGGAACGCTAGAGCTAATTTTTATTCTGAAACATGGAACAATAATTTTTGTTATGATCTAGCAAAGTATAATATATAATATGAACTCAAATTCAAGTTCAGATGCAACAGAATATACAACAATAGTACAAGTGTAAGATTGAGATTGAACATTTTTTGCCGCAGGAATTTCCAATGGTTGTTGCAAGTATCACATGATTGAAGTGTTGTTCTCTTCGTCCAATGTTTAATTTTGATGTAATCTTTGCAGTTTCTTAAAAAGTTTGGGAAACTCTGTTCTATGGTATTCAAAGACATGCTGCGAATAACATGCAACAATTGTGAATCTATGTATCTAAAGGCAACACCATATTTAATTCAGATTGTTGATCAAACTAACGATTTAAAAGCGACGCTAAACAAAAAGGCACATAATTCAATAGTTCCTAATATAATAGCGATCACGAATAAATCTCATGCTCAACACTGTGCTACATTCTGTTTTAATGTACATGCTCTTAACGACCCCCTTTGGCTAGGCAAAAGAGCCAGAGGGGCGCCACTTGCTCATATTGACCAGTTTGCTGATCGACTTTTATGGCAGCAGAATATGATTCATGTTCATGTTTATGTGTTGTCCTTATTGGACGTAGATCATTGTTTTTGCATGCTGTCATATTGTTGTTTATATGATTTTCAGTACTGTTTATTATCGCTGTAACGGTGTTAATTTCATGTTAAAAAAATCTATTAAAATAAGTAGATAGATTATTGTAGATATCAATGTGGCATTCAAATTATTTTCCTCTCCATAATCACATAACGCTCGTAGTCAGTTGTTTTTAGTTTTAGGTATTCCTGCACTGCGGTTTAGTCTTCTTATCCTATATTGTGTGTTGGCCTGTGTTCAAGACCAACAAAAGGCAAATATCTATAAGCAAAATTAGCCAAGAAGTTGCTCTAACCATTAGTCTATCAATTACTAGAATACAATATTTTCAAATTCAAGATTTTTTTAATCTTATTTAACCCACTTCGTGACTTTGTTTATCATATATTTAAGTATAAGGATTTGTATTAGATTTTGAAAGATATAACGTTAAAATAAATATTTTACTTTGTTAAAAAAATTTGTTGATGGAATTTTCGAATTAAAAATAAAGTAAACATTGTTAAACACCTTTTAATGGATATCAAAAAGCATTTACAGGCTAAATGAAACTTTTTTCAAACTTAGTGAAACTATTTTCAAATTAAATTGTAGACTAAATTGATCATGCTTCTATTTTTCCAAAACCTTTATGATAGTTTTCGAATCTTTCTTGAAACTATACGTTTTTATAGATTTTCTTGCACAAGTTCATATATTTTTTCGGGTATTTCATTACATTCCAAATCGTTGTGGTTTACTTAATTTCAATAAACTTTTATCGATAAAAAAAGTTTAAAAAAAGTTTTCACATTTAGCTCTTTTCAACGACACATAATTTTTTAAGATCTGACATGTAATGCTTAAGCTATGCAAGAAAGACCATTTTGGCTGTTTTTCCGGTGGTCCAAAAACAATTTTTTTTGTTTTCGGAATTCACTCGAGGTCAACTTTAAAATAAGGGGTGGTTTTTTAAAATTTTTTTTTTTTTTGTATCGAGGCCGACCCACTCTATTTTATAGCTGTTCAATACTTTCAGTTTGATCAAATTTTAAATGCAACTTCAGATAAGTTTGTTTTATAGTGACTACAATACAAAACTAAGCAGAAACTCAAAATTTTACTCATATTATATTAAGCGCTAACTTACGTAGTAGGATCCTTACTTTAACAACATTCTCATAATTTAATTTCGATTTGTTCACAGCCGGAATACTACAAAGACGCACCGCACTTCCGACGCATTGGCGAAGGTCCCGAATATCGTTTGGAAATTCCCAGCGCCAAATTGGACTTCACTGGAACCTATTCGATAATCGCCAGCAATTGCCATGGTGAAGCAAAAGCTGTAATTTCATTACAAATATATGCCAAAGGTAAGCCTTGAAATACTTGATTGGTTGGTTTTGCAACGCAAACATTTTTGCTTTATTTTTAATATAATTCTTTATCTTTAAAATTGAGTTGAGTGCAGGCTCAATTATTTGCTTATTGACTATTTAAATAGATTTTTGAAAGTTTCGGAAAAACTACCTCCTTCCAATAATCTTCAGCTGCACTGAGTAGACTAGCCACAAATTCCATATCAGCTTGAACCCAAACGTAGTGTAGCGCACCATTAGTATCGAATGTTGGGCTGAGCACACAATATAAAGCTTTCGTTACATTTGCCATGTACATTTGGATTTGAATTTGAGCCATATACTTGGGTGCAATGGTCTCTCGACACTCTAAATACTTTTCAAACTCTTCGTCAGTCTTTGGTGCTTTTATTTCGACAATATGATCATCTGTGATGCCATCGGGTGATGCGCAAATATAAGGATAGCTTTCATTCAGCAGAAGGCCACACTCGCGATAGGTTTTGTTTTCTAATTTTTCAGTCTGTTTAAGAATAAAGCGTTTGTGCTGCTTAAGTTGCTGTCGCTCTTCTACATTGAATTCACGCTCTTTGCAGAAGATGGTGTCCAGTATTTGTTCGTCTTCTGGCTGGTCTTTACGCGAGGCAATACGATGTATAAGGGAACAACGAAGTCGGCAGTATTGCGTCTCGAGCCAAAGTGGACTTTTGTAGGACGCTTTGGAAGCCTCGGCTAAACGATCGAACAAGCCCTGTTTACATTGATCTTCCATATGCAAATTGAAGGATCTTGTGTCCTTGACGTAGTTGTTTGCAGTATCCAATAATGTGTGATGAATGAATAGCGATTCAAACTCATTGACAACAGGACGGCAGTGCTTATATAATGCAGAGTCTTTGAGACCAATATTTTCCATTTCGTCAAGCATAGCATTGAGGAAGGCTTGACCTTCCTGCTCTGTGACGCTGGTAGCTTCCATATCTCCTTCCAAACGCAGCTCATCGCATGCAAATATGTCACGAATGCGCATAGCATCGCAGCGTTCCTCTTCGACTAGATGTTCAGTTTCTGTGCCCCAAAAGGCGCGTATTGCATGTGATTCTGTGTCGGTGCTCTTGCGGTGCAACCAGAATATGAATGCCAATATATGCGGGCAGGAGTCTGCGGGGTAGAAAAAACACATAAATTTTCTATCTACAATCAAACTTCGTTCTTAACTAACCTTTGTTTAGGCACTGTTCGCACATGGCTTCCGATATTTCATCCCTCTTTTCATCAACTTTAAGCGAAACGCCTACATGTGCTTCCCCAGTGCCACTAGTTGCTGCGGGAAACACAATTGCCTTCACCTCAAATACATCACCAGATTTCTTGACTTGCACGTAATCGACTCGTAGATCTTCGTCTTGCAGTTGACTGCAAAAAATTACAAATTATTAGCAAATGCACTAAATTTAAGTCAGTTGAAGCTACTTTGAAGCGTTTTCACTGCTTGGCTTTTTGCCGCTTGTGGCCAGTTTTGTAACGAAGGCAAATATTGTTTCACTACGTATGGTCGGAATGTTGTTGATGTCTGCCTTCCGAAAGCCTTGCTCCACATCAATATGTAACATAATCATTGTGAACACAATTTGTTTTATTAATTAAATTGAATTAAAAGCGTTTTATTTGGCGTTGAAGCTCAAAGAATCTTTAAAAATAATAACAAATTGATAAAAACGAAATGCCAAGCAAATAAGAATAAAGCACCCGAAAAGAAAATGCTAAATATAGACAATGATGGGGACTTTTGTTATGGTCGTGTTGGCAATTTACGTGCTATGCAACGACAGGTGGCGCTCGTTATAATATTGTGCTTAAAAGTATGCTTTATTTTATTTAGGTGCTGCAGAAATGAAGACGTTATAAAGAAAAATAAATATTTACTCTGCTAGTAAAACAAAATCTAGATATGAACCTTGTGTTTATTTTATAAATATTATTCAATATTCGCAGTATTCACAAACTTAGGCGATTTCTGCTTGCTACAGTGTTCCATTTTGCATGAATTTTGAGCTGATTGAGTTAATAAGTGATCAAATTAAATTTTTGTGTTGTTAAAAAAAATGTATGCAATTGGCTAGCAAACTTATATGAATAGATAAAATAACCAAAATGAACGCAAAGGGAAGTGTTTTAAATAAACCAACAAAGGTCTTATAAATTATTTTGTTTTCAAAAACAGCTGCTTTGCTTGAAATTTTCTTAAAGCCCTTTTCGTACTTTTTGACAAATTTTTTGTTTTGAAAGATTTTTTTTGTTAAATAAAAGCGGTAAAGGAAATTTTTTCTAAATACAATCTTTATATGATTCAAATAAACTTTTGTAAAATTACTTGATGTCAGACAAAAGTAATATTTTAATATCTAAAAATTCCGTTATTAATTGGGCTATGGCCGTATGAAAACAGATACATTTTTCTGCCCACATTTTGTCCTTCATTTAACAGATATTTTTCACCTCATTGCCCATCGAGTTTTTACTCGAGTAAGCAAAATAGTTCTAATCCCTTTTCAAATTCCGGGAAAAAATTATTCATGAGGCCTGATTTTCCCCCCTTTTCTAACAAAAAATTGGTTGCCTGATTGAAACAGACCCGCCCCGCTGACATTGAACGAATTCAGAAAACTGAACTTGGTGAACCCATGATACAAACATACAGGCATCCTAAATAAATAACAACATAGGGCACATTCAGCATACTCAATATTGCCAAGACTTGAGAAAAATTTAATTTTGATAGCGTAACACATAAAGCCGGTCCAAAATTAAAATTTCGCTGGACATCGAATGAAAATTTAGAGGGTAGGAAGCTCTTATTGGATCACTCTTAAGTAGTAAACTATTAGGCTATAAATAAATATTACATAACCTTACATTTCATGAACTTGACTACTTCAAGACGCTTCACATAGCAACTCATTCAGCTAAAACTTACCTCACCTAGGAGCTGATTATGCTGAATGTGATCAGCAACTGTTTTGCTTTGACTGCCGTTTTTAACAGCAACCAGTTCGCTTTTCAAGCAAAAATAAGCACCTGTCAATGCTACCTCATGGTATAATAATTTACAAGGTGGTATTGGCGTTTCTGATGGAAAAGTACTATCTGTCAAAAAATATAACAAAGAAGAGAACGCTCACCATCCGCTATTACGTACAATTGATTTTTATTGGTCACATTCAGCGTACTCAACAGTTTAGCGATAACTTCGCTCCCCGATGTGTCGCAATCACAGCTGAATATGGCGAACGCATATGACAAGCTGTTGAACAGCTGTTTTTTGACAAGAGTTCGTTAACTTGTTGTTGAGAGAATCAACACTTGTCAATGCTACCTTGTAAATTATTATACCATGATGCTACCTGTATTTTTGTATCATGGTGTTGAACCTTGGTCTCTATAACGGTGATTTGTTCAATCAACAACCTCAATCCGAAATTTGAATTATTTATTTAAGTAAATTGGATTTCATAGAAAATTTTCATTCTAATTTTTGTATTTTAGATATTTTGAATCAAAGGTCAATGGAGAAGGGATCCATACGTCATGGGTGAGCAAAAATACCATAAGAAAAAATGTCAAAGATTTTAATATTTTTTCGTTTTTTGTTGTTGCATTTACAGAAATGTCGAAACATTACCGCGTTTTGAACGCCAACTGCGTGATCTACGCTGTTGTGATGGCGATGCCATAACATTAGAGTGCCACGTAGAAGCTCTGCCAGAGCCCATTATAATTTGGGAAAAAGATGGTCGCATTCTACACAGCGACAAGGACTACATCATGTCATACGATGGCATAAAAGCAACACTAAGCATACCTCGAGTTTATCCCGAGGATGAGGGCGAGTACACGTGTCTAGCGAAGAACAGCGTAGGACGCACGCTCTCCTCGGCCTGTATAATTGTGGATGTGCCAGAAGAGAAGGAGAACATGTTGCATCGTCAACTGTCCAGACCAATTGGGCTGCTCTCGGCCAATTCAACGCCTCGTTCTACCCCACGTTCTACGCCCAACAGAAGCTTTTCTCCCATGCGCCTCTCATATCGCAACACCAGCATCGACTTTGGCAGTAGACGACGCGCTGTAAGTAGCTCACGCGCCTCTACAAGTCAACAACTCATTTCGGCACCGAAATTCTACACCATTCCACACAGTCGAGTTGTGGAGGAGGGCGATAGTGTACGTTTTCAGTGTGCCATTGCAGGCCATCCTATGCCCTGGGCAACTTGGGACAAGGACGGCAGAATTGTTACGCCCACCACACGCATTTCAATAAAGGAAGTGGATGACATGCGTTTCCTCGAAATCGACGAAGTTACTTTTGACGATGCTGGCCTTTATCGCATTACACTGGAAAATGATTATGGTCGCATTGAGGCCACAGCGCGACTTGATGTGATCGGTAGTAGTCGCTACAACAAGTCACCATCGGTACGTGGCATACGTTCATCCTCATCCAAGCGCAATAACTACTTGTATCGTCGCATTATGGGCCCATCAACAGCCATTGGAGGTCGCATGGCTTTGGCTGCAGGTTTTCGTGGTTCATCAGTACCTGCTTGCAAGTTCTATCAGAACGGAGTGGAACTAGAGGAAAATGAACGTGTACACATAGAAATCTGGGAAAATCATGAAGCTCGTTTGTTCATAGAAAATGTCTCTGAGTCGGATGAGGGAGTTTATATGTGTGTCATACAGACAGAGAACGACTATCTGATAACCGCAACTAACGTTATCTTTGTTGATGTTCAGAATGAGTTAAACACCGCGCCAGAGAGAAGTAGAGCAGCATCGAATATCATCAAAGATTTGCCGCAATCTTTGAATACCTGCGAAGGAGAGACCATTGACTTAAGTTTCGAGCTAGAGTGTCAAGAACCCTATACGTACAAATGGACACGCAATGGCGAAGAGCTGCCAGACTGTGCCGAGTTTAAGTAAGTTACAAATTAAAATAATTTGAGAGTTATTTATTTTCTTTCTCTCACAGCTATATTGATCATAGCAATGGTGTGCTTTGCTTGCGTATTCATGATGCATTCGATATAGATTCCGGTCTCTATGCTTGTGAGGTCACTGCAGCTGATGGCTCTACTTGTAGCACCTCGTGTGAGCTGAAAGTTAGTGAGTTCAGCCACAGCTCTGACAATAACATAAAAGAAAGCCTCTTCATGCTCAAATCACCACTTCCTGCACTAGCAAAGCTTGGCGCCGATGTAACATTTTGCGCCAAAGTTTATCCACGCGATGCAGATGCGAACTGGTTTGTTAGCGGACGCAGCATAGATGATCTTGCTGACTCACTTACATTTTCGGTAAGCTTGTTAACAATCAAAGTTTCACTTTATATAATTGCTATCATAACCCGGAGGCATTAAAATTTCTTAATAATTATGTCAAGAAAATATAAAATTTTTTTGTTTTTGCTGCTATGAAAACCAAGCCCATCACTTAATACAGTAAGAACTGCTTAAATCCCCTCAACCCAAAATTTCAGCTTCGAACACTGCATTTGGTGTGACAATTTTACACTCTTGGAAGTCTTTACCTCTCACCTTCTGGGCAACACACAAGCACACACTCATTTTAACCATGACGATCGGAGAAATGATGACTAGCACTCGACCCTCTGAAGTAGCATGAAATTACGTTAAACGTTTCGAAATGACAAACAAAAAATTCCATCTACATTAAAAGATCTCATTGCTCCATCCAACTGAGTTCTGCTCTTCACTCTTCACTAACCAACGAACGGCACACCTTGACAGAGCGTGCCTAACTACGAACTATAATGAAGCAGCGACATGCAAAACACCGCCAACCGCTGACGAAGCTGATCGAATTGTTGTTACCATCAACTCAGTATTGTTTTCTCCAAGCAGTGATCAACAGTAGTTGTAACGGTGTGCGCGTAAAACTTAAAAATTTAAATTTCAAAACAAATATAGAAAAAAAAAACAAAACAAAGTCTTCTAAAGTGGAAAAATGTTGAAGGTACGATTAGCACGCACAAGCGTTTTAAGCTTAAGCTGTGCAAATAAGTAGAATTGTGCTTATCATTCACGCATTACAGACGTTGTTGATAATCCCTGTCGAAAATAATAATAACATAGTTGGAAGTGATAGTAGCAGTATTTAACCAAGTTTATCTGTTATCGGCGACAGACGCTCTTTTTTTTTTGGACCGAACAGTCGCGTGCATTATTAACGATCTTAGTTGTTTAAAAGTGAGCTCTAAAGAAAGTAGCGTGTGCCGCGAGATCTAGAGAGAGAGAACAACAAGCAGCGACTTTCCTCTGTCCATTTTTATTGCACCTATGTATGTATGTATGTCTAGACTCTGGACTGTGAAGTGTATATTGCATCTGTTGAAGATCGCTGATCGTGGCGTTGGGCGCATGCAGTTAGGTCTTAATTAGTTGACAATAAGTTGACTTTGTCAGTTGAGCGCATATCAGAATGTCGATCGGAACACTTATTTAAATAAAACTAACAATAACAGCGCGTGAATAAAAGCAAAAATTCAAACAATTCTCACTCGCCATAGAAGTTGTTGATATTTTTGTTTTTTGTTAATTCAATCAACTTGGCGGTAAAGTTTTCTTTTATAGGTACAGCTGTTTGTCAATTTGTGTGTGTGGGTGTGTGTGTGTGTGTGTGTGTGTGTGAGCTTTGTGCAAAAGAAAAAAAAATTATAAGTATTTAATTTCTATTGCTTTCAGGTGGAGTCCTCTGCAGCAGATGGTGTGCGCATTTTACACCTTCATAACGTTGATTGCAGGCACAGCGGTGAGGTGCTTTTGAGTGTCACACATCCTGGCAAAAAAACGCCCACTATACGTGCCTATAGCAGTTTGCTGGTAATTCCTGAGCCAATAAATTCAGAGCCAAGCACTCCCAGGCAGACCACAAACTGCGTAGCTCCATCAACAACCAACTCAATCGAATCTAACTCGAAACTTGTACCCGCCTATATATTGGAGGGGCCAAAGGATTGCACTGCCTTAATTGGTGGCAGCGTTAAACTGACTGTAAAATACGAAGGATATCCATGGCCAGATGTCAAGTGGTTCAAAGCGGTAAGCAGCTAAATGCGTCAATTGTTTTTTTTTTCTGCTACAAAAGTTGTTTTTTTTTCTATATAGCTAATAAATTTCCATGCCTGTTACTACCTTAAACGGCATTCCTTGGTTTTGTTGTCATTCTATGAATCCCTTTAAAGGGCAAACTATTCATAATAATTAATTCTCATTTAATGTTGATTTCGACGTCAGCAACGTGCAGTTGCAGTCCAGTCTATTTATGCACAGAACTGACGACAACAACATTGCAATATTTCAGGCCATTAAAATTGATGCTCATGCATAGCTGACCATAATTTAAAAATTAAATCCAAACAACAATACCCGAGATTTGCTTATACCTAATATTATTGTAGAATATCAAATTACTGCAAAAGGTATTTCGAAATTAGAAATAAGCAACTCAGCATTTTAAGTATGTGGAAATAATTGAGGATCATTGACCTCATGACAAAATTTCAGCGCAGTTTACAAGTTTCACAAATGTTTACAAAATTAACTGCAAATCTTACACTTGAACAACTTTTATGTTAGTTTTTCGTTAATATTGTCGAAAAGTCAACATTTACTTCATAAAGCAAATATTTATAAATAAAATTTTAACCTTGAACTGCAAACAAAATAGATGAATAACTTCTATTGATTAGGAATCTTAACAGAACTTGACATAAAACTGTTGAATCAGAAGTTGAATCGAGTTGAAATCAATAAAATATATTTTTATATAATACCACGATGTAAGTTTTAAATTAGTTTGTTTATTTGAACTCTAAATTTTTTCCACTCATTCTTAGTGTATCAAGATAATCTCTCAGGCTAGAATTTAGTAATGCTTGTAAACATCAGTACCTATCAGTGATTACGAAAAAAATAAAAATAAATAAACAACTTAGAAAGTTCAAAGTGCAGAAACATTAAATTTTTTCACCAAGTTAAAGAAATCCCTTAAAATATAGCGACTAACGCTTAAATCAAAGCAAAGTTTCATCAATTTTATGAAAAAAGTGGTCACCTCGTTTAAGAGGTGCTTCATTGCGGCCGAATATTAAACTTCTCCATTAAGAGCGCATCTATTGCAGGCCATTGACAGACGCCTTAACCACAATGGTTTGATGACCTTAAATGGTTTATTTTCTCTATGTATTGGATTCTCGTTTGAACCATTTATAACACTTAGAGTAAGCAGTACGCGCTTATATATGACCGACCTTAGAAAGATCTACTTGTAGCGGGATTGGGTGAGTTCTGCAATTAAGGGATGCAGGGATTGACAACCTTGTCTTGCAATGAAGCACAGGACCACAATATAATTATGAATATTTATTGCCTATATAACAACCGTTTGCAGAAAAAATTACTGTGAACTACGTGCTCACTAATGTTAACAAAAGGCCATGATACCCTTAGTGTCATGTAAGCAACTCAAAATTAAATAAATACAGGGCTTGTGTGGTGATGACACATACAGATGTTGGTGTACTTGCTAAACAATTGAATTTCGGCGTTAAGTGCAGTTTCCTTCAAATTGTTTGATGGCTTGGTTTGCTTATTTGCTGTTGATGCGTTATCCTAGTCATATTTTTTTAACACATCGTGTCTGACATCTCACCAATTTATGAGTAACAAAGTCAAAAAACCAAGATAGAAGAATAAATATATAATAACTAATGGAATGTTTTGGCAAAAATTAATTAAATCCGTTATATTGGCACAAAACAAAAACGGTTATTTGCACAATTAAAATTAATTAAAATAAATCTTAATAAGTTCTCTTCAAGAAGTTGGGTTGAAACTTATGAACAATTCACACTAGAATAATATAATTAAGCACAATTATGGGAAAAAGATCTATATAGAATCTGATGTAAAAATATTTGCTTTACGAAAAAAATTCTTCCCTTTTTGTTTATATTTCGGTGTACATCACTTGTTTTTGACACTCTATGCCCACAACTCGGCAGCACAGTCAGTAATAATAGTAATTGTTATTGTTATTGTTATTGTTATATAGTAATTGTTAGAGTAATTGTTATATCAATATCGAATTATCGAATTCAAAAACGATTCGAAAAATTGCAATATTATGAGTTAGAGAATTAAATGAATTAGGTTATAAATGAAGGTAGAAAGAAAATAATTGCAAAAATCATTTGTTTCTCAGATATCTTAGATTCTTAGATAAACTAAATATGTGATAAATATCTCTTCTTAGAATATAATATTTTATATTATAATGTATTCGCTATTTTCCATAATTTCGGATTTAAATTGAAAACGAGATCTCTAATCCGAGTTCTCGTTTTCGATTCTAATACGAAACTGTTCTTTAAATTTTTTTGATTTTGTGTTAATACCAAATTTGTTTAATGAACTCACTTAAACTGTATCGACATGAAATTTAAGATTCTAAGAGTTCGGTAAGACTCTTTAAAAAATACAACTGGGTAAATTAATAAGCAAAGCTAAAGTTTGCATTGAATATCTTTTCCTCATTTTGAGCTCTGAGTTGAAATAAAATTATTTTGAGTTTTCAAATCGAAAAAACTTATTTTAATTTTGCATTTTTCTAGATAGTTCATGAGCTAAAAATGCATATTGTATGCATGAAACGGTCTATCTTATAATATTCCATTAATAAACTCAGCCTACCAGAAGAAATATCTTTAGCATACGAAGATTAAATATGAAATAATAAAATAAGAGATAATATGCTAAAATTTAACTTTCAAGAAATGCTCAGAAGTTACCTTAAAAAAGACTTCTAGAATTGAACTCTACTGATGAGTTTTAAATGCAAAAATGGAGCAATTCTAAAAACATACTAATGTTCTGTATGACTAAAAAAAAAATTAAAAATAGCTAAAAACTAAAAATTCAAAACAGCAACTTTTCCTTAAATTACACATGACTCTACAGCTATATGCACATCTTTAAGCTCTTATACACTGTTAAAATTAAAGCAGTGAAAAATGAATGATGCAACTCATTTAATGCTCATTAAAATTCAGAGCATTTGAAAGCACTTAACTTCGTCTCACTCAATCTCGAACTCGATCTCGAACACAATCAATCGCCAAAGACAACACTTGTTGTGACAATAAAACCAACGCATCAATCAGAAATAAAATAATAATAATAATAAAAATATAGCAAAAGTAGTGAAATTCCTTTTAATTAATGCAGTTAGTTCGAATAGAATATTTTTGCGTTGTGTACTGGTTACTGTTTGCAAATATGTCACGATCTGTTTGTGGTATTGACGTAGCTATTCATACGTTCATATGTGAAAACCGCAAGAACAACGTTTTTGTTTTGTTTGTTTTTTTTTTTTTTTGTTCTGTTTTTGCTTTAAGCTGCGCAGCTATAAAAATATAATCCATTGAATGTATAACAAAGTATAACATTGAAAAAATAATTTATTTATTTAAATGCGTGTGTGTCGTCTTTTCTTTCACTTGACTAACTATCTCTATCTTTTTCTAGGGTCGCCCTATTACTGAGCACAGTAATATTGCCATAGCTAACACTAACGAACGTTCAACACTGCTGATCACCGATATTATGGCCGATGATAGTGGAAAATATACCGTTGAGGTGACAAACGAATTGAATGATGATGTTGCTGTGGCCTCTGTAGCGGTTGAAGGTCCACCAGATCCTCCCAGCGGCAAGCCCAGCATTTCGAAGGGCTCAGATCGTGTAGCTGTGGCCTGGTGTGGGCCACCCTATGATGGCGGTTGTATAGTAACTGGATTTATGTAAGCTTTGAAACTTTATTTGTTCTTTAGAAAGATAAAAAGTCATCAACATCTTCTTTAACTGTTTATCTTATCGCAGCATTGAGATGCAACAATTAGCAGCAAATGTCGATGAATATAATGAGATAGACTGTAATGTTGAATGGCAGAAGATTGCCAGCGTGACTGACTCTTTGGCGTATACAGTCAAGAACTTAAAACCAGGTGGAGTTTATCGCTTTCGTGTGCGCGCTACAAATATACAAGGCAGCAGTGAACCTGGTTTGCCAAGTGAAATTGTGGAACTAACTGCTCCAGAAGACTCAACAGAAGGTACTCTTCACTATTTAGTAAAACTTTTTAAACAGTTTTTAATCTTTACTACATTCCAAAAAGACTTCCAAATACCGATTAACGTGCAGTCAGGTGGTGATTTTCGTAGTCGTTTCGATATACTCGAAGAACTGGGTAAAGGTCGCTTTGGTGTCGTCTTTAAAGTGCAGGAAAAGGAAAAATCTCGCCAAATTCTGGCAGCGAAGGTGATAAAGTGCATCAAGACGCGAGATAGGCAAAAGGTACAGGAAGAAATCTCCATCATGCGTTCGTTGCAACATCCGAAACTCCTACAACTGGCTGCATCTTTTGAGAGCACACGCGAAATAGTCATGGTTATGGAGTTGTAAGTTGCATACTCTTCATTATCTAAGTCAGGAAAGTCCCTAGTATACATTTTGTACTTTTCAGCATAACGGGAGGTGAACTTTTTGAACGCGTGGTTGCCGACGATTTTACGCTCACCGAGCGTGACTGCATTTTATTCTTGCGCCAGGTGTGCGAAGGTGTCGCCTACATGCATAGCCAATCGATTGTTCATTTGGATCTGAAGCCAGAGAACATTATGTGCCACACTCGCACCAGTCATCAAATAAAAATTATTGACTTTGGTCTAGCTCAACGACTCAATACAGATGCTCCGGTGCGTGTATTATTTGGAACACCTGAATTTATTCCACCGGAAATAATAAGCTATGAACCCATTGGCTTTCAATCGGACATGTGGAGTGTAGGTGTGATCTGTTACGTACTGTAAGTTCACACATTTTCAATATATTTAGTTCTCTTAATTAACTATATCATTCTATGCAACAGCCTATCGGGCCTCTCACCGCTCATGGGTGATTCGGATGTGGAAACATTCGCCAATATCACTCGAGCCGATTATGATTTTGAAGATGATGCTTTTGATTGCGTTAGCCAGGAAGCCAAGGACTTTATCTCAAATTTGCTCGTGCATCGCAAAGAGAATCGCTGGACAGCTAAACAGTGCCTAGAATCGAATTGGTTAACACACAGTCACGTTGAAAACCTCAACAACAACAGAATTTGCACGGATAAGTTGAAGAAATTCATTATAAGACGCAAATGGCAAGTAAGTAGAATGTTTCACTTCAAGGCGAAGATTTAAAATTGTTTGTTCTTGATATTTGTTAAACGTTTTGGCTGCATTTATGATGCCCTCTAACAATGTTTGCTTTGTTGTTATGCTGTTGCTTTTGGCTAATAAATCCTGCACATGCTTATTTTTTATTTTGCTTCCATAAGAAAACCGGAAACGCTATAAGAGCTTTAGGTCGCATGGCAAATCTTTCGGCTTCACGCAGAAACTCTGCCATTTCAACAGTCAGCTCCATGCCAAACAGTCCACGACCATCTATAACGGGCATCTCAATGCTTAATCCCAACATATCCGTGCACATGAGTTCTTTGCACGAAGAAGACGATGACTTTAGCACGGAATTACCAAGTCTTGATCTGAGCAAAATTCATTTACGAAATGCACTAACAGCGCGTGATAAATCGCAATGTAGCGAACGAAGCGACTCTGGTTTCAGTGAATGCTCCAACTGTAGTAATACTGGCAATAGTAGCTGTCATTGTCCACACTTGACGACAACAGATGCTGAAATCAAATTGTTGACACACATGGCAACAGAGGAGACGACACTTTCAGTGGCTATTCCACACGAGGAGCTCATAACAAAGTTAGAAAAAATCGCCATGCAGGCGGAGGAAAATAGTGTAGATATTAAGTTGGACTTGATCAGCAATGAGCTGGCTGTAAAGTACGATGATAATCACAATATTGAAAGGCTTGAGACCGCAGAAGAGCTCACAGCAGTTTCTGAGGGAAATGCGATAGAGATCAAAGAGAACTCGGTCTCAGTTGAAACTAAAAGAGAATCAAGTCCGTTCGAAGAAAAACCACCAAAGTTTTTTACAGAAACAGTTTCCCAAGTGGTTGTAGAAAGAGATAAAAGCACACTAAATGACTTGCCTATATCTGCGTTGAAATCCACCAGAAATTCACTTATGCGCACTGATTTCACTAACACCATTCAAATGCGCAAAAAATCGTTGGAAAATAATCTGAGCCGCGAAAAGATTAAACAGCCGATAGCCTTGTTCGAGCAGCCCGGAAAGGTATCAATGTTGAAGTCGAAATTTAGCCATACCACAGCATGTACCTCCCGCCCCAGTAATGATTGCGTGAGTAGCAAAACCTGCAAGGATAGCATGGATCTGGCAAAGCATAAATGTGTTTTTAATCGTATGGCCTGCAAGAAAAGTACCTATTTTAATCTTATATACTTTGCAGAGTGCGTAGAATATTGAATAAATTGTACTAACCATGAAGTTGCAAATGTCCAAATTTTTTCTTTTAAGCCTTTTAAGCCCTTTTATATTTTACGTTAACATTATACAATTATTGAAGAAAGTGTTCAATATCAAAATATTGCTATAAAAGTATCGCTTCCATGTCATATCCCAATTTTTAATTTTGGGATTATGGCCCTCCTTATACAGTGTCATAAAGTAAATTGTTGTGACTTGGGCTTATGTCACTTCTTATAAAGTGCCATAACACTTATGTTTACTGTCACCCGTATAAGTTCAAAATTCCAAAAAAAAAATTTGGAAGGAATTTTGACGTCTTTTTGCAATAGTGACATAAACTCAGGAAAATAAAAATTGGCTTTAGGTCAATAGATAGGTAATAGATATTGTTGCACCATATGTATAAGTGCAACAATACAAGGATAAAATAACAACTTTTTAATTAGAAATTTTGTTTTAATATAAAGTGAAACCTTGTGAGAAATAAGTGAAATAAAATGCCGGTCAAGCCGACTTAAATATTGATTAATCTGTTAACACAAAATGGTTGGTTTCAAAAAAACTGAAGCCGAAAAAATCAAAAAACATATTTCAAACCGGTTTTCATACGAACTTTTTTATTCATTTAGAAATAATCGGTTTTTAGAATAACCCGAAACTGGGTGTTGCAACTCTGTTTGCAATGATAAGCCATACATTTTTCTTGTCTCAAATTGTAGACTTTTATGAAGAACGGTTAAGATATAGTCACGAATTTCGTAACTATCGAAAACTTAAAAAAAATTCCTTTATATATTTACGTATTTATTGTGGGGCTTAAAAGTTTGAAAATATACTAAATGGGTTAAAAATTCTTTGATGAATATTTGAAAGAACTTAAAGCGAATACTTTTGATTCGTCTCAAGAACTCCAAATTTTCTAACTCTACTTTCTGCAAGAAATTTGAAAGTAAAATAACTGCAAAAAAAAACGTCTTTTAAGTACAAAAACCAAATTCTAAAGAATTCTTAGCTGATCAAAAGCTTATTATTTAAATAAATTAATTTGTTTAAAATTTTTACGCACGCTGTTTTATAACTACTCCGTAAGAATTAAAATATTATTTCAACTAATTTAAAATTATTTCTTTTTATTCAGCAAACGTCACAACAAAAACACTATCCGTATCCATGCCGAGCTCTCCCCTGCCAGTTCGGTCAATTGCGTCAGGCCGGCTAAGCGGCAGGGTTAAGGAAGCTACAGAACGTCTATCACAGCAACATACCGTGGCGAGCGCCCAGCGTGCCGAAATCAGAAGAACACCTCCTCATGCATCATATTCATAGATGTTAAATGAAATTAAGAGCACTTAATTTTTAAGTTTTTGTTGTTGGTATTTAATTTGTTAACCTAGTTGAGAGAAAGGCATCTACTTACTTAACCATCTATTTATATAATTTACTTGCATGCATCAAACCTATTGTTAAAGCTTGTATTTATCGATAATCCACGACACTCGAATTATGAATGTTCTTTCTTCGCATTCGCTTGAATAGAGATCATCTTCGTTTATATATATATATATATATTTGTTTAAATGTATGTGTATTGCGATTGTATTTAATTTGTAAGACTTTGTTATATGATAATACTTGTATGGAACATGTTAAAAGTGACCCACTAAGCGACTTAACTGCTGATATGGTATCGTCTTTCATGTAAACATACACGCCAAAAAAAAAAATGATGTTTAAATAAATACACATATTTAATATTAATATATTTAATAAAATATATCTCTTATTTATTAAATGAAAAATCTAAAATAATGAAATCTCTTTCTACTGTTATTAACATACTAAATACTTATAAATCTCCGATAGTTTATTTACATGAATTCAAATGGGAATCAACCTTGATATCACACATGCCTTAAATTAAAGTACATATTTGAAACGACACTTCTTAGAGCTTCTCTAGAACTTAGAAGAGGTAAACTTATTTATAACCTGGGCTCCAGGCGAACCCAGAGACCACCAGAAGCTCTAAGTGTTATGCGAAAAGTTGCCTCAAATGTGGTCTTTCCGGGCACTGGCAATAGTTGAAAGCTGCGCAGCAGACGCGAGACAATTGTCTTCATTTCCATAAGAGCAAATCGATTTCCAATACAATATCGTGGTCCAGCACTAAATGGTATAAAAGCGTATGGATGCCGATTTTCAGAGTTCTCTGAGGAGAAACGTTCTGGATCGAATTTTTCCGGATCTGGATAGATATGTGGCAATCTGTGCGTGGCATAGGGACAGATGAAAATATTGCTTCCCGCTGGTACTGTGTATTTGCTTAAACGTACTTCTTCGCCCAGTTTGCGAGCAATGAGCGGAACACTGGGGTACAAACGCAAAGCTTCTTTTATGCACATCTCCAAGTAACGCATATTACGTAAATCACATTTTGTGGGAGCGCGACTATCATGTCCAAATATGCGATCGATTTCTTCTTGACATTTGTGCTGTGCATCGGAGTTTTGAGCTAGAAGAAATATTGTAAAAGCAACGGCAGAACCCACGGAATCCTGACCGGCCAACATAAAAGTACAAGCTTCATTGACGATATCATCCTCCGTAAATGTGCTATCGTGATCTGATATTTCTATCATATAGTCTAATAGACATTTGCGTTCAGTCATGCTGAGTTCTTTATTGGCCAAAATTTCTCGACGTCGTTTGATCATTTGACGTGTGAAATGGTTAAGTCGCTTCTTTTGGTCCAATTCATCCGACGCTAGTTTGGTCAAGTGATAAATACTATCAAGCAATAGCCATGGTTGAATGAAACGTTGTGGAATGACAACTTTTCCCCTGAAATGGAATTGAGTGAAGAAGACATTAATGTGCTATTGCAAAAGGACTATGAAAAGAAAAGGAAATAACAGTTGGGCTGAAAAGTTCGTAGGCTGACACATATGATGGCGTTATAAAAATTAAATACACCTGATTTGCGGTTAGTACCAACTTTTAAACGACGCGAGCAAAAATGTGATCTTTGTCGGACAATTGGTTCGTTGTAAGTGAATCAACTTTTGTTTTTGTGAAAAAAATGAACCAAAAAGAATTTCGTGCATTAAACATGCATTGTTTTATGGTGGCTTGATAAACATTATTTAGAGAAAATCTCCAAGAAAATCAACCGTAAAAAGTTATTTGCAAAATTTCAACGAGGAGAAATGAGTACCGAACGAAGCTGTTATGGACGAAAAGGTAAAAAAGTGCACAAAAAATAATTATGAGTGGTCGTAAAGTGAAGTTAATCAAAAGCTATAACCTATCGTAGATTCGGTGCAACGTTTAAAGATATTCAACCGTTGTAATAACGAATTTTTCCGTCGATATGTGACAATGGATGAAGCATGGCTCCATTACTATACTCCAGAGTCCAATCGACAGTCAGCCGAGGTAGAAAGGGGTAGAAAGACTCAACATTCGGCTGACAAGGCTATGGTATCTGTATTTTGGGATACGCAGGGTATAATATACATTGATTCCCTTGAAAAAGCCCAGACCATCAAGAGTGATTATTATCTAGTGTTGTTAGAGCGTTTACAGGATAAAATTACTAAAAAACGGCCTCATTTCAAGTAGAAAAAGTGCTGTTTCATTAAGAACGTGTCACAAGTCCATGAAAACGATGGCAAAATTGTTGAATAAAAATATGTTGAATAATATAATCGAGTTCTACCAAGAAAATGTGTTTTTCTATGTTAGAAAAACCCATCCACACTATTCTCCAGTTCTGGCTCCCCAATGAGTTTTTTTTTATTGCAGACATCAAAAGAATATTCGCTTGAAAAATTTCAGCACTTATGAAGAAGTTATCCCAGAAATTTATTTTGACTTATTTTGCGGCGAAAGAATTCGTTCGTTAAAAGTAGTATCGAAAAATTGCATGACCGTTATAATCATCGTATCATTTCGAAGGCAAATATGTTGAATAATATAATCGAGTTTTACCAAAAAAATTTGTTTTTTTATGTTAGTTTGCAAACTTTTCAGCCCAACTGTTGTATATTCAATAATGTTTGAATTCATTCCACCATTTCATTGTCTTTCGGTTCGATATCTCGAAATATACTTACTGTCGAAATGGTGATTGTTCCATATCAATCGTTCCTGACGTCTTTATAACCGGCACACCCAGTACAGCCTCTATTAATGAATTTATTTAATACATTATTGAATTGCAATTCAACTTTATAAGCCATTGAAACAAACCATTTAAGATATCTATAACACAATTATTAACGTATTTGGCGATATTTATTTCTCTGCACTGCAAAGCATCCAAGTTCTCGAACATCGCTTGAGAGGCATCAGCAAAAGTCACTATGAACTTCTCCAAGATAGTCAAATGAAACGCTGGCTGTATCAGACGCCGATGGTTGCTCCATTTTTCACCGCTGCTGGTAATCAAGCCGTTCCCGAGAAAATTATGCATCAAACGGTAGAAAAATACTTTGTTTGTATGTTTTTTGGATGATAGAATGACCTGCAAATCATCTGGCTGCAGTACAACAAAAAATGGAAATAGCAGCACCCAAACACGCACCACCGAACCATAGAGTCCATAAGCGGTAGCCACACGTTTACGTAGCACTTATAACAAAAAACAGATAATTAAAGGTTAGTAATTTGTGGGTAATAATAAAATGGAAATTTATATCATTCAACGTACTGTCCTTCTCCTTTATGAGCAGGCAGTTACCAAAGAAAGGTACCGAGGGTGGTCCCGATAGTTTAAGTGAAAGAAGCACTGATTTTAGGTAACTCCAAAAGGTATAAATTGTAATTCCAATTAAGATAATTGTGGCATAGCTCCAGATTTCTGAGTTGGAAGCACGATCAAACTATTTGGAAAAAAAAAAATAATAAGGAAAGCAAATAGTTGTATACAAGATATATAAGATACAATTCTAAAATATTCATAAATTTTCGTTTTAATTTTGATCTAAATTCTTTCCTCCGACAATAAAATTTAACAAAAAAACACTTAAATAGAA
The DNA here is from genome assembly GCA_958299015.1 of Tetanocera ferruginea. Classification (NCBI taxonomy): domain Eukaryota; kingdom Metazoa; phylum Arthropoda; class Insecta; order Diptera; family Sciomyzidae; genus Tetanocera; species Tetanocera ferruginea. Next base: position 2,233,808 of record OY282640.1, on the reverse strand, counting down.
ATTCATCAATATTTATAATTTAATCTATATTGATCGAAAATTTCTGTACTTAAGTTAAAAAATTCCTGTTATTAAGTAAGTGTTAAGCGCAAGTCATAAACGGAGTCAACAGTCAGAATGTTTTTTGTCAATAATACATTAAAACAACAACTCATAACAAAAACACAAAAAAAAAAAAATTAAACTAACAACATTAGTACTCACCCAACAAGGAACATAATTTGAAAGGTGCTAATATATTTTGACAACATAAACAAGAGCCAGAAGTAACTAATAGTTACATTTTTTACAAATATCTAAACATACGAGAAATTGTATCGTCATAAAAACTGATATGTTACGAAAGTGTGCTGGGTGCGTATTAATTGTATAGAAAGAGCAAAAGGAAAATTTTCTATACGACTGCGATGTGTTTGACCAGCCTCATCGCACGTGTCTCATAAAAACCACACCAAATGCGTTGTACATACATGCAAGTACTTTGAATATTTTGGTGATCATGAACACAAAAAAAAAAAAATAAAAACAACAATGATCAAGAGTGCTTGTTGACAGTTGGTTATAATTCTGATATATTTGTTAAGAGGGAGAAAAAACTAAAACACATGAATATGCCAAAATTACGTCACAGAACAGAAAATGTCGCACTCAAAACAAAAGACTTAAGAGACAAACTTTATTCAAGTAAAAGAAATGCTTCAAACATTAACTAAAGACTTGCAATAGATCAAAATATTCAATTAAGTGTTGACAATGATGCGTTTGTAAATGGAACATTGATAAATTAGTTATGTATGTGAGCAAGTGTTTTAGTCAAGTTGTGTCATATCAGGACAATGTCACAGACAAAAGAGACCAAAAACACGCGCTGGTATTGATTTAAAGCAGTCTGTCAAAAACGTATACTTGTATCATACAATCTCATTACAGTAACGTAGTCAGGATACATAGTGCGTGTGAACTTGTTGATTTAAATTAATATCTTACAACAGGGTCATACTTAACACGTAAACAAAAAAAAAACCAAGACATTTATTTAACTTGTCATTTATTTAATTTGTAAAACCTCAAATCTTAACAATTGAATGTCAAAAATAAAAAAACAAAAAATTAAGCAAAAACAAAATAAAAATTGTTGACATAACACGTTGTTTATGTATTGAATTAAATACATCTGCTGAAGGCGAAGTGCAAAGTTTTGAAACTGAAAATCTTTGTTTCTAACCTTCATTGGTTTGTAAAGCTGTACATATAAATAGTATCCATACTTTTGAAGTGCAAACATACGCTTTGAAACTTAAAAAACATCGCAAGAAGTCTTAGAACTTAAATCTGATAATTAACAATCAATTGTGAAACAAACAAGACCAATACACTCATATATAAAAAAGTAACTATATTGCACACTAAACAAATTTATCCTGTAAAATTCATTAAAAATATGCTTGAAAACAACTAAATTAGTAAAAAACAACACGATTTATTTACTTTGAAAAATTAACCAAGCAAATTTCTACGCTAAATTGTTACTAGCTTAGCGAACACCTTCATGCTATGCAAGGCTTGATTTTTGAAGAAAAAGCTGAAAAATAGTCTGTAAAAAAAATGTTAATAGGTATGTTCTTTTTTAAGGTACACTCAGAAAAAAGTTTATCGGAATGTGATAAAAAAGCATCATATTTAGAGAATGCTATTCTCTAATTGCGATACCAAAAATTCTCTAAAAATGATAAAAAGCTTCCTTGAAAAAGAAAAATATATAAAAATATATCGTTTTTAGAGAAAATTGCTATTATCGAAAATAGAGAAATTTTTTACCGGAGCGAGGTATAAGTTTTTTTCTCAGTGTACTCTTCAAAAAAAAATTGCGGTTAAATAACATTGGATACTGATAAAGCTCAGCAAAAGCACACTATTGGCATATCTGAATATCATAACCTGATTCTGAAAAACAATAAGCCCGAAAAACAATTTGTATCCGTACCAAAGTTTTCAGGCACAAAAGCCGTGAGAATATGACTCATTTTCTGCGAAGGCTGCGAAGATAATGAAAATAATTGAAGGAATGGAACTTTGATATAAGGCCGAATACAAACAGGTTTTAGCTTTAACAAGACCCGATATTACCGAAACTAGTATCATAACTGACCTGAGCCTTAACTGCCCGAAACATATCCAAGAATTACCTTGAAATTCATTTCAACTAGTACTGAAATTACTCTGTATTATGTCAATAAAGTGTTAAAAAACGAGCGACTATATTTGGACACAATAAATCGGCGGGTGCCCGATTAGGTCTTTGCTAGCACACTGTCCGCTGATGCCGGACATTCACCGATACAGACACCGGACATTAAGACGCCTCAAGCTCCATAGAACGAAAAAAATTGTTGGGCACAGTTGCTCAAAATAATCCTTGGTTTATGTAATGATGATTCTCCAAATATTTATTTCGACTCTAGCGAAAGCCATCCGTGAGCTTCAATGATTTGATACAACCTCTAAAAATTGATTTTTTTGTAAAAATATCTGCTTGTAGTTCAAAATATAAAATGATGGATGGCTATGGCTACAGTCAAAATATTTGGGAAATCATCAAATCATAAAGCAAGGATTATTTTGAGCAACTGATCCGAACAACTTTTTGTCGTGAGGCGCTTTATCGGACATATATTTCCGACTTTATTGGCACAAAATATGAATTTGATTCTCGGGAAAGCACTTTAGCACTGCTATCAATATAGCAGCTTGTTACTGGTGCATGGAATAGAAATTTTTTAAGACGACTATTCAATAGTACGAGTGTGCTAGTTCTATTACCATTGCTGTAAGTAACTGTAAGTAACTTGCGAACAAGAGTGTGTTGATCGTTTAATGCCTTTGAGTCAGAAGGTTCCAAGTTTGAGTTCAGCTACTCAGAAAATGACATACTTAAATGTAATAGTTTTTCTGAATGTCTTTTACACTTCTTAAAAAGTTGAATATATTTCATACGAACTAGGAATAAAATATCCTCATTTCGTTGTTTTCAGTTATTCTTTTCACAAGCTTTCCTTCTATCATTGACTACAACTGTTAAGTAATAAATTGTAGCATGTTTTAAATTCGTCTTGCTAAGGTTAAAGAAAATTCAATCGTTAGATAATGGTCATTAGAGGATTTTGAAAATGGAACCACATCTCGGAAGTTTTTTTTTATAAAAATCGATATTTATAAAAAGAAATTGTTTCATGGAATTTTGTGAAAAAACATGCCTTGTTTGAGTAAAAGGGAGCCCGAACATGCAGATATATCCAAATTGTTTATTTTTTTTAATTTTTGTTTTTGACAATCCTGGGTACAAAATTTCGTGGTGACCGTGGCATGCAGGTTAAGTGTGTGGCTTAGCATGCTCGGAGCCCGGGTTCGATCCCCAGCCGTGGCGAAAAGTTTTTTCAATAAAAAATTGTTCTGATCGGTCACCACCTCTCTGCAGACAATGGCAAACCTCAGAGAGTAAATAATGCCATGTAAAGCTTCTTGAGAACATGAGCCGTTCGGAGTCGGCATAAAACAGGTAAAAATTTAATAACACACACAACACAATCGATCCTAAGAAGCTCGGTCAAAGTCCTTTCAAGGGCTGAAATGGCGAGTTTGTTTTTTTTTTTTTTGGGTACAAAATTTTGCCCATAAAAAAGTATTTTTTTTCACAAAAATAGTAATTTCTTTCTAAAGTTTCCAGAAACAGCAATTGAACACGTAGATAAATCATTTCGTGGAGGGTTCTACAATGAGCCAAGAAATATTTTCGCTGGATTTCTTGTCTCTTTCTAATCTATTAGAAAGTCTATTTAAATAATGAAAATGGATTAAAAAACAGTTTTTATTGATAACTTGCCTTATAATTTTAAATAATACAACCAGACATCATTTGATTTTATCTTCGACACTACCTGAATTATTTTCAATAGTGAAAGTCAAAAGTCACAAACTAAAGCGACACGCCCACTCCAGCAAAAGTGCATATAAGATACTTTAACAAAATAATTATAGCTCTGTGTAATCTAATTACAAGACACTCAGTACTCAGTACTTGCGTTAAGAGAAAAGGTTTTTCAAACAAATGAGCGTTACATACTCAACAACGTAGAAGTGCGAGTGATCAATTTCAAACGATAAAAATTTGAAATATTGTAGTCGAAAGAAGCTGGAAAACGTGAAACTTAAAATCGCTATAACAAGATTCTTACCAACTGACTAAAGATTAAGGTTGACACATGCAAATTAACTTTATTTAAAGAAGCGCCTGGTTCCTTGATTTAGTCTACCATCCTATTCACATTATCAATATGTTTCGTAATATAATAGTGGTATTCATGCGATGCCGAAAACGTGCCGAATATGCCGAAAATCAGAAAAAGCGAAAACGCCGTATATCAACTGTCAAAATTTGTATGGAATCTGATATACGGCAAAGTTCCCCGTTTTCCTTACGATTTTGATGCGAAAACAGCGCCGAAAACTTTCGGCGAAGAGTTGTTGCCACCTTTCAAATTTTTTACAATATTTATTACAAACTTAAAACATCTTACTCAACTTTCAACTTGAAAATCCTTTAAAACAACAAATTGCATGTTGTCAGTTGTGGAATAATAAAAGAATTTATCTTGAATTTCTTTGTAATCATCTTAATTATTAAACCATTTATGTATTTGTTTAATTATTTAGTTTTCAGCTCAATTATTGAACCAAAGTGGCCACTTTTGCAATATGACTTAAAGAACAGCTGATTGATATACGGCACTAATCAAAAAATACAAAAAAGGTACCTCATGCAAAAACAGCGAATATTTTCCGATATACGGCATCGGAAAATATTCGGCATTGCATGAATACCACTAATAGATATTGAAAATATCCATATTTCGTGTTTGAGTTCTTCGTACTTGTTGTACACGAATAACGATTTTTGATATATTTAAAATTAATAAAAAACATATAAATTTCGAAAGACTGCAACTGATATAATAGTCTGAGAGCAAGATCTTATAACTATTGTAGTTTTTAACCAATTGTCGTGATTTCTTTGATTTTCGGCTGCAAACCGTGAACAGGGTTTAAGCATGTTCTTGTCAAGGCATCAAAGTTCCATATGTATCGATTGAATTTTATTACACTTTCATTTAGGCTATTATTATTCAAAAGTACGTTAAATAGCCCCACCTAAGCACTTAACTGCTAACTAGTTCTATCTAACTTTAAGCTCTTTCATATAACACCCAATGATATACATATATCAAAGAACTCTTTGCATAAATAATCATAAGTAATTAGATGCTTTCAAGGAAATCCTAATCAAAAACATGTGTTGAGCTACGGCATGAAGCGAAGATATCCGAAATATTAAGACATGCGTAGTGATCTAGCTTATTTGTCGTTGTTTTGATAGTTTTTGTCAATGATAGCGTGTCAGAGGCCACCAAAACTATTGGTTGGTAGGTTTTTATCATTGCAATTAGTACCTATTCTGAAGTATTTATAAATTGAACATCATTTGTAATACTTAACAAGAAATAAACTATGAAGTTTAAGCTCCTTTTTTTAGTGCAACAGACGCACACACAAAAGTACACAAACCAAGACAAGTGAACATTTTGAATCACACTTGAATTGACTGATCAATTAACACTTTGGCACGGAAAAAAACATTTTATTTTTTTTTAAATAATTTCATACTAATTTTATAAAATCACATTTACATTCGCAGAAATAAAGTTATGGGAAACATAACCAGAAATTAAAATTGAAGAAGTAGTTGAAGATCAAAAAGCACTTGAAATTATAAAGAGCCTAAGCAACTGCACATAATCAAGAGACAATGTTTGTGTTCGTTTTTTTAAAAATTTCTTTATTTTTCCAAAACTCACCACTCCACGAATAACCATTATGTATTTGTTTTTATTTTTATTTTGTTTTCTCAAAAATATTCTTCACTTTAAAATGAAGTAGTTTCTTTGAATTTAAAAAAAATTTTAAATTATTTTGGTATTTTGCTACACTATATTTTAGAAGTTCAAGTATCCGTTTTATAGCTATTTCCGTTCGATAGTTTAATATCCGCCGCCAGCAAAACTTTTAATGCGGGATCGTCTTCCCAGCAGCTTCTATTTATAACTGCTCGCAACCAAAAGAGTCCATAATGATCGGCAATAACTTCACGTTGTAACATACTGTAGCCCGATCTCTCCCAAAAGCATCTTTGACATCAACTGACGAATTAAAGAAAAGAGAACGCGCCTGCGATATGTACGCCGTGCTCAAATGTAACTAACAATAAGAGCTTATAAACGTTTTATTGAACAACAGCTGGATTTCTTACCAGAGAGGTCGTCAAAAGTGCTAATAAGATAAATAATAATAAGATCGAAAATAAATTCGTAAATAAATCATAATTTATGATATATGTGTAATAAAATAATTTGTTAATTTAACAAGTTAACCATTTTATACGACTAGTGCTTAGATCTTATTCTATGTCTTCATTAACAAAAACAAAAACAACAAAAAAAAGAGAAACAGTTTCGATAGTATCGTAAATGTAGACGTAGAATTCCGTTTAAGTTCACTCAGAGAAAAGTTTCTCCGAATATGATAAAAAAGGCTATGCTATTTAGAGAAAAATGGTATGGATTTTGCTACCGAGAATGCTTTTCTCTAAATGTAATCTTAAACATTCCATAATAATCCATTAAAAGCTTCCATGAAAAAGAGATATATCTAAAAATATATCAGGGGTATTCACACTGACTTGGGTAGTTGGGTACGGGCAAATTGAGTACTTTTGATTACTGCGAGCACCCTAACTGCAATTGAGTACTTTGTAGAATAACAGCTGATGAGCAGGGCTGCCACTCTCAAACATTTTTTTCTACCAAATTTCATCCAAAAATTTACCAAAATGAAAAAGAATTTACCAAACACAAAAAAATTTTATTTTGGAGTTAAAGAAACAATACTTTTATACATATTTTTTAATTAAATTAACATTTATTATTCGATTAAAGATGTTTCATCGCTTTTCACATTGGTCGCCCTCTTTCTAATAATATATCTAAACAGAAAAACCATAATCGCTTAAAATATTAATTTTAAGAAAATCAATTTTTAATAAATAAAAACTTACTTACATACAGATAGCGTTGACAGCTGCTTATTTTCTCTTCAGAAGGAAACTGGCTGCTGTCAAAAACAGCAGTAAAAAGAAAAGTTACTGGCCATTATACAAAAATACAGATAGCATTGACAGCTGCTTATTATCTCTTCAGAAGGAAATTGGCTGCTGTCAAAAACAGCAGTAAAAAGAAAACAGTTACTGGCCACATTCAGCGTAGTCAACTGTTGAGACAGTGTACCTAGGTGGGCTATGTCTTAGCTTCATGGGTTGCTATATGAAGCGTCTTAAAGTTGTCAAGTTGACGAAATGTTAGTCTATGTACTATTTATGTATAGCCTATTATACTATTACAATAATTCATACTATTTATTTATAATTTTTCTATTTTAAGTGCATATGTAATTCATGTGCATATTTTTGATTTTTAAATACTTAAAAATATCTAATAATAAACTGCATTCTAAAAAAATATATAGAACTTATAAGTATTTTACTATATGTTGAAAATTATTTCCCACCATCTCAGATTGATGTATATGTAATTAATTAACACAAATTCAAACTTGAAGTTTTAATTTCTGAACAGTTGAGTCAGTAGCGTACATTTTAGCGTCTCCCACTTCATCAGTTTTACTGAGCGCTATCAAAATTTAATTTTACGCAAGTGTTGGCAATATTGAGTATGCTGAATGTGCCCTTTGTATTATGTTGTCTTCTTATGAGCGCTCTCTTCTTCGATATTTTTGACAATTTGAAGTAGTCGACGGAAACGTCAATACTACCTGTATTTTTGTATCATGATCTTAAGCTGGAAGTTCATTCGATGCTTTTGCGTTTTTCATCCGTATACTCGCTAGAGCAATTTACGCAAGAAAATGATGGTAGAGTTCAATCACTGCGTTTTACGTTAAGAGCAAGCAAGGGCTGCAACATTATAAAACAGTTTTTATGTTCTTAGCGTCATATTTCTTAATTATTTTTATTAATTTTACACAAAAATACTCAAAATGTTTTAATTTATAATCATAAAAATTTAAATTCTAAGTATTCCTGTTTACAAATTATCAAGAAAAAAATCTAGGACATGTAAAATTTTTAAGATCTATGTGTTAGAGCCATCCCTGAAAGTAATTGCTTCTGACCATGATATAAAAACCAGGTATTATAAAAAGCGGCTGCGCTGCCAAGACGGAGGCATGATGTGTCAAATACAAGTAGTGTAATCATAAGAAGAAGTAAACAGGGATTTTTTCGTCTTTGATCTTGCACTTTCTGATAACTTTTGCACTAAAAGAAAGGTATTTTTCTGTTGTTTTACTTGCACATTTTTAACATTTTGTAAAAGGTCAACACTTATATTTTAGTAAACAGCAATATTTTCCAACTAGAGTAAACAAGTAAAATTTGTTTGTCGTTATTTTAAAACAATTCCGCTTTTATTTTAGAATAATTAGGAATATTACGTTAAAATATTTCACAAAAGTTACTAATAATATAATAAGGGTATTCATGCAAAGAGGCAAGAATATAATTTGGGCAATTAGTTATTTTTATCAGGCAGGTTGCATGAGCATCCCTTAAAAGTCGATTGAGCATTTGCATCATATATCAGCTGTTTGCAAGTTCAGTGTTTGCTTTTTGCAAATGAAGTATATAAATATTTTTTAATTCCTTCAATTCACAAAATTTCCATTCTTACCTCTTCCATTTTATTTAATTATATTTAGAATTTTGACTATATCTTCTCCTGCTTCTAATTTGTCTTTTGCTTTAATAAAATAAATCAGCTGATTGATGTTATAAGTTTGCCTGCTCGTTTGCTCAGTTAAATCGTTGAGCAAAGATATCTGGTTTGTGCAAAAGCTTCTTCATACAAACTCTGACAGTTCATTTATAAGGAGAATAAACTTATATGGCTTATACCGTTTATAAGGGTTTTGCCCAGTTGCATGAATACCCTTAATATAATGATAAAGTTTACGCAAAAATATAATAAATATTGCAAAATATTTCCAACTTTAAGGAAAACACATAAATAGAAATATCCCTGTTTTCATTTATTATTGTACAAGAAGCATCATTGTTTTGGCATCAAATCGTAATTTTGACATTCTATGCCTCCAATGACAGTTGAGCCCTCGCGTTTTATACTACCTGGTCATTATATCATGCTTCTGACTTGTTACTTTACTTTCTTCTCGCTTTTCGTTATAAGTAACGAGCTGTCAAAAAACGCTGTCAAAAAATATTTTCAACTTTCTTGCGTAACTAACGTTTTGCCAGCGTAACGTTCACAACCATTGAACTCGATCCCATAAGCTTTCACATACTTCTATTTTATAACGCCAGCGAGTAAACGGATGAAAAACGCAAATGCATCGAATGAACTTCCAGCTTTACTCCCCTTTTCCATACGGCAAGTTTTATTGCCAGAAAGTTTTCAATTCTCTTTTCAACTTGCTATTTGCGTTTCCACTCAGCAAGTTTTCTTGAGCAATTCTGAATAAAACTAAAGTGAAACTTCAAAGAAAGAGCAGGACAAAAGAAAAATTGGCGGTACGAGCAAGTCTGTACTCGTCCCCTCTCGTCACGTTCCGATGCCTACAAACTCGACTTGCCAGCAAGAAAAATTGCCGTGTGGAAAAGGGGTCTTAGCGATCCATCAATTTCTTTGCTAAGCCGACCATCTAAGCAACTGCCAAATTCAAATTTTTGTCATTTTGCTTTGCGTTCATTCGTGTAATTTAACTTGATGCGTTTAATTATATATTTTCAATTATTTTCAATCCTAAGGATGGTGCTGCACAATGAGCATGATTAATATAATTTTTATACAATCATTTTTTGATCTGCAACTTATTTTAAATTTTCATTGATTTTAAATTTACCAAACCAAAAAAAATTTACCATTTTATCAAGTCGAAATCTTTTTACCAAATTTGGTAATATTTTACCAAAACGGCAGCCCTGCTGATGAGCGATGATTGACAGCTAGAAAAGAGTTGCCACCATATTATTCATGTCATTTTATGGTCGCAAAATATAGGCCATTGTACGGGCGTAAAAAAGCTATTTTATATAGCAGTAATTTTTATCGTGAACTTTGCGACATTTAATAATTTTTATCTCAAAAATTTTAAAATAACTCATTTTAACACATTTGTCTATTTTATTCACTTATAATTTGTTTACTTTGTCTTAGTTTTTTGTCAATTCAATTATTGCCTACTTTTGGAAAAGGTGGTAACCCATGAAAAAAGTACTCAATCAATCTACCCAAACAAGTCAGGGGGTCAGGAAGAGTAGATTGGTAGATGGGTGCTTGGGTAGAATGGCACTTTTACAAAAACAAAATGTATGGCATTTGCCAATCTACCCAACTACCGAAAGCAGTGTGAATACCCCTATCGTTTTTAAGAAGACCTTTTATTTTTGAGAAAAAAATTGTTTTTATTGAAGAAAATACTTCTCATAGAGAGTTTTTTATCAAAATATAACAACAATTTTTAATTTTCAATAAATTTTTCTCTATAAATGAGAATTTTTTTGTGCGAAAAAAATACTTATCATTATTAGAGTCATGAAATATTTCCATTTCCCACAAGTGAAGAAATATTTCTTGGAAAATATGAAAATTTATTCTAATTAAAGAATATTTTATTTGAAAAAGATAAAAATTGGTGCTATCGAAAACGGAGAAATTTTTTATCGGAGTAAGATAGGTTTTTTTTTCTGTGTGTAGTGCTGTTTTTTTATTATTATTTTTTTATTGCATAAAATAAATTGTGATTTCATGATTTTAACCCTGGATCACTAACCTATGGCTGAGTTGCGTCACAATTAACTTAAATGCTCTAGATTGAGAAATCTTACTCCAGATCAGCAAAACGTGTTCGATGAGCTACTTTTTTCTACTTTTACTTGCTCTGATTTGCTCTTGATCTTTCTTTTATGAAGCTACTCTAAGTAACACTTTTTGCTCTTTTCAACTCTACAACTTTTTGTGGTGCAAGAAAGAGCAGCAAATAAATAAATCAATTTTAAAGCAATATTTGTTATTTTGCTTACTTTTGACTTCAAACTTGCCCTTTTTTCGTTATTTCAAATATCTGCTCTGAAAATGTTATCAACGACTTTGTTCAACTGCTCTCCTCGGTTCTCCTCTGCACTGAGAATTTTTCAACGAACACACCTTAGGTGTTTTCCGCCCACAAGAAAAATTCGCAGTTATAGGTATAAGGTACATTGACATATTTCGTACAAATGCAGCATCAAGTATACTATTTAAGTGGTACATACAAGAACCCAATGCGCTCAATGCCAAAACAATAACAACACAAGCAAAAACAGCAAAAAGAGCAGGGACAACATAAGCAGCTAATGATTGATTTTCCCATATAAAAATGTAAATTTTGTATTCTTAGATTTTGCTTTTTTGTGGCTTTAATAAAATAGTGACAAAATCCAAAATTAGATATTCGTTAAGCTAATGATGTATCTGATCTTTTAGCATATACTTTATCTTTGAATGATGTGTAGTAAAGGTTGTAAGTATACCTTAAAGTGTTACCCAAAAACGTTGCAAGTGCTCGAAGAAATTTGTAAAAACGACCCAATGCAAACCGCGCAGTTCCACATAGGTTCCACAAGAGCTTACCGAAAGAAAAAAAATGCTCAAACTTCTGGTAGCGTGTTCATTGCGACATAAAGTGGAACCGTTTTTGAAGAGAATTGTCGGTTGTGACGAAAAATGGATCTTATATGTTAACACTGCTCAACAATTTGGCAACTTTTTCGTGCTGCACGAACTTTGAAAACTTATACTGTTTAAGCATTTTTCCCATGTTATGAAACTGCATTTTTTGTTTATTTGGCCTCAGATTTTTTGTGATTTCGGATTTTGTTTTTTTACGACTTTGATCCTGTTTTTGTGCACTAAAGTTCAAACTACTTAACACAGAGCAAAAAGAAAAAACCATCTTATAGAATATGAAACCCCACTGCATTGTAATCCCACAGTGGGGTATTTTTTATTTTTTGGTCTGTGACACATTCAGGTTCAAAGTAAAATTTTCGTTTTTTTTTAAAAAAATTTTACTCTTACAAGATTTTTTTTTGAAGTGAAACTTCTTTGGCGGCGAATGAAATTTCAAGGTATCTTATTCGTGACGCTAGGCTAACGTTTTCAATGCATATGAAAATTTTCTAAAAATGATAGCCGCTAGCGAGAATTGAACCCAGACCATCGATGTTGACAGTCGGAAGCTCTACAATTACGACACATGTGCTCATGATAAACAGGCAAGCATAATGTAATTAATATTCAACGCGTAACATTCCATCCGTAACATTAATATCCATCCTAAAAGTATGCACGGAAAATTTATTTCTTCAAACGAAAATATTTAGGCACATCTAGTGGGAAAAACTTTACTGCCTGTTCGCTGCATAATAAGCTTAAAGCCTAATTTGGTTCGTTGGTTGTTATCAAAAACTTGATAGATGATTGACAATATGCAAAACAGTTAATTCAATATAATATTAAAAGCAAAAAGTGTTAAAAATGCAATATTTAAGACTGCCAAGAATAGTTTTTGCCATGCCAAAAAAAGTCTGAAAGCTACGAAAAATAACTAAAACAGGAGCAGAACGCGTTTCGTGAATATAAATAGCGAAATCTAGCTTTTAAGAATGCAGCCGCAGCTAGGTCTGCAACTAATGTGGTTGCAACATCGGCTGAGTCCAAAATACATTTTTACGAAGTATCAGTGTATTTTGGTGAATCTGCAAAGAACCAATTCCCAGAAAAACACACTGATGCTTTGTAAAAATGTATTTTGGAACTCAGCCATCATCTCAACAAAATTTCATAGCCAACCAAGTTGATACACTCAACAATCGACGTTCGCTGCTTTACGAGGCTCTCACTCAACATAGCAACTATTATGATCAGGAAGCAAAACACAATAATCAACAAGATTTGCCTCTGCTTTCGGAGGCTGCGTCAACGAGTGCTATGCAAATGCAATTTAGCATTTAAAAAGTTACAAAGTTGAGAAGACATTCGAAAGCAACTAAAACACCAACTGAACTAAAACAAGTACCGAAAATAACTGTTGTTTTATAATTTTCAAATGAAAAAATTGTTGAAAGACTTTTTCTAATATTATTATGTTACAAATGTCCTCAGCCTCACGAATATTAATTTCCTTTTTAATTTTAGACTGATTCTTTAAAAGTTAAAATATAACTGTTATTTTTTGCCTTTTATTTTTTCGGGGAAAAATTAAGGTTACTTTTGACTTTTATTTTATCGGCAATTTGTGTTTTTTTAAAGGCCGCTTGACAGATTGAACTGTTGACACCATGTGTAAAATGTCTCACCGATGAGATGAAAATAATGGTATCAAAAGTTTTTTAGTCGGTAAAATGACTTTAAAAAAAATATGAATTAACTGTTATTTTTGACTGGAAAAATAAACGGCAGAAAATAACTGTTATTTTTGACCGATAAAATAAGTCAAAAGTAACTGTTATTTTTGCCCAAAAAACTACAAGGCACAAAATAATTTCTGTTTTTCTCAGAAAAAATTAAATTAAAAGAAAACAGTTAATATGTGACACGTTCGATAAAAACCATAGCCGGTATGGTCCCTGGATATAAATATTGAATCAACAGATTGTTAATCCATTTCGTATTGATTGAATTTCTTTTCAGATACTTTCTCTCTCTATTTCACACTTAAATCTTTATTATTTCTAACTGTTTAAGTAGTTTCACTTCTACCACGTGTACGTTGCTACACGCGAGTTTTTTTTTTATATTTTAAGTAATATATAAAAAAATAATTTTGATCGTATTTTATATTAAATTTGCTCAATTTTGTTACCAAAAACATGAACATTCTTCGAGAGGAAAATTAATATGTCATATGTATGGATAGTCATATGTATGGAATGAGAATGACATTTAGGTGCAAGTAGAATACTAAGAGTGCTAAATGTTTGGGTTGGTGAATACCCGTAATAACTTTTAAAATATCTGAAGCGTACGCTTATTTCATAAAAACCGAGTCCTTTTCCACACAAGTTACAGCATGTTTGAACAACACTCATCAAGTAAGCATGTTTATTCTCTATTCAAGGATTAAATAAATGTATCTAGTATCTAACAAAAGAGAAATAGTTATAATTTTTATATTTTTCTTCTTTACTAAAGAATCACTACCACCAACTTTGATCGATATTTTTGTACAATTCTATGACCTATAAGCTTAATACATTTCCATTTGACAATTTCAACACTTCAACACACACAATAAAGCAAAAAAATAAAATTGCCATTTTTGCTGAAATGCGACTCATTCCACACTAAGTCATAAATCTGAACAATGAAGTATTTCTTGACCGATATGTTTCAGTGCAAACACATAGAGGTCATCAGATTTGAGAGTAGCCAGGTTCTTCAATATTTAATTGTTTTCAATGGGTAACTTGGTTACTTAAGTATTTGTATTATGGTTACAAATACTTATTTTTGCATGATTATGGTTGAATAATACGTGTGCATAGAATGCAATTTCATAAAAAGGGCTGCGAATTAAATTGTCAGTTGACTTGGGGTATTGTTGTTTTTGTTAGCAAAGCCGGCAAGGTTGCTTTTGGCAATGTGTGAATTCGAATTAATTATTGAGTTAGCAAGTTTACGATATGTGGCAGCCCCTTGTATAAATAAGCTAAGCAAATATTTATTAGTAGTTTTATGGTTTTAATGCAGTGTAATAATGAAGCGATTAGCGCAATGAAGTGAAGTGCATCTTATGAAAACAAATAATAACTGTGTTTGAAATTTATTCAAATATGAGATATGAATGCATTGTACTTGTCTGACATGTCTCTCATAAATATACATAGTAGAAAGTTATGCCTGTTTTATTTTTGTTATTAAATTCTATTTAAAACTAAAATCATAAATTGAATGCAAACTATGTTAATTTTTATTTTGTATTATAATAACTTTGCAAAAATAAAAAGAAAGTTAAAATCCATAACATAAATAAATAAGTACATCCGTTAGAAATTCAGCTTTTAGCTGCCTTAGCCCACTGTCTTCATTTTTGCTGTCAGTATACTTTAGTATAGTACGGAACGAATATTTAAAAAACTATTGCATAGTTTTAGGGGCAGCTAAGATAATCAATGTTTAATTGTACTACGAAATAAAAAAGTGATGCTTATGGCTTTGTTGTAGTCAATCAATAAGAAGCATACTTTTGAGCAATATTTGAATTTGAATAAACAGTCAGTTGCTAATGTGTAAAAATAAACTTTTATTGAAATGAAAATGCTTTTAAATCAGTATATCTACAAAACTACTTAACTAACAATACTTCTAGTCATAATCTATGCTTCTATGTACAAAACCACAATCTATTTAAAATACTACAGCCATAAAAAATATCAGCGTCTCCAAAAATCCAGATATGATTAAGTGATGGTATACAATAGCTCGCACCCTGCTCCCAAATTGAACCTAATGACCTGCATTGCCGACTTTAAACGCTGATTGCAGCAAACTTATAATGCCCACCTTTAGGCAGAACCAATAAACTACGCCTGCCACAAATGAAGCCTTGCAGAAGCGATCCAAGAAATACATGCTAGAAATAAAGTGTTTTCAAATTATTTGCTTTGGATTAAAAAACTTCTATGCAAATTACATTTTAAGCTGAGCCTTTGCTCTTGGAAGTGACGATAATGGTTCCTTCATAACATATTGACGACCGCCAAGTATAGTGGTGCGTATGTAATCCAAGTCATTGACATCGTCAGTGTTAATTTTGAATCTAGAGGAGGATTAAAAAGATGTGATTTTTATATGTTCATGTAATTTTAAACCATTTAGTACTCTTTACGATCTGCTGTTGACAGATCTTTGTAGATTTGTTGAAAATTTGTCGATTTAAAATCCCAAGAACGTGTTGTAAAGAATTGCAAAACTTCTAAGCCGTTGGCAATTTTTGTTTGAACACGCACCATGCTGTGCAATAGAAAATACATGTCTTCAATACTTAAAAATTTGATTACTTTTAAATAGAATGCATACAAACGGCGTTGTCCAAAAATAAAAAGAAGAAAATCAACCAGATATGCCGGAATCCACATAAACATCACAACACAAAACCAGTGATAAACTTTGTTCATTGTCATATTGCCATCCGGATACCATAATCCTACTTCAAAGGGATATTCCATGGCAAAGTCACGGCCGACATCCATGACCCATTTCCAAGTGCGTTTCTTCTGCTCAGACACAGTTAAGTTATAGACTGGAATGTGTTCTGGCCTTAAGAGAAATATGCAATGTACAAAGTGACATATGTTTAATAACAAAAGAATATTTCTTTCCTTTTTAAATAAATAAAAAAAAAATTTGTAATAATTATTTACATACTTCTTTGCCAACAAATTGAACTGATATGGTAAGAGAATTAGTCCATTGATAGCGGTATCGACAGGAATTATCTCGGACTTGAATTCGCCATTGCATAGCATTGAACGTATAACACCTTTACCAGCTCCAATCATTACACCCACCGGTCCATTCATGTTATCGACCCAGCCGGGCACCGGCTCCTGCACTGACGGAGTTACTGCATTGAGGTGAGGAAGTGATAAGCATTTAGTAAACATAGTGATAAAACACAAGCGTTTTCCAAGTAAACATTAATGTGCTTAGAGAAATTAGTTAAATATATAATACCTATCATTATGTTTAAAGCACAAAATTTTGAAGCAGAAATCAAAGTATTTTTTATCGAATTTTTGAGATATTTTTGAAAATTGGCGAAATCATGAATTTTCATTAAATTTCAGATTATATTGGTAAAAATATCGCGTGTTTTTGCATTTTAGGATTATTGGAAACCAGAGCCAAATGCAAATTTCGGTTTTGAAAACAGCGCGTTGAAAGCTTTATATTAAAAAAAAAATTCTGGGTCTTAGGTTCGGTAAAATTTTATTAGTTTATTTATTATCTTTTAGTTCTCGACATAAAATCTAGCAAATTTTAATGCTTCTTACTATTTTCTCCGAAATTTATGCCTTTACCTCAATTCGAGTTGTTAGCCGTTTCATAAGGAAATTTCATAAGGAAAGAATTAAAGAATGGTTAAAGCGTGGTACCATGGATTTGGCAAGATTCGAGCCCGGGACCTCTGGGTTGGCAATCAAGCACGCTTGCCACATGACTAAAGAGGCCGCCGAATACTTATAAATAGTAGGTACTCAGAAAAAAAGTTCCTTGTAGTTTTATCTCAATCCGGTTCTCAAGCATAACATTCGTAGCATAAACCGTTTGCTTACAAAATTCTGCCGGAATTATTCATCTATTGGAGTTTTTAGACCTCATAGCTCGTATCCCAGAACAGCCAGTCAATAAATTGGTGGGGCAATTTTACTTTGGAAAACATGTAGAATACGAAAGTAAATTTTTGTTGTATTTTTTGTTATTAGTGGCAGCCGTGCCCGTGCGTGCTTAGTATGTGGCGTGCAGGCCAACGAATTTCGGTTGACCGGGGTTCGAATCACCATAAGTTCGAATAAGGAAAACATAAGTTTTCATGAGCCGTGATTTGATATACAAAATCATGGAAGTGGGACTCAGAAATTGGTTAAATGTACCTGCGTATCCATAGCAAATGATATAAAGCATACTATTAGCATGTGGATAGTTAAGAAAACAGGTTTAGCTACTGATAATTGCATGAATTATCTGATATATCTGTATGGGTAAGGAGTATATGTAAATGATGATTACTTATTTCCGACGATATGACATTTATGCCCAAAAAAATTGGTCTCATAGAGGATAATATGATCCTGTATTTGTGGACACAATTCTTCAAGAAAATTTTGTATTCCTGACTAATCCAAGTTTTATCATCTGATTAAGATAAGGATATGCAGTCAACAAATGCGTATTCCACAATACTTTATACTGGAATGATGATATGACTCCGAGTTGTCTAACTTAATTATTGAGACAACTACGCGTAGTCATCCAATTAAGTATTCGGCAGTATTATTATACTGGAATGCTATGATAAGCTTGATTTATTCATGTCCAGTTTTGTTAAGAGCTCATTCCAGATAGGAAACTCATTTTTTCAAAGGACTATAGAGGGCTGCCACTTCGGGGAGTTTCATATTTTCTGTGGTAAACTCAATGTCGCGAGCTAGACAACGAGTCGTCGCACAGTGTTGCGTCTAGTGGACAAAAATCAAAAATTTTTTTTCATCAAATCATACAAAATGGGTATCGTTGTAAAGGAAATACTCCAATTAAGAAGAATTTAAATTTTTAGTTCCATTAAATAATTTTTGGAGACGCTACACCTGTTTAAAGTCAATACAATTTCATAGTTTTTTTATGGTACAATTTTCGTTTCCGAGCACTTAGGCAAATTTTTTTTTGTTAACTCATTTTTCAAGATATTTTAATATTTTTAATTTTCATTTAAAGTTAATTTATAGTAAAAAATAAGGTTTTTGTTATTGGGAAGAAAAAAGTTAAATTGAATTTTTTCAAAAATTTCAAAAATTGATAAAACTATGGAAAAATAAAAAATTTTGTTAAATTTATTAGTCAGCTTCTTCCAAGTTCCGCTGAGATCACCTTTGAAACCAACAAACATTGTAAGTATGGTTTATTATCTTTTAGAATCTATAAAAAACTTTTCCGAATACGTCCGATTCTTTGAGTAATCGAATTTTTAAAAATGGTCCAAAATGCAATTTTTCATAATTTTTCGAAAAATTGTTATTGTTTTAACAGCAATACAAATGTAAACAAACATGTTTCTTATCTATTTTATTAAAAAATGATCTAAGTCTGTTTTTTTAGATATTTTTTTTATATTATAGGACATGTTTTGAATAATATGTATTTTAATATATACAAGAAATATATCATACCGGAAAAAAAACTTAATTCATTTTAGAAATAAGCGAACAATTTTAAAAATTTGTACCCTACAAGTTAAAGAAGGGCTTTAAAGATCTTGCAATAATTATTGGGCACAAATTAACTAAAAAATAAAAGATTCATATTTAATTAATTGTATTTTTCGGAAATATATATATTTTTTTTGCAAACATATATTAACGTAATAGTTTTTTAGGCAATTACTGGAAATTACGTAAATTTTTTTTTAAGTAGAGTACACCTATGATTACTATTGCCACCCACAATGCATTTACCGTTTTTAATTAAACATTTTACATAAAAGTTTAACGCGAGATTTGTAGTAAAAATGTCATATATTTTTAATAATTCCGATTTATTTAATAGTTGGATTAGTGCTGGACCACGAGATAAAGTATCTTTCATCGTAGCTTTTGTTAAAGAAAAAATTGATGAAAGAGTATTTGATGAAAATCAAGTAAAACAAAAAGTATGCGTTTTTTGTCAAAAACTTCAAAGAAAGTGGATTGAGTGTGGTTACAAAAAAGAATATTTTTTAAAAAAAAATTCGAATTGGCTAAATCTCAAAGCTTTCGAATTTTCACATCCAGATGATGTAAGTAAACAGCTTTAAAGAAAATAAAATATTTTTAATATAAAAAGTTAAAATTAATCTATAATTCAGCAACCTAGTACAAGTCGCGGAAGGCCTCAAATGCAATTTCACTTGGCATCAGAAAAAACAAAAAAAAGGAGAATAGCTGATATAGCTGGTGAATATTCTGCGGAAGAGTTAGATTTTGCTTCCCAATTTGCTAAAACAAATAGCAATCCTGAAAGTGAGCCTAGAAAAAAAAAAAGTTTGTCACCAATGGAGGCATTAACGCTGTATATGGATTTGGACCTTTCTGTAGAAAAGTACAATATTTTGCGAAAAACAGTGAACAAATTGCATGAAAATTGCTTTCCTAGTTATTATGCTATACAGAAATTAAAAAAAACGTTAGTACCGCCAGTAATAGCTTCAGAAAATTCTGCTGAAGTTCCTTTAAAACCTTTAATGCGAAAGACAGCAGAAAGTGTTTTGAGTTTATGTAAACCTAATTTACTCCAAAACAAAGTTACACTTATCTGCAAGTGGGGTATGGATGGAAGTTCTGGCCATAGTCGGTATAAGCAGAGTTTTTCTTCAAGCGAGTTCAACGATGAGTTCTTATTTTTAATTGCTTTTGTTCCAATAAAGTGAGTAACTTTTGTATAATTTTATATAGTAAAAAAACATTTTTATTACTTTAGATTAATTGACTCAACATCCAGAAATGAAATTTGGGTCAATGAAAAATGCTCTTCCACTCTTTTCTGTAGACCTGTGAAATTTATCATGGCAAAAGAAAATAAAAATATTATTATTGGAGAAAATGCTGCTATGAAAAACCAGATAAATGAGTTAGAATGCGACATAATCGATCTTGATGGAAGACCTATTGAGGTCTCATACATAATGCACTGTACAATGATAGATGGTGCCATTGCAAATATTCTAACTGAAACCAATTCAACAAGTAGATGTTTTATATGCAAAGCAAGTCCTATTGAAATGAATCGAATTGATTTGGTTAAAACTCCAAATATAAATCATTATGAGTATGGACTTTCAACACTACATTGTTGGATAAGGTTTTTTGAATGTTTACTGCATATAGCCTATCGATTGGCATTTAAAAACTGGCAAGTAAGAGCAGAACATAAAACGGTTTTTGCTGAAACTAAAGCACGAATACAAAGAGAGTTTAGAGAGAGACTGGGCCTGCTAGTGGATTATGTAAAAACAGGTTATGGCACCACAAACGACGGAAATACGGCTAGGAAGTTTTTTTTAAACTATGAAGTATCTGCAGAAATCACAGGACTTAACAAAGATCTTATATACAACTTTGCATTAGTGTTAAGAATCCTCTCATGTGGCAAAATCATTAAAATTGATGAATTTAGTAAGCTGCTGAGAAAAACGAGGAACTTGTACATAGAGTGCTACAATTGGTATTATATGCCTTGCTCTGTACACAAAGTTTTAGTACATGGATGCGAAGTAGTAAAATGTTTCGATTTACCAATAGGTGACTAAACTTTTAATATTGTAGTTTGAAGTAATTCGATCTAAGATATATTTTTTCACAATAATTATTTTCGCAGGAACTTTATCTGAAGAAGCTTTAGAAGGAAGCCACAAAAATATTCGATATACTCGTCTTAATCACACGCGGAAGTGCTCAAGAGAAAATTCCAATACAGATCTTATGACCTATTTGGTAATCTCATCAGACCCTCTTTTATCTTCTCAAAGAAAAAATAAATATAATAAAAAGATAATTGAGGAAGATTCTAACATCAATTTGTATATTTATAATGAAAATAAAGATGAAGATTAGCACTTTTTTAATTCAAATAATGTACATAAAGAAAATATTAAATAATTATTAGTAAAATTAATATTTGCATTTTATTATTCAAAGCGAATATCTTTCAAAAAGAAGAAAACGTCAATGTATTAAAAATATATAAGTTTTTCCAGCATAGTTTAGTACAAAAATACTCTTACAAAAATATTTATATCTTTTAAACTATATAACATATTTCAAAGCAATAATTTTTTTTTGATAAATCATAAACCATATATTAAACCAAAATTAAAAAAATTGTAAATTTAAGAATTTTAAATATGGTAATAATATTTTAAAAAACTTAAAAATCTCAAAAATTGAAATTTATAACCTTAATTTAGACATGATGGAATTTATTTTTTTTAAATTTTTTTTCATATTTGATATCAGCGACCTTAAATAATTCACCACTCCAAATTTCATCCAAATCGGACGACTCCTTCTATTTTTGTCCAACTTTTGTATGGGCTCGCAACACTGTGCGTCGTGGCGCTGCGCTTCGTACAGCCAGGCTGGCATATCCTATATCCATAAGGTTTTAGGTCAGTCTCGCTTCGATCAATGAAAGTGAATTGAATTCAACCTCAAATGAAGCAGGTCTTCTCTAAACACACCTGGGTTTAACAATGCCAAAAAGAGTTAACAATGCCATGTAAAGCTTCTAGAGAACATGAACTTCAACCGCTCGGAGTCGGCATAAAACCTGTAGGTCCAGTGCTCAGTCAATTGTGTGCAAACATTTAATAACACACATAACATTATTGATCAACAGAATCTCGGTCAAAGTTCTTTCGAAGACTGAAATGGCAAACATTTAGTACAAATATAAAGACAACAAATACATTACATTCTAAATATCCCTATATAACAGTATATAACATATATTATGCGATATACAACATAAGACTAAAAATGTTTAAATAATTTTGTGAAATAATTTTGAATCTGAAAATGAATAAATAAAATATGAGTCTTTTAGCAATATTTTTATTTAAACAAATTTAGTTTATAAGAGCGCATTTAAAATGAAAAGAAAGAATAATTTAAAATTTTTTTTATTCTCTACCTCTAAAATGTATAACTATTTGTAATAAAATTTTCATGTTATAATAAATTAACAAAAATTCATATCTAGGTGAAGTAATGAAATAATAGCATTACATATAAGTAAATTCATACGTTAACGTATCCTGAAATAAAAAACAAATTACTAGAAGGCAAGCATTTGCAACTTCACTTAAAACATATCCAAAACTCCGGTCCACTTGAAGAGGTAGTAGAAGAACATACCAACTATCAAAGTCTTACAGACCTTATCTACAACATACATGCTGAAATAAAATTGTTTTGAATATAAAATAACGGTATTAAAGCAATTGTTTAGTATATAAATACATCTTTAGGTGCATTCTAGCTTTTGGCAGATCTTCTGGTTTTTCCTTAAGTATATATTGGCGACCGCCTAAAACACAGTTAATTATGTATCTCTCTTCGCTCTCCACTTTATACATGTCCATGTTAAAACTAAAATTTGATGTAAATATGTAATTGAAAACTTTAATCTCAACTCTTTTTTCCAAACATACATTTCCTTGTCTTGTTTTGACAGATCTTGCCATAGAGCAGCAAACTTGTGTGATTCGAAGCTCCATGCATGAAGTGTAAAAAATTGCAATACTTCCAGACCTGTTGTAATCTTTTGCTGCACGCGAACCATGCTTTATATTCAAAGAAACATTTTTAATATGTAGAATTATTTTGAACTTGAACTTGTAGCAAGTTAATACTTACAAACGCTTCTGACAAAGAATCAAGAGCAGAAAATCAATTAAGTAAGCCGGCAGCCAATGGAACATGATCATATTGAACTTGTGATAATATGTGTTGGTGGTGATGCAAGCATCCGGATACCAGAGCCCAGCATTCAATGGGTATTCTTGGCCAATTTTTTTACTTAATTGGACAACAGCTCCCATCGGCATTTTGCGATGTTCTGCGTTTGTAATGTTATAGACCGGCACTTCAACGGGCCTAGCAAGAGAAGTGAATAAAAAGCTTGGAAATAAACACAAGTAATAAAATAGTAATAAATGCTTACCTTGTGACGTGCTTGTTGAATTCATAGGGAATAACTATCAGTCCATTGATGGCATAGTCAACGGGAATGACTTCCGATTTGTTTTTCTCATCAACAAGCACTGAGCGAATGACTCCTTTGCCGCAACCAATCATGAGACCTGTTGGTCCATTGAGATTATCAACCCAACCTGTTAGAGGCTCAAAAGCGGCTGGCGATACTGAACGTAGGTAATGATCAAGATTGGACATTAATATGTTTTCAATAAAAAGTTGATGCGATTTTTTTACATACCACAAAACCACGATGCGTTAATAACATAGTTTTATAAATGTTTGAATGTGTGTTATTCGTTTCAGTATGGGTGTGAGTACGAGTGTGAGTGTGAATGTGTAAGTGAGTAAGTGTTGGAAACATTTGTGAAAGTGTTTATTTGCTTATTCTTAATGTGTTAGTGTTTTTAAAGTGTAGTGATGAAATAAGTCGATAGATCTGCTAGATTTCGAAAAATCATTTTTCAAAAGTCGTTGTAAAAGAATTCAAACTATTCATGTTTTTCGAAAAGAATTGAAAATTTTATAGTATCCTACTTTTTCGAATATTATCAATCGATCATTCGCAATTGT
The DNA here is from genome assembly GCA_958299015.1 of Tetanocera ferruginea. Classification (NCBI taxonomy): domain Eukaryota; kingdom Metazoa; phylum Arthropoda; class Insecta; order Diptera; family Sciomyzidae; genus Tetanocera; species Tetanocera ferruginea. The sequence goes on along the minus strand of OY282640.1, from coordinate 2,209,543 downwards.
TCATTATTCACATGTGCTTCTAACAATAGAAAATTATAAATGAAACGTTTTAGTAAGTTCCATTCCATTAAGTTCTAGAACATGACTTATTTTCGAAAACGTTAATAAATCAAATCCATGAAAATAGAAAAACAAATTCCTCTGAAGAATAGAGAATATATCTTTTAATATAGAAAGCTTTTATTGGGATCATACAATTCATAAATTCTTTAAAAAAGAAGGCTTCTCTGCAAGCACTAGCATCATTATACAAAATTTAAGTGATTCCTCATGACTCACTCTTCCAATCTTCTTTGATTAAACTGTTAGAATTCGAAAATATTTTTTGGAATTATAAAAGAACTCAAACTTTTCGTGTTTTTTCTAAAAGAATTGAAAATTTTATAATATTCAAGTTATTCGGATAATCAAATCCACTAAAATAAATGGAAAATTTCCTCTGAAGAATAATGAAAACATCCTTTAAGATAAAAAACTTGTTGGACCTTTTGGGATCATGCAATGTATAGTTTTTTAAACAAATAAGGCTTCTTGGCAAGAACAAATCAAAGTTTAAGTGATTTTTCATGACTCACTCTTCCAATAAGATCAAGAAGAGTGAAGATAAGATAGATGAAATAGGTGTGAAGATAAGATCACATCTATTTTTTAAATTCTTCAGTGGTACTCACTTATTTATTGCTGTGGCCGTGGCCATGCATGCTAAGTGTGTGGCGTGCGAGCCAATGGAACGCGGTAGCCCGAGTTCAAGCCTCACATCTGCCAGTAAATTTTGGAATTAAAAACTTTTTCTGATCGGCCGTCACCTCTCTGCAGACAATGGCAAACCTCAGAGAGTAAACAATGTTATATAAAGCTTCTTTAGAACATAAACTCTAACCGTTCGGAGTCGGCACAAATTGTGCACAAATATTAATTAACAACACAATTGATCATGAGAAGCTTGGACAAACTCCTTTCAAGGGTTGAAAAGGCCAATTCGTTTTTTCAAGTGGTATTCACGACATGGTTTAATTGCCTTGAATTGTTATTTCACGATCAATTGCATTCATGTGATGAATTCCCTCGAATTTTAAAAAACTTAATTTAATTTTAAAATATATATATAACTTAACAATACTATTAAAATTAGCAAAATACAATTTTTTTTTTTATAATCGTGAATACCCTTATGTAATATGAACCGTTAACTAATTCTATCTTTTGGATTCTTGATTTCTTAATTTGGATTAGCAATCATTTCGGTTTTGAAGCGAAAATGAAAAATATTTGTTTTTGTTTTCAATGTGTGAAGTGTATTTTTGTATTTGTTGAAATCGTGTGCTTAGAAAGTGTTGAAATTTTGTTCACTTATGTATCGATTTCACGTCCAAAGAACACTTGACTTTTTTATTAACTGTTAATTTTTACTTTCTGATGACTTCAACCTTTTATTGAACATTTCGTTTTTTTTTTTTTAATGAAAAGCAAATTTAAAGCAAGCTAAAAGCGGACATTTTGCAAGCGGCGTAACTGCACATAATTCCCGAATAGACACATTTCTAACATTCTAGACATTGACCATGAATGGCGCCATCGTATTGTAGGTCCAGTAGCAGAGCATTGAAACAATAATCGTCTTGCAGCTACGATCCAGTAAGTACATCCTGCAAGTATGAACAATTATCCTTATTATTCTTCGAACAACTCACTTTTCTCTCTTTCTCACATTTTAAGCTGCGTTCGCGCGCGTGGCAGTGATGATGGCGTCTCTTTCAGAATATATTGCCGCCCACCCTGTATGCAAGAGATCATGTACTCCTCAATATCTTGCTCGGTATCCATATTCATGTTGAATCTATCGTTTAGGGCACACAATAAAGCTACTCACAGTTGCACATAATATTTGGTACATACATTTTTTTGTCCTCTTCATCAAGAGCTCTCCAAACTCTACTAAACATGGGTGACTTAAAGTCCCAAGCACGCATTGTAAAGAATTGTAACATCTCTAGCCCAATTTGCACGCGATTCTGCACACGTAACATGCTGCAATAAGTCGCGTTACAGTTTGCCAAATTCACCGAAACCCCCCGATCGACACAAATAAACACTTACAAACGTTTTTGTCCCAGCAGAAAGAGAATAAAGTCAATCATATAGGCGGGCAACCAGTGAAAGAGTAAAACGTTGATGTTATGATGTAGTCTGTTGGTGGTAATGCAACCGTCAGGATACCAGAGTCCAGCTTCAACCGGGTACTGATAACCTATCTTCTTGCTGAGTTCGATAACAATGCCCCATGGCACTTTGCGGTGATCGGCACATGTTATGTTGTAGACTGGCACTTGCGCTGGGCTGTGAATACCTTTTATTTAAAATATGTACTTAGATGGCGGGTCAAGCACATACCGCTCTTCTGTGGCGAATTTGTAGGCGATTGTAATAAGACCGTTTATGGCATAATCCACAGGAATAACCTCAGATTTATGACGTGTATCAATTAACATTGAGCGTATGACTCCTTTACCAGCACCCACCATCAAGCCGGTTGGCCCATTAAGGTTGTCAACCCAGCCAGGCACAGGTTCAAATGCCGAGGGTGACACTAATGCGGCGGAACGTTTTCGAATTAGTGTGGAGGGTGTTTAAAGTGTATGTGTGTGTGGGATAGGTGGAGGCGGGCAATGTGTGTTTGATCTGGTTTACACCAGCCTCCTGTCCTTCCTCTATATTGTTCTAATTTAAGCAGTAAAAGCAGCTTGACGAGAAAAAACAAGTTCATGGTTCAACATAGAGTTATGTTTTTCTCGCTGAAGATTAGAAGGCAGCAAAAGATTTGGGCGGAGCTTTTCCGCCTGTTGATTATTAACACGAGACTCAATCATATTTGATCAAAGTTCTATCACTTATTTTAGTTTTGGCGGCGGAGTTCATCGCTATGCGCCCTAAGCAGTGGAGTTAAGTGTTGGCAAGAGTTTGAAGTTGTCGTTGGAGGTGTGTTTTATGGTTGTCAACCTTGAGTAATTCTCGTAGCGTGTGACTTATTAAAGCTGGCACCTTTGAGTGTTATATAAATTGGCACAAAATCATCGTTAAGCATTCGCTTAGTTGGTTGGGCTTAAATTTTTACAACTTATCTGTAGCACTAAGCAGCGGAATAAAGCATGTCATTGACGTATCACCAAAAAAAAAAAAACATTCACAAGATAACATTTTTTTCACTAACTTATTTTAATGTATAACCAACTGGGGCGGCATCAATGAAAGTTATATACAGCATTGAATTGGCACACCGGTAGGCAAAAATAAAAGCACATAAAACTTGGTAATCAAATGCACAGTTATCGGTAAGTCAAAGTGAGTGTGACAGTAAAAGAAAGCCACTCACTTTTCTTAAATTTCAAATAATTTTAGCAGATTTTTTTTAATATACCATTAATTAACGTTAGCGACAGTTTTTTAACGTTTAATTCAATTGTTTAAATATTTCCCAATCATAAAAAAGCGTCTTATTTAAATTAAACTTAATGCTTAAAATAAGTACCTATATAATTAAGCGTGAAATGAGGCAGAGCTTATGGCCGGAAATCCTTAACCAAGCAAATATTTTTAAAGCAGGCTTGATGTTGAAGTAAGTTGCCTTTGTTTAAAATATTAAAAAAGCTCAATCTTCTTAACCAACGGTTGCACCTGCTTCAATATATCTGCCAAATTTCCACATTTACTTATAACGCTCAAGTCAGAGAATGTTTCAGAATTGGTATCCCGCTTTTGCAAGTCAAACACGTAACACACAAATCCTGTCTTGGTTTCGTCATTTCCACGCATTCTTTAATACGATAAAGCAAGCAAACAAGGCAACTCTGATCGCGCCAATGAGCGCCATGTTGCAATAATAAAAATGAAAACATGCTATCGAGTGCTGGAAACTTGATCAGCAAGCAGCTTTGCTGGCCAATTCCAGGCGATTGCTTACATAACATAAAAGCTTAAATGAAAAGTATTTTTTAGAAAGGCAGCAGCACAAAGCGGCAAATTTTAAGCTGCCGACTTTTTTGCCATATAAGCAATCATTCGAAGCAATATTAAAAATTTGGCAATCGTAGAGCTCAAAATATGGCAGATATATTGCAGACTATAAGAAAAAGCAGCCTAGTAGCTTGCATTTCAACCAAAGATAACACCAAAACCACCAGGTTGATCGCACTTACCGATACTTGGTCTAGCTATAATCACTGGCAATGTCTGATAGTGATCACGCACGAGTAACTCGGACAGCCGCTTGGAGTAGGTATATGTATTGGGATGTGGTTTTAATAGATCTGGCGTAATAGCATCTAAAGTCTTGACGTCCATCCATTCGGCTAGACGCATCAAATCTTCTGGCTTGTGTGGAAAGTCATAAACCTTTTCGTACATAACCTCTTGATCGCAATTGCAGAAAGCAGTGGACAAATGCACAAAAGCCTCAAGGTGTTTCATCTGCTTGGCAATGTCCAGTGTGCGTTTTGTGCCTGTAGTATTCATATCAATGGCGTCCTTAAGATTGCCCTCTAGTTTAAGTGTGGCAGCCATGTGGAAGACAATGTTTGTATTGTCAGTCACATATTTTAAGTTTTCGCCACTCAAGCCAAGCGCTAAAAAGGGAATATTAGAAGGAATTATTTTAAAAAATGGTGAACTTGTGCGTACAATCGAATGTAACATCTCCCTGATAAATAGAGACTTTCTTCAGCACACTGGCATTCTCCTCCTTGATGCGTTGAAAAATCTGAGGAGTGATGAACGATAAAAAAATTATGTGTTCTATCTATTGCTTTTAGATATATGCAATACTTACTGGCAATCTAAACATATCCTCCAATCTGGACTCTGGCGTCTTTCCGCGTTTGGGTCGCACAATAATGATAATCTCCTTTAGATCTGGGCATGAGTACAGAAGTTTTTCGAGCAGTACCTTGCCCATAAACCCAGAGGCACCAGTAATGAACACCGTTTTGCCCTTATAGTACTCCTGAACGGGTGTCAAAGTTTTTTCACTCATATTTCTTGATTCTTCGTCAACTAACACTGGAAAGATTTTAAATTATACACATTAAAATACAAATGGAAATTTTTGAAACTTAAATTCTATTTGTATTCAAATAAATATAACGATGGTTAGGTGGATTTAAGTGATAAGTGAACAATTTTATATGTTCACTAACGTCGATTTTGTTTTTAAATTTCAATACATTTCAGTACAAAACAACAATTTCAGTTGTGTACTGAGCAGCATGCATTGGTTATGCGTTTTTAACAATTTTAGATATTATGGTGATTTAGATATTATGGTGATGACTGGGAAAATGCAGTAAATCTATTTTTGTCGAAAGGTCACTTAAGACTTTAGTGAGCTTAACCATCGATACATTATATATCGCCGCCTTAATATAGAAAGGATGTAACTTATTCATAAATTTAAAGGAATATAAAAAAAATCTTAATAACTTCTTAAATTGTTATGTAATTAAAAATTACTTAATGCAGGTTGTAATGAAAATCGTTAATAATTTAAATATTTAAAACCACATTTTAGATTTTTTTGTTTTCATGGAGGTATTCTGGTATTCTAACAGAAAATGCAAAAGCACGATTTCAAAAAAATTATAAGTTACGTCCTTTCTACATTAAGGTGACGATATATATATAACATTTCTTGAGAAATGTTGCTTGCTTATCAGTATTAAACAATTATGATCTATTAACTAATTACAATATTTTTTCAACTAAGCTTAAATAAGTTATTAGTCTATACATTCCTAAAGCTTCATTAAAAAAATTATTAAAACCAATTTGGTTTAATAAATAACTATTTAATCTTAATAACAAAAAAAAAACAAAGTTTAAAAACTTTATATGAAATTATTATATTAAAATAATTATTGGTTTATCCACAGGAAATGTAATTATTTTTAAAATTTTTATATGAAAATAGTTGCAATAGCTGGAAAAACAGCTTTCAAGCATGCCATTTTGGAATATTATTTGTCACAAGCATTTGATAGGTAAACAATTCTCTAACTATCTTTTTTCATCATCATCTTTTTTATAGTTTGTTTTCTCTAATTTCTAATCTTTTATTGCGTTTTTCTATTTTTTCTGTTTTTGTTTTAATTTAAATTGAATTAAGTACGTCAATTTTAATGTTAGTTGTAATTTATTGAAAATATAACGTGTTAACCGTAAACTTTGTAAAAAAAAGAACCTAGTTATTATTTTATATATACGAATAAAAGCAAATGTATACGTAAATGTAAATTACATATTCAAGATTGAATGCCAGCTCAAAACCATAGTAAAAGGTTTTAGCATTTTTTAATTGGCTGATTCCACACTAATGAGAAACGGAAACATGAATCCTAATATGCACTCAATTGAATGAATTTTTTACATAAATTGGTGCACTTTTTTATCAAAAAATGTCTTTTAATTCTTCATTACCGTTACAAGAAATTGGTCACATCCGGAACAGTTTTTAAAATTTTTGTCTAAAAAAGTAGCTGTTGCAGGTATATGAATTAATACTTTGATTAAAACTACTTTTGTAAATTCATATATAGCGAAATCATGTCATAGGTATGCATTTGATCAAAAATTCATTCGAATTCATTATACATGCATTATTTTGTGATTTTGGTGTCAAAAATATGTGATGTTTATTTAATCCATTATGTTCTTATATATAATTCCCACATAATTCACACTCGACATACCCGGAACAATCTCCATTTAAAAGTTGAAACAAGAATGGTAATTGTCATTTTTTTTTAAAATATATTTCACTAGTATTCAACAAAAATATTTTAAATTTAATTATATGTAAGTCAGATATAGTTTTTAAACATGTCCTTGTTACACCACTCTCAGGTGTTTAAGTGAATGTAACTGTTAACATTGGCCGTACGTACGAATTTAAAAACTTAAATCGACTTTTTTATAATTTTGTATTTTAGTAAATATTCTTAAGATTCTAAAAAAAAAACTTTTCTCGGAAAATTCCTATTGGTTCAAAAGTCACAGCTGGATAAGTGAGAGTGCATTTTTAATTTTCGCGTATTTTTTCTTTGTTCACAAACTCTTTGAACGCGTTTATCTTGAAACCATGTTTTTCGTAATGGTTGCGGCACTAGCGGGTTCATTTTTTGAAGAAATTTTTTCTTTTTTTTTGTATTTTAAAACTTGATTTGCTATGATTCGAGCTTTGTTTTTGAACAGAACAAAAAAAAAAATTATACAAAAATTTTGTACTGGTTATGAACAAAAAATTTTGGTTTACAATTTTTTTGCTCTTTGAACGATATTTATTTTTTGTTTTTTTATTTTGAATTTATTTTTTTTGTTCATTTGAAAAATTTTGATTTTAATTTTATTATGTTTCAAAGAAATTCATTCATTATTATTTTTTGTGTATTGGATATACAATAGGCTGGGTTGATTGGTAAACCGATGTTGCTTGGTCGCATTTCGGTTCGGTATGAATAGTTATTTAAGGAAAAAACAAGTAAAGAAAGTCTAAAGTCGGTCTAGGCCGACTATGAAATACCCTAAACCCACTTTTCAAAAACAAAAAAATTTGTATTGTAAATGGGCGTGTCCGTGGGCTAATGAAGCCTTTATTTTATGTGCATTTAAATGTTGATGAAAAATGTACACATACCAAGTTTTATTCCTGTAGTTCACAGTTAATGCCTTTATTGTGCTTTCGCTATGGGAGGTGGGCGAATTTTTGGACGGATTACTCCCAATTTTTGAACACACCTTTGTTTTGTTATAAAATACATACATACCAAATTTAATTTCTCTATGACAAACATAACCTTATTTATTGAGTTTTCAACTTTTTGGGTTATATGGGAGGTAGGCGTGTCCGTAGGCGGATGACGTCCATTTTTCAAAACCATCTTTGTCTTGTCATAAAAAACATATGTGCCAAATTTTAGCTCTTTAGGTTGAACACAGGCTTATTTATTGCGTTTTCAATTTTTGGGTTGTATGGGAGGTGGGCGTGTCAGTGAGCGGATGACGTCAATTTTCCAAAAACATCTTTGTGTTGGTATAAAACACATACATATCAAATTTTATTGTTGTAGGTTAGCTATGAGCTGAGTTATGCAGTTTTCAATTTTCGCGTTGAATGGGAGGTAGGCGTGTCCGTGGGCGGATGATGTCCATTTTTCAAAACCATCTTTGGTTTGTTATAAATATTATACCTGCCACATTTTATCTCTGTAGGTTAAACAGAGACTTATTTATTGCGTTTTCAATTTTTGGGTTGTATGGGAGGTGGGCGTGTCCGTGGGCGGACGACACCCATTTTTCAAAAACATCTTTGTGTTGATATCAAACACATACACACCAAATTTGATTGTTGTAGGTTAATTATGAGCTGAGTTATGCAGTTTTACATTTTTGCATTGTATGGGAGGTAGGCGTGTCCGTGGGCGGATTCCAAAAATATTCAATAGTGCAGATCCTTGGGTCCATGTGACTATGTGTACCAAGTTTCATCCAATTATCTCAACTCCTTCTTCTTATCCTGTGTATACGGACAACACACAGACGGACGGACGGACGGACGGACGGACGGACGGACGGACGGACGGACATAGATAGCTCGACTCACGTGGTGACGCTGATCAAGAATATATATACTTTTCTATACCGGACTTTCTTCGTTCTATGCGTTACAAACGTTTGCACAAAGTTAATATACCCTGACCTTTCAGGTTTAGGGTATAAAAAGGGGGCTAAGGGTGCAGTTTACCCTATCACACCATCAATTTCGTGAATGTTTTCTCAAGGAATTTTGTTCAAATAATGTTCAACAGCAAAACAAAATATGCCTGAAATGAAATTCTTGAACCCGATTAGTCTAAAAACGATCTTACATGTATACTTTTTTATACAAAAATTTAACATAACAAATTCCTACCAACAAAATTCAAGGTAAAATCTTATCGTTGGTGCGTATATATTTGTGAACATCACGACTAAACCTATCCATCTTAATTTTACACCATGTGTTTGTGTGGTGTTCCGAAATATTCTATTTTTGTTAAATCCACCTCTTTGGCACAAAATAGGCAAACAAATATAGAGATTTTCATATCCTCATGAATGCTTAGTTTTTGTGTACTTTTTAGCATTGAATAAGAATACTTTCATATCAATTTTTATTACTGTAGTTTAAATACAACTCTCTTTATACTGATTTAAATTTAATGGTTGTATGCAGATAGGCGTGTCAGTGGATGGGTTCCATAGTGCAGATCCTTGGGTCTACCTTAACATGTGTACCAAGCTTTAAACTCATTCATATTTCTAAATTTGCAGAAATCTTTTTATCAATTCCTGCTACGCAAATAAGTGTTGAAAGAAGCTTTTAAGTGTAAAAATTTATTTGAAATGACTATCGGTCAAAACTGTCGTAGAAAAATCTCGAAAATATATTATTAGTAAGGACTAACTCTAAAAATCCTAAATAAATTCTATAAATCAAATATGCAAGAAAAAGTGTTTTAGTTTAACTGTGATACAATTTTAGAATTTTTTTATGTAAAAAAATAAAAAGTTACTTCTTCATACTTTTATACCAAAACCTTTTCTATCAATATTTATTTTTTATATTCTTCCAGGAACAAGAACCAAGTTCATTGCGTTTGCTATCGTTTCCAATTCGCGAACTTCAGCTTGAACTCTGATTTTAAGTCATAAAAAAATTTAGATTTTTTTTTAACTGTGAGCAATATATTATGTTCAAAAATTTTTTGTTCTTAAACTGATTTTTATTTCTGAACAATATTTTTTTTGTTCATTGAACAATATTTATTTTGAGAACAGAATTTTTTTGTTCATATTTTTTTGGTTAAATTTTGAACTTTTTATTTTGTTCTTTTTTGGATTCAATCCCTGGGCCCATGGCTAAAAGACCTTAAATCATATTTAAGCCTTTTGAAATCTTGTGACATCTTCTAATGGAGCCTTTAGTAAATTGCTTGTATTTTAACCGGTTAAGACCATTTTCAATACGATAAAGAAGTCCAAACGTTTCACCAGTTTCTATAGTATGAGCCCTTTGTAAAGTCTGTTTTAGAATACTTATGCATGATCTAGGACCTATTTTATAAATGCGCTTCAAACAGAATCGAAAAAATGCAGTGACATTTTATGATAGTAGCAATTAGTCAATTACGATGGAATATTGAAATACCAGGATGTAATGTAAGAATGCTTCTTTCTTGGTATGCAATCCCTTGAAAGTCGTCATAAATATACTGCCAACATTTTCATGAGTGATTATCACGAGATGCTTAGATATTGACTGTTCTTTTCTGCTATTTCAAATATGCTTTAACGTACCTTCACGTGGCCTTAGTTATTTTATAATATGAATGAACCTCCAGAAATTCTCTGCTTTTATATTTAAACAGTACATTTAATTATTCCAGTATTTAAACTTAATTACCAGCCAGGCGATGCTCTTACCATTTACCATAAAATTTTACCACCTTTAATTTTGTCTGCATTTCTAATAATCTAAAATTCAAAATTTGCTTAATAACTTGAATTGACTGAGGTAATGGCATAAGATTTACCTCAGATTCAAATTCACTTGTTTATGCAGATTTCTGGCAGACATAAACATTCCACACTTGATTTCTCTTTCTACTCTAGAGGTACTATTTATATTTCGGCAACTGGCAACACTAATATCAATAACTAAAATCTGGCATCACCATAATAAACTTAAACATTTTTTAGCAAAATGTACTCAGAACGTTTTGATGTACAAGTGCTTTTTGATTTTTTAACAGTAAGTTATGAAAATCAATTTGAACAAAAAATGTAAATTTCAATAGAAGGTTTTCGTTGGATTATTTTTCACAACTTTCGACGTGGATTATCTCAACAAGAATGTATAGAAGAACTCAGTTCTTTGTATGACGATAAAGCACCATCCAAAACCACAGCATATCGCTGGTATCATGAATTCAATCGTGGTCACAGTTCGGTCGCCGACGAATTCCGTGTAGGTCGTCCAAAATCGGTTGCTGTGCCACAAAACATCGATGTAGTAATGTGCAGAGACATCTTTGCACATTAGTTCCACTTCAATACATTTGATTTTGATATGAACACTTATTGGTAAACAATAAAGCTATCATTCAATGCTCGAACCAAGGCAGACTGGACTGAATAGGTTTGACACCTTATTCCTTGGTTCAAAGCTTAAAAAAGATTTAGCTAAAAAAATAAATTAAAAAAAAAAACATTTTTAACAGTATTGCTTAGACATTCCAGTGGGTCGGTCTCCATAACAAAACAACTTTAATAAGTGCACCGCTTATTTAATATTATCAAGAGGCAACTTCAAAAACAAAGCAAATGTTTTTTTGGACCCGCAAAAAACCACCAAACTGGTATTTTTTCCAAAAGTTATGCATTTTATGTCCGATGTTAGGAACTAATGCACCGTAAGAAGAAGCACATTTTCTTCTCAGAGCCCTGTTATCTCAATTTACCCGATTGATCACGATTTTTTTTTTTTATGAAATTCTAAAATTTTGTTAATTTTTTACCCAAAAACGCTTTATTTGGTATTGAAACAACAAAGTTTTTTTTGCAGTTGTCTCCAGGTCAGTGGTGACCGTGGCGTGCTGGTTAAGTGTGTGGCTTAGTACGCTCGGAGCCCGAGTTCGATCCCCAATCTCGGCGAAAAGTTTTTTCAATAAAAAATTTTTCTGATCGGTCACCACCTCTCTGCAGACAATGGCAAACCTCAGAGAGTAAAAAATGAAATGTAAAACTTCTTGAGAACATGAACTTTAGCCGTTCGGAGTTCGGATAAAACATGTAGATCCAGTTCTCAGTCAATTGTGTGCAAACATTTAATAACACACACGACACAATTGATCATAAGAAGCTCGGTCAAAGTCTTTTCAAGGGCTGAAATGGCCAATTTCTTTCTGTTTTTTTTTTTTTTTTGTCTCCAGGTCATCTTAAAAGCAAGGGGTTCACTTTTCAATTTTTTTTTTGTTGAACCCGCTCTATTTAAAATTCCCTTTTACTTAAAATATAACATTATGTTATTTATCTTGCTTTTTAAATGTTTCCGTTCCGTTTTTTATTTTGGCATAAAACTAAGCTGAAAACAATAGTTTAAACTAATAAATTCTTGCCATGAGCGTTTTGTCAAAACTGTCACTCAATATGCCAAGCCGACAATTTAATGCATCAATTTTCTTTTCAACTATTTTAGCTGTTTTTTTTTTATTTTAGAGGAAATTTAGCAAAAACTTGTTGCTACTTTATCTCTCCCAGTTTTTTATTCTCTCTTTTACCTCTCTCGTTGCAAGTTTTTCGAACTCGTGAACGCTTTTCAAGTAAAAATTTGTACAAATTGTACCAATTTGTACCAATTTATTTATAATGAAGAAACGAATTTTTTAAAATTTTAGAAAAATAATTTTCCTTTAAGTTCCGTTTAGTTTCCTTTTAGTTCCAAATTACAAATTCTTATCCTAGTAATATTTTGCGTATCAAAACTGTGTCTTAGGCATGTAAGAGTTAAGAAAATTGCACGTTGTCTTGTTAACAATTAAAATATTGACACCATCATTGCCCAACGTTGTCACAGAAAGATATTGCAAAAATTTCCTCTACTGCCCCACTGACGTTTGAGTTAGTTTTTCTTTTTAGTCGCTTACAACCTGCCTGTCTGCTTGCGCACTAGGCAAACAAGTGTTTGTTGCTTCTACAAGCTAGTTGCTATGGCTATCTACAGCTAAGTGACCACAGAGCGCTGAACAAATTATGAAATGAAATTGAAACGATTTTTCAACATGCGTTAGCGTGGCTGCTCAACTCCTTGCTGGTGCAGCAACATAATGCAGCAAGCGTTACAATGCAACACAAGCTGCATTTCTTTGCATGCGAGTGCAGAGCATGAAATTGTGCAAACGACAATTGAAAGTGCAACAACAAACGATTGCAACATGAATAATACGCCACATGAAGCAAGCGGCAACATGCACACGAGGATCTCAGCTAAATGTTTTCTAACAATGTGCTTTAAGTACCCCAAAGCAATTTTGATGGGCGTGCTTGATTGAATTTTCATTATATAACCGCACCGAAAATTTGAAGGAGGTAGATTTTACAGGTTTTTTTTTGTTGAGTGATTTTAGTTAATTTTTGGTAGTTTTTAGCATTAGTTATTTAAACTGGCTATCAATTGTATGATTCTGCTCTTTTATATTTATTTTGCGCGTTGTTTTGATTAGTTGTGAAAACCGGCTTTCATGAAATTATGTTGTAATATTGTTTATAACAAGACTTGTTATTGCAACAAAAAAGTAGTTAATTATTTGACGAAATAAGTGTTATTTTTTTCTTTAATTTTGTTTCTAAGTTTTTCTTACTAATGAAAATTGAACTTTAACCAGCTCAACTGATGGCAGACTAGAAAAAAAAAACCAAAACGTGTTGGCCTTTTAACAAACCCGTTTGTCATATTTACATAAGACGAATCTAGGATGGGCTTGAGGCTGTTTTTTTTTTTTTTTTTTGTGAGTTCAGTTAATTCTTAAAACAAGAGCGTCAACATTTTATGCAGTTTTGTTTTTGTGCCACACAGGCGCATAAGTTGCTAGAGTTGCTAATTTTGTTTGTCTTTTTATGCAAGCATTTTTTTCGGAGTGCATGTTGGTCGGTGTAACTATTTGTGGCTTGCAAGCAATGCTCTAATTAAGACAGTTTCGCACAAATGCCTTTTTAACGTTTTTACAATGGATGCAACGAAATTTCATAACAATTCTTGTTTTATTTAAAGCACAAACAACAAAGTCCAACAACAACATTTTGCTCTTAAATTAATGCTAAGCTTAAGTGGTTATACAGCTAAAGCAAATAGTAGCAAAATCTTCCGAGTGCTCAAGTATAGGTTTACAACTCTTGTTTACACACACAAACATTCAATTAAAGCTTATTTATGACCCATTAAAATCGCTTTATGAAAGCATGATTAGATAATCAGTTGCATTCATTGGATGATTTTATCGTTTTATATTTTATTTTTAATTATATAGAACCTAAGTGTTCTAATTGAACTGCTTTAATCATTGATGTTGTAGTTCAACAACCGTTTAAATTAATTAACTATGTAAAATAATAGTTGTAATAAAGGAAAAAAACGAAAGACTTAAGCAACAAACTTACTTAACACAGCCCAGAGTGAGAAAAAAATCACACTCATTCATTTAAACAACCTCTATTGAAGTGTAACTTAATTTCAATTCACTTCTTTGAACTTTAATAGCCTTGAGTATAAATCTGTGTGAACTAAGTATAACTATCACAAATATATTATTAATTAATTAAAAACAAAAACAGAAAAGAAGTCAGTTGAAATTGATATCTTTTTAATTTGCAAAGATTCGCCAATCATTAAGTTATTTACTTTTTTCTTTAATGGATAGTATATTATGAAATGTTGGTCAGTTGGTTATCAAAACTAGTTTGGAAAAAAAAAACAATTTATGGAAACATAAAAATGAAACGTACGAACTAACAATATTTGCAAGCTTCTTCAAAACCGGCTTTACAGGCCGAAACGTTAATAAAATTAAATCAGGCAGCGAGTCGGTAAAACTGATTATATTATTTTATATTTCAAAGATGGAGATGGAATATTTTATGGTTATGTTACAAGATATTCTCTGATATGAAACAACGTCCTTGACAGAATACTTAAAATATATATTTAAGAGTCAACGAATTAATGCATTCATTCAAAATAGGCGTGTGTATTTGATTTTATGAATTTTTTTAATTAATTTTGAAGTGAATCTTTTTATGGTATGCTTTGGTAAACACGTATGTTTGATATGAAAAACTTAACGGAAGTTAATGCTATAATAAATTGGAACATGGAAAATGAGCGGATGTTATCAAAACAGGCGTTGTAATATGGGTTAAAGGTAATTAACACCCTGACAGGAAGTGCCGGAATTAACTTATTTTAACTGATGAAGCAGGTGAACATAGGCAAGAATGTCGTTTTAAATGCTGAAAAATTGCTTAAATTCAAAAGTAAGAAGAACATAATTGACTAAGTTACTGAAAAGTCACATACAGCAAAGTCCAATATAAACAACTCTCGATTACGTGGCTCATGTAAACAACAAACCGTAAATTTTCTAAAATGTTTCACTCAAAAATTTAAAAGTGTTTATGATATACCAATTACTTATTCATGTTAAAGACTTTTTTATATCCAATGCATAATAAATTTAAAATGAATAAGTAAATAAAGACGAAATGCTTAATGATTGACTTATGACTAACGATTTCGATAGCGATAAAAAAATAACGACTGATAAATTAATATTGAATTCAAAATTAATAACGAATAAGAAATTAATACAAAGTCCTTCACCAAAAAGTTCATGTATAAAATTGACTTATTTCAAAAGTCAAATTTTTCTTATTTGTATTGCTATTCCTTAAGAACCACTCCTACAGATGCACTCGACACAATGCTGCACCTTAAACCACTTCATATCCTACCAAAACAGATGGTTGGAAACTGAGCGATATGTCTGGAAGCCATCTTTCAATGGAGGAAGGTACAATAGCACACTCTAGCATTAGGAAGTTCTTTGCTCCAATAACCAAAACAGTAGAATACATCACGAAAAAACTTTTCGTCTACAAAAAGTTTTATGTATTCATTTCCTCCAGAAATACGTGGATACTGGAAGTCCTCCACCAAGCAATGCAATTGAAATCTATTCCGATGGATCAAAATGGTATGGCAAAGTGGGTGGGAGGCGTTTACTCCGAATCATTTAAATCTGTTAAAATAACATCAAAAAGAGGTCCGCCCCGGGCGGCATTATTATAGGGGCCCGGAAATAATATGTCTAAAATAACATTTTTAATAGCAAAGGAAGAAGAAATTAAATTTATTTTAGTTTCTTTACTGAAATACCTTAATAGAGAACCTAGTTCAAAAAGTGTTTCTGAAGAAGTTCCCCTCACATACCACTGTTAAATTCAGATGAGTGCCCAGCCAGCGATGAAGAGTGTGAAGAACAAGGTGGAACAGGTGGAACTACGCAAGTGTTGATACACATTTGTGCCCGTTTTATCGATTTTCAATGATTTTCCGAAAGATTTCCGGTGATAACTGTTCGCATTCCTGTCGAATATTCTCCTTAAGGTTTGCGATTGCCTGAGGCTTGTTGGCATAAGCCCGTGACTTCAAGTAGCCTCAAAGAAAAAAGTCTGGGATGATTAAATCGGTTGATCTTTCTGACCGTGCCAAATCACCAAAACGCGAGATTACACGACCAGGAAACGCTTCCTTCACAATATTTATTGTGTTTCGTGCTGTGTGTGCGGTTGCCGGTTCAACCGTCCTGTTGAAACCATATGTTTACCAAGCTCATTCCTTTCTGGCAGTTAGACGTCGCTTATCATGGCCCTGTATCGTTCGCCAGTAACAGTGACTGCACTCAGAAAAAATTTTATCGGAATATGATAAAAAAGGCATCATATTAAGAGAAAAGTGGTATAGACTTTGCTCCAGAGAATGCTATTCTCTATTGCGATACAAAAAATTCTCTAAAAATTATAAAATGCTTCCATAAAAAAGAAAAATATATCGTATTTAGAGAAAAATTATTTTTATTTTTGAGAAAAGATTTGTTTATATTGAAGAAAATACTACTCGTAGTGAATTTTTTATCAAAATATAAGAACAATTTTTCATTTTCAATAAATGTTTCTCTATAAATGAGAAATTTTTTGTGCGAGAAAAATACTTATCATTATTAGAGACATTGAAATATTTCCATTTCCTAGAAGTTAGAAATATTTCTTCGAAAATGAGAAAACTTTTTTTAATTGAAGAAAATTTTGAAAAAAAGAAAATTGCTATTATCAAAAATGGAGACATTTTTTACCGGAGTAAGGTATGTGTTTTTTCTCAGTGTGTGTTGCCGATGTTGTCCTCAAAAACAGAAGACCCAATCACTCCTCCCGAGTGAATACCGCACCACACAGTGGCTTTGAGGCAGATTTCCGGTGCCCCAGAAACGAAGATTTTGTTTTTTGACGTAACCGCTTAAATAGAAACGCCATTTCCAAAAATTATAGCATTTTCCGGATGATTAAAATACCATTGCTAAATTCAAAAGAGTCTTCAGCCAGCGATAAAGAGTGTGACGTACAAAATTTTTTAGCTACTGACTTAAAAGATATTGGTCTGTGGCCTGTAACTATAAAAGATGACACACGAATCCTACTTGTACGCCATATGCAACAGCGGTTCATACAAATATTGGTTTATTCATACTCTGCCAAATAAAGAAAAAACTTTGAGGACGTGGCTAATGTATTCTCTTTCAAAAAAGCTCGTTACTGCTTTTGATTATTTGAAGAAACAGTTCAGTCGAGTCTTAAATCAGAATTCAATAAGTGGTGGAAAAATTAATTTTCTTCGCCTCTTGAACAGTAGATAATTTTGACATACGTAGTATAAGAATTAGGTTGATGATATGTATACTAGAATTTTTTTTAATATAATTGAGAACAATAAAAGATTATATTCTAAAAATTTTCGATAAAGCTACTATGTGTACACACAGAAAAATCGCCACATAAAACCTAATAATGTACAACAAAGTTAAACAGATTTCTCTATGGTTTTTACCCAAGCCGATGTTCTTCTGAAAGTAATCGCTAGTCTTCTTAAATTAATTTTTAATTTAAGAAGAAAACCCATACAGCTACTAGATTTTCTTCTTGATTTTTTTCGGAAGGAGTGTCAGGAAGCTACAACGTTTTCTACATGATTTACTTTTCGTCTCAATATTGAATAAATAAATAAGATATAACGAATAAACGATACACGAAGTCTAGGACTTGAAAAAATGTCTTGAAAATATGAATTTTAAAAGAAGTCTTATTAAATAAATTTAGAAGATAAATGCTAAAAAACAAAAAGATTTCTTCTTAAAAAATACCTCTTCTCTTTCGTCTTTCATGCCAATTGTTTTTGAAAAGTCTAATTAAATAAATTTAGAAGATAAATGCTGAAAAACAAAAAGATTTCTTCTTAAAAAATACCTCTTCTCTTTCGTCTTTCATGCCAATTGTTTTTGAAAAGTCTTGAAAATATGGATTTTAGAAGAAATTAAGAAGATATCTTAATATTGCTGCTTAAAAATTACCTCTCCTCTTTCGTCTTTCCTTTCCCTTGTTCTAAATACGTTAAAAGAAGAAATCTTGCAGATTTTATGTCGCACTATTTTTCTCTGTGTATGTTTGAAAACAATGCCTAGAAAACCCTATATTAATATCAAAAATATTTTTGTATATTGTATATGAGAGGGGCGGTCAATTGGGAATCCGCCACGGGCGGCTTAACCTCTCGGTACGCCACTGCCTATGTGTGTCTCATAATTGACAACCTAACCTTACCTTGAAATTCAGCTCTGTCTAGAGTTCTGAATAGAATGCAGTTTTTACAGACCTTGTGGAACAACATTAACATTAATTATATTGACAGTCCACTGTAATGGGATCGGGTTCTATCAGAAAAGGAACTGATTTCAGAATAAAGGAGCTTAAAAAACATATTCACTATTCTTTAAAAAAGGTTTCATGAGCTCTTATCATTTCGTAACTGTACAATAGTAAAAAGGTATAATCTGATTGGACAACTAAAAATTGTACTTTAAGTGACATAAGTTCAAGAATACAGTACATTTTTAGTCTTTATTTTATAGGTCCTATGGTTATCATATAACAAAAAAAAAAACAGTTTCGATAGTATCGTAAGTGTAGACGTAGAATTCCGTTTAAGTTGTAACCTCTTCTACTTTGTCTCTTTGGTCCGATTGTTTTGTTCATTTTGCACGTATTTTTATTGATCTTCCAAAAATTAAAAACTAAATGCCATCGATGCCTAGCTACACTTTCTGTTCGATGTATAGTTTGCAAACTACACTCCCTAGTGCTAGTGGGATGTGGAATCCAAATTAATTTGCATTAAAAACAAAAATTTAAATTTTACGCCATCTATTGGGTAAAAGCATAAAAATAAATATGATCCAACTCGTTTTTTTTCATAAGAGTTAAATCTAACCGGATCACAGACCCATTTCGTTAAATTTGACAGATTGAGTTCATTGACTGAGTTAAAAAGAGGTTCATGACCTCTGGTTTCAAAATAGTATACTAGAACAGTAGTGCATACATAACCCCAATGCGAACTAATGCTTACAATGCTGCCAAAGCGAACCAATCAGTTCGTGCAAAACCAAAGCATACAAGCATAAACAACGAAAGAAAAACAAAGAATGCAGCAGGCACATAAGCAGCTGATGATTGATTTTCTTATATAAAAACATGCATTTTTCTTCTTATATTTTACTATTTTGTGACTTTAATATAATAGTGACAAAGTCCAAAGTTAGATATCCATTCAGCGCAGGATATATCTGATATTTTAGTATATATATTATATTTGAACGAAGAGTATTAAAGGCTGTAGGTATACCCTAAAGTATTCGCCAAAAACGTTGCCTAATGACCTTGAAAAAATCTGTAAAAACGACCCCATACAAACCGCGCTGTAAGACGTAATTCTACGTCAAAAAAAACAAATAGGCCTTTTCAGCCCTTGAAAGGACTTTGACAGAGCTTCTTATGACCAATTGATCTTTTATCATTCCTTTTAAGATTATTTAATAAAAAAAACTTATTTGAAATTTGAAAAAGTCAAGGTTCTTGTGTAGTAAAACACAAGATTTGATTCCCTCAATTCTTATAGTTTGCAACATTTGAATTCGCTGAATGCAATCATTCCTCAAAATGTGATCGTAACATGACGTGCACACTACTAATGAACACTTTTCTTTCCATTGGCTACTCTAAAACAAGAAATAGCTTAGCAAGTCTTAAACGTGAACAGTCAATATTTATATGTTGCTTTGTTTTTTTAATCGTGGTGACCGTGGCATGCAGGTTATGTGTGTGGCTTAGCATGCTCGGAGCCCGGGTTCGATCACTAGCCGCGGCGAAAAGTTTTTTTCAATAAAAAATTTTTCTGATCGGTCACCACCTCTCTGCAGCCAATGGCAAACCTCAGAGAGTAAATAATGCCATGTAAAGCTTCTTGAGAACATGAGCCGTTCGGAGTCGGCATAAAACATGTAGGTCCAGTTCTCGGTCAATTGTGTGCAAACATTTAATAACACACACAACACAATTGATCATAAGAAGCTCGGTCAAAGTCCTTTCAAGGGCTGAAATGGACAATTTGTTTTTTTTTTTTTTTGGGTGCAAAATTTCGCCCATAAAAAAGTATTTTTTTTCACAAAAATAGTAATTTCTTTCTAAAGTTTCCAAAAACAGCAATTTAACAGGTAGATAAATCATTTCATGGAGGGTTCTACAATTGTACTTTAAGTGACATAAGTTCAAGAATACACTACATTTTTAGTCTTTATTTTATAGGTCTCATGGTTATCATATAACAAAAAAAAAACAAATAGGCCTTTTCAGCCCTTGAAAGGACTTTGACAGAGCTTCTTATGATCAATTGATCTATTATCATTCCTTTTAAGATTATTTAATAAAAAAAACTTATTTGAAATTTGAAAAAGTCCAGGTTGTTGTGTAGTAAAACAAAAGATTTGATTCCCGCAATTCTTATAGTTTGCAACATTTGAGTTCGCTGAATGCAATCATTCCTCAAAATGTGATCGTAACATGACGTGCACACTACTAATGAACACTTTTCTTTCCATTGGCTACTATAAATGAAAAATAAAACAAGAATAAACCTAGCAAGTCTTAAACGTGAACAGTCAATATTTATATGTTATTTTGTTTTTTTAATCGTGGTGACCGTGGCATGCAGGTTAAGTGTGTGGCTTAGCATGCTCGGAGCCCGGGTTCGATCCCCAGCCGCAGCGAAAAGTTTTTTTCAATAAAAAATTTTTCTGATCGGTCACCACCTCTCTGCAGACAATGGCAAACCTCAGAGAGTAAATAATGCCATGTAAACCTTCTTGAGAACATGAGCCGTTCGGAGTCGGCATAAAACATGTAGGTCCAGTTCTCGGTTAATTGTGTGCAAACATTTAATAACACACACAACACAATTGATCATAAGAAGCTCGGTCAAAGTCCATTCAAGGGCTGAAATGGACAATTTGTTTTTTTTTTTGTTTTTTTAGTTTAGTTTTTTCAAGTTTTTATTTTAATTTTTTTAAAAAAATCTCTCTTTGGTTGCTTTCAATTCAATTTTTTAATTCAAAAGAACAAATGTTTCATAGGATACGTTTCAATGCTATTTTGTATGGTGTACAAATTTAAAACTTTGGCATTTATTCCATCTTCCATCTCCTTAATAAAGCGAATGTGTTGCTGAATGAAAAAAGGGTTTTTGTTTTACTAATATTTTATTCATTTTTATATTCTTTATTTTGCTTTTGCATCAACGATAAATTTAAGAGAGTTGTTTTTCTCATTCAAATCAAGTTCATTAAATTCGAAAACCATCAAAACTATACTTCTTAAATATCAGGTTAATGGTTATTTTTTAATATTTGCAGTAAGTAAACAAAAATTTGCTATAAAAAAGCGCCAACAAATTTCAAAACTATTCAAACACGTTTGACGCAACCCTCACTTTTAACACCAATTTAAATATTAAACTATGGTCCACACTCAGGTGTTACAAGGAGCGCAAAAAATGCAAGACATATACGTCGTAGAGGTGACAAACAACAATTTAAGCCAACAGTTAGCAAACAAGTTCTGTTTCTTATTGTTAATTGTGGCTGTTCTTGAAAATAAATATCTATTTAGCAATATTGGCAAAATAATAGCAGCGATCGCAGCTTGAACAAAATTAACAACAGCTAGTCAAAGATATGGTTGCACGCACAGCCAATAACAAACACCATGCAAAGAAGTTAAAAGCGAAAGTCAACGTAACAAAAACAAAACAAAAATACAAAACTAACAAACAATAAATTTTAGCAAGTTTTAAATGGTAAGTCAACAATATTGACAGAAACAAAACAAAACAAGGCTTTCCGCCGCATGCAAGTCATCGTTAGCTGACACACATTCGGTCCATCTGTTTAACAACGACTGCTGCAGGCTTTATTGTGTTTAGATGATTGCATAATATATGATAACGAACGCAACAAGTTCATGACATGGCCTTGACATGGCCGTTATTAATCTTCGTAATTAACGCATTGCAACTTTGAAGATGATCAATGGAGGACTCAAGATATATTCAAGATGTTTGTTTAACCTTAAATATCTGTTAGAAATACATAAATCGTCTTAGTTAATAAAACATGAATTGACACTTGGCATAAATAAGTACAGTATACACTCCCACCTTTGAAGTTTTTTTTTCAAAAATATTGAATTTTGAAATTGCTCCAAAGAGCATTACATTAATAATGTATAAGAGCGTGAACAAAATACCACCTCTTAGACCAATACTTAAGCATGCAGTTGAAAAAGTAAACTACAAATTTTTGAAATTTTTTTAAATGTCTTGTAGAGGAAATGCCTTTAATAAACAAGGAGTTTGATAGTGCAGTCAAGTTGATAATTAAAATCATGAACAGTTGCGACTTTATAGGTCAAACCTTAACATTGTTAGAGGCAAAAAAGTTAGAATGTCACACCTTAAATTTAAATATTTAAAAAAATAAACATAGAAACTTGCAGCGAAATGAGTTCGAATCTTTAAAACAAAAAAAATTATTCTTTGCGAATTCTAATAATATTCAAAAAAGTGCAGATCTTATGAGTCCATATGAATATTTGTACCAAATTTGATGTAATTATCACAAATCCTTCTTCTTATCCTGTGTTTACAGACAACACACAGACGGACGGACGGACGGACGTATTCACGAGGTGACTCTGATCAAGAATACATAACCTTTTCTATACCGAACTCTAGGTGATACAAACGCTTGCACAAAGTTAGTATACCCTACAGGGGCGGATCTGGAAAAAATCTTGGTGGGGGTAAATTATCAAAGACACACATTTTCAATTTGAGAAAATTTTGTCTCTTTACAAATAGACAAATTGCAGTTTTTTGAATTGAAATTGTAGAATTGTTTAAGAAGCATTTTTCCCAGACAAATACACGCATATTTCCGTATTTACCCAACAAACAAAATGATTTATTTATGATATCGTTTATGAATTGCTTTCTCGTTCATTTCATTCAATATCAATTATCATATACAATTCATTTATAATATCGTGAACGGTAGAAATTCCTCCTTCGTTAACGAATCGTTCAAACCGACAAAAACAATTCGTGGACTCGTTCAAATCTTAGAAAATTAATTCATTAACGAATATCCTTATTTCAAATAAGCAATTCGTTAAAAAATCTTCCAATGTAATATAAGCAATTCTTAAACGAATCACCAAAGTTCAAAAAGCAAAACAAAAAAAAAAAAACAAATTAAAAAATCTGGAAGTTTTATATATATTTGCCCGTCAACTCTTCTCAACTCATCAAGCGTCAACTTATCTCGATTTTAAACACAATTTAATGCTAAAACCGTCATTCAGCATAATTTAATTGAAATTTTTTGAAATGTTTTGATGTTTTTTGTAACAAAACAAAAATAAATTTGTTTAAATGTTTTTGATATTCAAAGTTTTAGAAATTTTATTAAAGTGTCCTTCAAATAAGTCGCCTTTAATTTCAGTTTAAATTTTTAAACAAAGTATTTCTGCTATTTAACAAAGCAATTTTAAACGGTGCTTTCTTTAAGCATCCAGCCAACCTCTGATATAGACAAAACCAAACTATTCGAAAATAATACGAAAAAACTATTTACAAGCGATTCGTCAACGAATCACCCCTCGCCACAATGTTTATTGGGTATTTACTTATTCCTTTTTATGGAATAATATCTTAGCGAAAAGTAAATAAAAACTCTAAATTTAACTTATTTTAGAATTAAGGTTTATTTATTCAAATTTTTCACAATTATTCCATTATAAAAAAATTGCACAATTATATTTTCAAGCATATGCAATGAAAAACATAGTTCTTTTCAATAAAAAAAAAATAAAGGAATTTTAAACTTATTGTTCTGATGTTACGACTATGATATGATACACTTTGAAAAATAAAGGAACAACACAAAATAAATACTGATTACTTTGCGCGAAGGATGTTCTGGTGCCGGAGATTTTTCAGCTGGTTATAGACAAATTTAGTTTCCTGATTTCAAATATGGACTCCATTTTTCTCCATCAGCTCGAGTTTATAAGTTATAGGCAAAAACATGAAAATCAGTTATTTTTCTCATAATTTTCTTGTTTTTTTGATATTGATCAATCGATTTGTATTACTATGACTGATTTCAATGAAGAAATACTATACCTTTCAATTTTTGCACATTCAATAACAATATATTCGACAGTTTCGAAGATATCGACGTTCAAAGTCGAAAAAATTTCACAATTTTACGTGGGCTGCTCTTTTGAAACCCTTGTGTCTTTGATATTTTTCAACGAGTTTCCAAAAACTTTTTTTTACTTGGTAGAAAATCTCTGGAATTTAGTATTTTCTTTTATTTTGCATATTTTCAAAGAAATTGAGAAAACCGAAAACCAACCCGCCTGGAGTCGAAAATCGACCAATTTTTGTTTGCTTATTTATAGTTGTATAAAATAGTCGGTGCACTCCTTCTCGCACTCTAATTCATTTAAAAAAGAATTATCAAAATCAGTTGAAAAACACGGGTGAAAACGGTTCTTAACTGTTTTCCCTACGCATATTTATATAAGGATGAAGTTAAGGTAGGCTTGAAAAATTTCAGAATTCCAAACAATTTAGAATTAACTGATGAATTAAAAATAATTGTATACAACAAATTATTTGCGCAGTTGATACAATTTTAGCAACATTAACCTAACATTAATTCACTTCAAAACAACCCTGTTATATATCATATATGACAAAAAAAATTACAGATGTATATAATATTTTCATAAGGACTATAGCTGAAATATTTCTAAAAAATAATTAAACTAATGATGAAATAATTGAAGTAAAAACAAACTATTGGATTTTTGAACTTTTTTTTTTTGAAAATTTATAAATGCACGTATTGTTTTTCTATGGTAAAATTTGTTGGCACTTAGGTTGCAAAAAAGTTTGGCAGGTTTTCAGTAAAAATTTAGAAGAATAAAATATTTTAAGTGGCAACTCTGGTCTGCATTGCCAAAATCTTAATTGCGCTCAGTACAAATATAATCAATGTTGCTTGCTCAATGATTTCATATAAAGGGCATTTATAAACTAATCGTTAATGTTTTGCAAAAATATTATTATTATAAAGCAAACACTTACGCTCTGGTAGTGACTTCAAATTTTTTTCTTATTTTTATTTGTAAGAAAATAACGCGTCTTTAAAGTGGATTGTTTCAAAAATGGTTGTAAATTTGAGAACATAACGAGCTGTAACTTTATTTTCAGAATAATTTTTAAAAAAGGGCAAAATTACTACCTCGACGAAAGTGTTTGCTTAACATATAATTATATTTTGTTTTTTTGCAGATGACTACAGATTGTGTTATTCTACAATCAAAATTGTCCTACTCGTCTCGCATCGCTTCATAAAAACAAAACAAAAAACAAAAAAAAAATTTTTTATATAATTTAATAATTGTTGAAATCAATAAAAAAACTAGAGTTTAACAATGTATCTGACCATCTTCTGTAATATTCTTTCAAAAAACGCATTCAGAATAGTTTATGTATACATAAAAGTACCTTTAAGCTGTGGGCACAATTATTTTTTCAAATAAAGTTTTAAAAAGTAACGTATATAAAAGTTCTTGGGGGGG
This sequence comes from Tetanocera ferruginea, assembly GCA_958299015.1. Classification (NCBI taxonomy): domain Eukaryota; kingdom Metazoa; phylum Arthropoda; class Insecta; order Diptera; family Sciomyzidae; genus Tetanocera; species Tetanocera ferruginea. Next base: position 2,183,590 of record OY282640.1, on the reverse strand, counting down.
GTAATTACCCCCTTTACCCCCCCCTTGTATCCGCGCCTGATACCCTAACCATACAAGTTTAAGATATTAGGGTAATATTACATGTTATATACAAATATATTCATAATTGCTTTTTTTATAAATTTTAAACTTGAAATTAACAACATTTAAAAAGAAATTTTAACACTTCGGATTATATTCTTTCAAAATACTTTTTAGCGCTTGAACCTTATAAATATTTGCTCACATCTTCCAGGAAATTATCTTTCATAATTTCATAACAAAAAGTAGTTCTAAAATTATGTTCCATGTCAAAAGGCACACTTTTCTAATATCATTATGTTTGAAAATTTGTGAACCCTATTGGTGGTTAGTTCTTTAAATAATGTAATAACTGTGTGATTTTTTTTGACGTAGAATTACGTCTTGCAGCGCGGTTGGTATGGGGCCGTTTTAACAGATTTTTTTCAAGGCCATGAAACTTTTTTGGCTAATACTTTAGGGTATACCTACAGCCTTTAATACTCATCGTTCAAAGATAATATATATACTAAAATATCAGATATAGCCTACGCTGAATGAATTTTGTCAAGTTTTTATTAAAGTCACAAAATAGTAAAATATAAGAAGAAAAATGCATGAGTTTATATAAGAAAAACAATCATCAGCTGCTTATTTTGTGCCTGCTCCTTTCTTTGTTTTTGTTTCGTTATTTTAGCTTGTCGCATTGGTAGCATTGGAAGCATAGACGCCCTATTTTGACACGAGAGGTCATGAACCTCTTTTCAACTCAGTCAATGAACTCAAACTGTCAAATTTAACGAAAGGGTCTGTGATCCGATTAGATTTAACTCTTATGAAAAAAAACGAGTTGGATCACATTTCGTTTTATGCTTTTACCCAATAGATGGTGTCAAATTTTAATTTTTGTTTTTAATGCAAATTAATTTGGATCTTAATTTTTTTTTTAAATTAGTAGTTAAACTGACTGTAGCTCGTAAACTATATATCGGCCATAGAATAAAGTGGCACCAATGGAAAGTGCATTTGCTTCGCCTACTTTTCAACTAAATCAATAAACTCAACCTATCAAACTTAACGAAATGATCGAACAAATTTGACAATTTGCTTGTTTCTTTTTACTTGCTCATTTAATCGTGCTTACTTTTTTAACATTTTCTTTGTTTTGGTCTCGATAAGTAGTTAATTTTTGAGTTTTATTAATTTATTTGTTAATTTTCGTAAGATCAATAAAAAATACGTGCAAAATGGACAAAACAATCGGACCAAAGAGGCAAAGTAGAAGAGGTTACAACTTAAACGGAATTCTACGTCTACACTTACGATACCATCGAAACTGTTTATTTTTTAATTTAATGTCACGTTTGAGCACTTGTTCTAAAAGCTTATTCAAAATTCGAAATTTTTCAAGTTGAACTTGATTGCTATTTTTAACGAATTTTTTAAAGTGATTTCCAATTTATTATAGCTAAAACCTTCATTTTGATGCAGAACAAATTATTGCTCATGATTTTATGTAAACATAAATTTCATATCTAACTTAACTGCTAAATTTTTTTCTCTTTAGCGTTACACTTGAACGCATATTTCTGCAAATATATCGAAAATATTTCATTAAACTAACAAGTGTTACATTAAAGTAGGCCTCAAAGCTTGGATGAACACTTTAACTAACTTTTATTGCTTAGAAGTTGTAAACAGTTTTATGTGATCTTTAACGTTACTTGTTTTCGGAATTGAGTTATTAATTTTTAGTTATTTTTATATGAATTTTAAAGGCACGAGTTTTTCTTCTTAGTTTTATTGTTTAGAAAATATAACTAATTTTTTTGTAGTCTTTAACGTTACATTTTTTAAAGTGCTTATAAGGAAGATCTAAACTTAAATGGTCTATCTGAAGGTCTTTCAAGCCAAAGAGATAATGTTTGTATGTATGTATGTCACGAACAATTATTTGACAATATTGTAGCGAATTTTTTGAAGTTTAATTAAGATTGTATCGCTAAAAGAGTTTAAAACTAAGAAAAATATAAAAGATTTCACGCTTCAGAAACTAGAACTGCCCAAGGAAAACTACATCACAGGTTGAATTCACTGTAAAATTCTTGTTTAAAATTAATCTCTTTTGATTTCTTGCTAGCACTAATTAAGAAATAAATAAATTAATTATTAATACTAATTTTGTGAGAATAAATTCTTGTTTATTTTTTAATGCTATTTTGCTATGACGAGAGGCCAGCAAGAATTGTATAATGATCCAGAACTAATAATAATTTAAATTTGTTCCATGCTCATGGGCCGAATTTGGAGAACATTTGATTAAAAATAAATTTTTTGTTAAGGTTAGTTGATGAAAATATTCTTTGGTTCGTTAAAATAGTAAGAAAACTTGTCAAGAGAGTCAAAAGAGTTCGGTAGTTTTGAGATAAAAGCAAGATTTGCTATTTAATAATGTAACAAGAGCTTAAAAAAGATAATATGGAGGGTTTTTTTTCCGTTTTCCAATGCCAAAACTTAGTCACACCAAATTTCTTTAAGAAAATAACTGAATAAAATAAAACAGAGGCATATAAAACAGAGGTTTTAAGTCGTTCTATCTCAAAACAAACATTTTATGAGTGGGTTCAGTTCAACTCTGCACCATCTATATAGTATTGCCTACTGGCAATAGTCCTGCAGGATGTGTCTAATCTGCTCATATATTTAACAATTTTAAATATAAATCAATTTAAAACACTTTTCTAAAAATAACAGTTTGTAAACAATTTTTTATTGCACTTATTCTACCTCAATTAATTCAAAATTTCTAGTTGTAAAACAATCCTAAGGGTGTTAGTTCAAACTCATTCATATGCAATTTTTACATAAATTATACAAAGCTACGCTAATCATTTAGAGGTAAATAATTTTGCACCGAGTGAGTTCAGTTTTGTTACGTTTTAAAATGCAAATTCGCAATAATTAACAATATTTTGTAACAATTTTTCTAGCAATTAAAAATAATTTTTTAAAACCATATTTGTGCGAGCAGCACGAAAATGAAACAGAATCAACTACGAGTATTTTACTTCAAACAAAAGACTTAAGAAACGAACTTGATTCATGTCTACATTATTTGCTTATTCCAACTCATGCCACACTGTCGCAAGTTATTTGCTGAACAATCTGTGTCAATTTTCGAAATCAATTGTTGCTACTTTAAGCAAAAATACACTCACTATTCATAACATACATTAAGCAGCATTTATAATAAAAAATAATTACCTCTGTGAATTAAATGTTTGAAATTAAATGTCTTTTGCGACAACTTCAAATTCACAACGAAACTTAAACGTTTCTATTGTAAGACTTGAATTGTATTGTTAGCTATTTTATGCACTAAACGTTCACTTAAGAAAACAACACTGCCGCACGCGCTAAGAAACACTTTGAAACAAAATCCAAAAATTGTATTGCAAACACTTTTTAATGTAAATTTATGCCAAGCTATGTAGATGATTTTAGCTGGTTGTTTCGGTTGGCTGAAGTTGACGATGGCTAAAGGAGACAAACCAGAGAAGTAAACAGCACGACGTCCGATCGCAGACTGAATATGACTGACAAACTGTTCGCCAATATGAATGAAATGCTGTAATAGATTCGCATGCGAATCTCGGTAAGCAAAACGGCAGACGTCATGGATTCATATAGTTGTTGTTTATATCATGTAGCAGCGGCGCACGATCGAACGTTAGCAGCAGTTAGTTATATGATTCCTGCTGGGCTGTGGCGTTGTAAGTTAAAACAAGCCGGTTCATTTAATTCTCCTGCAAGGCATCGATTTGGTCTGCTGCACTCGCTGCTGAAAGCTACAGCTTATTTAATCAATAACTCTCTGCCTAATCTTATTAGCTTGTGGTGCAAATTCATCTCTTTGTTTATGTTAGTTTGATTAAATTTTTTCGCCTTATTGCTTGTCACCATCACTAGCAAGTCGTGGTGTTTTCTTTCAAGGTTGCTGTCATCAGATTTTTATAAGCAGCGCTGAGCCTGATTTAGGCGGTATTTTGTATTGCTTATGTTGGTGTTGTTTTTGTTTTTGTATTTGTAATGCGTAAATTACTTAAATAAAATCTTTAAGCATTTGCTTTAAAAGCTTTGCTGCCAATGCAAGCGCATCGAATAGAGTTTTTGTTTGCTTTGGAAAATTTAATTGTTGTTGTGTTTTAAATGATTGTTTAATTATTGTAGTTTTTGCTTTATTGATGTTAATTTTTAGATAAAAGCTTCTTCCGTGATCTTAAAGCCTTGACAATAATTATGACAGCAAAAATCAAGTTTTTCTTCACCTGTTATTAGCTGAATATGTTTTCTTGTGCTACTGAATTAACTAAAATTACTGAAAATCTGAATAAATTTGTGATATCATGTACCATAATCCATAAACCTGTCCTTCATTCTAATCAATGTAAAAGTCATTAAGAATATTCTGGTATTATTAATCTTGAAATTTCTAATACAGCTCATTCATGATAGTTAACAAGTCTACAACATACAAACAATCCTGGTTCAAAGTTTCTTGAAATGAAAGTCACACATTTTTATCTAATTCCAAATGTTTGCCTAATTTTTCTCAAATATTTGACGTTGTTGTTTTGAGTTGCATCCATCTCAAAAAATCAAGTTGAACTTGGCACTCAAAATTTAAAAATTCCAAACAAAATAAAAATGAATTCGTTATAATAAATTATTAAATGTGTGACAATGAAGCGTTTGAGTCGATTTATTGTAATATATTCAGAATTAGAGATATGCTTATTAAACAGACATAAAATAAGCGTGATAGTGTAAGAAATTAATGCAATTTTTAGCTACACTATGCTACAATACTTTCAACACGTGAAAAGTATCAAAAAGTAGACAAAACTACAGCTAAAGTAATGTAATGTACTGTATTTGACTTGTATTGGCAAACATAAAAAAGTACTAGTTCCCTTTAGAAATTAATATTTTTTCTTCCAAATCTATGCCAGTAATACGTATTTTTTTTGTAATCTTTGAACCAAGAATTTCAGGGGTCAAACCTATTCAGTCAAGTCTGCCTTGGTTCGGAAATGGGAAGATAGATAAGTAGGAGAGAAAGTGGAATCAAGAGAAACAAGTGTAGAATGCTGTATGTGTGGCGGACCGCTATATCAACATGCGAATTTGAATCTGAGGCAAATGTTATGCCTTTGCCTCAGTCAATTCGAGTTATTAAGCAATCTCATTCGACAAACATCTCTACTATCAACTACAACTTTTAAAGTTGTATACATTGATGAATTTTCAATTTCAGTTGACTAGAAATGAGGAAAGAATTAAAGAAAGGTAAAAGCGTAGGACCATGGCTAGACCGGGGGATTCGAACCCGGAACCTCTGGGTTGGCAGTCAAGCACGCTAACCACTCAACTACCGAGGCCCCCAAAAAAAATTTCCTTAAAGATTTTTGATTATTAACACAGGTCGTTTTTACTCTTATTTTCCTTTTAAGATTTGTATGCTGATCTTGGAATATTTTGGGTGCGTAGATTACGAATATGTGGTTAAATTTTTTTCTATCACCCTTAGTTTTTTTGAAAAATCGCTTTGTGTGAATGAAATAACAAATCAACTTTACCGAGGTATTTTTTTAGGTAAGAAACAATTATATAATTATAAAACATTAAAAATACATTTGAGGGAGAGAAATAAATAAATTAAATATATTAAATACTTTGTGGTATCGCCGAAGCCCCTATTGTGAGAGATTTTCGCTTGAAATTCCGAGTTGGATCATCTCACTTAAACAGCCAACGATAGTCTGGCATAATTTTTTTATTCCACCTTCCCTGATAGCGATGTTCCGTCTCTTTCAAAGCCTGGTGAAATCTTTCCCCTTGCTCTTCACTTACAGCTCCCAAGTAATCAGGAAAGTAGTTCAAATGCGAATTAATTAATTAATTAACAGCTTATTTTGCCGGAATTTTCAATTAATTTCTAAACAATTTCCTCATAATTTTGACTTTTGTGGTTTCCTGCAAAGTGTCTTACTACATCCTTAAAAGATTTTCAGGCTTCTAACTCAACTTCACTCAATTTTTTATCGAAAGTTGTATATTTCACTAATTTTTCACAACGAACCTTCTTTCAGTTTAGAATCAGACAGAGATGAAAAAAAAGTGTGCGTGTCAGCTCCGACGCGCTATTGAAGTTTACTTCTTATCGATTGCCTTGGAATTTAATATAATCATGTACAATAGGAAAAGTGGGTAAATATATTAACTCATCATGTTAACAAACAGTTAACATTATTAATTTTATTACCAATATGTAATGTCGTTACCAAAAACTGTCGTTGAGACAATAAAATTGAAATAATTAAAACTCGAAACGTGAAAGTCTGAAGTAAAATTTTTTACAAATCGTTATGATTGAACTAAATCTAGACGTCCCCAGTGTTCTCAAAAACTAAATCTAAATTAAGTTTATCTCTCAAAAATTTTATTTTAATATGAAATCCATTAAAGTTTCAATGACCCACCCTAGACCTCAGATAGTCCAGTTACATCCGCTTCCATGGAACCCAAACAAGTTCCAATTACCTGCCTGTGACCTCAGATAATCCCCTTGCATCCGATTGGTCACAGAATCATCCAATTTTGTCCAAATGTTCAATGCAACCCATAAAAGTTCCAAGCACCCGCCTGTGACCTCAAATAATCCCATTGCATTCGATTGGCCATCAATCAAAATTGAAAATTCAAGCTTAACCTTTAATATAATATATAATTTATTTTCATACAAATGAATTCTAAAGGAGTAAACTCCAAAAATTTCGTATAGATACTTAAAACCCTCTACAACTTTGTTCAGCGCCTTTACAAATTGTTTCATCATCCCAAGTTTAATGTGTAAAGGGGGAAGCAAAACTTTTTTCGGGGAACTAAATTGTCTCTCACAACATTTTTTGTTCCAGTTACCAGTTCATTCCTCTGTGGCTGAAAAATTCTAAAACTAGCCAGTGCCAAATAGGCTTTAACCCTCTCCTAACGATTTATATTAATTTCTATTAAAAAAATATAAGGTTTCAAATAGGTTTTTATTTCTTTATTAAGTTTTTTAAACTGTGACGACTTAATCTCCGAAACCACTTGTACCAAATTTTCTGGGGAAAAATATTAAGAAAATACCCCATTTTTTTAATTTTTGATTTTTGTAAAAAGATTAATTGAATTGTCATAGCAAAATATCTCGACTTTAAAACGCCACAGACATTTTTCATTTTGAACTTATTATTTCGTATCGATGTTTGTTTCTCTACTCTACTCTAAGTCTACTTCATGGTCCTACAGGGGCAACAAAAAACAATTTATTTTTTTTGTACTAGTACCTTAAATATTCTTAAAGAAAATTTTTGGAAACGCATATCTAATTTTGATGGTTGACATAAATTTTGCCATAAATAACTTTTCTTTCCGATAAATATGCGTCAGCCCAATCTACTCGTTCAGTGTATGTAAAAAAAACTAATAATGTATATCTTCGACTTGATCGAAATTAAAATAGCCCCACGGGCGATTCGCAATGGTACAAAATCTTTAATTGCAGCTCCTTTTATATGAGATTTAAAAAAATTTAACTATTTTGATGACGTCTAAAATACATTTGTATCAAATTGTTTTCCTGCAAAGTAAAGCCAAGCCTTTTTATAAAGTTTTCAATTAGGTGTTGTATGGCAGGTGGGCGTGTTCTTGAGTGGTTGATGCCAATTTTTCTAACACGCCTCAATTTTGATATAATATATACAAATACCCAATTTCAGGTCTGTAGCTTAAATATTAGCCTATTTATAGAGTTTCCAATATTATGGGTTGTATGGGAGGTGGGCATGTCCATCGGTTGATGACGCCCATTTTTCTAACACATCTTAATTTTTTTATAAAAGGAATAAATAGGGGTATTCACGATGTGGTGTACTTGCCCTTATATTGTGTATTTTTGATAAATTTGATATTTGAAGTAAAATTACAAAAACAAAATGTACAGTGTTGAAAATACAACCCTGTAGCAAAAATACAATGGCGAAACTCTATTGTATTTCGTGTCCACAGACAGACAGACAGACGGACATGGCTAAATCAACTCAGGTGGTGATGCTGAGCAAGTATATATATACTTTTCTATACCTACCACGCCTCCTTATGGGCGTTACACACGTCGCACAGTGTGGTAGATCGCAAATCTAGCTGGACAAAATTAATAAATCGCGTTGGGTTCACTTTTCACTTATGAATTATATAAAAAATGAGTTCAAATATATAAATGATTATTAAAAATCAATTTTTTTTTAAAAACGAAGATTTTTTTTAATAAAATCACTGCAAAAAAAAAATAAATTTTAAGATAAAAAAATTTGTTTCTTAAAAAAATCCTCTGAGATTACTTGTAGTTATATATACTAGTATTTAGGTTGAATAGAACTTAGATTTATGATTTATATTATTATGAAATGAGTTTTAACGTAAGGAGTCGGAGATAATAATTTTTAATATTAAAATAATTTCAATATTTTTAATAAATATTTGATAATAATTGTTTTCGTTACTTAATTTTGCTTTATTACATTAATAATACAGATAATAACACATAAATACACATAGAGATTTTAATTAATTCACTTTTATATTTATCGTTAAGATTCTTCTTCCTCAAAAGCATCAACAGATAATAATGAACGAACTTCTTTTGTTATCAAACCTCGAACTCGAAAAGGAGTGTGACGCAAACTTGCGATAAATGGATCTGAAGAATGAAAAAATCTTACAAATTTTTTCACTTCCGTACCTTTACTGCATATAGCTTCCGACAGATCTTTCACAAGTGTGGCTGAATCTCGCTCTCCCATTTTGCGAAACACTATCTCACTAGCTTTAATAATTTCTCGATGGTCAGTTGAATCTAAAAGACTTTGTATCTTTCTTTTTTTCGATTTTTCACTGCAGTCATCAAAGTTTTTCGGTTTTCTTCCAGCTTTTCCACATCGTTTCGGTTGTACACTTTCAGGCAATACATACGGTTCATCAAGCCAAACTGAATTTGATTTTAAAAAACGGCCATGATGTCTTCCACTTTTTACCCATTTTTCGCCTAGCTTAAAACAAATAATATTTATATTTGCCTTAAGATTTGTCTTCACTTCTACTGGTATATCTTGAAGACCATATCTATCCATTATTAGTGTCAATAAGGCATCTTTGCGCTGTATTTTGGGAGTTTTTATCCATTCTTCAAAAATTTCCTTTCGCGTAAGAGTGGAGGTCATACTGGAAAAGAGAAAAAAAATGTATGGCGGTCGCAAAAAATCGCAACACTTGAACACTTGAAAGATTAACCCAAATATAGTTTTACACCGGAACTATGCGTAATAAACAGCTTTTACTCTACTTGAAAAAAGGAAATATTTTATTTTTCTCTTTCTTTCTCAACTTCAAACAAAAAAAAAATTGTTTTAATACTTACAATGGCAATAATTAAATGAAAATTATAATATATTTCCTTGAAATATCGCTTAATAATAATAAAAAAAAATTAGGGCAATAAAGTCAGCGTAGCCTTTTCAATCACAAACCAAAGTCACACAACAAATACGCTTCTCTTTGAAATCTGAATGCACGTGTTGACAACAACTGACTTTAAAGTTTAGTTTTTCTAATCAGAGCTAAAAACAAAGAAAACAAAACATGAATTACAGTTACCTATTGTATTGACAAGCTCATTAAACGATCAGAAGGAATGTTGCCAGACTTTTTTTTTTTTATTTTGTCCAGCTAGATTTGTGATTTACCACAGTGTGCGTCGTGACAAAATTAATATACCCCTTACGCAGTACGCGTGGGGGTATAAAAAAGAAAAGAAAACAGAAAAATAATACTATGTTAATATTTAAACTATTTCAGCGTGGTTTTTTCAAACATTCTTTTCAACTCACTTTTATTTGAACCTGTATTTTAGTTGATTAATTAAGTTCGCCTAATGTGGATATAATTCTTATCTCTTGTACAGACACAAATTCGTCTCTATGTTGCCACACATTTCGGCAATAAAACAAAACTGTGCGTGTGTGTGTATGTGTGTATAAAATTTTAAATAAAATTTGCAAACTCTTAATTTATGCGAAATCTGCGCTAAATCCGACGTTGCGTTAAGATGTAAGTGACGACTAAGGCAAACATAAAAAAACAAAAACAAATACCGTTGAATCTTGTCTTGTTACTTTCTTCTGTTTGAGTTGAATTTTGTTATATATATTAAGATACATAAAAAAAACTTTTAAGATAAAATTCCTGTATAAATGTTTTAAATTCTAATAATTTGATACTCATGTAGCATAATAGCTATGAATGAACGGTAGTTTATTTGTGCTGCAATTCGTTGATTTCCTTATTGCTGTGTTGCAGTTACGTCTCAAACTCTAACTTCTTTTCTAATACAGAGGAAAGACTCCAGTAGTTATCAGCACGGACATGCATCAGTGCAACTCTGGCGGAAAGTATGCCAAGCTACTACTTGTGAACAGGTTGGTTAAGGCCGAAGGTCGCAAGCGGATATGGAAACTCGATTATTAAATCGACAAACATGCAGATGCATTGTGACTCTTCTTGTTATTAATACGCAATACGCAATGCTGTTGTGCATTTTCTGTTGCAACTAAACTAGATTGTTCAATTCTATGCTTGAGCTGAGCTCTAATCTTTTTATGTTTCATAAGTTTGAAATAAGTAAATGCTGAGCATAATAAAGAATAATTTTTAAAATTGGTTAGTTGTGTCTCACAACTCCCGTAAGAGTTACCACATGAACGCTCTCAAAAGAATTGCGTAACTAAAGTGTTGTTAAATGTTAAAGGGTAAAGAGTAACATAGATTAGTATTGAATATTGTGGTTTTGTTTGATATGGTTATTTTTTATATGAATTAATTTTAAGTAAGATTTTAATTTAATAAATTCAGCTAAAAGGTTTTTACCACAATTTAATAACTCGTTAAAATGGTAAAAATTTTTACATTTTATAATTTATACATAATATAATGTGACTAATTTTTGTATTTTGACGGATTGCTGTCAAAATGTTTTCGGTCATTATCTTCGGTCAATCGTAACTTATAATTCGAAATATAATAAATCGAAATTTTCCATTAAATTTTCTCCAGTTTTGGTTTGCGAATCATATTTAGTACTTTTAAGAACAAAATTATACATAGCTATTTGTAATGAATATGTTATTTTTCTCCGACAAAACCTGAAGTGCAAATTGGAAAATTTTATATTATTTTAAATTTCTAAGAGCTCTCAGATACGTATAAAAAGTATTTGATTATCAGTCACAATGAGAAAATTTGTCAATAAGTACGGAAACGGTTTCAAGTTAGCTTAAAGCATAACAGCTGTTTTTTGAAATAAATTAAATTTAAACAGGTCAGGTTCAACTGTTTAAATTCCTAAATTTAATTTGAACTAATAAATTTTTAAGTTTTCGTAAATAAAAATATTATTATAAGCAAATTAATTTTGTTTTAAATAATTCAAACAAAGTAAAAATAAATTTTTAATAATTTCATTGTTATGGCTTCTATTTCCATGGATTAGATACAACTTAAAGCCTACGTTAAAAGATTCCCAACAAATAAACGGAAACTAAATATGGTAGAAAAAGTCAAGAAAATAGAAAAACTATTTCAAATAAAATCAAATTAAACTCTATCCCATATCAATACTCTTAAATTTTCAGATTTTTAACATTTCAAGAAATATTGTCTAACAAAATTCTACTACTGCAATTAAACAAATTTACGTTTTTAAAAAAATCGAATTATTAATCAGCTTCCATAACCAACATCATATTAAAGCCAACATTTAATTACTCCCAGACATTGCAGTGTAGTTTCTAAAAAGGTATCAAACTCAAAGTGGATAAAAAAATCAATAATATGGTTTGCAACTCTGCGCAGCTGTCATGCGTACTCGTTTGCAACACTCGTTCACTCAACTCGTTGGATTATAACATCTTCTTGTCTCACTCGCTCCTTCAACAAATAATTAAAAATAAAATTTCTTCTTTTGAAAGGTCGCAAGTGGTAAGTTGCTGGCATTAAAATCCGCATGTTAATTTTGCAAGGAAAATTCATTTATTAAATCAAATAAATTTATCCTTTCATTAAAAGTTGAACGCAGTACCTTAAAATGGCGGATTTAGATGATTTCTTTGCTAAGAAAGACAAAAAGAAGGCAAAATCTAAGCCGAAATTTTTGACGGCCGAGGAGTTGATGAAAAATTTGGAAGACACGTCAAAGCGCGAAGCACTGGCGAAATTAAAAAAAAACGAAGCGAACTCAGCAGCCAACAGCGGTGATGCACCCACTGCTGGTAATAGCGGTGATGAGGTCAAAAAAGCTGATGACGAGCAGGTAGGCATATCTTAGCATTGACTCCACGGCTCATATACTGTAATGCAAGTAAAATCGGTCTCGATTGCAGCAGCAACAGCCACAACAGCAAGTTCAGCAGGAGCCGCAACCTTCGGAAGAAGAGTGGAAAGAGTTTGAGGAAGAGCAGCGCAAGGACTACAGTGGACTCAAGATTGGCCAGTTAACGATGAACGACGAAGAAGAGCAAAGCCAGACAGAAGGCGACGAAGATGATGTTGACAGCGAGGGCAACTCTATGCCAGATATCAGACGTGCTGGTGGCGGCCCATGGAAAAAGGTCATTCCTGCCGAAGAGGTCACTCAGATACCCATGGAAGTCGAGAAGCCCTCGTCAAAGGTTTACATTTCACCTGCCCTACGGAACAGCGTAAGTCCAAATAAAAAGATTGAAACAAAATATCTGCTTATATCCACACCTTTAAATTTTTAGCAAGGACTTGGTCCTTCGCGAATTGTGAAAGCACGTAACCGTGCAGCTCCAGATATCACCAATGCAGATTATTTCCCTACTTTGGGCGCAGCACGTCCAGAGGAACAACGCAAGAAAAAGAATGAACCAGCATTCGAGGAAGTCAGGCATGGTGGGCGCATTCAGCGTGTCAAGGAGCAAGCGGTGGCTCCAGTATCAGTAGCTAATCGTTTCCAATCGCTCGAAGAGGACGACAGCTAGAAAACTCGGATCAATTCAGCTAGTTTCCTACTTATAGATTTTATTTTTGTTTAAAGAAGAAAACTGTTCTATTAACACTCTTTTTATTTTTGTATTTTATATTGTAAACTATCTTGCAATCCAATCATTTAATTTCTCTGTCCGCTAATCGCTGCTAATCGAAATTGTTAAAAAAAAAAAAAAAACAAAATAATAGCAAAATCAACAAAGGCAACCAAACCATTAGCAAATTTTCAAAATCATCCGGCAAAACTTGTGTATCGGACGAAAGAAGCTCCATTTGCCAATTGTGGTGCAGCATTTAAGGAAAAACATGTTATTTGAAAAAAGAAAAAACAAAACGATTAACTAAGCTCAACTATGGTATATTTTTTTTTTTTTGTTAATATTTAAATGCGCTTCCTAACGCCAACTGAATCACACAACAGTTCGTTTGTTGCATATTTATGTCTAGAAATAAAAAGACAACAAATATTATGAAACGAAGAACTAAAACGAAATTGTTTTAATTATCATAAATTGATTGTTTTGCATTCCTTATAGCAGGCTTGACTGTTTATATGACATTTGGGATGGATACCATGGAAATATTCATAAATTTCTGAATTCATCTGTTCATTATAACTGTTGCGATGTTTCGCTGGTAGATATGGAGTTTTTTTACTAGGCCACTGAAAACAGCACAACTTTAGTTAATTAAAAGTTATAATTTCATCGAAATAAGAGCAATTATGGGTGTATTGACTTGTTTTAGTTGAAACAAACATAATTGATAGTTGTATAAGTGGTTTATTTTTTCCCATTTATATAAAATTTTTAATATTAAAATCTAGATACTAAAAATAGTTATAATTTATGGAAAATTTCTTAATTCAAATTTTAGCTTTTTGCATCGTCAGTGGTTTCAGTGCTTTTGTTGTTTTTGGCAGCAATTATGTCGTCGTCTTCAATGATTTCGTCAATACTGCAAAAAAAAAAAAGAAACAATTGCCTGATTCGTCATTGACTATTACTCACATTAAACAGAGGACTGTTTCTTCATTACTATTTAATTGATGAATAAAGAAACAGACCTCTGTTGCTTGCAAGCAACATTCAGTAATTCATATCCTCGCTGGCCTTGATGTTGCCAACGCGTTGAGACCTTTCACAGTAGAGCAGCTCTGCGCTATTGTTATATGATTCCAAATGTTGCTTCTGCAAAAGATGCTTCGGGAATTTGCGTATCAAGTACAACCAACATGGCACCAAACTACAAAGAGATAGCAAGTATGAAGTCAACAAATAAATTTGAGTTAAAGCAACACCAACTCATCGCCTGCGATAACTTGTTGCACCTCACGATCGTAGAACGTGGGATAGTCTTCTAATACATCCAGGTTTGTCAGCATTGTGTCATCCACCTCATATACTTCACCGTGTATCTGATGACCAACTCCTTTCCTGTCCAGAAGGAATGGAATGTTGAAACGTGTCGCAATCACTAGAGGAAACTTTTCTTGGGTTTTGGCTGTGCCCAGATAACTTGCAAAACCATTTTCCACCTTTGTCAACCAGTGATGATTGGGCTCGCCCCGTTTTAGTGTGCCATAAACAAATACTTTGACCAGCTTGTTGGTAGCTTTGGACATTGTTGGTTACAAGCTTACTTCAATTTCAGTTTTATTTTGACCAGCACCTTATTTAACCTCACTTAGTCAATGTAAACGTAAGCGCTGATCAGTTGTTGGCTGGCAAAATACTCAACTGGATTAATTAAGCAATTAATTTAGTGTTAGCAACGCTTGCAAATCTACATTTTTTGCGATATAAACAATTTGTTGTCTGCTTATCAACTCTGTGACGAGATAAAATTTGATTTGCTTCAGCTAAATGAAACTGCTGTTTGTTATTCCCCACAATTAAACAGGGTGTTTGAAAAGTTTTATTTTTAATTTCTGACCAATTTTAACTCAATTTAGCCCACTTCTAATAGCAAGTTAACAAAACAAACTAAACACAAAAACTTAAATCAACATTTATTTTGATATAATAAAAAAATTTCTTTGAGTTTCTCAATATTTTAGGTACACACTATACAGTTGTCTTATTGGTTTTTTATATTAACTATGGCAGCTACATTCCAGAATATCTTATTATTGTATTTGTTTCGAATTGTATGCAACACAGTGCTGATGGTGGTTTTAGCCAATCCAATCCAATACAATCCAATTCATCAAAGAGTTAAACTTTACTGGGCGGTAGCATTAAACGAAAGATCTTCCTGGGCAGGATGTTTGTGTGTGCGTCTGTTACGTAAAACATATGGATGCTCAGCGCTGTTCTCATAACTAGACAGATAGGGCAAGTTTAGTAATTTTTCTGGATACTTCTGCAGCAGATATACCCAACAAGGAACAGTGCTAGGAAGATAAAGAATCATTAAATATTTTCACTACATTTCCGAATCAATAAAACTAACCCCTCACCAACACCTATATTCATGTCCAGCATGTCGCGCTTGAAGATATCCTGACAATCTTCCAAATTATCGAGAACACTTAGCATACGATCGTCTACTTCATAGATCTCACCGGTTACATAGTAACCGACACCGGGTTTGTTGAGTAAAAATGGAATGTTGTAACGTGTGGCAATGACAAGTGGTAGCTTTTCAGTAGTTGTGGCTCGACACCAGAATTTGGCTGATCCATTTCCGTTGTTGGCCAATATCGAGTGACTGGGCTGTCCATATTTTAAGGCACCACAGACGAAAAGTTTGTGTAGAGCTGAAGTTGCTTTCTGTAAGACATAAAAACAAGAACAAGCCAGTCAGAGAAATCGTAAACACTTATCTATCACCTGTTCGAGGAAATCTTTCCATCCTGACTGTGAATATTATGCTATTTCATTAACTTCGCTTTTTATGCTTAGCTTATTTTAAAATTAAATTTGGATTGGCGTATAAACCAGAAATTGTAAAGGTCAAAACGTGATTTTGTCTAATCATACTTTTTTAAATATGAAATTCTTGAGTGTTAACCTTCTTGCTACTAATTATCATTATTATTAAATAAACTTTGAGTTCCAATTATGTTGTTCTTAAAGTTTTGAAAGAAATTTTCAATTTAAACAAACTTCTTCAGCTAACCTACAAGCAAACTCTACATATTATTTCTGTTGTTTTAACGCATATCTATTTTTGCAGTATACAGAAAGACAGGGTGTTGTATAAAAGTTACCCTTCTTACAACCCTTCAGTTTTACAACCCCATAATAAGCTATGCGAATGCAAACATACGAATTCTGACAAAATCTGTATTATTCTTGATTTGTAATAACATCTTTTCAGTCACGAACAGTGTTTTCGTCGAGCGCTAATATTTTGGTGAAACCGGTTTCAATAGCTTCATCTGAAAAAGTCAACAAACAAGAATAAAAAAACACAACGAAAATAAAAGATAACAACAAGCAATAATTTAAGCTTATAGAAGAGAGTAAAATTTAGAGCTATAAGAAAAGAAAACATGCATGTCATTGAATTTACAAATTGATGAAACATGCAACTGCGTTTAAGTTGTTAAACTCAACATCTGGGGCTGTCATTTAATGACCGTTTTAAAAGCGCTTTCTTTGTACCAAACAGAAGATGATATGAAAACACATTTTTTTATATATATATTTATATAGTATAAATGAGCGATTTATTAGCAACGCTGCAATTATTACAAATTTGATTGTTTCTTTGATAGAATAACTACGATATCTATTAACCAGTAAAAGGATTGTCTTAAATCTCCCTCGCATAAATATGGTGCTTTGGTCCAGGATTCAATTTGAAAACCGAAATTTTCCAGCAATTCAAACAAAATGGTAGCTTCTGCTTCGTAGGAAAACTGCTTCGCTCTGTCAGGCCAGTGGGACATCAGCGGACGCAGAGGCATATGTGTAGAATTAAATTCGACGTAGTGTACATAAGGTAATACTAAGGCAATGATTACCCGACCATTAGGAGCCAGTGCATTGTATATACTATGAAGCAGATCATAAGGATCATCACAGCGATCTAATACATTAAGACATGCAATAAGCGGTACATTATTTAAATCACTTATCTTATCGATAACCGTTATATTATGTTTTTTTAAGCGTCGACGCATAGCCCAGCTAGTCTCAGTGGCATAGAGCTGTACTTTGGCATCATGACCAATTGTGGAAACTGCATTTGCCAGACGCACAGTTATTTCACCATCACCAGCACCAATATCCAGTATATTGACTTGTTCAGAGCCTGCACTCACATTAAATCCACCAGAATGCAAAAGACGTATAAATTGATCTTCCGAAAGTATAAACATTGAGCCACGCTTAAGAAAACCATTTATGTCTGTTTGTGTCATCATCAATTGTAGAAAAGTGCGTGCCAAGGCATGCCACAATTGCAAGCAGATATTTGAGGAATTGTCTTTGGCTCTCTCTAACCATTCCACTGTTGTATCGTCCGGCTTCTCTAGTGGTATGAACTTGCACTGAAACACATCTGGCAGGTTTTGTCTTAACTGATACCATAGCCTCATATCGAGATCATCTATAAACTGGTCATTTTCCACTTTTTGAATAATTGTTCTGGCTAACAAGCTTCCAGGCCTTCGGCAATTCATAACGTATGCTTTAACATAACATGCATCCAGTTAACAATGTGACTAAAAAAGAAATACGAGTATAGGTACAAAATTTAAACTTTCAAGCTATTAAGGCACATTTCAAACAATGCGGTACGCTTCTTGTTGCACCGCATTGATTATTGTGCCTAAGCAGAAGTGTGAGGTCTATGCATTATAATTTCACAATAGTTCCGTTATTTTAGTAATTAGAGTGTAGTTTTAAAATCAGCTCTTTTGCTGTGGCATTCAGTGAAGTCGTGTTCACTTGGCTCAATAAGTGTTCGCATGATTTTATTACAATTTTGAAAATACGAAGAAAACCGGGTTTTTGGCGCGTACAGAAGTGCTCACGATATGAAAATTTAACTCTACAATAAGGCAGTGGAAAGAATTAAAAACTCATTTATTTCTTATATTCTATGGTTATCCATTACTTAGATTTGAGGTTTAAAATCTACATATAGACCAGATTTAAGAGAAATAAGCTTTTTATGTAGCTAAAACTGGAGGGTTTTTTTATAGCAAACCAGTTCAAGTCTCTATGAGTGTAACTTTTTTGAGTTAGTTTGTTTTGAATACAAACACATAAAATGGAAGATATATGCAAACTCTATAGTAATGCGAGCAATAAACAGAAATCGTTAAAACTACAATAAAAAAGATATACGTATATAACAAAATTGCTAAGATAACATCGGGCGACCGGTGGCTAAAAGTTCCGACAGTAATGTTTATTAGCTCTGAATCATTGAAATTTGATTTAGTTCTCGTAAAAATACAAAACAAAAAAGAACTTTAAGGTAGGCGTCTCAAGAATTATTATTTAATTTAATTAAACGTCTGCGAGCACACGTCCTGCCTCTGTCAGGGGAAGGAAATTAGGCGGAAAATTGCTTCTAGAATTTACTAGAATACAAATAAACAACAAGGTTCGTATTTAGTTAAGCACTAGGAACACCCTGTTTAAAATAAACATCCTGCTCTAGAAGCATACATAAACACATGTATCCCATTTCAATAAGTAAATGACAACAACAATTATCTTTTCAACCAATGCTGGGCTGAATGTTAACTTTTTGGAAGATGCCGCATGGAAGATACTATGACGTATTACATAATGAAAGTGCGATTATCTCAGTAGCAAAAACAACATTTACTTTGCATGGACAAAAAGCCTGTCGCGAAAAAACAATGTATAGCCTTACTTTCCGTTGTGAAAATCTCTTGTTTGCAGAGAGAAGGCTTACCATCCCCTTTAACACCTCAAACCCCAGCAATCGACCAACTAAAGTACTTCAGTTAACACCAAAACTAATGTGATAATCGAATTGATTAATAACATCGACGCATCTCAAATTATAGACAAATTCTATACACCTTAACAAATACATACCTTTGTATGTTAAGTAAATACTTGAATAGTATATATATACATATATATATATATTCATTGGATATACATATATGTAAATATATATTCTTGGGTATACTTCCAGCACAAACATTTTTAAAGAAAATTAGTATTCCGATACCATCGAGTTAATAAAAACTTACCCTGAGGTTGCACATCTTCGTGTTTTGTTGTTTATTCCTTGTTGGTTTCTAAAGTAGTTCTAGTATATAGTTGGCAGTATATTCAGGCCTTATCTTGCAAAATGATTTGCGAATTTAATCAAATATTTCGGCAACTTCAGCTTCTTATTGGTAGAGAACTATAGCTCAACACAGTCCACAGAAAAAAACTACAAAATATAAAGTAAACCAAACCACCGGAGAGCGAAACTTCAACTGAGTTTGAATTTTTCAAGTCTTTCCGTTTTGCTCGCAAACCCATGGAAGGTGTAGATTTTTCATTGTAGAGACACGTTTTGTATAGAAACAACAAACGTTTTCACATTCAACACGAGCAAGCTAGCAAACCATACCGGGTTTGTGTGTTCCACATTGAGTTAGTACGAGTCTCTCGCAGCTGGCATGCTACAGTCAGCAGGGTAGCTACTATGTATATTAAATTAAACTTAAAATCGTTGTGAGAAACAACAACGTCCACAAAATTGAACTGAAATATAGAAAAAATATAAGGAACAAAACTAAGAAATGAAGGACTTGGCTACACTCACAAATGTACTGAGTTCAAAATTTGAAATTTTCAGGAACGCTAATACTAAGTTTACATTCCACAAAACTATGCAGTTAATTAACACCAAAAAGTGGATAACTTTGAAACTGGATACTTAGCTGTGTAGTTTCAGAACTATCTTGCAGTTAAGTTAAAACTGCGACATTTTCACTATCATATTTTTATCGATCACTGTTTTTCAGCAAACAGAAAATAAAAAAAGAAAATGTCAGATAATAACAACTAAAAAAATATTTCACAAAGTTTAGAAAACACATCCTGCAACGATGAACATATTTAAATATTTTTAATTATTTTTTTTAAAAATTAAATTTTCATAAAAGTAGAAGCTGATGTGAACCACTTGGAGTTCAAACATCACTAACTCTTACGAAATTATTATATCTAAACTGTGAAATTAAATGTGAAATTTAAACGTAGCATAGTTTTATTTCAGAATGTCTTATCAGTATAAAAAGTTTCCCCTTTTATTTTCTATGATTATAGAAAAAAATCACTGTTTTTTAAAGTAAAAGAGTATCTTGATTACAATATGAGAATTTTAGTAAAGACAAACACTGCATTTTTGTTTACTCTAAAAAGTGTGGAATAAAATACATCCTTACCATCATATCACACCAAAAACGTCTTTACCAAAAACTTGCGTTTTTTGCTTTAATGAACCTTAAAGTCAAACCTTATAGTTTAATGAATCTTATAGTTAAGAAAGTGAAAATTATTTATAAATAACTCTTTAAATCTTATAAAAATTATCTCATACTATATATATTACATGTTGTCTCGTTGTCATGCAATTCTGACAGTAGTTTCCAGATTCAGTGAGAGCACAAATACCACTTTAAATATTTATCTTTATCTTATTTTTACTCTACACGGCCGTATTAAAACAAAGTGTTAAGGTCCTCTTATTCCAAAAGCTCCAATTAAATATTTGTTTGCCTCACTTATACGGAACAATTTGATAATATCTTTACATATGTATGTATAGTAAAATTAATAATTATATAATGTGCAGTGACGCACGATATATCAAAAAGTGCGTTATATCGAAAACCTTTTCAAAAAATATACAATATTCGTTTATTGGAAAAGTTCTACTAAGAAATAAAATCACCAATATTTATTAATTTTAATTTACACGCGAACTGCTGCAAGTCAAGATTATTTTCCTCCAAACATCTTAGAACATATCGAACCATAACCGCGAAAAAGATGTAATGATCAAAACTAAAATTTTAAAGGATATAATATATAGTTAAACTTGATTTCTTTAAGTTTTATGGCTGAATCGCAAAGGCGCGTTAGGTCGGTCGCGCGTTGATCGTACTTTGCTCGTACTTTACTCGACTTTACGAGATAAACTGTCAAAACGCCCGACCTTATAATTTTGAAATCATAATGTAGCGTTGACATGTCGTGCGTCTATCACTTAGATGATGCCACTATACGCAGTCAAATCAAAAAATCCCACAAAATCCCATTAACCCAAATCGCAAAGTATGTAAGAATAATGTTGGCACAAAAATTAATATTAAATTATAAAATGCTCAACTCATCAAAACTCTCATTTCATCATTTCCATAAAACAAATTAAAAAATTAAATCATTTTCAACATAACTATTCTGACAAAATAACAAATCCCATGTAAACATGTCTCTACCATAGAAACTGAACAATACCCACATATTCAGCTAACTCCATGAAAATACAACCCTGCGCTATCAGCAAATGTCAAACGCACGACCGAGTAGAACATTTTTCAACTTTTTCGGCAGGTCGCGCTTTGATCGTACTTTACCCCTTCCTATGAGATTTGACAGTTTTTACGATACAAAGTACGATCAAAGCTTGAGGTCGAATTATGCATTGCTTCATAACAACTCGTTGTTTCTACTTTAGCTGTCAAAGCGCGACCGACCTAAAGCTGGAAGTTCATTCGATGCATTTGCATTTTTCATCCGTTTACTCGCTAGAGCAATTTACGCAAGAAAATGATGGTAGAGTTCAATCACTGCGTTTTACGTTCAGAGCAAGCAAGGGCTGCAACATTATAAAACATTTTGTATGTTCTTATGCTGAAATCGCAATACTGCGTTAGGTCGGTCGTGCGCCGATCGTACTTTATATCGACGTTGCATAAACTTTACGAGATGAACTGACAGAACGCACGACCTATTACTTTACAAAACTCAATGTTGCGCTGACAGATTGTGCGTCTGTAATTTTGGCGATGCCAATAAAAGCAGCTACGCAAAAATGCCCACAAAAGTTGTTTTTCCTCCAATTCTAAATCTCTCAATTTCTATATAAATTTCTAAGATATCGAATAATACAAATAGATTAACTTTATCAAAATCTTAATTTGATTACTTTAATAGCATGAGTAATTAAAAACATTATATAAAACATAAATTCCAGCGATAATAAAAGAAATCCCACGAAAATCTATCTTTGCCAGTGAAACCATAAAACACCCACATTTTAAGCGCTTTCAATGAAAATGCAACTCTGCTCTATGAAGAAATGTCAAACGCACGACCGAGTAGAACATTTTTCTACTTATCTCGTTAGATCGTACTTTGGTCGTATTTTATCTCTTCTTCTTGTTTTACGATATAAAGTACGACCAACGCTTGAGGTCGCATTTGGATTTGCACCATAAGAACACGTTGATCTCTACTCGAGCTGTCAACGCACGACCGACCTAACGCAGTATTGCGATTTAGCCATTAGCGTCATATTTGTTAATAATTTTCATAATTTTTACATAAAATTACTCAAAATGTTTTCATTTATAATCATAAAAACTTAAATTCTACATATTAAACACGTCCTGTTAACAAGTAATCAACAAAAAAATCGAAGACATTTAAAATTTTTAAGATCTATGTGTTAGAGTCATCCCTGAAAGTAATTGCTTCTGACTCGTTACTTTACTTTCTTCTCGCTTTTCGTTATAAGTAACGAGCTGTCAAAAAACGCAATTTACGCAAGAAAAGTTGAAATATTTTCAACTTTCTTGCGTAACTAGCGTTTTGCCAGCGTAACTTTTACAACCATTGAACTCGCTCCCATAAGCTTTCACATACTTCTATTTTATAACGCCAGCGAGTAAACGGATGAAAAACGCAAATGCATCGAATGAACTTCCAGCTTAACGCGCCTTTGCGATTTGGGTATTATTGATTTTTTGTTTAGAGCAACATCTAGACTTGTTCTCATATTGCTCTTATGAATATGACACATCTATTAATTTAGATCGTTTTCAAAAGTTTGGTGAAGTCTTTAAAACAATGTTTTGTTCATTATACAGTAACAAGGTGGCTTGCTTTAATGAGGTTGCACAATTTTACAAGAACAAAGTTGTGAATGCAACAGGCATCAAAAGCAGCAACATCAATGAGGAGATTATCTTAAATTCAAACTTTGATATCTACATTAATTTTTCTCCAATAATAAGGGTATTCATGCAACTGGGCAAAACCCTTATAAGCGGTATAAACCGTATAAGTTTATTCTCCTTATAAATGAACTGTCAAAGTTTGTGTGAAGAAGCTTTTGCACAAACCAGATATCTTTGCTCAATGATTTAGCTGGGCAATCGAACAGGCAAACTTATAACATCAATCAGCTGATTTATTTTATTAAAGCAAAAGAAAAAATTAGAAGCAGGAGAAGATATAGTCAAAATTGTTAAATTAATTAAATAAAATGGAAGAGGTAAGAATGGAAATTTTGTGAATTGAAGGAATTAAAAAATATTTATATACTTCATTTGCAGAAAGCAAACCCTGAACTTGCAAACAGCTGATATATGATGCAAATGCTCAATCGACTTTTAAGGGATCCTCATGCAACTGCCTGATAAAAATAACTAATTGCCCAAATTATATTCTTGCCTCTTTGCATGAATACCCTTAATGTCTTTCCTATTCAAACATGGCCTTGAACTTCTTGTACGACCCTGAAACGCTCTTGTGCTGCCTCATGAAGTTGACAGTGTTGCCAATTTAGCCATTTTTAGGGTAGAATTAGTCATGTTTTTTGTCTATGAATTAAGAAAATTCTGTTAGTCAAAATAAATTTAAGCCATTTTCTTAAAATATTAAGACAGTTTTAAGCTATTTTGAAGTTTTTTATATATTTTTTAATAAGTTTTATTGGAAAAAAAGTCAGCTTTTTTTTATCGAAAATATGTTGTAAAATGTTGAGCTAAAGCTAAAAAGCTTTTAACTTAAATGAAATTTGAATTAAAAATGTATGTTCTTTAGAAGCAGGCGCGGATACAAGGGGGGGGTAAAGGGGGTAATTACCCCCCGCAAGAACTTTCAAATACTTTTTTTTTCATACTTTATTTGAAGAAAATAATAATGCCCACAGCTTAAGGGTACTTTTATGTATACATAAGCGATTCTGAAGGCGTGTTTTGAAAGAATACTAAAAAAAAAATGGTCAGAGACATTGTTAAACTCTAGTTTTTTTATTGATTTCAACAATTATTAAAGTATATAAAAAAAATTTTGTTTATTTTTGTTTTGTGACGTCATTTGCGTGTAGATGACGTTTTTATGAAGCGATGCGAGAAGAGTATGACCATTTTGCTTGTAACCTTGTAACCTTTGCTTGTATGACAAACCAAAATATAATTATATGTAAAGCAAACACCTACGTCAAGGTAGTAACTTCGCTTTTTTTTTTAAATGAGCTTGAAAATAAAGTAACAGATCGTTATATTCTCAAATTTACAGCCATTTTTTAAACAATCAACTTTAAAGACGCGTTATTTTCTTACAAATAAAAAACTTGAAGTCACTACCTCAGCGTAAGTTTTTGCTTTATAATAATTATATTTTTGCAAAATATTGACAATTAGTTTAAAAATGCCGTTTTTATGAAATAATTGAGCAAGTAACAAGTAACAAGTAATAATTGAGCAATGCAGACAAGAGTTGCCATTTAAAATATTTTATTCTTCTAAATTTTTACTGAAAACCTGCCAAACTTTTTTGCAACCTATGTGCCAACGAATTTTACCATAAATAGACGGTGCACATAACCGTCCGTATGAGACCACCATAAAGAACGTAATTACCAAATTTCGGTCTACATTCACTCTTTTGGATTCCAAGCCACCGATAAGAATGAGAAGAGTGCGTACAGAAGAAAATATTGCTGTCGTTGAGGCCAGTGTCGAAGAAAACGTTAATTTATCGATTTGTCTCTGAAAATGAGGAGGGACGACGCGTTACCGTGAATAGAAATCGATACAGAACCATGATCAATGAATTTTTGTTGCCTAATCTTCAAGATATGGATGTTGAAATACGCCCTCAAAGACTTTTGGGTCGCAAAGTGGACCTCCAGAATGCCCTTTGTGCAAAATAGTCGTGGTGGCCATATGCCCGAAATTATATTTAAATGTTAACTGCTAAGAAATTATCTACCAAATAAAAATTTTTTTGGCTATTTCATAATTTGGCATGTGTTTTATTTTAATTTCAAATCAGCAAGCTCTTAAAAACACACACTTTATAACAGGGTTGTTTTGAAGTGAATTAATGTTACGTTAAAGTTGCTAAAATTGTATCAACTGCGCAAATAATTTGTTGCATACAATTATTGTTGTTTAAGTAAATTCTAAATTGTTTGGAATTCTGAAATTTTTCAATCCTACCTTAACTTCATCTTTATATAAATAGGCGTAGGGAAAACGGTTAAGAACCATTTTCTCCCGTGTTTTTCAACCGATTTTGATAATTCTGTTTTTAAATGAATAAGAGTGCGGAGAAGGAGTGCACCGACAATTTTATACAACTATAAATAAACAAACAAAAATTGGGCAATTTGCGACCCCAGGGCGGTAATAGTAATTATAATTGCAACAAACCAACCAAATTACCACAACCGACTTTCATGAAATAAAACTGCCACTTTTAGTCCATTTTTAGTAAGGAACTAATTCAAATTCAATTATTTCATGAACTTAAAATTTGGCAGTGTAAATAGGAGAGCGACACTAATGTTAATGATATTAACGGCGTTTTTACTCTTTGTAATATTGACATTTTTCCACTAATTTCTATAACGTTTGCTATCTTTGCCACGCTTCCTATCAGTGTAGAAACAGCTGAGCGAAGTTTTTCTATACTGCGACGATTAAAAATAGGTTCCGTTCGAATTGAGAACGATTGAATGGACTCGCATTATTGCATATACTTAGAGACATTTAAATAAATATTAACGAAGTTATTGATAATTTTGCGATGATTTTGTCATATGATTTTGTCAGTAACAAAATTAAGATTTATGAAAGGTGCAGAGATCTTGATAAACAATCCCGAATGAATTTTGGCTGCTGATATCAAATATTGACTATTTTTCTCCATCAGTTCGAGTTTTTGGCAAAAACATGATTATCAGTTTTTTTTCTGATAATATTGCTATATCTATTATATTGATCTACCGATTTGTTTTACTATGACTGATTTCAACGAAGAAATACTAGACCTTTCAATTTTTGCACATTCAATAACAATATATTCGACAGTTTCGAAGATATCGACGTTCAAAGACGAAAAAATTTCACAATTTTACGTGGGCTGCTCTTGTTAGATTTAGAGTTTTTATTTACTTTTCGCTGAGATATTATTCCAGAAAAAGGGAGAAATAAATAAATACGGAAATGTGCGTGTATGTGTCTGGGAAAAATGGTTCTTAAAAAATTCAATAATTTCAATTCAAAAAAGTACAATTTATCTATTTGTAAAAAGGCAAAATTTTCTAAAATCGAAAATGTGTGTCTTTGATAATTTACCCCCCCCAAGATTTTTTCCAGATCCGCCCCTGTTTAGAAGTCGAACATTTTTTGGATTATTTTTATAAGACTGATCTTAAGATCACAATATTTATCTTTAGAACTAGGTCCAACAAAAAAGGTCCAATACTTAATGTTTTTAATGTCGTACTAAATTTTATTTTGTCTCTAATTTCATACTTCTAATAACATTTTTAATGACCAGATATCAGTGATCAGATCACATTTCATGCGTCAAATGCCATACGGTTGAACCAATGTAAAGGTTCTTTTGCCATTTAAGAAACCAGTGAAAAAAACAGTTGTTCACTATGTTTTTAGTAAACTCAAGTTGGCAACCCTGGATATTGTCACGTAGCCAAGAAAAAATGTTTGGAGAATTGAGAATGTACTCTGAGCGAAGCCGGTTCTGCAAAAACTGTTTTCTGCACAAACAACCACAATGAATAAACTTATTCGCTCTATCGGTATTTTTTTTTTGTCCATCGGGGTCTATCGGTGGGCCTTTATTTGAACGCCTTGTCTTATTGTGTTGGCGCTCCGTGAAGTATTCATCGCTAATTACTTGGTATCAACGCTGATAAGATGTCTGCTTTAACTTACTATTGTTATGTTATTGAATGAACAATAAAACAACAACAAAAAACAGCTGCTTGTTTGCCTTCATTCTACTTCACAACAATGTTGAGGTAATGGTTATGAATTGATTAAAAAGCTAGGCTAATTTTAGACACTTGTTTCTTCATCAACTAGGCTGAAGGTGAAAATGCATTCCCTAACCGGACTAAGAATATGCTTAAAGAATGTTTCGTGGTAGGGTGGTTTTTATGGTACTTCACAGCGTGTTTTATTTTCTTGAATGTTGATAAACATACAAATTTAGGCAACTCCAGTAACACCAGTGATGCTATAAGAGATTTTTATAGTGTACCTTTATAAATGAGGAAAACTTACCTTTTTAGCCAAAAACGTACTTTTTTGAAAATTTTTAGTAAAATGCTAAATAAACGCCTTATTAGCTTAAAGTTTTAATTTCATGTTTTTTTAATTAAGTATAACGGCTAGTTTATTTCGAAGATTTGTTTTAATGAGCTTAAATTAAGAGCAAACGCGCTCTGCTACCGTACTTTTATGTGGAAGCCATGCCATAACCTTAAGAAAATAATAGACTCTTAAAAATATGAAATTGAAAATTACCAAATCCAAAAGTGTACATTTTGAAAAAGGGCCTACTTTCGAACTGACGGAACTGAAAGTTTACCCCAAAAGGTACAATTGTACCCCTTGTAACATCACTGAGTAACACTTCATGTAGAAATAATTTGTGAACGTTTTCTTTTCATAAATTTTTCTTTTAACGAACAATTAAATATTCGTTATTCCTATCAGAGAAATATGTAGTTAGTTATATTTTTATTTATATAATTGCTTTACTCTACTATTAATAAAGGTCATTAAATAAACAATGTGTGCGTAGTCTACTAAGGATTTTTCAATTTAACAATTTGGGTAAGCGGTGATTACCAAAACAACTTTTCTTAAACAACTGAAATATCCTTACTTGTTACCAAAGACAAAATTAGAAGGAAAGTGTTTGCGTTTGGTTAAACAAAAATTGTTGGAGGCCTGAGCTGAACTTAATTTTATAGTTGGGAGTGAAACTTCTTATCAAAAAAAAATTTTATTTTTAGTATAAGAGCTTTTAGAATACTCTTATTTGGTCAGCTCGAAAAATCCGATTTATTTAATTTGAAGGATTTCTCTTTGAAGGACTAAAAAAAAACTTGTTTTGATTTTGTTTTTTGTTTTAACAAATTGTAATAAAAAACTTTTATCCATGAAAATACATATTCTTAAGTATGTGTAAAATTTTGCTTTTAGCATCTTTATCGATTAAGCCTGTACAAGCCGAGTTTTCTTGAAATCAAAGCGATGACAACGATTTCTCAGTATCTAAAAAACCATTGAAACAATCTTTGTTCACATGAAAGATAACTCTAAATACTAAAGATTACCTATTATCCAAATCTAAGCCAAATTTTTCAGGAGAGCTAAAAATATGTGTTTGCATAAATTTTACGTACGTTTTAAGGTTTATCGGTTTTTAGTCGATTATTTAATTAGAAAGACCAAACGAGATTTTCCTTAATCTCTACCTTCCTAAAGAAAGGATCTCATCTTCCATCATGTATTTAAAATTTGGAAGTTTTTTGTTTTAGTTTATCTTAAAACGTGATTTTTTGAAAAAAGCTATATAACACTTTTAATAAAATAAGTAATATACAGGCGATTTTTCAACCTATCTTGATGACTTTTTAATGAATCAGAGTAGGGAGAAGAAGCATACCGAAAATTTTTTAAATATACCTGATTTGAACAACTGAAATGATGAATGAATTCATTTGAGGAGGTCCATAACAAAACGCAATAATTACACCATAACACTTGTTTGAACAAACGACGATATGTAGTTAAAAGCCAGTAGGATATACATTGGAATTGTTGCATTTTGATCTGAACCATCAGTTTTGGTATTGAATAACGGTAAAAATATTTACCCTTGGCATGTTAAATAACAATGGCTACATAGGTATTAATATGTTGAATTGGATTCATAAAAAAAATTGAAAAACTTAAAAAGTGTAATAATTGCGCTTTGTTATGGACCTCCTCATTTATTGTGATACAATACACACGTAGAATATACAGTAGAAGATCAAAAAAACAAAAAAAAAGGAAAGAAAAGAATATTTGGCTCTGAAGATTAAAAATTTAATAGCGTTTTCTTTTCTCAAAAAATTTTGAATTTTTTCTGCCCTCTTTGATTTTTCGTTCTTTATTCAAATAAAATTCTGACCTCTGAAATTGAATCGTATTCATTTCTCGAAAATGTTGACCTTAAAAGTAGGGAAAATGCAGAATTTCTACCCTCTCTACTTCGACGGTTTGAAAAATTCTGACCTCAAATGCTACCAACTGAATAACGTTACGTTAACGTTACAATTGACAGTTCAGAAAACATTGAGCTCTTCTACGGAGAACGTCAAAATTCTTGTATGGAAAAAAATCAAATTTTTTCTAACGGGAAAAAATTTTTAAATTTTAAAATTTGAAGTATTTTTTTTAGAAAAAATGTTAAACTCAAAACTTCATATTTGCATACTAGAACTTCAAAATGCAATAAATAAGCCAATATTTTGAATTTTTTGTTGATTGAGGCGTCTTGTTTGTTTAAAATAATATGATATTTAGTTAAAACTAAAAAGACCAAATTTGCTTCTTTTTCCTGTGAAATATTACAGACAAATCGTTTTTATTAAAGATGTCTTTCTAAAATTTGAAAAAGTTATTCTCTAAACATAAAGTAAGCGTATCGTTAGTAGAGACACATATAGTAAGTATGAAAATAACAAAAAATCAAAAAAAGTTTTCAAATCAGAAAAGTTCTTACTCCTAAAAGTAGTGCAAAGAGCAAGCTTTCAAAATTCCAAAGTACACCATGTAACTGATATTTAAATAATAAATCTATTAAATCAAGTCACTAACAGTAGAGCCTTTTTTATCCGGTGGGCATGGGACCAATCCTATGCCGGATAACGAACGCCGGTTAAACAAAATCACCTGCCAATAGTTCAAATAAAAGACATATGCACATCTAAATTCACAAGATACCAGTTAATTGAGGTCATGTATAAATAATTCAATGATTGTCTGAGGGTAGTTTCGGATTTCTATCGTAAGAAATATTATACATGATCAAATTATTGATTTACCAATTTTGATGTGCCGGTTAATTAAGTGCCGGATAATCGAGGTTACACTGTAATTCTATATATTTTTTATTATTTGGCTTTTCTTCTTAGAAATCTAATGACTTTTCAGTTTATAATTATAGCTTGAAAGTTGCAAAGCCTCTTAATTCTCATCTTTCAACAGATGCTTTTAACAAAAGTTATAACTTTCTTCAGCCAGTTTTTAGGTCGTTAACTTTGGTTCCACTTGTTAAAATTTTTTCAAATTGAGTTTTTTAAATTCGAATCCACACACACACTCGCCCTCACATGCTTCAATAGTGATCCAAGTCCTTGTGGCATCTGCCATCACCCTCGTAGTGATGATGTTTGTGTCTGCAGGTGCACATATTCGGCAGATAGCAGTAACCCTGCCGACCACAATTTCTACGTTAGAGATCAAAATCAGATAGAAAAAAAATACAAATTTAATAAAAGTCAAGCTTACTGCTTGCACACAGGGCTGCAGAGTTGCCCGAGTAGTGTTGAGTTGTTGCGCTGATATCCTTGAGCACAAATGCATTCACCTTCACTGCTACACTTGCCATACAAACAACGTCTACAAATAATCAAGATTAGTTGAATTTGTCATAAAAAAACATGATCAGGAATAAGTCTCACCCTGCGCAGCGGTTCAAACGATCCAGAATTGTATGCTTACGACAACGACGAGCCAGAGCATCGAATACCAATCCTTTGCGACACAAACATAGATCGGCTGATGCACAAAAGCCGCCAGCACTTTTACAACCCGGCAAACAGTCAAGTCCACAAATTAAACCTTTTTCAAATGAGGTCACGTAATAATCGTCACAAGGACACACCCCATCCTCGAAGCAGACACCATTAAGACAACGAATCGGACAACGTGAAACGCACTGATTAGTGTTGATTATTAGCATTTCGTAATCCGAGCACTGCATTGATTCCAAATAAACGGCACAACCAAAGCCAAGTACTGCGGAAATGATAAGGATCAATTGACTGGCAGATGATAAACGTATCAATGTAGCTGCGTGCATGCTGCTTATGCTTTGACAAACTGTTGAACACTCCGATATGAAATCAACCAAGAAATATTGAGCCTTACATCATTTTAATGAAATATACAAATAATCTTTCCAGTGATAGTGAAAGTGCTCGATCTTGATTTAATCGAATTATCACACTTTTTTGTTTGTTTAAAATATTTTGACTTTGAATTGAATCGCTATAAAAACATTACAACATATTTCAGACAGCGAGACAGACAGACTGCATCATCATCGTGTGATGATTATATTCGATGATTGAGAGTAATCAGTATCGCATAGATGCTTGAAGAGTGCTTTCGGCAGATGCAAGGGTTCGTTACAGAAACAAAAACGATACAAAAAATGCACGCATCCCGCATAGCTATACGAGTTATGCTCCAATGTTGGCTGAAGTTTAGATCAAGTACGCCAGAAGATGCGAAACACAACAAAAACAGGCAAAACATAAAAACAATACAAACAACAACAAAAACAAAAATAAAAACACTGCTTGCTGCTGCTGCTACTACTACATAACGAAGACAAACAAGCGTTGGCGTAGATCGCTAGCGATGCGGCATAGTTGGGCGCCGGGGAGCAGCGAAGAACCCTCCATCGTCGAACTCGATACAACCGGCTGTGAGCGAGGGAGCGCTGCAAGTTCGTGTATGAAAATAATTAAAATTGAAATTCAGAAAAAGGGGGAACCAGAATCACACCGCCTTGTGTCTCTGGTACTTATTCATCGCTCTTTATCGCTACTTAGAGGGTGGAACAAGGGGGTGGGGTGGACACACTATAAGCTCAGTGCGGTTCACCATATGGCGGGCAATTCAGGAATGGCTGGATTTCTTCTGAGCACTGAGTTCATAGTGTGGATGACTGGCTCACTGACTGGCTGCGGTTTTTTTTAAGTTTGCTGACTCGAATTCGTTAGTCTTTCGGTGGCCATCGACGCGGCAACATTAATTTTTGAGCGGTTCGCGTTGGCGAAGCTTCCGCTATTGAGAGAAAAAAAAAAACAAAAAACTAAAAAAAAGAAACACACAAAATAGATAAAAAAGTAAAATTAAAGGGTCGTCTAGTATTGATTAGAACCCATTAACAACGGTGTGCTTCCAAGTGGCAGTAACAACCACACCAAAAATCATGAATAGTTGTTGATGAATGAATTAAAAAAAAAACACACACACACAAAATAGACGCCCGTTAAACTAGCAGAGACTCTGAATACATGCAACACAGTGTAAGCAAATTGAATGCAAATACAAGATTACAACAAAGATACGTCCAAACAACGGCGGAATACATCAATGATATCGACTACTGAGCAGTGGTTATCATCTATTTGTTTATCAAATTGTTTGTTTGTCTTATAGTATCCCTTTTTTGTAGTTAGTTTTGTAACACTATACAAACTTAACAATGCATCGTCTATCTGCTCTGAGACAATCATCATCAACAAAACCGGCCGCACCCCAACAGTTTGCGCATTTCTGGCGTGCTACGCGTTCTCAACGAAACACTACTTCGTGTATCTAGTATCTCGCAAACGTTGTTCAGCATAAACACTCTGCATGCGGTACAATTAGCTGGAGCGTAGTGCGAACAACAAAAACCAGATACATTTTCAATCGGTATTTATTGCCAATCCCTTGCTTCGAAAGGGGAGAGGCAAAAACAACTGTCTGCTGCTTAGCTATCAAAATTGAATGATGTCGATCGGTCGAATAATCGTTCAAAAACTATATTGGACCATGGCAATGAAGATGGTATTCATATGAATTGTGTGTGCATGTTTATTTTCAAAAGCATTAAGCACAGGTTCGTAACCGTTAGCTATGTTGTTACATTACTTCCGCTACATGTTGGGCGGCTAGCTTTACAGGAAGCATTGCCCTATTAATAAGTTGTTTTCTTATTCTATGGTTTCGTTAAATAAAAGTTCGTCATATGAATATTTAATTAACACTGAGCTATGCAACACCCTTCTTCAACTTTATGAGCTGAGTACACGGAATGTCATAAAACAACTTGATTTATGACACTAATCTGACCAAGTAGCTTGCTGTACGCCAGCATATTTATTTTCAAATTAAGTGTTCTCAATAGGAGCAAGACGACACTTTTTGAAAGATAACTTTGTGTGGATAGTTAGTTTGAGTAATGATTTTGTTTTTTTTTTTTCAAGTTTTTGATGAGGTGTTTTATTTTTGTGGGTACTAAAATATTTAATTGGTTGTACATTGGTCGATCATAAAACAAGTCAAGCTGTAGACGAAATTGGCACAACAATGAAAACACATAAATTCTACACAACTTTTGTAGAAATTTTTTATTACTGCGGTGACTGAAGTCTTTTTTCTAGCATCGTCAGCGTTAAGCCACTGTGCGATAGCAACATAGATTCTATTATTTATCTTCCTTATCACAATGACGAAAATTTGAAGATTAACAAAACCCTGTGTTCCCAAATTTTGTTGACAGTAGCAAACTTTAAAGCAGCTTGTAACATTTGTTTGGTTTTGTACTTTGAAAATTTGTATTTGGCTGTCGTACAGAAAAAGTCACAATAGAGTAAAAATAGGTCTGTTTCCGTACTCACTTCAAGTAAAGTTCGAGTAAAGTTCGCTTTCAACGCTTTCAAGTAAGTTTCAAGCACAACACCTGTTTTTTGAAAACAATAAAATTTAATTGCTGTGTTTCTGTATTTAAAACGTTTTCGTAAGCGTTGATTTGGTAATTTTAACTATTTTTATTAATTTTTTAACCAATTGCATACATTTTGTTCGCAATACAATGCAACAATTTAATTTTATCACTTTGACAATCAGCTGTTTGAAGTTCGAGATTCGTGCTCGAAGACCACCTCTGTCCCAGCCCCAAAAATTATCGGAAAGAAAAAAGTGTATAGACCATTTCAAAGGGCTTAATTTGCACCTTCAGAATATGTAAATTTTATAATTTGCACCCTTATAGTTTTTGAAATAAATGAGATTGAAAATGGAGTATATGATGCAATTTTTAAATTGTCATATCTCGCTAAAAAATGCATATTTCAAAGTGCACCTTGGCCCAAAAATTTGCAATTTTGTTATTCTAATTTGCACCTTCGTTAAAATACTAGAAAATCAATCGGTTCTTCGTAAAAAGTGTAAAAATACGTAAATCAATACTGCGCATGCGCTGTCCAGAAAACATAGTTATACGACTGTCGTGCACGGTGCGAGCTAGGGACTTTTTTGTGGCAATGTCTGGCTGATCTAGATATGACTTCATCAAAATCAGTATATATAATGTACATATAAAGTTCATCACTGATGCATTTACTAAAGTTGATATTTGAGGCCAAATGATCACGTAAAACTTGTTATTGTACTGTATTAATTTGTCACAATATTTTTTTTTTTTATCATAAGATTAATACTATTATAGTCTATACTTTTTCATCAATACTTTAAAACAGAGATAGTATTATAAACTATAAATAGATAAACCCCATCACAATAAAGTCCCTAGTGGAATGCGCGGCGCGCGCGTGTCACTGATACGACGCATGCGTAGAACGAGCTATCGAATTAAAACCTTTTTTTGCATTTTCAGAAAAATTCGATGTATTTTACGCACTTTTCTCAATGGTGCAAATTAGAGGAGTAAAGTTGCAAATTATTGACGCAAGGTGCACATCGAAATATCAATTAATTACCGAGATATGAGCATTTGAATATTGCAAAATTTGACATTTTTTTTTGCAAAAAGTACGAGGGTGCAAATTCTAAAATGCTTATATTCGGAAGGTGCAAATTGAGCCCTTTCGAATGGTATATATATTTTTTTTTTTTGTTTCATTTTTGGGGCTGGGACAGAGGTGGTTGCTCGAAGAAATTTTTCAAGTAAAGTTCGAGTAATAGAGAGCCACAAAAAGTGACATTTTGCTTGTTCTTCTTCTCTCTCGAGCTGGAAAAATGTGTACGGAAACGCTTTCGAGTAACTTCAAGTTACTTGAAGTGAGTACGGAAACAGACCTAATAATTCATTATTTTACTGGACTTAAAATAATATGAAGATGGAGCATTACACGGGGTATAAATTTTCCACGCTTTAAGGGGTCTTCTTCATTTGAAAAAAAAATTAATTTTTGAGTTTTTGTTTTTTTTTAGAAAGCTTGAAATGCAAAAAACCGGCTAATTTTGTAATTTTTGGTCTTAAATGATTAAAAAAAAAAATATTTGGTCTTATTCGATTGTGATAAGTAATCTTATAGATTTATGTGTTATCTTTTATGATGCAGAAAAATTGTTGTTACGGTTTTGGTGTTAAAAAATTAGGTCTAAAATTGGAAAAGCTCAAAATAACAGATAGAAGGGCAAAATAAAGGCATAAACAACGATAGGTAGTCTGATTTTAGTCAGTTTGTTTTTAATTAGAATAAATAGTTAAAAACAAAAAAACATACAAAAAAAAAGGGTTTTTTAGCCGTACAAATGAAAAAAGATCCATTAAGTGAAAATGAGTGTGAAGTGAAAATTATCTGAGAAACTATTTATTTAAAATTTTCAAGGATATGAAATTTAGTTAAGACTTACGAGGACCGTTAACTGATCTCAATTTTAAACAAAGTTTAGGTTAAAAAAAAAAAACACAAATTGGCCATTTCAGCCCTTGAAAGGACTTTGACCGAGCTTGTTTTGATCAATTGTGTTGTGTGTGTTATTAAATGTTTGCACACAGTTGACCGAGAACTGGACCTACATGTTTTATGCCGAGTCCGAACGGCTAAAGTTCATGTTCTCAAGAAGCTTTACATGCCATTATTTACTCTCTGAGGTTTGCCATTGTCTGCAGAGAGGTGGTGACCGATCAGAAAAATGTTTTATTGAAACAAATTTTTCGCCGCGGCTGAGGATCGAACTCGGGCTCCGAGCATGCTAAGCTACATACTTAAACTGCATGCCACGGTCACCACTTTTAACAGTGTTTAAAATTTAAACGCTGTTTACGAAATCTGAGGTTAAGGAATTTAAACTTCGGAGATCAGTTAACGGGCCTTAATCTCAGATTTCGTAATCAGAGTTTAAATTTTAAACTCAGTTAAAATTATTTTCATAACTTATCTCACTTTTATCGGCAGTTTACTTAAACTCTGTTTAAAAATTTAAACTGATATTAAAAAACATATTTGAGCGGCAATGCTGTTAGATTATAAATTAGAGAAACTTTTTTTTAATTTCGCTGAAGAATTTTGTGAGCTTTGTAAGAGTGAGAGTGAGCTTTCAATTTATTTTGGTTAGTGCTTCTTAAATTCTATTAAATGGTGATAATTTAACTTTCTTCTTCTGGGGGATTTTTGTAACAAACCACCGTATAACATAATATGAGCTATCAGAGGACTCTCTTAACACAAAAGTTTTTCACAGAAATCGCAATATTTTTTTTTTATTTTTAGTGAGTGAGCAACAATGCTCATTACGTTAAGTATGTCGACAAGACATGGTCTTGACTACGCGACCACGTCACGTGACTAATGACTTGTTTTCTTATCTCTAAAACTAAGCCGGCTGAAAAAGTAAAATAAATAATTTTACTTCATTTAATAATCTAATCTGGGCGTTTGAAAAATAAATTAATTCGTGCACGCAAGAATGATTATCCTTTGAAATCATGCTTGTTCTTAATTAGTTTTACACTCATTAATTAGGGCTTTAATACACAGAGAGGAGGATTTTTTGAAGTTGCTTAGAATTTTTGGGTAATGATATAGGAGTTGGAGTTTGCTTTGGTACTATTAAAAACTTAATATTATATATTAATGTTATCTGTTGTAATTTGCTGTAATCAGCAACTTCATCTTTTATAGGTTTAGATGAGACTGAAATATTGAGGAATGATGTCCAAAAGCTATTTTATGGGGGAAAGTTAAAAAAACAACTTTAAGCAAGACGTCTTCAACGTTTAAATTTATATTTTGTGGTAAAATTGTATGATAGAAAATTTTTTAATGAGTTTATTCCAATAAAGTTAACATTAAACAAACGTTAACTAAACATCAAAAGAAACATAGAGTACCAAGTAGTTAAAGGCTCAATAGTGTTGAATAAGGTGACAAGTAATTACTAAAGGTTATCCTTGTTATTTTTTCAATTCTCGCTCAATAGATTTATAACCTTAATTAAGTCTCTCGCAAATGTTGTTTAGGTTAAAAACAGTTTAATAGATATAGTTTTTTTTATTATTGATATTTAAGTTTTGGTCTATGTTTAATGTAAAATTAATCGATTACAATACTTTTTCGTGGTGTTTTTAAAATAAACAGTTATGTTTCACAGATTCATTGATATTGTTATTATCGGATACAGCTGATAGACCACACAATACAAAACATAAAATCAACTTGATTGGACTTTTCTTTCTTTTTGTGGTTTTTGTATTTGAAATGATCTCATCCACAACACCGTGGCTGTGTATACAAATGACGTAATATTCTGCCATAAGCATTTCCGGAATAGAG
This sequence comes from Tetanocera ferruginea, assembly GCA_958299015.1. Lineage (NCBI taxonomy): Eukaryota > Metazoa > Arthropoda > Insecta > Diptera > Sciomyzidae > Tetanocera > Tetanocera ferruginea. The sequence goes on along the minus strand of OY282640.1, from coordinate 2,145,523 downwards.
TGTGTTATGTTTACAATAAAAAATATTTAGATTCCTTCTTTGTATTTATCTCATTTCCCCATTGAATCTTTTTTCAATTTGTTTTTTTTTTAATTTTAGAAAAAAAAAATCATCTGAAACGCATTTGCCAAAATCATACAAAGTTTAAAATAATTCCACCGAGAAATTATCCTTAAACAATTAAATTAAAATTAGAATAACAGAAGGAAACTTATGATAATAATAAGAATTTAACTAAGTTATAAAAGAATTTAGAATTTTTAAAGTTTACACGTTAAACCATAAACACTAAAAAGTTCCGAGGTTTAAATGTTCAACATATAACAGAATAAAACATTTTTTATTACAACCTCTATAGACGTAGAAACGTTTGAAAAGCATTAATTTAACAGGTTTGCTCCGTTCGCTTTCTTGACTTATAATACAATAGTTATATAGACAATAGTGTCAATAGAAAAATTAAAGAAATACCTGTTCTCTCTTTTCAGTCCACAAATGCATTGAATTATCTTCAAAAGAACGAAGAGCAACATGTGCTACATCATCATCACCGGAGGCAGTCTAGTCTGGTTCTTACTGAGCCTTGTAGCGGACATGCTTATCGCCTCGGCTCTTGTCTCACCCAAGTGGCTAATCGGTCCTAGTCCTGATCAGGTCTACAGCACAGCAGTTAGAGCTGAGATGGCAATGAACAATGAAAGTAATCCTCTGATAACTGCTCAGCCGCGCTTTCCCTCTGTTGGCATTTATACACGCTGCAAGACCATGGATCGATATGGTTTTCATTGTGGACCCTTTGATCTTGATGGTTTTGCAACGGATGATAGCGTGTATCCGGCACAATGGAAGGCTGCAATGTTTTTCATTTCACTGGGATTTGCAGTTCTTTCCATTACGGTGGCATTTACGCTGATAACCTGTTGCAGACAATCCGCCTTTGGCAAAAGTATCCACAATATGACGGGTTGTGCTCAGGTGGTGTCTGGTGAATAGTATAAGATTTTAGTTCATGCATTTTAAATAACCTATTAAATTCATTAGGAATCAGTGTTATGCTGGCATTATTTCTGCATCCACTGGGTTGGGGAGTGCCAAGAGTTCAGTTATTGTGCGGGCCTGATGCTGAACCATTCTATCCAGCCGCATGTACCATCGGTAAGTTTTTACTATAAATGCTTAAAAACACTCTCATTATTTAACATTAATACGAGTTAAATACGAGTACCTTCTTATATTCAATTAAATTTTTTTTAAGGTATTTCATTTTACTGTGCCGTAGCAGCTGCAATTCTATCATTTATATGTGCAGGAATAAGTCTGAAAGCCGAATCGTCAAATATGCGCACTAGAGTCAAGAGACGCGTAGAGGAAGGAGATCGTCTTGTGTGCATTCCATAAGAAAACGAACGTACTTTTTTTCCAAATGAAGCATTTTAGAATACTTAATTTTACAATAACATATTTTATACAACTTTTTTTAATTTATTATTTTTAATTTTTATAATCTATACACACAAATATAGTTTGTTCTACTTCAAGTATGTTTGTAATAGAAACGGTTGTAGTTTACAATTTTATAATTATAGTTTTATTTGCGACTGCTTTGCAATCCTAAAAATAACTAGTTATAAGTACGAGCGGCTACTTCCGTTTTGATTTGGATTTTTTAACAGTTTCGACTGGTGCGGGCTTACCTTTGGGGATGTATACGCCATGATTTAGTTTCTTGAGATGAGCGAAAAGTTTGTTCTTCGACTCAAACGTGGCATGGCATGTTACGCATCTATGAGTGGCAGCATCATCGAAAGTGTTTGTTATTGGAACTGTAGTTGTTGTTTCAAGCATTTCTGGAGGTTCTACTTTTGCTGATGATTCCGCAGATATTTTAGTATTTGCTTTTGTTTCATTTGGTTTATTTTTGCTTTGTTTATTTTTTGCTTTCCTGTTACTACTTTTTTTGCTTGAGCTACCCCAATCGTTGTTGTCGCATTCATCGGACGAGTTAAGAGTAGGCAGCGTTGCATTGAGATCTTTATCTTCATCTTCAGAGTCTAATTGTTTCGTCTTCTGATTTGATTTATTTCCTTTTTTTGATTTTTTGTCTTTTTTAGGTAACTTAGTTTGCTCTTCAGGAATAGTATCCTTTTCAGTGTCAAGATTAGTATCAATATCCGATTCACTGAGGCAGTCATAGAGACTCATAGGATCTTCATTTTGCACTTTTGGGCTACTAAGATTTTCATTATCTTCCGCATTAATAGACGGTACATCATCTTCTTCTTCCAGTTCTGTAAATTGTTCCTGTTCCTCGTCTAGCATTTTTTGCTTGAGTCGCTCGACGTTTTCACGATGCTTTTTACTAGTTTCGTGGTTTCCAAGTGCCTTATTGTTTTTAAACGCTTTATTGCATGCAACGCAGTACAAATCGTCCACGTAAAAATCTTCTTCTTCTTCCGTTACCTCCAAATCGGTAATACCATCTATCAACTCATCATCCTCATCTTCGTTGTCACTTTCAGTCTCTTCGTAGCTGCTTTGGTCACTATATTCTTGTTCCAATTGCTTAAGCTGCTCCTCGTAGGCATTATTGAGCGTGTGGGTGCGATTCTTGCGTATTTCTTCAAGTTCTTTTTTTCTTTGTTGTATTTGCTCAAGTCTTTTCAGTTCCTGCTTTTGTCTATTTAGCGCAGCTCGCTCTTCCAGCATCTCCTTGTAGTTTTGTACTCTTTTGTCACGTTTGCGAATGAAGGACACCAAATTTCGCACCTATTTAATATAATTATTTTTAAAATTTTATTTTAGAAAAATTAAATCGACTCACCTCTTCATTACGTTCTTTTTTTGCTTTCTGTACAATTTTCTTAAGCTCTTTCTCAACTTCACGCAGCACGCGACGATCTTTTATTTCCTGTATATCATATGGGCAGAGCCATGTGTACGTTTTTTTGGTGCAATAGCTCTGCCAGTATGCATAAAAAGGTCCAACAACATCCTCGTAATTGCTTTCAGATGTGCCAAATTTTGGTATCCGCGCCACCTCTTCCTCATCCACCATGAACTCAACATCCTCTGCTGCGATTTTTTCAAATACTTCTGCAAACACCGAATAGAATCCCTTAGCATCATCCCCGTAGCCTTTGTAACAAGACACTGTGAAGTATTGGAACAAATCCAGACAGTTGTCCTCGTACTCGGAGTTCTTGCCGCGCAGAATTTGTTCTCTATGATTGTCATACCAGGCACGTTCCTGCCTATCGGATAGCACATCGTATGCCTGTTGGATCACCTGGAACTGTTCTTTGGCAGCCTCTATATTATTTGGATTCTTATCCGGATGCCATCTCAAAGCTAGCTTTCTATAGGCCGTCTTAATCTCTGCATCGCTGGCTTCTCGCTCAACACCAAGCTCTTCATAATAACACTTCATTGTTTGCTTCTATTACGTGATTTTCAGCTGCGAGTTAATAAGAATTTTTGTCACTTTTTCTTTCAGTTATGGCAGGAAATTTGCCAAAATTACTGAAAATATGTAAATGAAAAAATGTGCAACTTAAAAAAAAACCAACCATGAAGAAAAACAAAATAATTTTGACATTCTGTCAATGCTTTATGTCATTGGCGTCGTTCAGCAGTAAATTTCTATGCCATTTCACATGTGGCAACTACGTCTTTCACACGGAGCAACTGATGAGTATTGCAGCTCAAGCTAGTTTTTTATCCAGAATAGAACGAATAACGAAACAACATTGGAACAGAAAGAACAGATATGCATGTGTTGTTGTTCAATTTATGAATTTATTTTTTATATAATAAAAAAGCAAAAATAGAACTTAAGTCTTCATGTTCATTTAATAATGGCGCATAATATTGTATTAAAATTATGTTTTGAAAGCGACAGCGCCTTTTTTTAAAGTAAACAATCTAACCCTAACCATAAACACATACACGAATGCAGAATATTTCATTTATTCTACCTCGGTTGACAGAATAAAAAGAATGCGTTCGAAATATTCCGTACGAATATAAAAATATGAAATTGATCATCCTGAACGTACGGAATGAATAGATAAACAGAAAATGTCATTCCAAACGTCTAGAAAGAATAAGTAAATACAGCCATTTTTGTTGTAGAAACCTGTTGTTTCATGAATTATTTGGTATCAAGCTTGAAAAATATTTCTTAAAAAATACATTTAAAAAAAGAAAAATTAACATATATAATGAAGATGCCACAATTTTATAATAAATTAAAATAATTTATAAGATAATGCATTAAAAATTTATTTTACTGTTTAATTTACTTCTATTTCTTCTTATATTTTGTTCATGAATGCAAGAGTTATAGCGTTTTCTTTTCTCAACGAAAAATTCTGCCCTGCAGGTGCAGAATTATTTCCATATTGATCTGAACCCACAGAATTCTGACTTGATTTTAGCTTAGGATAGATCATTAAAAAAGCAACATTTTTTCAATGTTTTCGAGTTGGCTGGCTTTTTAAAAAACTACAAAAGAATTAAAGATAAACAATTTTAAGACTTCAAAATCAAAAATTATTATCCCGCTAGAAAAAATTTGATTTTTTTACATAGAAGAATTTTGACGTTTTCCGTAGAAGAGTTCAGTCGAAGAGAGGGCGGAAATTCTGCATTTTTTCTACTTTAAAGGTAACAATTTTGAAGAAATGAACACTCAAAAGTTAGAGGTCGATTCAATTTCAGAGTTCAGAATTTAATTTGAGAAAAGAACGAAAAAAATTAAAAAAAATATGATGTTTTTAAAGGGTAGGAAAAAATTCAAATTCATTTTTTTGAGAAAAGAAAACGCTTTAAGGTATTTAATAAAAGACGCTCTGTTATAAGTGTTCATAAATGCTTAAAACAATTTGAAGGTTTATTGCAAATTTACCATAAGATAAATTTATGCAATTTAATTTAAACAGCAATTAAAACGTTTGTATCATGTTATGTGTTTGAAATTAATTTAATTAAATAAGAGGTATGCACGATGTGTTTTATTTTCGATAAATTTTTACAAAATTGGCTGCTATTTGATGGCTATGTGCGATTATTGTATCATTTAGATGCATCCATCTTATTGCAATAATATTATTTCAGCTGTTGTATCGTGTGGAACTCTCTTAATGCAAACTCTTAAAATAAACTCGTTGTGCGGTGTTGGCCGACGGTGAATGGTGTGTGTCACGGATCAAGTGCGATTCAATTAAATTCTATTGGTCGCTAGAGGAACTTTAAAAATGTGTCATAGCGCATGCTTACGTTAAAAGCCTACCCCCAATAAAAACAACGGCTGGATTCAGTTAATAAAAAATTGAATTTATTTTATCGGCGTATCGTCATGCATTAAGCTTATTATATAAAAGCTTAAATTTGGCAAATTTCCAATAATTTTTTGTGCTATAATTTTGTTGATGCTCGTGTCCACCATTCCCAACCCACAAATTTACACAAAATTTACGTTACAAAAGCCGGAAGAAAAGCTCTCTTGAAATATCTGCAAATTGAGAGTCAACGCTTGAACGCACTACATCACAAGCTGTGTGAATGCTTTTGGCCAAGGGATGCCATCAGTCGTTTGGAACACTTTGCACGGTTTGCGCGCGTTACGCAATTTAAGGCAGTCAGCCGAATTCATACAAATACACACACACCTTGAAAAAAATTAATCCATCGCTAGCATAGCTGCAGTTCTTTCTGGACGATACAAAGATTTGCGTCAAACGCTTTTTAATTTATTTATTTAAAATTTAATTTCATTTGCAACAATAAAAAAAAAAACGAACTTAACATACTCGTAGACGTGGAAAAACTCGCATCGCAAAAACTGTGTAAAATACAACAAAAAGTTAAATCGTCTGCGAAAAGAAAAAACTGTCTGTCTGGAAATTTATTTAATTGCTTTCGCTACTCCTGCCGCAGTTAAGATATAATAAAAAAACCAAAATAGCCAAACATTAAGAAGCCAAACGTACACTTAATTGTCGAATTTACATTAATTGAACGTCTAAAAGTAGCGAAAAAATAAATCCTTTTATTTATTGTGTATTAAAGATGCTGAAAAACTGTTTGTGTATGTGTGTGCGTGTTTGTAAATTTTGTACAGAGCTGCGAATTCCGTAAGAATTCCAGTCGAAATAGCTGAATCTCAAAATTTTCAGTACTAACATCATACCCTGGCACCTTCCGACCCCCCGCCCCCCACGGGTTTAAATATTCATACACACTAACGCAACGCGCTCTGCCTCTCTCGTAATACGCTCTGCCCGACATTATTTAAGGGAGGAATTCGACTGCATGCAGCGCTTCCGCTTTAGTACGTTGTCACCAGTGTTGCCGTTCGAGAATTTTTAAACGAAGTAAAATAGGCTACAAGATGGAAGTATTTTCAGAGATTTCGAAGTGTTAAAATAAATTAATTTTGTTTTTAACATGAATGTTTTTTAAGCATATTCAGGTACATTTCAAAATTAATAACGAAAAAATCAATAAAAATATTTTCATAAAAATCAATCCATAAAATTTAATAAGAAAATATGCGTTCAATAAGAAAATACTGAAATACATTTCAATCACTTATATGTATAAATTAACAATGTTAAAAAATTATCTATTTCTAATTTCTATTTCTATTTTCTATGCAGCTATTTCTTCGGTTCTGAAGTAAATATCACTGTTATAACAAACATTCGATAAAGTATTCGTTTAGGGATTCCAATTTAAAAAATTATCATTTAGAAAGTGGTCCTTTATAAGCATTATCGAATTTACGGTGCTAAATTTTAACTTATTTGTAGTTGTATTTTTAATTAGTTTTAATTGTGAAAAAACCCTTTCTGTTGTTGCACCACCGTGCGGTAAGCTAAGCAACGCTCTTACGAAAGTTTTTATTTTTTGCTACATCAGGACTTCTAAGGCACTTTTTAATTTAAAAACGTAGAACCAAAGCTCTTCAAATCTTTTTCAGCAAAAAAATCATTTAATATTAAAAGACGCCATTCCTTTTCTAGACAGTCGATATCTTTTTCTTCGATGAGATTAGGAAAAAGTTTTATGAGGGGAACCAAACTATTAGCTAAAGATCTTGTATCCAAAATTTGTAATGTTCTCAAAACTGGATATTTGAAATTGATTCTTTTCGTAATTAGTGAACGAATGTAATAGAAATGTACACAACTTTTTAAAATTTCATTCTTATCTGTTACAGATACACCATAGGAATTAAATTTTATATGGGCTCTAGGCACTATATATATATCAGACAAAGGCTTAACTCTAAAATTATTGAGATCATTTTCAAAAATTATATCAAATTCTACGGCAGAGATGTCAATAAAATTAATAACAATACTTCTGAAATACAATTTGAATGATTTTAACAACTTATGAAAACTAAGCGATTCTGTTTGAAATTCTACATTAAGTGAATTAACAGCACTCAGTGCATAAGACAAGAATTGTAAATATATCACATTTGAATCAGTCATTCGTGATTCTGATATTGCAATACGACTTGCAATATCAGAGTCTTCCTCGAAGTAATTAATTCTTACAATCGTACATTTCAACAACCTTCACAACGCGCGCTTTTGCAAGAAGTATTTAATCGAACATAGTGTTGCCACTATCATTAAAATTCTCTCATCCAATACAAAACTCTGTGAGAGAAGGTACAAGTTATGAATTCCTTTACACCAACAGTTATGCCATGTTATTGATTTTTTAATGTGAAATGAAGTGAAAAAATCAAAAACTAAAAAGTTTTAATCACTCAAAATCGAAGTGTTTCCACAAAAGAGGAAGTGTGGAAGTGTTTGACATAAAAGTGAAGTAAAAAACTTCGATCGAAGTAAAAACGGCAACGCTGGTTGTCACCCACCCGAACACCGTAAGCAGCATTACCGTCATCATCACCAGTGCTTCCGTAAACAAAACAACAACAACAACAACAACAACAACAACAACAACAACAACAACAACAACAACAACAACAACAACAACAACAACAACAACAACAACAGCATCAACATCAACAAAAACACAAATAAACAAACCCAAGACATCGTCGGAAGGCATGCCGGCAAGGAGCAAAACGAAACAACGTTGTTACAGGCTACAACAGGGATTCACAACTATGGAGTAGTTAAAGGAACAATAAAAAAAGGATATGAAGGCTGAAGCATTTGCAAACAAGGTAAAGCCGCATTCCGGCACAGGCACCCATACAAACACATATTTGCTTGTATCTACATAAATATGCATGTGTTAGTAGTTTATTTTTATGTCTGCAATTTTAGTTTTTTTTTTTTTACTTTATATCTTATTTTCTTATTAAATCGGTTTCTATTCAGTCTCTCCAAGTGATGAAAATGGAAGGAGGTGGATAATCGGGGGTATGCATAAGAACTTGGCACTGGCTTAAAAATGTATACGGACGCCCGAAAAGTACCTACGATTTTATTTCAATTTTGATTAAACGAAATGATTTTTACAACCAAACAAATTCAAATAAAATCAGGATTTAGACGGTTTCAATTAAGGTTTGCATTGGTGGGTGACATCTTCAAAAGAAGTGCAAAAGAGATAAAATAAAGTAACAGAAGTGATGACAATGTTTTAAAATAATATATATAGTAAGTGTGTTATCTACTTCAGACCAGAAATTTAATGTAGTTTCTATTAGTTTTCGAAACGTCATTGCTAAACTGAAATGGCCTGTGCTTACGTGTGAGATGTTACGTTTTCAAGCTTAGTATACCTCAGAATGATTATTTCCGAGAAATAATTCATAATTTTTCCAGTTATGTGAGAAAAATAATACACTTTAGTTTATTGACATTTCACTCTTGATTTTACTTTAATTTTAATTTTACTTTTATAGTTTAAACTGAAATTGCTGCCGACTTTAAAAAACCATCTAATGAGAAAAACGCAAAGAAGTTTTCATATTAGTTTTGCTTGCCATGTCTTTGGAGATTAATTAATGTGTAACACTCAGCAACATGTTAGAGTTTTAACTTCATATTTTAGGCTATCAATCTGGTGGTAGTTAGGTCTAAAGATGTCACTTGCCCAATAAAAATATCTTGACAGACAATTCTGGGTTATCGCAACAAATTGGAAGCTCTACTGAACTCGCGATTAGCACCGAAAATCTTATGAATGCTTCCGTGCATTTAAACAACCGTTCGCACATTCTTCATTGTTATGTCATCGTTTCTACTCAGAGGAAATTTCTAAATGCAATAAGAAACCAATTCGATGAGATTTTGTGTTTTTATTATTTTCTTTATGATTTCCGAAAAAAACAACAGATGACAAACAATAACAAATTCTTAAAAAAACAGAAAAAAAATATTACATTTTGAAAAATTTTTATTTTTACTATAGTAAAATGCGATTTGTTTTTGTTTTTAAAGAATTTAATAACTGTTATTTGAACTTTTTTGGTTGGAAAATATAATAAGCGCCGCAGGCAAAAATTTCGTATTTAAATTGCGCGATTTTAAATCATTTAATTTATAAAAAATCGCCCGCACCGAAAAATTTTACTACTCAATTTGTAATACAAATATTGAATTTTTCATAAATTAAATGATTAAAAAGAGGGTTAAAAGTTATTATTGCAGGCGAAACTTTTTTATTAAAAATGTCGTCATTGTTAAATTTAACAAAAATTGCAAAAATGGTTGAAATTGGTCAGTTCCTAGGGGTACTTTCCTTGGGTACTTTTCTTACATTAAGTTTTTACATTATTTTGTATGGGAGATGCATGCCAAAGTTGGCCGATCTTAACAAAATTTGGTCAAATGGCTAAGCAATTAGAGAAATAGATGTAAATTTTAAATAATTTTGTATGGAAGGTACGTACAAAAGTAACCCGATCCTAACGAAACTCAGTGAGAATGCTAGACATATAGATAATAGATGTTTATTGAAAATTACAGAAATAAGTAAGACTTTATTTTTTATCCTGCATAATTTTCTTGTTTATGAAAAGGTGCAGATAATATTTTGAAAGTCAAAAGTTAATACTTCAAATAAAAATTCAAAAAAGTTTCGTTTAAATCCAAGAATCCATTTTTTTTAAGATTTTAAAGATATGTTAAAAAATCTCTTAAACTTTATATAACTTAATAATTTGGTTCAATATTCTAAAATTAAGAAAAACAAAAAAAACAAATTTTGTTCCTTATTTCGTACCATTTCCATGCATTAAAAGTGAGCTGTCCTAAATACTGGCATTTCTTACTTTAAGAATTGCAATATTTGAAATAACCTCATCGAAATCAGTAATATTGATTTCAAGCTCGTTTGCAATGGATAAAAAAGCAAGATCGGAAACTTTGGCCTGTCCCATGGAATACCTTGGAAGTCCAATGGAAGTCCAATTAAGTCCGTATTAATTTAAGCTTTGAAAAACTCCTTTCGCATGAAGCTACTGATAAACAAATTGTAGGATTTAATTTTAATGCAAATGAAATATTTGGCGAAGTTTCCAAAAAGGACCACTCGCAAGCAATTTCAACAACTAGATCCTTTTCTGAAATTTCCTCGTAAGCTGCTGCCAAATTTTAAACACTTAACATAGACTACTTTGCGTTAAGTTACAAAAAGTTTTCGGATTTTACAGCTTGAAACGTTTTCGCAATGTTTCCTCCTCATTGCTTAGACTTGCAAGCGGAATTTTATATTTTGAAACAGCAATTACATTTTTTACCGGAAAGTATTTTATTACTTTTTCTGTTTGTTTGAGAAATAAAAAAAAAATCGAAATGGTGTCACCCCTAAAATGGTGGTACCCGGGGCGGACCGCACCCCCCGCCCCCCCTAGGAACGCCTCTGTTTCTACTTCGTGATGTTGCCGAGATGCCTAAAATGTTCCATCCATTAAATGAGGTACACAAAGCATGCTTGAGCTGATCTGGTTTGGCATTTATTGCTTTGGTTTACCAGGATGCATGATTTACAAACATTATTTAGCAAAATTCTTTATCAAAACTTTTTGCCTATAGGTCGGAGTAAAAGGAGCATTTTAGCAAAGTTTGTGGTTTTGAACTTAAAAATATTTTACACATCAAATATTTCGCATCATATAAAGGAATAACAATTATTATATTGGACATATAGATGCAGTTCTTTATTATTTTTTAATGTTTTATATGTAGTAATGAAAATGGAAACTAACGCTTAAGGAAAGGCATAGTTTTCCCATTCAGTTGGGTTCGCTAAGAGATAAATTTCTTCAGTTCTCCAATAAGAGGCATTAGCAGTTTTGTACATCTCCTAGATATGACTTCTTTCGAATCTTGAAAATATTTAGTTTTCCGAACTGTCTAAATCGCTTAATTTTTCTATGTACCTTCCATACATTTGTATGTTCCTCCCGACTGAGTATCCTTAAGATTGGCTAATTTTTGTATATATATAAATCCCATATGATACTACATTAAAAATTAATATAGATACAATGAAGGTATCCCTAGGGACTAAGGACTTACACCTTTTTTATTGAAACTATTTTTAGTTGGATCCATTTTTGGTTGAAACCAACCCGGAGTTCTTTTGCATGGGATCTGTGTAACGTGAATTTGCCTTCAGCCAAGGGTTTTTTATGGTTTTGTTCTGCTCACATCTGGTTTCTTTACCAGTGCCAGATTTTATGCCAAAGCAGTTTCTTCTTTACCAATCAACATTTTCAAGCATAGTAAAATTGCTGCATTCGAATTTTTTTGTACTCTTGACCGAAAATTGCTCCATATTTTTAGAATACTTCTTTACCAATAACAGAAGACATTTTCACTAGTTAATTTATTGTTTGTTTCCAAATTTTCCATGTGTCATACTTTAATAACAAACGGTACATACTAGGGCGTTCAAGATCCTGTCGGCCTTACAAAGAAAACAGAATTTTTTTGCCAAAATTATAGTTTATTCTTCCACATTTTATCCAACAATTTTCCAATATTGCGATACTCTTTGAAAAGTAAGATTTCTCAATATCTCCGAAATACGCTTCAGTTTTCAATTTGAGCTGTTCATTCGCATATCGCCTCCCTGGAGCCACCTTTTTAAGTTTGAGAACAGATAATGAACTGTGAGCCAAAACTGGAGAATATGGGGTATGAGAAAGCAGTTCGAAGAGCAATTCTCGCAATTTATTATTATTTTTTCATCGATAAATAGGGCCGTTTGTTTGCGATATCGCTAAAAATGCTACTTCAATCACAAAAAACAGAATCTAACGCCTTTCCAGCCGTTTGTTGAATCTTCGCTCGCTTTGGTGCACTTCCACAGAAACATACCCACTCTTTTGCTTATTCCTTCGATTCTGGTGTATAGTGGTGGATCTATGTTTCATCCATGATCACTATTTTACGCAAAAAACAAGTAAAGAAAGTCTAAAGTCGGTCTAGGCCGACTATGAAATACCCTCAACCTATTATTAAAAAAAATAATATTATTGAATATTATTGAAAATGGGCGTGTCCGTGGGCGGATGAAGCCTATATTTTATATGCATTTAAATGTTGAAAAAAATTTGCACATGCCAAGTTTTATTCCTATAGCTCACAGTAAATGCCTTTACTATGCTTTCGCTATGGGAGGTGGGCGTGTTCATGGGCGGATTACTCCCAATTTTTGAACACACCTTAATTTTGGTATGAAATACATACATACCAAATTTGATCTCTCTATGACAAACAAAATCTTATTTATGCAGTTTTAAACTTTTTGGGTTGTGTGGGAGGTAGGCGTGTCCGTAGGAGGATGAAGTCCAAGACCATCTTTATTTTGTCATAAAAAACATACGTGCAAAATTTTATCTCTGTTGGTTAAACATAGGCTTGTTTATTGCGTTTTAAATTTTTGGGTTGTATGGGAGGTGGGTGTGTCCGTAAGCGGATGACACCAATTTTTCGAAGACATCTTTATGTTGATACAAAACACATACACACCAAATTTTATTGATGTAGGTTAATTATGAGCTTATTTATGCAGTTTTCAATTTTCGCGTTGTATGGGAGGTGGGCGTGTCCGTGAGCAGATGATGTCCTAAATAATACAAAACACATACACACCAAGCTTTATTGTTGTATATTAATTATGAACTTATTTATACAGTTTTCAATTTTTGCGTTGTATGGGAGGTAGGCGTGTCCGTGGGCGGATGATGTCCATTTTTCAAAACCATCTTTTTTTTGTCATAAAAAATACACGTGCCAAATTTTATTTCTGTAGACTAATCAGAGGATTATTTATTGCGTTTTCAATTTTTGGGTTGTATGGGAGGTAGGCGTGTCCTTGAGCGGATTCCAAAAATATTCAATATTGCAGATCTTTGGGGCCATGTAACCATGTGTACCAAGTTTCATCCAATTATCTCAACTCCTTCTTATCCTGTGTATACGGACAACACACAGACGGACAGACGGACGCAAGGACATGGATAGCTCGACTCACGAGGTGACCCTTATCAAGAAAATATTTACTTTTCTATACCGGACTTGCTTCGTTCTATGCGTTACAAACGTTTGCACAAAGTTTATATACCCTACACTTTCAGGTTTAGGGTATATATGTCCAAACATTCTTGGGAAGTGCGAACACGTTCAGGTTTTCTATTGATTTTTAACGAACGATCACTCATCTTGCAGTCAGTTTTCCCATACCAAAATGTTCATGAAAACCACCGACTCCGACATGTTTGTTCAACTCTTTTCAACTCCGCAATTCAATAATTTACTGTTGAATACGAAGGAGCAGATGCACCTTAATTTTTATCGAGATTTTCTTTTATTTCATTCGTACTTTTGTTACGCAAAAAGTAAAACTTAATAAAGGCACGAAGTTCTTCTTTATCCACTTTCATAACAATACCAAAAATTGTGTAGCTTACAACACTGTAACGCCACTATTCATTGAGAGATCGATCTGACACTTACGATAATATAAGATACGGAGAGAAAGCATGGAGCTGCGGCATAGTACTGAATAACAAAAATTTAATTTCATTAAATAAGATAAGATCAAACCTGTGTTCAATTTTTGAATAGCACTTTTGACTTTGCAAGTCCATCCTGGTCTAACTTCTCGATATCAACACACTTTTTTTGAATAGGGCACCTACACTGAGAAAAAAACACATACCTTGCTCCGGTAAAAAATTGCTCTATTATTGATAATAGCAATTTTCACTTTTTCAAATAAAATTTTCTTCAATTAGAATAAATTTTCACATTTTCGTAGAAATATTTCTTTACTTCTAGGAAATGGAAACATTTCAATGTCTCTAATAATGATAAGTATTTTTCTCGCACAAAAAATTTCCCATTTATAGAGAAATTTTATTGAACATGAGAAACTTTTCTTATATTTTGATAAAAAATTCACTATGAGAAGTATTTTCTTCAATAAAAACAAATATTTTCTCAAAAAAAAAAGTATTTTTCTCTAAAAATGATATATTTTTCTATTTCATGGTAGCTTTTTATCATTTTTAGAGATTTTTTAGTATCGCAATTAGAGAATAGCATTCTCTGGAGCAAAGTCTATACCATTTTTCTCGAAATATGATGCCTTTTTTATCATATTCCGAGACACTTTTTTCTGAGTGTAATTTAGTTTTTTTTTCGAATTTTACGGTTTCTCATGTGAGCTGTGTGAAACAAAAATAACTGATGTTGATTGATTGATAACTGAATTCACATCCCAGTTTTTTAAAAATTGTATATTTTTAATTTTGCTATTTTGCGAAAGGAGTTTGTTATAAGTTAATTCGCATCAGAGTTTTCGCTCTTTTAATCATTAGCTGTAAGTTACTATAAAGTTCGAGAGCCATGAACCTCTGATGAAATAAGCATTCGAACATATAATTTCGCTACCTTGAAGTGGTCCTTCCAGAAAGTCTTGTCTTTAGAAACAGGTCAGATGCCATAAGTGTTTTGAAAAGAACAGAAAAACAATTAATTAATTTTTGGCTCTAGGCCAAAAGGAAACTTTAAAAAAATAAGCAAATGTTGTTGCGATATAAATGAAATTACTCAAGTGAAAAGTGCTTAATTGGTGCAAAGCATATATATTCCAAATAACGGACATTTATGGAAATCGAAATTCAAGGCTATATACTTGCAAACGTCTATATTAAAACAGCATATTTTCCAATACTTAAAGAGTTTTCAGATTAATTGTGAAATAGAATGGGTTTCTACATTTGCACTTACTCAGGTGAAAATTATTGTTATAAATGGAATTGAAACAATTATATTTTTTTGCTCGATAGAAATGCATTTTCATACTTATTGAAAACTTATAATTACAAAATTTTGTAGTAGTTAACTAAAGTATGTCATCATTATACTTACGTCAACAGAACGTTCAAGAAATATTTTAACGCACAACTAAGAAGAAAATAAAAAACAATTCAAGCACATGCAAAATAACTTGCTTGTTTCATTTAATTCATATGGAACAGGATATAAGATAGTGTCAAATCCTGATTGGTACATTTTTCTTTCTATTAAACGAATTACCATAAAAAATGTGGAGGAGGCGACATATGTGGAGCATCTCAGCTATTGTTGCCAACAACAAAGTTAGATACAATAGACTTTAACGGGTTGACAGTATAAAGTTGAATATTTAACAATATCAGGAATTGTATTTGTGCTCCATTGCTTTGTGCAACATCGACTAAGTGTCGTAAATATGTACATGTATGTACAAGTTATGTATGTAGATTTCTGCATGCAAAAACAACTTGTACTCACTCATATGCATTCAGTTGGAATGTTTCTGTTTACAGATGTGAAACATGGTCTAAATAAACAACTGCACTGATGCCAATTTCAAGATTTTGTTATATGTACACACTTGAGTGATGCGTAATCAATCTCTATCGAGCCAATTTTTGTGCTGCAATGTTTGCTTTTTATTGGAATATCATTTGTCAATGTCGTTGTGCGGTAAGTGCTACAGATTTAGAGTTTCCATGTACAATGTAATTCGGTTTGTAAGTAGGTTTATAAGTTGATATAAGTTAATTTTTTTTTTTCAAAAACAGTGGATTTTCATGGTACTACAACCAAGTTTTAGGTGGTTGTTACAATTTATTTACAAAACATTAGCTTAGCGTTATTGATTGAGAATGCATAAAATGGTTACTAAATGCGAAAAATTCCTCCAGCTCTTTCTTTACTAGAGTCGTATATAATTTGCCTAAAAACCAATCTTGAGTAAACTTAAGAAGACATTTTCAATAAGTTTTCATTAATGGATCATCTCGATAGTGAAGCACAACAACATCATTGTAACTACAACTACTTCACTTAACTAAATCTTATAAGTTTTGTAATTATATTAATTCACAATCATATCAGATTTTAAAAATATAAAAAAAAAATGTAAAAAAGAAATTGGGCTGACAATGAGTGAAAATTTAATTGATGCTATTTCTGCAAGCCATTAACTTTTTGCAATATATTCGCTGATGTTATCACTGTCACCGTAATTGCAAAAATTTTGAATTTTATCAATCAAAAATAAAGGTTTTGCACTAATCAAATGACGGTCACAACCAATTGATATCTAATCTAATATATCTAATATATTGATATCCTATCACATCGCAAGATTAAAAAACCTGTTACTTGAATGAATAAGATCCTGCACTGGTACTGGTTAGTGACTAAAATATTCATTTGGAGCGATACATCAATGCCTGGCATTTACTTTTTAAATACTATTATCGTAGTCCAGCCTGCGGTAGTCCATCCGTAAGCTTCAATTTTGGCTTACTTTTTCCAGTATTTCGGCTGGTATCTCACCGATGGTAGCTGAACTGTCGTCCAGGTCTGCAAACCACAAAAGGAAGTCTAGTGGAGTCAAATCGTATGATTTTGCTCTGCTCTTGGACTGCTCTAAAACGTGTAGAAAAGTCAAAAGTTCCATTGACTGTAACGTTGAGATTTTCATTATTTTTTAAAAATTCCAATGAAGTTAGACAAAAACAGACCAAATTCGGAAATTCTGTTTATTGATCTACCCTTTTAGCCAAAAATGTGCTTCGTCACTGAAGACAATTTTTCGTTAAAAAAGTGGATACAACATTTCTTGGGTCCATTTTCCAAACAAATAACGTTGTGGTAAGTCACTCGGCTTCAGTTCTTGTACTAGCTGTATTTTGTATGGTTTCATACCGAGGTCCTTACGTTTAATGTTTCAAGTGGTCGAATAACACAAAACCAATTGTTGAGAAAGGCGACGAATGACATATCGCGATCATTGCTAATATATCTTACATAAATCAAGAAACTTGATTAGACTAATTTTATCGAGCTACTTAACCAGACTATCTTCTATCTAGGTTAATAAAAACGAAAAAGTTGCCACACCTCCTATTAACGCCCACAAATCAAGTAAAATTATATTCCAAACGGTTTTACTCGTACTCGTATTAGACGAAAATTGCCGATTGTAGAATTTTTCGAGTATGAAATAGTTTAAGAAAAAATCATGTTGCCACACCCTCTTTAAATACTTAGAAATAAAAGGAAATGCTTTACTTCAGACGGTTTTGTTCGTATTCGAAAAGTTTGGTAACCTAGTTAAAAGTTACTGTCGCAAATTGTACTAAAAATGAGGTGGTCACACAAAATGGTTGTTTTGATCTAAGTGGCGGTGACTTTATAAATAAATGTTGGTACGCCTAATTTAACTTAAGGCATGACAACAGTTTCAGCGAATGAGATATTGTTTCAAAATTGCATTGAGATATTGACATGAAATCTGACAGAATCTTTATTTTCTATAAAAAAAAAAAATTTAAAAATAAAGGTTGTTTTTTTGAGGTTTTTTTTTCAATATGGATTACTCTATTGTCTGACAGTTGTTTTGACAGTTTTAAGAGACGTCTCTACTCAGTAGGTCTGTTTCCGTACTCACTTCAAGTAACTTGAAGTTACTCGAAAGCGTTTCCGTACACATTTTTCCAGCTCGAGAGAGAAGAAGAACAAGCAAAATGTCACTTTTTGTGGCTCTCTATTACTCGAACTTTACTTGAAAAATTTCTTCGAGCACGAATCTCGAGCTTCAAACAGCTGATTGCCAAAGTGATAAAATTAAATTGTTGCATTGTATTGCGAACAAAATGTATGCAATTGGTTAGAAAATTAATAAAAATAGTTAAAATTACCAAATCAACGCTTACGAAAACGTTTTAAATACAGAAACACAGCAATTAAATTTTATTGTTTTCAAAAAACAGGTGTTGTGCTTGAAACTTACTTGAAAGCGTTTCCGTACTTTTTGACAAATTTTCTCATTTTGACAAATAATCAAATTACTCTCTATTACCCGAACTTTACTCGAACTTTACTTGAAGTGCGTACGGAAACAGACCTAGTATTGTTTGGCAAATCATCATGAATAGTTTAACCCCAGAACAACGCTTCCAAATCGTGGAAATTTATTTTCAAAAACAGTGTTCAATTAAAAATGTTTAAAGAGCACTTCGTGAATTTTATGGTGCACATAATCTTCCGTTTGAGACCACCATAAAGAACGTAATTACCAAATTTCGGTCTACATTCACTCTTTTGGATGCCAAGCCACCGAGAAGAATGAGAAGAGATTTGATGCCACTTGATTATTTTTTGTGGGGATACGTGAAGTCATTGGTTTATGTGGATAAACCAGCAACGATTAACGCTTTGGAAACCAATATTCAACAAGTCATTGCTGAATATAAGAATAAGACTTGATTTTTTGATGGTTTAAAACCTTTTTTAAATTTTTATTTTAAGGAAATTAAGATAAATATTTTTGAGCTTAGTAAAGGTTTTTGCAAAATACTTAAAGAAATTTGTTAAGGTTTATTCGCATCTTTATAAAAATTGTAAAAATAACGTCAATGAATAATGTCATAACATATTTTGTTCCTTGTTTTGAAAAATAATTTTTTATTTTAATAATTTTTATGTTTTTACTCGAAACAATTTCTGCGGCTTACAATCGTAACTTCTGTTGTGGAGGGTAGTTGATTTTGACTCTCACTTTTACTCTCTTTTACTACTTATTCGTAATTATGCGAATGCTTAAGAATTAATAACATTAAAAAGTAACAAAACTTTTAAGAACTTCTATATATTGGAACATATCTATAATGTTATATTTTTTTAAAAATTCCAAAATTTAAAATGTTGTCTATTTGTAACTATTTTGTTAAAATTTAGGATATAATTATTTAATTAGTAATCTTAAACTGTTGACACTTTTTTTTCTAACCATTTTCATTTATGTAGTTTGCTGCAATTGTAATTGGAGCCGTCCGTCAAATAATTGAATACATTTACCTAAAACCGTTATAGAAATAAGGAGCATACTAGTCATATAAATAAATAAAATATTAGAAAAGTTTTTCTTTAAGAGTTAAAAGAATAGTTTCGAAGATCATTTGATATAATGTTCGGATCAAAAATTCGATCATGGATGGAAAATCACATTGTTCGTTCCCGCAAGAAAGGCAACAAAAATAAGAATGGAAACAGGTTGGTTTACTTAGAAAAACAAGACATAAGCAAGTCTTTTTTTTGTTTAATAAACGGCTTTCCTTATTTCCAATTTTTATATTTTTTGCAGTAATGTCGCCACAACATCCGCTACAGGCGATAGCCATGATGCATACAAAAAATTCGATGCTAGAGGATTTACAATTTATCATGGCAATGGCACAACAACTACAACCACATCAATTACAACTGCTGTCGTATCTTGTGAAAACGATAACAATCAAAATGGATGTGGCAGTGTCATTTCTAGTCCGGCGAGACGACGCGAGGTTTCGCCCATTCAGAATCATGTGAGTTAAAATTTCAGTTATTCAGAAAAATATCTCCATTTTATCTTTTTTTTATTCAGACACAAAGTCGGTATGGCTGGCAGTCGCCTGATCAGGAAACTATTATGTCACCCAAGTCGGAGAACTTTCTCTATGCTCCACAACACCATCGAGTAAGAGCCAATAAGGAAGCTTGTGTCGAACAAAAGTTTACCACACAACAGCAACAGGCTGATTTGTCATCTTCCTCTTTCTCTTCACTGTCCTGGTCCACTGGATCCAAAGAACCAACTATGCAGTCAAACAATAACAAATACTCCAAGACACTACCCACGGTCGAGGTCATGCATAGTTATTCGCCACCGCTTAGTGCCAACTCTCAATATCGCATTGAATGCAACTCGGAAGTTCCAGATGATGACCCCAACGCTGTGCACTACGAAGAGATACAAACACTCATTCGTAAACCGCAAAATGGAGTAAACAACAATTATTTCGAACAACAGCGGCCCAAATCAGATCAATTTACATACAGAAATGAGCCACAAGCACAAGGATTTGATAATCATTGCAAAATAGATGATGCCACCGCACGTTATGGTAGACTTCTGCCCTCTAGAATACAATCACAACATACAAACTTAAGCGACAGTCTCAATGCCAACCACATACGCAGTAGCAGTGCAGAATGCATACCTAGCAATAACAATCATGATGCTGGTACCTATAGAATACGTAGCCATCCTGTAACAGGCGCAACACAGACTGCCGCAGCTTTGGCTAATAGAAATAATAAGTTGCGTACGGGACGTTATGCTGGAGCTGTTATGGGTGCTTCAGCAGCTGTTGCTGGTGGCGCTCAAATAAACAGCTTATCTTCACCCGAAAGCGCCTATTCAACAGGCTACTCAACGGATGGTACATCACCCGGAGCTATTTACACTCCTCCTGAATACTACATAAACATGCGCACTGGAACACATTACTTTCCTAAAAGCGTCAACACATTAGCTATAGAGGCACAACGCTATAAATTCGGACTCAACAAAATTGAGGAAATGTCTCCACAAGAACCACTGGTACGTTGAATCAGCGCTTCAACACGCGAAGAACAGCACTTATTAAGCTTCAATCTTGTTTCTTTCAGCCAAACCGCCGTACGGAATCGCATGACTCTGTACACAACAAAGTGCCAGGTTTTGGCATACCTGATCCAGAGTTTTGCAAGAATCAAATAAAACTGCTGGAACCACAACGACCTTTGCAAATGACCGTCGGTTGCCACAGTCCATTATCGCTGCGCAACCCAATCGTTTTGCCTACACTTAAGGGCTTCGAGTGTAAGACGTCCACATTTTTGCCAATCTACTTACTACTCAGCAATAACCTATACTGTACTCTCGTCTAATATAGCTCCATCTCCACGCCAACGTTGCCGCATACGAACCAATCCATGGTATTCTACCACCGACACATCATCCTCAGGTACAACAACAATCGGTACAACAAACATTCAGCCATTTGTTTCAAGCACCACCCAATCCACAACATCTTCTTCGAAATCGACCTCATCATCAACAAAGAAAATGGAACTTGATGCCGGGAGCACCTCATCCTCAGGCAATAAATCTAGCAGTAAATCGCGAGACACGTCAGGGAATGACAAAAGCAAGTAAGTGCCGCATAAAAGCGCAATCGAATCCTTTGCAAAAATAAATAAAAACACTACCACAACTAAGAACCCTTTATTGTGCTTCACTTTGCTAATTCAGGCACAATGAAAAACCTTCTTACGATTCGGAGAGCTCGTCGTCCTTGACTGAAGTGGAGAACATGCTAAGGACGCACACACCTAACACCATGCGACGCAAACGTGCCGAGTTGCCTGGTGCTGAAATGATGAGTTTATATCAACAGTTTGGAGACGGAGGTGTTGACAACTCCCCCTACCAAGATGTTATTATAAGCGATGATGATGCTACGCTTAACGAAATGATGGGCAAGTTTGACGAAAGTTATGTGTACGAGAAGGAGACTGATATTTTAAGGTGTTTAGCTGGGGGAGTGGGGGAATGATATTTGAAAAAAACTTTAAGCATTTTTCTACATTGCAGTAGTGACTCTGACCCCACAGATTGTGCTTCGGATTTGGATACAGGCCAAGATGCAGGCGATGAATGTGACACCGATGAAATGCTTGACATTGACTTTATCGATACTTCATCTATTCAGGAGATATGTGACCAAAAAGAGCTACAACGCAATCTTGGTAGCTGCGTTTACTACAGTCGGAGCCCAGTTTTAAAACCCAAACATCAGATCGAAGGGCGTTGCTCGGTACGTTCTCGTCGAAGTTCTCGAAAACCAGTACCGTCTCAGGAAATGAGCAGTGGTGGTCAGACAGCAGTGGGTGGGTCTCAAAGAAGACGCAAGCGTTTCATGAAGACACGCAAGAAGAGCTCAGAGAGCAGAGGCATTGCTTCGCCGGTACGCACTTCGCGTGAGTCACGTAGTGTGGGTGGCACTCCTGTGTGTTTGAGAAGAAATCAATCTGCTGGCAAGGAAAGGTAAATTGCGCATAAATTTTCTGGAATATTTATATTTCAATTCAATTCAATTCAATTTATTTAGCAAGCAAGTACAATAAGAACAATGTTCTTTTAAAGTACGACATAAAATAATAACAACAATAGACTTATATTACATTAGATTATTAGATTACTAGATGATTATATGCGTACAAATTTATTTTAGAGTTTATAAGAGTTCTCCGCTGTCAAATCGTGCCAGCTCATTGGTATTTACTGATGTGCATTACGGTAGAAATCGCTTTGTTACAATAGCAGAGAGTGAGAAGGCTCTCTTAGAGGCAGATCTTGAGGCAGATGTTAAGTATCGTCAACTCATACACGAGGCTGAATCTATTCTTGTGTCCATGAAAACAAACGTGCTGAGGTTTGCCTACCATAACTGCCAGCAAATAATTCAAAATAATATTATTACTCCTATTTCAGCATACCACGCGATACCCCCGTTGCTAGTCCACGCCGTGTCAACCCACTGGCTAACAAGCGTGTTGAAATGCTAAAACACTGTGAGGCTGATACAAAACGAGAACAACTAAAACAACAGCAGCAAAAAGCTTTTGATGCCGAGCAAGACTTGATGGCGGGTGTAAATAGACGCATAGAGCTGCTGAAATGTGAAACTAGCTCAGCTCCCAACAGTCCCAAGTTTAGCCGTTTTAGTCCACGCAAAACTCATTTGACAAATTTTATCAATCAGAATGCACCGCCAGAGGTACCTCAACGTAAGTCAAGCGTTCCCGATGCAGTATTTTACCCACCTAATTCACCACAACTGCAATTGAATGGACGTCGCCTTCAAAGTCCCACCTCGTCGCCACTCTATCGACGTCGCTTTCGTAGTCAATCCCCCAAAATGGTGCCAAATAATTGCGACAGTGACTCTGACACTGAACAACATTCACACCACACGAGCAGTATTTTGCCACAAAGACAAAGTCGTGAATCGCTACGTCAGAGTTCCAACGAGAATGTGACTAATCGAAACTATTTGCCCGACATTGCTCGTATCATGCTCTCCGATGAGGCTGACTTTAACAACCATAATCTAACAACTCCACGCAGCGGTGCGGCTACTCTCAACACTTTCAACTCAATGGGCGTTACGTACTGTCCACAGAGTGAGCCACTTAAACGCAAAGTCTATAAGGGCAGTTCATCGTTTGAGCGACTCAAGAAAAGCTTTGACTTGGAATCTGGTGAGTAGATTGGATTGTGTGTGTGGGTGTGTGAGCTTAAATGGATTTGACTAATTATAAAAAACCAAAATTTCAATTTTCAAAAAAATATCACAATTTTTTTAATCATTTGGTGCCAATGTACCCAACTGACTACGGCAAAATTTTTTCTTTTTAAAGCATTTGTTTTGAAAGTTACTAATTTTCATTTGTTGGTTAATGGGTTAATATTTTAGTCTTTAAAATCTACTTTTTAATTCCGATATGCACAAATTTGATTGTGACTCTTCTCTACTATACATGTATTTTATATTTTATAGTATAGTATAGTATAGTAAAGTATATAAAGTTTATAGTATATTGTGTCGAAATTTTTTGTTTGGGCCCCAAAATTGAAAAAAGCGAAAAGGAAATAAATTTAGCCTAAAGATATTATAATTTTTATGATATCTTTAGGCTTAAGGTATAATATGATTTGTTAATATGAAAAGTAATATAATAGTTATCAATAATTTGTAAACGGTGAAAACAGTTCAACTCAATGGCCAAAAAAGTAACATTCATAGCAACATTGCTCTAACATACCTACAGTACTATATTGGACGACATAATTTATTCAGCATTAATTAAATTAACTCAATAATATGCAATGCACCACTTAGCTAGTTAAAGCTTTCAAAGATATTAACTGCTATTCTCTTACATCCCACAGAAATACCCAAACAGGCGCTGTTGGCTAAAATCAACAACTTGCGACGTGAACGCAAAAACTCAACAACAAAGCTTTCAGTTTCGGCACTGAGTTCTAGTCATGACATCAACCACTCGAATAGTAATCTTGGCGCAGAACCATACAACGATGATGATGCCAGTGTTGCTTCTAATATAAGCAGCAAAAAGCAGTTGATACTGAGCACAATAGCAGATTTAAAACGAAGCCTAGAAAATCAAAGTGTCGAGCTTAATGGACTTAATGAAGATTAAGAAGATACTTATTTAATAAAAAAACTTATACTGAAACATTCAAACTCACACTCGCACACACACACACACACACACACACACATATATATATAAACAGACGTTAAATCTGTGTAGTTATCATTTACATGCATATAAAACAAAAATGCATGCAAGTTAGACAACAACTAAGCTAAGCTTGTAGTTTGCAGTGAACATTATAAGCATAAATCATACAACAAAAACACAAAAAAAAACACATGTTGTCTGGTATTACATATTGTCATGTAAAATTATATGTGTGTAATATTCCATAAGAAATAATTATACCAAAATTATTACTATTGTATAACTCTAACTAAGCAGTATGAATTAAGTAATTATTATACTATAACGAAACAGGTAAATGTTAAACACAGGTGCGCAGATACTCCAAAATTGCGAGCTAATTTTTATTTCTGTTTTATAGTACATGCATAGATCATTTTGTTTATATATATTTTTAAATTATTTATAACATAAGTTTCAGTTACTTTTGTAATTAATTTTTACTTAGGCTGTTGCAAAACAACGTAAGCATCAGTTGAAAGAATCTGGGTCGATGGCAATAAGCCTCTCAAAAATGTACGTTATTTACCAAGTATTTTCACTTAATTTTAAATTTTTATTTTTTTATTTGTAGTTATGATGTATGTGCAATTACCTTTAAATAAATTTTTAAATTGCAAAAAAAGAAATATTCAAATTCAAAACCCTAAAAAAAAACAAAAATTTTAAATCCTAGAATAATAAAATTCCATACATTAGATTTTTAAAAATGCCATTTGATTTGCAAAAAGTTATAAATCTTGCATTCCTGTATATGTTTTTTAATAAGTTTTTGAAATAATTTCTACACTCAATTAATATGTATATTAAATTCAATTGAAAATTAGTTTAAACTAATTTAGTTAAACAGTCAAAGCTTGACTAGAAATTGTTCAACTACTGTTATAATTAGTGAAATAATATGCAACCCAAGGAATAAAATACTCATTTTTATGCCAATGAAACATTTGATTAAAATATTGAAGGGCTTGTTGCAAAAACATGATGATCCACATAATTGAAAAATTATTTTGTTTTGTTCGTTTTTAGCTTCAAATCTAGTCGTTATAAGAGGACGGGCGAATAAGTCCGTGACTTTTTGTATGTAATTTATGTTAATTCTTTATTTGGAATGATAGTTCGGTTCCTACAACTCACTATTTAAAAAATATATCTTTCAAATGTTGCACATGACTAGCTCTCAAATGCGTCTTCCCATTCAGTGGGTCCAATTTGCCCAAAGCCTGAGATCGGCGACGAATCGATTGTTCACAGTTTTCACGAACACTCTCTGCTACTTTAGCAATATTCTCAAAAGTACGAGTTCTATGTATGCACTCTGGTTGAATGATGAATTTCCAATAGTGTAAAATTGGTGCGAAATTTGGTGTTGGTGTAACGAATAGTGCGCTCAGACTTTCAAAACGACCAAAACTATGTTGAAGAACTCTATAACTGATAACTGATTTTGGCAGTAAGTTTCCACAATTAATAAACGCTGTTAAGGAGTAAGTCTATTCATGATTGAGTCGTTTTGAATACTGAACACAAACGTTATATGGAAAAGCCATTTGACACATAACAGCTGTCAAAACAACCCAGTTGAAAAAGTGTACGAGGGATCACTCCTATATAAAGGTTTTTATAGTTTTATATAGCAAAAACATATAGTTTTATAAAATAACAGTTATTTTCAAGTTTTCATATAAGGTTAATTGAGTCACAAGCCTAAAAAACAAAAATTATTTTGTGATTAAAAACAAAATTAAACTGAAAAAACTGCAATATCCACAATAATCCAAGATAGCCTAAAGCAAAATAATAATTCCATTAAATTAGCAATATTTTTTTTTAAACTCAACAATTCCACGCTATCTTTTTACAAAAAATTGTATACAAAAATAATAAAAAATTTAAAAATAACAGTTTTTTTACCATTGAAGTTGTTTGTTCTTGTATTTAAATAACTCTCGGTCATAAATATTTGATTTAACAATTAATTTAATAACAGCTACGGTTCCTTATCTGTCTCTGATGATAGTCGATTATGATAATTTTTAGTTGGTGTAGCTTATCATGTTTTTCCAATAAGTTCTTCAATTATATACATAATTATCAAAGTAAAGAGAGGTTTTTTATAAAACATTAAAAATAATTATAAAAAAAACAAACGATAAATATCGTAACTGACCAAATTGAGTTTTGCCAAAAATACTTAACTTTTAATCTACTACCATAGTTGCTGAAATTGGGCGTTAACTTTTGCTGAATATCTGAATATAAAATTAAGTATCTTTTACCGTGGTGACCGTGGCATGCAGGTTAAGTGTGTGGCTTAGCATGCTTGGAGCCCGGGTTCGATCCCCAGCCGTGGCGAAAAGTTTGTTTCAATAAAAAATTTTTCTGATCGGTCACCACCTCTCTGCAGACAATGGCAAACCTCAGAGAGTAAATAATGCCATGTAAAGCTTCTTGAGAACATGAACTTTAGCCGTTCGGAGTCGGCATAAAACATGTAGGTCCAGTTCTCGGTCAATTGTGTGCAAACATTTAATACACACACAACACAATTGATCATAAGAAGCTCGGTCAAAGTCCTTTCAAGGGCTGAAATGGCCAATTTGTTTGTTTGTGTTTGTTTTTATCTTTTACTTAAATTCTCAGCATTTAATTTAAAAATAATTCAATAGATTTTAATTTTATTGTAGCTGATTCATAAGTTAATTTTTTTATAATTTATTTTTATCTTTACTAAAAATTTAAAAAAAACTGTAAATTTTGTCTATAACTTTATGTTAACTTCATGTCATTGTTTGATTGAAAGAAAAATTGCATTTAACACTTATTCGCCACACTGGAATCATCATTTTAGGCAGTCCACTCTTCTCTCCTATGGCATAAAATCGAAAATTTTATAATATTATTTAAACTTTTTTAACTTTATTCTATTTTTGATCTATTAAACTTGTATTTTATTAAAAAATACGCTTTAAATAAGCTACAAAAGAAAAAAAAAACTCAAGTCAAAACAATCTCAAGTTTATTTTTGATGACGGCTTTTGTCTCTGGGTTGTTGTATATGATCCCAGTGTGCCGAGTTCTTTATTTCAAATAAATGTGCCGTATAAGACTTATATTTCTTCATTAAAAACTATTTAAATTTTTTTCTATTTATTCATTCATAATTTTTCTTAGACCTATTTAAAAACAATACACAAAATTATATATTTATATACTTACATACATACATACATATAACTAGATTATTATCTGCATAGCTGAAACTAAACTAAACTAAATCTTAACTAAATCTATGGCATATCTAGCATTCAGTAGCTAATAGCTTATAAAACTAATTTAATTAATTGTAGCTCTCGAACCACTCGATATACTTTTTAGAAATTTCTTGACAGAAACTTAATTTATTCAAAGAATTTTATAAAAAAAAAAACACTCTTTATTTGTAAGTGTTTCCTAACATTAGTTATTAGCTAAACTAGTTTAATTGATGTTTTGTTATATAATTTACAATCTTTTGCAAACTAGAACAATTTTATTTCAACGTTAATAAGTAGGAAGTTATTAAAAAAAATAAAAGAATTATTAAATTATATTAAATTAAATTGATTATATTGTATTACAATTTTATTGAGCACACAAGTTCTGAACTTATTTATTTGTATGTACGAATATTTTTTGAAATGTAGCCAAAGTTTTGCATACATATACATATTTATACAAATAAACATACATGCATGCATACATATATATATATATATATATATCAACAAATATATATGTATGTATAAATTTAAAAAAAAAACAACCTAATGCCTAACACACTTTAAAGGGTTGATTAGGCAGCCACGCGTGTCAAAATGCATTTATATCTACGAGTAAAATTATCTCATAAATTGTGAAGTGATAATAAAAAGAAGTCATAAGAAATAAAGTGAAACCAGAACCACAACGTAATTGTTAGTTTAAATTTATTTACAATTCTTTTAAGTATTTAACATTTAACGATTTAGCGTTCAACTCTTTTTGTTTAATTTTTTTTTTTTTTCATTTTACATTTTGTTAGTATCGTTATTATTATTGTTGTTGTTGTTGTTACAGGTAGCTGAACTTCATATATACTATATATGCTAATGTAATGCCATTGAATATGTATTTGGATTTTATGTTATTTTGTATGAGCTATTTTTTTTTAATTTAATACATTGCATTTTAAAAACACTTAATTAGTTTAAACTCTTAACCCTCGAGGTGCACATGAAGAAACCTTTTAAATTCAATAGTGTTGATTATGTGTTTTAAACATATAGAATCGACGCAAGTGCAGGTCAAAAACCAAGTATTTAATTACTTGAATTAGCCTTGTTTTTGTAGACATACTTAATATTGTATTTAATTGATTTTTGTTTAGTAGATCGAAGGCTACTCATCATTATTGAAGTAGCACAACATATGATACAGCTGTAGTTTTTCATGTAGTATCTGACAACTGACAAGATATATGACATACATATATGATTTATATAAAATTAAAATACCCGACGATGACAATCCCAAGAGCTTTTCAAAGTCAATGGACCAATTTATTAATAAGTATAACTTTAGGGTACTCTATAGACGGTGCCATTTACCATAAGCATATCATCTATTTAATGAAAGAAAGAAAAAAAAATCCTCCAACCTATATCCGATTGTTGTGCTTAACCCAGCTACACGCATAAAATATTAGATAAATCAATTAATTTGCTTGAATCATGCTATTTTTGATTTCTATAAAATTTTATCTATATGTACCTATATACAAACAAATATACACACACCTACATATGAACTACTTTTTTTATATAAAATAAAAAAATCACATCAAATATTAAAAACAACTGCGTATACATTTCTATTTATGTAAAAATATTTATGCACATAATTCTATTAATATGCATAACATCGAACAACTGGTGAATTCTTTTTTTGACTGGGAAATCCAAAAATAATAAAAAAAGAATATAAAATAACAATCAGTAACGAAAAATTAAATCTACGTTTATCCAAGTTATTTCGAACTATTTGCAGCTCAGTACCTACTGGTAGGCATCTATGCTGCCGTACTGCCGATATATATTGTCTTGAGTGGAATATTAATGACGAAAAAGCCACGCTTCCAAAAAACTGTATCTCAATGTTAGCGTTTTTTTTTGCGCTATGCCACTACATTCGAAATTCAAATTCATATTTAAATCTAAGGCGGATATACAGCAACCGTCCGTCCGTCCGTCCGTCTAGTAGTTACACGGTGTTTTGCACAACCTGTTGTCTGCCTGATATCCATCAGACGTCATAAATAATGCTTAACCGAAATCAAAACGAACCATCTTAACAACCTCTTCGCATAAATATCGCATATAAACTACAGTTCTGCTTTGACAAATCAACACGCTTGAAGAACTTCAGAAGCGTTCTGCACAACATTCTTCTTAACGCTGTTCCTCAAAACCGGTTTCAGCCCAACCCCAAAATGTCACGCTTTTGGCACAATAGAGGACTTAATATATCTCAATAATGCTTGACAGCTAGTCAAGGGTTAAGTATTTATAACAGGTATTTTTTGTAAAACGTGTAGCCATAAATTAATCTTCTTCTTCTTCTTCTTAGATCAGAGATACGCCATCATTCTTTGATGTTTTCTTTTTAATGCTTCTGCTGCCATTATTTTTTCTGCATTTTTATGATATAAAGTTCTGAGCACAAACATAACATTATAATTCAGCACGGAATGCAATAAAGTCAGTGCTTATTTTGGACCATAACAGGTCCTAACCACAGCCACGAACATTCGACGACAACATTTCGTTTTCCAGAACAATTTAAGTGCTTGAAAAGGGAGGAAAAAAACTGGCGGCAACAAAAGTTTCCATAGCCAAGATAATCAAGAAGACTTTCTAGCATACGATCGAACGGTTAGCAGATTGATGAACGTCATACAAATAGCAGAGCAACACGTTCGACTGCTGGAGGGTGGCAAGGAGGTGCGAGAGGTCTAAGCATTCGCTTAAAATTGCGAGGAAATCGCGCGCTTAATGAATGATAAAAAAGGTAAATTAAAATTAAAAACGTCTGTTCCAAACATTCCAAGCGCAAAAAGGTGAACTCCCGAACAGACGCAACGACACGTCAATCACAACGCCGCGGCGAGTGTAAGCGTCAACCAATCCTCAAGTTGAACTGCTGAACAGAACGACTGACTTAACGTCAAGCGTTCGTTGTTAGTGTCCAATGATCGGACGGATGATGCTCGAGCTTCAACAGCTTTTTGATCGGTGACGATCACCAACGATTACCTACTTCGACATAGTCTGAGAGCGCAGGCAGAGAGCGCAAAGATCGTCTCGTCTCGTCTTATCTCAATTTAACTTGGCTCTTTAGGTGTTTTGACTTGGCTCACAAGCAAGCTCAGCACTTTTCGGCTTGAATCAATTAGTAAGAAGCTAAAACTTTGCAGGTGTCGCTTTTGGCTGGCTGGCTTTTTGGCTTTTTGTCATCGGTTTGTTTGTTGTGGTTGCTTCTACGTTTCTTCGGCGTATTGTTTGTTGTTGTTGTTGTTGTTGTTGTTGGTAATAAATTGCGATGGTTGTTGTTTTGTGTCCGTGAAGGTCACCAACGTGCGCGGTGGCCGCGGCCCCGTCTATTCGTTTAGGTTGATGTTTGATGTTGAGTTGTTTTAAGGTTTATTTAAGTTTTGTTTTAATTGTTTTGTTGTTGCAGTTGTTGTGAAACTAGTCCAATGACTCGAAGCAATTTCAACTTTTGATTGTAAACACTTCTTGACCAACAAAGAAAGATGACGGTATAGTACAGAAATGAAGCGTTTTAGGGAGGGGAAAAACCCCAAAACAAGAAGCTTAAAATTTTTTGTGAAACCGCTAAGAAGTCAGCGTGCGTTCATAAAATAATAACATTTTTTAAATATTTGGCGCAGCCAACAATGCTGCAGCGGGTGTGTCCATTTGTTGTTGTTACTGTTTTAGCCATCAACTTCAATTCATAGATACTGAAACGCAATTCACAGCGCGTTGTGTTTTGCAAAGGAAGGTCAAAGAGCTGACTTAGTTTAAGCCTGAAGCGAGTCAAATGCTTGTGACACATCTTGACTAAAATTATATCATTCACTTAATTGAATCTTCTTTTCAATTGAAAGAAAGTCGAAATTTTTGAAACTTGTGATGAAATGATTTGATTTGTCTAGCCTTTTCCATTTCCAGAAAGCAAAAAATGTACTTTACAATTACCCAGTTAACTGAATTGTTAACTACTTACAGCTGAGTATTCTGAAACAGCTGAGTAAATTTATCGTTTTTGAAAGAACAGTTCACTTTTCTGAAGCACAGCTCAGCAGGAAATGGATCGATTCGTCTTCAAAGACGTCTTCGAGACATGTAGCCTTCTTGCAAGACGGATCGATCCATTTCCTTGGGTGTCTTTGAAGACATTTTGAAATAAAATTTCACTTTGGCTTGCAAGACACATCGTTGAAATGTCTTCAATTACGGAATGCGTCCATGTATTGCAGAATGGATGTATATTATAAACAAAACTATACGCTCTCCGTGCATGATTTTGTTGTTTTGTGTGAGTTAAATGTCATTTGTTAAATTAAAAGTTCTTTATATGTTACAACTTGTCTTTCAGAACGTCGGAGTTCGTTCTGAGCATGCGTTCTTGGTCTTCGAGACGGCTTTGAAGACTTTGTCTTGAGGATTCATATTCTAGCTGGGAGTTTTTAGTTTTTGAAATTGTATTGATATCAGCGGA
Organism: Tetanocera ferruginea; assembly: GCA_958299015.1. Classification (NCBI taxonomy): domain Eukaryota; kingdom Metazoa; phylum Arthropoda; class Insecta; order Diptera; family Sciomyzidae; genus Tetanocera; species Tetanocera ferruginea. Next base: position 2,113,037 of record OY282640.1, on the reverse strand, counting down.
TGCTTTTGTGTAGAAACTCACATCAAACCTAAACAAAGTTTCATTTCAAAGAGAAGGAAAAACAAGTTTTTCAGTTACTTAAAATATAAACCTTTTTAGAACTGGTCGAGTAACGGTTTAACCCTCGTTAAATGTAAGTTTTTAACGTTTAAGTATGATAAAAATTTTGTTCTGAAATCTCATGACATTGAAAATTCAACGCACAACATCATGACGACCATTTTTGATGACTTTTGTCAAGGTAAAACGACGATTCTTAAATACTTAATGTTCAATTAAAACCACATCTCCCCCCCCCCCCCCGCACTTAGAATGAAAAATTAACTGCGAATTATGCACTGAAATCTTAAAAAAACACGTTTTATATTCAAGTTTAGCTTTGGAATTTCATTGCAAATCTTACGCGTCTTTGAAAATTCAAAAAATATTAAACCGTACATTTTATAATTATTGTTTCTTCACATAAAACCAACAAACCGCTACATCTCAACCTTCGTTTTTTTGTTTTTTTTTATTTATGTTTTTATTTTAAGTATACAAACCCTCAAATAATAATAACAAGTTCAAGAGGTTTCTACAACAACAACTGCTTATTTAGTGAAGTTTAACTTTTAGCAATTCAGGCAAATCGGTCGGTCATTCACGTAAACAGTTTAAATGAATATTATTCATAAGACAAACATGTAGGTAGAGTCTATGTTCAAAAAAATAAATGTTGTTTTCTTTCTCCAAAATTGCACTCATTCATTAAAAAAAAAACAAGAAGAAAAAAACATATATATATAAAAATATAACAACAGCAACGACAACGACGACAACAGCTACTAATTTTTTTGCGTTGAAGTATTAAAAATACGTGTATGTTAATTGGCAAAAAATTTCAATTTCGAAATTATGTGACCTCTAGTTTTACGTTATTTTTGATTTTTGTTTAACATCACGATGACAATTCGTTTTTCTCTTTTAATGTTAGTTACGCTAAAATTTCTATTTTAAACTTTGGACTTGGACTTTCAAGAAGTTAATTTTGCACAACATTTATTTAAGCTTGAATTTTCGCACTTACTTAATTGTTGTCTCTAATAATTTGAGTAAATTTTGTTTATTCTTTTGCTTCGTTTGCTAAAAAAAAAAATAAAAGAAATGGGAAAAAATATAAAATTTAATGGAATCAAATACTTAAAGTACAAAAATTTCAAGACTTTACTTTCATGTACTTTATTGTAATATATTTATAACAGCTTTTTGGACTTTAAACCAATTTGGAAATACCAAACTGTCAGTTAACAATGATGGCGGAAATGTCTCGTTCTTATTTTAAAGATTTCTTAACACATATTATTGACATATTATATAACTTGAATTTTGCAGTTACTTATAATGCTAAAAAGCAAAGTAAATAAGCTTTTAGAATGATGTTTGTTCTTACGATGCATAAAAACTTATTGATATACGTGTAACGCAAACATTAAGATGTAGCGGTTACATAAGACAAAGATGTACCGTTATTAACAGAGACGCCTTTGTCTTTAAGAAATAAAGTAAATATAAACATATATTTATCTGGCAAAAGCTTATTTTAAATATTATTTAAGTAAAATCTGTATTTTTACATCTTTACAAAGTCAACTTGTCTTTTATGTATGTATGTACAAATAATCGCCAGATCATTGTATCACCCGCATCACTTGTGGTGAAATTCGATTTCGCTTGATATTCGTCAAAATTTAAAACTTGTTTTTGTCAAATTATGTACATATGTCAAAGAATATGAAAAATCCAAAAGACAGATTGCAAAAAAATTATACTTTTTGGAACGCAGCCAAATCTGGAAAGTTTTTTCGAAAGTCATATTAATGAAGAGTAAATTCCTAAAATATTTCTTCTTAATATCTATTTGGTTCCAAGATATGAAATTTTGAATTTTTAATACTAAAATGCTCGTTTTTCGGTGTTCTCTTATTGCTAGGGAGTCGCTGTTTAAATATTTACGAACAAAGCCTTCCGGAATACTTTATTTTATTGTACACTAAAACCCCAAAAAAGTTTTAGAGCGGTCGGATACTTTTAAAAAGGTAGAATATTGCCGACGACGATTTCGTGTAACAAAGACGACCGAGTTAAGTAAAAGGTCGAAGACGACGCAGGGTTAATTTTATACAGGATTGCCTTCTCGCTCTTTAAATTTAATGTTGCTTACGTATATAAATTTTTTTTTGCTTTTTTATCTCATTTCATACATGTGGTAGTACATTTACAAAATGTAAAATCCATTTCCCTTTTCGAGAAAGTGAAGATGAAAAGAAATCATTAATCCACCAATCATTTTCAAGACTCTTGGAAAAGCAACTTTTTTTTTCTATAGAATTGTAGTGATATCTTTCGAAAAAATAAGACGCCTGGCTGGTTTTAAGACCGGAGCCTCTTCCTGCAAGGACGAGAATGGGAATCTAGTGACAGATATCCAGAGAACACTGATGTTATGGAGGGAGCACTTCTCTAGTCTTTTAAATGGCGACGCTGACAACAATCCCGCCAGTGGATATGATATCCCGGAAACCCCAATTATGGATGACAGCGTTGAAGTTCCGCTGCCCGATTATAAGGAGGTCTTAACAGCAATAGCTCGGCTTAAAAACAACAAAGCCGCAGGAGCCGATGGCCTACCGGCTGAGCTGATTAAGACCGGTGGCAAAGCTCTGTTTAAATGCATTCACAGACTTATATGCAGAATATGGTCGGAAGAATGCATTCTAGAACATATTCTAGATGCTTTCTAGACCTTAGTGTGCTTTGCCCAATCCACAAGAAAGGCGATCCCACTATTTGCGAATACTACCGTGAGATTAGCCTTCTTAATATCGCATTTAAGGTCCTGTCGAGCGTTTTGTGTGAAAGAGTAAAACCCATCGTCACCCAACTGATTGGACCTTATCAGTGTGGCTTTAGACCTGGAAAGCCCACCATTGACCAGATCTTCAGACTCCGACAACTCTTGGAAAAGACCCTCGAAAAACAAATCGACACACACCATCTTTTTGCCGATTTCAAAGCCACCTTCGACATTCCAATATGCCATCATGTCTGAATTTGGTATTCCTGCGAAGCTAATACGTCTTTGCAGGATGACACTGAACAACACGAGCAGTGCAGTGAAAATCGGGAAGGACCTCTCCCTTCCGTTCGATACCAAGCGAGGTTTCAGACAAGGTGATTCCTTATCGTGCGACTTCTTTAATATAGTTATGGAGAAGATCATTCAAGCTGCTGACCTGAGACGCAGTGCCACAATTTTCTATAAGAGTGTTATGCTGCTGGCGTATGCAGATGATATCGACATCATTGGCCACAATGCGCGCAAAGTCAGTGCAGCATTCTCCAGGCTAGAAAAAGTGTCGAGTCGAATGGGTCTTGCAGTGAACGCGGATAAAACGAAGTATCTTGTGTCAACAAACAAACAGCCCCAGCGTCTGGGAAACCACGTCACTGTTGACAACACCTCCTTTGAGGTAGTGAAGAACTTTGTTTACCTGGGATCCAGCATTAACTCTTCCAACGATATCAGTATTGAGATTAAACGAAGGTTAACTCTTGCCAACAGGTGTTACCTTGAGCTCAGTAGGCAATACCCATCCTACTATACGCATCACATACCTGGACGTTGAGCAGCTCTGATGTAAGGACTTTGGGAGCGTTCGAGAGAAAAATCAATGGCAAGTACCGAATACGATGGAACGACGAGCAGTATGAGCTATATGCCGACATAGATATAGTCAAGCGTATTAAAATAGAGCGGCTTCGCTGGCTAGGTCATGTTAAGAGAATGAACGACGAAACTACAGCAAAAAAATTATTGGATTAGGTACCCAGCGGTGGCCAACGCAGACGAGGAAGACCGCATCTTCGTTGGAAAGACCAGGCATTGGATAACCTGACAACGCTTGGAATTTCCAACTGGCGCCAGCAAGCGTACGACAAAAGAGGCTGAAGCAAATTCTGAGACGAGGCCAAAACCGACCAGCGGTTGTAAGAGCCATCTAAGTAAGTAAGTATAGTGATATCTAAGAGATGTTCAGCGTAAAACAGTTTTGCACCCTGCCGTCACTCGAATTATTACCAATTCAAAACATCGTATTATTTACATTTAAAATTTTTTTTTTTTTTGTTTCAAATTCACAAAGAATGTAAATAATGGATTATGTTTTACGAATATAATATCACTTACTTTTCGATATATCCACGTTAAGCCCCAATTATGCAATTGAGACGATACATACGTATGATACGTATGAACGCAGGCTGCACGCAGGTGAGATTGTGGCAACTTGTCCCATTTCCGTTGAAGTGATATTTTTAGAGCGGCCAAACTTTCGTATTTTTTCGTGTTGACCTTTGCCTCCAAAATACTCCAAACGCAGAATCCATCGGATTTGCATCTGGTGAATTCGAAAGCCATTGTGTGTGAGAAATTAAGTGCGGACTATTATTTTTAAGCCATTCTTAATTCAGGCGAGCCTTGTGTGATGGTGCAGAGTCCTGCATGAATGTGAATGGTGTCGACTTAAATTATTTTTGTGCCCAAGGCTTAAATTCACCTTCTAGCACTTGTAGTCGATACTCAGTTGCATTGACCTTGACCACCGCATCGAGAAACACCAATGGAGACCGACCTTCGGCTGACACTGCAGCCCAAACCATGACGGAACGGGCTTCGTCGATCTAGTCGCCAATCTTGAATTAAAATTATCGTAGGATCTCTTCGATAACCAAACACTATCGTTTTGTGTGTTTATAACATACTGAACTGTGAACAGTATGTTATATTTCTCGTTATAGAAGACAATATTTGGAAACACTCTACTCGGGTGCAAGCACCTTAGCTCCGCCGCTCTTTCCAAACGCAGCTTCAATTGAAGCTCATTTTTCAGTATAAATCGAATGCTAGAACTAGATTTCTCCAACACAGGAAAAATTAGGCCGCATTATCAGCACATTGACAGTCTCTTTTTGGACTAGTAGAAGAATTTGTGGTAAGAACTGGAAAATAACCCCGAAGATTATTTATAATCTCGATCGTTAGACTCACACTATCATATGTGTCTGTAGTATGGTGGATGAAAACCGTAAAGGATCAACCATCAAGTGGTTAGAAGAAGTTCAAAGACATGAATGGCATGCTATAACCTATTGATAGAGCATAGGAGCTGATGCCCACCCCAACAGCGATTTCTAATGTCGTTTAAGGGCTTGTCGAAGCTCAGCCTGCAGAGACTTTTCCATCTGGGTAAGCTGCTTTAACGAAAACTTCGTCTTAGTTATCCCCCCTAGATCTATCTGGGAACGCGAGAAACTATTTTCATCTAACAACATCCTTATGTGGTATATAGACTGTTCTAAAATTAAATTAATCTATGGAGGATACTTCGATGAGAGTCACTTCTATAGTGTTTGACAGAATGTATAACACAATCTTCCAAATGGTAATTTTTGCCATTAACTGATGTTCTAGACTGAAAAGTCTGAATAATGTCAGAGACGATTTTCAATCTTTTCTTATAGTCAAGTTGTCCTTGAACCTCTGAAATCACCTATTATTATAACTCAAGTTAGTGTTCGAGACTGTGGCTGGCTGCACAGAATAAGAAAATTTCCTTACAGTACATTCCTGCCCACTGTGACTTTGACGGGAATGAGAAACTCTCAGTGAACTCTCTAGCCAAAGAAGAAGCACAACCATCCTCAGAATAAACTGGAATGGAACCGTTCAGCACGTCAAAACAACCTCATTTCGCGAATATCAATATTCTTACCTAAGAAATTAAAGTTTCTTATTAACATTGGAAAAAAACGAGCTGTCAGAGCTGTCATAGTTCGCTGTAAGCCATATATATATCTATCTAGTTTTGATTTTCTATGTTTTCTTCTAATAACTTTTTACGTGTAACTCGTATGTTGAGAAGATTTTCAGTGTTTTATCAGTTTTATTTTTAGCTTTGAACCAAGGATTTCAGGAGTCAAACCTATTCAGTCAAGTCTGCCTTGGTTCGGAAATGAGGTAATAGATTATTAGGAGACATAGGAAAAGCAAGAGAAACAAGTAAAGAATGAAATCCACACCCGATTTTGAATATGAGGCAAGTGTTAAGCTGGAAGTTCATTCGATGCATTTGCGTTTTTGTTATAAAATAGAAGTATGCGAAAGCTTATGGGAGCGAGTTCAATGGCTGTGAACGTTACGCTGGCAAAACGATAGTTACGCAAGAAAGTTGAAAATATTTCGTTACTTATAACGAAAAGCGAGAAGAAAGTAAAGGGACGAGTCAGAAGTAATTATTTTCAGGGATGGCTGTTGCACATAGATCTTAAACATTTTAAATGTCTTCGATTTATTGTTGATAATTTGTTAACAGGACGTGTTTAATACGTAAAAATGATAAAAATTATTAACAAATATGACGCTAAGAACATACAAAATGTTTTATAATGTTGCAGCCCTTGCTTGCTCTGAACGTAAAACGCAGTGATTGAACTCTACCATCATTTTCTTGCGTAAATTGATCTAGCGAGTAAACGGATGAAAAACGCAAATACATCGAATGAATCGAATATTAAGCAATCGCATTCCACAAACATCTCTACCATCAACTACAACTGTCAAAGTCGTATATATTGATGAATTTTTAATTTCAATTGATTAGAAATGAGGAAAGAGTTAAAGAAAGGTAAAAGCCTAGGTTCATGGCCTGACCGGAATTAAAACTCGGAACCTCTGTGATTCGAACCCTGAACCTCTGGATTGGCAGTCAAGCATGCCTACGATTGGACTACTGAGGCTGCCGATAATATTTTTCTTAATATATCTATTTCTGCAAATCTGAGTAAAATCATGAAATATCCGCTTTCTTTGGAGCTCACCATTTGGGATCTTTTAGTAATTTATTTAGTTTAAAAAATATTGAAAATTAAGTAACTAAACTGGCATGCTACGTTTGCTTGAGCAAAAGTGCATCTTAGTAATGCTAGGCTTCGAAATAGACAAAATAAATTATGGAAGAATGAGAGCTTTAATCTCAGCGATTAACAAAGCATTCACTTCTAGAGTAAAATTACACCGTAATGAAATGTATGAGCAATTTATTTGAATTCGCAAACCCCCCCATACAATTGGCTAAATTTCTCAGCAATGGGAGGAAGCTCGTTCAATAAATCAGCATAAACCATATTTACTAACGTTGTATTACGTTATCGATTTGTCTTGTATTATTATTTTTTCTCGATATTTACAAAATTAATTTAGATATATAATTTTTTTGCATAAAATTGCTTTTGTTTGGCACATATCGCATATTTACAGACATTTGCATACATACATGAATTCGTTTGTAGAGATGTGCGCATATTAACACACACACACATATACACACATAGACGTACATTAACAATCTCCCGGACGGTATTGTTGCTCAAGCCGGTCTCGTTAAGGTCACATGGTTACAGTTAATTACCAGTCAACAGCAACACAACAACAATACCAACAACAACAACATTTTACGACTTGGCTAAGAGTTATCACAATATGTCTGTTTTTGATAAGACGCATGAAAATTTGGCAAAACATACAACAAAAAACTACAAAAATCTTGCAAATTGATTAGAAAATAAAGCATCACTTTGAGAACCAGTTTTTTTTGCTAATCAAATCGTAACGAATTAGCTGGATGTTTAATTAAAGGATATTTTATTTGTATTGGTGTCAATTAACCAAGTCAAAAGTCAAGAGCACTAAAATTAAGTTAATTGGGCTTAATTCTAAAATGTAACACATCCGCGTTGTAAGCTTTATAATTCGATCGACGACTGACATTAATGGATGTAAAATACCCAAATGAAACGTTATAAAAATCGAGTTACCGGTAAACTGATCATTAACGATGAACTAAACCTTGCTGGCTGCCCTGCATTTTTGTTTTTGTACATATATCAACTCATTGAAAACTTCGAGAATAAAATAATTATCAAAACATCTTGAAATATCATAACCTGCGCGTGAGTTTGCTTGTATCTGCAAATGTATCTATATACATATGTATCTATACAATAGCATTCATCCAAGCTAAACTACAAACTACGAACATGATTTTAGTTTTTAACGATCATTTCGGCAGATCATCATTTAGCGATATGTTTTTTTTTTTCATCATGTTTGTACGGAGTCTTGTTCGTTTTCCGTACATTCTATCTGTCGAATGTAGGAAATCCGTAACTTTTGACAATAACTACACACATCCATATGAAAAATAAACAAACAAACAGACAAACACACTTAAAAAAAAATAGCAAACTTAACTTTGATTTGTAATTTTGAACATTAAAATAAGAAGTTGAAAAACAGGTCTTTCGGTGGTTGAATGGAGGGAGTGAGGGTTGGTGCAGGGTAGACGGGCAATCAGCTTGAGGTCTGATATTTTCTTTCACAGAGCCAGCCAGCCAGCCAGCCAGCTAGTGGTTGTGAAACAAGTTGACTTGAGACGAATATCTTGTGGATGATGTTCGATGTTTTGTGGAATTTCAAGTTTGGACTTTGGTCGATTACCATGAACCATGCTTTGTACCTACCGAACGTGCTAAGCTTATATCTTCGATGGTACTTGCTTGGTACACTTGTTGTTTTTCGGTTGACTTAAATTTTTCAAAGATCAATTGAAACCAAGCCCACACGCACTTCCCACAGCGCTCCCGCCACGATTAACAGTTAATGTGTGAATTTGCTATTTATTAGTAGCTATCCACAGAACAGACATGCGTTCTGTTGTCCAAAAGCACTGATGTATTGAAAGCTTCGCAAGAATTAGAACCAGTTTAGAAGCGGATTCGAACGTCATACCTTCGATAGTAAAATGTTTAGAATATTATTTGTGCAAATGTATTCTTGAATGAATAGACGTTTACGCAGACAATCAATCATATCGCATCACTGACAACCATCTTCACTCCACATGTGTGAAGTGCGTCTACTGTAGTTTCAGTTCTTTTAGTAATGAGGAAACAGGAAGTACTAATCATACAATTTATTTGGCAGAAAATAATACCAAAACATCAGTGAATAGCATGGAATGCTCATGTTGCATGTATGGCATGCTGATTAAAATCCTACATTTTAAAGATACACTTGCACAGAAGGTAAAGTAGCTGAAGAAGAAATATTTTGGTTGACCTTCAGCAAAAAAATGTTTAAAAATTAATCATTCCTATGAATTTTGCAAGCTCGATTTAGCCTAACAAGCTTCCATAACAAGTCAACAAGTCGATAGAACAAAAGTACATACGTCATACACTTTTGTTGATTGGGATGCTATACTGCGAGAATATTTTCTATTTACGTAAGAATAGTTAAACAATAAGTGCGTCATACTGTGTTTTTGGGATTTATTCAAATAGCTGGGAAAACCTACATTAAAAGTTAACATATTTTTTTAAAAATACTTCCGTTAAGCCCCTTATGCATGTATGTATGTATGACCTCTTGATTGTACGTCGCACATGCTTCAGGTCAACAACTTGTCGGAAGCGCTCAAAATCGAAAGAATTTTAACAGTGTTCATATTCAAATAATTGCGGAAATTGATTGAACTTGTGCTGAAGGTCGGTGCAGATTTGGATAATCATGTTTTGGCCACAACAACAAGCAGATAAGACAATAAATTAAAATGTTTATATAACTATATAGTTTTGTTAAGTAGTATCTATCGATATTTATATACATATATATATATTTAAGAACACGTTTTAATTTAGTTGTCGTTAAATATTCTTAAAAGCACACAAATCTTGTTTTGTTGTGTTTAAAAACCGTTTTCTTCCCATTGAGATTGATTGGTTCGTTGGGTTAAATGTTTTGCAGTTGTGACATGCTCGTTTTTTCTGACGAAAATGATATTACCGTTTTGATGATGTTAATTTTTATGAGAGGTAGTCATGGTTTTCATTCGATTTACAAATTTTGAATTTGATCTTTAATTTTACAAATTAATTAATTTCAATGACACCAAAATTACGGCTGTAATCGGGATAACCGACAAGCGAATAGATGGATAGACAGACGAATATGGCTAAATCGACTTATAAGACTATTATCAAGAATACATTTTTTACTTTTTATGCCTGACAGGCCTTCTTAATGTCGTTAATATACCCATTATACAGATTGTGGGGGGGGGGATATTGTATAAAAGATTTTCTAACCTTACTTCACTGAATTTGGAGTTCTACACTTTTAAATTTTTCATGAAAATTTCATTATTTTTTCAGGACATAATATTTTATATACTTGTATTAACCTCGGTTTTGTCCGAAGGTGCGGATTTGGGTGAATTTTGGCATTAAACGAACTACAGAAAAAAAATACACCAGTCCAGTTTTGTATGCAAACATTTAATAACACACACAACACAATTGATCATAAGAAGCTCAACCCTTTCAAGGGTTGAAATAGCCAATTTGTTTTTTTTTTGTTATCGTAAAAACCCATTTTTCATAACCAGTCACTATACGACGCCGCAAAAATCCCTTTCCATTTTACCGTTTGAATAACTTGTAATTCATACAGCACCCAATATCTTACCTTTTGGATTATTCCTATGGCTTTTCAGCGAACAGATATAGAGTTCTAATTGGATCAATGTAGCCTCCAAAATATGGTATCCTTAAACTTTTCGGGCCGTCCTTCGCAGTCCTTTTATCTAACCATCGCCGTTAAAAGTATTGCGATGTCTCTTAACCAAACTTTTTAGTGATTTTTTGACAAAAAAATTATTTTCATGGGTATTTTTCTACCCATTAGGCGGAAATTGATTAACACTAGCTTTACTATTTTTAACAAAACCCTTTAAAACTTTTTTGTACACCTGATACATTACCTCGTCGATCAACTGGATTAAAGAAGGTGAAAGAATTCACCACGATATTGCTACAATTGCAGACAAATACAAGGAAAAGAATTCGTTTTCAATAATTGGCAACTTTTTATGGTCTTTTGCCAGAAACATTAAATTATGGATACACCACTTCACTACAGAGATACTAAAAACACCAAGGAATAGTAAAAACAGTGAATTTTTGATGGCAAACGGGCTCTGAAGAAGGTGAAATTGGCCGGCAAGGTTATAGCCACGGTCTTTTGGGATGCACGCGGAATCATCTACATCGATTATTTGAATAAAGGGAAAAACGATACAGGACAGTATTATGCATCGGTATTGAATCGGCTTAACGATGAAATAAAGGAATAACGAACTCATTTGAAACGGAAAGAGATCCTCTGTCATCAACAGAATGTATGGCTGCTTACATGCACATTTACGATGGCCAAAATTATAGAATTAAAGTTGAAAATATTGTAACATCTACCGTAGTCACCAAATTTGGTTCCAATAACTTTCTTTTATTTTCATAATTGAAGAAATAGCTTGGCGGACAACAACATTTTATTTTAAAAAGCTTCCGAAATCCTACTTTTTGAACTTGTATTAGAAAAACGCTTGAAAATATGGTCCTTCAAAAAAAGTTTTTACGACTTAAAAAAGTTTTTTCTAATTTTAAATTTTCTTAAAAATATATCAATTTTTTTTCTAAGGACTTATTTGGTACGAAACCAATTTTTTAATTAAAATAAAAAATAAATTTATTAATTTATCATTCAGTTTGTAACGCTCATTAGAATGCGTGACAGGTGTAGTTAAAAAATTATATATTGTTGAGCCAATAAAGTCACAAAACATATAAAAGATTTAACTAAAAGGATTATTCAGCAAGAATTTAAAATTGGCATTTAAAATGTATTCAGCAAATTTTAAGGAAGTGGGAGTGGCAAAAAAATATTGGTTATCCATTTTCCTAATCAAATAATTCTTCTCCATTGCTGATAATTGTTCAGGTGAAAAACCAAGATTAAAAGCTTCACAATTAATTATATCAAATTTAAACATTTTCGAATAGTCTTGAGATTATTTAATTTTAGAACAAAAAAATATGACATATGAATGAATATATAGGAATATATTATATAAAAAGTTATTTTCTACTGGCAATACATACTGGCAAGTGTGTGCTTGAGCAACGATTTTTAAAAGTTGATTTTACTTTTTCTTTTTTTTTTTTGACTAGTGCAAGTTATGACTTCGGTAATGGAAAATAAAAAATTTAACTATTTTTAGAACTTATATGAGTGCACAGTTCATAATTAGTTTATAATTGCGTCACCCTTCCATCTACTCATCTACATCAGCCCAGTTTTTGTTAAACGTAAGTATGATATCGACATGAATAACTCTGTGCAAAGCTTGAACAATATTAGTGCGCACTCGACATACATCTGTAGTTCAATTTATAACACTATGAAATTAAATCATAGAAGTTTATAAATAAAACATCATAATCGCATTCCCAAAATTTAATGAATAAAAATAAAATAAAATTAATTTTTAAAAATATTCTTATATTATTAGTGGAGCAACTCAATTCATTTGATTTCCGGCTTAGCATAAATATACGTTTACTTAGTTCTCTCGATTCGATGTTTTGTTTTAAGTTCCAGACAAGTTAATGAATTTATGCAAATTGCAAATTGTTAGAATTAAGAATATTTAAATATTGGCAAAATGTTTGATTCTGCCTTAACACTACTGTAGTTAATTGTTTTGGAGCAAGTTTGTTGATTTTAAATAACAAGTTGCTTTAATTTAAGCCAAAATCAAGTTAAATTTTATTATATTTGTTAGCAATGTTCTATGAATTAAACCAGATGATTGGAATCCAGAATTTGCAATAAAGAGTTTTCTTTTGAACACACTGTCCGATTGTTTTGTGTTTGTATATAGAATATATATTCCAGATCAAGCTAGTTTTGGTTTATTAATTTTTTTTTAATATTCGATCAGATGCTTTGTCAGAGAGGACCCTTCACAAAACTCATTACATGCATAATAATCTTTTTAAAATTTCGTTTTTATTGTATACTAGCGGATGTAACCCGGTGTTACTCGGTGTTGTGCCTCGAGCACAGAAAGAGGACGATTTTCAAAACTGCTCTCATTTTACGTTTTTAAAATTATCTATTCAATTTTAAAATTTTTTAAATTATCGTTTTTTGCAAATCAAATTTCCGTAGAACTGTACCTGCCAGACATGATTAAAACAAAAAATGACATCTTCAACGTCTCTATCTGACATCTGGTTTCTGAGGAAAATGGACACCCGCACTAAGAAAAAAACACATATCTTCCTCCGGTGAAAAATTTCTTTATTTTCGATAAAAGCAATTTTCTCTTTTCAAATAAAATTATCTTCAATTAGAATAAATTTTCACATTTTCGAAGAAATATTTCTTCACTTCTACGAAATGGAAATATTTCAATGTCTCTTATAATGACAAATTATGATAGAATAATTTTACCAGGTACCCTTGTCAAAAACAGCTGTTCGTTGTTTTATTCTTTGGTCACATTCAGCTGTGTCAACTGTTGTGACAGCAACACACCGGGGAGCGCTATTATTGGTATTGAAGTTTCAGAAAAATTGTCACGTTTATGAAATATCAAGCTTTGTATCAAATACGAATGGAAATTTTACCGACAAATTAAAAATTTTCTATTTATAAACGCATTTTAATGCGCAACTTCATATTTATGTGCATCAACTTTTGACTTAGCAGTTGGCAACTGTTGGGTGCGCTGAATGTGACCAGTGAAAATTAATTGTATGCTATGACGGATTTTGAGCGCTCTCTTTCTTGTTATATTTTTTGACAAACGTCCGTTTCCAACTGAAACGTCAATACTACCTTGGAGTAATTATGTCATGATGACAAATATTTTTCTCGCACAAAAAAATTCTCATTTATACAGAAACATTTTTTGAAAATGAAAATTTTTTCATATATTTTGATAAAAAATTCACTATGAGAAGTTTTTTCTTCAACAAAAACCAATGTTTTCTCAAAACTAAAGAAAACTTATATATTTTTATATATTTCTCTTTTTCATTGAAACTTTTTTTATCATTTTAAGAGAATTTTTAGGATCGCATGTAGAGAAAGGCATTCTATGAAGCGAAGTCTAAACCATTTATCTCTTAATATGATGCCTTTTTTATCATATTCCTAGAAACTTTTTTCGGAGTGCAGTTTGAAAAGTCATTTCGAGAAAAATGCGCATAAAGTTTTTCTTAGCATGCATTTAATATGCAATTTTATCTCAAAAAAATTCCAATTTTAAAAAATCCTATAAGCATCGATTCGATTTTTGGATTGTCTTCGTTCAACTTCGGTTTTGGTCGATACTGTTCGGTTGATGTTTTTCATCTTGATATAGCTTCTGCTCGTGTTCGTTTAACTTTTTTTTTCGTTCGTCTTTGGTTCTTGACTTCGTTTGCCTACTGCTCATTCCTTGATTTTTGTCGAAAGAACTTTTAAATTTATAGGATCTATTTAAGTAACAGATACAAATGACTACCAAGTTTTATCAAAATCGGTTCATCCGTTTTGACGTGAATGAGCCAAACATAGTTGATTGAATAAAGTGCCCTTTCACGGAAGTTTTCTGAAATTTAAGTAGCCTCAATTCTGTTGCAGGGTCAAGTTATTTCACGTGCCAAATTTTAGTAAAATCGGTCAAGTCATTTAAGAGTTATTGAGTCTTAACAATGCACTGCTTCAAGCGCCCTCTTGCGGAAGTTTTTGGAATTTTTTTATATTTTATGTTTTATCTTGGGTGCAGTTGAACGTTCATACCAAATTTCATTGAAATCGGTTCAGGCATTTAGGAGTTATTATAGAGTGCCACGCCCACATACTTCCGCCCACTTTTTACCTATGCTTTATATTGGGTGCAGTTGAACCTTCATACCAAATTTCATTGAAATCGGTCCAGGTCTTTAGGAGTTATTATGTCTTTAAAACACACTACTTAAAGCGCCCTCTTGTGAAAACTTTTGTAATTTTTTATAGCCTATGTTTTATTTTGGGGGCAGTTGAACCTCCATACCAAATTTCATTGAAATCGGTTCAGCCGTTTAGAAGTTATTATATAGTGCCACGCCCACATACTTCCGCCCACTTTTTTACACCCCCTATGTTCTTTCTCTCTATCAAAGGTACTCGGTGTCCAAATTTCAGCTCAATCGGATAAACGGTGCGCGAGCCTATACGTAACAGACAGACGGACAGACAGACAGACAGACAGACAGACAGGAGGACAAACATTTGATTTTATATATAAGAAGATTGTCAATTGTATTCCAATATTGCAGGAATGGATTGATGGACTAGTAGTTTGAATAAACGATATAAAAGTTTCCGCTGAATATTTTTTTCTTTTTTTTGCTCTAGTCTTAACAAAATTTATTGACTTTTTATATGCTTATTGCATGTTTGAAGGCTCGGTTCGAATCAGAAAATTTAATTCCTCAATTTTTGCAAAGCAAGGATATATTCACCAATCAACCAATTCCGTGAAAGTGAAGTCAATCCATGTGATAAGTCGATCATATCTGAGAAGTAAAACTGGAGAAGAGAGAGAGGCACATTCAATCACATACTTAGGAAAACTGAAGCGAAACTGAAAAAATTTTTAATTCAATAGACATTATCTTTTTTGTAATATATTAAAAAAAATTAAATAAAACTATGCATAAAATAAGCCCCTCCTTATAATTTTTCTCTTTTCTGGGTGCGCGCCTGTTTTGAATCAGTCAATTATTTATTTATTCAATCAATGTTGTTTTTTTCCAGTATTTGATTACAACACAAACTAACAGATCAAAACTGACACCAGCTCAGTGCGTGATTCTTATTTCAATCTTGGAATCCTCCGAACCCGCGACAGATGATATTCTTCATTTGTTTAATTATTGCTGATAACATACGTACATACATACATACATATGTATATAAGCACATTCAGCGTATGTCAGCAGAGGTCAAATTCTGTTGAACTTTTCTAGGAAACCATAAAAAGCTCTCAAGTGTATTGAATTCAATATCAGAATCCAATTAAGTAACATCTGCAGAAAATTAATTATTGAGTTGATAAGAAATAAATAAAAACATTTAAAGTTATGGAAACTTAATGATGTATCAAGCGAAACTTCAAGATATCTCTAATCTATATCATATATAAAAACAACGCCTAGTTTTAAATTCACTTTTATAATTTCTATCGCTGACCAAGTTCAGGGTTTTTGTTATAGAGTTCATTTATAAATGTTTCTATGTATTTCAGCAATTCCAAGTGTTTGCATACATAGTAAGTATTTGTGTATTTTTGGAGAATTCTTTCACCTGTTTTTGTTTTGGTTTGTTTGCGTTTTGTTTTTTTTAGGAATATAAAAATATTTATTTTAAGAAATAAAAAATAAAACCTTATCAAACAGTTGGCTTCTTTATCTAGTAAAATTAATTTTGGATCTGTGCAATTTTTGACAACCTAGCAACAGCTTCATTGGTGGTAATGGTGGTGCGGCTGTCAGTATACCTTCTATGGTAGGGAATTTTTTGTTGCGGTTATCATATAACCAACCATGACATACGCTCGTGCAAATTGGATGAACGTTTTATGATGATGAATGGTGATTAGTCAGGGAGTCTTAAAACAACATTCATTTAACCTTATTCTCAAAAGAAACCGAACTTAAACTCTGCCAACTATTTTTCTACCTTCGCACATATAGAATATTTATTGGATTGAATTCTTAACGAGCATAATAAATAATAATTTTTATGAGAGGTAGTCATGGTTTTCATTCGATTTACAAATTTTGAATTTGATCTTTAATTTTACAAATTAATTAATTTCAATGACACCAAAATTACGGCTGTAATCGGGATAACCGACAAGCGAATAGATGGATAGACAGACGAATATGGCTAAATCGACTTATAAGACTATTATCAAGAATACATTTTTTACTTTTTATGCCTGACAGGCCTTCTTAATGTCGTTAATATACCCATTATACAGATTGTGGGGGGGGGGATATTGTATAAAAGATTTTCTAACCTTACTTCACTGAATTTGGAGTTCTACACTTTTAAATTTTTCATGAAAATTTCATTATTTTTTCAGGACATAATATTTTATATACTTGTATTAACCTCGGTTTTGTCCGAAGGTGCGGATTTGGGTGAATTTTGGCATTAAACGAACTACAGAAAAAAAATACACCAGTCCAGTTTTGTATGCAAACATTTAATAACACACACAACACAATTGATCATAAGAAGCTCAACCCTTTCAAGGGTTGAAATAGCCAATTTGTTTTTTTTTTGTTATCGTAAAAACCCATTTTTCATAACCAGTCACTATACGACGCCGCAAAAATCCCTTTCCATTTTACCGTTTGAATAACTTGTAATTCATACAGCACCCAATATCTTACCTTTTGGATTATTCCTATGGCTTTTCAGCGAACAGATATAGAGTTCTAATTGGATCAATGTAGCCTCCAAAATATGGTATCCTTAAACTTTTCGGGCCGTCCTTCGCAGTCCTTTTATCTAACCATCGCCGTTAAAAGTATTGCGATGTCTCTTAACCAAACTTTTTAGTGATTTTTTGACAAAAAAATTATTTTCATGGGTATTTTTCTACCCATTAGGCGGAAATTGATTAACACTAGCTTTACTATTTTTAACAAAACCCTTTAAAACTTTTTTGTACACCTCGTCGATCAACTGGATTAAAGAAGGTGAAAGAATTCACCACGATATTGCTACAATTGCAGACAAATACAAGGAAAAGAATTCGTTTTCAATAATTGGCAACTTTTTATGGTCTTTTGCCAGAAACATTAAATTATGGATACACCACTTCACTACAGAGATACTAAAAACACCAAGGAATAGTAAAAACAGTGAATTTTTGATGGCAAACGGGCTCTGAAGAAGGTGAAATTGGCCGGCAAGGTTATAGCCACGGTCTTTTGGGATGCACGCGGAATCATCTACATCGATTATTTGAATAAAGGGAAAAACGATACAGGACAGTATTATGCATCGGTATTGAATCGGCTTAACGATGAAATAAAGGAATAACGAACTCATTTGAAACGGAAAGAGATCCTCTGTCATCAACAGAATGTATGGCTGCTTACATGCACATTTACGATGGCCAAAATTATAGAATTAAAGTTGAAAATATTGTAACATCTACCGTAGTCACCAAATTTGGTTCCAATAACTTTCTTTTATTTTCATAATTGAAGAAATAGCTTGGCGGACAACAACATTTTATTTTAAAAAGCTTCCGAAATCCTACTTTTTGAACTTGTATTAGAAAAACGCTTGAAAATATGGTCCTTCAAAAAAAGTTTTTACGACTTAAAAAAGTTTTTTCTAATTTTAAATTTTCTAAAAATATATCAATTTTTTTTCTAAGGACTTATTTGGTACGAAACCAATTTTTTAATTAAAATAAAAAATAAATTTATTAATTTATCATTCAGTTTGTAACGCTCATTAGAATGCGTGACAGGTGTAGTTAAAAAATTATATATTGTTGAGCCAATAAAGTCACAAAACATATAAAAGATTTAACTAAAAGGATTATTCAGCAAGAATTTAAAATTGGCATTTAAAATGTATTCAGCAAATTTTAAGGAAGTGGGAGTGGCAAAAAAATATTGGTTATCCATTTTCCTAATCAAATAATTCTTCTCCATTGCTGATAATTGTTCAGGTGAAAAACCAAGATTAAAAGCTTCACAATTAATTATATCAAATTTAAACATTTTCGAATAGTCTTGAGATTATTTAATTTTAGAACAAAAAAATATGACATATGAATGAATATATAGGAATATATTATATAAAAAGTTATTTTCTACTGGCAATACATAATACATCTACTGGAAATAAAAAATAAAACCTTATCAAACAGTTGGCTTCTTTATCTAGTAAAATTAATTTTGGATCTGTGCAATTTTTGACAACCTAGCAACAGCTTCATTGGTGGTAATGGTGGTGCGGCTGTCAGTATACCTTCTATGGTAGGGAATTTTTTGTTGCGGTTATCATATAACCAACCATGACATACGCTCGTGCAAATTGGATGAACGTTTTATGATGATGAATGGTGATTAGTCAGGGAGTCTTAAAACAACATTCATTTAACCTTATTCTCAAAAGAAACCGAACTTAAACTCTGCCAACTATTTTTCTACCTTCGCACATATAGAATATTTATTGGATTGAATTCTTAACGAGCATAATAAATAATAAATTTTTGTGTGCAAGTAACTACCAAGAACTAACAAGTATAAGGTATGGAAAAAATTGTCAATTGATTAATTTGACCTATAACCGGTGAGTGTGCTTGTACACTTGTACCTACCTGCAAACAGGTCATTGGTAAGTATTGTGTTGAAATCGATTTTATTAGATTGATATGAATGACGTAAGGTTGAATATTTAATTTGGAAAACTTAATATATATGAAGCATAAATATAGGCAGGCAAATATGACAAACATTTTCAAAGAAAAAGTCACGCATAAACATAGTATTAGTTTCTTAATCTTTCTCTGAAATTAGGTTACTTAAAGCCTTTCGAACCGATTTCATTCCAAAGCAGCGAAGAGGTAACATTGTATACTACTGTGTAAATAAATTTTTGTCGTCTTTGGTGGAGTTCATGTAATCGGTGATAAGAAAGAATACCCCCAGAGCGATTACTCACCAACCGTTCGTCTATAAAGTGTTGATAACGTTTTTGTTTGTTTATGGTGGGAAAATTTATAATATATAATTTTTATAGTGCAATCGACATAAAAGCTTATCAATTCAAATATACATACATAGTTACTTTTATTTAGTTGGTACTTTCTAAGTATCTGTCTTTGTTGCACTGTAATACTTAGGTACCTACTTCAGCATGTCTGGGCAAGATAATAACATATTTCAAGTCTTGTATTCTTAAAACCATTCGTTGGACCCATGGAATCACGTGCAAATCACATGATTGGGATTTGATTCGATTATCTCTTAAATTTATGGCCCAGACAGCCTTCAGACGCATGGATGGACACATTTTTTTGTTCAGATATAAGTACTGATTAAGCCATTATAATAATCAGCTCAAGAAGCCAGAGAGTAGAAATTAAATATATTATTTAAGTAAGTTTAAATAAATAGCTTAAAATATACAAAAAGGCGTAGGGAAAACAGTTTAGAAGCATTTTCTCACGTATTTCTCAACCGATCTTATTATTTTTTTTTTTAAATGAATGCGGAGAAATTGTACACAGAATATTTTTAAAATATATTTTTTCCAAATTTTATTTCAATTTAAATTTCTTTGTAAATTTGTTTTTCACATTAATTTTGTATCGAAACAATAGGTCTGTTCCCGTACTCTAAAGTTTTAGTCCAATTTAACAGTTTTTACCAGTTTTAGTCCGAGAAGCGTTCCCGTACTCGAAAAAATGGTAAAAGAGAGTGCAATCGAGAGAGTAAAACATTTCCCCTCCTTGTCAAAAGTTGCAAGTTTTAGTCCGAGAAATTTCTTTGGGTAAAAATGGTAAAAGTGTCAAACAGCTTAAAATCAGCTGTTTACAAGTTAGCACAGAATTTGCGATACATCAAAACATCTTTGAACTATTAAAATGTAAGCCAGAAACATGGGAAAATGTGTAAAAACTAATATAAATGCTAAACTTCAGAATTAATTTCAATATTATTAAAAATCTCAAGCATTTCGTTTGCATTGCCGATGTTCCAAATCAAGCCATCGCTGGACAAACATTCTCATTTGACAGTTTTTACAATTTTAGTCCAAAAAGCGTTCCCGTACTTTTTTGTGTTTTTCTCTATTTTCTAGAGATTTTCTCTTACTCTCAGACTTTTGACAGTTTTACCATTTTTAGTCCAAAAAGTACGGGAACAGACCTAATATGTGAAATAATCGAATTTCGGCCACTGTCGAACTCTAGTTTTTATAAATGGATTAAAACTTAAAACGAAATAATAAAAATTACAAAACTTTATATGTTTATATAAAGATATATAGATATTTTTAGGAAGATAGACGTGTTCGAGGACGGAGGATAACAGTGTTGTACACATGTTAGTTTTGATGCAACATAGACATAACCAAGTTTTAATTCTGTAGCTCAAATAGAAGCATCCTTAAAGAGTTTTCATTAAAATGAGAGGTGGCCATGTTCTAAGCTAAATGACTTACTATTAATCGTTTTAAAGAGTTCCTAATTTTGAATTTGTATGAAAGAAAAGCGTATCTTTAGTAAGGAAAGTAAGGAAACTCTTAAGTCCTGGAATACTCTTAACCTTCTTTTGAAAAAAATAAATTAGTTTTATTTTAGGGGGTTTTAATTTTCCCCCTTTTTGCAAATCTTTATGATGAAATGTAAAAGTAAACCATGTGACCCTTTCATTTAAGGATGTGTTTGAGATATTTATGTAAAAAACTACGATGTTGAAAAAACGAAAGCTCAAACAATGATTAACGATGCTTATCGAACAGAAAACATCGATGTTGCTCAACATCGTCATCAACAGAGGAAACAATGTAGAATCAAGGGATTTGTTTAGTATATGATCTGAAAGTTGGCTGTATTCAAGAAGATCCTACATTCATAAAGATTTCGGTTTTTGATTTGACAAAAACAGTTTTTTTGTAAAAAAATCATACCTTTTTCGCCATAACTTAACTCGGGAAATATCTGCCCAAACCTAGGTTGCAAATCAAAGGGTCTCCAAAACCCCGAAGATGTGTATTTCAAGTTTGGCACTTCGAATATATTTCGCCTTGATAAGATTTATGGCAAAAACCGACAATTTTTGACAAAAAAATATATTTTTTAATACCTAAATAGATTCAATACCTTCTCCAATAGAACTTCCACAATGAGTGTTGAAAAAAATGTTCTCCCGCCCGAAGAAAACTAGCTTCATTAATGATCATTATAAAAAACACTTTGTAAAATCACAACATCACAATATTCCAAACTTTCATAGAACCTTCTTTCAAATTAACCAACGGAGTTTTGAGAAAATTAGAAAATTTAGTAAAATACTTTGTGAAAGCGTTCATAAAAAATTAAATTTAAAACATTGATAATATGTTTGTGACATAGTTGTAACGATTTTTGAGACATTGCAACATCGATGTTAAAATGATTTTGTGTCTCTTAACGTCGATGAACATCGTTAAGAGTCATAGATTACAGTAGCGTAACTAGATGATCAAGGGCCCATGTGCAAAATTGAAAAAAGGCCCCTTCCAGAAAAATTAAAAAAAAATCTTCAAAACAAAAAAGTACAGAAACATTAGGTCTGTTTCCGTACTCACACTGTGTATCTTGTGTGTTACTATTTTCTGTTTCCGTACTTTCTGTGCTTAAAATGTGAGAAGTAGAACAAGCATAAATCGCTCTCTCGAGCACAGAAGCTTACCAGATTGTGCTTGAACTCAAGACTGCGAGTAAATTAAGAAGAAGCATCAAGAAGAACAAGCATATTTCAAATTGACGTTTGTTTATGTTTTGCTATTATTAAATTCAAAAGTTGTGCGACGATAAGTTGATTTTCAACTGAAAATTGTCCAAATTTACAAATTCAAAAGAAATATTTTTGCTTTAAACAAACAAACTGACGATAATTTCAATTGGCGCTATTTACGTTTGACACGTCTGCTGTCAGCATCAGCTGTTTTGTGCTCGAAACTTACTAGAAGCTGTTTCCGTACTTTTGCCACTATTCTTAAATTTCATTTTACTCTCGCAGCCCGAACTTTACACAGAACTTACACAGTGTAGAGTACGGAAACACACCTATTATTGTTTTTATGTTATAGTTATTACTAAATTTTTTGTTTTGCTTAATCTTAAGCAAATGTTTCTATTAATTTCTCAATTGCAATCAATGCTTAATTCGACAACCTGGCTTGGCTTGCCTTATTTCTTAAATAATTTATTATAATTTCAATTTACTTAATGACGGTCTGCATTTGCGGAGATCACTGGGATTGTGAAGAACAACAGCATAGCTGTGAAAACTTCAATTGCTTCAAAATTTGTATTGATTTTTTGACACAATTGTTTAATATGAGTCTGTGTCAAATTCACCAGTTAATAAATACAGATGAATTGTTGAGTAATATTTTGGTCTACCATTTCACAGTATTTTGTTTGAAAGTTATAGCATTTTTTATAATATCAGATTCGTTATCATTTGCTATTTGTAGTGTCAGCGAAGGGCCCCTATCGTTCAAGGTCCGTTGCTTTGCACCGTCTTGCACCTTTGAAGTTACGCCACTGATTGATTATCATCAAACATCCCTACGAGGAATTATTTTGTAAAACATCTTAAACCTCTAACTCTTCAGTATATTTTTCACAAAAGGACAAAGAAGACCCCAAATACAGGGCTATAGAGGGTTGAAATGTCCCAAAAAAATATGTTTGGCCTAAAATTCTACTATCAGTCTCTGAATAAACCAAAGCTGAAATTCAAATTGAACGCTAGTAATAAGTGAGAACTAACAATCTGTTTAAGGCTTAATATCGAACTTATTTAGAATTAGTGCTAAAATATACCATAAAAATAAATTTGAGAGGACCAAATTGTATGAAAAAAAACGTGTAAGAATTCTAGTATGTGTTGCGAACTCCTGAATTATATTTTAAATTCAGCCCTAAAACTGAAAAATGATATTGTGTTTCTCCGGCCTGAGTAAAAGAGTTTCGGGAGAAAATGGTTAGCAAGTTATGCCATTTTCTTTAGTCATTACTTTTTTATACACCAAGTTCATTACCTCACTTTATAATTCTCAGACTTTAATCGCAGTGTGTACATTCCATGTACCATGTTCATGGTACAACCAAAATTGAACTTTGGAACAATCATTAAGAAAGTAAAAATTATATGGTAAGCTTTTCATCTAGTCCAACGAATAATAGTTAATTAGATACGCTTATCAAATTCGGTTGACGTAGCTGTACTTGTACTCGTTTCTGATCGATACCCTCGCTATCGTATTCGCTGTGATTTGTTTTATCGATAAATGTTGTGAATAAGACCATAAAAAATACATAATAAGCCCTTTAAATATTTGCTATTTTCGTACTAATTAAAGACAACATCCAGAGGTCAAATACAAATTTAGAAAACGAAAGAGGTGATAGATCTGGAACACCTTGGACAGATACAGTCAGCAAGCGAAAACCATTCGGGTGCTCGTCGCTTTATGGTGTCCGAATACAGTCACTTCTTTTTCACCATTATTTGTTGCCACAATACAGGCTAACTGCGGTACTACTTCAGGTAACTTTCGAACTATTTGTTGGGTATTTTTCGTGTAATGTATCTATATATAGCTAAGGTTAGGCCAGTTACGATACTATTTTCAGTTTAATATAAGCATTTTTCGTTTGGTCTTGTTCATTAAAACTCGCTACCATTCGGCCTTATATCAATGTGTGATTCGCTATTTTTCATTTATTTCTCAGTTTTTCGTTACTCTTCATAGCTTTTAAAAATGAAATTGAGTCTCATACTCGGCACTTTTGTGCCTGAGTACTTTGGTTCTTCCTTTTCTTTCTGAGTACTCTGGTACGGACACAAACTGTTTGAAAGAGAACTCTCATGAGAACTATGACAGTTCTATAATTATTTCAATAGAAGTCATTGTCCCAACGACTGTAACTCTTTAATAAGGTAAGGTATGGTAGGTATAAAAATTTCATACATACATATCGTCACCTTAAATCCAAAAAGCCATAACAACAAATTTTTTTATTTTCACAGAAGACGAAAAGTTTATGAAAAAACACATATATAAGGCTAAGGAACCACTCTTTCTTTGACATTTGGTTAAAAATAGCTACTTTTCGAAGAAGGAGTTTAGTCAAGTTTATAACAATAAATCAAAAATTCGATTCATTTGTTGTTCTTGTTGGATTTCTTGGATTTAAATAAAAGAAAGTGTCTTAACGAATTTGTGAAGATTTCGAAAACATTAAATCGCTCGTTTTGTGCAAAATTGAATTCACTTGTTTCGCATTTCGTTTCCAATTCGATTCACTCGTTTTCTCACACCTAACAGTATTATCGAATGACAAAGTTTCAAAATGAAGCAAATCTGATAAAAACATCACATGACTACCAATAAAAGGGACTTTAAGGGAAAAGTATATATATTTTTGATCAGCATCACTACCTGAGTCGATAAAGCCATGTCCGTCTATCCTGTCGTCACGATTGCAACCGAAACTCTAGAGCTATTGCAATGAAATTCGATATTTAAGCTTTAATTCAAAAAATATCAAGTTCGAAAAAAGGCCAACTCGGATGAAAACCACGTCCACCTCCCATACGAAGTGACTTGGAAAAGGTAAAATCCTTTTGAATCCCACCAACATTAATTTAATATCTTGAAATTTTGTATATAAGATGTTCTCTCAAATACACACACTGAGTTTGAAAATTAGTCAAACCGGGTGAAACCCATCCCTATCTCCCAATACAAACGTACTCAGAGTTTGAAATTTGTAGAAATTGAATGAAAACTACGCCTATGCTCTATACCGTGTGACGTCATCAGAATAAAACCTAAATAAATTCGAATATCGTCATATGAAATCAAAAAAGCCCAAGTTACATTTGAAAAATTTTACAGGAGCACTAGAAAACTTTCTTAATTGAAAAACAGAACAAATTTTTTCAACGTTTATCAGGTTAATTTTGTAAATAAAATTGTTGTTTTTAGTGGTAAGAGTGTAAAATTTTGCATGAACATGTTATTGTACGGCACATTATAATCAATCAAAAAGTCCATTTTGAATTTTTGGAAACTTGAGGTTTTTGCATCAAGATGAATTCTCCATACATCTTCACAGAATGTGTGAACTGAGCGTAAAATTACACTATGTTTGGTGCAAAACAGAATGGAGTCAGATAATTATTGAATCTCCTATACGGCTTCCATGAAAAAGTTCTGCCTGTAAAAACATGAAAATAAGTTACTTTGGCAGAAAGTTTATTGCAAGAACTTAATTGCACCTATAATATCCTTGATTGTAGCTGCAATAATTTCAAAAAAATGAAAGAAACAAAACTAAAAATGTTACTACAAAAATAAAACGAAAGTTGTAACAGTTCATATATGTATGTTTATATCAGCCGCAAAAGGCGTTGTTATGACTTCTTCGCAATTCGGGTATCAAAACCGAATCCTTCTCATCACAATTCGGCTATCAAGTCCAGGGGCCTTACTCTGTAACTTGATTCCAAAAGTAATGCGATTCGAAAATTAAATGCGATACGAAAGTTAAATCGCACTGTGTTACTCTTTTGCATTCATGACAGAGAGTTAACTTATCGTTTCATCGAATATTCAGTTAAAGTTAGTATTACTGAGTTTTAAACGTCAAAAATGCGAAAAAAGTGTGCAGAAACAGAAGATACGTCAAAATATTGAATGCGAAAATCGATTTGCAGAGTATCATAATTTCAAATTCGAACAATTTAACTTTCGAATCGCGTTACAGGGTAAGGCCCCAGATTTCTCCAACCGTTGAAAGTTATAACAATTTCGTATGAGGTTGTCACGCCATGCATAGCAACTAATAAACTGGTTTTTTACAGTCCCAATGAAATTTTCACAGCCTCATATGGTAAACTTTTAGAGGACCGTAATATTAACGCTGGAAAAAGTTATGTTTTGTTAGCATTGCCAGTTCCGTGAATGAGCTAGAATTGTCATTCCATCTCTATTTCTCTTCTATTCCTTTCAATAAATTTCAAGACATATTTTTTTTTCATAAATTTTTTATGTGCTTTTTTTTATTTTTAAATAATTTTAATTTAAAATTATAATTATAATCATATACATATTTTCATATACATATATTTATATACATTTACATTACATATACAACATTGTAATAAGAACTTGTTTGCTTCGATCAATTTTCATTCTTCTTGCGTATTTTAGAACTTCTTTCTTTCGTTTTCTTTCTCTACTTTTAAATTTTTTGTTTTGCGAATTTTTGTTTTTTTCGAATATGTTTTATGTTGTAGTTGTTTTATTTGACAACAGATTCAAATATGATAATAATTGCATTTGTTTAAAGCGTTTTCTAGTTAATTTTGTTTTTAATTCATTTTTTTCTTTTTCTTTATTGCAAAATAATGGGAATTTAATTCCTATTTTGATTAGATTGCATCAAAAAATAAAATTTTAACAGTAATCTACAAATAAAATTAATTTCATATTTTTAATAATCATTCTTTGATACGCTTGACTTTAGGCTAAAATTATTTTAGACCAATCACGCAGAAATTTTGTTCGTCCTCCCTTCTTCTTTCTTCTTCCTCTACTTCTTCTAAATCTTCGACTTTCTGTAGTTTAGCCAACATAAAATTTAAGTTCAACAGAATATTTGTTAAAAAAACTAAACGTTAGTGAACATATTTGCCATTTACAGCTACAATTTTTTATCTTTTTTTTTTTTTTTGTTGTGTTTCGCAACAAGAGCGCCTTAGCGATCTTCATCACGCTTTCGAGAGGCAGTAGTTTTCCGCTAATGTCACACGATAGCGCACGGAAGATGCAATCGGTCACTTTTGTTCTCTTATTACAAGAATTTTTCTTAAGGAATGCTGATTGATATACAATAAAAAAAGAGAGTAGATTAAATGGAGAATATTGCATGTTGTGGTAGAGTTTTCTTCTTCTTCTCTATTCTTTTTATTCGTATTGTGTTTTCATCTAAAATTCAACTATTGTACTTTAGTTATCGTGAGACGCAACTTGGTAGCTCAGAATGGGGCAGCGTCGTGCTGTTGGATCGGCACAAACGCGGCTGTGTGGTTGGGTGCGCTTTAAAAGCAAAAAATTTCAGTCTTGACCTCTAATCAGTGTAGTTGTCGTCGTCGATTTAAAGTGCATCCAAACACACATTCATACATAGAGATATGCAGGCACACACACGCATAAAAAGAATCCAACAACATGAGGCTTTTTTACCCGAAGAGCGCGCTTGATATTGAGTGCTACACAATCTAGTTAATGTAGAGCAGTTTTTTATTATAATGGAAAAATTCTTGTTGTTCCGGTTTTGCTTCTTTGTTGTCCTTGCAACTGTTTTTGTTGTTATTTTTTTTTTTTTCTTTTGATTTATCTACACAAGAATTCTGCATTCAATTACGTTCCCCTCTACCCTAGTACCACTAAAAAAAACAAACAAACAAAAAACCCTTTGAGCAACCCCCTACAAATTGTTGGTCCCTAGACGGGGCCAATATCACTTTGGTATCGGGCGGTCAGGTAATTTGCCGCCTCTGTCATCTGTTCCAGGCACTGGTACAGACCGTTGAGATGCCTTCTGCAGCGTCGTGCCAATTCTGTGGCCTTGTCTTGATTGGCAGCCTTCTTTTGGTGATCTACTGCATCTTCGCTGCTGCTTATCGAGCCTTCACTGCTTTGAAGGTGATCGCTTTTGTTGCCTTCGGACTCGACACCCGAGTCGTTTTCATTCGAAATGTCACTTTCCGCATCGCTCATATTGCTAACGGAGGCTGTGGAAGCTACCGAAGCAGTAGAAGGTCGCCTATTGTGACCCTTGACAGTTGGGGTAACCACGTTGACAGTGGCTTCAGTGCTGTTTGACTCAGTCTTTATCTGATCTGGTAAGGCATAGTCGCCATACTCGTCACTTTTGACTCTTTGTTCGCTTTCGTACTCCTCTTCCTCGGCATTTGCATCCTTTCCGGTCCAAAGAAAATCATTCTTGAGCGAGTTCAACATGCTGTACAAGTTAAACAACTCGGATGAATTGAGGAACTCGTGAACGTTTTTCGAGTTTGATGCTCCACGCTTGCCATGCGCATTGGAGGTCAACGTTAGCTGATTGGCGGTTAGGTCCTTACCAGGTGCCGGAATAATATCAGTGCTGTCACCGACCTGCGAAAGAAACAAAAGAAAAGAAAAAGGAAATCAGAAATTATTAAAAAAAATATTCATTGTGGCAAATTAACTTCAGTATTATTCAGGAAGTAACAGTGTTCAACGAAATAATGTGGTCATGATTTTTGACACCTACCTGTCGATCCATGAGTCGGCATGGCACCAATATGGTTTCATCCATGACGTTGACTGTTTTCACGAATCTCTCCATTACATTAACGATGCTGTCTTTCGAAAATTGCAACTCATCGTGACGTGCAATTCTGCGCAGGCAGTTTCTGTAAGAAAATTAAGAAAAGAGATGTCGTTAAATTTCTAGAAAAATATTAAAATTTACAAAATCACAGTTGAATAAGTCATAATAAGAAAAACCCAAAAACCGGTTGCAAAAGTCTTGACTCTTAAACGAGTCGTCTTAAAGTCTGCCAGTTAGCAAAAACTTCCGTGATCTGGACCAGCAGAGAATAAGTTGTAACCCTACCAATTCAGTTTTTATTTTATGTTTTTCTGCTGATTTTGTTTTTTTTTTTTAAATGCCAAGATATATGTATAAATTGGCTATAAACTATTATAAACAGCTGGCTTAAGCGTTATTTTATGCAAATGATGAGTGAAACTCACAAATATTGTCAACTTAGAAGGCAGCAGCGATTCAACATTTAAAACCCATATTTTTTGTGACTGTATTTTTGAACATTGGATGGAACTGAGCTGTATTTAAACGGGTTTCTACTTTTGGCTAAACAAGCTACATTTGGCAAAATCAAAAAGCATTCGTTATTTTAGAAACTTATAACTTATATTAATTAAATAAGCTTCAAGCACACGAGACCCCTTTCAGCACGTTGCACTAGCGGTGAGCTATGAACAGTTTTTTTTTTTTTTGCGTTTGTTGTTTATGCCGAATTAAAAATTCTACCAACATAATGACGATCATTGTCTTTCAATGCTTTGCATATGCTTTGGGCGAGCACAGTGGAGAAGGCACGCCGACAGGGAGGTCGTTGTGGAGGTATAGACTTTGAAGGCGCGTGCATAATGGGGCCAAGATTAGAGGCGAAGATGCCTTATAGTACGAGCTAAACTCATGGCTATTGCATTATAATTAAAAATAATCATCAACCAAGTACATATAATGAGCAAACAATTCTTCATACACAGTAGCTTAGAATTATCTCACAACAATCAAAGCAATGTAGAAACCATTGTTATCTCCAGACCGTTTATTAGCAGCGCAGCATTTACAACAGCTAGCTAATCGGCAGCATTAGCACCACGCGCACAACATGGCATGTTAGGCGATTACTTGAGTAAAACGTTTCTCTCAGCAACATATAAATATCGATTCCTACGTGCCTGTTTCTGTGTGTCTCTGTCTTGCCGCCCGCAGTAAACTTTACGACGCTCATTAAGTGTGCTGCAGTCAGTCAGCGTACGTCGCTTGGGAAATCTAAGAACCCAGAATTTTTGAGTAGATAAGTTTTCATTTAGTGCGCAGTAAACTAGTTCCAAAATCCAATTTACAACTGGCGGCGATCATGCCATCAATGCGTGTTCGCTTCACCAGACTGCCTGCCTTGTCTGAGTGTCAAGGCGTTTCCCCGCCAACTCACTAACTAGCTGTCGGTCGTCTTTACAATTGTGATCATGCTGCATTCACGTGTGTGTTAAGGGCCTGAGAAAGTCGGCCACACATGCACGATGAGGCCATTTCTGACGCAATCGTTTAGTGCCAAAAAATCAGTTGTGCTCAGAATTTCCCCGCATAAAATATTTACGCTATCTTATCGCACGGGAAACGTACGACTCATAATCAGCGGAACTGCCATTTGTGTGAGCTGGATTTTTAGACGGTTGCGGCAAATTCAAAACAACTGCTGTTTTTTCTATCTAAACATATAATTTATCAATTGATCAGGTGATCTTATTTGTATATATGTATGTAAATCTTAAGACGCTATTAAGTGGTCTGTTGTTTTTTTTTTTTTGTTTAGATTTGGCCAATCGTTCTTGGTTGATCGTTCGATGCATGGGGTCAAAAAGTTTACTTTAAAGCTATTTTTAAAATTTTCGTTTTTTTCAAATGAACCTTTTCAATGAAAATCTGTAAGTTGCTAAGACTAAAGAAATATATAACAAAAAAATCAAATCAGGTTATATTCATGCCATCTTAAGGTAAATGCCAAAAAATTAATGTTTGCCAAACGAGTTTGATGCTTATTTTTTTTGCCAAAATAACAATTGACCGTAGAGAAGATGTTGAAAAAATAGTGTTGAAGCAGGAGTAGAGACGCAAACTAGGCGCAGCTGAACATTTTTAAACTGGTTAAGTTTAGAGCAACTCGTGGTGATGATGATGATGAGATGATGATAACTGGAGGCTGGTTCTGCACTAACAACAAATAAGAATTCACATAAATTTAATTCAACAAATTCTGTTTCGCAAAATTTTGACAAGAATATTTAAGATTTACAAATAAACCGTGAAGATGGCGATGACTTCGCTGCCGTTGTGCTACAAAGAAGCTTTGATGATAAATTAGCTTATTTTGCTGATAAAAATTGATGCTTTTTTTATTTCGAAGTAAGGCAAGGCAAAGTATTATCAAAAAATAACATTTTTTGTTATTTTAATTTAACTGTATTTATTTACAGCTGTGTTCGATAAAAAAGCAGTGCTTGCTTTACATGCAAATATAAGTACACAGTTCGGCACTCCAAAACAATTTATTTTTAAATGAAACATGAAGAAATTATTTTTTAAAGATCTACCAATCAAAAACTTACACATTTAAAAGAATATATATATCCTCACCTTAATACAGAAAGGACGTAACTCATAATTTTATAGCAAGATAAAAAATCTTAATAACTTCTTAAAATGTTATGTAATTAAAAATTATTTAGTGAAGATTGTAATGAAAATAGTCAAACAAATTCAGTACTTCAAACCATATTTCAGTTTTTTTTTTTGGTTTCATGGAGCATATTCTAACAGAAAATGCAAAAAACACTATTTCAAAAATGATGAGTTAGGTTCTTTCTATATTAAGGTGACAATATATGGCCGGTTCACATTAAAAAAACGTGAAAATAAAATACCTCTTATACCAGAAAAATTGCACATCTATTAATTGCAAAAATTGTTAAAACGTCGTTTTAGAGCTATATTGAACTTAAACCATTTTATATAATGTGAAAGATACTTGAAACATATTCTGATGGAAAATCATATGAAATTATCCAAGATTTGTTAATGTTTGGCGGAGTTTTGAACTTTAGATATAACTCTCAGCAAAAAGTATTGTGTTTCCCTCACCAATTTTTTTTTTTTATTATTTTTCAAATCTTAAACTTTTTAAAGGAAGAACATAACAAGCAAAACATGTAAAAATAGTACTAAAACTTAGTATTTTTCATATATATTTTTTAAAAACATATTTCGTAATGCATGTAGGTTGGAGTTTTTCTTGGGGTTTTGATGTATATTTTATATGTTATGGTCTAATAAATTTACAATATGTTATACCACTAATACAAACATACAATTGTTGGAAGAATATAAGAAAAACAAATTTATGAGGAAAAGTTCAAAATTCCACCAAAAATTTTTAAGTGCATATTTGAAAAAAAAAAAACTAAAACACTTTAAACATATTAAGATGATTTTGAATTTCCATTATAAGTTTCGGTTTGTACGCCTTATTTTTCAAAATTGCTTAAGTTCAATATAGCTCTAAAACGACTTTAAGGACAGAATTCTAGTTTATGGTACAAATTTTTTGTGGTTTTTTAAAATTCGATAAGAAAAACTAAGAATATTTTTAGCAGCTATTTATTTTATAAGATATTTATTGATATTTTAACGATACATAAAAAATAAAAAAATTAAAATTCTCTTTATAAAGAAAAATTTATTGAAAATGAAAATTTTTTCCTATATTTTGATAAAAAATTCACTGTTAATATTTTAATATTTTCTACAATAAAAACAAATCTTTTCTTAAAAAAAAAAAAATATTCTACAAAATCGATATATTTTTATGTTTCTCTTTTCCATGGAAGCTTTTAATCATTTTTAAGAAATTTTTAGGACCACATTTAGAGATAAGCATCATTCTCTGGAGCAATGTTTAAACCATTTTTCTCTGAATATGATGGCCCTTTTTATCATATTTCCAGAAATTTTTTTCTGAGTGTTATTAATCTTTTTTCATATCTTTTTCAGATCACTAGAAGAGTTGGAATCGTGTCAAGAAGGACGCATCGTTAATTTTCTTCAACCACTAAATTTATCAGCCTGTAATTATTTCTATTGTCAAAATTGTTTTTGTATTGTTAAAATATCAATCAATATTTTATAAAAAATGTCTGGTTCTTATTGTATTTTTATCGAGTTTTAAAAAAACCAAAAATGCTTACACCTAGACTAGAAAACTGCTTTAAATGATTTGCGCAGTTCAAAATTGTTTGTGTCTTAAGTTATTTGTATTCTTATTAGGGGCCAAACTTTCAGAAAAGGGACGCGAACCCGAAAAAGAAATACCCATAATTTTCACAATATATTTTCAAAGTAGAAAGTAACACATTAAACCATGGATCATAACTTATTTGTAACATATTAAACCGGTACATGGGTTTTTTTGTAATTTTTTTTATTCGCAGGCAGTATTTCTTTATTTCTTAAAGGCCTCCCATTACCTTCTAACTCTGAAAAATTCGACAAATTTTTGGTTTTTAAGGCTTAAAGTCTCATTCAAATTAATTTATAATTTTAATATGTTGATGTTTGAAAATATTCAAAAACTTTATATAAAATTTTCTTTAATTCGATGATAACAACAATTCTTTTCCAGAAAATTTAGTTAACTAAAAATCAGGAACCGAAAATAATGTTTATTTTGTCAAAATTTAATAAAAACAATCAGAATATTCGAAGTGTCGGAAAAACTTTCGTTAATGATTTTTATTTATTAAGCAATAAACATAAAAGTTAACATAATTATCATAAATTGATTTTTATTTTTTATTCGCAATTAAAAATATTTTCAAGATTTTAATTTCTTTTTCTAAGAAATAAACATCATTTTCGATTTTTATTATTTTCCTCACAATTCAAAATCATTTTTTGATTTTTAATATTTTGCTCAGATATAAAAATTATTATTGATTTTTATATATTTGCTCACACAAAAAATCATTTTTCAATTTCTATTTCTATGTTCAAAAATAAAAAATTATTTATTTTTATTTTGCTTAAAGAGAAAAAAAAAATTATTTAAATTACTTAGCGAACTACTAAAAATCAAAAAATGAGTTTTATTTCTGACCAAAAATCAAAAAAAAAAATTGTTTTTTTGATTGTTTAAAAAAATTAAAATCGAAAAGGATTTTTTTATTTGAGTAAAAAAATAAAAAAACAAAACATAATTTTTATTTTTCATTTAAAAAATTAAAAATCAAAAAACCATTTTTATATATATTAAAAAAAAAACTTTTATGTTATTCTTGAATGCAGTAAAAATAACAACAATTATAACAATAAGTTATAATCAATAAATAAATATTTTAAGAATTAAAACTTAAGACAATAAACTAATATTAAATGAAAAAATTTAAAATATTAAAAAAAGAGAAAAAATATCTTAATGTTTATAAAAATAATGAATAGCGGTTTCTGCTAAAACTATAGTTTCGATAGAATATATTTTTTGTTTGGGATATCGGTTGGAAATAAAAAAATAGCTGTATTTGAAACACAGCGAAGTGTAGCAAAATTAAATAGCAAAAAACTTAATAAATAAATTCATAAATATACAAAAAATTGGAATTGTTAAACAAAAAACATTTTAAAATTTATATTTCACCTCGGTCATGTTTTACTGTCTTCAGGGAGTACTGCGAATACTACCTAGTATGCTATTTTCTTGAATTTACCGAATATTCAAAACATTGCTTTACAAATTATAAATATCCACAAACTACTATTCTATTTATTGTATTCCAACTATATTATTCAAATATTGTTATTAACTTTGACTACTGTTAATTTTTACTAAAAATTCAACAAACTTCACTTTTTCACTTTTTTACTAAAAATTCAACATTAGAAAAATGACATAATTTCCTGCATACCCTGCGATATACGCGGCAATGCTAAAGTGTGGCCTTAACCCCACGAACCACCGCCCGCCCATTCAATTCAATTGTGTGCATGAACGTAAAAAAAAAGAACAAAAAATTAAGAAAACAAAACAGCGAATCCTCTTCCCACACGAAACACGTTCATTTCTTTTTTTAAATTTTTTTTTTTTTTTTTTTTTTGCCGACTGCAAGTGGTTGGATTCTCACAAGTTACTAAATAATAAATGCGAAGCATAAAATTGAATAAATTTTTAAATAAAAGAGATTCGAGAAACGTCGCATGCAACAACCAACAAGCCCACAATAACTGCAACACAAGCGGCAATAGAAAACCAATTTAGTTTTTGCGTTTTAAAAAATAAAAATTTCTAGAAAATGAGACAAATTTGATTAGCCTATGTATGACACAAACGAGCCCCTTACTAAGCTTGAACTCTGTCTAACTCATGAATATTTGATAATACAGTTTTTTGAAACCGAAGCAAATCAATCAATTTTATCATCATCATCATCACTATCATCATCATCATCTTCATCAACGAGCAACTAATCATCATGTTAGCCACACTCTGTAAAAATATGAATGAACGATTTTTGTGTGTTTTTTTCTGTAGGTTTTTTTTTTTTGCTATATTATGAGTTTGCATTAGTGCAAGAACCACGCCATACTTTCAACCAATGAAAACCAGTCTCAATTCCCCTGACCCAGTCCAGGTCCCCCTTGTCGTTCTTCAACCGACAAACGTTAGTCCGCAGACTTTCCTCTTAGATTCGTTACACAATTGAACGAGCTGCTGTGGTAGCCACAAATAAACCGGTAACTTCAGAGCGACTCACCACAGCTCATTGACTGGGTTTGAACGTTGGTTGGTTGTTGGTACAGTATGTCTAGAAAGTATGAAAACATTGCAAATTTCGGTAGAATGAAAAATGAGCAAAATTTCTGTGTCGCCTAAAGTTGAAAATGTCGGCCATGCGCAGAGCCATAACGAAATATTACGAACAAATCGCCTGATTTCAGGCCGAGACACTGACGTGTGTTTAGTGGGTGTTTGTGGGTGGGTGAAGAGTAAAGGATTGGAGTGTTGAATGTGTGGCAGAGCTAACGATTTAGTTCACTCGCATGCAATGTCAGTTAAAATTTAAAAAAATCATCTCGATTTTGGGCCAGTTATGAGCAACGTTTACATTGCTAAAGGAAGTTGTTTGTTGTAAGTAGTTAAGGTAATACAAGAGTTTGAACCGGTTGTTTCAGGTACACTTGCACTTGACTAGCTAGCTTATTTGTAAACATTAAGCGTTTAGCATGATGATTTGCGATTTTTACAAGCGCATTTTAGGCTGGCCTTGAAAATTGTGTTGATGAGAATAGAATATTTGCAAGTTTCTGAGTTATTTCCTCTCAGTCTGACTAAGTTGTTTTCGAAATATTTTTGCGTTAACATTCATTACTGACTCATTTGCAACAGTATCGATTAGATTTGTTTGCCTTAAATTTGTTATCTATTAGTTTTTAAAAACACAAATTGATTGCACACAATCGAATGTTTTTGGGGTGGATCCTGCCAAATGAAATGGCGGTGAGTCAGAATAAATTTAAGTCTTCAGCCGCGAGATAAAGTTTGTATTCAGTCCGTTTGTGTTTTTGCCAACTACTTTGGGTTTTTACAACATAAGTATTTTTTGAATTTCCAGAAACTACAGCAAATCTGTGCTAACCTCATCATCATAGTTTATTTGTTTAGAAACACA
The DNA here is from genome assembly GCA_958299015.1 of Tetanocera ferruginea. Classification (NCBI taxonomy): domain Eukaryota; kingdom Metazoa; phylum Arthropoda; class Insecta; order Diptera; family Sciomyzidae; genus Tetanocera; species Tetanocera ferruginea. The sequence goes on along the minus strand of OY282640.1, from coordinate 2,076,166 downwards.
ATCATAATTTTTTTTGCTGCTGCCTAATACTTGTACAAATGTTGTTAAAATCTCAATGTTTTTATATGGCTGTACGAGAGATTTGTTTGTGTACAACACAAAATTTATCCAAAAGATACATATACCTGTATCTACAGCTGTCAAGCAGCAGAAAACAGACTAACTAGCCAGCATGTAAGTGTATCTCAAAAACTACACAAACCACCAATACAACTATAGCGAATGTTTGCATAGATTTAACGCTGGTTAAGTGTAGCGCGCGATTGTGTCATAGCACTTAGGCTGCGGCTATCCAAAGTCTTGCCGCACCAGCGTTTCATCCATCACCTGGCCAACAAATCTGTCTGTCCACATCGTACGATAAATTTTTGTTAAACGTCATCGGCGCGCGATACCATCCGACCGCCAGTGCCTGAGAGTGATATGAGTTTTTGTATTGGGTTTTGAGGCCATTGAAAGAGAAAATAATTTGCTGGTTCGATGCAATGGATGAGATTTATTGTTTAATCCCTTCCACTCTCGAAGATTTTGCGTTTGTCAAAATAATTTATTATAATTGAATTTTATTTTTAATTTTGTGTGTTTTCCTGTGTTTTGAAACGTTCCTAACCCCTTTGAAAAATAATACAAGAACCATAGTCGTTGACACCTACCGACTGCTCTCCAATGTGGCTGAATCTGTGTATCCGCTCATTTTATAACTGTGGCTGTGGCTCGAACTCTGGCAATTCTGCTTGAATGTGAAAAATCAATTTCTTACAAATATCCAAATTTGTTGAAAATGTACAAATTTCAGATTTTGATAAATTTCTCAGTTCTTTTTGGAATGTCAGACGACAGGTTGTCCAGCAGCTCCAGTTGGAACAGAATTTCCGTTCACACTTGACACTTTCACTTTGACGTTTTTGCCAAATTTTTAAATTTTCAGATATAATTTTTTTTATTTTTTTGGTTAGATTTTTGGCTTCTGTATGAATTGACTTTTTTAAAACTTTGTATATCTTTTTACGCTGGCTAATTCGCTTTTATTTTATTTCCAATGAATTTTGTTGTTAAAACAGTGTTGGTTAGTTACTATTACGAAATCCGTTGATTTTGCTGCATTGCGCGGCGCGTTGCCCGACGTAGTCTTGTGAGATTATTCAGTGTTCTTTTGTAAGTTTCGTTACGTCTTTTTTTTTCTTATTAACACGAGTAGAATTAGAACACAAGTACGTAGTTTTTGAGTTAAATTTGTTAAACTTTGAAAAATTCTTAAATAAAAACTTCTGAAAGTATCGTCGAGATACACACACTCAAGAACTAACGACCGCTTCTTTGCAAATGACGTTCCCCGACAGCTGTTGGTTTGTTTTATACGAATCCACTTTTTGCATACTTTTCATTCACACTGTTCGTGAATTGTATGTGCACGACGGATGAATGAGTTCCATTCGGTACTGAACACAAAGGCTTTGGTTAGTGTTGCCATATTGTGGATTTTTTAATACCTGAAAAATGCCTCTATTTGCAAATAGGTACCGAAATTGTACATTAATTCTGTGTCGACAAGGAATAACATCTTAACTCATTTTCAAAATTTCAGGAAAGCATTTTTAAGATTAAAATTGTTATCTTATATCAGGGTACCCTGACCTTTGCTGTTAAGATTTTATGGCTTTGAACATTTAATTTTCAAGGTACAACCATCAAAATTTGCGTACTAGTGAATTTCGTTGCGAAAAAAGACAATGAAAGAAATAACCTCACTTTGTCTTAACTCGAATTTAGCAATTATTCCTTGTCGACTCAGAATTATTATAACATTCAATCTAAAACACTAGATAGCATTGTTAAGATAGGAAGGAGCGTATTAGTAGTCAAAATTATTTTATGATATTGTGTGTGACGTAGGCGTCCAGATAAATAACAGTCGAAACACTCGACGCAAGCCACAGAAATTCTCTGAAATTTCCATTTGTTAGTCACTCTATGTCAATCTTATTCAATACATACTGTCACACAGCAATCTTTATTGTAAACGTCTAGAAATTGATAACTCGACCATCATCAACCTTAGTACCAATATGATTAATTTTAACTATTTTATAAATTCAAGCCTGAAAAAAGAAGAATACTTAAAAGCTTTTTCAGACATGACTTGAAGAAACGATTTAAATAATGAAAACCTTAAAAGGTAAAGAATAAACTTCTTACTTTAAGAAGAAAATGTGATACGTATTCGTAAAAAAATTACTAAAACTAACAAATAAACAAGTTTTAAATTCTCTAAAATATGTCACTGACACCTTGTGGAATATGTTATTCTTAAGTGAATGCTACTTATATACTAATTTTCCTGTTGAGAGTGATAAAAGGTAATTAAAAAATTTACACGATTAAAATATTTTATAAAGATATCCTTAAAAAACAAACCAGTGTTTTTAATGAAAGCTTTAACATAGGTATAAGGTTTATTTCCGCACTCACTTCAAGTTATTTGAAGTTACTCAAAAGCGTTTCTTAACACATTTGACCAGCACGAGAGAGAAGAAGAATAAGCAAAATGTCACTTTTTGTCACTCCTAATTACTTTCACTTTACTTGAAAAATTTCTTCGAGCACGAATCTTGAGCTTCAAACAGCTGACAATCGTAGTCAGCTAGTGATAAAATTTAATTGTTGTATTGTGTTGTGAAAGAAATATATACAATTGATTAGCATATTAATAGTAATAGATACAATAGCCAAAACGAACGCTTAGGAAAGTGTTTTATATACAAAAACAAAGCAATTAAATTTTATTGTTATTAAAAACAGCTGTTGTGCTTGTAACTTACTTCAAATCGTTTCCGTACTTATGACAAATTTTCTCATTTTCACAGAATATCAAATGACTCTCTTTTACTCGATTTTTAGTTGAAGTGAATACGGAAAGAGACTAAGATGTATTTTTTCTTAATTTTAAATGTCATATTTTAAAAAGTTTTCATTGTTTTCTACCAGCGATTATCAAAAACAAAAATACCCAAATTAAATCTACATTGCTGGTCTGGCACCACTTGATATTTTACTCAGCAAGTTGTATTTCTCGCTCAATTATACATGCGCTCATGCATGATACAATAAAATAATTAAAGAAGTTGACTGCTCTTTTTTTCATAGCCATAATTGTCAAACCTCATAGAACGCTAGAGTATGGACTTTGCGTTTGTTATCTTGACTGACTATCGCTTTCAGATATTCTATGGGCTGTCATATGGCTGTTATATGGCCAAGAGTTGAGTAAAAATTTGCTGAATGGCACAATTTTGATATCGCTACGTAATACTGATGAGAAAGCGGTCACCATTGATTGAGGGGAGAAAATATTGGCTAATGTGACACAAGTGTTGAGAATAATTGAATCATGGCATTCTCTTTCCCATTCCTCAAATTAACAAGGAAAGGTAACACACGATATAAAAGTATTACTTTCTACTCATGATACACACTAAAAATTTGTATCAAATTTTTACACCAATCGGTGTTCCAGGGAGTCCTACACCGTTCGGTGCTAAAAAACACTGTGTCAAAGTGCTAGAATTTTACATCCGAGAGTGGATATTTTTTCACACCGATCGGTGTAAGTAAATAAATATCTGATAGGATGTTTATGTTTAGCTCTGTTAAGTGTTTATTTTGAATATGAAAAATTATGATTTTTAACACCGAACGGTGTAATTTTATATTATTCAATAGGATATTTATACAAATTTTATTTATTCAAAAAGTTAAAAAAATGTTATACCAAATATAGTAGTAGGCATGCATAAAAATCGATTACGTTCATTAAAACTTTAAAAAAGTCGAATGAAAAAGCTTTAATGTCAATTTTCCCTAAAATCATTTTCCCGAACATGACTTTTAATTACAGATTTTCACTTTCAGTCTTGAGCAATTTAAATTTTCAATTTATTTATTCTTCTTTGCCTCTCTGATTTCACACCGATCGGATAAGTCTGGAATTTCACACCGGGTAAGCTGTGTAAATTAACATCGTTCGGTGTAAAAAATGAAAATATTCGCTGACCGGTGTGAATTTATTTTGGAAATTTTTAAGTGTGTCGAACTAAAACAAGTAGAAGTGATAGTTCCTTTGGCAAACATAAGCTGTCAAAAATGGCATATATTGAGAATTTGTGCACGCCATTCGTGAGAAAAAGGCAACTGTCACCGCTACCTTGTTAATTCTTTCATATTTCTACAAAGCTATGCATCAAAATCTAAGTAAACAATAGGGTCTATTCAGGCAGCTAAAAAAAAAGGAATATCTTATTTTGTATAACCACTAGATATAACTAGTTATCATATAGGTACTTTGTGTAGAGATGATGTTGTTAGTACTTTTTAATTGTCTTAAATAATGCAATCCTGCTAAGTATTCGGTTGTTGTTCCATAAGTTCCACAAACAGTGTTGGCTACTGCATTTCTATGACTAGTGTCGAAATACAAACTTTTAGAAAAGTGACAAAAGAATTCTATAGAAATGAATTTTGACAGCTTATATTTCGATTGTTATCAGAAATTTTGTTGAAATCTGAGATGTTATGAGATAAATTAATGTTTTTATTATGGTCTGCGAAATTTAAGTAGTTTCAAGAATTGTTAAAAGAAAAAAAAGGATTTATATTTAATTTGTGGGAACTTTTTTAAAACAGTTCATCAAAAGTTGTTAAGAGAAAAGATGGGAATGAAGCTTTTCAGAAAATTTAAATTTTCAGCTTTTCAGAAAATATAAAATTACAAACATTAAGTCGTTGGAACAACTTAAAAAACAAATTTTATGTGTAAAATCGATAATATTTGCTAAGTATTGCATGTTCAAAATTCCGGCGAACATTATCAGATACATATTTAAAAAAAAAATAAAAAACTTAAAAATGTTTATTTAAAAACTATAAATAATTTCCAATTAAAATATTCCATGCGTGTTTCGACTTAGACATTTTATTATAGTTATCTCATATACCATAGACATCTCATTATACTTCCAAAATTATCTTTAAAGGATTTGCGCAATATCTTGTGGTTAAATTTTTTTGGTTCTTAAGGTATTTTTGTTCTGACTAGGAGTCAAAGTATCAGAAAAGAGATGCGCACCGTAGCATTTCAACATTCTTGTTATATAAACCATTCTAAAGTACATGTATCTTCACCAACAAATAATAAAGGTATTCATGCAAAAAAGCAAAATAATTTAGACTAATTCAAATTGAAACCTTAATCGGGGAATCTTGTGATAATTTTCTCAAAGAATTTTTGACAAAGATCATATTTTATAAACTTATTTTAGTTTGGTTCCTCTTTTTTTAGTTGTTTTGTGTTGTCGTTGAAATGTGTTTTCTACTTAAGGGAATATTCCTGGTTGGCAAAAATTTGTTGACATGGAATTACGTCTTAGAGCGCCGTTTGTATGTGGTCGTTTCAACAGATTTTTTCAAGGCCATGAAACTTTTTTGACGAATACTTTAAGGTATACCTACAGCCTCTAATACTCATCGTTCAAAGATAATATATATACTTAAATATCAGATATATCCTGCACTGCATGAATATCTAATTTTGGATTTTGTCACTGGTATAATAAAGTCACAAAATAGTAATATATAAGAAGAAATATGTGTGTTTCGAATTTCGTTCTCTACTTCGCGTTAAGAGGATGATCCGATTAGATTTAACTCTTATGAAAATAAAATTACTTGCATCATATTTCGTTTTGTACTATTACCCAATAGATGGCGCTTTATGTTCGGCTGACATTATGTATGCATTAAACCTCTGCACGAATGCACTCGTTTTTTATGCAACAGTAGAGCCAACAGTGCAGAGCTCAGAGCTTAACAGAACTCTGTAAGTCAAGCAGAGGTTATCCAATTCATTAAATGACAACAAACGAATACTGCAGAGCACTCATCGGCTTCAAACATAACCACGTTCGCTGTTTGCGCTGATGCTGTTCGTTTTACAAAAACAGAGCATGTTGACAACAGCAAAAAATGCATCAATCACACATAACACAGCAGAACCTTGGCGCAGCTTGCTTGCTTTTTGCATTCCTTTTTGTACATCATTTGTTTATTTATATATATATCAAGCGCAGTTTATGTCTGCATTGTTGCTATTTTTTTTCATTATTTGCTTAGCATCGCCTGATGCCTAAAAACTAAAGAAAACAGCATGACACAAAGCATTCTGCTGTTGTTTACATAACTTTCCAGTAATTGCATTCGATTGTTCTCTGCAGTGTTATGCTTGATTTCATTGATGATAACATAACAAAGCAAAGGCTTGCACCAAAAACGAGTGGCTTGAAACACATTTCAAGTGCACTCGTGCAGAGGGTTAGTATGCATCTAACGATCGTTGTTGTGCGTCTAGTAGAAAGTAGCAGAACTAAATATGTGAAATCAATAATCTAATGTTTAAGAAATGAACCTGGTTTCGTTCTGGATAAATTGTTGTTTTTGTTTTCAATGAAAATTAATATGGATGAACAACCATGTACATCCCACTACTCGTTTTAGTGTAGTTCGCAAACTATACATCGGACAGAGACGAAAGTTGCACCCGTGGAAAGTGGATCCTTCTAAGACTTCTTTTCTAAGAAAAATATTTTTGGTGCAATATTTTAATATAGTGTGACGCCTAGAATAATAAGGTAGGCTCATATTAATATGGCTACTCAAATGTCTAGTTTTACACAAACAATGCTGTGAGGTGCTATAAACGTCAAACGAAAAGGCAACAACAACAATTAGAACAACTCAAATTCGAACAGCTGATTTTGACATCTAGCTCACTTACTCTCCAATATGCGCCTACCTTGTTATTCTATCATGATTTACCCGAAGAAATTTCTCGGACTAAAACTTGCAACCTTTGACATGGAGGGGAAATTTTTTACTCTCTCGATTGCACACTCTTTTACCATTTTTTCGAGTACGGGAACGCTTCTCGGACTAAGACCTGTAAAACTGGTAAATTGGACTTAAACTTTAGAGTACGGGAACAGACTTATTTTTTGTAATCAAAAAACTGTTCTGTCTCAAAAATGAATGACAACCCGGGTTTGGTGGTTTCCTCAAAAAAAAAATGTATGTTTCAGTGTTTTGTTGTTTTTTTTTAAAAAAAGTATGTGCTTTGAAAATTTTACTGCATAGAAAAAAAAAAATAAGCATTGAATTTTTTAAGGAAATAAATTTGTGAAAATATTTCAAGATTGGACGCTGTTAAGTCGCAAAACCTTTAAAATCATCATTTTGTATAAAAATACAAAATAGTAGAAAATGTATTGACTCAAAATTCTTAAGATATATTGTACTAAGAAATAATAACACATTCAAGCAGCTGTGGGACTTTTGTGTCATTCAAAATGCTCTCCTCTTCAAATAAGGGTATCTATCTGAATTTTCGTGAGAAGACGTCAAATATCGGGATAACCTTTAAATTATTCGAATTTCATTCAACGCGTTCTTTAGTATGTAATAACTTGTTTGTATACGCATTTTAAAAATAAATGAATACACATTTTAAAACTTAGGTATATTCGAATGTTGGCAGAGTTTAGTTCACTTTGAATTGAGTTATAAACCGGACGCGAGCGCGAGTTAAATTCTCTTGTTCCTAATTAAAAAATCTTTTTTGAAATAAGGAAGAAACTCTTTTGATTTTTATTTATTATAAACTTTATTGCACTGAACTTGACTGTTACAGCGTGATTCTATGAATGCTTTAACAATATATCTTAAAGTTACCCTACAGCGTAACGTACCAAAAGATGCTGAGTTGCTATTATCCGGCTGTGGGTTTGTTTATGTTGAAACAATCTGTGACATTGTTTATGTTAAAAACGACATTCGTTCTACATTGTAGAGGATCGCTCAAAAAAGTAATGAATTGAAGACAATGTTAACTCGCGTATCATGATTCAATGAAAAAAAGGTTATTCGTATTTTTGACGTCTCTCTATTTGGTATGCTTATTTTAAAATGAGAGCAGAATGAGAACATGAGAACAATGTCATTGGGTACAAAAATGCATACGCTTGCCTAAATATCATACTATTTGATATTAAATTGACTATAATTAATTTTTATTGCTACTTTTAATGCTCCGTTTCTTTTAAGCATTAATATATTAGAGGGGACTAAAATTAATTGCAATTGTTTAAAAAAATGTTAAAAAAACTTAACTTATGCATAATATTAGTCATAAAAACTATATAAAATAGTTAAACTAGCAAATTCTCTAAATATCATTTTTATAAAGGGTGATTTTTTAAGAGCCTTCGGATTTGATTTACAAAAACAAACACATAAAATCTAGAGAAATGTATGAAATCTTTATTTGAGTCACTATAACGATCTATATAATTCAATGTTTAAAGATTATTTCATGTAAATGTTGACACCGCCTACGCCTTAAATGGTTCATACGCTAGTTCCATATCTCTCAAAAAATAATCTAAAGGCGTTAACTCGCATGATCTAGGCGGCCAATTGACCGGTCCCGAACGTGAAATAAACTGTTCACCGAACTTGCCTCTCATTGTTTCGCGTGCTGTGTGACATGTGGCACCGTCTGGTTGAAACCACATGTCAGGCAAGCCCAGCTCTTCCATTTTGGGCAAAAAATTTGTAATCATCGCACGTCAGCACTCGCCATTTACAGTAACATTTCTGCCTTCGTCGTCTTTGAAAAAGTACGGTCCAATGATGCCACCGGCCCATGATCCACACCAAACAGTACATTTTTCGGGATGCATTGACACTCCTTGTAATGCTTCTGGCTGCTCTTCACACCACATACGACAATTCTGCTTTTTCACCTATCCATTCAACCAGAAGTGAGCTTCGTCGCTGAACACAAATTTTCCGGAAAAAAGTGGAATTTTGGAAAGAAAAGCTCGACGGCTTATAAATTTTTTGTTTCATAAATTCACTGAAAAAGGAAAAAACGAACGTGAATATCGCATTTCAATCAATTCTGAATGAATTAATTGGCACCTTGCTTAAAACAGCATCACACAAATTTAATGTTTATATAAAATTTGCACACGAACTTTTAAATTTAGATTAATTTGAAGCATACACTTGATACAACACCTACATAGATTTTTTCCTTGTTAACTTGAGAAGAAATTATTGAACTATTTTTTACTCACGAAAACTACACTATGAAACACTGAAAAGTACGTTTTTTTCCCAGCATCACAAAACACTGTTGGCAGATTGTCAAAATTTCTTTGTTTACAAAAAATAAGCATACATCAAAAAATACGAATAACCTTATAATTATTCAATCATGCTCGTGTATAGTTTTGAAAAGTACAGTTTTGATAAAAATGTTTGTTTGTGCTAAAGACAATGGATAGAAAAAGTAATAGAAATAAAAATAAAAGAAACACGTGCACCGGAGCATATGCACACCGGCGCACGCACTATTGAGATTGCCAATTATACTGCAACTGTCATATTTAACGAAGGTTTTTTGCCAATACTTTAAATAATGAACCTAATGGGCATCCGGATTGGCAAAGTCACATATGAAGCCAGAGCTCTGACCGCATCAAAAGAAGGTAAAACTGCCCTAAGAGCGCAAAGAGCAGCTGAGTCCTCATTTTTTGAAGAAGAGGAAGGAGTTCTTTATGGGGCTGGCTTTGAAGATTGATATAAGTTTCACAAAACAAAAAATTTTATTGCCTAAAATTTTCTTTGAGTTTTTTTCAAAATCACGTTTTTCAACTTCGAAGTCACTTTTCTCCGGTTATACTGAACCGATTTTGATGAAACCAAGTGCAATCGACGCAGAATTATCGAATTTCTAAAACTGCATGCTAAAATTTTTCATTTCAGTTTTGTTTTATGCAAAAATTACTTCAAACTTAAACGCGTTTATATCGAAACCACGTTTTTGGAGCTTACGGCCAGATTGTGCCCGTAGTTCAGAATCGATTTTGATGAAACAAAGTGCAATCCACGCAGAATTGTCACCATTCCGGTGCCTATCTCAATCACAATTTTAAACAATTTTTACTATTTTTTTTTACACTAAACAAAAAAAAGACCCAAAATCGGTTTTTCATTTTTCACTGACCGCCATTTTGTTAAAAAATAATCGCAAAATTGTGATTGAGGTAGGGACCAGAATTAAATCTGTACTGAATCTAACGCCGTTTACTTTTTCTATTTTAGATGATCCGAAGTCGAGTTATCCGGGCTGCAAGCAGCATACCTTTTTTTTGACGCCCAACTTTGAAGGCCGAAACTGTTTGTACAGCCCTCGTACAAAGGATAAAAATTTTTTATTTAATATAATATGTTCTTAATACAATAAAAAACCGAATTTAAATAACTCATTGCATTCATTGCATTTTCAAATGAGAAGTTTTTCAAAAAGGATTCAAAAACATTCTTTCAACCAGGAATGCTACCTTAATCTTTTCAAATCAGTTGCGGGATAGTGCATTCGCAGTAAGGTCCCTAGACCATGTCATTTTGAATAACGGCGACTTGAAAACTAATAGTTAAAGCAGGACCTCCAAATATCGCATTATTTTCTTTTCTCCCCAGTACATTTTACTTCATTATCGATTTTCTGAAGACTTGATGATCGTCGAAAGTCTGTAAAATAATCTAAGGAGTCTTAATTTTGCCTACGTTACGATGCGTCTGGTCACCTTTCCAAACACTGTCTGACTCTTTCAATGGTTTACATCTTCGACTAAGAACAATTACGTCGATATTTCTGGTAATTTCCAATTCTTCAGATATTTCTTCATATACTTCTTGAAAAAAAATCTGCAGTCCAATTCCAAACAGTCCAAAGTCCAACTACAATGGTATTTTTTCAATTAAATTAGTCAACAAGTCAAGACATATTCTTGGTCATCTTCACTTTCCTCATCTTCAGATGAATCCTTACACAAACCTCTCATATCAGCCTCTTTATCAAAAAAAAAACGTTTTATTTCCACTAAACCCAACGTTGCCATAAGGCAACTTGTGAGTGTCATAAAATCATCACTTTATTGGTGCGCTCAAAAGCAAAGTAATCCAACCCATATAAAAATTGTTCAGGATTATGCCATCACACATGCTACTGAAATTATAATTTCGGATAGAAATTTCCTTCTTCAGATTTTTGCATTATTGATTACTTATAGCCAATCGTTTCATGTTGCCGTTATTTAAACGATATACATTATGGAAACGGAAATGTAGCCCAACAAAAACTATTTTTAATTCAATTGAAAAGAGAATTCAATTTTACGCAGATGTGTAGAAACTTTGGGCATTTTAAGCTGAACGTCTTCATGTAGGGCGACGTGAAATTCATAGGCGCCTCAAACATGAAATGCAAAAGTTTCGAAACCATGGAGTCGAAAGGGTTAATATATTCAAGAGTTTGTCCTAAGCTAATCCATGTTTATTAAGTCTTTAGATATTTCTCTCTGGGTTATCTTAAATAAAACGAAATTTATAATTTTATATTGTAGCTTTTATTTTTATAGTAAGCGTAAGAAAAAATTAGTTTTTATTTGTTGGTTTTAGTTATGTATTTGTGCATAAAAATTGATTCATAATAAATTTATTGATAGTAAAAACTTGTAATTCTTTTACACAAATAATTTAAACATTTCAATTAACACAACGAAAAGCCTTTGAAACCATTTTCAACAAATCATGGCTGAGTTTCAGAATAATAATAATAATAATTAATATATGTATATTTAAATATATATTTCATTAATTTGTGAGGTTTTTGCAAGCCCCGTTTATGTATGTTTTTTAATTGAAAAATAGTTTTATGTATGGTTGAAGTCATTTGCATGTAAATTGCTTAACTTTAGTTTTGATAAATTTTAAGAAGAGTAAAAAGTTGTTTTTTTTCATGTTCATTGTAAATAATTCACAGAAATATATATATATAACATATCAGCATATATATATATATTTTAAATATAATCAAGTTGTTTAAGATATAATTTAACTTTATTTTCAATTAAAATAATTTTTATTCAATACAATTTTAAATTTAATTTCATTGTTTATTGATTTACTTTCATTATAATTTGATTTATAAAATAATTATGCTCCTAACTACTTGTTATTATTTGTTGCTGCTGTTTTGTTTGTGTTTGTATATAAATGTTTGAAATTTTTGTGATTTAGTTTTGAACCAAATGAAGACAAGGTGAGAATAAAATTAAAGCATTTTAAAAACTGCAAATTTTTGGTTTAAAAAAACTTGTTTTTTGAAAACTAATCGATTTGAACTAACTTTTTGGTTATTTAAAGATATGAATCAAATTGTCGATTTTATGGTTGTAGAGTTCCTTTTTTAAATAAATTTGGATTTGCTCCATTCTATGCTCTGTTGTATTTGCAGCTGATGTAGCAATTTTGATTTGTTTTTGTTTTTTTGGTTTTTATTTATTGAAAATAATTTTGCTTTAATTATATTTCATACTTTTTTTTGTATTGTTTAAGGTTTAATTTTCAGAATATTATTTTGTAGAAAATTTGGAAGAGAAAAATTGTTACCTTAGCAATCTGGTAGACTTAATCATATCTATATATATATACATAAATGTATATATATACAATGTATATATAAATGTTTGTATGTATGCGTATGCTTTACTTTTTTCACAATAATAATAAGTGTTGTAGCGTTAAGCATTTATATTGCTGGAAAATGTTTTAGTTATGGTTGTTGTTGTTGTTGTTGCTTTTGTAGCTGCTGCTCTTATAATCTTCTTATTTGCAGTAGTTTTTTTTTTTTTTTGTTTAGCCATAATTATTTATGTACTTATATTAAAATTATTATTATTACTTTATCAATCAATAAAAATTTATTTAAATTTAAATGTTAACATTGTTTGTTGATTTTATTTTGTTTTCTTGTTGTTTTTTGTTTTTGCTTTGCCTTTATATAAATAAACATCGTACAAATAGCTGTTTGATAAACAGTGATGTTTAACATTAACTACATATGTAATAATATGCTGTATATAATATATATTTTTATATATATATATATATATATATATTTTCATATAGTTATAGTATATATGCATGTATGTTGTATGTATTTAAGTATTTTTCAATAAATTTGCTTATGCACTAGATACAAAAGTATATAATTTTTGGTTTTGAGAACATTACGAACATTACATATATATTTATATGTATACAATATGTAAAAGAGTGCATAACACACAAACTAATGCATTTTAAGTATGTACGTCGTTTATACATAGCTTAGTTTTAGGAAGGTGAAAAATTGCTTTAGTCAACATTATTTTAGTTATACTGATAAAAATATGTTTTATAAATAATTATTTAAGAGTCAAATAAACTTTCTTTCAATGTATGAGCTCGTGTTTGCAGTTGTAGAGCCATACACTGTGTTGCAACATTTAAGAACATGCAAACGAAATCCTAAAAGCTTACATACATATTGTTTTTCAACATTTTGTTTCATATTTATTATTATATTAATTATTAATAAAAAAACGAAACACAATTCACTTAATTTTAGCAGTTTTGAATAATGTTTTCTTAATAATATCAACATTAAATAGGTTTGTTAACTTTTTCTCGTTTAAATCTCCTCCTTACTGAGCAATAAGGATTCACAGCTGAGACCGTCGGCGTAACGTACGGTAGTAAGGAAATAAGAATTTAAGCAAAAGGAGTAGAGTAGAAGCATTTATTTGGCCACCACAAGTGGGTTCATTAAGACATTTATTATATAGTTCTACCGGAAGTTTGGATTTTATTTTCCTAGCAAACTTAAGATTGATTCAGTCTTTGCACGGCTTAAATACCATAAAAATATAGTTAATAATTAATAAGAACAATAAATTATTTGTTTAGTCTCTGAGATATAGCTAAGGAAACAACAACTAACAGGTAAAATCTTTGAAAGTAGGTCAAACAGGCCAACAAGCATAAATATATTTAATGTTAACTTATATAATTTTAGAATTTTCCCCCTACCTACCACATTCATGCCGAGCTTACACAAACAAGTTAATGATAAAAAAACCATTTCTTATTGTTTATTAGGAAAATAACGTTAACATTTTTGTTTTATTTTTCATCCACAAAGGATTTTCTTGACAACTTATTGTTATTTTAAAATTATTTAAATACTTTTTAAGTGTTTTGTTTTGCTTGACAGTTTTTATAAGGAGAAGGATTTTGGAAATATTTCTTCGATCTAACGAAAATTAGACTTGTTGCAAAAATTACACAAAAATTAAAGCAAAATCGGAAGAACTGCGAAGTAGTCAACAGCATTAAGCATTCCTGAAGAGAGTTAAAAACATTTTTGACTAGAAGAAAATATTTATTACTGAGATTTTAAGTCAAAATGTTAAGATCATTTAAATTTAAGAATTTGAAATGCCGCATCAAGTTTGCACAAACTTCAAAAAGGGTTTTATTATCTTTGTTAACTGAAATAAAATGTTGATTTTTTGGTTTATTAGTAAGTTTTAAAATAAATTTAGAAATTAAAATGTTTATTTTTCTCCTACTACACTCAGAAAAAAAGTACATTAAACAACTGTAAAATTGACATTTTTAGTTGACAAAAGTCGTCCGACATTAGAAAATGTTAAAATTGATATTATCCTAATGTACTTTTTACATTACGAAACCTACATTTAAAAATGTATAACTGTCACATAATAATGTTATTTTAACATTTAAATTATCAAAAAGTATCAGTAAATTAATGCACACTCTTAACTCTTAACACACTCTTAACTGTGTGCCACGGTCACCTGTATGTCTCAACGGCTCAGCTCTTAAATAAACATTACATCTGCTTGTTGTTGACATCTACATTTATAATGTTAAATGGATATGAAATACTATCAATTGTACAGTAAAAAATGATGAACTAAAAACATTTTAAATGTTATTTTAACATTAACAATTGATATTGCAACGTAAAACATTACATTATCAATTTGATATTTTTCTTATCAATTCAACACAATACATGTTAACTTAACATTTTCTTACGTAAAATCCACATTTTCTGATTTACATTGGCTTTTTTCTGAGTGTATCAGCAATTTTCAAGAATTTCATGGACTATTGTTAAAAATCATATTTTTAGCATATTTTAAGAATTTTCAATAAATTAAACAAATGGAAAAAAAGAACAATTAATAGTAGGGCAAGTACATTTTCTGAGTTGGTTTGTGTGTTCTGAGTGTAAATCTAAGTTGTGTGCGTACTTGATGTCTCTTCAATTTTGTAAATTAAGCAGAAGAATGCTGACCACACGGATTTAAAATGAAAGATCATTCGATTTTGCATCATTTATAGCTGCTGGTATTTTTGTGTTTTAATTTTTGTTTTGCAAAAGTCTGTTTATTAACATTTTGTAAGTAAGAATCCTTCTTTTTCTTAGCTATATTTTTTTATTTGAATTATAAAAATTAAATGTTTGTCATGCCTTGCACGTATCCTTTGGTAAATAGTTTACATTTTGCCATTAAATTGAATAAAATTGTACACTGAATGTAGCTGATTTAACTCAATGTTTATGACTTTAGTTGTTCCAATTGTTTTTGTTTTAAATGGTTTTTGTTTTCTTTAGTTAACTCTATAGTCTGAATATAAAAATACTTTATTTTTCCCATTTAAATACATACAATTTAAATTTAATCATTAATTAATTGTTTAGTTAAAAAAAAAAGTTTGTTTATTTTTTTTTTTGTTTTGCTTGAAGTATCTGTTGCATTAAGTAAAAATATTGTTGCTTTTGACTTGCTTGTATTTTTTGCTTGCTTGATTTTAATTTTTGCTTTTGCTGGTAATTATAATTATATTGTTTTAGACCTTCTTCTTATTCGTATGCTTATTCTTATTCTTATACTTATTACTTTTGCTTATTTACATAAAATAATTCAAGACTGCCTCAGAAGCTTAATAAAATGTGCTGGTCTTGGCGTAGTTTTTAAATTTTTATTTGTTTTTTTCATTTTTTTAATTTTCAATTTAATCTCATTCGCCTTAAGCTGCTGAATTATTAATTTCTTATTTAGGATTAGCGTGTTTGAGTGTTTTGTCGAAGAGTGTGTACTGCGTTGTTTGAATGTTCTTCTGTGTGAATGTTTGTGTGTGTATGTGTGTTGGTTGCTTCATTGTTAATTACGATTTGAATATTTTTGAATATTAGCTTATTTAAAAAAATCGTGCTTTTAGCCTCTCTCTCTGCTCCGCAGGATCTAGATTCAATGCAATTACTCGACGTTACGGTATTATTTGTTGTTCTGTTGCGCCACCACGTTGGGCGCTTTATAGAAAGTATGCACAAACTCTGACAGGCTATACACGGTGCCAGGTCCCTTGCCCGGATTCATGCAGATGAAGTCGCCCAAGCTGTGTGCATTGGCTGCAATTAAAAAAGGAAAACAAAAAACCAAAAACACACATTTACTCAAATTTACCCTCAATATATACTTATATATATGTATAAGAGAATACGTGGCCGAAGTAGCGCACAAATAGAAAAAATGAAAAAATAAATATTAAACCAAATAAATCAAGCTGAAGTACACATTCAATGTAAATCAAGGGTTCGCTTTTCTTTAGTTTTATTTCTGCGCTACTTTTATTATTCGGCACTATGTTAGGCTTACTGGTCGATTGTATGGGTGGATAGGAGGGCGGTGGCTTTATCCAGCTGCCATCTGGCCTTCGCATGTGCCTACGGTCCGAGGCGAACTCAGCTAGATATGTTTCTGCGGGAATGACTCTAAAAAATCTGCCAAGGAAAAGGAAATAATTATTTTTGCTCAACAAGTCAGTGTGTGTCTGTGTCTGTGGCTGTGTATGTGTGTGCGTGTTGTTACCACTACCGTTGCCAATGCATTCACGCAAGCAGCAGTAGGTGGGCATGTTATTGTAACAATGCACTCTTACCTGTGATGTTCTGGTCTCAGTGCCAGATCTGAGCGAAATGTTTCGGTGACATATTTATGGAAATATGTGGGAAAAGGTAACGTCGTATCCAAGTCAAACACCAGACAGCGATTAGGCGAGGGATTGTGCATAAAGAACACGTGGTAGTCCTGCAAGGAAAAAGCATGGATTAATAATGAAATAAAGACGCATTAAAAATTCAAACTCAATTTAGTTGCTTTTAATTAATTATTTTTCAACTACAGTTAAAGACATTTTAAAATTTATTTTTTCCTACATCAGGCTGCTGTGCGTTCCAAAAAATATGCCTCAAAAGACGTTCATGTGACAAATTTACCCAAAGCTTAGAATGGTTGTTGCGTTAGAGTGTCACCAAAATCGTCCAACGACCGCTTTCTAACATCAGCGATGTTTCTTATGTCTTGAGACGTATAGCTTAGTCAGTAGTCAGTTGTCTGAATGTACATGTGTTTTAAAGTAACAACAAGCCCATACTAGCTTATAGTTAGTAGATTTAACGCTCCTACTAGTTGTCTTTTTTATCTAGATGTTTCACTCAGGCACGTTGTGAAATATGATTCAGGTTGGAAGCGGATTTACTTCCGATGACATTTGATTGAAAGCTGTTCTACAATCCGATTTCGATCTTCGAATTCAATATTTGTTTTTTTGGCGGATTGTAGGTGTTCTGTAATCCGATTTATCGGAATTGAAGTGAATTTAAATCCGTTGATACTTTTACTGGATGACTCTTACAGTTTTAATGAAATTTAAATAAAATTTTATGAAATTTAATAAATTTTATGAAATAAAATTATTTTTATATTTATATTATATTTATATTTTTATATTTTATATTTATAAATGGATTTCTAACGTTTGACGACTGGAGGTCTAATTTTCATTCACTTTTTCTAACATTTGTGGCCATATATCGGCAATAACGCCGCGAATTTGTCCATCAAGTGGTCGATCGTTTCGGTCTTATCGGCGTAGACTAGCGACTTCACATATCCCCAAAGAAAATAGTCAATAGAAAAAGTCGGCATTAAATAATAAGATCCTGGAGGCCAATTCACTGGTCCGGAACGTGAAATTATGCGGTTACCAAATATTTCCTTCACTAAATCAATTGTGGCACGAGCTGTGTGAAGAACGAAAAAGTCAGTAATCATGGCTCTATAGCGGTCACCATTGACTGTAACGTTCTGGCCAGCATCGTTTTTAAAGAAGTAACGACCAATGATTCCACCAGACCATAAAGCACACCCGTCGGTTTTTCTGGATGTAACGGTATCTAGACATACTCTTGAGGATTATCTTCACTCCAAATACGGCAGTTTTGTTTATTGACGTAGCCATTAAACCAAAAGTGAGCTTCATCGCTTAACAAAATTCTCTTATGAAAATCGGGATCAACGGCAATCTTGTTTTGGGCCCATTCACCGAATCTACGCCTCTACGAATCTACGATTTGAAGTTTGTAAGCACGCAAACCAAGATCTTTCCGCAAATTCTTCCATAAAGTAGATGGACACATATCCAATTCTTGTGCACGATGGTGGATAGACTGGGCCTTCCTCTACGTTACAGCAGCAATGGCTTCTTCTGTTCGCACTGTACAACGTCTCTGTTGATATGTATTATCATTTTGAGTAAGCGTGGTGCGAAAACTGTGCATAGTTAGTCGAATTAATTGCACTGATGGACGATTATGTATTTCGAACAGAACCATTATTTAAAAAAAAATTTGCACATTTTGGAAGCGTTGTTCAGTCGTCAGTAAATTCTTGTTGAAATGCCAAACCAAAGTAAACACAAACAAAGAAGTAAAAAATAAGGAAATGGTGTTTTGCACACATACAGTGTACGTGTAGTGTGGCTTTTTATACCCTAAACCTGAAAGGTCAGGGTATATTAACTTTGTGCAAACGTTTGTAACGCATAGAACGAAGCGAGTCCGGTATAGAAAAGTATATATATTCTTGATCAGCGTCACCACGTGAGTCGAGCTATCTATGTCCGTCCGTCCGTCCGTCTGTGTGTTGTCCGTATACACAGGATAAGAAGAAGGAGTTGAGATAATTGGATGAAACTTGGTACACATGGTCACATATACCCAAGGATCTGCACTATTCAATATTTTTGGAATCCGCCCACGGACACGCCTACCTCCCGTACAACGCGAAAATTGAAAACTGCATAACTCAGCTCATAATTAGCCTACAACAATGAAATTTGGTATGTATGTGTTTTATATTAACACAAAGATGTCTTTGAAAAATGGCTGTCATCCGCTTACGGACACGCCCACCTCCCATACAACCCAAAAATTGAAAATGCAATAAATAAGCCTCTGTTTAACCTACAGAGCTAAAATTTGGCACATATGTTTTTTTTTAACAAAACAAAGACGGTTTTGAAAAATGGACATCATCCGCCCACGGACACGCCTACCTCCCATACAACGTGAAAATTTAAAACTGCATAACTCAGCTCATAATAAGTCTACAACAACAAAATTTGGTTTGTGTGTGTTTTATACCAACACAAAGATGTCTTCGAAAAATGGACGTCATCCGCTTACGGACACGCCCACCTCCCATACAACCCAAAAATTGAAAATGCAATAAATAAGCCTCTGTTTAACCTACAGAGCTAAAATTTGGCACGTATGTTTTTTATAAC
This sequence comes from Tetanocera ferruginea, assembly GCA_958299015.1. Lineage (NCBI taxonomy): Eukaryota > Metazoa > Arthropoda > Insecta > Diptera > Sciomyzidae > Tetanocera > Tetanocera ferruginea. Next base: position 2,056,504 of record OY282640.1, on the reverse strand, counting down.
AAAAAAAATATGGTTTTGAAAAATGGACATCGTCCGCCTACGGACACGCCTACTTCCCATACAACGCGAAAATTGAAAACTGCATAGCTCACCTCATAATTAGCCTACAACAATAAAATTTGATATGTATGTGTTTCATACCAACACAAATATGTCTTCGGAAAATTGACGTCATCTGATCACGGACACGCCTACCTCCCATACAACCCAAAAATTGAAAACGCAATAAATAAGCATGTGTTTAACCTACAGAGCTAAAATTTGGCACGTATGTTTTTTATGACAAGACAAAGATGGTTTGGAAAAAATGGACTTCATCCGCCTACGAACACGCCCATTTACAATTAATTTTTTTTTTTTTTTTAAAAGTGGGTTTAGGGTATTTCATAGTCACCCTAGACCGACTTTAGACTTTCTTTACTTGTTTTCGTATCGTTTTTTGACAGATTGAAACGCTTTGGTAAACAGTGCGACGTGCTTTCAAGAAAACTATAAAAAATTAATTAATTAGTGATTGTCATTGCTAAAAAGTGTTAAATTATAAAAAAAAAACAGTTCATTGCGCCCTTACTGTTAGTATATTATATTAAATTAGTATTAAATTAGTATTTAGTTTAGAGCTCAATGATTTATTAATATTTTACTAATGATTTCTTTTCTTTATGGGTGAAATAGGCCTACAGGGGAACCGAACACCCAAAAAAATCGGTAACGCACCAAATTGTATACCGTAAGGGTGGTGTGGAAATACAATAGGGGTATTCACGATCTATTGTATTTGCCCTTGTATTGTGTATTTTTGATAAATTTGATATTTGAAGTAAAATTACAAAAAAAATAAAAATGTACAGTGTTCAAAATACAACCCTGTAGCAAAAATACAATGACGAAACCCTATTGTATTCTTTGTAAATTTCGATGTATATTTTATCAACTGATCACAAAGACTTTTTGACTCAGCGTGGATAAAGGTAATGGCTGGGTTGTGTGTTTATTTCATAACAGTTAATTTAGTTCAGTGCTTCGTTTCAATTCTTTTATTTTCTCGTACAACTTAATGATGAACTACCCAGACTTAAGTGCAGGTTTGTTCACAATGCGTTGTAAATATTGTAAATTTTGTAAGAATTAATCAAATAAATACCACATCGTGAATACCCCTAATTATAAAATAATTTCAAATAAATAAATCATTCACTTAGACTTTTTAACAACTCAAACAGAAACTTCTTTTATTTGCAATTCCTATCAAAAAACTGCGCCTAGTTGTACGCAACAAACGAATACGGCCTTGAGTGACTGTGTATGTATTTGCGTGAACATACACCAGTAAGAAAAGTACCGCCCAATAGGCAATTAAGCCAGCGCTCTTCATACGAAGGCCTGCATTGACTGCTACTTTTGAAGACTAAACACATCCGTTCCTCGCTGCTCTTATGAGCACTTCTTGAAGGCCTGCCTTTTCTGCACAAAAGGCAGCACAACAAATTTGTTTTCCCGACAAAGACTGACTTTTCATTTACTTCAAGGCAACTTTTACGTTAAAAGTTAAAATATATATCAGTTTAAAAATATGACGCAATAATGGCCCTTCTTACTGCTATATCAAAGATTATAAATTGAAATTAATCTAACTTAAAAAAACATAGGAGAGAAAATAAAATCATAGAATATATAAATAAATAGAAAAAGGTTTAAAAAAAAAAATATTTTTTCAACACTTTTTGTTTACCCCTACTTTTAGCCATTCTAAAGAAGTGCTTCTATCAGGCCTTTTTTTGAGCTATCGGAGCGGAAGGCCTGCGAAATTTTCCCACTTCATATAAAAAAGAAAGTGTAATTGTATATGAGTGCGGCAGTACTACAAAATCCACAGGAAGGCCTGCTAGCAGCGATGTCATTGTCTACTGGGCGCAATCTGATTTCAGAACACCACTTCCTTATCTCTTATTTCTATGAACAAAAATCACTGGACAGCCGACAAAATGGCCGTCAGCTAAAACAGTTTTGCCAACTTAAAGTTATATAAATCTATAAAAACTACCGATATAATCTTCTAAGGTAAAAAATTCCCCAAATGACTTTTTCTTCATGAAATTTCAACTAGCCTGTAGTCAGTTGGGGTTGACTCGACTATTAGTGACATATTTAGATAACTACTTGATTAGTCTTACAGGGACATCACTCATAGCACATTGTCATATTTTTTGATAAACAGGTGCAAACTTTCAAATTGTAGTATCGTGTAGTTTTCATAACTGTTTACGAGAAGTTACTTTCATTCCGTTGAACTTTCTCATTAACTAAGTTCATAATAATTTTTTAAAGTAAATGTTGATATTTCATTTGAAGAAATACGTTTCTTCCATAGAAGGCCATAACCTAATACCAAAATCTCTGGTGGCAGCTTTTTGTCAAATTGATACATGAACATATCTTACCTTATAAAAAAAAATTTAAATGTGTTTGAAGGTTAATGTACCGAGTTCAGTGTATAAGGCATACCAAAATATAATAAAAAAATTCAAGTTGTAATCCTTAAAAAAAGTTACTATAAACAACCTGCAACAGCACTTGAGTAACTTGTTGGATTAAATTTTCTAAAAAGTTTTTCGGCACGCACGCATGAGTATTTATTACTTTGTATGCTACTCACAAGCACTGAACATTGAATTTAATCCAGTAATTTATTTGTTGTGTTTTTTTTTTCAATCAAATAAAAATTGCCTCTACTCACCCAAATAACAACTTGATCATCACCTCGTCCGGCCTTCTGTCGCCATAGCGGCACTGTACGTCCCTCATTGGACACAAACACAGCATAGCACTTCAAGAGCTCATCTATTCGTGTCTTCTGCACTTGTTCACAAAGTTTCCAGACATTTTCTTCGCTGCAATTGAAATAAAGAAAATGGATGAAAATGTTAAAAACAGAAAAGTAATTTCTGTCCAATGCAGCGTAATTAAGGCTCCTTTGAGTCGAAAATTAAATACAAAAACATACTTTTATGCCAACTTTTACACACACACACACACATACATACACACATTAAATGCTCGTGTATTTGTTGAATCTAGCTTAAGCTGTCAAGGGAAGCTGAGGACGTAATGTTACCGCATTGCTTCACTTCGCAATGCCTTGAAACGAGGTCAGCCGCGAATGACATTTAGAAGCCGAATGAAGTCAGTCAGCCATGCGGAAAGACACTTCGTAAGGGATTGCATTAAGCCAACACTGTCGTAGCATATAGCGTATACCTTAGAATCTAATAATTTTCTATAGAATTGTGGACATGTTGATATTGCTTCGAGCACGAGTGCCAGAATCATCTCGTTAAAGATAACCGCACAATTGCAGAAATTTTATTGCGCGGGAATTTTTCACATACTGCGCACGTTGGAAAAGAAGCGTTGGCGTGGTATTCAGCAGCTTGAACGTAGGCTTCTAATAATCGATGCGACCCGAATAACAAAGAAATGGTTCAGCGACAGGTAGGCCAGACTACCATTTACCGCCCACTGCACTGTGGCGCCCAACAGGTTCGTTCGCCATACAGACACGCACAGATTGTTGCTTAAAAGTGACCAACCTTTAGTTGGTTTTTTTTGTCGGCCTGGTTTTGGTCGCGGTGTGGCACCCGTGCTAAAGTGGCATAAAAAGCAATTTTAATAGGGTGAACAACATACTTGTTACTATGTTTTGCGATATGAGCTAGCCAGGCAAGGCGTGCTCGCCTAGCTCAATTCAACACAGCTCTAAGCCGCTAACGTGTTATTAACCGATTTAATTGTAACGTTTTTTTGAGCGTACCGAGCGATGCATATGCGATATGAAATGCATAATTAAAACCTTTGTTATAAATTGCCAGCAGCAAAAATAATATAATTTTATCAAAATAAAACAAACGGAAAAAATTTAATGCATACTTTATAAAGTAATAAGATTTAATGGAAGTATAGGCGGTAAGCTTGGAGTTTTTCCTCCCTTGACATTTGCTTTGTTATAGTTTTAAAAGTATAACTGAGTCCACATTAACTTTTGTAATGGACGCCATGGTAAAAAAATACACGTTAAATTTCCTTTTCAATTTGCAAATTAAATATTTATACTAAGTAATTTATAATATTGATTACTACGTTGGGATAACTACTTTCAATATTAGAAAAATACAACTTTTTTGAATAACATTTATTTAAAAAAGACCGTTTGAAACTCTTGTACTTAACGAAAAAAAAAACCAAATTCTTCATAGAGAAAAAAACAAGAATCTTTTCTATAAAAGTACTAAAACCAACTTCAATTGAAAAAATTGCTCGCTTCTAAATAAACGGTACTAATGAAGCATTTTTCGCTCTGTTTTTGACAAGAGCAAAAATTAAAATGTCAAAATTTACCCTTTTTCGAGGCATATGTATTAAAAATATATGTATGTCTGAACAAAACAAATTATAACGTAAACCGTTCTTTATTTGACCTCTGGACTTATATTAATGTTAAAATTTAAATTTTTAAATCACAAATTTAAATTTTAAAAAAGGTATTCTCAAAGTAAAATGTTTATATAATTAAAAAATTTCTCTTTATTTTCTGTGTGATGAGTAATATTTTAAAGAAATTGTTATATTGTTATAAATTTTGTTCTTTTGGGTGGTCGTATGTACGTTTTTCCGACTACCAAATCCTTGACTGCAGATTACCGAACCCTACAAAGCCTCGTATGGCTTTGAAAAATGGCACTATTACAGTTTGTAGGTAGCAAAAAAAAAGGCAAATTGTTGGTGCAAAATTAGGCGAAACAAGTAAGGAATTATCATCGACTAGACCGAAATTAAAATACCTCCACAACCGTGTTGAAGTATATTTGAATTTATTTAGGTTTTATTTTTCTGATGGCGTCACTTTGTATGGGAGTATGTATGGGCGTAGTTTTCATCTAATTTCTCAAAATTTTAAATTCAGAGTTAATTTGAATATTAAAGATAATGTGTGAAATGTCAAGAAGTATCAATATATTAATTTTTATAGAATTTATGAAGGTGTGATGTTTTGATGACGTCACTTTATACGAGAGGTAAGGGTGAGTTTCATAAAATTTGACTCAAACTCAGTGTGCATACTTGAAATCATAGCTTATGTGCAAATCTTATGACATTAGATTATTTTTGGTGGAATTTAAAGGGATTTTAGCTTTCTGAAAAGGTCACTCCTTATGGGAGGTAGGCGAGGTTTTCATCTGATTTGGCCAATTTTCGCAACTTGTTAATTATTTTTATTTTAGATGAAAGCTTAATTCCTAAATGCAGAATTTATTTTTTTAAATAAAACCATTAAAAAGCCTGTCAGTTTACCATGTAACAACCCTGTCAGGTAACAATCCGAAAGATTTAAAATGTAAACCGATGTATATGAGGACATCGGTGTTGACATCGAAAGCCCAACATCGATTCTCGTAGTTTATCGAATAAAAATTATCTATGTTGCCCAACATCGTCATCAATACAGAAAACAATGTAGAATTACAGGATCTATTTAGAACGTGATCATTGAAGCGTTCCGAAATAAATTTTTTTTTGACAATTATATCGAGAAAGCTGTATTCAAAAATATCGTGCACACAGAAGAATTTCGGTTTTGAATTGACAAAAGCAGTTTGTCGTCAAAATCATATTTTTTTCGTCGGAACTCAACTTGGGAAATACCTACCCAAACCTCAGTTTCAAATTAAAAGTCTTCAAAACCCCGAAGGTGCGGATTCCAAGGTGCGGATTCCAAGGCTTGATAAGAACTTACGGCGAAAGAATCGACGAGTTTCGACGAAAAAAATTTATTGAAATGAAAACCACTGGCAAGCATAAAACTTATTTCAAAATACTTTTCGATTTAATACCTCCTCGAATATAGCTTCCACAATCAGTGTGGAAAAAATGTTCTCCCTGCTATATATATAAAATAGTTTATATAAAAAACATTTTGTAAAATCACATAATCACAATATTCCAAGCTATCAAAGGACTTTCTTTCAAATTAATCAACGGGTTTTTGGGAAAATTATAAAATTTACTGAATTACTTTATGAAAGTCTTCATAAAAAAAAATAAAAATATCGATTATATGTTCGTGACATCGAAGCCCATAAAAAGTATATCCAGCTGCAGATATATATAAATTTTTAACGTTATCATGAGGCTTCGAAAGAGGACGTGTTTGCGAAGAAAAATATTGTTCGCTGTAAGGAAAAAGTAAACGGAATTATTGAAATTTTTTTTCAGTTCAATGCTTTTTGCATGCATGAATTCTTTTGAGCGAAATGTACCGTAAGATGCCTTCAGAGCAAAAATACACAATTTTCATAGAATTTAAGGCCACCTTTTATCTTAAAATATATTTATTTTTTGCTTGCATAAACAAACATAGTATTTGGAACTGTGAAAATTTCAAGCGAATCTTATGACTAGTTTTTTTTTGAGAATAAAACTAAACTTTTAGACTTCATAACTTTAAATGCTTCAAAATCTCGAAACCACTTTTTTGCTATTGGTTATAATAAAAAGTCATCGCAAAATTGGTTCAATTTTATTAATTTTTGCATACTTTCGAAAATTATGAATTCCAAAAACAACGGAACTGGACCGTTTTCAAAATACTAGAAATTTTTTTTGTCCAGGCTGTACTTAACCCTAGACACCTTACCTTCAGTCACCCCCTATAAACCCTAACCATTCGTCGATTCGACGAGCATTGTTAGGGTGTCTTAATTTCATACATTTAAACAATCTTTAATTATTTTAATTGCAAATATATGTGTTTCAGGAACTATTGTACAAAATAAAACAATCAGTTTATTTTATATATAAAATTGTATTTGTTGTACATATCTTTAATTGTACACATCTTGCAAGAGAGGCAACGAATATTCGTCACGTACTCGTCGAATCGACGAAGGTTAGGTGTCTAGGGTAAAATTTAATAAATTGGGAATAAAATTTGAATTTTAGTACCTTAGAATTTAAATTTAATAAAAAACAAGTAAAGAAAGTCTAAAGTCGGTCTAGGCCGACTATGAAATACCCTAAACCCACTTTTCAAAAAAAAAAAAAAATTAATTGTAAATGGGCGTGTCCGTGGGCGGATGAAGTCCATTTTTCCAAACCATCTTTGTCTTGTCATAAAAAACATACGTGCCAAATTTTAGCTCTGTAGGTTAAACACATGCTTATTTATTGCATTTTCAATTTTTGGGTTGTATGGGAGGTAGGCGTGTCCGTGATCAGATGACGTCCATTTTCCGAAGACATATTTGTGTTGGTATGAAACACACACATACCAAATTTTATTGTTGTAGGCTAATTATGAGCTGAGTTATGCAGTTTTCAATTTTCGCGTTGTACGGGAGGTAGGCGTGTCCGTGGGCGGATTCCAAAAATATTCAATAGTGCAGATCCTTGGGTATATGTGACCATGTGTACCAAGTTTCATCCAATTATCTCAACTCCTTCTTCTTATCCTGTGTATACGGACAACACACAGACGGACGGACGGACGGACGGACGGACATAGATAGCTCGACTCACGTGGTGACGCTGATCAAGAATATATATACTTTTCTATACCGGACTCGCTTCGTTCTATGCGTTACAAACGTTTGCACAAAGTTAATATACCCTGACCTTTCAGGTTTAGGGTATAATAACTAAAAGGCAATAAAAGCTGCATTTTGTATTTTGTTTACATTTTGTTCTTGCTCTAGCAAGCAACAGATTAGCCCGAGGTTAAAACTCGCGACTCTAATGCGAAGGTTGCCGCAGTCCGTGGTTTGATCCTAGGATGTGGCAAAAAATTGAAATGTTATACAATGCAATTTTTACATTAAATAATTAATGATAAAGGTTTATAATAATATTAAAATAACAAACAAAAAGTATGGCTAAGGATCGAACCAGGGTCAGTCGATTCATCAAATCAAATCAAATCGACAACCGCTTAACAAGCTGAGCCACGAAATAAATTTTTTTGCGTGCTATTGTGTGGTGACCATGGCATGAAGGTTAAGTGTGTGGTTTAGCATGTTCGGAGCTCGGGTTCGATCCCCAACCGCTGCGAAAAGTTTTTTTCAATAAAAAATTTTTCTGATCGGTCACCACCTCTCTGCAGACAATGGCAAACCTCAGAGAGTAAATAATGCCATGTAAAGCTTCTTGAACACATGAATTTTAGCCGTTCGGAGTCGGCATAAAACATGTAGGTCCAGTTCTCGGTCAATTGTGTGCAAACATTTAATAACACACAAAACACAATTGATCATAAGAAGCTCGGTCAAAGTCCTTTCAAGGGCTGAAATGGCCAATTTGTTTTTTTTTTTTTAATTGTGTACTTTAATGTTAACGACTAAGCTGATAGAAGTTTGAAGTTTACATTTTAAACCCATGCCAGACTTAGTTTTAGTATTTGACTTGATTTAAATTTTAATACAATTTCGGTGTCGCCATATATACAGTATAGGATTGATTATATAATCTTGAACAAGATTGATAAAATTTTGTGCTAGATTTTTAGCTGTGTATAGTTTTGATATTTGTTGAATAACCCTTAATTAAAGACTCAACCAAAAATTGGAAAAAAAATATATTTTAATATTTAATCAAATAAAAAAATACAGTCATTCAAAACAACCCGCGTATCTACTCAAAATATTAAAACTGGGCCTTAATCCTATTTTCCAATCTGGACTATAGCTGTTACACCAACAAAATACAAGAAATTAAACTAAACAACTTTTATAATAGAACACACACTTTCGCTTCATGACTTCTATGAGATTTGAATAGCCAGTTCAATAAGATTTTGCACATCTATATTATAATTTTCTTTCCGCTTGACTTTTGCTTTTCCTGAAAATGCGTTCATGTTATGCTGCTACCCCAAAGTCTTTATGATTGGAATTGGAATTTTATGCCCATCGATTTATTGTGTATGCTTTTATATTGTTATACTAATGATTGTCTATTTCAATGCAATTAAGTGCCCTTGGATTCGCACATTAATTTCTCATTTAAAATGCAAATGCAAGGGAGTCGAAGAGTGAACTGAAGTGGATTAACATAATTTGAATTCCCTTTAGCTGGTCTTTTAAGAAATGCGCTCGTTAGTCCTTGCCACCCAGGTTGTCCACTCAAAAACTGAATTTCACACGTGAACAAACCCCAATGACACCATTCATGATTCATGAGTAGTCAGTTCAGCCTCAGTCAATTGGCTTTGCTTTTGTACATCACAACAAAGCATGAGTTACGACGAGTTGTTCTTGCCCACCCCCACTTATTCATCAAAACAAACAGTTCAACACATTCACTTGCACAGCGGCACTCTTTCACTCACTCACTCACTAACTCACTCATACCTATAGAGCTGCAAAAATGCCAAAAGTTTTCCCAACTTTCCTTTCATGCATTCCTGTGGAGAGTTTTTCTCTGCGACACTCTCACATTTATGGTCCTCACTCACCCGCCCCCTCATCACTCCCTCCTCACCACTTCACAACAACAATAACCACGACTTTCGTCATCACACACTCGCACATTGCGTTGCGAATTAATCAATGAAAATGTCCTGTGGGAATTTGTGAAAAAAGCTCTTTTCACATCAACAATTTTTCAAGTAAAAAAAATCATATATATACGATATACCATAAACTCAAGGAATGTGACAGTGAAGACTAACGAGACTTCATGCCGCATCGATTAAAAGCATAAAAAATGTTTTGTTAAAATGAGTTTCTAGCTACAATGTAATGGTAAAAGTCTTGTTTGCCATTCTTCGTATTTTGGAACAAGTCCGCTGCCATGCATGCAAACTCGCCTTAGTCTATTATTTAATGACCTCTTTAGATTTTTAAGGCTTTTAAGGGGTTTTTTGCTACTTTATACTTGTACAAAGTAAGGCAAACAACGTTAGCCAAGTTAAGCAAGTTAAGAAGAGTAAAGCTTTTGCAGGATGTTCCCGTGTTTGTCATTAAACCAAAAATGTTGAGTCTAGCACAACAAGACTCAAGTTTTGTGGTTGTGTGAGCTTTAATTTTATACACCAGAAAGAACAAAAAAAAAAACAAAAAAAAAAAAACAAGTATGTACAGGATAACACAAAGGATTATGAGTATCATAAAGAATGTTATACCCCAGTTGATGTTAATGATTTTCAGATTAAGAAGCTAGAAATATTCCACCCTTATTTCAACCCAAAAAAACTCATGTTTATATTGTTTACTTTATAAAATGGCTTGTCTCCCGACCAGCAGCTGTTCGCAACGTCAATTTGACTGATAATCTGCCGAATGAAGTTCTAAATCATGAATTTGATGAGCTTAATGGAAATATTCTTCTTAACGGACTGAAGCTCTTAATTAACCATTTCGCAGCATGATTTAACTTTCTAAAGAAGGTTTTAATGATTCTGTCAATCTGCTTCGAAGAAGGTTCAGTTAGAATGGTTAAAGGAAGCTAAAATGCTAACGATAATTCATAGTATTTAGAAAATTTTAGTTAATTGACAGAATAGTCAAACTTTGAAAATGTTTTCAAAAGATTTAGTGTACATTTTAAAGAGATAAGTTGAGTTTATTTAAGAACCAATTTCAAATAAAAAAAACTAATTTGTCTATGTTACACCATATAATTTAATAGTGAATTTCTCGCGGGTAAATAATTTTAAAACATTTCGGTTAATTCTACATTAAATACGCATATTAAAAAATGGCCAAGCCCTATTTTTTTCCATTTTGAGAAAAACACCAAATACTGGTTGATATACGGGGATAGGAGCAATACAAATTTTTATAATTTTTATAATATTTCAGTAAGGTTTTCATTAGGTTTTGAAAACAAAACTTGCGCTGAGTTGGAGGACAGATTGTGAGAGAACGAGATCTGGAACAAAAAAGAAACAGTTTCGATAGTATCGTAAGTGTAGACGTAGAATTCCGTTTAAGTAGTAACCTCTTCTACTTTGTCTCTGTGGTCCGATTGTTTTGTTCATTTTGCACGTATTTTTATTGATCTTCTGAAAATTAACAAATAAATGAATAACACTCAATAATGGATTACTTATCGAGGCCAAAACAAAGAAAAAGTTAAAAAGTAAGTATGATTAAATGAGCAAGCAAAAATAAACAAGCAAAATTTAAAATTTTTTCGATAAAGTTTGATAGGTTGAGTTCATTGACTTAGTTGAAAAGAAGCAAATGCACTTTCCATTGGTGCCACTTTCGTCTCTGCCCGATATATAGTTTGCGAGCTACAGTCAGTTTAACTACTAATTTCAAATTAAAATTAAGACCCCGATTTTTAAAAAATTGTATGGTTACTATATTTCACGCTGAGCACATGTCCTTTCCTCTCGTCTCTGTCTGATATTTAGTTTGCTAGCTACACTTTCTGTTCGATGTATAGTTTGCAAACTACACTCGCTAGTGCTAGTGGGATGTGGAATCCAAATTAATTTGCATTAAAAACAAAAAATTAAAATTTTACGCCATCTATTGGGTAAAAGCATAAAAAGAAATATGATCCAACTCGTTTTTTTCATAAGAGTTAAATCTACCGGATCACAGACCCATTTCGTTTAATTTGACAGATTGAGTTCATTGACTGAGTTGAAAAGAGGTTCATGATCTCTGGTTTCAAAATAGTGTACTAGAACAGTAGCGCATACATAAACCCAATGTGAACTAATGCTTACAATGCTGCCAAAGCGAACCAATCAGTTCGTGCAAAACCAAAGCATACAAGCATAAACAACGAAAGAAAAACAAAGAAAGCAGCAGGTACATAAGCAGCTGATGATTGATTTTCTTATATAAAAACATGCATTTTTCTTCTTATATTTTACTATTTTGTGACTTTAATATAATAGTGACAAAATCCAAAATAAGATATTCTTTCAGCGCAGGATATATCTGATATTTTAGTATATATATTATCTTTGAACGATTAGTATTAAAGGCTGTAGGTATACCCTAAAGTATTCGCCAAAAAGTAGCCTAATGACCTTGAAAAAATCTGTTAAAACGACCCCATACAAACTGCGCTGTAAGACGTAATTCTACGTCAAAACTTCAGAATTTCTTGATTTTTTGAAGACACGTACATATTAAATTGTTTTTCTGCAGCTTAAGTATAAGCCTCTTTATAAAGTTTTAAATTTTGGGATTGTAATGTGAGGTGTGCGTGGGTGGTTAAGTTTTGATATGATATACTTAAGCTTAGCTTAAATATTAGCCCTTTTTATAGAGTTTCACTACAGTGGGTTGTATGGGAGGTGGAGGAGGAAAGGGTGGAGAGGGACAAAATGCAATATATCGACTGGTTTATTTGAGAAAAAAAAAGTATCAGAATGTGTTCAAAACATTCCAATTAAGTAAATTTCAAAAGAGTTTTAAGATATTAATTTTAGTTTGGCCGTGAGAAGCTTCGAACCAAAGATTTTCCATTATTTTTAACTTTTTGATTGATTCATTAAAAAAATTGCCAAAATTGGGAAACAGTCGTTAGGATTCCGTTTTTTTTTTTAATATATTAGTAAAATATTGTAAAAACAAATAAAATTAAATTTGAGTGGTTGTTTAAACATTTAGAATTTAATTTTAAAAAAATTCTAAGAAAAAATAGAAAAAGCATGTTTGGAAATATGGAAAAAAACCTCACCTGCTGTCGCATTAGCACTTTGCCTAAATATGTCTCAAAGTATCTTAATTGAGAGTAAATAATATTAGCTGCTACAAACGTGCACTTTTTTATAAATGATTTTTGTTTGAGTTCAACATGTGTACAAACGCCAAATCGCACGTGAGAAGTGTGCGACAACATAACAAATATTTGTTTGAAATGTTTATAAAAAATTCGCAATATAAAAATTGAAAACTTTATAATTACATTTTGTGATTTATATTAGCAACATTATTATCTCTTTTGTTTATTATGTTTTGTGATTAACCGTTACTTTTGCAAAGCATTCACTTAGCATTCACAAAGCATTCACTCATATGTAACACTTTTTATAGAGTTGAATCATTATGGGATTCATTATATGGGAGGTGGGCGTATACGTAAACGGATTGCGCCAATTTTTTGTACATGTCTTATTTTTGATGTTATACACATACACATACCAAATTCATGTATTCATGTAGCTCAAATATATGCCTCTTCATCGAGTTTTACTCTTGTGGGTTGCATTGGAGGTGGACGTGAATGTGGGCGGATCACTCCCATTTTTTGTACACATTTTAGTTTTGATGTGACATATAAACATATCAAATTTTATAGCTACTTACTTACTTAGGTGGCCATGACAACCCGTTGACGGGTTACGGCCGACTTCATCAGTTCGCGCCAGGCGTCTCTGCTTCGCGCGCGCCGTCCCCAATCTCTTTCACCAAGCGCGGTAAGGGCTTCCTCGGCCTGGTCAATCCATCGGAGGCATGGTCTTCCTGTTCGTCGTCGACCCTCGGCTTTCGCCTCAAACACCTTTTTCGCTGGAGCTTCTTCATCCATACGAAAGACATGACCCAGCCAACGTAGTCGCTGAATTGTTATACGCTGGACTATGTCAATGTCGTCATAGAGCTCGTATAGTTCGTAGTTCATTCGAATGCGATAGTCGTCGCCAACTCGAACAGGACCAAAGATTTTGCGAAGAACTTTCCTCTCGAACACCCCAAGAGCGGCTGCATCTGTTTGCGATATTACCCATGCCTCAGCGCCATAGAGAAGCACAGGCGTTAGTTAGAGTGTTAATTTTGTCGATCGAGAGAGGGCTCTGGAACCTAATTGCTTACTTAGCCCGTAGTAGCACCTATTAGCAATTGTTGTTCTTCGCTTTATCTCCAGGCTGACATTGTTGTTGCTGTTTAACTCTTTGACAACTTCAAATTTATATTTGCCTGCTGTAACATGGGAGCTTAGACGCCGCACTTCCCTATTTGCAGACAGCATATACTTTGTTTTGCCCTCGTTCACCGTCAAACCCACTTTGGCTGATTCCTTTTCGATAGTGGCGAAAGCAGCAGTTACATTTCTCTTGGTTCTGCATACGCAAGGAGCTGGACACCTTTGTAGAAAATGGTACCATTTCGATGTACACCTGCCTTTCGTAGGATCCTCTCCATGATGATATTGAAGAGATCGCATGATAGCGGGTCGCCTTGTCTGAAACCTCGTTCGGTATTAAAGGTTTCGGAGAGGTCATTTCTTACCTTGACGGAGCTGCATGTATTGGTCAACGTCATCTTGCAGAGCCTTATCAACTTTGCAGGTATACCGAACTCAGACATTGTTGCGTACAGGCAATCCGGATTCGGGCTATCGAACGCAGCTTTGTAATCAACAGAGAGATAATGGGTGTCGATTTGATTTTCGTGGGTTTTCTCCAGGATTTGGCGTAGTGTAAAAATCCGGTCTATGGTGGACTTGCCAGGACGAAAGCCACACTGATAAGGTCCAATCAGTGTTTTGGTATGCGGCTTCAATCTTTCACACAATACGGTCGAAAGAACCTTGTATGCGATGGAAATAAGACTGATACCTCGGTAGTTGGCGCAGATTGTCGGGTCTCCTTTCTTAAGTATAGGACAAAGTACACTGAGATTCCAATCGTCGGGCATGCTTTTCGCTAACCATACTTTGCTGATGAGTTGATGCATGCACCTTATCAATTCACCGCCGCCGGTTTTAAACAATTCAGCAGCCAGGCCGTCAGCACCTAAGGTTTTGTTGTTTTTGAGTCGCTGGATAGCAACTTTAACCTAGTCATGGCTAGGTGGTGGAATTTCCACTCCATCATCGTCGATTGGTGGTGTCAGACTGCATTCTCCAAGGGCGGAATTGTTGGTATCATCGCCTGCAAGCAGATTGGAAAAATGCTGTCTCCATAATTTCAATGCGCACTGCGTATCTGTAACCAGATCACCATTCTCATCTCTACAAGTGGATGATAGCTGTAAATTTTATAGCTGTAGCTCAAATATATGCCTCTTAATAGAGTTTCACTTTAGGGAGTTGTATGGGAGGTGGGCAAAGGGCGAGGCCGATCTTTTAAAGTTTTGTGTGGTGTGTTATCTTTATAAAATAATGAAGCATGCCAAATTTCATGTTCCTATGACAATTCCTTCTATTTTTCACCCTCATCCCATAGACATCGTTACACAGTGTGACGCCTACTTTTCTTACAAATACCTAAATTACCTAAAATACCAAAATTCAGTTTTGTAGCTTAAATATAAGCCTCTTTATAGAGTTCTCATTACTGCGGTTGGAATGTAAGCGTGGATTTAATCCTTTTCAGCCCATTTCCCAACTTTCAAATATCGAATTTCATTAAGATAGCTTCAAAATTGCGGCTGTAATCGTTTCCACAGATAGACGAACATGGCTAAATCAACTCAGGTGGTGATCCTGATCAAGAATATATAAATACTTTTCTATGCCTACCAGGCCTCTTTATGGGCCTTATTTCATTGGGCTTTATTATTTCATAATGAAATAAGTCTTCGGAAAAAAATGAATTATCATGACACGAATGAATCACAGAAAAGTGGAGTGCAATTCGCAAAATTTTACAATTTAACATTTGAAGAATTGCCTAACTAGTGGTACTTTCGAACTGGAATCGAAAATATTTTAAAGTACTCGTACTCAAAAAAGGACAATGCACCTAATCAAACTCGAATTATTTCATGTTTTTCGGTTTTTACAAAACTAAATATAAATCAAACCGTTCTCCTTGGAGTCGTATATCTCCTTTATGGTGACTTTCCTAACGGTTTTTGAAGATCATATTAGTGACCTTACGGTAAGATGTTCGAATGGGTGATTTGAACAATAACTTATATGTTTTTCATAAGTCCCAACTTGTTCGTAGCATTTGCCAACGCTGTTATCTCGCCTGTGTGCACAACTCTATTCCCACTTTTTTCCTCCTTGCTCGATTTCTTCTTTATTAGCAACACCGATATTCTATACAGATGCAATGTCCGGGTATCTCTCATCATACTTTAGTTTTTCTATCTATTAATAATGAACCATTACGTCAGGAAGAATAATTTGAATATAGGAACTATAATGGCATTAATTACTGAACTGGAATTCTGTTGCTTCGATGATATTTGTAGAACTTGCAATACTGATTTGAAGCTTGATATTCTGAACCAAACTTTTCAAAGTTTATTTTCTTTTGTTCCTGTGTCTGGGGTTGGTATGTTTCAGAAAAATAATAACTTCATGAAATCAAATGCTATCGTTAATGCTAAATCGCTTCGGAATTTGGCGTTTAAAGCATATAAGAAAGATTGTTCTGATCACAATGAAGGGTTTATTGTAAATTACGATTCACAAAACAAGAGATCGACTAATTCAAAAATACTTGATGGACTTGACAACATAAACTCATCAAACTGATGGCTCCAGCAATTTTGATAATTATTTTTCTTTTCGCAATGTTTATATTGATCAACTATCACTTGCCTTGATAAAAGTTAAGTCTAATGCGGTTGATCATGACAATCTGCCCATAAAGTTTTTGAAGTTGATTTTTTGAATATGATGCTTTTGGTTCAGAAATTAGCAAGGGTTGTTCCTATCAAGAAGCGTGGGGATTCCAGTTCGATTGACAACCTAAGACATATTAGTGTTCTGCCTTTCTTTATCGAAGGTGGTTGAAAATCTCATTAAACACCAAATTATAAGTCATGTCAATACCAAAATCCATGGTTTTCAATATGATTTCCGAAACGGTTATAATTAGAAGACCTCACTTCTGATTGGTCTTACTGACTGTATCAGGAAATGCTTCCAAGATAATGATTCCAAGGTTTGCATTTTTTTGTCTTAGATTTAAACAAAGCTTTTGACAGCATAAATCACTGTACTTTGGTCGAGAAAGTACAGTGATTTATGCTGTCTTCCTCTCATCTTGTAAGCTAATTTCATCTTATCTATCTAAGCGCAAACAATTTCTTTCATGCAATGGTAACACCTCTGAGTTGCTCGATGTTACCTGCGGCGTAACATCCTCCATCTCCGTAACGTTTACGACAGGCACCTACCTTTAACTTCTTTAATTTAGGGAAAGCTGATATTTAATTTTTAATTTTAAGATTATTTGCCTTTATTTTTCTTTAACTTTATATAGATATTTAACAATAATTTATTACTCGCACTACTATGTAATTTTGGTTTAATTTTGGGCTATAAAGTTACAATGAATTCAATAAATAAAAAAAAAAATAAATTCATTGTTTTTCCGTTTATTTCTGTACTAACTTTCTCCATGTTAGTATGTATATCTATCAAAAAGACAAATAATAAAATTACAACTCTAGTGCTTAGATAATTAATTTTTAACGCAACAGATGCTAAAATTTTCAACTGTTCCCAGCTATAAACTTTTATTAAACATTTCATTTATTAATATTGCATTTCTTTTTTTTTTTGTCTTGCTTATCGCTCCCTATGCAAACTTATTATTCATTATTATTAATTCAATTAAAACTAATTAATTCAATTCCAAACTTGGCTAAATGAAGGAAACAGCATAAAACCGAAGGTCAACCAACAATTTGTTGGTTTTGCTTTTGCGCTATAAGATTTTAAGTTTGAAATATATGCTCTGTTAAATGTTTTATAATAACAAAACTGCCAACACTGAAACTCAGGACATTATTCCAAAAAAATGAAAAAATTAATTAGATATTTTAAAATAAACAAATATTAATTTTCTAATGAGTGCTGCAAACTGCAAAATTTTTTATTGTTTTTCAAGAGTTGAATTTTTTGCAAGTTTAAAACGAAAAAACACAAAAACCACACACAAGGACATTCACACGCCACTGGCTACTACAAAATACGTTCGTTTGCCTCCTCACTTCCTTCTTTTGTTTGACAAATTTTCACAGTTTTAAGTACGTATTTAAAAATTTGCTCATCCGCAGTTGCGGCACTCGGCGAAACATGTCATCATCTCAACTTAATTTCTAAATGTTGTTGTTTAAGCATTTTTTCAACGCGTACCAACACAGCAACAACTACAACAGTACAACAACAACAGCAACAATAACAACAACGACAACGACAGTGAAAAAATCACTATTACCACAGATTCTTACCGAGCCTCCCAGACACCCTACAGCCAACCACAAAACACGAACATGACCGTTTGACCCAATTTCAGGCGTTGAGTAATGAGCGAATTTTATGCACAAGAACACAAAATGAGGAAGATTTGATGGGAAAACAAAATGGCCAAATATGGATTAAGATGTGAGAATAAAAAAAACACACAAAAAAACCAAGTATGTAGATAAGTGATAATAAATGTTTTTAAGTTGTATCATATTATTTTTGTTTTTATAAAAGCATTAAGGGACTCACCAGTAGCAGGATACGTAGGAGCAGTCGGCGATTTTCGGGAATAACAGATCGGTTGTCATCTTGAACTGGAGCACGGAGTTTGACGTTGGGGATGTTTACGATGATGTTGCAAGAAGAACAACGGTGTTGACGACGACGTTAATGTTGACGTTGAAGGCAGAAAGAGGCTGCCTATAGGGGTGCCGACTACTTGCTGCGCTGGGCCAAGGATTTATCACAAAATATTATGTTGGAGCACTGTCAGGAGGCAACGACAAAGAGAAGAGTGGATAGGGGACAAGTTTGTGGCGCCGTTTTTATTGCGTTTGCATTGAAAAGCTTTCAACCGATGCGATTTTAAAAAAATCCGAACAGAGAAACTGATTTGGCAAAGGCTAACGTATCGTGCATCAAGATTATGTGTCTCGAGCACTGCCAAAGCCGTGGCAACAGGAAGTGGGTTACCGTGTTCGACTCACGTCGCTGTTCGTTCACAAATACACATTCGAGCCGGAAGCGCGACTTGCTTTCGATAGTCAAGTTTTTCGTTTCTGAATCTTGTTTGACTTTGGAAGAGTGGATGGGGGGCGCGAGATGAGAGCGTGAGAGTGATGCGAATGCAACACTCGTGGAAACGAATACTGACCGAGTTTAACAAAACACTTGCTTTCCCGCTTACTCGAATGTCTGCCGTCCTCTTCGTAAAGATTTTTTTAAATATTTCCTTGGGGATGCTTTTCAAGTCAGTTCAACGCAACTTTATTTTCACTTCTTTCAACTTTTTCTCTTAAATAATGCGAAATTTAAAAGGCACCGAAAATGAAATTAAATAATAAAATCATTAGTTTTATTTAGTTTGAAATGCACACTAGATAACGCTTTATATTATTGGTTTAATGGTTACTTTTGGTATTGTGCTAATTTTGCTTATTCGTAAGATTGTTTCTTTTCATCTTTGATGTTGTGGTTGTATAGAAAATTGTTGTTGTTGCTGTTGCCCTAGTACAATTCTGTACGTAACGTATTTTCACAAGGACGTCCGTACGCGTTCCCGGTTCTGCATCAACTAAGAGAAACAGTTGCTGCGATGCCATTTAAAAAGCGTTCCATGAGATACATTAGCTACCTATACAGAGCTGCCGTCAATTGCAAGAGCGCGCACTTTACAGCGAAAGCATAATGCCAAACAGCATGTTGGAGCACAATTGGGGGATGGCTGGTTTAGTGAAGTCATAGTATCACAAACAAATATAAATGGTTGTGTATTCAATCCTGGAATTGGTTAAGCCACCTACCTGCAAGAGATTCAAAACAATGGGTCCTAATTCAAATTGTAATTGTGAAGTGCACAATTGGAAGACATTTCTTCAATTTGAATCGATTAAACAAGGTACTTGTATTTGCTTCTGGCCTTAAACGTAACATTCTGGTCATTTTTACAAACGGTATTTCAGTTTTAAATATATGACTCGGTTATCTCTTCATTGGTTAACCATCTTAACGCTGCTACTAGCGTTTTGTTTGCTGAGAGTCAGTTTTCGTTCTCTAGGTTGCTGCAACAACATAAACAGAACCTTACTCAATTCCACAAAAACTGAAGGTGGCCTGCAACGACACACATGATTGTGACAAACTTACCTCCAACAGGGTGGCATCGACGGTTGACCAAAGGTGTTTAATCCATTGCTTGCCCTTCTATCGCCTGCACCATGATAGAAGGTGTTGTGAGCTTTCAACTAATTCAACTAGCAGCAATCTCATCTGGCAAGAACTCTGCTCTGGAATTTTCTTGCTCATTTCATGTGTTTCCTGCGCAATGTTTTTTGCTTCGGTCCTGTGCTCTTCAAGCGACAGACACTTGGTGGACACAGAACGGGGCTGTGTAAATGTGTATTTGTGAAAATTTGTTTTTGTCCATGCATGGGCGCATGTTTTTGGATTTTCAGAGAAAAGCTTTACTCTTGCAGGTAAAAGAGTTGGCTCAGCATTTGTTGACACATAAATATGAGGCACTCAAGATTTTCCTCGCTTTTCTTTTTATTTTGCCTTTGGGAGAAAAGGCGCAACTGGTAAAAAGAAATTCGTGGGCTTGAATAAATAATACATAAAAATAAAAAAAGCAGCGGTTAATAGGTGGAAAAGTCAAAATGATTGGTTGGTCGGGTTATGACATGTCTGCGGCCCAAGGCAGCAAAAATTGGCAATTGAAGAAATTAATTAGAGCATTGCAGAAAATGTTAGTAAGACAATTTGTTGTTATTATAAATGTCCGGATTCAACTACGTAGGAATTACTTACGAGCTAAGCTAACGACTCACTTGATTTATTTACACATTACTTAACGCAATTTTAATGAAATTGTTGTTATTATTTCACTATTTTTTAACATATGTTTGTGTACGAAAAGTTTCGTTTTTGCACTGGCTATCTTTTAATTTTATAATTAGTGTGCTGAACAGCTGATTTTGACATTTCAAATTAAGCTCAACAACGAATCGCTGGTCTTGTAAACGAGCTTTTGTTTATTTATGTAGCATATATTTAGGCAGTTTCATTTAAATGTTAACCACTTGTAAGAAATCAAAATGCAGCTGACGTCTAATCGTTTATTTATGGTTTTTATAAGAAATTTAAAACTATTGCTACGGAAAATTTGTTTGCTTTGTGTGTTTTTTATTCATGAAAACTTCATTATGATGAAATAAATTAAATAAGTAAGTACACTGAATACTTTGAACACTGACAGAGGATTTGTAAAAACTGAGAACATGAAAATGTTTTTACATTCAAATTCAAGCTTTTTTTACACATCAAATGCCACATTTTATAAATCAAAAGTAATTTTTTTAAACTCTAAATTCAGCTTTTAAACACTAGCCTTGACCAATGATAAAGTTCAATTTTTGGTGTAGAAACTTGAATTTTATATTTAAAAAGTTGGATTTAAGTGTAAAAATTTCTTCTGTTAAGTGAATAACATGTATATCAAATAAATGTATCACAATAGAAAAATTACACTGTTTTCTCAAATATGTATATTTTTTAAAAACTCATGTTAAAAAATCCATAACCTTCCCAATAAGCCAAAAAACTGACTGATCCGGCAAAACGGAGCTAAAACCGGACGTGCCCGCTTTGCTGGTATGAAAACGGCATGTACTCGTACCTTCAATTAATGCTTTTACAGATTTCTGCTTGATAACTGTTTTTTAAGGTAAAAAAGCATAGTTGGCATATAAAATTGTTTTGTTTGAACACTATTTTCAGTTTTAATATGATGTTATAAAATAATAATATATAATAATAATATGTTCAATTATGTAGTGAAATATAATAAGATATATAAATATACTTAGAAACAGTTCGTTTTAATGTTTTTTTAAAATGTACGTTTTAATGCCAACAAAGCGGTACGTTTGTGTTCCGTTTTGCAGGTATATTTATGGACCATCTTTCCTGCGTAGTAACGGATTTTCATTTTCAATGTAAAACGTACCGTTCTCATGCCGTTTTCGGTAGCAGAAACGTATGTACACACACGACTATGCGGTTGTAAAACGTTCCGTTTTCAGACCGAATGGTTTTTTGGGTTTCTATTCTTTATCAAGGTATATTAATAAGGTATGCTACATATAATGACAACTAAAAATAAGCATGCGAGTATTGGTCATGCGAGAAAATTTTGGTTGCAAGTTCAGTACTTTTTTGTTTTTTAAAAAAAGTTTGTTTTTGAAAAAAAAGGCACAAATGCGTAGGATTGCATACGTTACATACCACTCATAAGACGGTATTCAAATTTCAGAGAGGAGATAAAATAATAATACTCGAAGAAATTTTTCAAGTAAAATTTGAGTAATAGAGAGTAGCAAAAAATTACATCTTGCTTATTCTTCTGCTCGCTCGTGCTGGAAAAATGTGTAAAGAAACGTCTGCTCTGTGGGCAGTCTAAGTCTATCTCTCTGCCAAATTTGGTTCAAGTAATCGGAAAAATTTTCGGAGATGTGTGATTATACTCTATACAATTTTACTCTTTCTGTAAACTATCCTCGCACAAATACCAAAAAAATAAAAAGTGGAAAAACCAACGAGTACTATGTGATTTTTATATATGGGCATTTCCAAACTGGCGTTATGTACGTTTTGTACGAAAAAATTAAAAAAAAAAATGAAGTTTTAAAAAGGTTTTTTTTATATTTACGAAGTAATTAAGTAGCACTATATTAAGTAAAAAAAAATATAACAATAGACTCAAAGAATTAAAAGATATCAGCAAAAATATGCCCTGGCGTGATGTTACAAAAAACAGAAGTGGTTTTCGATTTAGTTTAGAAAGTTTGCAAAACTCTGCGAATTGGGCAAGACTATTTATACAAAACTTTATTTGGAAGAATTTACAATAATATAAGTTTATTTGCTAGTTATCAAATTACAAAATCTCTTCTCCGTTTTGTTTTTTTTATTAGGCTTAGTCATCTGGAGTGACGTTACTGGCGTTACGTTACTTAAATTTCCATCGGAACATTTTAATTTAAAATTTGTTCAAAAAAATATTTGACGTAAATACAACATAACGTTTAGCTATTATAGCCTGTTTCAAAAGAGAAGAACATTTTCGCGCATGTTTGAGAATAAGAAAATAATTTTGAGAGCGTTCTTCATTCTGATTGGTCGACATTGAAAAAGAAATTGAATATTCTCTGAGCAGAAAAAAAAATTAATGTATATTCCTGAATTTTGTTGTTCATCGCAACTGCGCTGAGAAAGTACTGAATTTTATTTTTCAAAATCAATCAATCAAAATTGAAAAACAAGGGGGCGTCAAAAAATAGTTTGTTAGCCAAAATTTCACTTCACAATTTTTTCTTCAGAAAATAATTTATTTTTGATGTAATTTGTATTTGATTTCTCTTTCAAGATGTAGGTTTCTGCAGGCCGTCGGTGCAACACCGTACTTGTGCGATCATGTTCTGAATGTTTGCGCATTTAAATATATAGAAAAATAGTAAAAAAAGCGCTCAAAAAAAGCATAAAGTTCAGCGAACAGTACAAAAAGTGCAAGAAATTACGCTCTAAAAAATTGTCTAGCTTTAAAAACAATTTCTCACTGCGAATCGAAAAATGAAACTAAAAAATGTTCTTCTCTTTTAAAACCGGCTATATGTATTAAATTTTTTTAACTCCTACCCCATCGACTCCGAGAAGTTGGAAAAAAATTCCACTAAAATACCTGCAAACAAATTCAGTAACGAAATCAGGCAAATTTCCTGTAATGTGGCTTGAAGTTACTCACTTTTAAAATTTAATATAAAATTAACGGTTGTTCTTCTTAACGATTTTTTTTATAAAATTTACTTAACTTTATTAGAATTTATTAAAATGCAAAATTTCACGCACTTTTGAACGTCAGCGTAGAAAAAATAGTACGAAATGTTTTTTTGTCTGGCGTGACGTTACCTCAGAATATCATTAAAAGCAAATCAAAATTTTACCGTTAATTGATATTTTGTTCCTCTTATGCATTTATTTTGCGGTTTGTTGTTGTAGCAAAAGTTGTGCATACGAATGCAGTTGAACAATTACTCTCAGAAATGGAAATTATAAAGAGAAAATGCTCATATAAATAAACAAAACTGACCAAAACTTTAACTTTAACTTGGTAGTTAAACTCCCCGATATCTTGCCATCGCAACATGGGAAAAATTTGAACTCTTTAATAAAATTAATTTTGAATATTTCTCTTTAACAAATGTTAAATGTTAAAAACAAATGTTGGTTAACTTTTAATTTTTTAGTCACGGTAGACTTTTCTGCGGAAATGCCCATATTTAAATAAGAAAAGAAAAGCATACACTGAAGAGCAACACTGTAACAATAATACTGACAATAAGCCTTGTGGCAAAATATTAATTTTATTTATTAAATTTTTTGTAATAAGCATTGAGTTAATGCTTTTACAATGTTTAATTTTAATAATTTAACAAAAAATTATTATTTTGAAACTAGAAGTTTAAAAAAATTATAGAAAATTTGGTACAACTTGATTGTTTTAGTTTTGCACCATATAAGACAAATGTTATATTTTTGTAAATTTCAATAATTTGTCCACAATCCCGATTTTTTTAAGCTCTTAAAACCAACATACTTCTGTTAAACTTTGTGGATGAAATCTGCTGATATGGCTTACCATTTTTCTTCAAGCGCTCTCAAAGTTCTAACATGCCTTTAGATGAATTATAGTAATTTGCTAGTTGCTGTTAAAAAAAAACTTTACGGGTTTTCTGTGGGATTAATATCCGGGCTGCTCCATTATTTTTAAATCCTGGGCTTTTAGTCAATTTCGCACTAATTTTGAAACGTGCTTGGGATCATTGTCTTGTTGTAAAATGATTCTTTCTCTTCGCAAGGGCAGCATATTCACGGCAACTGGCAAATTAGTTTGTTAAATGCTTACGTACTGCTCCTCGTTCATCTTGACGTCGGTTTTCACAACAGGACCGACTCCAAAAGGTGAAATACAGCCCCAAACCATCAAACAGCCACCTCCGAATTTAATAGTTTTTTAATTGGCGGGGTTGAAGTAGCCCTGTTGTATTTTACTAGCACCAAAAACGCCCATTTGACTGAAATCTGTTCATTTTGGTCTCATCGAACCAAATTACCTTTAATAAATTAAGGTGCTTTTACAGTGTGCAAAAAATTAAAAAATACATTTTTTTTTATTTTTATATTATTGTTCTTTAAGATCTCAAGAATACGTATACAAAATTTAAGAAAAAATATCAAATAAATAAAAAGATATAGCTAACATTCATTATATTCGTATGTCGCGCATTTATTCATATATTATCGTCCATAGAAGAATATCTAAATGCGTGTTTCTCGAAACATGTTTTTTCGAATTAGTTTCTAAGATATCTCGAGTTCTCCTTGATCGATTTCGATGAATCTTCATTCATTGTGATCTTCATAAACTCTGTTAAGCAGTCCTATAAAAAGCCGAGAAACTTTTATATTTTGTTTTTTTGCGGCTAAGAATTTTTGCCAAAAAGAGGGGTTTTTTGTAAATTTGTTTTTCAGCACATGCCATATGTTTACTTTTTTTTATTTTATTATTTGCGTAGGCAGAGTGCTCAACTACAACGCTTTACTGAATAATGCACTTTGATTTTTTACTTTCAGACGCCTTGAAAATGGTGGAGACGAGAAACCAACTTACATTTCAACGACCTCTAGAAAATAAACAACAAATACAAAAACAAAAAAAAACTTTTTTTTTTAAATCTTCAACTTTCACTGTACATAATGCAAATAAATTTGAATTAAATAATTTAATAATACTACACAGTAAAAAGTTTGAGGATAAATTTTATCTTTTTTATAACATTTCTGTAGTATACACTCGTTTTATTCCAAATTTATTATAAGTTTTATCCCACTCAATATTATAAAACTTGCATTTCCATTCAAACAGCTATTTTACTCCAAAATAGTATAAATTTTATACCATAAATTTATAAAAATCACATATATATTCCAGTCATACACACGAAAACCTCACGGAGCCACTCGGCTTTCACGTACAAGTCGAGTTTTCGAAGCTCCCGAACTTCAGCGATGCTAGCAGGCAATCAGTTTGCGTTTGTTCTTCAGTCAGTAATCATGTTATGCACAAATAGTTCCGTTCAATATTTTTTGTGCACACAGATTAAGACACAAATATTGCGCTTGAATTGGAAGCTCTGTCAACATGACTAAACATGCAAATTTCTGAGTACGATTTTTTACTCTTTATTTTTCCTGTCAAATTGTTTTTGAAAATATAAAAAAAATAATATATCATGGAATATATCAATTGAAATCTAAATTTTATTCCAGATTTATGACTTTAAATTTAACATATATTGATAAATTTAATGTATGTTTACAAATGTGCCACATATTTTTATACAATACTTCTATAAAATGTAACTAAATGTGGTTTAAAAATATTTTATACATTTGCTTATAAAAATATATTCCAACATGGTGTTAACACATTTAATACACTTTTCGGATAAAATCTATACCAACTTTGTATAAATTTTGTTTATACGATGTTATGGTATAAATTTTATAACATATTTGGAATTGATTTATATTTATACCAAATAGTATAAAATTTATCCTCATATTTTTTACTGTGTATGTAAAAAAAATTAATAAAAAATAGTATCTTAAAAAACGATTGAAAAATGAATATTTTACAAACACCCGCTCCCAGTCATCATTTTTCCAATCCTGATGAAGCTTTAAAAAAGTTTTTCTTGCTTAAATATTTTCGGTTGTCGAAACAGTCTTCGTTTTCTTCTCTTTTGCCTTATATCACGCTTCTTTTAAAGCCCGTTTTAACGTCCTCAAGACACTCACATTTTGGTGCAAAAGTGGCAATCCGTCTTTTGGCGTTGACAATTTATTGGCATTCCAAAAAGCCTTCCAATGTTTCTTACCTCGCGTTTTAAAATTTTTTTGGGTCTCCCGCCTTTGCAGCTTGTTGATCTTTCAAAATTGTTGTCTTTCATGAGCCGTAAAACCGATGTACGGCTTATAGCACCTTTATATATACACGCGCGGCTTGTCCTTTTTGCAAAAAAAAAAACAGTCAGTTGTTGTTAAATATTTCAACTAAGAGCACGCAGTTTTAAAAATTTTAGATAACTTAAAAACTCAAAACTCAGCAGTTGAAATTGAACGTTTGTTTAGTGGGTGCAAAACTGGAACAATAAAATGTATTCTTACTTCTTGTTTTTTGCTAAGTTGCAACATGTACATAATTCTTTTAAATTTAATTGCAAAAAATAAAATTAATAGAAATAATATATTACCATAAAGTTTATTATTTCAGTATTATTGTTACAGTTTTGCTCTTCAGTGTATTTTTCAAGAAAATTTCCTGAATCCTTTAAGGGGATAAACCCACTGAATCCTACTCTAACAAACACAAGCAATTTCATTAAAATCGGTCCAGACATTAAGTAGAAGTTCAGAGACATACACAACTACAGAAAAATTATGAACCTATGTATATAAAAAAAATCATCAGGTTTTTTGAACTTCCCAGCCAAATTTTTTCGTTAAACCTTACATGCATTTGATTCTAACATTAATTAGAAAGATTCTATTTAAGTGTTAATATCTTAGAATAAGATATAAATTATCATTAATAGCACTTAATCGTTTTCATGTGACAACGTTTTCGATTACCTCCAATTACATGCCAGTATAAAAGTAATGGCTTCTGTAAGCAAAAGAGTAATCACTGAGAGAAATTTTCTGAACTATTTTCTCGATTGATTCTTTGCCAAAATTATGCTGGGTGATTAAAGTGACTTATCATTTGAATACTTAAATAAAATTTTAATAAGGCTTGATTTACATGCATAACATTTATTACTGCCATAACTCGCGAATAAACACTAAAATAATTATATTGCTCTGTTCGCTACCTAACATTCATTCATATCATCATTTTTTTTAAATAAATTATTTTATTTAACTAAAATTTAGATTAAAAACGAAGTTGCCATGTAGCCACATCCAATGAAGTTCACTTCTTATCACGTCACACCCTCTTGACAAATGATAATTTATGTACGTCAGAACCATCTACAAAAGATAAATGTGAAATTAAAAAACATCTGAGATGTTTATTTTTAAAGTGGTATTAGTCACTTTGTTTTTTAAATCGAGATATGTAAAAACAAATATTTAAGAACACAAAAATATAGATACGTATAACAAAACATGTAATCGAGATATAAACAAAATTTCAACAGTTCTCAACATATTAAAGGCGCATTTTTTTTAAAATAAAGAGATACTGTTACATTGAAAGTAATGTAATTAAAATTAATTGTTATATTTTTGACAATTGACAAAGGTTTTTATATATTATAGAGATCTAGTGATAATGATAATGACAGGTTTTGACAATTTGTTTAAAGTTAAAATTTAAAACTTGCGAAACATTTAAAAAAAATTCTTCTTTGGTGTATTGTAAAGCACATATATATTTCCGCATTTATTTTACAGAATTGTGCTTTTAAACATTACAAAATGTGCGGACTGCAAAATAAATGATGAGTTAGTATAGAAAACAACAAAACAATTGTCTTGTCTAGATTGTACAAGTTTTATTCATTTAGTTAATATTGAATTCTATTAAAGTGGTTGTGAAATTTCCATAAAAAAATAAGCACGACTTTTTTCCTGAAGTTACACAACCGTACAACCGTATAGAGACATTTCTAATAAAAATACACTTAAAAATACTAAAAACTTGAACATAGTGTCAAGCAGAATAATTAAAAAAGAACACACTTACATCAATGTTATGATTGTTTTGAACTTATTGTTATATATTAGTTTTTTTTACATTTTTTTTTGTTTTATTTTTAGCTTAATTGATATACTGTGGCGAACAGAACAGAATACAAATGAATGAAAATATTGAATTTAGTTATTTGTTTATTTCATAACTCATTCATAGATATTTTTCATGCACAATATATTGCTGGCAGGTTC
The DNA here is from genome assembly GCA_958299015.1 of Tetanocera ferruginea. Classification (NCBI taxonomy): domain Eukaryota; kingdom Metazoa; phylum Arthropoda; class Insecta; order Diptera; family Sciomyzidae; genus Tetanocera; species Tetanocera ferruginea. The sequence continues at coordinate 2,027,548 of OY282640.1, read as the reverse complement.
AAAGTTAACTATTAAACGGTTCTCTCAGAGAAAACAGAAAACCGATATTGTTATCTAAATATTATACGGAACAATATGCCGGGTATCAAAATGACCGACACGTGGCTTAATAATCTATAACAGCACATTACATAAAAAAAAAACAAATAAAAATAAATGTTTGTCTTATTGCATATCCGCAAAAGTCAAGCAACAACTTTACATTTTTACAACAACTGATTACACGAGTATTGAACTTAGTTTATTGAACAAAAATAAAACAAGTCCCGGTTATCATATTTCTGTTGAAAAGCCGGCACAGCTATTTTCATTATCATTGTTGAAATCATCAACATCCTTGAATAAAAATTTGCCCTTCTAAAATACAAAAGAATATAAATTATTTCCAAGTTTGTCTAAATATGTTATTTTTTAAAAATTTATGGTGTATTTTTTATTGTATTAGAAAAAATAATTTTTTCTTATCTTAATCTTAAATATTTATAAGAATTATTTTCAGACTAACTAAATTAAGCAACCTTCACTTGTTTTAATGAAAACATTTTGGAGTATCGGCTGTAGCCTGATTCATGACATCACATTTGATCACGATCAAATCGTCATCGATGTCACGATGACATCACGATGACGTTAAAGTCGCCTTGACGCAAGTTATCAATAAAAGTTTTTAAACAACATATTTCAAATTATTTCCTTCGTTATAAGTAAAACACATTCATATCTCGCTTACGCTGTTGTTTCATTACAATTTGCTACATTATCTGTCATTTCGAAATTAAATTAATTTCAGTTGATAACATGTTTCTTGATATTTTACAGTTTTTTTTTTTTTTGTTTTTAATCAATTACATTTCAATGTAAGCTTTTAATAAAATCTAAACCATAACAACCTGAAAAATTTATTTTTTCCTTGTACTCAATCAAGAGTACGATTAGTTATTTATTTCAGTTTTCATGTTTTTTGTTTTTGTCGTTTGGCGTATTGTTTGCATTAAAAACGATCGCATTTTTAATCACAAAAATGTTTGTGTGTATTTTGATAAGGCAGAAAAACAAAAATAAAAAAAACTCCTTGCCAGCTGATTTGGTTTTTTTTTAGTATGTTTGTTTGTTTTTCATTTTCATACTAATCTGTCTTAAGCAAAAGAAATAAAAAAATAACAATCTGATCGAAATAATAAAAACATTTATAGAACATAAAGCAAAAAGTACGATATTGCGGAATGTAGTATTTATGAGTGTAAACAAAATCAAAATAACCGTTTAATTTTAACATATATGGGTCTGATGGTATAGCTCTGATCTGTTATCTTAAGTGAAGACTTTTTGAGATAGTGATTGTTTCAAAGTAAACGCACCATCATGGCAGATAAAACCAACCACAATCAACATTGCAGATTTTATGGTATTGGAAACAATGTTATCATCAGTTTGTCAGTCTTTACAGAAGATCACCGGACACATTGTACAGTATGCGCTCAATTTAATGAACTCGTTTATAATATCAATAAATAATTTATTTATAAAGCTTTAAGTAAAAGCTAAAGTATGAAATACTTGTAATACTTAAAAAAGGGTCTTCTTTCCATAAATTAATTTAAACAAGTCTAAAGTCGGTCTAGGCCGACTATGAAATACCCTAAACCCACTTTTCAAAAAAAAAAAAAAAAAATTAATTGTAAATGGGCGTGTCCGTGGGCGGATGAAGTCCATTTTTCCAAACCATCTTTGTCTTGTCATAAAAAACATACGTGCCAAATTTTAGCTCTGTAGGTTAAACACATGCTTATTTATTGCGTTTTCAATTTTTGGGTTGTATGGGAGATAGGCGTGTCCGTGATCGGATGACGTCCATTTTCCGAAGACATGTTTGTGTTGGTATGAAACACATACATATCAAATTTTATTGTTGTAGGCTAATTATGAGCTGAGCTATGCAGTTTTCAATTTTCGCGTTGTATGGGAAGTAGGCGTGTCCGTGGGCGGACGATGTCCATTTTTCAAAACCATCTTTTTTTTGTTTTAAAAAACATACGTGCCAAATTTTAGCTCTGTAGGTTAAGCAGAGGCTTATTTATTGCATTTTCAATTTTTGGGTTGTATGGGAGGTGGGCGTGTCCGTGAGCGGATGACGTCCATTTTTCAAAGACATCTTTGTGTTGGTATAAAACACACACATACCAAATTTTGTTGCTGTAGACTTATTATGAGCTGAGTTATGCAGTTTTAAATTTTTGCGTTGTATGGGAGGTAGGCGTGTCCGTGGGCGGATTCCAAAAATATTCAATAGTGCAGATCCGTGGGTACATGTGACCATGTGTACAAAGTTTCATCCAATTATCTCAACTCCTTCTTCTTATCCTGTGTATACGGACAACACACAGACGGACGGACGGACGGACGGACGGACATAGATAGCTCGACTCACGTGGTGACGCTGATCAAGAATATATATACTTTTCTATACCGGACTCGCTTCGTTCTATGCGTTACAAACGTTTGCACAAAGTTAATATACCCTGACCTTTCAGGTTTAGGGTATAAAAATTGCAATCAATTGCTCAGAAAGATCGCTGTTGTACAAAGTGTACAGTTCTTTTTATTAATGTTCGGAAATAAAATCCACATTTTCTTAATTCTCCGGAATTTTTTCCAAATCATGAAAGGATATAGACTAAATCATAAAAAGTTCTTTGAAAAATTATTTTTGTTCTATTGAAAAAAATATAATTTTTTAAAAACTTGTGAAGAGATCAGTTTTTCCTATTTTTCGCAATTTTCAAACGGAAAAAAATTGACAGAGTGTGGAGAAAACCATTCTAACTCTTGAAGTAAATACTCAAGACATAGTGAAAAGTCAAGACAAGAACCATTTGTCTCGATTTTGATATGAACATTTTTTAGGTGCGTTAAAAGAATCTTAGTTCTGTTTAGAAATACGTATCCCCAGCTGGATACGTATCTGTTAGATAACGCGTAATTTATTAAGAGCGCTCTTGTGATTTCCGTCCCTGCTCTACAAAATATACATACAAATGTTATTACATTTGTTGTAACGGTGAGCAAAACCTGGCGAGTTCTTGCCTATCTGTGGGATTTGGCATACTTGTGTGGCACACATTGTTTGTCTATACAAAAAATGTATTGTTCAACTGCTCAAACCCATAAGGCAGAAACACATAGAAGACTTCGAGACTTTTGAGCAGGAGCGCAACCAGGAATTTGGTTTTGGGGGGAGTTTTATCAAATGTAGAACTTATATATAAAAACAATTTTACGTAACTACAGCGGCTGAGTTGTAGCGGTTAGTGCGTTAAATTTTTGCACTAATAGTTTTAAATTAAAACGGTCACTGGCAGGACATTCTATCCGTACAGAAGGTGAACAGCAGTGGAAGCGGTCGTTTTAAAATGAACTGGCTTCAACGTTTTTTAGGATCTGTTCGGCCAAAATATTTTGCGGGTCCCAAAAAGGTCAGCAAAAATTCAATATTTTTCTACCCACACATTCAGAAAAAAATACCTTTCTCCGATAAAAAATATCTCTATTTTCGATAGTTCAATTAGAATAAATTTTCACATTTTCAAATAAATATTTCTTCACTTGTGGGAAATGGAAATATTTCAATGTCTCTAATAATGAAAAGTATTTTTCTAGCTCATTTATAAAGAGAAATTTAAGGAAAATGAAAAATTTTTACTAAATTTTTATAAAAAATTCATTATGCGAAGTATTTTCTTCAATAAAATTAAATCTTTTTTCAAAAATAAAAAAGTCTTATTCTCTTAAAACGATATATTTTTATATATTTATTTTTTTCATGGAAGCTTTTTATAATTTTTAGGGATTTTTTAGTACCACATTTAGAGAAAAGCATTCTCTGGAGCAAACTCTATAACATATTTCTCTAAATATTATCTCTTTTTACTTATTCCGAGAAACTTTTTACTGAGTGCAGTGAAAATTTTTCATCCATACATCACTTCGTTGTAAAAATACCCAATTGGCTGGCACTAGCTTTAAAATTCGTCCTTTAGTGAGCACTAATTATGCTCAATTCCGAAAGTAAAAACCGCTAAATTTCTGACACCTTGGGATGAAAAACAAAGAGTCTGAATTTGAAAAAATCGTTTGGTATTACTTGACCAATGCGCAAATGCTGATGAAAACGAAATTATATATTTTTAACGATAGGTCCTTCCTACACTTTTCCAAAATCGGTTAATATTTGCGCAATTTTGAGAGATTTTCATGAAACTGATTTTGAAAATCTAATGGAAGATTATGAATAAGGCGTCTTACTATATTATGTCACTGGATGGGCGAACAGAAGAAAAATTAAACCAACATATTTTTACCTTATAAGCCATAATTCCTTAATATCGGATAATATTTAAAAATTAAGAGAAATTTTATGAAACGGATTTTGGAAAAAACGATGGAAAATTAGAAATTGTAAATTTTTTTCTCCACTTTCGGAAGTCAATCGGAATTATTTTTATAATAAATCAGATGACTTCACTATAAACTTAATTCTGTAGAGTTTGTGTTATCGATGTTTAAAAAATACTTTAAAAAAGTACGAAAAATAACAATTTAACGGGAAATTTCGTTGATTTTTTCTAGTGGCGAGTGACTCAACCGATTTTCCTCAAATTTAGGTTTTTTTACTATATCTTACTTTTGAATTAATTTGTTTCCAAATATTTCAAGTTTCCTCCATGCTAGAAGTTGAAAAGATTACTCAAATCAAAGTATTGCCAACAACCCTTCAAGTGGTCAGAATCAGAATAAAACAAAAATTAAGCATGTGTAGTAAGCCGGATCGAAATTGAAATTTGACTAGACACTGACTTAAAAGTTAGAGGGACTCTTAAAAACAATTTCTGTATACTTTTGTTTGGATCGGAGAAATCTCCATGGAGCGGTTTTGGTTCTACTGAACGTCTTTTCTGCAGAAAACGAATTTTTTTGCATAAACTTTTTTCTTCAGAATGCATACCCATAATAAGCAAAAAACCAAAGATTTTCATGGTACACTAAAAAATTTTGGAAATTTTTTGTGTTTACAAACTCTATTGAGCGCCAGATAGCGCTCCAGTACAAAATTCATGATTTTGGAATATTTATATTTTTTAACACTTATAAAAAAAACGCATTTTTCATAGTACTCAGTTTTGATTAAAAAACACCATACGATATACTAAAAGAAAGAAGAGCTCAGTACTTTTCCAATAATCTTAAATGCATTTGAATATCAAGAAAAATAAATTTTTTATAGGTGTTTAAAAAAAATATTTTCTAGTTTTTAAGAGTACTTCTTACTTTTGAGTCGGTGTCCGGCTCACTTTTTTTTCTCCATACAAAATCGATCCGGCTTAATGTGCAGTCTGAAGGAATAAAATATGACTAATTTAGCAGATTATACATCAACCAGAATCGATTTGAAATATACATGTGGGGTTTTCACTCATTTCATAAAACGTGTGATTGCTTTTCATGTGACTCACTTTGATTGAATACTATTTTGCTTGGTACTATAATAATTTTGGGTGGGGGTGGGGGGCTATTTAAACCCCGAAATCCCCCTTTGGTTGCGCTTATGCTTTTGAGGCATGCTTTTTGAAACACATAGCAATCATGCATGTGTTGCATGAAATACGAAGAAAAATGCCAAATATAAACAAAATCGGCTGTTTCCTAGCTGCCAATGCCTTGATGATTGAGATAAGTTCAAAGATCGCCAACTTCAAGCATGCATAATGATGCTTGATGTGTGCATGCTTTCTTTATGCGTTACCTCATAAGCTTACCTGTTTTTGAATTAAACATCAGATGCTTTGATGCAAGCATGCCTTCCGACTGCAAATGCCGTGCACAGTTGAACGTAGTTTTTTAAATAGTCAGATTATAACCCAGTGGTCTAAATTCATGTTTTTTATATTTAATTATACTAAAAAATTTTTTAAAATAATGTTTTTAACTCAAGCAATAAAAAATTAAATAAAGCATATACTTAGTTGCACATGTTAAATAAGTTAATTAAATAAGATATTAATTATGTTATTAATAAGTTTTATATTTAAAACTCCGCGAACAAAGCGGCCGTAAGTCTTTTAGTTCATTTAGTTAGTTTTTTTTCTTACCATTTCAATACAGTAGCGTAGACATAAGAAGTATTTTCATGGACTCAAACCATTGTGTGTTATTGCGTTGAGTCTTTTTTTCTCGTTAGGTATTCAAGTTCGTTAAGTATGTTAGATCTTTATGTATTTTATTCATTTTTAAACGACACCTGTTTTTAAGTGAAATAAACGAAAATGCAAAAAGAATTTGCACGGGCTGAAACAATTGCTAGATAAATCATTCGCATTCGTTCATTTTTATTTGACTCAGCAAAAAATTAGCAAATGAACTAAAAGAACAAGAACCTACGAACTAGTTAACATAGTTCATGAGTGGGAATCGTTCAATTGAACTAGTTCGCTCGTTAACTACCCAAGTCTAATCATCACTCCTTGTTAAGATGACTTAAAATGATGTTGCATGACCTACTAATTGAAAACTGCAATAAAACAATATAATTAAACAGGTTTACAAATAAGTGTCATCAGCTTTTGGACCAGAAATGATAAAATTTCAAAAATTTTGTATTAGTCGGATGGACAATCTCTGTAATTTTAGAAAGCATTTCCTTTTTTCAATGCAATGGACAGTTATACTGAAATATGTACCATAACTAAATTTTTATTAATTTTATTCTAAGAAAATCTGAAGGCAGAAGCTTCATGAGAAATGTTTTGTGGTCGCCATCAGATAAGATTTTCTAGGATAAATTTAATAAGAATTTAGTTTTTTAAAAATAACTATTAAACTGTCAATGGCATTGGCAACAAATAAAATTATTTCTCAAATTCCAGAGATGGTCCATCTGACAAAAAAAGTTTTTTGATATAACGTGGAGAGATAAAAAGTTGCAGGGTTGTAAATAGTCATATAATGTGAGATTCTGAAAAATTTTTAACTTTGAATGTCAATATTTTCCAAACTATAAAAAATAATGAATTTCAGTAAACAGCAAGTGTTAGTTAGGCTAAACATTTAAAAGATAATGTGCAAATGTTTTAAAAAGATATGTCCAATTTAAAGAAAAATTACAGTTTTTAACATTTTTGTCTATGTCTCGAAAACTTGACCTGAAAGAAAAAAAGGGATTACGGATTTGAAATAAGCGCACAATGATACATATGGAACCACTTCCATCTTCTCTGGTCCAAGACCTTGTAAGCCTGTGTCATGAATAATAAATCGGTTAATTTTTGCTGCAACTTTTTTTTATCATGGAATGAACCAGAATGCGTTGCTACAGTCTTATAGGTAACGGTATCGTCCAGAATTTGGTGGTTCATGTAACCTTTATTTTTCTTGGATTTGCCGCCATCTCTTATGTTTCTGTGCCGATGATTTTAAGTAGATGTATGCGAATTTAAGCTGAAAGGATTCAGTATTTTAAGATTATTTATATGTTTGATTACGGGGTGCGACAAAATGGAGCGAAGTTAAAATCCCTGGGAGATAATGTTATTTTTCTGGTAGGTTTTGTTGAGTTAAAGAATGTTCTAATTTATTTTTTTACAAATCGGTCAGTAATTGACGAAGTAATTCAACTTTTAATGAAAAGAGATTTTTTTTCAAAAATACATGACATTCGGCATGACAACTCAAAAATGTTTGCTTGATCGATTTTTTTTAAATCGTCATAGTTCAAGTTTCGTATTTCAGAATCCGGTTAAATTTTTTAAAATCGGTTTGGCAATCAGGTAAGTTATAGATCAAAAAGTGAGCAAAGGTAGGCAAAACCAGGTTTTTAACCCTAGGTCTAGATTTTGGGAGAATCCGGCAAATTTCAAGTATAGAATATTCTTTAACTCAACACGACCTACAAGAAAAATAGTAAAATATCCCAGGGATTTTGGACTGTCGCACCGTTCACAATCTTGCAAAAATATTCATATCAGGCTGTACCAAAAACGTGGTCATAATTTTAGATGCTTACTTTAGGAGCTCACAAAAACGAAATGTGTCTGGTGATGAAGGTCATCCTGATCCTTTCGTCTTCGTTCAAATTCTCATCTTAATTCCTTCTTTGAGTAGGCGTGACGTGCACGCTTGCTTGCACCAAGATAAATACTCAAAAATCTCAAAAGTAAATTTAAAATGGTTTCTGTGACAAAAACGAGTGTTTACTGTAACTTAAGCCAAAATAACAAAAAAAATGCTACTTCTTTCCTTACATGTAGCTCTTCTAGTTTTCTGTGTTTTTTTTTTTAATTTATTTTTTTCAACCACTTATCCTACAGTTAAAGGACTGTAACGCATTTTGTCACAATGGCAAACAAATACTGATAATAAAAAGTGGCAACAACAACAACAACAGGCACAATAACAATACCAATAATAAACTCGAAACGCATTTTTAAAAGTACTACTACCCCGAAACCGGAGTAAACGCGTCACACTCTTGTTGATCGAGCGTATAAATCTCTCAAATTTGAATTCGAACTAACGAATTCGGGGTTTCGTCTGTTCTGCGAGTCAAATTATATTTAGTTCCCAGCTGAGTTTCGTTTAAATCGGATGGATTTGGTTTGAGTGATTGTCGTGATCGAATAATAAAATAACGTTCTAGCTGCAAGATACTGTGACAGCTGTAGTCAGCTAAAGACTCTTGCAGATTAAGATTCAGGTAAAACGCAGTGCTGTAGTCGTGTGTGTGTGTTAATTGTAAATTCAGTTATATTGATTGTTAAACTCGACGATCCTCTGTTTGACCAACACGCTTGAACATACCTACATACAAACATTTGTGAAGATGTCGTGGCAAGGCTATACTTAGTGAGATTAAGTTTAAAATAAAACGTTAATGCTTAAAAGATTATTTCAAATGACAAAAAAAAAATTAAAATTATAAAAAGTGTGTTAAATTCAATTGAAAACTTATTTTATATTCTGTAATACGTATACATAATATATGTATAATATACTGCCCATTAGCTCCGAAATACTATTTTCAGAACTTGTTTGCGACGTCTTTACCAAATGTCTTGTGTATTGTTTTTGGATTTCTAGCTATGCTTTCTAGCTATGTCAGGTCGCCGCAATGCTTAATCTTGTTGAAAGAAACAACGCACACATAGATTGCTGTTGAACAATCTATACTGTATCTTTTACTCACACGTGATCTTGCTGTTAGAGCCTACATTGTAATCAATCCAGCAACAACGATCGTGGCGATCGTATTTGTTAGCATATCGTTAAATTAACTGAAACAATTAAGATTCGCGATCAATTGATTCGCTACGATCAATTGGCGTGCGTCCATTGATTATTACTGTTGATTGATTTTTAATGAAATGTTTTTATTGCACGCTTATTCGGTCAATTGTGAAAGCATGCGTTACGATATTTTTGAAATTAACAGCCTGAAAATACGTAAAGCTTATCGTATTTTTAGCTATGGCCGTTTTGTTTTTTAAAGGATTACCTATATTTGAAGTGTTCTGTCAAGTTGTCTGTCAAATAAATGCTATCTAAAGAGCTATCAAATCAAGTTGTTTCTAGCTGTTATTATTTATCTAATCAGAGACACTTCGATAAAACTACACTTCAAGGGTTTTTTTGTGAAAGTAACGCATTATCTAACCAATGTGCAATCATTCAAAACATATCTAACTTAAGCTTTAGCAGTTTAAACAGTGAACAATTTTAACTTCAGGTAAAACGCCGGATATAGTACGAAAACAGTTACCATGACAAACGGTATGGCCAGCGATGATGAGGCGTTTCAGCTACCAATTCAAGACAAAAGCCCACGGATTGTGGCCGGCCTCAATAGACCTTTGAAGACAAAACCACTCGGTGAACAATCACTGGCAGTCCGACGACAAGGTTTCATGGTAATACTCGGTAATGTTGGCTTGCTGACTGCAGGCATGGCACTGGGTTTACCAACAGTAACATTGCCACAGCTCATAAATCCCGAAGAAAAAGTTCACTTGACACTCTCGCAGGCGTCTTGGTATGGTAAGTTGCAATGACTCTTCATAGAGTAAAAAAATGTCATTAACTGCTATTTTCTCTTGACAGCCTCTATTAATGCACTCGCTTGTCCACTCGGTGGTGTGTTATCCGCTTTTGTGTTGGACAAACTGGGACGCAAATGTACTTTATTTTTACTGAATGCACTTGGTTTGATTGCCTGGGCTTTGATGGCTTTAGCCACGCAAGAAGATTCAGATGTAGTTTATATTCAGCTGTTGATTTCTCGCTTTATTATTGGTAATTCCATTCCCTTATCTGGTATTCTTAAGTCTTATCACTCTTACTTTCGCATATTGTTAATGTCATGGTTGTGTTTATTAGTTCTTAGCAAAAGGTTATCAATCCATCAATATATATTTAGTTCATTAACTTTTAGGTATTGCAACTGGACTTTGTAGTGCACCTGTTGGTGTTTATTCGGCCGAGATATGCTTGCCAAAGATTCGTGGTCGCATGATTTTGGGAACTTCGATATCAGTCGCTTTGGGCATAACAGTGATCTATATTCTGGGCTTTTTTATACGCAATGACTGGCATCTGATTGCTTCGATCTGTTGTGGTTATCAGCTTTTAGCATTCCTCTGTGTGATTCCTATGCCCGAGTCGCCTAGTTGGCTTGTTTCCAAAGGTCGAATGGATGAGGCGAAAAAGTCGCTCAACTATTTTCGTGGTCAGGAAAAGTCGGGTAAGTTTTTCTTAAATTTAAATTTCGCAACATAAACTAACGTTAACTCTTTCAACAGCTGAAATCGTTAACTCGGAAGTGGCTGCAGAGTTCAATCTGCTGCAGAAATCTATTCAACTGGGGGTCGGTGAGAAAAAGCAGTCTTTTATACAGCAACTGCGTTTGCCGGAAGTGTACAAGCCGCTACTTATTCTTATGGGTCTCTTTGCTTTCCAACAACTGACTGGAATTTTTGTCGTCATCGCATATGCTGTGCAGATTGCTACAGAGGCCGGTGTCAGCATAGATCCATTCATGTGCGCTGTTCTGATAGGTTTGGCACGCGTGATCACCACCTGTCCGATGGGAGTTATACTAGAACGTTGGGGTCGACGTCGTGCTGGTCTGGTTTCTGCCCTTGGCATGACCATCTGCATGTTTTTGCTGGCAGGTCATGGTTGGATACAGTTCCTGCACGATATCCCTTATTTGCCAGTTGTTGCCATCTTATCGTTCATCGTACTAAGCACACTGGGCTTGTATACTTTGCCATTCTTCATGATATCCGAGCTATTTCCACAGAAGGTGCGCGGACCAGCTGCTGGCCTAACAGTTGCCGTTGGCATGTTTATATCTTTTGTGACGCTCAAGACCTACCCTGCCATGAAATCAGCTATTGGCGGCGAGTTCTGTTTTGTCGTTTATGGCACGATATCATTTATTGCCATGATTTTTATTTATTTGGTGCTGCCAGAAACAAGACGACGAACGTTGCTCGAAATTGAGGAACGGTTTCGTAACGGAAAGTCTGAAAGTATATCCAAACCTGCGGAGGTGGAGATGCAAGAAGTGTTTATCAAGAGATAAAAGAATGTAGGCAGAGTAAAACAAAAATTCAATTAATTTAAGAACAAGATTGTAAGCTGTGATAAGTGTATGCTTTTTTTTTTATTATCTTTAAATATTTGATAAAGATTAACAGAATAAAGACGCGAATTTGTATGAAATATTTAATTATAGTGAGTGTGTGCATATAGGTAGAAAGGGTCAAGGACCAAAATTGAGACTATATTGCTTAAACGCTTGTTTATGGAGCAACAATTGAGCTGCCAAAAAAAAAACAGGTAATCGTAAATATGTTATACGCGCTTTCTTTAGATTTAGATAAGTTTTTTAACCAAAGCTATTCGAATAAAGTTCGAATATTATTGAATATAAAGTTCAATAATTCTTGTAGGTTCGAGTAGAATTCTCACGTAGATTTGGTAACAAAGTCATGACCCAAATAAAAGATTTCCAGATTTGGAATTAGAGGAGTTTTCAGAACAACACCAGATGTCGCGTTTAACATTTTTTAGAAACGGTTAACCGATTTTTAAAGAAATTGTACATGAATAGAAAAACATATTGACCATTTTAGCCCTTGAAAGGACTTTGATCGATCTTCTTACGATCAATTGTGTTGTGTGTGTTTGTACGATTAATGTTTATATTATCAAGAAGCTTCGCAAGTATTTTTCACTCTCTGAGTTTTGTAGAGAGGTGATTGCCGATCAGAAAAATTAATTTCTATTGAAAAAAACTCCGCCAGACATGAGGATTGAAGCAACGACCGTCGCCAAATCGTTCATTTAACAGAATTAAAATTTTAAAAAACTAAGAAAAAAACAGAGTAAAAACTAGAGCATAACATTGCAGCAGTAGCTTACTTTTCTAAAGTTTTAGCACAGAAAACAAGTTAAAAACGTTTTCTAATGAAATTTTTCAATATTATTTCTGGTTTCCGGTTTGAAAATTTTCAAGAATATATAAACAAAAACTTTATTTTGAAAAATTGTAATTCTTTTTCTACAAATAGTTTTGTAGATAACTTTCAGACAAAATTTATAATTTTGGGAATTTCATATTTTCTCTTTGTTGTGGTACACTTAATTAACTATGGAGGTAAATCCGAAAGAGTATCTTCCACAATAATTGCGTAACCTTTTTCGAAATTTATTGCTTGATTTTTAAGATTAAAGAATTAAATAAACATTTCAATTTTCCTTCTGATTATTCAATGTTAACATACTGAGTGTGGTAACATGAAAGAAGCGAAATCAAAAAAGGGTAAAAAAGGTCAGAAAACAAAAGAAGCTGAACCTTTGAAAAATAACACAGTGCGACAAAATGGAATGAAGCTGAAATACCTGAGAGATAATACTATTTTTGTGGTAGGTCTTGTAGTAAAAGAATTTTCTTTACTTGAAATTTGCTGGACATCCCCAAAATCTGGACTTACTGTTAAAAAATCCACTGTTTTGCTTAAAATTAATGCATTGATCCTTATCATTGGCACAAGGTTTGCCGAAATTCACGCATTTAACATGTGTTAATTCGGATTTAGGTGGAACAATGTTTAGGAAGGAAAAGTAAAACCAACCTTTAATATAAAAAACATTGAAATAAGACTTTCAGAAAATATTCGTTTGAACTTTGAAAAAACAATTACCCTATTTTTATTCATAACAAAATTTTAGGTAGATTCTTTTCGGTATCGATTTTACTTCACTTCGATTCTCAATTCTTGGTCTACTCCTGAGAAAATCATAGAATGATAGAAATAAAATTTGATAATTTGAATTTGATTTGGGAAGAGCTTTTAACCCTTCGCCGTCTTCGTTGGACGATATCGTCCACAGTGACATTCGAGAAACGCTGCTTCTCGGAAAGCGGAGGGGGAAGCGAGTAAGTAAACCTGCTAAAAAAACTTTACATGTATAAGTTTAAGTTCCAAAATGCTCTTTTTTCGGTGTTCTAATATTCGTACCGAGTAACTGGTTAAATCTTTTTGAACAAAACCTTCAGGAATATTTTATTGAATAGTTTCACTAAATCCCCAAAAAAAATTTAGCGCGGTCGAATACTTTTAAGGCCCTATTCTCCTTCAGCTTGCTGTTTTTGGACCCTTTTTGAAAAAATTCTCATTTGAAAATGCAAAAAGATATTTGAATTTTGTTTTTTTTATTGAATTAGTAATGAATGAAAGAAAATAAAAAAATTTTTTTCGCTGCGATATAGGGGCTGTCCATAGATGATGGCACCGTCAAAGTTGGCCCTCAAAAAAAAAGGCATAGTGCTGGCAGCCACGATTCCGGCCCTCAGGAGCGTCTGAAAAAAAAAAAATATAGGGTTATGATCAGCATAGATGTAATTCTGGCCCGTAGTAAAATAAAAATTTTGCGATTTTTTTTGACAAAATGGCGGCCACTTGAAATTGACAAATCGAATTTGGACCCATTTTTTTTTAGTTTAGTGTAAAAAAAAAATAGTGAAAAAAATTGCAAAATTTTTATTTTACTACGGGCCAGAATGGTGACAATTCTACGTCGATTAAACTTTGTTTCATCCAAATCGGTTCAGTAGAACTGGCGGAATCGTGGCCGCCAGCTCGAAAAACGTGGTTTCGAGATAAACGCGTTCAAAGTTTGAAGTTTATTTTTTTTTGCATGTGGCACAAATGACGAAAGTAGCAAGTGTTGTTAATACTGAATAGAAGTCCAAGATGCAATTCTCCAAATTGTTTTCGATCCTCCGTGAGATTATTTTTGAATTTTTTGGCTGAAGTACTCGCAAACTCAGTGTCCTCTACTCTATCAAATTTATTTACACGAAATTTGCGTTTTTTAATTCGACCGGCGCGAACATAGTTCACTTTGTTTACGGGTTTTTTACGTGTTTTATTACTTTTTTTATCCATTTTACCGCACAAAAATAAATTTTTTTCAAAACTGTACTTTTCCGCAAACCGTAAGCGCAAGCGTGCGTCCGCTATTCAACTCAATCGAAACTAAACTAAACGCGGCTTTGATTTCATATTCATTTATATGTTTCTGCAAATGTGTATTCAAACCTGTTTTTGCCTGTCCATTAACTATTCAACGGAATTCGGTGGTTAATTGATGCCGTTGCGTTCAAAAACTAAGCAACATAAAAACTACTCATTTTAGCGAAGACATGACCCCACAAAAATGGCCATATCTTCTAAAGTATTTCGAATTTCAAAAAACCCTTTTAAGGTTATATTCTTAAATGTCCAAGCTATAAAAAAAAGTCGAAAAAAATTTTTGCTGAAAGAGAATAGGGCCTTAAAGAGGTTAAAAAATAGCCTAAGACGATTTCATCCAACGAAGACGGCCGAGTAGCGTTAAAAGGTCGAAGACGGCGCAGAGTTAAGTAAGTCGAATTTAAGTTTTTCTCAAAAAAAAAAATTTCGTCCAAAAATTAATTTTTATGCATTCATCAAATTCGCCACAACTTTTCGTGCCACACGAATTTTGATAAAACAGGCCAGCAAAAAAAAAACTCTCGTTACAGAACACTCATCCATAAATCGGTATGTATTTTTGCTCTCTAAAAACGAATTTGTGGTCAGAATTGCCCCATTACCCTTGGTTTTCTCCCTCAAATTAAAATTAATTCAATATTAAGATTTATCAAATTTTTGTTACGTATACGTCATGGTAGCCACTTCCAAATTTAACGCAACATGGATGATATCGTTGATCTTTTATTTGAACATAAGTAGGCAAAAGTTATGATGCAGAATTTCTAGTTATGACAAGTACTTTCAGAAAAGATTAACAAACCTGAGTCCTAAAATTAAGAGTTGCACTGTGTTATGAACATTTAAGGGGACGCACGTTGGGAAAAAATCAGGCAAAACGCGCGCATAGCGATAACATATCAACTTTTATTTATTGGTTTTTTGCAATGATTTTATGATTTGTGATATATTAAATGATAGAAATCCATTTTTTTTGAGTTCATAGGCCTTACCACTTTTTTTTATGAACCTCCAAAGTCATGCCTAACTTCAAAAATATTTAATCAAAAATTTCACTAAACCTATCACCTTACTAAAATGCTCATAAAAAATTCAAACTAAAGTGAAACTTAATGAAATTTTCAACAATGAATCACCAAAAAATATACTTTAAATTTGTAAGCCTTAAAGTTTTGTCCTGTGACAAAATAAGAAGATGTACTTCCTTGAAATACCATAAATTTTAAGAAAATATAAAAAAAATAATTAATTTTCTTTCAAATGCAACTTCCACAGGTAATCGCAGGTAATGATCAAAACAATGGACATGAAAATATAAAGTTTTATAAACAAATGATACAAAATCTGTTTGCTACTTTTTGCAATCTTGTTTGTTATTCTGTGTATAATAAAAGCCTTAAAATGCTTTTTTATTTTTTTTTAATTTTTTTTTAATTTGTTTTTAAATTGGTTTTAAAAAGTAATATCAAATAAAATTGATAACCAATTAAGCTATGAGAATTCTTAATTTCATGACTTAAATACATAAGCATCAACACTTAATACTTTAAAATGCTTGCATAGCACAGTGGACTGTTTAGCCTGTGTTGAAATTTGGAATTTAAGCTATGAGTGGCACATCTGTGTTACACGTAAATTTCATACAGATATACCATATGGTACCAAAGTTACAAAAATTTGTATGGGGAAATTTGCCATTTCGCATCCCTACATCACAATTTTCCATTTTTCTGTTAATAACATAAATTCTTAACGAAGAACGTCACAGAAAGGTAGACCAATTCCGGAGCAGTTATTCAAGAAGAACAAATAGGACAGCAAATATGACTGACATATTTTATAGATTTATGATCACTTCGGATCCATTCATTACTTACTTTCGATCACCAAATACACTTAAAAAAAAAAAGAAAAAGAATTGCCTGTAGAGGTCAAAGACTTGCTGAATACATCGAAATATAAAAATGTTTCTACAAAATAATTCACAACTATTTAACAATATTTTAATTGAAAAAAAAACTACATAAAACATAAGAAAAGAAAAAAATTGTCTAAAAGAAAACATTTTTTCAGTATACAAAACTTTTTCTACTGCCAGCAGACCGATTCTGTTTTGAAATAAAGTTGAGTCACTCGCATGCAAATCTGCTGATATATATGCTGGTTGTTTGTGAAGTTGCATTATGGAGATAAATATTAAAAATTTTATTTTAAGTGTACCTATTTTCAAAAAAAGAAATACATGACTATAAAACGCAATGAGCAGACTTGAATTTTTCATAATTTTATGGTATTTTGCTAATATTGTATACGTTTTAATTTTCCTTCCATTTTAAACGGACATTTTAAATATTTTTTTTAAACAGTAGGGCATAAGTGTAGGGTGCAACAAAAAAAAAAACAATGGTTTTTTATGTTTTTTTTTAAATAATTCCAGTAGCCATATAAGTAAATAAATAAAATAAAAAAAAATACATATTTATTTTTTTAAAATGATATCTTATATTGTACTCAACTTAACCCTCATGTCAACAGCAGAAAAATTATATGTACGTCAATAGCAGCATACTCGGGTATGCACATACATTTTGCATGGGAAATACTATGGCTTGGTGACAAAAATTTGAATATTCAACATATTTCTTTGAAAATGCACTGATGAAACACTAAAATGAAACATTACAGTGTATTTTGGGCCATTGATAATCAAAAGAAATGATTTTGATATCGTATATTGGTGATTCCATGATTCCAAAAGGCACACTTTTCTGACATCAAAATTTTTAAAAATTTTTTAAATTTTTTTGGTGGATAGTTCTCCTGAAAAGAATAATAACTGCGTACTTTTTTTTGCAAGTTAATTTTTTTTGCAAAGTTATACACTGTCAAAAACACTTAAAATTATAAAAAAATTTTATAGGTGCATGTATTTGAACAGCTCTATCTTCTAAACTGTAAGTCGGCATTTAAAAAAAAAAACCGTTAAAAATAGCAATCGTTGGAGATCCAGCCAACTTAAAAATTTGCGTACACCTTCAGAATAAATGCCTAAATATGACATTATATTAAAAAGGTGAAAAAATTGTGGTGCCGATCACGTGAAGATGGTAAATTTCAGGATAAGAAAAAATAACTTTTTTTCAAATGAGTGCTATAAAAAAATGACACCACCAGAAAGATACATTCAGAATACTAAAACAATACCTTAGTTTCATAACTATACGACTAACAGTTAAGAAGATATAGCTTTCTGCAGTTACATTGTTTTTTTGTGCAGGCGCAAGTTATGCTATTGAATTTTGTCATTATTTTCAATCATTGTTTGTGACAAGAAGCAAAAAGATTTAGGTCCTGAAGAAGTTCGGAACGATAACGAAGATGATGTAACTCCAGATCACGCTGATGTAGAATAAATCCTGTTACCAGAATACAACCTAACGTAAAGACGAAAGTGAATAGGACAAAGAACTTGATGATATACTCCATGTGAAAGTGGAGGAAATTATATTGGCAAGATGGAACAATTTGGTCTGCTGCACCACCACAAGCTGGCAGATTTCGTACCCACAAAATACTCAGATCTGCTAACTTTGATCCAGTACGAAGAACAGAAGCCCTGCCCATTGTAGAAACGTTCAAATTGATACTGCCTCATGAAATGAGCGACATCATTATTCGAGAATTCAGAAAACCCAACAAGAGAAAAGCACACATGGAAACTCCTTAGAAAAAGTGAATTTGATGCGTATTTGGGTCTTCTATTGCTGAGTGGCGTGACATATTCCAGTTACGTTCATACAAAAATTTGTGGGAAAGAACCTCACATCCATTATATCGTGCTGCAATGAGTGTCCGATGATTTTGGGATATAAGTCTCTTCATACGTTTTGTTAACCGAAATACACAGCCGATAACAGTCGAATATCCAGAATTTAGATTTTAGTATGTATTTTTTATTAAATTACTAGTTCTTTCCCGTCAAAAATGACGGACTCGGTTTTCCGGAAGGAAAAAACATGAAATATTGACTTTCTTTTAGCTGAATAAGAAATCAGCAGTGGTCTGAAATTGTGCCTTTATCAATTTTTAGTTCTAAAAATTTATTAAATATCTAAAAGTAAAAACGGAAACCATAGTAGGTGCGACGAAATATGTTTAAAAATTTTATAAAACTGAAAATTTCAAAATGAAAAAAATATGAAAAGTTTTTGAAGTTTCAATTATTTACAAAACAAAAATGCCTAAAAATATGCTATGAAATTTTTCAAAAAACCAAGCGTTCCGCACTCACATTTTACGGAATTATGTTATAGTAATAATCATTATTTTCATGAATCATTTTAAAAACTTGATGAAAAATAAACTTGACTTTTCTGTTATATCCACATACTTGCATGCATTTTCATATACATACCCGGGTATGCAGGTGTTGACGTATGGGGTAGGAATCGAAAAACGACAATATTCCTTGCTCAGATTGTCCAATCTCTTTCAGACTTGGAAATATAATGTAAAATACTTTTCTTGAGGATATCATGGATTTTCAAGTCGATCCGAGTGATAGTTTTCAAAATATAGTGATTTAAAAATGCAAAACATACCCGGGTGTGTTGCTGTTGACATAAAGGTTAAAGGCATTTCAAAACATTAAAAGAAACTTTTTTTGAAGGCGTCACGTCCCCTTAAATATACGAAACACTTTCATTTAGTTTTACCTTTTGTTCTGAGGGAACAATTTTGAACAATATCTGTTGCCAGTTGCTCAATTTGTGAAACCGATAATGTCTTTTCCTTTTCCACAATTCAAAATTGAAAATGTAATCATTTCGTTTTGAAATAAAAATTTTTTGTTCTATTTGAAATAGATCCCCGTTGTCGTTGTTAGTATGACGAATTATAAAATTTATGAAAATCACTAAATAGTTAAACATATATAACAAAAATAAAATGTTTTTTTAAGAATTTGGCTTTAAGTTCAATTTTTCCCATCTACAAACATTACCTATTGTTGCTTCAAATAATGCTTAACTTTTTTTAAATAATACTATTGCATATGAATATGTGAATACAATTTAGAAATTTGCGCACGCATGCCTATGAACTATATAATACTGCTTTTAAACTGGGCACGTCCAACGAAGAAAAAAAGAACCAGAAAACAGCTGTTTCGAACAAAAGTTAGAAATTGATAAAGATAATTTCAAGTTGACTTTGTTCGACCATAAATTGACTTTGCATTAATTTGTCACGTTTTGTCATTTCAATTTGAAGGTAATTTCGATCAAAATTCTCTGTGAGAAATTCTTTAACTCCCACTCAGAGTTCTACATTACTTTTGAATCAGTGACAGCTTTCATACAAATTTTTTAAAAATTGTAAATTGTACACACCTATCGCAAAATTTAATCACTTCATCGATGTTGCTAAACAGTTGATTGAAATTAGACATGGGTAACGCAGCGTTGCGTTGCGTTATTGAGTTGAAGCATTTAAATGCGTTACTGCGTTAATACACTTCTTTTTAAAAAAGTAACGCAATAGCGCATTAAAACAAATGCAACACTCAAAGCAAAGCAAACACTAAGAAAAACATTGAAATCAAATGTAAAAGTTGTACGGTTCATCGAACACAGTTGGAAAAGACAGAAAGTTGAATCAAACAAAATAAAATATGCTTGTATTATATAGAAAAGAGGTTGCGGGGAAGATGCTGTTAAGCATGAACTCTTGGAGCATGTCTGATTGGATGATGCTTGAGCACACATTTGTGAGTTTATTTCAAATTGAACATGTTCGATTTAAAAAGTATAAGCAAACTTAAATCCAACTTCAAACTTGTTTTGCCAACCAGAAATGTGTACGTATCTGTTTGAAAGCTCGATTTAATGATAAAAAAACACAACCTCACTCACACCTCGCTCACTTTCTTGAATTTC
Organism: Tetanocera ferruginea; assembly: GCA_958299015.1. NCBI lineage: Eukaryota > Metazoa > Arthropoda > Insecta > Diptera > Sciomyzidae > Tetanocera > Tetanocera ferruginea. The sequence goes on along the minus strand of OY282640.1, from coordinate 2,007,021 downwards.
GGGTTTGTTAATTTTTGGTGGATGCTGAAATCTGCACTTAATTTAGTTAAATTTTATACTAGCTATTATTTATTATATTCTTATCAATGAATAAAGCCATAACATTAACCATTGTTAAAGAATTTTGATGTTTTTTTACTTTCTATGTATGAGCTCTTTACCACATGACTCAACGCACTATGCAATGTTTTACTGTGAGACTTTCTGTGCTGATACGCGTCTTGATAATACAGATACCATAACATTTTGAACAGCGGCATGACGCAATTGCGTTAACGCATTTCGCTGATACAGTTAACTGCGCTTAAGTTATTGTGTCAGCGCCGCAATTTTTACTGCGTTACCCATGTCTAATTGAAATCACTGATGATTACACAGTGTTTCGTCAGTAACGAATACAAACTGACAACTCTAGAAGAATACAAAATCAATTCGTGCCGTTTCAACAATAAAAGCATTAAAGACGATTTTTTTCTGGAGTGTTGTTTCTAGCGTAGAGAACTTTTTCCTCTTAACATAATTTTATTTAAATCAAACTTCCAAAACACCAATTAAACCACCAACTAAAACCAGTAATAGTGGGTTGCTTAACTTTGAATAAAAAATATTTTACACACAGACTGAGAAGGAATTAAAAATGTTTTTTTAACTGATAGCGATTCATTTAACACAGAGTCCTGAAAGACTTTCAAAAATAGCTTTTCTTTTAATAGGTATAAGTCAGAGGACGTATCAAGAGGTATAACACACTTTAAAGCTATTTCTTGTGTTTCTTATAATATGCCTAGAAAGAAAAAAACGGACAATATTTTTATAATGTATAACAGAGATTGTAGTCGGTAGACTGCTAAAACTAAATTTCGCTTATTTAAAATATGGATGTTGCAAATTCAGGGACCGAAAATAACTGTTATTTTACAATTTTCGAATGAAAAAGACGCAATGAAAAAATTGTCGAAGGAAATTTTCAAATATACCATTATGATACAAATGGCCACAGCTTCACGAATATTTAGAGCCTTTTAAATTTTCGACTGATTCTATAAATGTTAAAAATGAACTGTTATTTTTTGCCTTTTATTTTTTCAGACAAAAATAACGGTTACCTTTGACTTTTAATTTATCGGTCAGAAATAACAGTTATTTTGTGACTTTTATTTTTTCGGTCAAAAATATCAGGCAATCTGAGTTTTTTTAAAGGCCGCTTGTCCGATTAAAAACTTTTGATACCATATGTAAAACGTGATCACCGATGAGACCAAAATAATGGTATCGATAGTTTTTTAGTCAGTAAAATGGCCTTTGAAAATGGCAGAAAATAACTGTTATTTTTGACCGAAAAAATAAAAGGCAGAAAATAACTGTTATTTTTGACCGATAAAGTAAAAGTCAAAAGTAACTGTTATGTTTGCCCGAAAAAATGTAAGGCACAAAATAACTTTTATTTTTGTCGGAAAACATAAAAGTCAAAAAAAAAACAGTTAATATTTGACTTTTTTGATAAAAACCATAACCGGTACGGTCCCTGCGCACATTGGATACAAATATGAAAAAGATGGCCGAAACTAAATTTTTAAAGCTAATTGAAAATAACTTTTTATTTCAAATACCTATTTAAGATAGATAAAAAAAACTGCGTTGCCACTTTTTAAAAAATTTTTTTTTTTTTATTTTTTTTACAGTTTAACAAAAATTTAACCAAAAAAAAATAGTCATATTTTAAGCCAAATTCTTTACTTTTGTTGTAAAAGTTATTTAAGATGAGTTATAAAATTGTGGCATTTTAATTTGTTAATTTTAGTTTATAATTCTTAAAAAACATATTCTTTAAGAATTATATTTTGAGCTTTATGCCAAATAATGATGAGTCGGAGTAGCGTCCGACGAAACCATGATCTAGTCTGCTCGGTTCTTCTGCAAAAGAGTTCTGTTGTTGTAGCAAACCTGTTACTTCATGAATTATTTGTCATAAAGCTCATAATATAATTCTTAAAGAACTAGTTCTTTCCCGTTAAAAATGACGGGTTCGATTTTAATAAAGAAAAAAAACATGAAATATTGATTTTATTTAAGCTGATTTTAAATTATGCAAATAACAATTTTTAGTTCCAAATATAACGGAAACGGTAATGTCCAAAATGGAAACTATAGTAGGTTCGACGAACATTTAACATTTAACATCTTAACATTTTTTGTAAAACTGAAAATTTCAAAATGAAAATAAAAAAATTTTTTGAAGTTTCAATAAATCACAAAACAAAAAATGCCTGAAAATATGCTATAAAATTTTTCAAAAAAATCAAGCGTTCCGCACTCACATTTTACGGAATTATGTTATAGTAATATAATATAATAAGGGTATTCATGCAAAGAGGCAAGAATATAATTTGGGCAATTAGTTATTTTTATCAGGCAGGTTGCATGAGCATTCCTTAAAAGTCGATTGAGCATTTGCATCATATATCAGCTGTTTGTAAGTTTAGGGTTTGCTTTCTGCAAATGCAGTATATAAATATCTTTTAATTCCTTCAATTCACAAAATGTCCATTCTTACCTCTTCCATTTTATTTAATTAGTTTTACAGTTTTTACTATATCTTCTCCTGCTTCTATTTTTTTTCTTTTGCTTTAATAAAATAAATCAGCTGATTGATGTGATAAGTTTGCCTGTTCGTTTGCCCAGCTAAATCGTTGAGCAAAGATATCTGGTTTGTGCAAAAGCTTCTTCATACAAACTTTGACAGTTCATTTATAAGGAGAATAAACTTATACGGTTTATACCGTTTATAAGGGTTTTGCCCAGTTGCATGAATACCCTTAATATGTTTTTTAAGAATTATAAACTAAAATTGTAATTTAAGATGTTTTATATTTTCATGACATATAATAATATAAGTAATATTTTCATGTAAAATAAGTAATCAGAAAATAGTAAAAGTTTAAAAAATATTCATATCAATTTAAAAATATATTGAAAATATAAATTTTTGAAAAAACTGACTCCGTTAAAATGGAAAAAACGAAAAATTTTCCCCCTCTTTAACCCTTACGAAAAGTTTTCGTTATATTGTGGGATATCATATAAAACTAATAACAAATAAATTGGGTGACACTGTAGGTAAATTTTAAGAAAAATTACCTATCACGTGATAGGTTCCAACGTGATAGTAACCGGTCCCAATTCTGCCACCAACATATGAAAACAACCGGTTCCTTTTACATGGCGTTGTCATTGACAGGGGTAAATTGAAACCGGCTAGATACCTTTGGACCAATCCTAGAACCGGTTCAATAATATATCGGCTGGTGTCAATTGACACCTCATAGATACCTTTGGACCTAATCAGTAGCTGGTCTATTTTTAGAACACAGCACACTTATACGCACGTTGATAATGAAATTGAATCATTATTTTGTAAATTCGTGTTTAGCCGAGCTTGCTAGCGTTCACGTTTAGTACTTGACTGACCTGGGTGCAATTCCCGGCAGAACTAAAAAAATATTTTTTTTTTTATTATAAAATAAATTTTTTTTTTTTAATTAAAAAATTAAATTTACAGTTTTTTACAAGGTGTTGAGCAAACTTATTTTGAAGAATTTTTTGATTAAACAGTTAATGAAAAGGAATTATAATTTTAATTATTAAATTAAAATTGTTGATGTATGTAGTATACTTACACAGCCAGGAGACGAACCCACGTCCTCCGCGTGACAGTCCAACGCATTTCCATTGAGCTATTGGTAACGATAAGATAAATATAGTAAAACACATTTAAAAACTATCGGTCCCTTTCTGAGTTATATCGAACCTGTCCTGTGATAGGTTAAATAAGAAATGTCACAGGACCGGTCACTTTTGGGCAATTGACCCTGCTTTCGCCGTAAGGTTCGTATAAAATTTTTGAATACGTTATTAATACACCGTTCTCAGGTTAAAAACGGCTCATCAATTCTTAATTCAAATGAGTACAAATTATATGAATCAGCGAAAACATGAGTTTTTGAGTTTCAAGCACTAAAACCTTAAAATACTGCTTTTTCTTTTAAAAATTAGGAAGGTCAAAGGTCATTTTTGAAATATAGTATTTTCAACATTTTTGCTCAGAATTTAGTTTAGAGTTTGAAAATTTCATAAACTTTCTTCGAAAAACTTTTTTTCCGCTCTAATGCAGGTATATTACGGATTCAATTCTTTAGTATATACACTAGGGTGTCCCAAATGAAATTTTTTTTTTTCGAATTTCATAGATTTTTCAATCTTTGTTGCAAATTTTTTAGAAAAGGTTCAGAGGTCGCACTAGTCGAATTTTTTCTAAAAATTAGGTTTTTCGAAAAATTTTAAAAATTTTTCCGAAAGTTGGCCAATAACAGACATTTTTTAAAACTTTGAGTAATTTTTTCGAATGTCCAAACTTTACTCTGATGTCTACTCTTAGGTTATTTGGGTTATTTGGGTAACATATTTTCGTAATATTTTTGTGAAATTTCCATACAATTTTTAAAAAACGCTTCATAACTTTAAAAAATTCCATAAAAATTAAGAAATGCTATGATGCAGTTATAAATATGGAAAAGTTCTATGCAATTTGGAAAAAATAAATTTCAATTCTACTCTCATCGTTCCAAAGTTAAATACTTTAAAACTTTGTAACCATTGGTTGACTAGTAAAATCGTTGGTTGGTAAGTTATGAAGCGTTTTAAAAAATTATGTGAAAATTTCACGAATAAATTCAAAATATCTTTTCCAAAATGGCAAAAACAAATTGCCAAAATTTCTGATTTATGTACATTAAAGTGGTGACCGTGGCATGCAGGTTAAGTGTGTGGCTTAGCATGCTCGGAGCCCGGGTTCAATCCCCAGCCGTGGCGAAAAGTTTTTTCAATTAAAAATTTTTCTGATCGGTCACCATCTCTCTGTAGACAATGGCAAACCTCAGAGAGTAAATAATGCCATGTTAAGCTTCTTGAGAACATGAGCCGTTCGGAGTCGGCATAAAACATGTAGGTCCAGTTCTCGGTCAATTGTGTGCAAAAATTGAATAACACACACAACACAATCGATCCTAAGAAGCTCGGTCAAAGTCCTTTCAAGGGCTGAAATGGCAATTTGTTTTTTTTTTTGTTGTACATTAAAGTAAAGCTTGGACATTTTTTTTCGAAAAAATTACTCAAAGACTAAGAAAATGTTTGTTATTATCTAACCTATGCTTGTAGTTTGAAAATTCTCCGAAAAGACAGATTTTAGTAAAAGTTCCATTAGCTTTCAAAAAAAGCTTGGACAAAAACAATTATTTTTTTGGGACACAATTAAATAATAAGAGCTATCTTTGTAGCACATAAAGTGCACAAAGTTTATTTGATTTTGTCTTCCCAATAGTCGTCAATATAATTTCAAAGCGCATTTTTACATTCTGCTCTGCAAAAACTGCTCTGCTAACTCAATATGTATAACTTTTTGAAACAACTTATTTTTATATTATTTTTCCAAAACTTGATTCTATTACGTGAGAAAACTTTCATCATTCTCTTAACTAAATACTCTTTTTTGCTGAGAGTAATAAAAGTTTAAGAAAAAACAAACCAACTAAGAACACGTGCTAAGTTGTCAAAACAGTCTACCAAAAAATATATCGATGAATTTTATAAATTTACATAAATTTATCGTAACATTCTTAACAAAAAAAAAAAAAAATTCATGAAAATAATGACAAATTTAAATACCAAATTTATATATAAAAGCAAAAGTTTTAATTATGCAAACAAGTGATCGAGCCGCCTTTTGCAGGTAAGAAGAAAACTGGCGTGTACCCAACATTCACCACTGCTTGCCTCAAACCAAACCACTAGACATCAACAACACCGACATCAAAACGAAATGTGCAATAACAAATGAGTTGTAAATATAAATTTTATTTCTCTTTTTTTGGCAGAACTTTTACGCTCCCGCATTATTGCACATTAAGTGGCGAGGTCTTTGCCCCCCTCACCTTAGTCATGACATCTAATACATTTCTAAGAGACTACCTAGTTCATTGTCAATGTCAACAGCGTTTACAAGGTGTTATAGTCCACAGCTGAGGCACGCCATATTTTGCAGTTGCCCACGCTGTGGTTTGCCAATCAAACATACACTTTTCTCGAATAGATTTGTTTGCATTACTTTTAATTGATGTGAATGAATTGTTCTCAATGCGGTATTTTTCAATAATTGAAATCTGTTCAGAATAACGGAAAATGCATAGGATCGGTCACTCGACTCAACTGACTGAGCTGTCTTTAAACTCTTAACGTTTTTGGTATAGCACTCAGTTAGCCGCGAACCGTCATTGAATATAGTCGTTGGTCGGTTTAACAGAGTCCGAATTCTTTGGTTCTAGAAATAAGCTATAAAAACTAAAAAAAAAAAAAAATTCGTCCTGCGTGTTCGACCGCATCAACTCGAATTCTTCCTTCCGGTGAATTTTTTTTCTTAAAGTGTTTAAGTGCCAATTACTTATCTTTATTTGTTGTATAAACGTGAAACAATTGAATACATATTTGCGTGATACTCGAAACAAAACAAGCTGTTTTCTTTGTTAAAATAATCAATATCTAATCAATAATTGAAAAAAAAACGAGTCTAACGGCTTGAGTGACATTTGCGAATTCACTCGACCAATCTAGCGGCTAGTTAAAGCTAATGAGCTGGCTGGCTCCCTTAACGTACCTTCAAGAGTCGTTCGCAACACACAAAGAGAGGTATTTTCGATCAACGTTTGTCGTGAGAATCTCGTGACGTCACGCTGTTTGCTGAATATTTAATAATAACGATCGAGGCTAAATTAACTTCAACAGAATCATTTCATCGATTATGCACATGCAGTGAAGTGGCTGTTTATTAATTGGAATTGCAACAAACTGTAGATATATAATACATTTGCTTCGTGGAATTAATTATGGAACGGGATGCCAAGAGTCAAATATCAAAAGTTGTTAGAAGGTCCACAACACCAGCTAGAGTTGGATTAAAAAAATTTAAGAAATCTGGATGATCTATTTTACTCAAAGTGTTGTTATTGCTCGTTAAGGGAGGGGGACTAACAAATTAGTCAGAGCAATTGTGTTTTTTTTCAGAAATGCCCAATTAATTTTTTTTAACATTTCTTTTCCGTTGTTAGTTGCTGGGTTCCCAATTTTGGTTTTGTTCATGCGATATAATCATATGGTTATGCTTTATAAACAATTTAAACTTGCTATTTACTATTTTTTATTGCATTTTGTATGGATGCTTTAAAATGTTGTCAAAAGAAAATTAAGATTTTTAAAATTATTTACGGATTAATAGCTATTTTTGTAAGCGTGCACATGGCAGGTGAAGAGTGCTGATGATTAAGTTAAATACATTTAACCGATTTTCAATGGTTGCTATCTTTATTTACAACTCATAAAATTATCTTTCTGTGTATTTATACTCTGCAGTGTTGCAAACTACTTAAAATACTAGTAAAATTAATAATTAAAAAGAAAAATACCAGTACTAGTTCAGCCCAAATGCTTTTTCAAATGCACAAAACAGGAATTTTTTCTGTGTTGATGTCATAGGAAAAGAAAATTGCCCTGCTCTCGATATGATTTGAAATGTGACATGATTTGATTTGAAATTATTTTGAAAAGTATTTTTACTAGCATGTTTTGAACTAGTTGCGAAACTTATATTTTTGAACCAGTTCTTGTAAAGCCATAACTAGAACTAGTTTTTAGCTAGTTTCATTAACCAATTAAATACTAATACAATTTTGACCTTTTTATATCCTAACGCGAACTGCATAGGAGCATGCGAAAATCACACAATATCTTCAGAAATTAAAACATATTCTAAGATTGAAATTTGGAAAAATTGGTTGAAAACTTTGCCTAACCCTCATACAAAGTGGTATCAACTAAAGAGCTGCACGGATGTATTTACAAGACATTCGTTTGTTGTTCAAATGTTTATTCTATTCGACTCTCAATTTGAATCACAATGTTTTGTAAACAAAATTTATAACGAATAAAATGAGTGCGGCGTCAATCAATTATAGAGTAAAACGAATATGGAGTAAAACGAATATAGAGTCAAATGAATACAGAGCAAATCAATTATAACGAAATACTTAAAAAAATAAAAAAAAAACTTCAAGCAATTGTAGCTATATTCGAAATAATCGAAAGAATATAAAGAGTATTTCGGATATTTTTATTATTTTCTACAAAAACATATATATTTGTTATAAAAAAATTTAAATTTTACAGTTCGAACAAAATATTAAATTAATGGAATTAAGCAGAAAAGGAAAAGAATGAGTAAATTAATTGGCTGGCACATTACATTTGGTATATGTACACATTCATTGTTTAAAAAAGGGTGTACTATTTGGAAATTATTTAACAACTAAAAAGGAAGTTGAATTCCCATTTAGAAACTATAGTTATTCAACATCTAACCGTGTATCATAAAATTGCAGTATTTTTGTATCCTCCAATAAATACGTTAATACAGTTCTTTGAAAGTGATACCAGCCAGAGAACTACATGAGACCATTCGTCATTTTTTGTCACTCGAATAGGGGCTTTCGCATGGTCCAACAAATTGGATACTATCCAATGGATAGACATGGCATATTGGACGACAAGTAGTACCATGCGTAACAGGCATGCTACACAGGCCAGTACACTGGCTCTGTAGTTCGAAAAACTCAATACATTCACACTTTTTTACAAATACACTCACACTGGATTCACTTTCACGCCACTTTCATCGCTACTGGCAACGAAATTTCAGAGCCAGTGGATTTTGACAGCTGCGGCTAGTGTATGTCAAAAGGTGGGATATCAGTGTTGTTTTTAATTACTTTTGGTGCATTTATTTCGAGTTTTCCTCGATTTCGTGCAGAAAGCAACACTGATGGCTTGTTAAAATTGTGAAAGAACACCCAAACTGTAGTATCAGCGAGAACCTTCGCATACGATGAAATGTTTTGAATGTACTTTCACTTGCATGTGTAGCAGAGAACTGCAATTATTCTTGTTTTTGAGTCATTTGAGTCGTTGACTAACACAAAAAAGAGTATAAGTGGATTTAAGTCAAAGAAAAACTTCCACTCATATCCACTCATACTCGTTCGTGTGTCGTACACATAGCGAATGAATGAACAAGAATAATTTGTATGTTGATATGAACCGATGCAGTGCTCAGTTCTCTCATTGAGTGAATGGATTTATTGTGCTATGCCATAATGACTCACAACACTAATAAACACCACGAGTGCTGTGGAATGACTTAAGTACTTTTAGTTCAGCTTTCTTATTATTTCATTGAAATTTAATTGTAAATGTCCAGCAACACGTGCTAAACGAAACAAAAACTGTTTTGCCAGAGGCATAACAAAAAATAATACTCAACTCTTTCATTTTCTTTCACAAAATGTAAACAAAACATCAAAAATCATCAGCAGGGCATAACACTAAATAATACTCAAGTCACTCATAGTTCTTATATTGCTCTCTCATGAATAAGTGAGTCACATCAGATTATTAACCAACATCCAATAAAGTCTTAATTGCAGACACACATGCATGTTAGAGAACTTTGAGTATTTTTTGGTTTTAGTGGGAATGAGTCAAAGTATTATGTTGAGTTGGAATAAGTACACATTTGCACCAATAGTTACGGCTCATGACTTAAGTGTACTAATTTTTTTGATACTCATTGCAGGTCTCTGATGTGTAGCACCTCTTGCTACTAGCATGAAAGTTCGAAATTTTTCGAATCATTCGAACAGTACATGTATTCTTTTGCGCTTTCACTGTCACTGGCCTGTGTAACCGGCCTGTAAGCTAAAACGACAGTCGGTCCAACATGTTGGATGAATATCAAAAATTTTTGATTTTTCTGCCGGTCCGTCCGACTTGTTGGACATGTGAACGAATGTTGGTCCAACACGCTGCATTTTTCATTTCTTATAAATTTTCAGCGAGTAAACAACGTTCAATCAGTGCATATAAATTACTAATAAACACTTAATGCACGCGTTTATGTGCTTTACATAACCACATTTTCCTTTTATTAAAAGAAAAAGATTTCCTTTTCATATCCATCTCTTCCTTTCCCCTCAAAACTTGATCAATTATTAGCGCACCCAAAAATTTTTATGCCATTGCGCCGAAGTGTTCTGCTTGAGAATTTGTAATTAATGATGTAGTCCAACAAGTTGGACCATTCGAAAGGTCTATCAAATTGTTCCGTTAGTTTTCCATCCGACTTTGTCGTCCAATATGTTAGATCATGCGAAAGCCACTAATAATAATCGTCGACAGCCACAATCGCACAAACAAAAAAATGCATGCATACCACTCGAGTTCGTAAACAACGATTGCTGCTTAGCACAGTGTGTGACGACTGCGAATCGATACAAAGGCAACATCCAGACAATGCTGACCTTCGAATGATTCGCTGGAAGCTAGAGTGTTTGCTGCTGGACTCGAGCTCGAGTGGAATTTTATTTTTGTTTTCTTTGTTTTTTTTTCCTGGCGTTTTGTTGTGCGCAGTGTTTTTTTATGCTTTCAACAACAATTATAACAAAAAGCCAACACCAACAACAAATCGTTGGATACGTGGCACAGTAAGTACCAACAACAAAAAATATTCAAAAACCACACAACGCCAGCGACTGTGCAAAAGCTAAAATTATGTGTTTGTATTCTAACAATAAAAAGTTCAGTAAATTATTGAACACATAAAAAAAAAACAACAAGCATTAATCGACAGTGCGCAATTACAACAATAAAACAACAAGAAGTAAGAGTGAAGCTGAACACTGAATTCGGCAACAACAACCATTAAAATATCGAAGTTGTTGTACAAGAGTGGATAGAGTCAAGGCCGTATTCAGGGGGGGCGGGGATGAGGGGGACCAAACCCCCCCGAAATGAATGAATTTTTTTATATAAATAAATATATATTTTTAGCAGCATAGAAAAATCTTATCGAAAGATGTTGAAGAAAAGCTGGAGGTTTTATTTTGAAAAACGCTTACCTATAAAACTTGCACAAATCATAGAATATAAATAATAAAGAATTAATTGGTGATAGAGATTGTGATACATCATCAAAAGCATCGTCTTTTGTAAAATCAATATCAAATAGCCAATTCGCTGTGAGCTTGTGCTCTTAAATAGTTTATTTGCTTCTACATTACCACTATGCAAGATGTTACAGTCCACTTCATGCGGCTTAGCGGCTGCTGTTCAACATGTTGAACTTATTATTAACCATTTCAAAAATATGCGTGAAAACTCAGAAACAGAATTTGCAGACATATATTTGGATGCTGACAACCTGCTCGAATTCTTAGGTGAAAAAATTGTAATGCCTCGTATAACTGGACGTCAGCAACACCGCGCGAATGTTAGTGAGCACGATCCGAAAAAATACTTCCGCATTACTATAATAATTCCACTTTTAGAAGATTTCATACATCAGTTAACACTGCGGTTTGAAAAACACAATAAAACACTGACTGATCTTTATAAATTAAGTCCGACAGAATGTGTAAAGCCTGAAACAAAATTTGAAGCAAATAGCAGATTTTTACAAGAAAATAATAATAAATCTGAATTGTCGCTTTGGCAAACGAAGTGACGCAAAACCTGCGAAAAGAACTTGCCTAATTCAGCGATGGAAGCACTTGGAGAGTGCAATAAAGAGATATTTCCAAACGTGCATATTCTTTTAAAAATTTTGGTCACTTTGCCAGTTACTACGTGCTCATCCGAACGTTCATTTTCAACAATGAAGAGATTAAAGACGTATCTTAGAAATTCGACTAGCGAGAGTAGACTCAATGGATTGGCATTAATGTCGGTTCATCGCCGAATAAATGTGCCGACTGAAGAAGTCATTGATTAATTTGCTGCCCAAAAAGCCCGTCGGCTCAATTTAATATTATAAAAATATTGTATACGTACCTATACATAAATAAAATTTTCTACACATGAGATTATATGAATATTTATTTTTTAAAGTTGAACCCCCCCCCGAATCAAAATCCTGGCTACGGCCTTGGATAGAGTTAGGCGCTGGTGAGCGCTGCTTCAGACTGCAGTTAACATTTTTTTCCTTGCTGCGAATAAAGATAAAAGCATGAATATTCGTTGCTTTCAGCGAATGTTGCGAATGTCTGGCGTCGTCGTTCATTCATGTTTCGCAGACATTCGTATTCGTCATCGCTCGTACTCTACGGCACTCGTACCACAGCGATTTGTACATGTATTTCCGCATTGATTTTAATGCAGAAGGCACATTCGTAGCTCGTATTTTGACGACACATTCAAAACGCTATTTGAATGCACTCAAGTTGTTCTCTGAATCCAACCTTGAGTGCAAGATCATGAAAGTTATAAAAACCTCGTAAAAGTTGAGTGCTGTTGAACCAGTTCAGTTATGTAACTTAAATTTATATGATTTATTCTTTTGAGTTCGTTTTTTTCTTGAAGAATGTTTGTAATATCGACCCAATTTTTGTTTTATAGAATCAAATAAATAGAAAATTGTATTCCATCGAGTAGGGGAGTAGCTTTTTAAAGTTGTTGTAAGTGAAAAATTCATTCTTGAAACTTTAAAATATGTACCAATTTAGTGCACATGTGGCAAAGTTCGTCTAATTCTGAAATTTATTTTATAGATTTTTCTACAGTATTGTGAAGTAAGTGATTGTTGCAATTTATGTGATTGTTTTATCTAAACGCTGGAACCATGTTAGCGCTTCTATCTGTAACAATTATGGCTTTATTTAAAAGCTCATTTTATATATTTTTTCAAAAATTGTAGCAATCAAAAAAATTCCCTTTAATATATTTTTTCATGAAACTTTTCTGAATTCATTGTATTTGAAATTGTACTCGTTTTATCCGATTCCCTCATTTGAGTAAAAGGAGTATTTCAAAAACACGATTGAACAAAATTTGTTTTATTTGTTTTATTTGTTTGAACAAACTGAATGAATGGAGTTTTTTTTCAAACTCGATTGATTATAAACAAATAGAAAAATCAAACGAATGTTGTCGAGTAACTACTTTTAAAAAGAGAGTATTGTATTGAATTCATTCTGTTGTGAACGAATGGAGTAAATAGAATACGAGTAAATCGGATACTTGGTGTCGTATACTGTTTCGATTGTATTCATGCAGCTCTTTAGTATCAACAAAATAACAATACCTGAATAAATAATTTTTTGTCATTCTTGATATTCACAGCCTGAAAAATATCTTCTGACACTTAATATCGGTGCCTAATTTGGATAAAATAACGCCAAAATGTATTGTCTTCATTCTGTTATCAATTAAAATAAATTCTTTTTGTGATTTATATTTCCTGAGCAGAAAACAACTAAAAACCACTCATTTTCTTATTCACTGTAACGAATACCCCCTTAATATAATTCTCTGTACTTATCTGAACAACTGAAGCAAGTGTCAAATTATAAACTCAACACCTAAAGATGATAGAAGCATTCAACTCAACAAAATTGTAACAACAAAAAAACAACAAAAAAAACCACTCATAGTGACCTTGAGCATTAATAAATCACTAAACATAATCATTGCTTTTTGCTTTGCAAAAAAATAATAAATTAGTTCAATGTCAAAAATTAGTCGGAATAAACCGGAAAATTGAAAAAAAAAAAAAATACAAAATCGTAACACCATAAGAAACAAGAGCGGCATGAGATGTCAGCGTATATTTTGGTAACTAAATAACAGTTAAATACCAGATAAGGTACTCCCTGCATCGACTTAGTTTTACACGTGCGATAATCGGTATTTCAACTCTGAGGCTCTGAAGTATTTAGAAAGTATTTGCGACAATTACGTATTTCGATTTTTACTTTTTACTTTGAGAAAATAGTCACTCGTGTTCAATTCACAAATCTTCATATATATTATATATTAATCGGTTTGCTCTGCTTTGTCATAATCACGTTTATTAGTATGACGTCCACTTGATGTAAGTTCAAAGTAAACATCCACAAAGGTACATTCATATTAACATGTTAGATAATCTGACACGTTTTTAAAAAAATTCCAGTTTATGTCTATTAATTTTTATTCCATTGATTATTGAAAGTTTTAACATTTATGTAATCGATAATATCCATACTGCTCATTGAACTTTTTGTTAGACAATATTTTAAAAACTTAAGAACTTTTAAGTTCTGTTACCTGCATAATTTATCTGGTTAGACAACCCTGTTTAAGGGTTTATAAAAACTGTTTACAACTAAATCGGGATAAAGATCAATAAAACTTGAGCTCATTTAATTCATAGTTTCATTGGTTTTTGGGGAAATTTTTTGTTTGATTATTAAAAATAAAATCTCTCATACGAGGGAAATATGTCTTTCTCAAATCAAATTAAATAAATAAAGAGATTATGTAGCAAAATTTTTGGTTTTTGTGATTTTTATAACTGAGTAAAAAATTAGAAATTGTAAAATTGCAATTGAAGACATATGGGCATCTTCCAGTGGCACGGACGTGACATTCGCATTTTAATTATTCGAAAAACAAGAATGAAACAAAATGAGCCGATATGTATTTTAAGTGTTCTAACGCGATGAAAGAGTGCTACATTTTATAAAAATATTGGCGAGATTTAGTACAAATTAGTACAAAGTAATAAGCAATCATGCAATGGAACGGACGCGACAAAAAATAGGAGTTTTTTTTGAGCTCGTATAGAAATATGCAAAATTTAGCTAATTTTGAGAACTTTTTTTTATATATAATATACATGTTAATGGAGGTCAAAGGATAACTATTCTTCGTAGACTTATGATATATTAGAATTATCTCTTCCCTTTTTTTAAATAGATATAGCAGGAATACGGACGCGACATCATGGACGCGACAAATTTTTCCAACAGTAGTAAAATACAGTCAATATGTTCATTATAAGTTTTAATAAAATACATCATAATAAGTTTAATTCAAGTTACATAGCAGTAATACTTACCAAAATAAAAAAAAATAAAGTTAAAAGCTGTTAGAGTGCTTTATTTTAATGTTTTTCTTCACTTTTGGTGGACCTCTTTTGGGAGATGCCCATTTGTAAGTGTATCAAGGTGATATGTCGCAGAAATGTGGTTTCGAGAAAATTGAATTTATATTTAATCATACTAGGTCTGTTCCCGTACTCTTAAGTTTAACTCCAATTTACCAGTTTTGCAGGTTTTAGTCCGAGAAGCGTTCGCGTACTCTTAAAAATGGTAAAAGAGGGCAATTGAGAGAGTTAAAAATGTCCCACCCTGTCAAAAGTTGCAAGCTTTAGTCCGAGAAATTTATTCTTTCAAAAATTGTAAATTGGAGTAAAACTTAAGAGTACGGCTTAGAATCAGTTGTGTTAGAATCAGTTAGCAAAGAAATTGCAATAAATCAAAAGTTTTTTGAAATAAACATAAACTATTTGAATGATAACTAGAAACATGGGAAAATATGTTAAAACTAATATAAACGCTGACTTTGAGAATTAGAACACCAACAATCCAAAAATGCGACAAATCACTTTCACTCATCCGAAGTGAAGGGCACGTTCTCCTTTTTCTCTAAGAATGAAATGTCCTCCTTTTGAGCCTTAATGTCCCCGTTTTTGCCAAAACCGAATTGACCATTCCCAACCTTGAAAGAACTTGGCCTTCTTATGATCAATTGTGTTGGTGTGTTATTAAAAATTTCCCTCAAACATTTGGAAGGCAGTTGGAAGAGAAATTGATTTTGTGAAGCACTTGGGATTCGCCCAAAAGTTCCTTGAAAGATTTCTTTTCAGTTGCGCAATTCGCAAAATTTTTGTAAAATCTTCCATCGTTCATTTCGGCGATCGTTCGAAAATGAATTACCCAAGCAATGGATGCTAGATTCACGAAAAATGTTTAAAATCTTTCGCTCATTTCGCTGATCGTTGAAAGATGGCTTTTTGAAACATTATAAAAATCTATCATAGGAATATGAAGAGGCTCTGAAAAATCGTTTAAATTAATCGAAAAGTTGAACTAGTAAAAAATAGATTCTCATTTAAAATTAAAATTCTAAATTAAATTCTCATAAAATTTCTGTCAGATGTGAGGATTGAATTCGGACTACAATAGTTACATAAGTACGCCACAACCGGTCTCCTATTTTACATTTAAAACATTTGTAATTGTAATTTTTTGCAATTTTTTTTTCTCTGCCATTATCTTAAATTTTGTGCTTCAATTTTACAACGTTGTAGTGAACAATTTGGAAACTAAGCAACTATTTTTTATAGTCCTGTTATATTTATCTATGTGTTTTCCCAAGGTTTATTTTTCAACTTTCCAAGAAAAAATGTCCTCCTTTTTGTCATCCGTAGTCCTCTTTAATGAAATTTTATTCTGGTAACCCTACCCAGGTGTAAATTAATGAGTATATTGAGTATTCGTTTTTAATTCTTTTAAGATCACAGTTATAAATAAAAAGATTTTTATTTGTTATGTCGTTTAGGTAGATTCCAAGACTCCGAATATAACGTTAAAGGGGGGACATGACATTGGCCGTTTTTTTGAAATCGACTTTTTTTATAATTTTGTATTTTAGTAAATATTCTTAAGATTCTAAGAAAAATATTCTTAAGATTTTACATTTCATGAAAAAATTCCTACGGGTTCAAAAGTTACAGCCGGATTAGTGAGAGCGCATTTTTATTTTTCTTTGCATTTTTCTTTGTTCACAAACTTTGAACGCGTTTATCTCGAAACTATGTTTTTCGTACTGGTTGCGGCACTAGCGGGCTCATTTTTTGACGAACTTTTTTTTTTTGTATTTTTTTAAACTTGATTCGCTACCGTATGACACGAAATTTTTTTAAAATTTTTTTCGATTTTTTATGAATTTTTAAAGACAATTTTTTTTTCGTAAAAACAGACCACCACAAAAACATCACCAAAAATTGAAAAAAAACAATTTTAAAAAGAAGCTCCTGCCATACGATGACCAATTTTGTTAAGATTTAAAAAAAAACATTTTTTTTCCGATCGGACAATTTTTGCGACTCCTAGCGCTGCAACCACGAGGACCGTTTTTTCTCTGCCGCCAGTTTGGAGGTCTATAAAACCATTTTTTCTTGTAATTTCTTCAAATTTCTACAATAATAATAAAAATTTTTGGAAAAATGTTTGTTTTTGACTGAGTTATGAATTTTTTAAAAAAATCTGTTTTCTCTGCCGCGAATGTTATGTCCCACCTTAACTATTATCTTTGAAGATTGTTATGGAGGAAGTCTTCTCTTTCCTTAAAACCAAATTAGGCAAGTTTCAAAATGTATGCAAACAAAAAGTGAACTACATCATATCATATAATTTCATATCGTATCAAATCATATGATATCATATCATATCCAACGGTTACATAAGCCAACAAAAAATAAAAGCTTTGCTTGCATATGCATTTAATTCTTGGAATAGGCATTTGAGTGGAAATGAGCAATATCACTTAAATATAAAAAATATTTAACATTTATTGATTAACGTGGAAAAAACTGGAAAGATTATGCGATAAATTCTTAAATCCTCTAAGAAGTGCATTGAAAGTCGAACCTTATTAATTTGCCCGGTTTCTATTATTAAGTTTTTAATTTCTCTGTAGTCTGAAATGTAATAGCAAACTAACAATCCATAGACTTTGGATATAGATAGATGATTGTTTCATTGTTGGCGTGCTATGCTTCGAAATATTGATTGATTTGGTTAATTAGTGCTCGAATTAAAAGGTGCTATAAATTAATATCTGTTTATCGATTGTGTTGATTGAACCGAGGTTAAATACGACAGAACTTCTTTTTAATAGAAAAACAATTTTGGGAATCCTTCGATTTGTGGGTTATTTCAAACCGATTGAGTAGGGCAGTAGGATCTTTTCTGCGAGGAATTTTATGAGCCTTAATTCTGTTTATTATTCTCTTCTTGGAATATCACGAAAAAAAAGTCTGTTCAAGTTCACACTTAAGAGTAGCGATGACCTTCACTTTTTGAAAATTTTTAATTTTTAACAAAAAGGTGACACGTCAAAGTCAAAACTATAAAACGCACATAATTAAAAAAAAAACTCAAAAAAAATGTATGTCAATCCCCAAAAAATAATCTTAATAATCCTATGTTGGTTTGGGTTACTTTTTGTAGCTAATATGTTAATATTTTATAATTTTTTTGACCAGTGCTTTTTCTTTAACAATCTTTAACCGTTATTTCATAATGCTCTCACAAAAACACCTCAACTTATTTACAGAAATGTGTATAAGTGGCTATAAGCGTTTTAAGAGGCTGTCTTAAAATTGTTCAATCGTATACACAGTCCAACTTCTGTGTAATTTTTCTGTTTTTCTTTTTAAATCGTCAATATTCTATTTTAGATTGTTTAAAGTTTCTGACAGGATGATATTTAAATTATTGGATGAATCGTGATTTTGCAGAACCTGTCTTGGGATTTACTATTTCTAATCGAACTTAAAATCTTGAAATTATTTCATAATATTTAGTAATTTAAGAAATAATGCTTTTTTAACAAGTTTCCATCTAAGACCACCGATAGCTTTTGACCTTGAACAAGCTTTTGTTATCATTGAAATTATGTTTTGCTTGTCCACAAAAAGTCAATATTATCTCTTATCTTTATTAAATTAATTAATTGTATGCGTGTGCGATAGCACAAATGAGTCTCGAGGTATGGCTATATACATATATATAATCACGTTTTTGTTTTAGACTACTGAAATAATCAATGGGTTGCTTATTAGGTTAATGAAGTACTTAAAAAATTAAGCAACATATTAAAAAAAAAACAAAAAAAAAACATTCGAATTAATTTGTTTATATTTTGAATAAGAAATAACAATTTCTTTTTATATTGACAATCTTGTGCAATATAAGTAAGAAGTCAAAATTGAAATTTTTGAAACTACATATGATTTAGTTCATATCTTGTATAATTGAAGAGTCAACACGAGGTCTTTGTTTTTGGCAAATGTTTTTTTCGAAAATTACCATTATACTTTTTCCACTAGATTAAATTAAAAAAAATTGAGCGAAAAATTGCAAGTCTAGAATTTAAAAATCACTTGAAAGTTTCAGTTAGTGGAAAAATGTTGAATGGAACTTATAAAAAAATATTAATAGTGAACAATCAACTTTGTCCCTGAATTTTCGCTTACAACGTTATTCGCGCTGACTCTTCAATTGATAATTGAATTGATTATAATTGTGGATTTTTGTTTTTAAAGCTTCCTTGGCATTATTTCACTAAACATTTATACATAATTTCACTAAATTTCATAAAGCCACCAATTAAGTCATTAACAGGCATGACTTCATGGCAATGTAAGAAAAAAAATACTACGTCAATATTAATACTCAAAATTATCAGTTTTACTCGAGATAAAGTTTAAATAGTCATACTATCTCAAGCATACAAGTTCTTTAAGTTGGAAAAGTTGAATTTTAAGAGTTAAAGTTAAAATTAAAATGGATCAAGTAATGAATAATTTGAAATGTATCAGGTTGTATGTGGAGTTAAAAGCTTGTAAGATATAAGAGTATTTTTGTATGCTACTCTTGTTAAAATGGGTAACTTTTAGGGCTTCCGGTGTAAAAAGTCAATTTAATTTAGTTTTACTGGCAGTCCAGTATCTTCATACAAAAATTGAAAAAAAAATCTAACAATTTCGAAATTAATATCTTAATATATCACACTGTGGGTAAAATAACCGCATTTTCTGTCCAAAACCTACATTTAAAAGTTTTCTTAAATCAATTTTACGCTTTATATAAAGCCCAATCAAAAATAGAAACTCTCGGCCTATTTTCTGTCTTTTCCCTTTCTTCTTCTGAATAGAAATTTGACGCGGAGTTTCTCCCTTTTCTCTTTCCTACTATTCCCTTTCCTACTAATCCACGTTACGTCTTCGAAAACGGGAGAAATTTCTGTGGTGGAATAGTAGGAATCACTAACGCTTAGAAAAACACTTTCTTCTTCCTTTTTGAGTTCATATTTGACGTTAGTTTTTCCAGCAGCATGAGTTTGCAAAAATTTTTTTTTAAAAAAAACTAAATTTTAATTTTGAACAAGAATTTAGTAGAATTTAGTATTTTTAGATTTTTAAAATATTTTAAACATAGAAAAATAATAAGAATATTAGC
The DNA here is from genome assembly GCA_958299015.1 of Tetanocera ferruginea. NCBI lineage: Eukaryota > Metazoa > Arthropoda > Insecta > Diptera > Sciomyzidae > Tetanocera > Tetanocera ferruginea. The sequence continues at coordinate 1,986,799 of OY282640.1, read as the reverse complement.
AAGGTTAAGGACTATAATGTAGATAAGGATTATAACACGGTTAAGTATAAGGATTAGAATACGAGCAATAACAAGGCATAATTTTAGGTATTGTGATTTGAAAAAGGATTAAGTCAATGATTGAGACAAATATTTGGACTAGAATAAGGCCAATAATTAGGAAGGAAGAAAGATTGACAAAGATCAGAATAAAGATTAAGATTATGGACAACGATGGACAATTAGATTTGGACAAGGATTGGAACAGAGATAATGATTAGGATTTGTATTTAAGACTAGGATTTAAGCAAGACGTAAGACACGGATTAAGAAAAAGATTAATACAAGCATTAGAGCAAAAGAGATAGAACAAGATTTTAGGCAAGATATAAATATGAGGATTTGAATACATATTTCATAACTGCATATAAGTGCATGTATTAATAATGTCAAGGTCAAGTCAACAAACAAGTACTTGAACAAACACTAGTACAAAGATAAGCATTTGTAAAAGGACATTGACAAGTATTAGGACAATCATCAGGAAAAGTATAAATGGTGCTTATAAAAATAATTTCAAAGTTCAAATATGATATCAAAACGGGAAAAGTTATACAATTTTAAATTTTTTGGAGTCGAGTTCCATTTTGTAATTCGTAATTCACAAAAATTACTTACTTTAAATTATTTTTCAAATGTTTAAATAAGCAAAACGTATTAATTTAAAGAAAAATTCAATATTTATGGTACTTACAAGGACTGGGACAACTCAAGCATGTTCGTGGTATTGCTCAACTGCCTTCTCTCTAACTTTTGGTACTGCGTCTGCTGCTCCTCAACTTTCAAAACTGTCATTTGAGAGGCTTTGCTGTTCATGTTAACTTTTCGAAACATTAAAAGTTTGTAAATAAATTTTCTGCATTAATTTCAACAACAGAGATATATTAAATTTAATTTTTATATTTCAAAATTTGTTCTCCTTTGTTTCGCTTTTCCTTGATAGTTCATAATAAGAAATATTTTTCCGAGGGGAAAAAATTGCACTATAGTACTGTTGAGTACTTTTAGTACTGTTGCGTGCAGTGTTTGGCATGGGATGAAATCGCTAGTTTTGTAGTACTCGTTACATAAATAAGTGATTTTTTTCATGACTGGAAAAGTCACGTTTCATATTCTGACTGAAAATAATTACAAGAAAAAAAAATTTTTTTATGTTAGTTTCACCCAAAACACACAGAAATAGTGACTGTCATATTTTTAGTCGTATCAAAATAATTTTGTTCAAGTGAAATATATAGTTTATTTTTAATATAATAGAATTAGTTACTTGTAAAAATAACTCAAATAATTTTAAATTTTTCAGAAAAAAACATCAGTAAAAATTACCCCAAGCACCGAATTGCATACCTCGTTTCATAGTAGATTTATCGAATTATTAAAATTAATATCTTTTAAATGTAACATTATCCATATGCACCTGTAAATTTAAAAACTGTCACTAGTTCTTAAAAAAACGGATACATGCTTGAAAAGCACCATTTTTTAAAAATGCAATTTATAGCTGAGATTATTTTCGGATCATGTTGTGCGTTTAAAAACTACTCCAAAAAAGTTTGAGCAATAAAATTCACTTTTACTTACCTCCCTTAAACATACCTATTTGGTTAAAAGTGAAGTTAATTATTATAAAGTACACGCATATCTGTAAGAGTTTCATCACATTAACTTAAAATTTCGGCAGCGTAATCTAGATAGTCTTAAAATAAACGCACAAAAAATATATTAAATGAAAAGGGTGATAAACCCTGTAATTTCATAATTTTGATGTGTCCATTTTTTTTTCAACTGCATTTTTTTCAATGAATATTTATTTAAGCAAACCTGATCGTTTTGTATTTTGTTAAGTTTTGTATTAAAAAAGAAGAGGGTGTTTAAACCCAAAAAGCACCCGTTGAGTCTGTCATTGTATCAATTATAAGTTATGTTGTGAAATAAAGGTTAAACTTAATAAATAAATAACACTTTGGCGCTTGGCAACCCGAACTATGTTTTTTCAATAAATAACAATAGAGGAACTTAAACAAAACACTTTGACAAAAAGTTTATAAATCTACTTTTCTAGATAGAAGAATTAAATCTTTATAAAGCTAAACTTCAATAACTAAAGCTTTAATTAAGTAATTTTGGTTATGATGACTGCCAAAGAACTGGAAAAGCTGCAAAATGGAAAATCGCACAATTCACCCATCATCTGCAAAGGGATGGATAAGACCAAGACAGTTAAACCACTAGGAGAAAGAAAAAAGGCGGTTTTAAGACAGGTTGATATATCTTTTTTTGTTTTGCTGACTATTTTAAACATTTTTATTATAGCCATTATTTTTATTGACAGAAATTAATGGTTTTTCTTGGCAATACTGGTGTGCTCGGTGGTGGCATGTCTGTGGCACTACCTTCGATTACTTTGACACAACTGATGAATCCGGAGGAGGATTTTTCGCTCACAAAAGAAGAAGCATCGTGGTTTTGTAAGTAGTATAGTTTTTCAATTTAAATAATATTTATTATTTTTGTTACAAAACAAATTTTATCCATCCTGCCCTGAGTGCATAACGAAACACTTTTAATTTTGACAGGGAATAATCGCATAACTAGATTTTTTTTTCTTTCTTTAGAGATAAGCTTAAAGCCTCTAACACGTTTTTCTAATTCGCTTAAAAACTACCGAATTTTAATGATACTTTGGTCCAAAATTACCTTATTATCCTACGTCGTAGATGGCAACTGTTGAGTGCGAATTCGTGTTAAACGTGAATGCATCAATATCAGTTAGAAATACAACAATTTAATTGTTTGTTCGTGAAATTATTTTTTTTTAAAATCATAAATCAAAATGGTATGCTTTCAGATAAGAAATTTTGTTAACTCCGGTTAAGAGTGCCTCAAGTGCCAATGTTTGAGAACAACGATAATTTGTGCGATTAATCAGTGCTTAAAGATAATATTCTAGTACATATATATATTTTTTTTTTAATTACCTCTTGTAGTCTATATCTTATTCTCGCGTATTGTTTACACAGTAAAAAAACATCAATATTCTAGCAGAACTCAGTCACGTGCTTCTTTTAATTGAAGCTTTTATCTTTGATGGATGGACATTTATATCACATAATCTTCGTTTAGGTTAAATTGTAAATTTTGTAGAAATTTTGTTTTTGGAATAGAATGTGTACAACTTTAAAATAATGTTTTTGTTTTTCTTACCCAGCCTCGATAAATAGCATGGCTTGTCCCCTGGGTGGTCTGCTTGTCGGTTATCTGATGGATCGTATCGGACGCAAGCAAACCATACTACTGACCAACATCATTGGTGTCCTGGGATGGGCACTACTAGCAACAGCATCTTGGCATGCCGATAAGGAAGCAATTTTTATACAGATGCTAGTGGCCAGATTTCTCTCAGGTAGATTGTTATGCAAATTATTCAAACAAATTAAATGTACCTACAGTTATATTTTTTGTTATAACTTCTTGCAGGAATAATGATTGGACTCTGTGTGTCACCTGTGGGCGTTTACTCGGCTGAAATTAGTTTGCCACGAATACGTGGCAGACTCATTCTAGGCACCTCCATTGCTATAGCGGCAGGCATTTTGTTCATGTATGTCCTGGGCTATTTTATCAGGGTAATTCATACTTCTTGTACTCAACATCTTTCGAAATAACATTGATCCAACCTCATTCTATTTGAAGAGCAATTGGCAACTGATAGCCACCATATCATGCGCATATCAACTGATATCGGCTATTTGTGTGCTACCAATGCCCGAGACACCTAGCTGGCTGATGCAAAAGGGCCGCACTGAGCAGGCACGCAACTCACTACGATACTTTCGTGGTCTCGACAAGAATGGTGAGTTGGCGTTGATGCTGTAATCATTAATAATCCTAACACATATCGTCCTCTTTGCAGATGCTACAATAAACGAAGAATTTGAGGCAGAATTGGCGCTAATCAAGAAAACAGCCGATTCCAGTCGCACCACTGCCGAGAATGAGTCTCTGCTGCAGGCCATACGTTCGCCGGAAGTGTACAAACCGTTGTTGCTCATGATTGCCTTTTTTGGCTTCCAGCAGTTCTCAGGTGTAGTGGTCATCGTGGTGTTTGCCGTGCAAATAGCTACTGCAGCGGGCGTCTCTATAGATCCGGTGCTGTGCGCCGTACTAGTTGGCGTTGCACGCATGACCACCATATTCTTCGTGAGCACTATTTTTGAGCGTTGGGGCCGACGACCTGCCGGCATTGTTTCGGCATCTGGCATGACGGGTTGCATGTTGGTGCTGGCCATCTGTAGCTGGTTTCCAGATGTAGGCGAGCTACTTCCAATACTACCTGCCATATGCATTATTCTGCACATCGTCTTCTCAACCATGGGATTGCTGACGCTACCCTTCTTCATGATCTCCGAGGTATTTCCACAGCGAGTGCGGGGCAGCGCTTCAGGAATTTCAGTTTGCTTTGGACTGCTGATTTCGTTTGTGGTTATTAAAGTATATCCAAGCATGTTGTCAACAATGGGCACCGCCAACTTGTTCGCCTTTTATGGTAGCGTCTCATTGGTGGCTGTGGCCTATATCTTCTTTCTGGTACCGGAGACACGTGGACGCACGCTGCTGCAGATTGAGGAATACTTTAGGAGTGGACGCAAGTTTTCAAATGCCCAGTTGTCGCTGCGTGTAGCAGCGGCTGAAAGGGATGTCGAAATGAAGGAGATCTTTATCAAACCCTAGAATTGTACGGGTGTGCTTCCTAGCTTTGTACTTAATAGATAAGTAGATGAATGAGTGCGAAACTAATTAATTGTAGACTGTGATGAATGTGTTAAATAAACAATATCGCCAAATCAAGAAAGAACTCAGCGTGTCCTTGAAGTTTATAGATTTGCGTTTATAAATGTTGCAGATTCGTTTCATTGTTTTGTTGCGTGGCAAACTGCATCAGTGGCTGATTAGCGAATTTTGCTAAATAGCCTCCGCTACTGCTGATTAGATTGTTACAGCTGGTTTGCTGTATAATAGGCAATTCTTCATCAAGTTGTTGTTTTTGTGGTGTTCTTATTGATTGCTTTTAATTATTTAAATGTGTGCAATAGTTTAGCACTAGCAATAAATATGCAATATTAATGGCGACAGGCAGCAGCAGCAGCTGCAGAAAAGTACTTTTTGGCGATAAGTGCAAGTTGACTCACTCATTCCCGTAACGTGTGTGCTAATGCAGCTAAGTGCTGGAAGGTCGAAGCGCTTTGTGGGATTTCGTCTTTGTTTGTCTTAGCATGATTGTTGTCTGTAGGATTGCGATAGAGTAATGCGAACATCTGCCAAAAATAGCTCGACATGTAATGTATATAAAAAATTATTTAATATAGATCTTAGCAACGATTGAGTTGAAGTATGCGTTGATTATGAAATATTTCAACTGCCTCCGTGGCGCAATCGGTTAGCGCGTTCGGCTGTTAACCGAAAGGTTGGTGGTTCGAGTCCACCCGGGGGCGGGCATATTTTTTTGTAATGTTTTTGGGTTCATTCTTATTTTTTAAATTAAAATTTTTCAATATTTATAAAAGTACATTTAATTTTGTTTTTTAATGTCAGGGAAAGAACGAATTAATGGTAATTCTATCGCTTCATCGTCATCAGCTTATTATGTGTATTCTATTTGGTGAATATTTTGTTGAAAGAAATAACATGTCGACTTTAAGTGCAGACTGGAACCACAGTATAAAAGTTACCTTAGACACCACGTTGATTTGTAAACAGTGCTGCCAATTCTTTAAAAGAAAATGTAAGCAGGAACATAGCTAGAAAGATAAAGCAAACTGCAGTAAAAGTTTTAACACAGAATATTAACAGAACACAAAGCGAGCTAAATTTTTTTTTCAACCCAGTTGGAATTTTCTTACATGCCACAAGAAAACATCAACTCTGCAAATAAATCGTTGCAATAAAACATTTTTTAACATTTTACACGCGCTAACAATATTCTTTTTCAGTTAGAGCATTATTTTTAATTATGGCAGCACTGCAAGATGGTTATTCGCCATTAGCGAAGACAGAAACCGTTGACAGAAACCGAATGTAAACTGGAGTTAAACTGTTAGGTGGTGTCGTCTTGTGGCAAATAGTAAAACAATTCTGTTAGTGAACATTGTATTTATTCGGCATTGTGAAAAGGAACAAAAAAATGTATGCAGATTTGGAATATGAATTTTTGTTGTGGAACCTGAGTCAGTTTTTGTTGTGGAATCTGAGTCAGTAATAAACGAATTGTTTGTTCGCAAATGTTATATTATATTAATTTATTTGAGAAATTTAATATATTCATGTTGTTTTCATTTTTTGAAATTAAAACGTTTTGATTATAATTCATTCGAAAGCTGGCTGATTCCACAGAAATGACGAACGGAAACATTAGTTCTAAAATGCATGTATTTGAAGTAATTTTTGGTTTTCGAATTGAATTGGAATCTTAAGTTAGTCCTGCTGCAAAAATATTTTTAAATTAAATGCTTTTTTATATTATTTTGACAATTTAACTAAACAAACTTGGAGTGGAAAAAAATTTTTTAAATATTTTGATTTAATTTAAACTTTGAAAGCAGTCATCTTTTTATATAACTTTAAATAAAATAAGGTCAGTAATATTAAAAAAGATATTAATGTTGTGTTAGAATAGTTTGTAATAATGATTGGTTACTGCGTTTTCAAAGTACAAAATATTTAAACTGAGTGTTTTTTCTGTGTCACACCCGTCCCAAAGAAGGCTATAGTTTTCCTTAGAAGCAACATGGGCTTATGATAAGAATGAAACGTTCCTAAAGTATGTTGATGTTTTACAAAAATTTGTTAACTTTTTTCATTCAATAAATTATTTTTATCCTTCATTTCCGTTACAAGTTGGTCACTCCCGGAACGGTTTTCAAAATTTTTTTCTAATAATAAAGTTTTTGCAAGTATATGAATAAATTCTTTGATAAAAACAAGTTTCATAATTGCAAAAAATTTCATGTGTGATATACAAGTTAGTGAATAAATTTAGAATTTAGCGAAGACCTAAATTCATGTATAGCGAAATCAATTGTATAGGTATTAATTTCATCAAAAATTCATGCGAAAAATTTTAGGCAAAAAATATTTTTTTTTATATATATATTAAAAACTTGAAATTATTTGTACAGGTATTAATTTGATAAAAAATGCATGCAAAAAAATATTTGTTTTTTTTTTAAATAAAACATATTTTTTTGATTGAAGTGTCAAAAATATGTGAAAGTTAATTCATTTTCAAATGAATAAAGTTTTGTACTAATTTAAAAAAAAAGTGAAGACCCCGATTTTTAAAAAAATCGGGTGGTGGCTATATCCCAAGCTGAGCGAATGGCCTTTCCATTGGTGCCACTTTCGTCTCTGTCCGATCTATAGTTTGGGAGATACACTCAAATGAATAAAGTTTTCTACTAATTTCAAAAAAAAGTGAAGACCCCGATTTTTAAAAAAATCGGCCTTTCATTTGGTGCCACTTTCGTCTCTGTCCGATCTATAGTTTGGGAGATAACTCAAATGAATAAAGTTTTCTACTAATTTCAAAAAAAAGTGAAGACCTCGATTTTTAAAAAATCGGGTGGTGGCTATATCCCAAGCTGAGCGAATGGCCTTTCCATTGGTGCCACTTTCGTCTTTGTCCGATCTATAGTTTGGGAGATACACTCAAATGAATAAAGTTTTGTACTAATTTCAAAAAAAAAGTGAAGACCCCGATTTTTTAAAAAATCGTGTGGTGGCTATATCCCAAGCTGAGCGAATGGCCTTTCCATTGGTGCCACTTTCGTCTCTGTCCGATCTATAGTTTGGGAGATACACTCAAATGAATAAAGTTTTGTACTAATTTCAAAAAAAGTGAAGACCCCGATTTTTAAAAAAATCGGGTGGTGGCTATATCTCAAGCTGAGCGAATGGCCTTTCCATTGGTGCCACTTTCGTCTCTGTCCGATCTATAGTTTGGGAGATACACTCAAATGAATAAAGTTTTCTACTAATTTAAAAAAAAAGTGAAGCCCCGATTTTTAAAAAAATCGGGTGGTGGCTATATCCCAAGCTGAGCGAATGGCCTTTCCATTGGTGCCACTTTCGTCTCTGTCCGATCTATAGTTTGGGAGATACACTCAAATGAATAAAGTTTTGTACTAATTTCAAAAAAAAGTGAAGACCCCGATTTTTAAAAAAATCGGGTGGTGGCTATATCCCAAGCTGAGCGAATGGCCTTTCCATTGGTGCCACTTTCGTCTCTGTCCGATCTATAGTTTGGGAGATACACTCAAATGAATAAAGTTTTCTACTAATTTCAAAAAAAAGTGAAGACCCCGATTTTTAAAAAAATCGGGTGGTGGCTATATCCCAAGCTGAGCGAATGGCCTTTCCATTGGTGCCACTTTCGTCTCTGTCCGATCTATAGTTTGGGAGATACACTCAAATGAATAAAGTTTTCTACTAATTTAAAAAAAAGTGAAGACTCCGATTTTTAAAAAAATCGGGTGGTGGCTATATCCCAAGCTGAGCGAATGGCCTTTCCATTGGTGCCACTTTCGTCTCTGTCCGATCTATAGTTTGGGAGATACACTCAAATGAATAAAGTTTTCTACTAATTTCAAAAAAAAGTGAAGACCCCGATTTTTAAAAAAATCGGCCTTTCATTTGGTGCCACTTTCGTCTCTGTCCGATCTATAGTTTGGGAGATAACTCAAATGAATAAAGTTTTCTACTAATTTCAAAAAAAAGTGAAGACCTCGATTTTTAAAAAAATCGGGTGGTGGCTATATCCCAAGCTGAGCGAATGGCCTTTCCATTGGTGCCACTTTCGTCTTTGTCCGATCTATAGTTTGGGAGATACACTCAAATGAATAAAGTTTTGTACTAATTTCAAAAAAAAAGTGAAGACCCCGATTTTTAAAAAATCGTGTGGTGGCTATATTCCAAGCTGAGCGAATGGCCTTTCCATTGGTGCCACTTTCGTCTCTGTCCGATCTATAGTTTGGGAGATACACTCAAATGAATAAAGTTTTGTACTAATTTCAAAAAAAAGTGAAGACCCCGATTTTTAAAAAAATCGGGTGGTGGCTATATCCCAAGCTGAGCGAATGGCCTTTCCATTGGTGCCACTTTCGTCTCTGTCCGATCTATAGTTTAGGAGATACACTCAAATGAATAAAGTTTTCTACTAATTTCAAAAAAAAGTGAAGACCCCGATTTTTAAAAAAATCGGGTGGTGGCTATATCCCAAGCTGAGCGAATGGCCTTTCCATTGGTGCCACTTTCGTCTCTGTCCGATCTATAGTTTGGGAGATACACTCAAATGAATAAAGTTTTCTACTAATTTAAAAAAAAAGTGAAGACCCCGATTTTTTTAAAAAATCGGGTGGTGGCTATATCCCAAGCTGAGCGAATGGCCTTTCCATTGGTGCCACTTTCGTCTCTGTCCGATCTATAGTTTGGGAGATACACTCAAATGAATAAAGTTTTCTACTTATTTAAAAAAAAAGTGAAGACCCCGATTTTTAAAAAAATCGGGTGGTGGCTATATCCCAAGCTGAGCGAATGGCCTTTCCATTGGTGCCACTTTCGTCTCTGTCCGATCAATAGTTTGGGAGATACACTCTAATGAATAAAGTTTTGTACTAATTTCAAAAAAAAGTGAAGACCCCGATTTTTAAAAAAATCGGGTGGTGGCTATATCCCAAGCTGAGCGAATGGCCTTTCCATTGGTGCCACTTTCGTCTCTGTCCGATCTATAGTTTGGGAGATACACTCAAATGAATAAAGTTTTGTACTAATTTCAAAAAAAAGTGAAGACCCCGATTTTTAAAAAAATCGGGTGGTGGCTATATCCCAAGCTGAGCGAATGGCCTTTCCATTGGTGCCACTTTCGTCTCTGTCCGATCAATAGTTTGGGAGATACACTCTAATGAATAAAGTTTTGTACTAATTTCAAAAAAAAGTGAAGACCCCGATTTTTAAAAAAATCGGGTGGTGGCTATATCCCAAGCTGAGCGAATGGCCTTTCCATTGGTGCCACTTTCGTCTCTGTCCGATCAATAGTTTGGGAGATACACTCTAATGAATAAAGTTGTGTACTAATTTCAAAAAAAAGTGAAGACCCCGATTTTTAAAAAAATCGGGTGGTGGCTATATCCCAAGCTGAGCGAATGGCCTTTCCATTGGTGCCACTTTCGTCTCTGTCCGATCTATAGTTTGGGAGATACACTCAAATGAATAAAGTTTTGTTTTAATTTCAAAAAAAAGTGAAGACCCCGATTTTTTAAAAATCGGGTGGTGGCTATATCCCAAGCTGAGCGAATGGCCTTTCCATTGGTGCCACTTTCGTCTCTGTCCGATCTATAGTTTGGGAGATACACTCAAATGAATAAAGTTTTGTACTAATTTAAAAAAAAAGTGAAGACCCCGATTTTTTAAAAAATCGGGTGGTGGCTATATCCCAAGCTGAGCGAATGGCCTTTCCATTGGTGCCACTTTCGTCTCTGTCCGATCTATAGTTTGGGAGATACACTCAAATGAATAAAGTTTTCTACTAATTTAAAAAAAAAGTGAAGACCCCGATTTTTAAAAAAATCGGGTGGTGGCTATATCCCAAGCTGAGCGAATGGCCTTTCCATTGGTGCCACTTTTGTCTCTGTCCGATCTATAGTTTGGGAGATACACTCAAATGAATAAAGTTTTGTACTAATTTAAAAAAAAGTGAAGACCCCGATTTTTAAAAAATCGGGTGGTGGCTATATCCCAAGCTGAGCGAAGGGCCTTTCCATTGGTGCCACTTTCGTCTCTGTCCGATCTATAGTTTGGGAGATACACTCAAATGAATAAAGTTTTGTACTAATTTCAAAAAAAGTGAAGACCCCGATTTTTAAAAAAATCAAGTGGTGGCTATATCCCAAGCTGAGCGAATGGCCTTTCCATTGGTGCCACTTTCGTCTCTGTCCGATCTATAGTTTGGGAGATACACTCAAATGAATAAAGTTTTGTACTAATTTCAAAAAAAAGTGAAGACCCCGATTTTTAAAAAAATCGGGTGGTGGCTATTTCCCAAGCTGAGCGAATGGCCTTTCCATTGGTGCCACTTTCGTCTCTGTCCGATCTATAGTTTGGGAGATACACTCAAATGAATAAAGTTTTCTACTAATTTCAAAAAAAAGTGAAGACCCCGATTTTTAAAAAAATCGGGTGGTGGCTATATCCCAAGCTGAGCGAATGGCCTTTCCATTGGTGCCACTTTCGTCTCTGTCCGATCTATAGTTTGGGAGATACACTCAAATGAATAAAGTTTTGTACTAATTTCAAAAAAAAGTGAAGACCCCGATTTTTAAAAAAATCGGGTGGTGGCTATATCCCAAGCTGAGCGAATGGCCTTTCCATTGGTGCCACTTTCGTCTCTGTCCGATCTATAGTTTGGGAGATACACTCAAATGAATAAAGTTTTGTACTAATTTCAAAAAAAAGTGAAGACCCCGATTTTTAAAAAAATCGGGTGGTGGCTATATCCCAAGCTGAGCGAATGGCCTTTCCATTGGTGCCACTTTCGTCTCTGTCCGATCTATAGTTTGGGAGATACACTCAAATGAATAAAGTTTTGTACTAATTTCAAAAAAAAGTGAAGACCCCGATTTTTAAAAAAATCGGGTGGTGGCTATATCCCAAGCTGAGCGAATGGCCTTTCCATTGGTGCCACTTTCGTCTCTGTCCGATCTATAGTTTGGGAGATACACTCAAATGAATAAAGTTTTGTACTAATTTCAAAAAAAGTGAAGACCCCGATTTTTAAAAAAATCGGGTGGTGGCTATATCCCAAGCTGAGCGAATGGCCTTTCCATTGGTGCCACTTTCGTCTCTGTCCGATCTATAGTTTGGGAGATACACTCAAATGAATAAAGTTTTCTACTAATTTAAAAAAAAAGTGAAGACCCCGATTTTTAAAAAAATCGGGTGGTGGCTATATCCCAAGCTGAGCGAATGGCCTTTCCATTGGTGCCACTTTCGTCTCTGTCCGATCTATAGTTTGGGAGATACACTCAAATGAATAAAGTTTTGTACTAATTTCAAAAAAAGTGAAGACCCCGATTTTTAAAAAATCGGGTGGTGGCTATATCCCAAGCTGAGCGAATGGCCTTTCCATTGGTGCCACTTTCGTCTCTGTCCGATCTATAGTTTGGGAGATACACTCAAATGAATAAAGTTTTCTACTAATTTAAAAAAAAAGTGAAGACCCCGATTTTTAAAAAAATCGGGCGGTGGCTATATCCCAAGCTGAGCGAATGGCCTTTCCATTGGTGTCACTTTCGTCTCTGTCCGATCTATAGTTTGGGAGATACACTCAAATGAATAAAGTTTTCTACTAATTTAAAAAAAAAGTGAAGACTCCGATTTTTAAAAAAATCGGGCGGTGGCTATATCCCAAGCTGAGCGAATGGCCTTTCCATTGGTGCCACTTTCGTCTCTGTCCGATCTATAGTTTGGGAGATACACTCAAATGAATAAAGTTTTCTACTAATTTCAAAAAAAAGTGAAGACCCCGATTTTTAAAAAAATCGGGTGGTGGCTATATCCCAAGCTGAGCGAATGGCCTTTCCATTGGTGCCACTTTCGTCTCTGTCCGATCTATAGTTTGGGAGATACACTCAAATGAATAAAGTTTTGTACTAATTTCAAAAAAAGTGAAGACCCCGATTTTTAAAAAAATCGGGTGGTGGCTATATCCCAAGCTGAGCGAATGGCCTTTCCATTGGTGCCACTTTCGTCTCTGTCCGATCTATAGTTTGGGAGATACACTCAAATGAATAAAGTTTTCTACTAATTTAAAAAAAAAGTGAAGACCCCGATTTTTAAAAAAATCGGGCGGTGGCTATATCCCAAGCTGAGCGAATGGCCTTTCCATTGGTGTCACTTTCGTCTCTGTCCGATCTATAGTTTGGGAGATACACTCAAATGAATAAAGTTTTCTACTAATTTAAAAAAAAAGTGAAGACCCCGATTTTTAAAAAAATCGGGTGGTGGCTATATCCTAAGCTGAGCGAATGGCCTTTCCATTGGTGCCACTTTCGTCTCTGTCCGATCTATAGTTTGGGAGATACACTCAAATGAATAAAGTTTTGTACTAATTTCAAAAAAAAGTGAAGACCCCGATTTTTAAAAAAATCGGGTGGTGGCTATATCCCAAGCTGAGCGAATGGCCTTTCCATTGGTGCCACTTTCGTCTCTGTCCGATCTATAGTTTGGGAGATACACTCAAATGAATAAAGTTTTGTACTAATTTCAAAAAAAAGTGAAGACCCCGATTTTTAAAAAAATCGGGTGGTGGCTATATCCCAAGCTGAGCGAATGGCCTTTCCATTGGTGCCACTTTCGTCTCTGTCCGATCTATAGTTTGGGAGATACACTCAAATGAATAAAGTTTTGTACTAATTTCAAAAAAAAAGTGAAGACCCCGATTTTTAAAAAAATCGGGTGGTGGCTATATCCCAAGCTGAGCGAATGGCCTTTCCATTGGTGCCACTTTCGTCTCTGTCCGATCTATAGTTTGGGAGATACACTCAAATGAATAAAGTTTTGTACTAATTTCAAAAAAAAGTGAAGACCCCGATTTTTAAAAAAATCGGGTGGTTGCTATATCCTAAGCTGAGCGAATGGCCTTTCCATTGGTGCCACTTTCGTCTCTGTCCGATCTATAGTTTGGGAGATACACTCAAATGAATAAAGTTTTGTACTAATTTCAAAAAAAAGTGAAGACCCCGATTTTTAAAAAAATCGGGTGGTGGCTATATCCCAAGCTGAGCGAATGGCCTTTCCATTGGTGCCACTTTCGTCTCTGTCCGATCTATAGTTTGGGAGATACACTCAAATGAATAAAGTTTTGTACTAATTTAAAAAAAAAGTGAAGACCCTGATTTTTAAAAAAATCGGGTGGTGGCTATATCGCAAGCTGAGCGAATGGCCTTTCCATTGGTTCCACTTTCGTCTCTGTCCGATCTATAGTTTGGGAGATACACTCAAATGAATAAAGTTTTGTACTAATTTAAAAAAAAAGTGAAGACCCCGATTTTTAAAAAAATCGGGTGGTGGCTATATCCCAAGCTGAGCGAATGGCCTTTCCATTGGTGCCACTTTCGTCTCTGTCCGATCTATAGTTTGGGAGATACACTCAAATGAATAAAGTTTTGTACTAATTTCAAAAAAAAATGAAGACCCCGATTTTTAAAAAAATCGGGTGGTGGCTATATCCCAAGCTGAGCGAATGGCCTTTCCATTGGTGCCACTTTCGTCTCTGTCCGATCTATAGTTTGGGAGATACACTCAAATGAATAAAGTTTTGTACTAATTTAACAAAAAAGTGAAGACCCTGATTTTTAAAAAAATCGGGTGGTGGCTATATCCCAAGCTGAGCGAATGGCCTTTCCATTGGTGCCACTTTCGTCTCTGTCCGATCTATAGTTTGGGAGATACACTCAAATGAATAAAGTTTTCTACTAATTTCAAAAGAAAGTGAAGACCCCGATTTTTAAAAAAATCGGGTGGTGGCTATATCCCAAGCTGAGCGAATGGCCTTTCCATTGGTGCCACTTTCGTCTCTGTCCGATCTATAGTTTGGGAGATACACTCAAATGAATAAAGTTTTCTACTAATTTCAAAAAAAAGTGAAGACCCCGATTTTTAAAAAAATCGGGTGGTGGCTATATCCCAAGCTGAGCGAATGGCCTTTCCATTGGTGCCACTTTCGTCTCTGTCCGATCTATAGTTTGGGAGATACACTCAAATGAATAAAGTTTTCTACTAATTTAAAAAAAAAGTGAAGACCCCGATTTTTTAAAAATGGTGGTGGCTATATCCCAAGCTGAGCGAATGGCCTTTCCATTGGTGCCACTTTCGTCTCTGTCCGATCTATAGTTTGGGAGATACACTCAAATGAATAAAGTTTTGTACTAATTTAAAAAGAAAGTGAAGACCCCGATTTTTAAAAAAATCGGGTGGTGGCTATATCCCAAGCTGTGCGAATGGCCTTTCCATTGGTGCCACTTTCGTCTCTGTCCGATCTATAGTTTGGGAGATACACTCAAATGAATAAAGTTTTCTACTAATTTCAAAAAAAAGTGAAGACCCCGATTTTTAAAAAAATCGGGTGGTGGCTATATCCCAAGCTGAGCGAATGGCCTTTCCATTGGTGCCACTTTCGTCTCTGTCCGATCTATAGTTTGGGAGATACACTCAAATGAATAAAGTTTTCTACTAATTTAAAAAAAAAGTGAAGACCCCGATTTTTAAAAAAATCGGGTGGTGGCTATATCCTAAGCTGAGCGAATGGCCTTTCCATTGGTGCCACTTTCGTCTCTGTCCGATCTATAGTTTGGGAGATACACTCAAATGAATAAAGTTTTGTACTAATTTCAAAAAAAAGTGAAGACCCCGATTTTTAAAAAAATCGGGTGGTGGCTATATCCCAAGCTGAGCGAATGGCCTTTCCATTGGTGCCACTTTCGTCTCTGTCCGATCTATAGTTTGGGAGATACACTCAAATGAATAAAGTTTTGTACTAATTTCAAAAAAAAGTGAAGACCCCGATTTTTAAAAAAATCGGGTGGTGGCTATATCCCAAGCTGAGCGAATGGCCTTTCCATTGGTGCCACTTTCGTCTCTGTCCGATCTATAGTTTGGGAGATACACTCAAATGAATAAAGTTTTGTACTAATTTCAAAAAAAAAGTGAAGACCCCGATTTTTAAAAAAATCGGGTGGTGGCTATATCCCAAGCTGAGCGAATGGCCTTTCCATTGGTGCCACTTTCGTCTCTGTCCGATCTATAGTTTGGGAGATACACTCAAATGAATAAAGTTTTGTACTAATTTCAAAAAAAAGTGAAGACCCCGATTTTTAAAAAAATCGGGTGGTTGCTATATCCTAAGCTGAGCGAATGGCCTTTCCATTGGTGCCACTTTCGTCTCTGTCCGATCTATAGTTTGGGAGATACACTCAAATGAATAAAGTTTTGTACTAATTTCAAAAAAAAGTGAAGACCCCGATTTTTAAAAAAATCGGGTGGTGGCTATATCCCAAGCTGAGCGAATGGCCTTTCCATTGGTGCCACTTTCGTCTCTGTCCGATCTATAGTTTGGGAGATACACTCAAATGAATAAAGTTTTGTACTAATTTAAAAAAAAAGTGAAGACCCTGATTTTTAAAAAAATCGGGTGGTGGCTATATCCCAAGCTGTGCGAATGGCCTTTCCATTGGTGCCACTTTCGTCTCTGTCCGATCTATAGTTTGGGAGATACACTCAAATGAATAAAGTTTTGTACTAATTTCAAAAAAAAATGAAGACCCCGATTTTTAAAAAATCGGGTGGTGGCTATATCCCAAGCTGAGCGAATGGCCTTTCCATTGGTGCCACTTTCGTCTCTGTCCGATCTATAGTTTGGGAGATACACTCAAATGAATAAAGTTTTGTACTAATTTAACAAAAAAGTGAAGACCCTGATTTTTAAAAAAATCGGGTGGTGGCTATATCCCAAGCTGAGCGAATGGCCTTTCCATTGGTGCCACTTTCGTCTCTGTCCGATCTATAGTTTGGGAGATACACTCAAATGAATAAAGTTTTCTACTAATTTCAAAAGAAAGTGAAGACCCCGATTTTTAAAAAAATCGGGTGGTGGCTATATCCCAAGCTGAGCGAATGGCCTTTCCATTGGTGCCACTTTCGTCTCTGTCCGATCTATAGTTTGGGAGATACACTCAAATGAATAAAGTTTTCTACTAATTTCAAAAAAAAGTGAAGACCCCGATTTTTAAAAAAATCGGGTGGTGGCTATATCCCAAGCTGTGCGAATGGCCTTTCCATTGGTGCCACTTTCGTCTCTGTCCGATCTATAGTTTGGGAGATACACTCAAATGAATAAAGTTTTCTACTAATTTCAAAAAAAAGTGAAGACCCCGATTTTTAAAAAAATCGGGTGGTGGCTATATCCCAAGCTGAGCGAATGGCCTTTCCATTGGTGCCACTTTCGTCTCTGTCCGATCTATAGTTTGGGAGATACACTCAAATGAATAAAGTTTTCTACTAATTTAAAAAAAAAGTGAAGACCCCGATTTTTAAAAAAATCGGGTGGTGGCTATATCCTAAGCTGAGCGAATGGCCTTTCCATTGGTGCCACTTTCGTCTCTGTCCGATCTATAGTTTGGGAGATACACTCAAATGAATAAAGTTTTGTACTAATTTCAAAAAAAAGTGAAGACCCCGATTTTTAAAAAAATCGGGTGGTGGCTATATCCCAAGCTGAGCGAATGGCCTTTCCATTGGTGCCACTTTCGTCTCTGTCCGATCTATAGTTTGGGAGATACACTCAAATGAATAAAGTTTTGTACTAATTTCAAAAAAAAGTGAAGACCCCGATTTTTAAAAAAATCGGGTGGTGGCTATATCCCAAGCTGAGCGAATGGCCTTTCCATTGGTGCCACTTTCGTCTCTGTGCCTTTCCATTGGTGCCACTTTCGTCTCTGTCCGATCTATAGTTTGGGAGATACACTCAAATGAATAAAGTTTTGTACTAATTTCAAAATAAAGTGAAGACCCCGATTTTTAAAAAAATCAGGTGGTGGCTATATCCCAAGCTGAGCGAATGGCCTTTCCATTGGTGCCACTTTCGTCTCTGTCCGATCTATAGTTTGGGAGATACACTCAAATGAATAAAGTTTTGTACTAATTTAAAAAAAAAGTGAAGACCCCGATTTTTAAAAAAATCGGGTGGTGGCCATATCCCAAGCTGAGCGAATGGCCTTTCCATTGGTGCCACTTTCGTCTCTGTCCGATCTATAGTTTGGGAGATACACTCAAATGAATAAAGTTTTCTACTAATTTCAAAAAAAAGTGAAGACCCCGATTTTTAAAAAATCGGGTGGTGGCTATATCCCAAGCTGAGCGAATGGCCTTTCCATTGGTGCCACTTTCGTCTCTGTCCGATCTATAGTTTGGGAGATACACTCAAATGAATAAAGTTTTGTACTAATTTAAAAAAAAAGTGAAGACCCCGATTTTTAAAAAAATCGGGTGGTGGCTATATCCCAAGCTGAGCGAATGGCCTTTCCATTGGTGCCACTTTCGTCTCTGTCCGATCTATAGTTTGGGAGATACACTCAAATGAATAAAGTTTTGTACTAATTTCAAAAAAAAGTGAAGACCCCGATTTTTAAAAAATCGGGTGGTGGCTATATCCCAAGCTGAGCGAATGGCCTTTCCATTGGTGCCACTTTCGTCTCTGTCCGATCTATAGTTTGGGAGATACACTCAAATGAATAAAGTTTTGTACTTATTTCAAAATAAAGTGAAGACCCCGATTTTTAAAAAATCGGGTGGTGGCTATATCCCAAGCTGAGCGAATGGCCTTTCCATTGGTGCCACTTTAGTCTCTGTCCGATCTATAGTTTGAGAGATACACTCAAATGAATAAAGTTTTCTACTAATTTCAAAAAAAAGTGAAGACCCCGATTTTTAAAAAAATCGGGTGGTGGCTATATCCCAAGCTGAGGGAATGGCCTTTCCATTGGTGCCACTTTCGTCTTTGTCCGATCTATAGTTTGGGAGATACACTCAAATGAATAAAGTTTTCTACTAATTTCAAAAAAAAGTGAAGACCCCGATTTTTAAAAAAATCGGATGGTGGCTATATCCCAAGCTGAGCGAATGGCCTTTCCATTGGTGCCACTTTCGTCTCTGTCCGATCTATAGTTTGGGAGATACACTCAAATGAATAAAGTTTTCTACTAATTTCAAAAAAAAGTGAAGACCCCGATTTTTAAAAAAATCGGGTGGTGGCTATATCCCAAGCTGAGGGAATGGCCTTTCCATTGGTGCCACTTTCGTCTCTGTCCGATCTATAGTTTGGGAGATACACTCAAATGAATAAAGTTTTCTACTAATTTAAAAAAAAGTGAAGACCCCGATTTTTAAAAAAATCGGGTGGTGGCTATATCCCAAGCTGAGCGAATGGCCTTTCCATTGGGCCACTTTCGTCTCTGTCCGATCTATAGTTTAGGAGATAAACTCAAATGAATAAAGTTTTGTACTAATTTCGAAAAAAAGTGAAGACCCCGATTTTTAAAAAAATCGGGTGGTGGCTATATCCCAAGCTGAGCGAATGGCCTTTCCATTGGGCCACTTTCGTCTCTGTCCGATCTATAGTTTAGGAGATAAACTCAAATGAATAAAGTTTTGTACTAATTTCGAAAAAAAGTGAAGACCCCGATTTTTAAAAAAATCGGGTGGTGGCTATATCCCAAGCTGAGCGAATGGCCTTTCCATTGGTGCCACTTTCGTCTCTGTCCGATCTATAGTTTGGGAGATACACTCAAATGAATAAAGTTTTCTACTAATTTAAAAAAAAAATGAAGACCCCGATTTTTAAAAAAATCGGGTGGTAGCTATATCCCAAGCTGAGCGAATGGCCTTTCCATTGGTGCCACTTTCGTCTCTGTCCGATCTATAGTTTGGGAGATACACTCAAATGAATAAAGTTTTGTACTAATTTCAAAAAAATGTGAAGACCCCGATTTTTAAAAAAATCGGGTGGTGGCTATATCCCAAGCTGAGCGAATGGCCTTTCCATTGGTGCCACTTTCGTCTCTGTCCGATCTATAGTTTGGGAGATACACTCAAATGAATAAAGTTTTGTACTAATTTAAAAAAAAAGTGAAGACCCCGATTTTTAAAAAAATCGGGTGGTGGCTATATCCCAAGCTGAGTGAATGGCCTTTCCATTGGTGCCACTTTAGTCTCTGTCCGATCTATAGTTTGAGAGATACACTCAAATGAATAAAGTTTTGTACTAATTTAAAAAAAAAGTGAAGACCCCGATTTTTAAAAAAATCAGGCGGTGGCTATATCCCAAGCTGAGCGAATGGCCTTTCCATTGGTGCCACTTTCGTCTCTGTCCGATCTATAGTTTGGGAGATACACTCAAATGAATAAAGTTTTCTACTAATTTCAAAAAAAAGTGAAGACCCCGATTTTTAAAAAAATCGTGTGGTGCTATATCCCAAGCTGAGCGAATGGCCTTTCCATTGGTGCCACTTTCGTCTCTGTCCGATCTATAGTTTGGGAGATACACTCAAATGAATAAAGTTTTCTACTAATTTCAAAAAAAAGTGAAGACCCCGATTTTTAAAAAAATCGGGTGGTGGCTATATCCCAAGCTGAGGGAATGGCCTTTCCATTGGTGCCACTTTCGTCTCTGTCCGATCTATAGTTTGGGAGATACACTCAAATGAATAAAGTTTTCTACTAATTTAAAAAAAAGTGAAGACCCCGATTTTTAAAAAAATCGGGTGGTGGCTATATCCCAAGCTGAGCGAATGGCCTTTCCATTGGGCCACTTTCGTCTCTGTCCGATCTATAGTTTAGGAGATAAACTCAAATGAATAAAGTTTTGTACTAATTTCGAAAAAAAGTGAAGACCCCGATTTTTAAAAAAATCGGGTGGTGGCTATATCCCAAGCTGAGCGAATGGCCTTTCCATTGGGCCACTTTCGTCTCTGTCCGATCTATAGTTTAGGAGATAAACTCAAATGAATAAAGTTTTGTACTAATTTCGAAAAAAAGTGAAGACCCCGATTTTTAAAAAAATCGGGTGGTGGCTATATCCCAAGCTGAGCGAATGGCCTTTCCATTGGTGCCACTTTCGTCTCTGTCCGATCTATAGTTTGGGAGATACACTCAAATGAATAAAGTTTTCTACTAATTTAAAAAAAAAATGAAGACCCCGATTTTTAAAAAAATCGGGTGGTAGCTATATCCCAAGCTGAGCGAATGGCCTTTCCATTGGTGCCACTTTCGTCTCTGTCCGATCTATAGTTTGGGAGATACACTCAAATGAATAAAGTTTTGTACTAATTTCAAAAAAATGTGAAGACCCCGATTTTTAAAAAAATCGGGTGGTGGCTATATCCCAAGCTGAGCGAATGGCCTTTCCATTGGTGCCACTTTCGTCTCTGTCCGATCTATAGTTTGGGAGATACACTCAAATGAATAAAGTTTTGTACTAATTTAAAAAAAAAGTGAAGACCCCGATTTTTAAAAAAATCGGGTGGTGGCTATATCCCAAGCTGAGTGAATGGCCTTTCCATTGGTGCCACTTTAGTCTCTGTCCGATCTATAGTTTGAGAGATACACTCAAATGAATAAAGTTTTGTACTAATTTAAAAAAAAAGTGAAGACCCCGATTTTTAAAAAAATCAGGCGGTGGCTATATCCCAAGCTGAGCGAATGGCCTTTCCATTGGTGCCACTTTCGTCTCTGTCCGATCTATAGTTTGGGAGATACACTCAAATGAATAAAGTTTTCTACTAATTTCAAAAAAAAGTGAAGACCCCGATTTTTAAAAAAATCGTGTGGTGCTATATCCCAAGCTGAGCGAATGGCCTTTCCATTGGTGCCACTTTCGTCTCTGTCCGATCTATAGTTTGGGAGATACACTCAAAATAATAAAGTTTTCTACTAATTTAAAAAAAAAGTGAAGACCCCGATTTTTAAAAAAATCGGGTGGTGGCTATATCCCAAGCTGAGGGAATGGCCTTTCCATTGGTGCCACTTTCGTCTCTGTCCGATCTATAGTTTGGGAGATACACTCAAATGAATAAAGTTTTCTACTAATTTAAAAAAAAGTGAAGACTCCGATTTTTAAAAAAATCGGGTGGTGGCTATATCCCAAGCTGAGCGAATGGCCTTTCCATTGGTGCCACTTTCGTCTCTGTCCGATCTATAGTTTGGGAGATACACTCAAATGAATAAAGTTTTCTACTAATTTAAAAAAAAAGTGAAGACCCCGATTTTTAAAAAAATCGGATGGTGGCTATATCCCAAGCTGAGCGAATGGCCTTTCCATTGGTGCCACTTTCGTCTCTGTCCGATCTATAGTTTGGGAGATACACTCAAATGAATAAAGTTTTGTACTAATTTCAAAAAAAAGTGAAGACCCCGATTTTTAAAAAATCGGGTGGTGGCTATATCCCAAGCTGAGCGAATGGCCTTTCCATTGGTGCCACTTTCGTCTCTGTCCGATCTATAGTTTGGGAGATACACTCAAATGAATAAAGTTTTGTACTTATTTCAAAATAAAGTGAAGACCCCGATTTTTAAAAAATCGGGTGGTGGCTATATCCCAAGCTGAGCGAATGGCCTTTCCATTGGTGCCACTTTAGTCTCTGTCCGATCTATAGTTTGAGAGATACACTCAAATGAATAAAGTTTTCTACTAATTTCAAAAAAAAGTGAAGACCCCGATTTTTAAAAAAATCGGGTGGTGGCTATATCCCAAGCTGAGGGAATGGCCTTTCCATTGGTGCCACTTTCGTCTTTGTCCGATCTATAGTTTGGGAGATACACTCAAATGAATAAAGTTTTCTACTAATTTAAAAAAAAAGTGAAGACCCCGATTTTTAAAAAAATCGGATGGTGGCTATATCCCAAGCTGAGCGAATGGCCTTTCCATTGGTGCCACTTTCGTCTCTGTCCGATCTATAGTTTGGGAGATACACTCAAATGAATAAAGTTTTCTACTAATTTCAAAAAAAAGTGAAGACCCCGATTTTTAAAAAAATCGGGTGGTGGCTATATCCCAAGCTGAGGGAATGGCCTTTCCATTGGTGCCACTTTCGTCTCTGTCCGATCTATAGTTTGGGAGATACACTCAAATGAATAAAGTTTTCTACTAATTTAAAAAAAAGTGAAGACCCCGATTTTTAAAAAAATCGGGTGGTGGCTATATCCCAAGCTGAGCGAATGGCCTTTCCATTGGGCCACTTTCGTCTCTGTCCGATCTATAGTTTAGGAGATAAACTCAAATGAATAAAGTTTTGTACTAATTTCGAAAAAAAGTGAAGACCCCGATTTTTAAAAAAATCGGGTGGTGGCTATATCCCAAGCTGAGCGAATGGCCTTTCCATTGGGCCACTTTCGTCTCTGTCCGATCTATAGTTTAGGAGATAAACTCAAATGAATAAAGTTTTGTACTAATTTCGAAAAAAAGTGAAGACCCCGATTTTTAAAAAAATCGGGTGGTGGCTATATCCCAAGCTGAGCGAATGGCCTTTCCATTGGTGCCACTTTCGTCTCTGTCCGATCTATAGTTTGGGAGATACACTCAAATGAATAAAGTTTTCTACTAATTTAAAAAAAAAATGAAGACCCCGATTTTTAAAAAAATCGGGTGGTAGCTATATCCCAAGCTGAGCGAATGGCCTTTCCATTGGTGCCACTTTCGTCTCTGTCCGATCTATAGTTTGGGAGATACACTCAAATGAATAAAGTTTTGTACTAATTTCAAAAAAATGTGAAGACCCCGATTTTTAAAAAAATCGGGTGGTGGCTATATCCCAAGCTGAGCGAATGGCCTTTCCATTGGTGCCACTTTCGTCTCTGTCCGATCTATAGTTTGGGAGATACACTCAAATGAATAAAGTTTTGTACTAATTTAAAAAAAAAGTGAAGACCCCGATTTTTAAAAAAATCGGGTGGTGGCTATATCCCAAGCTGAGTGAATGGCCTTTCCATTGGTGCCACTTTAGTCTCTGTCCGATCTATAGTTTGAGAGATACACTCAAATGAATAAAGTTTTGTACTAATTTAAAAAAAAAGTGAAGACCCCGATTTTTAAAAAAATCAGGCGGTGGCTATATCCCAAGCTGAGCGAATGGCCTTTCCATTGGTGCCACTTTCGTCTCTGTCCGATCTATAGTTTGGGAGATACACTCAAATGAATAAAGTTTTCTACTAATTTCAAAAAAAAGTGAAGACCCCGATTTTTAAAAAAATCGTGTGGTGCTATATCCCAAGCTGAGCGAATGGCCTTTCCATTGGTGCCACTTTCGTCTCTGTCCGATCTATAGTTTGGGAGATACACTCAAAATAATAAAGTTTTCTACTAATTTAAAAAAAAAGTGAAGACCCCGATTTTTAAAAAAATCGGGTGGTGGCTATATCCCAAGCTGAGGGAATGGCCTTTCCATTGGTGCCACTTTCGTCTCTGTCCGATCTATAGTTTGGGAGATACACTCAAATGAATAAAGTTTTCTACTAATTTAAAAAAAAGTGAAGACTCCGATTTTTAAAAAAATCGGGTGGTGGCTATATCCCAAGCTGAGCGAATGGCCTTTCCATTGGTGCCACTTTCGTCTCTGTCCGATCTATAGTTTGGGAGATACACTCAAATGAATAAAGTTTTGTACTAATTTAAAAAAAAAGTGAAGACCCCGATTTTTAAAAAAATCGGATGGTGGCTATATCCCAAGCTGAGCGAATGGCCTTTCCATTGGTGCCACTTTCGTCTCTGTCCGATCTATAGTTTGGGAGATACACTCAAATGAATAAAGTTTTGTACTAATTTCAAAATAAAGTGAAGACCCCGATTTTTAAAAAAATCAGGTGGTGGCTATATCCCAAGCTGAGCGAATGGCCTTTCCATTGGTGCCACTTTCGTCTCTGTCCGATCTATAGTTTGGGAGATACACTCAAATGAATAAAGTTTTGTACTAATTTCAAAAAAAGTGAAGACCCCGATTTTTAAAAAATCGGGTGGTGGCTATATCCCAAGCTGAGCGAATGGCCTTTCCATTGGTGCCACTTTAGTCTCTGTCCGATCTATAGTTTGAGAGATACACTCAAATGAATAAAGTTTTGTACTAATTTAAAAAAAAAGTGAAGACCCCGATTTTTAAAAAAATCGGGTGGTGGCTATATCCCAAGCTGAGCGAATGGCCTTTCCATTGGTGCCACTTTCGTCTCTGTCCGATCTATAGTTTGGGAGATACACTCAAATGAATAAAGTTTTGTACTAATTTCAAAATAAAGTGAAGACCCCGATTTTTAAAAAAATCAGGTGGTGGCTATATCCCAAGCTGAGCGAATGGCCTTTCCATTGGTGCCACTTTCGTCTCTGTCCGATCTATAGTTTGGGAGATACACTCAAATGAATAAAGTTTTGTACTAATTTAAAAAAAAAGTGAAGACCCCGATTTTTAAAAAAATCGGGTGGTGGCTATATCCCAAGCTGAGCGAATGGCCTTTCCATTGGTGCCACTTTCGTCTCTGTCCGATCTATAGTTTGGGAGATACACTCAAATGAATAAAGTTTTCTACTAATTTCAAAAAAAAGTGAAGACCCCGATTTTTAAAAAATCGGGTGGTGGCTATATCCCAAGCTGAGCGAATGGCCTTTCCATTGGTGCCACTTTCGTCTCTGTCCGATCTATAGTTTGGGAGATACACTCAAATGAATAAAGTTTTGTACTAATTTAAAAAAAAAGTGAAGACCCCGATTTTTAAAAAAATCGGGTGGTGGCTATATCCCAAGCTGAGCGAATGGCCTTTCCATTGGTGCCACTTTCGTCTCTGTCCGATCTATAGTTTGGGAGATACACTCAAATGAATAAAGTTTTGTACTAATTTCAAAAAAAAGTGAAGACCCCGATTTTTAAAAAATCGGGTGGTGGCTATATCCCAAGCTGAGCGAATGGCCTTTCCATTGGTGCCACTTTCGTCTCTGTCCGATCTATAGTTTGGGAGATACACTCAAATGAATAAAGTTTTGTACTTATTTCAAAATAAAGTGAAGACCCCGATTTTTAAAAAATCGGGTGGTGGCTATATCCCAAGCTGAGCGAATGGCCTTTCCATTGGTGCCACTTTAGTCTCTGTCCGATCTATAGTTTGAGAGATACACTCAAATGAATAAAGTTTTGTACTAATTTCAAAAAAAAGTGAAGACCCCGATTTTTAAAAAAATCAGGCGGTGGCTATATCCCAAGCTGAGCGAATGGCCTTTCCCTTGGTGCCACTTTCGTCTCTGTCCGATCTATAGTTTGGGAGATACACTCAAATGAATAAAGTTTTCTACTAATTTCAAAAAAAAGTGAAGACCCCGATTTTTAAAAAAATCGTGTGGTGGCTATATCCCAAGCTGAGCGAATGGCCTTTCCATTGGGCCACTTTCGTCTCTGTCCGATCTATAGTTTGAGAGATACACTCAAATGAATAAAGTTTTCTACTAATTTAAAAAAAAGTGAAGACCCCGATTTTTAAAAAAATCGGGTGGTGGCTATATCCCAAGCTGAGCGAATGGCCTTTCCATTGGGCCACTTTCGTCTCTGTCCGATCTATAGTTTAGGAGATAAACTCAAATGAATAAAGTTTTGTACTAATTTCGAAAAAAAGTGAAGACCCCGATTTTTAAAAAAATCGGGTGGTGGCTATATCCCAAGCTGAGCGAATGGCCTTTCCATTGGGCCACTTTCGTCTCTGTCCGATCTATAGTTTAGGAGATAAACTCAAATGAATAAAGTTTTGTACTAATTTCGAAAAAAAGTGAAGACCCCGATTTTTAATAAAATCGGGTGGTGGCTATATCCCAAGCTGAGCGAATGGCCTTTCCATTGGTGCCACTTTCGTCTCTGTCCGATCTATAGTTTGGGAGATACACTCAAATGAATAAAGTTTTCTACTAATTTAAAAAAAAAATGAAGACCCCGATTTTTAAAAAAATCGGGTGGTAGCTATATCCCAAGCTGAGCGAATGGCCTTTCCATTGGTGCCACTTTCGTCTCTGTCCGATCTATAGTTTGGGAGATACACTCAAATGAATAAAGTTTTGTACTAATTTCAAAAAAATGTGAAGACCCCGATTTTTAAAAAAATCGGGTGGTGGCTATATCCCAAGCTGAGCGAATGGCCTTTCCATTGGTGCCACTTTCGTCTCTGTCCGATCTATAGTTTGGGAGATACACTCAAATGAATAAAGTTTTGTACTAATTTAAAAAAAAAGTGAAGACCCCGATTTTTAAAAAAATCGGGTGGTGGCTATATCCCAAGCTGAGCGAATGGCCTTTCCATTGGTGCCACTTTAGTCTCTGTCCGATCTATAGTTTGAGAGATACACTCAAATGAATAAAGTTTTGTACTAATTTCAAAAAAAAGTGAAGACCCCGATTTTTAAAAAAATCAGGCGGTGGCTATATCCCAAGCTGAGCGAATGGCCTTTCCATTGGTGCCACTTTCGTCTCTGTCCGATCTATAGTTTGGGAGATACACTCAAATGAATAAAGTTTTCTACTAATTTCAAAAAAAAGTGAAGACCCCGATTTTTAAAAAAATCGGGTGGTGGCTATATCCCAAGCTGAGGGAATGGCCTTTCCATTGGTGCCACTTTCGTCTCTGTCCGATCTATAGTTTGGGAGATACACTCAAATGAATAAAGTTTTCTACTAATTTAAAAAAAAGTGAAGACCCCGATTTTTAAAAAAATCGGGTGGTGGCTATATCCCAAGCTGAGCGAATGGCCTTTCCATTGGTGCCACTTTCGTCTCTGTCCGATCTATAGTTTGGGAGATACACTCAAATGAATAAAGTTTTGTACTAATTTAAAAAAAAAGTGAAGACCCCGATTTTTAAAAAAATCGGATGGTGGCTATATCCCAAGCTGAGCGAATGGCCTTTCCATTGGTGCCACTTTCGTCTCTGTCCGATCTATAGTTTGGGAGATACACTCAAATGAATAAAGTTTTGTACTAATTTCAAAATAAAGTGAAGACCCCGATTTTTAAAAAAATCAGGTGGTGGCTATATCCCAAGCTGAGCGAATGGCCTTTCCATTGGTGCCACTTTCGTCTCTGTCCGATCTATAGTTTGGGAGATACACTCAAATGAATAAAGTTTTGTACTAATTTCAAAAAAAGTGAAGACCCCGATTTTTAAAAAATCGGGTGGTGGCTATATCCCAAGCTGAGCGAATGGCCTTTCCATTGGTGCCACTTTAGTCTCTGTCCGATCTATAGTTTGAGAGATACACTCAAATGAATAAAGTTTTGTACTAATTTAAAAAAAAAGTGAAGACCCCGATTTTTAAAAAAATCGGGTGGTGGCTATATCCCAAGCTGAGCGAATGGCCTTTCCATTGGTGCCACTTTCGTCTCTGTCCGATCTATAGTTTGGGAGATACACTCAAATGAATAAAGTTTTCTACTAATTTCAAAAAAAAGTGAAGACCCCGATTTTTAAAAAAATCGGGTGGTGGCTATATCCCAAGCTGAGCGAATGGCCTTTCCATTGGGCCACTTTCGTCTCTGTCCGATCTATAGTTTGAGAGATACACTCAAATGAATAAAGTTTTGTACTAATTTCGAAAAAAAGTGAAGACCCCGATTTTTAAAAAATCGGGTGGTGGCTATATCCCAAGCTGAGCGAATGGCCTTTCCATTGGTGCCACTTTCGTCTCTGTGCGATCTATAGTTTGGGAGATACACTCAAATGAATAAAGTTTTCTACTAATTTAAAAAAAAAATGAAGACCCCGATTATTAAAAAAATCGGGTGGTGGTTATATCCCAAGCTGATGGAATGGCCTTTCCATTGGTGCCACTTTCGTCTCTGTCCGATCTATAGTTTGGGAGATACACTCAAATGAATAAAGTTTTGTACTAATTTCAAAAAAATGTGAAGACCCCGATTTTTAAAAAATCGGGTGGTGGCTATATCCCAAGCTGAGCGAATGGCCTTTCCATTGGTGCCACTTTCGTCTCTGTCCGATCTATAGTTTGGGAGATACACTCAAATGAATAAAGTTTTGTACTAATTTAAAAAAAAAGTGAAGACCCCGATTTTTAAAAAAATCGGGTGGTGGCTATATCCCAAGCTGAGCGAATGGCCTTTCCATTGGTGCCACTTTCGTCTCTGTCCGATCTATAGTTTGGGAGATACACTCAAATGAATAAAGTTTTGTACTAATTTCAAAAAAAAGTGAAGACCCCGATTTTTAAAAAATCGGGTGGTGGCTATATCCCAAGCTGAGCGAATGGCCTTTCCATTGGTGCCACTTTCGTCTCTGTCCGATCTATAGTTTGGGAGATACACTCAAATGAATAAAGTTTTGTACTTATTTCAAAATAAAGTGAAGACCCCGATTTTTAAAAAATCGGGTGGTGGCTATATCCCAAGCTGAGCGAATGGCCTTTCCATTGAAGCCACTTTAGTCTCTGTCCGATCTATAGTTTGAGAGATACACTCAAATGAATAAAGTTTTGTACTAATTTCAAAAAAAAGTGAAGACCCCGATTTTTAAAAAAATCAGGCGGTGGCTATATCCCAAGCTGAGCGAATGGCCTTTCCATTGGTGCCACTTTCGTCTCTGTCCGATCTATAGTTTGGGAGATACACTCAAATGAATAAAGTTTTCTACTAATTTCAAAAAAAAGTGAAGACCCCGATTTTTAAAAAAATCGTGTGGTGGCTATATCCCAAGCTGAGCGAATGGCCTTTCCATTGCTGCCACTTTCGTCTCTGTCCGATCTATAGTTTGGGAGATACACTCAAATGAATAAAGTTTTCTACTAATTTAAAAAAAAAGTGAAGACCCCGATTTTTAAAAAAATCAAGTGGTGGCTATATCCCAAGCTGAGGGAATGGCCTTTCCATTGGTGCCACTTTCGTCTCTGTCCGATCTATAGTTTGGGAGATACACTCAAATGAATAAAGTTTTCTACTAATTTAAAAAAAAAGTGAAGACCCCGATTTTTAAAAAAATCGGGTGGTGGCTATATCCCAAGCTGAGCGAATGGCCTTTCAATTGGTGCCACTTTCGTCTCTGTCCGATCTATAGTTTGGGAGATACACTCAAATGAATAAAGTTTTCTACTAATTTCAAAAAAAAGTGAAGACCCCGATTTTTAAAAAAATCGGATGGTGGCTATATCCCAAGCTGAGCGAATGGCCTTGCCATTGGGCCACTTTCGTCTCTGTCCGATCTATAGTTTAGGAGATACACTCAAATGAATAAAGTTTTGTACTAATTTTGAAAAAAAGTGAAGACCCCGATTTTTAAAAAAATCGGGTGGTGGCTATATCCCAAGCTGAGCGAATGGCCTTTCCATTGGGCCACTTTCGTCTCTGTCCGATCTATAGTTTGAGAGATACACTCAAATGAATAAAGTTTTGTACTAATTTCGAAAAAAAGTGAAGACCCCGATTTTTAAAAAAATCGGGTGGTGGCTATATCCCAAGCTGAGCGAATGGCCTTTCCATTGGTGCCACTTTCGTCTCTGTGCGATCTATAGTTTGGGAGATACACTCAAATGAATAAAGTTTTCTACTAATTTAAAAAAAAAATGAAGACCCCGATTATTAAAAAAATCGGGTGGTGGTTATATCCCAAGCTGATGGAATGGCCTTTCCATTGGTGCCACTTTCGTCTCTGTCCGATCTATAGTTTGGGAGATACACTCAAATGAATAAAGTTTTGTACTAATTTCAAAAAAATGTGAAGACCCCGATTTTTAAAAAATCGGGTGGTGGCTATATCCCAAGCTGAGCGAATGGCCTTTCCATTGGTGCCACTTTCGTCTCTGTCCGATCTATAGTTTGGGAGATACACTCAAATGAATAAAGTTTTGTACTAATTTAAAAAAAAAGTGAAGACCCCGATTTTTAAAAAAATCGGGTGGTGGCTATATCCCAAGCTGAGCGAATGGCCTTTCCATTGGTGCCACTTTCGTCTCTGTCCGATCTATAGTTTGGGAGATACACTCAAATAAATAAAGTTTTGTACTAATTTCAAAAAAAAGTGAAGACCCCGATTTTTAAAAAATCGGGTGGTGGCTATATCCCAAGCTGAGCGAATGGCCTTTCCATTGGTGCCACTTTCGTCTCTGTCCGATCTATAGTTTGGGAGATACACTCAAATGAATAAAGTTTAGTACTTATTTCAAAATAAAGTGAAGACCCCGATTTTTAAAAAATCGGGTGGTGGCTATATCCCAAGCTGAGCGAATGGCCTTTCCATTGAAGCCACTTTAGTCTCTGTCCGATCTATAGTTTGAGAGATACACTCAAATGAATAAAGTTTTGTACTAATTTCAAAAAAAAGTGAAGACCCCGATTTTTAAAAAAATCAGGCGGTGGCTATATCCCAAGCTGAGCGAATGGCCTTTCCATTGGTGCCACTTTCGTCTCTGTCCGATCTATAGTTTGGGAGATACACTCAAATGAATAAAGTTTTCTACTAATTTCAAAAAAAAGTGAAGACCCCGATTTTTAAAAAAATCGTGTGGTGGCTATATCCCAAGCTGAGCGAATGGCCTTTCCATTGCTGCCACTTTCGTCTCTGTCCGATCTATAGTTTGGGAGATACACTCAAATGAATAAAGTTTTCTACTAATTTAAAAAAAAAGTGAAGACCCCGATTTTTAAAAAAATCAAGTGGTGGCTATATCCCAAGCTGAGGGAATGGCCTTTCCATTGGTGCCACTTTCGTCTCTGTCCGATCTATAGTTTGGGAGATACACTCAAATGAATAAAGTTTTCTACTAATTTAAAAAAAAAGTGAAGACCCCGATTTTTAAAAAAATCGGGTGGTGGCTATATCCCAAGCTGAGCGAATGGCCTTTCAATTGGTGCCACTTTCGTCTCTGTCCGATCTATAGTTTGGGAGATACACTCAAATGAATAAAGTTTTCTACTAATTTCAAAAAAAAGTGAAGACCCCGATTTTTAAAAAAATCGGGTGGTGGCTATATCCCAAGCTGAGCGAATGGCCTTGCCATTGGGCCACTTTCGTCTCTGTCCGATCTATAGTTTAGGAGATACACTCAAATGAATAAAGTTTTGTACTAATTTTGAAAAAAAGTGAAGACCCCGATTTTTAAAAAAATCGGGTGGTGGCTATATCCCAAGCTGAGCGAATGGCCTTTCCATTGGTGCCACTTTCGTCTCTGTCCGATCTATAGTTTGGGAGATACACTCAAATGAATAAAGTTTTGTACTAATTTCAAAAAAAAGTGAAGACCCCGATTTTTAAAAATCGGGTGGTGGCTATATCCCAAGCTGAGCGAATGGCCTTTCCATTGGTGCCACTTTCGTCTCTGTCCGATCTATAGTTTGGGAGATACACTCAAATGAATAAAGTTTTCTACTAATTTAAAAAAAAGTGAAGACCCCGATTTTTAAAAAAATCTAATTTTGAAAAAAAGTGAAGACCCCGATTTTTAAAAAAATCGGGTGGTGGCTATATCCCAAGCTGAGCGAATGGCCTTTCCATTGGTGCCACTTTCGTCTCTGTCCGATCTATAGTTTGGGAGATACACTCAAATGAATAAAGTTTTGTACTAATTTCAAAAAAAAGTGAAGACCCCGATTTTTAAAAAATCGGGTGGTGGCTATATCCCAAGCTGAGCGAATGGCCTTTCCATTGGTGCCACTTTCGTCTCTGTCCGATCTATAGTTTGGGAGATACACTCAAATGAATAAAGTTTTGTACTAATTTCAAAAAAAAAGTGAAGACCCCGATTTTTAAAAAAATCGGGTGGTGGCTATATCCCAAGCTGAGCGAATGGCCTTTCCATTGGTGCCACTTTCGTCTCTGTCCGATCTATAGTTTGGGAGATACACTCAAATGAATAAAGTTTTGTACTAATTTCAAAATAAAGTGAAGACCCCGATTTTTAAAAAAATCAGGTGGTGGCTATATCCCAAGCTGAGCGAATGGCCTTTCCATTGGTGCCACTTTCGTCTCTGTCCGATCTATAGTTTGGGAGATACACTCAAATGAATAAAGTTTTGTACTAATTTCAAAAAAAAGTGAAGACCCCGATTTTTAAAAAATCGGGTGGTGGCTATATCCCAAGCTGAGCGAATGGCCTTTCCATTGGTGCCACTTTCGTCTCTGTCCGATCTATAGTTTGGGAGATACACTCAAATGAATAAAGTTTTGTACTAATTTCAAAAAAAAGTGAAGACCCCGATTTTTAAAAAATCGGGTGGTGGCTATATCCCAAGCTGAGCGAATGGCCTTTCCATTGGTGCCACTTTCGTCTCTGTCCGATCTATAGTTTGGGAGATACACTCAAATGAATAAAGTTTTGTACTTATTTCAAAATAAAGTGAAGACCCCGATTTTTAAAAAATCGGGTGGTGGCTATATCCCAAGCTGAGCGAATGGCCTTTCCATTGGTGCCACTTTAGTCTCTGTCCGATCTATAGTTTGAGAGATACACTCAAATGAATAAAGTTTTGTACTAATTTCAAAAAAAAGTGAAGACCCCGATTTTTAAAAAAATCAGGCGGTGGCTATATCCCAAGCTGAGCGAATGGCCTTTCCATTGGTGCCACTTTCGTCTCTGTCCGATCTATAGTTTGGGAGATACACTCAAATGAATAAAGTTTTCTACTAATTTCAAAAAAAAGTGAAGACCCCGATTTTTAAAAAAATCGTGTGGTGGCTATATCTCAAGCTGAGCGAATGGCCTTTCCATTGCTGCCACTTTCGTCTCTGTCCGATCTATAGTTTGGGAGATACACTCAAATGAATAAAGTTTTCTACTAATTTAAAAAAAAAGTGAAGACCCCGATTTTTAAAAAAATCGGGTGGTGGCTATATCCCAAGCTGAGGGAATGGCCTTTCCATTGGTGCCACTTTCGTCTCTGTCCGATCTATAGTTTGGGAGATACACTCAAATGAATAAAGTTTTGTACTAATTTAAAAAAAAAGTGAAGACCCCGATTTTTAAAAAAATCGGGTGGTGGCTATATCCCAAGCTGAGCGAATGGCCTTTCCATTGGTGCCACTTTCGTCTCTGTCCGATCTATAGTTTGGGAGATACACTCAAATGAATAAAGTTTTCTACTAATTTAAAAAAAAAGTGAAGACCCCGATTTTTAAAAAAATCGTGTGGTGGCTATATCCCAAGCTGAGCGAATGGCCTTTCCATTGCTGCCACTTTCGTCTCTGTCCGATCTATAGTTTGGGAGATACACTCAAATGAATAAAGTTTTCTACTAATTTCAAAAAAAAGTGAAGACCCCGATTTTTAAAAAATCGGGTGGTGGCTATATCCCAAGCTGAGCGAATGGCCTTTCCATTGGTGCCACTTTCGTCTCTGTCCGATCTATAGTTTGGGAGATACACTCAAATGAATAAAGTTTTGTACTAATTTCAAAAAAAAGTGAAGACCCCGATTTTTAAAAAAATCGGATGGTGGCTATATCCCAAGCTGAGCGAATGGCCTTTCCATTGGTGCCACTTTCGTCTCTGTCCGATCTATAGTTTGGGAGATACACTCAAATGAATAAAGTTTTGTACTAATTTCAAAAAAAAGTGAAGACCCCGATTTTTAAAAAATCGGGTGGTGGCTATATCCCAAGCTGAGCGAATGGCCTTTCCATTGGTGCCACTTTCGTCTCTGTCCGATCTATAGTTTGGGAGATACACTCAAATGAATAAAGTTTTCTACTAATTTCAAAAAAAAGTGAAGACCCCGATTTTTAAAAAAATCGGGTGGTGGCTATATCCCAAGCTGAGCGAATGGCCTTTCCATTGGTGCCACTTTCGTCACTGTCCGATCTATAGTTTAGGAGATACACTCAAATGAATAAAGTTTTGTACTAATTTCGAAAAAAAGTGAAGACCCCGATTTTTAAAAAAATCGGGTGGTGGCTATATCCCAAGCTGAGCGAATGGCCTTTCCATTGGTGCCACTTTCGTCTCTGTCCGATCTATGGTTTGGGAGATACACTCAAATGAATAAAGTTTTGTACTAATTTCAAATAAAAGTGGTGGCTATATCCCAAGCTGAGCGAATGGCCTTTCCATTGCTGCCACTTTCGTCTCTGTCCGATCTACAGTTTGGGAGATACACTCAAATGAATAAAGTTTTCTACTAATTTAAAAAAAAAGTGAAGACCCCGATTTTTAAAAAAATCGGGTGGTGGCTATATCCCAAGCTGAGCGAATGGCCTTTCCATTGGTGCCACTTTCGTCTCTGTCCGATCTATAGTTTGGGAGATACACTCAAATGAATAAAGTTTTGTACTAATTTAAAAAAAAAGTGAAGACTCCGATTTTTAAAAAATCGGGTGGTGGCTATATCCCAAGCTGAGCGAATGGCCTTTCCATTGGTGCCACTTTCGTCTCTGTCCGATCTATAGTTTGGGAGATACACTCAAATGAATAAAGTTTTGTACTAATTTCAAAAAAAAGTGAAGACCCCGATTTTTAAAAAATCGGGTGGTGGCTATATACCAAGCTGAGGGAATGGCCTTTCCATTGGTGCCACTTTCGTCTCTGTCCGATCTATAGTTTGGGAGATACACTCAAATGAATAAAGTTTTGTACTAATTTCAAAAAAAAGTGAAGACCCCGATTTTTAAAAAATCGGGTGGTGGCTATATCCCAAGCTGAGCGAATGGCCTTTCCATTGGTGCCACTTTCGTCTCTGTCCGATCTATAGTTTGGGAGATACACTCAAATGAATAAAGTTTTGTACTAATTTCAAAAAAAAGTGAAGACCCCGATTTTTAAAAAAATCGGGTGGTGGCTATATCCCAAGCTGAGCGAATGGCCTTTCCATTGGTGCCACTTTCGTCTCTGTCCGATCTATAGTTTGGGAGATACACTCAAATGAATAAAGTTTTCTACTAATTTAAAAACAAAATGAAGACCCCGATTTTTAAAAAAATCGGGTGGTGGCTATATCCCAAGCTGAGCGAATGGCCTTTCCATTGGTGCCACTTTCGTCTCTGTCCGATCTATAGTTTGGGAGATACACTCAAATGAATAAAGTTTTGTACTAATTTAAAAAAAAAGTGAAGACCCCGATTTTTAAAAAAATCGGGTGGTGGCTATATTCCAAGCTGAGCGAATGGCCTTTCCATTGGTGCCACTTTCGTCTCTGTCCGATCTATAGTTTGGGAGATACACTCAAATGAATAAAGTTTTGTACTAATTTCAAAAAAAAGTGAAGACCCCGATTTTTAAAAAAATCGGGTGGTGGCTATATCCCAAGCTGAGCGAATGGCCTTTCCATTGGTGCCACTTTCGTCTCTGTCCGATCTATAGTTTGGGAGATACACTCAAATGAATAAAGTTTTCTACTAATTTCAAAAAAAAGTGAAGACCCCGATTTTTAAAAAATCGGGTGGTATCCCAAGCTGAGCGAATGGCCTTTCCATTGCTGCCACTTTCGTCTCTGTCCGATCTACAGTTTGGGAGATACACTCAAATGAATAAAGTTTTCTACTAATTTAAAAAAAAAAAGAAGACCCCGATTTTTAAAAAAATCGGGTGGTGGCTATATCCCAAGCTGAGCGAATGGCCTTTCCATTGGTGCCACTTTCGTCTCTGTCCGATCTATAGTTTGGGAGATACACTCAAATGAATAAAGTTTTGTACTAATTTCAAAAAAAAGTGAAGACCCCGATTTTTAAAAAAATCGGGTGGTGGCTATATCCCAAGCTGAGCGAATGGCCTTTCCATTGGTGCCACTTTCGTCTCTGTCCGATCTATAGTTTGGGAGATACACTCAAATGAATAAAGTTTTGTACTAATTTAAAAAAAAAAAGTGAAGACCCCGATTTTTAAAAAAATCGGGTGGTGGCTATATCCCAAGCTGAGCGAATGGCCTTTCCATTGGTGCCACTTTCGTCTCTGTCCGATCTATAGTTTGGGAGATACACTCAAATGAATAAAGTTTTGTACTAATTTCAAAAAAAGTGAAGACCCCGATTTTTAAAAAAATCGGGTGGTGGCTATATCCCAAGCTGAGCGAATGGCCTTTCCATTGCTGCCACTTTCGTCTCTGTCCGATCTACAGTTTGGGAGATACACTCAAATGAATAAAGTTTTCTACTAATTTAAAAAAAAAGTGAAGACCCCGATTTTTAAAAAAATCGGGTGGTGGCTATATCCCAAGCTGAGCGAATGGCCTTTCCATTGGTGCCACTTTCGTCTCTGTCCGATCTATAGTTTGGGAGATACACTCAAATGAATAAAGTTTTGTACTAATTTCAAAAAAAAGTGAAGACCCCGATTTTTAAAAAATCGGGTGGTGGCTATATCCCAAGCTGAGCGAATGGCCTTTCCATTGGTGCCACTTTCGTCTCTGTCCGATCTATAGTTTGGGAGATACACTCAAATGAATAAAGTTTTGTACTAATTTAAAAAAAAAGTGAAGACCCCGATTTTTAAAAAAATCGGGTGTTGGCTATATACCAAGCTGAGGGAATGGCCTTTCCATTGGTGCCACTTTCGTCTCTGTCCGATCTATAGTTTGGGAGATACACTCAAATGAATAAAGTTTTCTACTAATTTAAAAACAAAATGAAGACCCCGATTTTTAAAAAAATCGGGTGGTGGCTATATCCCAAGCTGAGCGAATGGCCTTTCCATTGGTGCCACTTTCGTCTCTGTCCGATCTATAGTTTGGGAGATACACTCAAATGAATAAAGTTTTGTACTAATTTCAAAAAAAAGTGAAGACCCCGATTTTTAAAAAAATCGGGTGGTGGCTATATCCCAAGCTGAGCGAATGACCTTTCCATTGGTGCCACTTTCGTCTCTGTCCGATCTATAGTTTGGGAGATACACTCAAATGAATAAAGTTTTCTACTAATTTCAAAAAAAAGTGAAGACCCCGATTTTTAAAAAAATCGGGTGGTATCCCAAGCTGAGCGAATGGCCTTTCCATTGCTGCCACTTTCGTCTCTGTCCGATCTACAGTTTGGGAGATACACTCAAATGAATAAAGTTTTCTACTAATTTAAAAAAAAAAGAAGACCCCGATTTTTAAAAAAATCGGGTGGTGGCTATATCCCAAGCTGAGCGAATGGCCTTTCCATTGGTGCCACTTTCGTCTCTGTCCGATCTATAGTTTGGGAGATACACTCAAATGAATAAAGTTTTGTACTAATTTCAAAAAAAAGTGAAGACCCCGATTTTTAAAAAAATCGGGTGGTGGCTATATCCCAAGCTGAGCGAATGGCCTTTCCATTGGTGCCACTTTCGTTTTTGTCCGATCTATAGTTTGGGAGATACACTCAAATGAATAAAGTTTTGTACTAATTTAAAAAAAAAGTGAAGACCCCGATTTTTAAAAAATCGGGTGGTGACTATATCCCAAGCTGAGCGAATGGCCTTTCCATTGGTGCCACTTTCGTCTCTGTCCGATCTATAGTTTGGGAGATACACTCAAATGAATAAAGTTTTGTACTAATTTAAAAAAAAAGTGAAGACCCCAATTTTTAAAAAAATCGGGTGGTGGCTATATCCCAAGCTGAGCGAATGGCCTTTCCATTGGTGCCACTTTCGTCTCTGTCCGATCTATAGTTTGGGAGATACACTCAAAATAATAAAGTTTTCTACTAATTTAAAAAAAAAGTGAAGACCCCGATTTTTAAAAAAATCGGGTGGTGGCTATATCCCAAGCTGAGCGAATGGCCTTTCCATTGGTGCCACTTTCGTCTCTGTCCGATCTATAGTTTGGGAGATACACTCAAATGAATAAAGTTTTGTACTAATTTCAAAAAAAAGTGAAGACCCCGATTTTTAAAAAAATCGGGTGGTGGCTATATCCCAAGCTGAGCGAATGGCCTTTCCATTGGTGCCACTTTCGTCTCTGTCCGATCTATAGTTTGGGAGATACACTCAAATGAATAAAGTTTTGTACTAATTTCAAAAAATAGTGAAGACCCCGATTTTTAAAAAAATCGGATGGTGGCTATATCCCAAGCTGAGCGAATGGCCTTTCCATTGGTGCCACTTTCGTCTCTGTCCGATCTATAGTTTGGGAGATACACTCAAATGAATAAAGTTTTGTACTAATTTCAAAAAAAAGTGAAGACCCCGATTTTTAAAAAAGCGGGTGGTGGCTATATCCCAAGCTGAGCGAATGGCCTTTCCATTGGTGCCACTTTCGTCTCTGTCCGATCTATAGTTTGGGAGATACACTCAAAATAATAAAGTTTTCTACTAATTTAAAAAAAAAGTGAAGACCCCGATTTTTAAAAAAATCGGGTGGTGGCTATATCCCAAGCTGAGCGAATGGCCTTTCCATTGGTGCCACTTTCGTCTCTGTCCGATCTATAGTTTGGGAGATACACTCAAATGAATAAAGTTTTGTACTAATTTCAAAAAAAAGTGAAGACCCCGATTTTTAAAAAAATCGGGTGGTGGCTATATCCCAAGCTGAGCGAATGGCCTTTCCATTGGTGCCACTTTCGTCTCTGTCCGATCTATAGTTTGGGAGATACACTCAAATGAATAAAGTTTTGTACTAATTTCAAAATAAAGTGAAAACCCGATTTTTAAAAAAATCGGGTGGTGGCTATATCCCAAGCTGAGCGAATGGCCTTTCCATTGGTGCCACTTTCGTCTCTGTCCGATCTATAGTTTGGGAGATACACTCAAAATAATAAAGTTTTCTACTAATTTAAAAAAAAAGTGAAGACCCCGATTTTTAAAAAAATCGGGTGGTGGCTATATCCCAAGCTGAGCGAATGGCCTTTCCATTGGTGCCACTTTCGTCTCTGTCCGATCTATAGTTTGGGAGATACACTCAAATGAATAAAGTTTTGTACTAATTTCAAAAAAAAGTGAAGACCCCGATTTTTAAAAAAATCGGGTGGTGGCTATATCCCAAGCTGAGCGAATGGCCTTTCCATTGGTGCCACTTTCGTCTCTGTCCGATCTATAGTTTGGGAGATACACTCAAATGAATAAAGTTTTGTACTAATTTCAAAAAAAAGTGAAAACCCGATTTTTAAAAAAATCGGGTGGTGGCTATATCCCAAGCTGAGCGAATGGCCTTTCCATTGGTGCCACTTTCGTCTCTGTCCGATCTATAGTTTGGGAGATACACTCAAATGAATAAAGTTTTGTACTAATTTCAAAAAAAAAGTGAAGACCCCGATTTTTAAAAAAATACAAATCAAATGAATAAAGTTTTGTACTAATTTCAAAAAAAAGTGAAGACCCCACACTCAAATGAAAATAAAAAAAATATATGTTAATTTGTCATATGAAACTACTAAAATAAAAATTATAATTTTAACTCTCTTTGTTAGTCAAATTTTTCATATAAAACTACTAAAATAAAATTTTTTATTTTAACTCTCTTTGTTAGTCAAATTCGCCTTTGTTTGTCATTTGAAAGTTAATATAATACCCATTAATTTCTTATATATAATTCCCACATCATTCGCACTAGTCACACCCGGGACAATCTTATGTCACACCCGTCCCATTTAAAAGTTTAAAAAAGAATGGTTATCGCCATTTTTTCAAAATATTTTTCACTGGTATTCAACAGAAAATATATTAAATTTGAATATATGCAAGTCAAAAATGGTCTCATTGTTTCAGATGGACTGAATTTCAATGTTGAACTCAGAATTTTTAGTATTTAAACTTGTGCTCGTCACACCAGACCCAGGTGTTTAAGCGAATGTAACTTTTAAACTAGTATAAATAATTGCATTATGTTTTAGCATTTTGAAACCTTGGGGCATCTTCTAATATACCCTATTGTAAATTGCTAAAATTTTAACCGGTTAATATCATTTTCAGCACGATAAAGTAGTCAAAACGTTACACTCGTCTGTATGGAATGAGCCAGCTGTAAGATCTTTTTCATAAACTCGAATTAACCCTTTAAGCGGCAAGACCGTCTACAGATCTTCTTCGCTCGAATCATTTAATTTAAATTGAAACATTTAAAGTGTTCTTCGAATTGAAAGTGCAGCTACCATGATCCAAGTGTAACTTTTTGTAAAAACAGACGTGTAAATTATTTGTGATTTTAATTAAACTTAAAAATAAATAAAAAGTTATTTCAAGGAGATCAATTTCATTATTTTTTTGGTAAGTAGCTAGTTGCTACATACATATATTTTCATAATTGCAAAAAATTTCATGTGTGATATACAAGTTAGTGAATAAATTTAGAGTTTAGTGAAGACCTTCTGTGGACGGTCTTGCCGGTCTAAGGGAAAAAAAAATTCACTTAACGTAATTTCATAAAATTGTACTTTTGATAGTTTTATATGTTTTCTCTTATTTATTAGCAAGGTGTTTTTATATTATTTTCTATCAGAAAATGGAAGAAGGTTCATCGAAGCCAAAGTCCTTATACCTTATACTTAGTCGTACCTCATACTCTCCAAATACGGTGGGGTATAAGGTATGCAGTATAAGGTACGACGAGATGAATCACTTTGCTGAATGGGGATCAAAATAGTCTTGCAAATTCTGTAAGAAGTCAGATACGCACACATTTTGTATCAAATGTAATGTGAATTTATGTTTTTCAAAACCCAAAAACTGCTTTAAGCTGTAACATATAAAGGAATAATTCATTGTTTATAATTATTTATTCATTTTTTCTAAATGACTACATGCACTACAAACAATTTAGTTTTTTCCCTAACATCGGCAGGACCGTCTACAAACGGTCTTTCGCCTTTTGTACCTGGTGGCTAAACCAAAATAAAAATTGACAAACGGAGTTCGGATTTGTGTTTCTCGTATCAAAATTACCATGGAACCAAAATTCTCAATAAAAAAATCTTGGTTTTTCTATCTTGCTGTTTAAAGTGTTTGTGAAATTTGTTTTTTACTCACATAAGCTTACATTTTGTTAGCCGGCGAAAATGCACGAAGGAGGAAATGCGTGCATTGCTTGATGCCTATGGCAGCCGTTTAGAAGACTTCAAGCATCGTGTTTGGAAGAAATATGGAATGGCGGCAGTTATGGAAGATCTCATGAGCAGAGAAATCTTTGTAACATTCAATTATAATTTTTGAATTATTTTATTGCATAAATTGTTATTTTGCTAGGTCCAGCCAACGAGCGTTAATATGCTGCTGAATCAATTGTATTAATTGTTTTGGAACCAGCTGTTTGATCTTGTCATCGCCGACAATACTCCAAGCGTTCAGAAGCTAAACTTAAAAAAGTTTAACCAATGCAATCTATTCGTTCATTAGGTTAAACCAGACCGAATAAAACGCAGCCATAGTAAATGAAAAGTTAACTAACATTGTTTTCTACTCGTATTATTAGAGAGAAATATATTTCCCTAGTTGCGATGGCGAGATATCGGGCCACCAAGTTGAAGTTTACGTTTTGGTCGGTTATGTTTATTCCATGTATAAGCATGTTTTTGTTTAAAATTATCATTTCTAAGAATAATTGTGCATTCTTCTCGCAAAACGTTTATAACACCAACAACTAACCGTAAAATAAATCCAAAAGATAAAATAAATATCAATTAACGGTAAAAATTTTTTAGATTACGTTAAATATTTTTTAAAAAAATTTTGAACTTTAAATGGTCCGATAGAAATTTAAGTAAAGTAACATCAGTAACGTCACGCTAGATGACTACAAAAAAAACAAAAAAAAAAAAAAACAAATTGGCCATTTCAGCCTTTGAAAGGACTTTGACCCAGCTTCTTATGATCAATTGTGTTGTGTGTGTTATTAAACTGGACCTACATGTTTTATGCCGACTCGGAACGGCTAAAGTTCATGTTATCAAGAAGCTTTACATGGCATTTGAGGTTTGCCATTGTCTGCAGAGAGGTGGTGACCGATCAGAAAAATTTTTTATTGTAAAAACTTTTCGCCGCGGCTGGGGATCGAACCCGGGCTCCGAGCATGCTAAGCCACACACTTAACCTGCATGCCACGGTCACCACGCTAGATGACTAAGCCTAAAAAAAAAACGAGAAAAGATTTAAAATTTGATAACTTGCAAACTAAACTAAATTTATTTGATATTCTTCTTAAATAACGCTTGTACAAAAGTCTTGCCCAAATCGCAGAGCTTTGCAGAGTTTTGTAATCCAATGCGAATACCACTTCTGTTTTTGTAACGTCATGAAACCGCATATTTATAGCCCAACGCGTACTGCGTAAGGGGTATATTAATTTTGTCACAACGAGTGTAACGCCCATAAAGAGGCGTGGTAGGTATAGAAAACCATGCCTACCTCCCATACAACCCCAATTATGAAAACTCCATAAAGAAGCAAATATTAAAGCTACAAAACTCTTAAATTCGGTATTTGTGTAGCCTATAACAAAACTCAGGTGTGTTAGAAAAATGGGCGTCATCCACCCACTAACACGCCCACCTCCCATACAACCCTAATATTTAAACCTATCTATAGAGGCTTGTGTGGAAGCAACAAAAGTAAAATTACATATTTATTATTTTTATATAAAAATTAAGACGTGAGACAACCCCAAAATTCAAAACTATATAAATAGACTTCTGTCGAAGCTACAAAAATAAAACTAGACATGTATTATTTTTATATAAAAACTAAGACGTGTTAGAAAAATGGACGAACTTCACCCACGAACACGCCCACCTCCCATACAATCCCAAAATTGAAAACTATATAAATAGGCTTCTGGCGAAGCTACAAAAGTAAAAGTAGTTATTTATTCTTTTTATAATAAAATTAAGATGTGTTAGAAAAATGGGCGTCATACACCTACGAACACGCCCACCTCCCATACAACCCCAAAACTGAAAACTTTATAAAGAGGCTTGTCTTTACTTTACAGGACAACAATTTCATATGAATGTATTTTAGACGTCATCAAAAAAGCAACATTTTTTGAAATCTTATATAAAAAGAGCTGCAATTTAAGATTTTGAAGTTTGGTTTGGTATTTTAACTTCGGCCAAGTCGAAGATATATCTTACTAGTTTTGCTTATATCTTTGAATCTTAGGGTCGACTGTTGTAATTCTTTTACTTAATAAAGTTCTAATTAATTACTGCGCAAATATAAAACACTTAAAAATTGAAGCTTTTTCAATATTTTTTTTTTAATATTTTTTTGTATTATGATACACTAGAATACTTATGATGATACTAGAATCATCAATATTGCTTAACCCCCTTTAAAATCACGCGTTCACAATGACCCAACAACATTTTATAATCTAATTTTCATCCGTTAAACTTATGAAAACCTGGCTACTGGCACCATCTCTAGCTACAAGAGGCTATATTCGCCTAGTGGGGATATTATTTAAAGGTTTAGTATAATTTCGGTAGCTGTCGGAAGTGGAAGGTAAAAAGGGTTTGCGGGGCATTCTTTTTTTAAATAATGTTAAAACCAACGTTTAACTACATCTTTTAGGATTAATATCCTAATTAATACAATTTAAAGTTTTTCATTTTAACTGAATTCAATTTTTAAAAATTTTATATTTTTATTGTATATTTTAAAAAAAATCTATTAGGTTTTCACAACTTGAAATAAGCATTTGTATCGTT
Organism: Tetanocera ferruginea; assembly: GCA_958299015.1. Taxonomy (NCBI): domain Eukaryota; kingdom Metazoa; phylum Arthropoda; class Insecta; order Diptera; family Sciomyzidae; genus Tetanocera; species Tetanocera ferruginea. The sequence goes on along the minus strand of OY282640.1, from coordinate 1,942,616 downwards.
CTATTCATATTTTCGTCGTATTGACATTGTTTTTGTTTTCTATTTGAAAGACAAAACAATCGTAGGAGCTCAATAAACGTTTGTTTTTTCTTTGTAAATGTAATACGACTTGAATGTAAATACGACTTGAATTCGAATACACCATACAACTGTGTATCTCAAGTTGTGAAAAAGCTCTATTACTGAGTTACCATGGCGAGTTAACTCGGTGTTTACTCGGGGTTAACTCGCTATGGAAACGCGAGTTGAGTTCAGTTTTGTTAAATCTACGAAACTCCACGAAACTTGTAAGATTTGACTAGGTTCTATCTGTCAAAGTGATTGAAAAAATAATGCAAATTTTTATTTTAACAAAAATATTAAAATGTCGAATGCAAGAGTTTTTTGGAGTGCCGCAGAAACTAGTCAAAAAATAACGAAAATTACAAAAAAGAATTGACAAGTTCAACTCGACTCGGTGTTATGCATGGAAACACTATCGAGTCAGCAAAGTAAAATTGTCAACTCAACGAAAACCCAAACCCAGAGTTAACTCGTCATGGAAACTCAGTATATGAATATTTTTTAAAGGTTTCTTTTTTTCAATGACAGAAGTTTCGATCCAATACATGAAAATACAAAGCATCTTAAATTACTTATTCAAATCGTCGCTTAAACACTTACTCTTATGGAATTTTGAGAAAAAGCCTTCTTTAGTTTAAAATGATCTTTGTCTCATCTTAATTATTAATATACTTGTGTAAAAGCCCGTCCTACGACGGGAAGGAACCATTTAGAGTACAAAATGCGACAAAAAATTTATTGGATTTATATACAAAGGTTTTTATTTGAAAACATGTTTATTAAATTATTTTTATAAAACTTCCGTACATACAACATTTCTAGTAAAAAAATTCTTATTCTTGGTTTTCACTTAGCCATTTTTTGTTTGACATGAAATTTAAAAGTTTAAAAAATCACATAAATAAAATTTTTTTTTGCAATTTCTGCTATAAACATGTGAAGAGATCAGTTTTTCCTATTTTTCGCCATAGCCAAACAGAAAAAAATGACAACATGTTGGTATTTTTCATGTGACTGACAACAACTGACCATTGGAATTGACATAGTGAAAACCATGCTTTAGAATTTTAACCAATTAACCTTGTACCTTGCCATCTATAATGCTTAGTTTTACATCATCAGCCCGCTAAAACTGCCCATGACTTAATACCAGTTCTTTAAGAAAAACTCCTACTTTTTGCAATATTTATCCTTGCAATTTATTTATGTTCATTGAAAATATCAGTTTAACTGGAAATTGTCGCCTTCGGAGAGTGAAAGGCAAATCTGTGTTTGTCGGGGCCAAATCAATTGTAGGCATGAAAACTATTTAATGTTCGCCAGTGCACCTGTCAATACTTGTGCGATGATTAATTAAGTTTTTAGGTTTTTCAAAACTAACCACCTTCCATTACAGATATCTTTTTTGGTATGGAAATTTCGAAGAAGTATTATAATACTTCCAATTTTGAGGTTTAACTTATGCAGTGGCATTCCTGAAAGATAAAATTCATTCAAAAACTCGACAGGGTAATTTTGTTTATCGTTATCATCACTGTCTTCAATTTAATCCGTGCTCAAATCTCTCACTGTGTCACCAACTAAAATATTTAGAACTTGCTCGTTGACTTCGTTCACATCGGAATTTTTTGGGTACAGGATAGCAATTTTGGAATAACGGTTGATGTTATTCGGACTCAAAGTATCGCCAAAAATCTATTTAACCCTTTCAATGGACTTGTCCATTATATTGGACACTTCGGAAAAATTTTTTTTTAAATTTTTCAAAGTTTTTTTCTAAAATCAAATAGGTTGGTGCTATGAAGTGAAGTTGTGCCAACATGACAAAAATAATTTTAGGGAGATATATAACGTTTAACTTAGTTAGATTTTTGATTTTATGCCCAACAGTAGCCTTCAATTTTTTTATATCGCGTGTTAATAAATTTTGCAAATAAAGTGAGTATTGTGATTGGTGTGCAAAGTATAATTTTTTTTTTATAATAATTAACCGAGAACTGGACCTACACGTTTTATGCCGACTCCGAACGGCTAAAGTTCTTGTTCTCAAGAAGCTTAACATGGCAGTATTTACTCTCTGAGGTTTGTTATTGTCTGCAGAGAGGTGGTGACCGATCTGAAAAATTTTTTATTGAAAAACATTTCGCCGCGACTGGGGATCGAACTCGGGCTCCGAGCATACTAAGCCACACACTTAACCTGCACGCCACGATCACCATAATTTTTTTTTATAATAACATTTGCATAAATAACGCATTTGCATTTCTCTCCGGTTGTTTTAGTTGAACTAAAATATTATAATACAACGTTATAGTGGTTTTGTCCATTATATTAGACAGCCTGCCAAAAGCAAAGCAGCTCATGTAAAAATCAGAGGGATGTTTTTTAATCTTTTTATTGCTTAAATGATGGTAATATAAGTTCAAAAAAATTGTCCACGATTATTCTAGGCAAGCCATTAAAAGGGTTAATAAGCGAACCTTTACAAACAAAATAATCTGGAATTTCTATGATATCTTCATCTCCATTTCCTAACTGCTACTCAAGTTACAATCGCCAAAACTTGGATCAGAAGACCGAACATTGTGATTTTATTCTAGCAATTCCAATTGACACCAACGTCACTGAATGTAATCATTGCTGTTCAGTTATGCAGACCGAATAGGTTGCGGTTCTGTTAATTAAGAAGCACTGTAATAGCAAGACATGATGTTTGATATATAGTAGTTGAGGAAAATGACGATAGTCATAAAGTACAAAGATTTCCAATACATAATTTAATAACAGGTTCTGGTCCATTCTGAACAGGTTCTAAAAAGCAAATACGTACAAAGATTTCAAATAGATAATTTTACAACAGATTCTGGTCCAGGCTGAACAGGTTTTACGATATAGAGCAAAAGGTTTAGTAAGTACAAACATTTCCAATGGTTCTGGTCCAGGCTAAACATGTTTTACGATATAGGGCACGGAGCAGGACGCTTGTCTTTTATATATTAAGATTTTTATATTTTATAGAAATAGATGTTACTAAGATAGCACTTAGCAAAACATAGAGGTGCTTTTGCTTTTGGTGCTTATTTTCCTTATAAGTTATTGCAATTTTACTTAAAAAGTCAAAAATTCATTTACGACAAATAAGTATTGAAGCTACGAAATCATAAAACAAATGTTCGAACTTGGCTTAAAATTTGACTATTTTTTGTTTGTTCAATTGTCAAACTTTTAAGGCGTCAAAAATAAATTTAAAAAAAAATGTTTAAAAATAATCGCCAACGCAGATTTTTGTTATTTTTATATCTTAAGTCTTTTATAAGTCTTTTATATATTTTACGTATTTGAAGTAAAACATGTTTTTCAGACATTTTTCAAAATAAGGTTTTGGCCGTCTTTTTAATGTTTAGAGCCAATCTGCGGCGTTTTGTACACATTTGCATATTGCTTATTCTCTCGACAAAAGCAGTATTATACAATACAAGTTGTTCCAGACTAAGAGACAATAATGTGGGGGGTGATTTCTTGTCATGATGCGAGCAAAAATTTTATGGATGGGAGTGGTCGCAAGCGTCTCCCTAGGGAGCTAGGAAGTTTTAATCCATAACTAACATATCTCTACAAAAATTACCAAACATTATAGCTTTAAAAAAAATTAAAAACAAATATTAAAAAGAAATTATATTCAAGTTATCACAGTTTTTCCATAACTCCCAATTAAAAATTTTATAAGCACCTTAAGTCAAAAATAAGTTTTTTTTTTTAAAAAGAGTTCAGCTTTCCATCATGATATAATTACTCCAAGGTAGTATTGACGTTTCTGTTGGAAACGGACTTTTGTCAAAAAATATAACAAGAAAGAGAGCGAACAATCCGTCATAGCATACAATTAATTTTCACTGGTCACATTCAGCGTACCCAACAGTTGCCAACTGCTAAGTCAAAACTTGATGCACATAAATATGAAGTTGCGCATTAAAATGCATTTAAAAATAGAAAATTTTTAATTTTTCGGTAAAATTTCCATTCATATTTGATACAAAGCTTGATATTTCATAAACTTGACAACTTTTCTGAAACTTCAATACCGATAATAGCGCTCCCCGATGTGTTGCTGTCACAACAGTTGACACAGCTGAGTGTGGCCAACGAATATAACAACGAACAGCTGTTTTTGACAAGGGTTCGTTTACTTGAAGCTGAGAGAATCAACATTTGTCAACACTACCTGGTAAAATTATTCTATCATGGCTTTCCATACAATTTTCTTGAAAAACAAAAATTTACTATTTTTTGTGATGTAGTTTATTTCTTTGGACAATTGCTTCAGTAAAATAGCTTGTTTTTGGGCTTCCAACTGTTTAAAAACCTTTAAATAATTTTTCTTAAGTTTGCTTAGAGACACACGTTTCGAAAAAATAGTGATCAACAAGGTAGTGTTCAATTATTTTGCCTAGAATGTGACCAGTTGATTTTTTGGATTGGAGCGATAAGATTTTAACTATTTTTTTTCAGAAAAAATAGGCACTAGGTAACGTTTGAAGTAAGGATTTGGATATGTGATAGAGAAATTTTTCAGAAATTGATTTCCCTTAATTTCGGAAAGATTTAAGTCATCTAAATAAGTTTGAAATTATATATTTTGGGGTTGATTATTTTTTTTTTTTTGGGTTGAGAAAATATATAGAAAACGTATTTTCTGATTTTGACGAAAATCGTGATTTAAATCATCTTATGTAAATGATCCTTCCTTCATACGATACAACCCTCTTATAGTTTTTGTATGTTATGAACCTCCACCACGAATACTGCAAGATCAGTTAATTTATTGTCCAAATAAATAACACAATCACAAACACTGTTTGTTTGTTTGTTTGTTTGTTTGTTTATGTGTCAGTCTGTTTGTCGGTTTTGATCACTTTCTTTGTTCACCAAAGTGTTGACTTGTGGTCTTGATAGGTTTTTGATTTTATTACACGGCAACTTCATCATTTCCAGTTTACGTTGTGAGGTCTATTGTTCGTTTCCACCCTACTGCGGTTTCGCTACTGATTTTTTTTCTCAGTTTTATTGTAAATCTGCGTAAACGTTATGCTTCGCTTGAGCAGCATCTAGTCGCATCCTCATCATTGTCATCATTAACACATATGTTACCGCTAGCTTCAACGCGGTGGACACAAATAAATTATGTGGAAAATGTACGAATCTGTGTTGACACTGTGAATGATTTTGTTTTTATTTGTTGTATTGTTGTTGCTTTTGCTGTGGTTAGATATTGTAAATGATCCTAGGTCCTTGAATACGCGTGTATTGTTCGCTTTAAGGAACGCGTTGTTCCGGGACATTACTTCGGTGCACAGTCAACACTGCATAACTCTGATAGCTGGTTCTTTGTTTGGCAATTCGAGGATGTTAACAGCTTTACTTGAATGTAATTGGATTCGAATTGAATTCAAAACGGATGCTGCAGGCATAATTGGAAAATCAATGACGTGGCAGCGAAAGCAGGTGGCAGCATTTTGATTGATTTTAATTTGGTTTATTTTTTGCCATGAGTTACAAACTAGTACATAGCATTGAAAATGAATACTGCGCATTTTTTTGGCAGGCAAACCTTGTAAAACCGCGTTGCTGGTATCAATGCAAATTTTTCCGCTTTTATTCAAACCTTATTTAACTATTGAAATTTGCCAGGACGCGTATGGAACCTGCACATCATGTTCTTATCATGATTGATCAGACTAAAACGTCAATTACGAGTACGCTTTGTGCGCACGCGTTGTTCTGGCCAGTGCAGTGGCGCACTTTAGCGCCTCCGACAGAAATCTGAGATTCGCTGTTTAATTTTTGGTTCTGATTTAACTGCCGATCATGTGGAAAAGATGTTGCAGCCAGCGCTAATAACTGTTATTAAGTGTAAAGCGATTTGGGCAGTTGCTGACTTGTACTGTAGTGCAAGTGTGTGCTGATTACTGTTCTTGGTTCGCTGAGGTTTTTGACCATATCTGAACATGCCGGTCGGTACATGTTCATCGGTATTAAGCTATAAAAATTGATTTCTCATTGAAACTCATTAAAATTAAGCAAGTGCCAACGGCTGCATCAGCAGGAACCACAAATATTACACCGACCACAAGTCAACAACAATTTGTTAACATAAAATTAAAGTTCTGCTTGTAAGATTCAACAATTTTGATGGGATGCGATGCGATACGATGTGATGCGTTACGTTGTTGTGAACTAATGAGCGTGCCCACAAAACGGTGCAGTTTATGATAACAACCTTTTGATTTTTTTTTTTTAACTTAATTAGGGCCATGTTGGCAGTGAAGCTGCATACGTTGCTGCTGTAATTTGGTACGTGAAAATTACAAATATTCATTAAGCAAAACAAGAAGCGGGTCCCGACGAGAAGGTGTGTTAACAGGAACAAAATGTTGTCACATTTAATTAGCAAACAAATTGGTTGCGAAACAAATGACGCCGTGGCAATAAAAGATTGATCATGTTGGCATGGGTTGGCAAATGCAGTTTCTTTTTTTTTTGTTGGTAACCATCAACTTATTGTTTGCTTATGTTTGAATAAAATTAATATATATCATTAATGCTCGTATATTGCGATGTTGTATGAATATGTATAGGTTAATCTAAAAATTTTCTCAAAATGCTTTCTAGTCTTCATTGCATTGGCAATAAAGGGCACTGAAAGAAGCTATTTTGTTGATCATTAGCGACGATATGACGGAAATTCATGAATTTATGTCGAACAAACCTTCCATTTCCTTTTCTGCTTTTCTGTTATCAATACTTAACCGATGTGGTTTGCATAACGATTAGATTCCACCGTAATTAAATGAAGAATAATATTGAAATTCGTTCAGAGTAAAATACAACGTAAGCAATTAGAAAGTCATGTGACAATTAAACATTTTTATAATCAAAAATAAAACACGGTCTGGTAGTGATCGAACCTGGGATACTCAAATCAAATTAACAAGTAGCTTAACAAGTGAACCACAAAATAAAAGATTTTGCGAGCGCTTATTGTGTACTTGAATGTTAAACTTGAAAGAAACTCTTTCAAGCCTTTGAAACATTTTTTCTATTTTCTTGATAATAGAAAATTATTCTGATTTTTATAAAGATAGCTTGTGTGTGAAGCAAATTATTTCCACTTTAAGAATATAATTTATTTGGAGATCAAGACAATTTTTCTTGTATCATATCATTGATATTTTTTTTTTTAGTCAAATAAATAATGCTTAATTTGAAAAATTAAAAAAAACTCTCATGATCAATCATAAAAATCCATGTCGAAGTTTGCCGGATTTAGATAAAAATACGCTGAATAAAAAAGTATACAATAATTATGAATTTTTACATGATCTCGAGGAATCGCATTCATAAATTTTGGTCCAGTAACCAATTACATAGGTCACATGAACTATTCATGATATCAATGTACAAAATACTCAAAAGAAAAAAAACCTCAAAACCTGGGTGATTTTCGGTTCGCGCATGAAAAGTTAATAAAGATATACAAAAAAAAGGGGGCTGGGGGTTAAGCCGGATCGATTTTCTATGAAGAAAATAAGTCATCCGGACACCGACTCAAAAGTTAGAGGTATTCTTAAAAACTATTTCTGCATAATTTTTTTTTTGAATCGGAGAAATCCCCATTGAGCGGTTTTGATTCTCCTGAACCCCTTTGTGGTAAAAAAATCTAGCTTTTTGCCTATAATTTTTTTTTCTTCAGCATACCCAAGATAAGCCAAAAAGTGAAGATTGTGGTAGTACACAAATATTTGTTAAATTAAATTTTGAAATTTTTTGTCTTTTCAAACTCTTTTGAGACCCCAAAAAATCGATATTTCATCATTTTCGAAAAGATGTTTTTTTTAAACACTTCTAAAATATGTATTTTTCATGGCTTTCACATGCATTTATGCTTTTTGGAAAAGTATTGAGCTATTCTTACTAAAGTTAATGATTTAGCACTATTGATTTTTTGACCTAAAAAGGGGGTTAGGAGAATTGAAATTCTCGCACCTGATTCAACTTAAAAACAGTCTAACGTGTCAACTTTTTTATGTAAAATTTTACCGTAAAAAATTCAATGTATGTACTTAAATCTTATCGTTGGTGCGTGTATATTTTGGACCATTACGGCTGTTACACACCATATGTTTGTGTGGTGATCCGAAATTTTTGGTTTTTGTTAGATCCTCCCTAGGTGGTGCTGTAGCCGATTTTTTACATGTATTATTTATGAACCGATTTGGCTCAAATTCACAGCGCCACCTAGTGGGGATTGACAAGAATAAAAAAATTCAGAGCACGACACAAACATATGGTGTGAAAATATTCTTATATATAAGAAAGATAGCTTCAGTGGTTTAGCCGTGATGGTAAAAATACATACGGACCTACGATAAGATTTACCTTGAATTTTGTGATTTTTTTTCTTAAGGAATTTTTTACGGCAAATTTTTGCATGAAAACATTTACATGTTAGATCGTTCTTAGGTTAAATCGGGTGCGAGTATTTCATTTCTGGAATCAGTTTTGCTCTAGCTGTGCTCGATTTAAAACCAAAAATATGATTTTTTTAAAAAATTCTTAAGGAAAACAATATTGAGAAATTGAAAATTCACAAAATTGAGTGTGTGATGCAGTAAAGTGTACCCCTAGCTTCTCTTTTTTTTTGTTGTTTTTCTTTACTAAATTGCAACATCGGTATATAAATCGACCTAGCCTACAGTATACAGTAGGTATAAAAAAGTAAGGGACATAAATAAAAAATTAAAAAATAATTTGAAAACAATTTTTCATGCAAAAATTTATTTTAGGCCTTCCCCGATTTGTTTCAACTATGGCGCCCTTGCTGAGAAGCGTTTAAATGGTTTGGGAGGAGACAGTCTCTAGTGCCTCCCTTGGGTTGAATGTAAAAAAGTAGATTTGTTCAGGGATAGAATGACGTCGCAAAAGTTACTTAGTTTTTCGATAGCCTTTAGCTTAAAAAATATTATTCTAAAATTTCAAGTGAACGTCGCAAATAGTTTTTGATTCTAATCAGTTACTAAATTTTTCAAATTCACTTCAGTTATAACTCGAAGACGACTTAAAATCGGCTTGATTCTTATTGCAGCTTCGTCTACGTCATTTTTTTTCTGTTGAACCTTGAAAGATTTCGCTGAATTTTCAATTTTTTGATCCAAAAATTCTGCCATGATTTTCCATACCATTAACCTTCAGTTTATCGATCGTATAAAAAAAACAATATTGGCAGACGAAAAATGTTTGTGCAAATTTTGTAACATTTTTTAAAAACTCTGCCATCTTCTCAAATTTAAATTTTGTTTCGATTCTGGTTAATGGTTTGGGCAATATCGTTAAGTTCAATAAAAAAAAGTCTTGTAATTAAAGAGAAAAATGAAACGAAAACTTTGTTAAAAGTTATTAAATAATTTTGAACTTGACTCGAAAACCCGGTTTTTGAAATAACCGGAAATTGCTTATTTAAGACAACGAAACCGGAAGAACCAAAAACTTAATAAAAAACTCAAGTCTGGGTTAACTAAACTACTTTTGACACGGCTTATGTTCTCGATACAGATACTAAACGATTTAATATTGTAATCAAATTTCAATATTTGCCACACCTACTTGCGAAAAACTAGGCAAGAAAAACTCAAGTGATTTGAAAGGAAAAATAACGCAGCCTGACAAAATTTCTACACTGAAACCAGTCTATGTACACAAACACGAAGGTTTTTGATGTGATGGTTTAGACCTCGTCACCACTTCAACGAGATATTTATAAAAAGGTATCTAAAAAAAATAATTTTGTCTATTCATATCTTGATATCTTGGACCAGTTGAAAGTTGTTTGAAACTATTTTTACCCTTTTCCATTTAAACAAGTTTTAGGTTTAAGTTCCTTTTTGCTCCTTGCAAAAAAAAAATAATTAAAACCTCCTCCATTCCATGATTGCATGCGTGCAAAGCCGCGGGTAACAGCTAGTCGATAATAAATAGTTAATTTAATATGTGCGAAATAACTGCGATTACAACGTCATTTCCCCCCTCCCCTTCTCATTTCGGATCCTTAATAACAGTTGTTTTTCCCCCTAATGAATTCGACATAAAAATGTGAACAATTTAATATCATGCAATGTAAACATTTCAGTAATTTTGTAAATGCATTAGGCTACAACTGCAATTTCTGCATCGTTAACTCTTCCTTCGACCTGAATGAGGTTGATCGCAGGACGCGTGCCGCTGTGAAACAAGAAAAGCACAACAAAAAAAAAAAAAAAAACTAAACACTTTACATCAACATCCCCTTCGCGCATGTTGACTCCAATATTTACTGATCGCGAATGTTGATTGCACACTTCAGCACTTAAAAATGTTGTTGTTGTTGTTGTTGCGAGTACCCTCTTTCTGGCTGTTGCACTTGCTGTCGGTGATCACTGATCAGTGATCAGTTAATTCGAAGACACTTCATCAGATCCATCAACGAACATGGCAACAAATTACAAGCTCATATCCAAATAAAAATTGAAGAGCAACGCAAATACATGAGATATAATAACATACCACCAGCGGCATACGACCAGAAGAGTCCAACGTGAGCCACATGAGTGCAATAAAGCAAAGCAGGAGGAGGTACCCCCAATGATAGGGGCACAAAAAACAGCTCGCAATTGGCAGGTGAGACTCAGCTCAGCTCATGATGGTGACTGCATTGAATGCCGATTAAGCTGTCTTCACTGGCTACAACAACCCTTGCGACTGAACAGAAGTGTTTTTGTAGCTGTGATTATTGCCACGATTATCCATTCATTATTTTCAGCCATGTATCGAACGTTGGTTGTATCTAAGTCGTTTGCTTTGGTTGAACAAAATTATTGAGTTCGGTAATTGAGCTCACACTTTATATTGAAGAGTGTAGCTGAGGATCATGTCTTGCACTCTGTAGCATTTTTCTTGAGTGGTCGGGAGGGAGGAAGAAGAGGATAATTTGTGATAGCATCTTCAAATCATTCATAATTTTGACACCTGAAAGAAACCTCAACTTCACAAACTGCAAATTCATTGATGAAATTACCAACACACACACTCACACACAAACACACACATTCGTGGGCTATTGGCATTTCCTGCTATGCGCCCAGCTCTGAGTGTTGTGGTTGATTTGTTACGCGAAAATGTGTAGCACTCGGTGCGCCTTTGACCAAGGATTGAACCAATGCAATTTCCAGTAGCCTGAAACCAATTTTAATTTTTCAATTAGTATCCGCTACTGTATTTAGCTACTCTGTCTATTAAATCTTGTTAACTGCAGATTTGCAATAAATATCAGAAAAATAATTTTTCACTGCCACTAGGGGCGAAGCAATAAAAACAACAACAGCAGCAACAACAACAACACAACAACAATTGCAGAAACAATACGAAAATCAGTCATAAAATTCATCAGAGACTCACTCATAGTAGAATTCGTGTGTGTTGTTATTCATCGTTAAAGGTTAAGATTTCAGCAACTGCGCCGCTACCAAGACTCAAAGCTTGGGCCTATTTCATAAGCTTGACTTGCATAAGTTAATTGAGCGCAGCTCGATTCATCCTTCAGCTATTTCTAAACTTCCTTTTAAATATTTCGAATAAATTTGCACAAAAGCTAGTCTTAGCTGCGAAGTCAAGTTTCGTTAAAAATCAATCTTTGTAAAATTGTATTCGTGTTGGCAGCTGACTTGCATCCGTTTGACCAACCAAGACCATAGCTAAGAGAAATAGACAGTCCAAGATGGACAAGCGTTAAATTGATTCGAATATTTTATGCACCTATCTATGAGCCTCTGGATGTAAATGTTTGTATGTATGTCAGAATAGATGTTTGTGGCCATGTACGTTTGTACAGCACACAGTCAAAGTTGCTTTTCTCTTGAGAGGCGAAACATCATAAAATAAAAACTGTAATTAGTTATTGCCCTCTTCCCAAATTACAAGCACTGCATTCACATAAAACTTACTCGCAGTCACACCCTGAACACCTTTTAAATGCCTTTTTTTTAGTCTTTAGTTGTTTTTTTTTTTTTTCTTTTTATTGAGTAAATTCTTGTTGGTACTAACGGCATCCACTAACGCATTTTGAATTTGCTAAGGAATCATCAACTTAGAGCTTGTTGAATGCTGTCATTCACTGCGAATAGATCTAGCTTGAAATTCTAGCGGATGCAAAAATAAAATACCTCAGATATTTTATAATGATCGTAAGACATAAAATATAGCCCGCAGAAAATACTTTTGGCATAATGAAATCAAGGTTCTCATATGCAAATTAACATATTAGAAAAACGTCACTCGTAAAAACATAAACGAAGCTTTTAAAAATGTACCTATCTTATCTTCCTAAATTTTCTGAAAATCATAAGAAATCAGTTTTTGAACGTATGCTTTATTCATTGATCGCTCAGTTTTCATATTTATGAATGCGATATTCTTAAAACATATAAATGTTTTAAAAAATTGTATATTTTGAGCCATTGTGTTTTATTTAACTTATATTGAAAAAGTACTTGGATCGTAAATTAGTCGACAGGGAATTTATTTCTTTCTTCAAAAGGTTTTTAGAAGAAACAAAATTTTAAAATCTTATCACTTTAGTGTCAAGTGATCAAGTTTTTGAGAATTGGGCTATATCAGCAATTTTGCTGTAAATATTCTTTTACAGCTAAACTTTTTTGACATTCTAGATGATTAACATTGATGTTAATACAATTTAAAGAACTTCAAAAATCCATATAATTCAATAATTAAACAGAATTATTTCTCTGAAAAAAACAAAGTTTTGCTTTTATTTTCAAACTTAGGCCCGTTAACTGATCTCAATTTTAAACAAAATTTAGCTTAAACAAAGTTTAAAATTCCTTAACCTCAGTTTAAATTTTAACGCCGATACCTCATCTCAAAAAATCTAAGTTTAACTTGGTGAGGCAAGTTTAAATTTACACACAGAAATTCTAGGTTTAAAAAATTTAAACTTAGCTTTTGTCAAAAATTCTCTCAGAACATTGGAAATATTCTCAATGATAAACAAAAAATAAAAAATCATACTTCAAAAAAGTCAAAACAATAAACAAAAAAAAAACATATTTTAAGTTTTGAAAAAAAAAATATTCAATGAAACTGACAATTTGCATTATTTTATCAAAAATTTTTGAAATATTTTGATGTTCTACGTCAAAGTTGTAGAATTTTTATTACAGTGCCGCTCAAATATGTTTTTTAATCTCAGTTTAAATTTTTAAACAGAGTTTAAGTAAACTGCCGATAAAAATGAGATAAGTTACGAAAATAATTTTAACTGAGTTTAAAATTTAAACTCTGTTTACGAAATCTGAGATAAAGGAATTTAAACTTCGGAGATCAGTTAACGGGCCTTAAAGTATTTACAAATCCTAACTGAAATAACAAAGAAAAAACATGCAATGTTAATAATTTACAATGTTGCTCCCTGTTTTGCAATCTTTAATTCTGATATTTTCTTTAGAGAAGCATGTTTTTTGACATTTTGTATTCTTCGATAATTCTTGTAGAAAACCCTGTAGGAAAAAATTAAATTTGGTTAAGGTAGTACATAAAAAAAAAAAATGTTATTATTGATAACGCTTGCCCTGACTTCTTTCTAGAGAAATAAAATACAATATATCGTCGCTGCGCGTAAAAAAACAGGCATGTTATTTCTTGTTTTTTTTTTTATTGCAGAATTTAATAGATCTACTCAATGTCCATCTAGGCGCTGAACGGCTTTTTTCTCTTTTGCAATAATTCCTTGTAGATTTTTTAAAATTTTTAATTACAAATTTGAAAAATCATGCATGTGCTCGAAAAATTCGTTCATAGTAAAAACAAAATGCCCATAAAAAAATCGGTTATGTGCCTTAAAATAGAAGAATTCATCCTCGCTTCGTGCTGGAGTAAGAAGTTTAAGTTTTATCTTTAGAATTTTATAGCAAAAAAATCCAAAATTATGATATTGCAATAAATTTGGAAGCGCAGAGAATAAACCAGTTTTTTTGCTCTCCTGAAATGTTGTCGAAAAACACATAACTTAATTTTGAGCCGTAGCGACGTTATATCGAATAGAAAATTCTTAAAGGAAAAATTACAAAATTGTCTTCATCTGAAAGTATGAAAAGTAAAATACACGCTAGAAAAGTAAAATACGGAGATCGACTCTCCACCATTTAAAAACTGTCATTTCGAGAAAACGAGTTTAAAGCTGACGTACGGTGAGCTGATTATTGCATAGTATCCTTTTGCCAAACCCTAAGGATTGCTATTGTCTGCTCAGAGTGAGTTTAAAAATAGGCTCTGAATTAGTTTAGGAGATAATTGTGTTATGGTACATGTCGTCGGCTTATATCTAATACGACGTAAGTCAGAATTTGGCATAATAACGGTTATTACCGATTTATGCAGATTGATCAAAACTACACTTGTGCTCTTTTAGTTTTTAATGTTGGTATGAAAAAAAAGGTATATCTAAAGGAAGAACGTTTGAAACAATTCATCATAGAACAAACATTAGAGTGTTTCGAATTGTATGGGAAAAATCTGACCCCATTCCGGTACCAAAATTAAATAGTATCTGAATAATTTCTTCGATTGGTATATTTTTTTATTTCTGCACCAATTTTGGCGTCCCCCGAATTGCAGTTTTTATCAATTTCTGTACTAGAGACCCACTAATGTTTGATTGAAAAAGAAAGCCGAGCTTATAAATCAATTCCTTTGATATAAAAACATAAAACTGCAAATTTTCATCCCACTTGCAAATACTCTGACGAGATAATACCGTTTTTTCAATATGAATCTACTTGTTATTTACTTTTTGTTAAGTTTTTGGAGACGCCAAAATTCATGCAAACAAAAAAAAAAGACACCGATCCAAAGATTTTTCATGTACTATTTAATTTTGGTACCGGAATTTGGGGTCAGATTTTCGATACACTCTAATAAACATCATACATATCATAAACACTAGAAGTACAATTAGGTACTAACTAAAAATTATCAAAACAGTTCAATAGGAATTTATTTTCAATTTCTCTATAAGGGTTTCCTCGAGGCCCTGAGTAAGAGAGTGCACAACTTAATGTGTAAAATTTTACTCTCAAGCCTGGTGAATGCAATCATTGTTCAAAATGCCGAAAATTAATGAAAAAATATTTACAATTTCAGCTTCTGACCATTTTTGTATAGGTCTTTGCGCTTTGTTTTCTCAGATCCAGGCAGTAAATGTGCAATTAATGTATGCTACAAAATAATTTATTCCAATAAAATTGAAAAAATTGGACTTCTGAATATTTGACTTTTAAATTTAATTTATTTTCACAGCTGATTTATGTACATAGCTGTTACATTTCGATTACGACGAGTTATCAATAAGAATATTTTCCAAAAATAATTATATTCATTGTTAATCACATACATCAGTAAAATACATGACGTCTTTTGGTTTTTTGTAACTTACCTGAAAGTAAAAAATGGTTGAGCAAGTTTTTATTGAAAGCATTTTGTTGTTGGAGAGTATTTTTATTTTACACTTTAATTGTTCAATATTTTACTCAGGGCCGCGTGAAAATCCTTAATAATTCTTTTAAGTGTAATAAATTTAAATTGAAATTGAAAATTTCTCTTTGTCTAACATTGCTTTGTTACAACTTAAGTTGTACACTTTGAATTGTTCCGAATTCCATTAAAATCGGTATTGTGGTTGCAAGGTTTGGTTCTTTCAATGAACGCCATAAATGGAGTTGTAAACATAATATTTTTTCAATAAAAACTTTTTTACAAAAAAAAAAACCTACTTCAAAATCACTAGAAAGTAAAAAATAATTTTTTTTTAATAATAAAAGCTTTGCAAAAATTATATTTTTACCATCCCTTGCCCTAATTTCTAATTTTATATTAATTTAAGTTTAAAAGTTATTTTAAAAGCTTTGCTCAAATAAACATTCTCAATCTACTGTTAGGGTAAGCTTGGAAAACTAACATTGAATATGCTTTTGTATTTTGCAAAAAACAAAAAAAACAAATTGGCCATTTCCGCCCTTGAAAGGACTTTGACCGAGCTTCTTAGGATCGATTGTGTTGTGTGTGTTATTAAATTTTTGCACACAATTGATCGAGAACTGGACCTACATGTTTTATGCCGACTCCGAACGGCTCATGTTCTCAAGAAGCTTTACATGGCATTATTTACTCTCTGAGGTTTGCCATTGTCTGCAGAGAGGTGGTGACCGATCAGAAAAATTTTTTATTGGAAAAACTTTTCGCCACGGCTGGGGATCGAACCCGGGCTCCGAGCATGCTAAGCCACACACTTAACCTGCATGCCACGGTCACCACAACTTCACAAAAAAAAACTGATTCTATTAGCGCCGACTTCAAAGCTTTTATTATCATAAAAAAATAATATATTTATTATAAAAATAAAACAAATTTTCCTAATTTTGTTAAAAAAATAAGATTTCCAATATAAGAATGTATATAAATAAATTATAAAATTTTGCCACGATTAATAGAAAAAGTAATTTAAAATTCTTTTTTACTTTCTAGTGATTTTGAAGTAGGGTTTTTTTTTTTTGTTAAAAAGTTTTTATTTCTTTCTTTTTATAGAATATGATAAAGTTAAGAAAAAGTTAGTAAACTACGTAAACATAATTATTTAAGCTCAAAATTTTCAAAATGCTTTTATTTTGTCATTTCTTATTTTTACTCTTTTGAATTTTTTAATATATTTGCAAAAATTATTAAGGAAAATTTCAACTATGAAACTTTATTGTTAAAAATTAAGTTTTACTATTTCATGGTTTGTTGGCTATTTTCAATTTCTGCCTCTTTACAATTTTTATTAAAGTGTCACGAACTGTTTTGAATCTCGCCTATGTATTTTATTGATCAT
Source organism: Tetanocera ferruginea (assembly GCA_958299015.1). Lineage (NCBI taxonomy): Eukaryota > Metazoa > Arthropoda > Insecta > Diptera > Sciomyzidae > Tetanocera > Tetanocera ferruginea. The sequence continues at coordinate 1,925,581 of OY282640.1, read as the reverse complement.
ACTTTATAATATATCAACCTTACCCTGCACTAAATTTCAGATCCCTAGCATCAGTATTAACCTATGTACAGTAGTTTTCTTTAAGTGGCTCACGCTATGTATAATCTCTCCCATCTTTTTAATTATTCTACCCACACACCTACCAAATATTAGTACCCAAGTTTCAATATTAACTGAAATGCACTAACTGTTCAATAACTAACTGTGACACGCCTCTTTGTTGAATCCAATCTTCTTTCTTGTTTGTATTTAGTTATCACTCTACCTATTCTTGTATTAATTTCAATACCCAAGTGTCAATATTGACTGAGATATAGTGTTTTTTCTAATAGTGACACGCCTCGTTGTCGAATTTTCGCCTACTTTGTCATAGTGCTTTCAATAGTTCTACCCATTCTTGCAATGAATTTTATTACCCTTGTGTCAATATTATAAAATTTTTTCAAACATTGCCACACCCCTCAGTCGAGTAACTCCCATTTCCTCGGTATTAATTTGTGCTAAATTTCGGTACTCTAGTATCAATATTATTCGTGATACAGAGTTTTTCTAATATTGCCACACCCCTTTGTCGAATAACGCCCACTTCATTAGCCATAATTTTTCATAACTGTACCTTCCCTTACATTTTCACTGTAAATGTCAGTACTCTAGTGTCAATATTTACTGAGATACAGTGTTTTTCTTATAGTGACATGCCCCTTTATCGAAACCGCCTACATTCTTGGCAGTAATTAGTTATACTTGTGCCTACCTCTGTACTTAATTTTAGTATCCTAGTGTGAATAGTATCCGAGATACAGTGTTTGTTTAATATTGCCACACCCCTTTGTCGAATAACGCCCACTTTATTAATAGTGATTTTCAATAATTGTGCCAACCTCTATATTTCAGTACTCTAGTGTCAATTTTATTCGAGAAACAGAGGTTTTCATTATTGCCACACCCTTTTTTCGAATAACGCCCAGTTAAGTGATCCTAATTTTTAATATTTGTGCCTGCCCTTGTAATTTTACGGAGAATTGTATTACGATAGTGTCAATATTTACTGAAATACATTGTTTTTCTTATAGTGACACAACCCTGTATCGAATACCGCCCACTTTTATAGACGGGCACCTCCTCGTTTATGTTGACAAAAAATTATGGCAATCAGGCAAGTACTTTAGAAGTAATCGATGTACACACATTTAAAAAAAAAAAAAAACAGAGAAACCAACCAACTTGAGAACCTCCTCCTTTTTGAAGTCGGTTAAAAAGAAGATGCGTGTAAAACGTATATATCAGAAGACATTGACCAAGAAGGTTAAAAGTTTACTGTGGGACTGAAATGTGAAATAATTTTTTTTTTCCTGCAAATTGTGCCATAGACATGGAGAGTCGTGTATGCAATGAAATGATCAAATATACTCTATGGCTGTCGACCGACTTCATCATTTGACTTTTTACATCTCTGCTTTTTATAAGGATTTTTATGTATTCCATTTAATCTGTGTAGATAAGAAATAGCAGCTAAACTCTATTTCAAAATTTCGGGAGAGCATTTTTAATATTAAAATTGCTGCCTAATATCAGTAATCCTAAGCTATAGCTGCTTATTAAGTGACTCAAAACGTTAGCAGTAAATCAATATTTTGCAATAAATTAAATTGCTAAAGAATTGAATGCTTTTCAAGATATCGTGTGCTTGTATACTAGGGTGTCCCAAAAACAATTTTTTTTTTCGAGTTTCATAGTTGCTCAACCTTTGTTTGAATGCTTATACTGTCAAGTATTTTTGAGAATTTTTTCAGATTTTTTGGAGGACGTCTAGAGGTCGCGCTAATCGGATTTTCCGTAAAAATCAGGTTTTTCAGAGATTTTTTGAATTTCAATCATAAGTTGATCAATAACAAACATTTTGTTTGTATTCGAGTCAACATTTTGAGAGAAAAATGTCCAAACTTTACTTTACCGTACATAAATTAGAAGTTTTGGCTTTTTGTTTTGTAATTTGGATGTGATACATTAAATTCTTTCGTGAAATTTTCGTAATTTTTTTTAAAAATGCTTCATAACTTTTCAAAATTGCATGAAAATAAATTAAAGTAATGATGCAGTTTGAAAAATAGTAAAATTCTTAACAATTCAAAAAAAACAATATTTGATTTTACTCTTGCCGTTCCAGAGTAATAGCCATTAAAGCTGTGTTGCCATTGTTGAAAATAAAATAAAATATAAGTTTTTCGTATTTCTACAAACATATGCTTTCCTTATATAAAGACTTTACGAATTCTTATAAGGCATTGGTTTATTTTGGTTACCACCGAATCCACAAAAACACAAATAAAAATAAGAGGAATTTGTACATGGTACAAAATCATTTATTTGATTCCGTACGTTGTAGCTCTATGTCCTGTAAAAGATTTCGAAAGTCCGTTTCAGAAGTTGTAAGACCGATGCAAGTGCTTGCCAAGGCCACACCACGTTCTGCGACATCATTAACCACTTGCAGTTGTTGAATTATATGCTTTGTTTCCTGGAATGATTCGTTGCTTATCCATTCTTCTGGGTCGGTTTGCAAAAAAGCAATTAAGATGTTGCAGGCTTCAAAAAAAGTATTACTGGCTTGTTCGGTTTTATTATTTGCCGTATTAATATTTTTTACCAACAAACGCAAAGTTTTGGTTTTTATGCGTTCATCACATAAAGCTGAGGGAGCTAGTTTCCCCGGATAGGTACAACTGATGCCCCAAAAAAGTTTTCAGCGTGGCGTTTGCAACGTGTGCATTAAGTGTTTGTAGCTAGTCAATTTTATAAACAAATTGAGGTCATTCAGAGGAGCGTATCGAGGGCACTGACAGAGTCATTTCAGATGAATCAGAGAATCAGATAGGGTACTGCATCATTACTTTAATATATTTTGATAGAATTTTTAAAAATTATTAAGCGTTTTTAAAAAAAAATAACGAAAAATTCACGAACAAATTTTATGTACCACATCCAGATTACAAAAAAAAGCCAAAACTTGCAATTTATGTACGGTAAAGTAAAGTGTTCAGGCCAGACACGTCCCATCGTTATGACGTATTAAAATATCATTAAGTTAGTGTATGTTTGAGAAGCACTGAAGCTTATACTTATGTTTAATCTTTAATTGTTACCAACTGTTTAATACTAAGCTGTAGTACTAAACCTTGCTGCTAGCCTTCCGCTTAGCTGAGAGAAAAAGTTTCTAATGTTCTCTTATATACAACCTCTCGTACACGCAAGACGTATCTTCAGCAACCAAACTTAAAACCAAGTTACAACTAAGTAATTAATAAAGCCTTAAGTAATAAATATTTTAAACCAATTTGTTTTCCTTTCTTTCTTTTCCGTGATTTTTTATCGGCCAAGTAAAAACTCTAAGTTTTAACGTATACATAAAGTTTGGACATTTTTCTTTCAAAAGGATGACTCGAACACTAACAAGATATATGTATTGACCAACTTATGATTGAAATTCGAAAAATCTCTGAAAAAAATGATTTTTACGGAAAATCCGATTAACGCGACCTCTAAACGTCCTCCAAAAAATCTGGAAAAATTCTCAAAAATACTTGACAGTATAAGCTTTTAAAAAAGGGTTGATCAAAAAAAATTTTTATTTTTTGGGACACAAACAAATTGAGATATAAATATACTCATTCAGTTTCCATTAAAAAGTTAACAAAAGTTTATTTGCTGGATTGAAGATAAATCATATTTTAATATCTGCTATGAAATATTAAACGTTATGGGTAAAATTTTGAATTATAAGTACGATTCATAAGTACGAGTTCCAAGTTTTTGCATGAAACGTCTTCATAAATTAATTAACAATAATATTTTTTGTGCGTCTCTTTAAACAATATTAAAGAGTAAATTTTTTTCATTAAAAAATTACTTTTTGAAATTAATGCACTTAATGTTGATTAAATTTTTTAATTTTTGAGTCCAAAAATATTGGATGGAAATATTATTCCCAAGGCGCGGAATTTTTAATCTTCGCAAATTTTTGAGTTGGCTTTAGGTTCCGCTTTACAACAAGATTCCCATGAAGTAGATGCAATAAAATGTTTAATAAAACAACCAACGCAAATCTTATCGCTAGCTCATCTCTAAGCCCGCAGATCCTTTCCAAAGTAAAACAGCATCAAACGTGCGATTAAATGTGAATTCACTGTTATTAAGTTGTCGTCGCGAGAGCTTAATAGTTGCCTTAGATTCCCTTCACTTCACTACACTTCACTGCTCAAAGATACCGTTGCAATATCGTGGTGCTAGTCAAGGTATGCTTCTCACAGACATGCCAGCCAGATTGTGGCCTGATCGACAATTGGAATGGCATACGTCCACCAGGTATCAAGAGTGTGATACCTGCGAGTGTCACTTTTATTGTGTTTGCTCAAGTAATTTTCGTTTTTATACGTCCAATAAATGTCTTATTATTTGAGGACGGCGAAGAATACGCAAGGGAAACAAACACTTCGCTGTGCGAGTTAGTCCTTTGTCGCTTTGCTTCACTGCTTACTGCCGAAGGCTCCTGGTTTCGATACAATTTCGTAATAATTATGTCAGTCACTTAATTTATAGCAATCGTAAGGAACAGTGATGAACACACTCGCTCGATCCTTGTTCTTAGACACGCAAACTTTTTTGTGCCATACATATATGTACTATATGGTCTGTGGCCATTCGGTGCCCTTCATAAAAATGACACAATTTCTCTGGAAGATCCAAGTGACATTGTAAACATTTTTCTCGATGAGTTCGTCGACGAGTTAGCAGATTGTATCATTTAGTGTGTTGCTACATTTTTAGTGTCCTGTGCCTACTATTTCTCTGCTATATCCTGATGAAGTTCGTTCTGTTTCGCAAGCGCCGTTCGTGTTGGGTTGACTGTGTTGCTGTGTGTGTGTCTATGTCGTGTGCTCCTGAGTGATGTGAGAAATTTTAGTTTATTTCGTAATTGTTGGACGTTATCTTGATCAATGAACGATAGCGCCGAACAATACTGAAGACACAATATTAAAAAATGCCGCCCCTCATGTGCAGGTGAAAGAATAGAATTGAGTCAAGAGATGATAAAAATTATATCCAAGTGTCGCGGCTTTATTTAATTAGGCATATTTCTATATCCATTGTTTTAGCACAGTTTGACGTTACTTAACAGTTATAGAAATGTACATTTTATAAGTGAACAGCCATAATTAATTAATTCAAAAATGATTTGTGTGTGTTTCAATGCAATGTTTTCTCAGAGCTTTTGCTTAACTCAGATATACTCGTCAGATCTTTAGAATATTCACTAAAGCTAAGTACAGTGAAACTTGCCAAACGTCAAGGGAAACGTCAAGGGACCGAAATTTCACTTCGAGTTACGGAAAATTCGAGTTATAAAGATCAAAAACTAAGAAAAATGCATCGAGAAATCCAGAATCGAGTTATAGACAACTTCGAGTGAGGAGTGAGCAAATAATCTCTAGAGTAAAATTTCGATTTTGTCTTGGACTGAAGTTTCTTGGACAATATTCTTTTTGAAATTTGTTTAAATTTTAAAATAAATAGCAATTATTTACTTAAGAAGTTACAAAAGACGCTTAAGTTTCACTTGAATTCCAGTTTAAGAACACAAAACTTTACTTTTGCCAAAATCTTCTATAAAGATATAACTGAGAATCATAAAATATCCCTGACACACTTCACTTCTTCTGAACATCAACAGACAAAGATCTTAATTGGATTGATATGACACTGTCGTAAATTTAATTGTTCTAAATTGTCTCTTCGAAACAAGTGTTTTGTATGTTTCTACTTATCTCATCTAGACGCCGATCTTAAGGATGCATCGACTGCCGATCACTTGAATCCATCGATTGTGCACATTACATCAGCTACAAACAACAACAGAAACAATGTCATTGTTGACTTCAACGCGTGTCTGTACAGCCCTATAAAGGTGCAACGTTTTGCAGCTGATCACTAGTGATTCTTTGGCTCTTGTTCTTTGCAAAAGATTACAAAAAACCCAACAAAATAACAATAACAAACACCAATATTACCGAAATGAAGCAACAAAGAAATGTGTAGGAAAACCTAACTTTTTTTTTTGCTTCATGCCTGAAGTTGCATTGATCAAGGATCGCGTGGCAAAAACATCAATGCTCAGCATATTTGAGCCACGCATGCTCAACTCGCGCCAATTAGCTCTGACTGCAGTCAATCAAGGTAACCGGTAACTGGCGGCCTTTGCGGTCTCAGCTCCATTGCTTGTCGGTCGTGCCTGTCGAATTGGTGATGCGCTACCAAGACCTGTTCTGCCGAATTTCTTTAGTCCGCAATTGCATCTGTCCTGCGATCCTGCCCTGAACCGCAAATTAACCCGCCCCTTCAATTAAGTAGGCTCTTGTGTGCATTTGTGAACACTGCATGTGCGTGTTTGTCTGTGTGTGTTTGTATAGCTAGCATTAAATAGTTTCGAATATCTATGCGTTTTTTTGTCAGTCAAAAAATTAATTGCATCGAAATTCCATCTAAGTTGAATTCCAACTAAACATATCACCCACGCAACTTTCAGGGATTAAGGACCTCTTGTATTTTTTGTTGATCTTGCTGCCTCCTATAATTTGCAAATTATTTTCCAGTAGCTAGCCCAGCGCATAATACCATAGCATTGGCATCACTTTAGGGCAAACAGCGATTTTTTCTACCGTTTCTGTTGAAATTCAAATAATGACCATGAAATTTTGCAGTTCTTAGCCTGCAAACACGCTTCTTTTACGCTACGCTCTTGTTCGATTTGGTCACTACACTTGAGGGCACATTTTGGCTCTGCTTTGTTCCAAATGCATGGCTCTTGTTGGGGCTTGTCCCTCTCTTAATAGCCAAAAATCACGCACACTTGATGCGCGCTTTGTTTTGCGCATTCAAAGGATGTGGGCAGTGATTACGCTGCCGAGCTAATGAGACACTTGGTAATGTTTTTGGCATGCAAATGCAGCTAATGATGCATTCGACCATCCAGCCATCGATGCGAAGGTTGGCCAAAGACGCAATGGTGAACATTATTTTGAACTAAATGCAAATTAGATACAAAGTTTGTTGGTCTAACAAAAAATTATTGGAAAAAGCCAAGAATTTATTTATTTAATTGTTTGAAGGGCAGGCAGGGTAAGCATAGTGAAGAAACTTAAATGAGACAAATTTGTTTTAAAATCTTGGCACTCAGTCTTACATAAGATAGATGGCTTGGTAAGTGAAAAATTACAAACTTTTCTCCAATCTGTCTGTTATATACATATGATAGAGGTGGATTTTTGCATTCTATTAATATTGAGGATACAAGAAGATATGAGCTGAGCTGGGTAGGCAGTCCTGTACTGAAGAAGTTTAAAATCTATGGTTAGGAATGTTTTTATTTCGTACATTTGAAAATAAAGATGCAAAGTTTTGGAATTTAGACAAAATCGGGACTCATGCCTGCAACCAATGAAATGAAATTAAAAACAACAAAATCATTGAAAGCGATGCACAATGGATCAAGGAGAGATAAAAACTGATCAAAAGTCAAGTATTCCATATAAAACAATTCGCGATGGTTCAATTAAAATATAAATGAAAATATTTTTTTCTACAGCTGTTAAGCTTCTAAAGCTGATAAATAATGATTAGTAATCGTATTTACAAGTAATAAGATTATTTTTATTAAACATTTGAAATAATTGATTAAGTATGATTCTTTTCTGATCTGGTTCAGTAATCAAACGATAACGATAACAATTAATCAAATTATAATCACGATTTCTTGAAATTACGAAAATAATCAAGAGATTCAAAAGTAATCCACAAAAATAGTCCGATTATTTTGAAAGATTACTTTTGATTATTTCAAAAATTTTTTTAAATGCATTTTAATGCGTAACTTCATATTTATGTGCATCAAGTTTTAACTTAACAGTTGCCAACTGTTGACTACGCTGAATGTGACCAGTGAAAATGAATTGTGTGCAATGACGGACTGTGAGCGCTCTCTATCTTGTTATATTTTTTGACAGAAGTCCGATTCCAACAGAAACGTCAATTAATGGCCTTGGAGCCATTATATCATGTAAATAGGCAGTTCAATTAAATTGTCGTGTTGCAACAGTAATGTTGCGAATATTTTTCACAGCGGAATAGAGAACAACTTTGACGAACATGTTGTGAAAAAATTTTACACATACTTCACAGCTATAATTTTTTGTATGTAGATTTGAATGAAATTTCACAAGAAACTGAACAGAGTACTAGGCTTTATGTTCAAATTCCTCGAACGTGCAATCTTACTTGTACAAAACTTTAAAGCGATTTTCGCACAAGTTGTGTTTTCAAAGTCTGTGTTCACTGCCATATAAAAACTATTTGACCGATTCATTTCAAACTTCGTTCACATTTTCTACATATCAAATACCTCCGCCAACGCTTAGGTACATTACATTAAGGGGGTTTCCCACCCACAAAATGTCGGAATTTTTCGTGGAAAATAGCAGTTTACACTTTTGATGGCCACCACAAATTTTTAAATGAAAAAAATTAATAATAACAGATAATTTCCGACCAAGATATAGTGAACACCCCATATTCCTATTTTTCTAAGACGTTCTGGGAAAATCTCTGTCGCCGGCTTGTTTTTCAATATTTCCGAATATAATTATTTCATTGAAATTCTTTCAGAATATTGTTAAAAGTACACTTAATAGTGTACAAAAGTTTTAAATAAATTTGCTCAAAGCACAAACAAATGTTTTTTTAGGCTGAAACCCGTAGGGGAAGAGTGGCATGAAAGAGCCAGTTTTAAAAAAGTTACAAAATATATAATAATAATTAATAAAATTATAATTCTTGTATCAAAAGTATTTTCTCATTCATTTATGAACGTAATACCATGAAATATTTTCCAAAATCAACAATATTCTTGGACCTGTAGCCATTTATAAAAAACATGAAATTCGGCTCTTTCATAACACATGGGCATTGAAAGAGCCAACCAAAGTTTTGAAAGAGCCATCTTCTTATTACAAGACTTAACACGAAAAATAACGAATATTTAATTAAAAATATTAATTGTTATTATAAAAAGTATTGTTTTTACAAAAACAAATTAAATAAATAAAAAAATTCAAAACTAAAAACAAAAAACAGTTAAAAAACTTAAAAATATTTTTAGCAAAAAAATTAAATCGCTTTGAAGAAAATCTATAATAATAAGACCTATTCCAAAAACAAAATAAAAGGTTTAAAACACTTAAAAACATTTTTGACAAAAATAATTTAAACTTCCTTTACGCTTCTTCATACCACCGCAACCCAGCTCTTTCAAAACATATTGTCCAAAGAAACATAACCTCAAAAATTAGTATGAAATCAAGATTTTTCCGGCAAAATAAATATGTTATTGGTAGGCCTAATATATCCATAAAATTATAGTATAATAATATTACTGTTAGTTTTAAAGGTGAAGACGTCACAAAACAAATAAAATGTTCTGAAAAACTTACTTAATGATGAAGAAATCCAAAATACGATACACCATCGTCGTTTATTATCAGTGAACTGTCAAATGTTCGAGGGTGCCATATGGCGAGTATTGCTTCTTAAAAATTATAATTTAAAAAGCATTAGTGTGAAAACTACCGCGTAAATCAAGATGGCTCTTTCAAAACTTGGCTCTTTCATGCCACTCTTCCCCTACACCACGCTAAAATCAATTCTTAGATCGCACCTAGTCAGGTCAAATTTTGTATATTGCTTTTCTTTAAAAACTGTATAGTTTAATAAAAAAACACTTAGGGAATATATGGGAATATGGAATATATATGGAATATAGAAACTATAAAGAAATTTATTAATAGATGATAGAAATCATCGTAGATTTTATTTTTGCTTTACGTTTGGTCGATCAAAAATTTGATCCGTCTAAATGTGTTAAATGTTAAATAAAGTTTTAAGCTATTTTACAGAGTACATTTTACCCTTATAAACTTTAACAACTTTCCATAGTGTAGAAATTCTTTTCTTATTTAAAAGAAAATTTATCGCAACTCAACTACAAAAACCCAAAATCAAAATTTAGAATTTTTGGCATTTTTGTGTTAAACAATTCGAATCTTTCATCTTCTACTTTAACTTTGTTCTGTATGAGATCGGTTGAAAATAATTTGAATTTTGCTTATTCCGAAAATTTTATAATTTAATGTTATTCATTTTTGTAGAAAGGGTGCGTCAGATACTATTTTTGGCTTTTAAATTTTGAATTCCAACCGATTTTGGATTTGAGCTTTATATAGTTTACGGAACATTATTCAGAAGTTGTCCAGAAATGATTAAACATCTGGAACTTTGAAATTTTACTGAATATACACATATGCAAATTTTTGCTCTTATTTAGTACACCTACCAAAACTATTTTTTATTCTAAGCTCATATGCTGAAGGTAAATTTGATAATACAAGTATGCAGTACCATGTCTGTGTCGTTTCATAACAACATGATAAGTCGACTTCAGAAAGAATTGTGTTATTGATGCAGTTGTGCTCACGTGTATAGCTCCATATATACACCACACCTGGAGCTCTAAGATTATTTCTACAGAAAGTTATGATAAAAAACCCGAAGAAGCTTGCATAAAACTTATATGGGACCATAAACTTTAAAGCAAAATTTCTCGAAATATTGAAATCGGACTTAAGCTGTTATTATAAAATGAAACAGATATGTTTTATTATAACTTTGTTCTACCATACCGTTAATTATTCGTTTAGTTATCGTTTGTCTGATATCTCGTTTTGTCTCAGAGCAATTTTATGGGATTCACAATTTTTATAATAGCTGCGTTCGATTCTTCAGCCTATGCTTAATTAATGTCGCTTATTTCAAAATTTGTATGAGAAAACAACAAAAAAGTCTACAGCTAGTTGAGGATAGAGAAAGTCAACTACCGATTGAGTTGAGCAAAGTTACGTTGCCAAGTTCTTATTTTTTATTTGGTTTGTGTACGGGATAGGGTAAAATGTCATAGATTTTGCCAAAATGTGATGTGGCTACAAAAATAAAATTTTTCAAAATATTTCAAAACATCTTATGTCGATTGATTTATTGGCAGGTAAAAAATTTTAATTTATATATTTAAGCAAATAAAAGCAAAATTGTTCGACTTTTTTTCACAAGCGAGTTGAGCAAAGGTGAATCGAACGCAGCTAATATTGATTTTATTACGACCTACTTAGTTTATTAAACAGAGTATACGTAAGTATATGCTTGTGAATCACCTCACTATATACAGTTTTTGCTATTTCGAAATAGAAAATTATAAGGTTTGATCAAAACAACTTAATTCAATTAGTTTAAACTAACTCCAAAACTTCGAAATGTTATATTTTCTTATAGAAAGGTTGAGTTTCAATATACAATAATAACTCATCTTATATTTCGCATGCTTTCAAGTGAAATCCAGTCAATTTGATGCTTCTACATGCTGGTGCAATTCAATAATTCCAAAGTAAGGTCAATTTTTATTAATATAATAAAACAGAATGACTGAGTAGGAAATGTAACCGTGGAAATAAAACTTTAATTGAAGTTGTTCACATGGTATAGTTTTTGTCTCCGTGAATTTCACTTGCTATCCGACGCTCTGTAGACCAAATACGTTTTTTTACAAAACAAATCCAATCTTAATTTTCGATTTCCGATAAACTGATTTCTTTTTCTTTAAGCAGTTGTCGTTTTGTTCCACAGAAAATTTGTTGAATACTTTCGAATTAAGATATTTCCACTGTAAATCAATGCTACTTCTCACTCTGATGAAATTAAGCTTTTTAGTAGTTTTGGATTTAATACATGAGTGCTTAAGTGAGAGTGTATTTGATCATCTACGCCAAGACAGATAAGTTTTCTGATAACCATACACCAATCTATCCTACCAATATATCCTATTTTTGGTCAGGCAGAAATAAAAAGTGTCAACTCTGAAGTTAGCTGTTGAGGCTAGAAACTCAAATCTAATTTATAGGCAGCAAACCTTCACACGATCGGCTCATTGAAAATTTAAAAAAAAAAAGTCGTTTCTGCCGATCATGGAGACTGCTCCGCTGTTGTTGTTCTTATTTTCTTATGATAAAAATAATAAGAAATGGTCAGAGACTTGTGAGAGTTTATCATTAACATGTGAAGCTCATTAGTTCTTTATCCATTCGTTCGATGGAATCGATAAAGTTAAACTTTCTTTACGATTACGTCCGTTCTTATGGTTCTATTAACAATTCCATTATTTTGCTTACCATTCTTTTCCGGCAAATAATATGTATGCATCACCTCATAACAACTATTAATAAACATATGATTAAAATTATTCTTGGGAGTTTTTTTTTTTTTATATCAACATCTTTCACTCGCAACACCATTCGTAACTTCAACCATATGTTAGAATTATAATCCCTGCGATACTTTTGGGTCACATGACACAAAATAATTCAATTGTGAAATTAATCAGATTGCAAATTTCCAAGCGCACCAACGAGAACCATGCCTTAATGGTATATTGGGTGAATGGGTGAGTTTTTGTTGTTTGTAGTCTTTCAATCTAAAATGCGTTTGCTCTAGATACAACAAAAGCAACAGGAGTGTTGAAAGGCAACAATGATGAGTGGCTGCGTTGACAAAAGAGCAAAAGAACAACCCTAAATTGAATTCAATTGAAGCTAATCCACTTAGAAAATATTTTGCCAAAACAACCATAAGTGACGAGGATTACACTGGAGGATTACGACCTGCCTTGCGCCGTCATTCACACGTAAACACCTAGCGTCATCGTCATTGTCGTCCTTGTCAGTTATACAGCAGCGAGTGCTTCTCACACTGATTTGCCTTGTAATTGCTTGTTAGCCGTAGTGGTTAACGAAGAACCAAATGATATTCGGGCTGTTGGTATGGGTAATTGTTTCCTTATCGCAACGGATGAAAAAAAAGGCCGCTTAAAGAAGTCAAAAGTTGCCGCATTAACACACATTGGCATTGAGTCGGTTGGTGGGCGCGTATTATAAAGTGGGCGGACAAAAGGACTTCTCAGCCTTCTTGTTGCTGGCTTGTGTTTGTTGCGTTGCGTTGAGTTGACGTGACTGTCGACAAGCGTTGATCTTATTAGGACTCGCTTCGCTGGATGGGAAAAGTCCCGCAGCTTTTGTGTGGATGGCATTGCCAACAGTTTTATCTTCGCTTTGCAGGGCTTTCGACTTTTGTTGTTTGTATTGTTGTTGTCCTCTGTGCATGCCTCAATGCGAAAGGATGTTGCCCAAAGTCGAATGACACATTGTAAAGCATCTTCTTCACATATTGTGTAGAGGATTTACAAGGTACCGAATGTACACAAGAATGGCTGGTTGTAAAAATGTTTTTTGGTTAAAGAACATGTCAAGGATGTTTGCGGCCAAGAGTAGATTTGCATATGCCACGCAGCACTGAGTAAATCAGAACGTAACTGATTAAGTTTGAGCATGTTAGAGTGTTAAGCGATATATGTGTTGAATTTTGTATATTTTTCATATTTAAAAACACTTTTACATACAAATTAAGTTGTATAAATGAAGTCACAAAAGTAAAACAACTAAATGCTGATTTAAAGATTTCGTTTTTGGCAACTTTCTTATTGATTTTTATTGTATTAAATTTAAACCGCTTGAAATTTAATTTATTCGTCTCCTATAAAAGTTTTTCTCTGCCGAAGCGAAGTTTTCCCGTTTCAATGAATTCAGTTTTCAATTAAAATTTCCATTTTGCTCCTCGCTCCGCTCTTAAACAAGTTTTTATCTCTCACTCGCACTCCATGTCGTGCATTCATTCAATCATTTTGTCATTTAATAAAGTAGTCATTCCTTTGCTGCCGATTTAAATGTCGTCAATTTCAATTAATTTTTTTTGGGTTCCTGTTCTGTATTTTTTTCTCTGCTTGAAACGGAAAACGCTTGTGTTATACCCGAACGGCGTCACTTTCCGCCACCCACTTTGTGGTTCTTGGGCATTTATTTACACGGCATTCGTTTGCGTGCCGTTAGCGTTTCGATTGGCCGTAACGCGGGTGAATCAGTTACGGATATGCTGCAGCCGTTGCGTTGCGTTGCCGTTAACGTTACTGTTTCCACCTCACACACATTTGCCGCTTATTTAGCTGGAAACATCATCAACCATTCATTCATTCTATGACTAGCTTTTGATATTTATTCACACCCCCTAAAAAAATGTTTGTATGTGCTCATTTCTACTCGTTTAGACGGAGAAGAAACATACCTGAATGAAATGAACTGTGTACAGTGGAACAAATATATAAAACATGTGATCAAATTTGTTGCGATTAATGGGTTCTGGATAATTTGCAAATGAGGTTGTAAATTAATGAGTTCAATTTTGAATAAACAATTTTTAATTGTAAGATGAAATATGAGAAATAAAAATTGAAACTAAAGAAAAACAAGAGAGAAAAATAATTCATTAAAGTAAGGCCCGCTAAACAAAGTTTAGCTTAAACAAAGTTTAAAATACCTTAACCTCAGTTTAAATTTTAACGCCGATACCTCATCTCAAAAAATCTAAGTTTAACTTGGTGAGGCAAGTTTAAATTTAAACACAGAAATTCTAGGTTTAAAAAATTTAAACTTAGATTTTGTCAAAAATTCTCTGAGAACATTGGAAATATTCTCAATCGTAAACAAAAAATAAAAAATAAAAAAATCAAACTTCAAAAAAATCAAAACAATAAACAAAAAACAAACATATTTTAAATTTAAAAAAAAAAATATTCCAATGAAACTGACAATTTGCATTATTTTATCAAAAATGTTTGAAATATTTTGATGTTCTACGTCAAAGTTGTAGAATTTTTACTACAGTGCCGCTCAAATATGTTTTTTAATCTCAGTTTAAATTTTTAAACAGAGTTTAAGAAAACTGCCGATAAAAATGAGATAAGTTACGAAAATAATTTTAACTGAGTTTAAAATTTAAACTCTGTTTACGAAATCTGAAATTAAGGAATTTAAACTTCGGAGATCAGTTAACGGGCCTAAGTGATTTTTCTTACCAGATAAATTAGATATATACAAAATTCTAACAATCTCGTGATGAATGATGATAAAGTCTTTAGTTAGGCGTTTAAATCGATTTAAAATACAATTTGTTTGTATTAAACAATCCTGTACTTTTTGTAAAACTCCTCTTGAGATCCTCAATTCTGTTGATTTGAAGATTATGTACGAATATCTATATTTTCTTAGAGATAATTTCAGCTCCGACAAAAGTACTAAGCATACTCTTAAAAGTATGCGGACTTCTCCATTCTCTAAAAGCAGAGAAAATGTCTTTATTCAGACCAGAACTATACAACTTTTGAAATATATCCCCCAAAATAGCATATTTATTAGCCTGAATAGGTTTTGAAATAGTCGGTGAGTTTGATATATTTTGATCTATAACCTCTTCTGTTTTATTTATTAGAACTATCAGTTCATAATTATAAATTACCATCCAGTAATCTCAGTGAAAATCTGGGTATAAATCAATTTGAAATCGTTAAATGATTCAAATTGATTTTATTACAGTGCAGAAGACGCTTTTGTTGAAACATATTTCTGAAAACATCTTTAAACAATTGTATCAATGAGCCAAAAGTTTGCTTTTTCCATATATGTAATACTTCTATATTCGCAGCAGCCTACATTTTGAATGAATTTCAACTACGAAATCAAAGATTGATAGTCTACCTAATATTTTGTTGTTTGTATTAGTATATTTGAATATATGAAAATTACTACACACAAGAAAATGTCACATCGTCCCAGGGGCGGTTGTTATGAAAAATATGTTATGTTTTTTTGTTTGGCATAAATAACAGCTACACATCATTATACTACAATTATGAGAACAATGCGTAAAATATGATTAAATTAAAAAAACAAAAATTCAAGACAGCAAAATTCAAACAATAAAAATTCAAAGAACTAAAATATCAACTGAAATTTTTGGCAATGAAACCACCGCTTCTGAATTTTTTTATTTTGAAATTTTATTTCGGGTAAATTCGTTAATATGTTGTTTCGATCATATAACACCTTGAGTGTACTGTCAATATATAAGTATGACATATATGGCTGTTTCTAAGATTTGTCGAAATGAATATGAAATTGAACTTCTTTAAAATTTCAGTTCAAATATTCATCTAAAAATAAGAGAAAGTTAGGAAAAATTAGAGGAAGTAGAGAATTTTTCTTTGGTTTAAAGAAAAAATATTCCGTACATAAAAGATATTTCTTATAGCGAAATTTGCAGCAACGAATACTTCTGTTTCTACACAATTTAAATAAATAGATTGATTATACAGTGAAACAAATTTTTAAAAGAGTCAATATTCCACTAAATAGAGATGAAAGTACTACCTTATGAGAGCAAAATTCACACCAGTTGGTCAATAATTGGTCTGGCTAAACTTTAACAGAAATAACACGCCAAAAACAGGAAAATCTTAAAACATTTTTTGAGTATTTTATGCCTTTACTCGGAAATGGTATGATTTTTTTGGTAGGAAATGTTTGGAAAATTATTGTTTAACGTCTTAATCCCAATACTGGGCAAGTTAGAGCACAAAACCTGAAGCATTGAGTAGCGAAGAAATCAACTGTTCACCCTAATTAAATATGTCAATAAATATGTTCCGTACCGAAGTTTGCAAAACCCCGCTAGGGTTGTCAGCAGTTTTATTTTCTATTAATTTTTTATCCTATTCGAATACATGAAAATTGTAACAAAACATGTTTGCGAACAGTTAAATATTACACGGTGTTAAAAAATCATGATTTTTTCCCAACAAAAACATACAGATTTTGGGAAAAACATTTTCCTAGAATGTAAAACATACATACATCCTATCAGATATTTACTTATTTACACCAATCGATGTGAAAAAATATGCTTTGACACGTTGTAGGACTACGGACCAGGAACACCGGTTGGTGTAAAAACTACACACACATTTTTAAGTGTGTGTCTATTCAAATTTCGTCGGGGTAATATTTTTTAGTCCATTGTAACCACTGTATCATCACAGTGCGGTATGCATTCTTATTGTTGCCTAACAAAACCTTATCGCCCAACCACCAATGATGGTGCGACTCCACACCAACTCGTCGTCGTTGTTGACAGCTGCCTTTGAAATGTACGTGTGTTCACCAAAACCAGCACAAACAACAAATGAACCACATTTGTTAACGCCCTTTTCACCAGTCATAGCCAATCATGGCTCAGCTACATGTTCACCGTGGAGCACAAAATGAACCGTGGAATGACTTTAAGCTATGACTTGGACTCTGGTTGGCTGCCACAATAACAGCCTGCTGCCAGCGTGATAAGTGGTGGAACCGGTTCTTTGCTGGTTGCTCCCGCCGATTATCTTCTGGTCATCGAGTTGCGTTGCCTTCGCTTCGGTGTTGTTCCGCCTCTTTGCGATTGCAGACTGGTTGGGAACAGGTTCCTCCTCCCTTGGTTCGCTTGTTCCTCTTAGCGTTACGGCATTTTACGTTGCTGAGCGCTCGCAACGGTCGGTGGTTCCACTCACACACGCGTCGTTACTATCGTTGAAAAGCCGTCCGTAGTTGTTATTGTTGCAAAGTCGCTTTGGCGGAGCAGAGCGCGTGGAAGATTTTTTTGGTAACTGAATGACGAGCGAACGAATGATTCGCAGTCATTAGTTCTTTTTTGACGGTCGACTGACAGGGTGCGTTACACTCCATACCGCATCGGCTTGCATCGAATCGGATCTGTATTGAAGTGCTTAAATTGTTACTCATACGCGATATTGTTCTCTAGACTTAAAAGTATATCATCGATCGATATAACTGCTATGAATTGTTTATGTAATCTGGTGTTTAAATATCAGTAGAATCGGTGTTTCAGTTAAAGTTTAAAATTCAGTTAAGCCAATAATTATACAGTTGAAGTGCTAATCGGTTGCTAAAACAAAAAAGTTGAACTTGGCATCTTCATTGCAAAAGTTTTTTTTTAAAGTCAACGTGTAAAAACAAAAAACTGAAAACTGTGGATAACTCATTTAAATTAACAGTAACTGTGGAAGTAAGTATATCAATAGAATTTAGAGAAGCAAAAAGTTGAGTTAATTTGCCAGGGAATCTGTTATTGGAATGGAATTTAAGTCCTAGAAATTGAACTTAAAAAATTTTGTTTGGAAGATTAAGTTGTTTTTAAGGAACGGAAAGGTTTTGGATTTTTGTCAGTATTTTTTTTGGACAAAATGTTTTTTTAGCAGTACGGGTTCAAAATTAAAACAATTAACATGGGATTGTGTAAAATTTTCCGTTACAGAGGGTAAAAAAAATGCATTTTGATGGACAAAATATTTCAATTTATGAAAAAAATAAATAAATATTGACTATGTGTACAATTTGTAATGTTTGCATTTTAGAATAATCAGAAATTATATGTAATTAAAATAATTTCATGAAATATTTTACATTAGAAAATAAAAAATACAAATAATACCAACTCACGTGAAAAATTTCTGACAGATTCTGATCCGACGGAATGGTATATCCCGGTTAATAGCTAACACTTGTCTATATAATTTTAAAAAATTTGGTTGGTTATTATAATTATTAATTTTTTATTTGAGTTATTCTTAAAATAAATAATGTTAGAAATTTTTAATTGAACTGCAAAAAGAAGTTGAAATTTTCTTAATTCAAATCTTTATTTTTAGAATCCATAGATATTTCTAAAAAGCAACTGTTATAGTTATTCAGATTCAGTTTTTTTTCTTCAATGATTTGTCTCGTTCAGTTATTTTCGTGAGTGAAATCTCAAAAACCAACACTTTTTCCGACCCTTTTCTCTGAGACTTTTTGTTTGTGCCTCTTACAACAAAAAAATGTAATATTAACCCTTATTCGGCTTATTTCTCTGGTATAACGAGATCGGGCAGATTGGGATCATATCAGCGACCAACAGTCATAAAAAAGTAACGATGGAATATTTTTAATTGATATTTTTAGCTTTTTTAAAATGTGTATTTTTTAATAAAATATAAGTTCGCCTGTGAAAAAATTTTAGAAGGTAAGATATAGTATACAGACAATAAAAAAGATGAAGTAAAATCACAAGAATGTATAAATTATGGCAAAACACAAGAACAGTGATGTGCAAATGATCCCAGTGTGCTTACAGTAAAGAGTTAAAAGTATATCTTCGCCCATCGTGGGCTTCGAACTCATGCCCCATCGATTGACAGTTCTATGCACTGCCCACCAATAATTACACCTTTGTTAAACAGAGTTGTTGATTCAATATAAAGTACTAGTGATACCCGGCGCGTGTATTCACAACACGTTTTCAATTCACAATTGCGGTGTCAAATTTCTGGTAGAAAGGTATGGCTATAAGTATCTTTAACAGAGTTTTAATGTTATGTGACATTTAGTACCAAACATATTCGAAATTAAATGGGTGGTATGGGTGGTGCCAAGCCCCCTTATCTAATACTTGCTCAATGTTTTCAGTCGAAGAACACGACTAAATACTATATTCTTTCCAACCCAACAAACAAAATGATTCATTTATGATATCGTGTATGAATCACTTCCTCGTACATTACATTCAATAGCAATTATCATATACAATTCACTTATAATATCGTGAACGGGAGAAATTCCTTCTTCGTTAACGAATAGTTCAAATCGACTAAAACAATTCGTGAACGAGTCGCAAAACCTTAGAAAATTAATTCGTTAACGAATTTTCATATTTAAAAGAAGCTATTCATAACGAATCGTAAATTTTAAAAGAAGCAATTCATTTACAAATCGTCAAATTTAAAAAAAAAAACAATTATTTAACGAATCACGTTTCATTGAAGAACTGAATACTTTGTTGAACGAATGATTTTAATATTGTAACAAAATATTCCGCATAACCATAGGAGAATTTGTCTGTGATGCTCCTGCAAGAGCTACGGTGCGTTCTTTAAGCATCCATCCAACTTCTGATTCAGACAAAACCAAACTATTCGAAAATAGTACGAAAAAAATATTTACAAGCGATTCGTCAACGTATCACCCCTCGCCACAATGTTTATTGGGAATTTTCATAAATGCGTGACTCATACTTCGAAAGTTATATCTAAAGGATTGAATGCTTAAAAGTGCCACGCCCCTTGTATAACGCCCATAAAATGTTACCAGCAAAGCAGCACGTAAAAATTGAGCTCGAATACCGTATTTTGAGGCTGAGCAACATTTAGTTACAAAGCCATTCGATATCGAAAATAGTGGTTGCATGGAAGGTGCCACGCGCCCATGTTCTATTGGAATCAAACTTCACAGGAACACTCTGAAGACTTTGATACAGTTTCCCTGACAATTTTCTATCAATTGGTTTGGCGGTTTCGAAGTCTACTTGTAACATACACAAATTCATTTTTATATAATATAGTCTATATTAGTCTATAGTCTATATTATTATTATATAGATCTATATCACAATAATATATTAAAAGAATTGTGTATTCTTCATATCCATATCCATATATTGTGGTGACCGTGGCATGCAGGTTAAGTGTGTGGCTTAGCATGCTCGGAGCCCGGGTTCGATCCCCAGCCGCAGCGAAAAGTTTTTTTCAATACAAAATTTTTCTGATCGGTCACCACCTCTCTGCAGACAATGGCAAACCTCAGAGAGTAAATAATGCCATGTAAAGCTTCTTGAGAACATGAGCCGTTCGCAGTCGGCATAAAACATGTAGGTCCAGTTTCTCGGTCAATTGTGTACAAACATTTAATAACACACACAACACAATTGATCATAAGAAGCTCGGTCAAAGTCCTTTCAAGGGCTGAAATGGCTAATTTTTTTTTTTTTTTTTGTTTCATATCCATATCCTGAGCATATTTTACCAGCTATTCAACAAAACAAGCAGTGCATTTTTCATCCCTACGGACAAAATTACGGGCTCAGAATTTACCACGTGAAAGGTTCCCAAGTGAAAGTGACCCAGAAGCCCGTATTGCCATAATTATAAAATCAACTGGTCACTTTTACACGGCGTTGCCTTTGGAAAGGGTCAATTGATACCTCATAGTTACTTTTGGACCTAATCGATATCCGGTCTATAGAATACGGTACTCGTATAAGTACAAATTTAATGAAATTTCATCACTGTTTTTGAAGTTATCCGAGAAAATTTTTTAGCCAAAGCTGTACAACAGGCAAACAAGAAACTTAGTAAGCTAAAAGCCGTACAACGGCTGTACAACAGACGCTTGCAAGACAATTTGCTGTAAAGTATCTGTACGGTCAAAATGTTCTGCAAGCTCCTGTTGTACAGCCGTTGTACGGCTTTTAGCTTACTGAGTTTCTTGTTTGCCTGTTGTACGAACGTTGTACAGCTTTGGCTAAAAAATTTCCATTTTTACTCGGGTAAGACTTGGCTGAGATTGCTGGCGTTCGCGTTTGATACTCGACTGATCTAGGTTCAATCCCCCACGAGAACAGCAAATAATATTGTTATACTTAAAATATTTATTTATTTTAATGTAAATGAAATGTTATATATAAAACAAAATATTTCATGTAGACTGCAAGTGAACTTATTTCGAAGGTCATTTTGATCAAGCAGTAAATCATTTACTATTAATGACGCATCATTATTATAAGAATTCCAATTATTAAAATAAACTTTTTGATACACAGTCAGGATATGAACCCACGTTCTCCTCATGCTCATGTCTAGCACACTTCCACTTAGATAGTCTTAACGGCAAGATAATTATAGCAAAACACATTTTTAGAAACTATTGGTCCCGTGCTGAGTTAAATGAAATCTGACGCGCGACAAACAAAATGGACCTGTTCCGTGGTGATTTATATTGAAACTTATTAACGCAGGCGTACGAGATATAACCGTGAGAAAAAAATAAATTGAATTTTTAAAAAATCAAGTTGTAGCCAGTCATGTACCTCGCTGACTTCAAGATGTCAACTAGACGATTTTCAAAACGCGCCGCCTTCAGTATCGCCAATTTAAAATCATCGGCTCTTAATTAACGGCGCCTCGACAGTTCAAGACCTATTTGTACCTATTGTATTTTGTATAAAGTATTTTGTAAGAGTATTTTATTTTAAGTATTTCAGTATTTTATAAATTTGAAGCAATCATCAAGTAAAAAAACGGCTGATTATGTCAGTAGTGATGACATAACGACAGAATTATGAACCAAGTCGATATTGACGACACAATCAACAATATTGAAAACATTGTCCACTGACAATTAAAAATGATGCGCAGTGAAACAACTCTGCTTGTAGCCAATATATTTCTAATTCTATAAAACTTGATCCGCAGTAATATAGAGTTTTGGTATTTACGTTCAGTTTTTTAATGGAAGGCAGTCAACAAGTTATTTGGATACTCCGTGTGGCGTGTGTTATTGTTATGGACTGGTTAATCATTGCAAAAACTTTAACCAAACCCCCAATTTTCGCGAACTTGCGGCTTAGTGTGCAGTTTGGAGTGTGGTTCAGACATAACTTTTGTAACTTATATAACTATTAACACTTTAATGACACACCAGTGCTAATTTGCACCAGCTTAATTTCTTAGCACTGACATTTCCCTCATAATAGCTTGCATAATACTTGCATAATACTTGTTTTGTATAATACTTGAAAGGCTTAGATTTGCCTACACGTAGATAAGTTAGCAACTTTAGTAATCTGGTTAGTGCAATTTTGCACTAGTGTTCCGTGAAAGACTACTAAGACTATAATAAATGCGACATCAGCATACTTCAGCAGCTAATGTTTTTGAATTTCGACAATAAAAATATGTATTGAAGACGAACGAAAAACAAGCACTTGAGCAGCCAACAAAAAACAATGACAATTGTTAACAATGGAAGATTGTTTGACCGACGACAATGACATTCGATAGCGCGCAACAAGAAATACATATCTAATGAGCGTCTAATAAGAAAAACATATAAATTTAAACTGACGTTTGGCGCTCGTCGCTTTTCGTGCACAATGTCTTCGGGCTAAATTATGCAATGGTTTAAAAATATTGTAAGAATTAATTGAAAAATACTTAATATTGTCTTATGCACTTTAATTCTTCAAATTTGAAGTGTGTTTAATTAATATGAACACCAGAAAATATTTTTGAATAATATTGCATTCTAAATTACATTATATTAAATTCTAAATTATTAATGTCAAACAGAAAAACAATCACAAAATCTCATTTATGTACTCTAGGGTGCGAGTTGTTTAAACTGATGCTAGCTGTACCGTTTGAGGGTTAAAATGTTGTCTCTTTGTTGGTTAACAGCTCGCTTAAAATTAAAACATTTCATGCAGAGGTTCGGTAATAAAATGCTAACATGTAAATTTTTATACATTTTAATGATGCCTTAACAGTTATGTACAAAAGCTAGTTATATTTTATTGTTCACAAGTTTTATTCATTACTTTTTTCATAACAAGTTCATAAATTTCAATAGACAGTCATTTTTAAAATATATATGTAAATATAGTTTTGTGCAAATAACCGAAAGTAAGAGTTATGTTAAAGTTGGGAGAATTGGAAGAGCAGGGCTGTTTTTGAGAAAGTAATAGATTTTGAATACTGGAATAGAGTTTACCAAATGACATTGATTGTTATATATTCTAGGTTGTACGTTTTTAATATTTAATTCAAAACCGGAAATCAAACAGTTTTACAGGAGTTTTATAGTTTATAAAAAGTAAAACTTTAATAATATAAGACAATACTATTGTTATAAAAGCAAGATTGTCAAAACTGTATATAACTGATTTACAACTGTCAAACAATACTTTTTTTAAATTCCGACATAAGGCAGCATAATAAAGAACTCGTAACTATATCGTAACGGAGGTGATGAAAATGAGCTAATTTTGAAAGAACTTTAATGAAGTTGTTATAATAATTTACCGACGCTTCAGTAGTTCTTTGCATCTCTGTTCTTTGATTTTATTTTTTTTTTTTGTAATTTTATTGGCTGTAAATTTTAAATTAGTTCTTGTCATGCTGGTGATGTTCATAAAATATTTAAATTCTGTCATATACAACAATTAAATTTAAGAATATGTTTAATTTTCATGATTTTCTTAACTGCATAAACTATTAATAAACTGGTAATAAATTTTAATAAACGGAAACCATTTGTTTTCAGTCTATACAATTTTGTTTTATTGTTGTTCACAGGTTTTTATAAAATAAAATTCATTCATCTTCTGCGATAACCATCTAAAAGACAGGAAGAGTTTCCCATAAGCATAATTTAAAATTTAAATAAACAACTTTCATTTCTCAAACGAATTCTCTTTGGGCATCTTCCTGTTACACTCTAACAAAGAGAATAATTTAAATATACCGTTAAGAATTAACAGTTTCAGTTGATTTGAATTGCAATCGAATATCGAGTAGATCGCAACCAATATTTTGATCAGTTTCAGTGTAAATGAGCTCTAATAAAGCGATACGCTCTTTGCGGCCACACGCATTGAACATACACTGAGAAAATTTTTTGTTTGAACAACTGTACAAATAGTTGCGCTTAAAAATAACAAGCGTTTTGAAACGTATATCTTTAATAATTTTAAGTAAAATTTCCTGGATTACTTATTTAATTTTTCTGCCTATTCAAATTCATTATCATATATTCTAAATGAATAAATTTTACCCATTGCATTCCTCCTAGACAGTGGAACAACTATGCACTTTCTGAATATGGATTTTGAATTGGATTTCTACGAAAAAGTGCATTATTTTTACAAATGCTTTCCACACTCTGGTAATAAAAGTAAACTTTTACAAAAATGGCTCTTGAATGACTTTGTCATGAATATTCTCATAAAAGATTCCAACAAAAATATATATTTTCTCTATTTTGAAAGGAAAAATAAAAAAACAACCCATGTGCACAATGTTTCAAAATAAAATCCCGAGTTACACCGGGTACATAGTACATTAAACCCATAATGCAAGCTTTATTTTCGAACAAATGTTGCTGAAATGAAGTATTTATTAAAAAAATCAAATGCGTCTTCAAGAAATAAACTTTTGTTGATAATATATGATTGGTAATAAAAGTGTTAATGAAAAACATTATAAACAGCACGATCGTTGTAACAAGTTTGTAACAAGTTATTGTTGCAAAAAACTGATATTTATGAAATAAAGCAAGAAATTAAAAAAAATTGAAATTGTTTAGAACAAAAGAGCTTGTTTAAAATTATTTAAATTGATTTTATTGCATTAATTATTGTTATTATCTGTTGGTTTTCAAATATACATCAAATAAAGTTAACCAGATCTATTTACCATGACAGCTTAATCTTAACAAGCGAAATTTTAAGCACTGCAATAAAACTGAATGTATTTAATTTCCAATAAATTGAATACGTTATTAAAAACTTGCTTAACAATAAAAAAAAAACCCGTTCCGCACATTTTGAACCCAAACTATAAAATAGCGAACAAGTCAAAAATTACTAAATTTCAAGTGAGTCACGAAAATGTCATGTTCATCTAGAACAGATTTATAAAAACCATGAGTAGTTATGAAAATAGTTGATACGAGTACAATCTTACAATCGACAGAGGTGTTGAGAAATTTTTATATAGCAAAAAGTCAAATTTTGAGTGCGTTATGAAACATATGAATCAAGTCATTAATTTTCAAAACCAACACGATCAAGAAAGATTTTGTTAAACATTTTATTGTCGAGCTAAAACTTTATTGATTTTTACGAGTTGCAGTTAAATAAGTTCATTCCTCATATATTCAATTATATGTGACAAATATGAGTTTTTTTTATTTAATTGTACTTTACATTTTTTTTATGAAATCATTACATTCTCAATAAAACATTGTTTTATTTTTTGCTTTAGGAATCAGCAAAATATAATCTCAAAGGTATAGAATCTCAAAGTTTTATTTAAATCAATTTTCATTGATTCGTTTTATTGCGTTCGTTTTACAAAATGGCCTTATTTTTACCGCTATATTGGTCTATAAATGCTCATCAATATCAATAACTAAATTTGGTTTCTTATTCCAAATAAATTTCAAAATTACGTTGTAAATCTCTAAAATATAACTGCCAATTTAAATATTTTTCCAAATATTCCCGCAGTCTTTAGGAAGTCCATATAAAAATAAAAAGCGGCCGTGTCCTTCAATCCTCACATCTGACAGAAAGTTTTTTGATAGATTTAAATTTTTCTGAACCGACGAACCTCTGCAGAAAAACCTCAGAGAGTAATTTTTGCAAAGTAAAGCTTCTTGAGAATATGAACATAAGTTTCACCTAAAAAAAATTTTTTGGCCCAGGTTTATTTTGAAAGCTTATTTGATGAAATATTTTTGAGAATTTTTTTCAAATTTCTTGTCAGGTAGAGGTTGCGCTAATCGAATTTTCTTTAAAAAGGTCAGGAGATTTTTGAATGTAAAAAATGCGCCTTTGAGTACTCATTTCGAAAAAACTGTCCAAACTTTACTTTAATGTACATAAATTAGAAGTTTTGGCTTTCTTTTTTTTTGTTACATATATAATTTGTTCGTGAAATTTTTTTACAAAACACTCTATTACTTTTTAAAAGTTCACCATATGAAAAATAAAGTGATGCAGTTAGAAAAATTATGAAATTCCACGCTTGTTAATTTGATTTAATAAACCCAGGTTCAATCCTCACTCACACCGTGCTATATTTTATTTTTGGTTATTTTTATAAGCAAAAAAAAATTAAGAAAAATTGCATACCTTAAAAATTTATAAATCTGTCATCAAGGTGATTTGAACTGTGGACCATCGCGCAAGAGTCGAACGCTCTAATCTCATGCCATTAGTTTTATGGCGTGAGAGAGAGTATGAAACAGGAAGAAACAGAACCGGTTTTCTATTCATGTTAATATGGCAAAATGTATTTAATTTTAACTAGTCTTTAGTTGTTTGGTTTTCAAACTTTAAATGTACAATTTTTGTGCTAAGTTATTTATACGTCAAACAAAAACCTCGGAATATTTAACGTTAAAGTTTTTAAAAATGCATTGCATTCAATATTTTTGAATACATGATTCCTTCCTACAACAACGTGCACAATCGCTCTATAAAAATATCAGAGTTTAGGAATGTGTGTTTAACTTCGCCAAAATGTTTTTAATACTATTTCAACCAACAAATCATAATCAGAGAAAATCCCCTCCAAATACTCCGCTCACTTTAATACAATTTGCCATGACTTGATTTTTTTTTCTGTGTAGCAACTACATGATAAAAATTAACCCAGACAAGCTCATTCACAAATAGCCCAAAACTTGGAAGCGTCTCTTCAAAATGCAAATGTTTGATCTTTCAAATGACAAATCAATTAAACGTTGCGGCAAACAAAGAGTTCAAAATTTGTACAACTCTCAAAAAACAGACAGTGTTTGAGCACGTTGTGATCAGTGAATGGAGTCAGAATGGTGAATGGTAGAGTAGCTAAGAGCAAGCAACAACAACAACTACAACGTTGATAGGCTACAACAATGGCAACAACAATAAAAGACTAGAAAATTTCATGCTTCTGTTTCATCTTCTCCAAATTGGACATCTTATTGCCGTTGTTATCGTTTAAAAATTAAAATATTAAATGAATTAACAATTTTGAAACTTAATGCGATTTGAATTTTATATCATGTTCATGAATTAATTAAGTCAACGAGTCACAAAACTTAACTCTATGAGAGTAGCTAAGACTTAAGATTCGGATTTAATGGCGTTATTAGCCAAGATTTTATTAATGGTCAGCCGGAGCCGGTGGTAAGCTCTTCCGCTAACCCATAGCATCTATACAGTAGAGAAAGAGAAAGAGCAGGAGGTGCAAAAGAAGAAAAGAAATTGTCATTGGCATAAATTGACTGTCGTTTATTAGCTAATGTGTCATCATTATGATAGAATCGTGGGAAAAAATATTATGAACAACCGATATGAAGCAGACCGTTTATTGGGCGCATGCAAATTTCATTTCTACCGGGACGGGAAACAGTCGGCCGTGGTCAATGGCCCAAAAAGAGTTGGCAAAACGGTTGAGGAGATGTGTGTGTATTTTGGAGTGAAATCAACAGAGAGACGGAGACAGAACAGCAAGTGGCTAAAATTAATATGTTGTAGATGTTGTTGTTGTCGTATGCAAATTACATGTATTATTGATGAACTTATAATAAGATTAGCCGTAGATTTATTAAGATTGCCAGTTCAAAGCTACCTTTGTTATCACACGAAAAGCATAGCGTTTCACTAGCCAAGCTCATAATTGTGCCAAAACTTAATGGGGAAAAAGCAATTCTCGAATTTACGACAGCAACGTCATGACAAGCAAGCCCCTTCCCCTCACTCTATAATTAATTCCACAGTTTTCGTCTACAACCCACTTATACAGAACGGATATTATGCAAATTTCCGCATTTAAATCGAAGCCTTAGAATAGCACGCCACTGCATAGCAATGCATTCCAAACCAACAAGGACATAATTAAAAGCTTATCATTGCTCATAATTGGCCTAAAATAATTTATTTGATTTACGGCTGCTGAAAAATCAGCACGTGGTTGGTTCCATTCAAAGACCCGCTGATAACCTTAACAAGCTTAGCTCACATTAGGAACAACTTAATTTTGGGTTTAGCACAAAGAGTGCGGTTAAAGTTTTGTCCTTTCGACTTTAATAGTTGCTAGAAGAACGTTAAAAACTACATTTGAATTTCTTATTAGCACACACACACACACACACACACGCGTACACATGGGGGCAAGGATTTAATTTATACGGTCAGGGTTTTTTCATGCCTTTGACAGCCGATTTAGCGCAATTCGAGCGAGTTGTTATGGATTGCTACCAACAACTCGGCGACTTACCGACCATTTCGGCACATTATCGGACATACAGGTAGACCGGAAGAACGGTCAGCTTCATTTGCATTTTTCTACTTTTGACGCATATAGAATAAAATTTAACGAAATGAGCGATTGACTAGCTAGTTCGAGCAATAATAGTTGCTCATGTTGGGAGCATGGAACGATTGCGCTTTATGGTTGCAGCGTTTTTAAGACATTCCGCAGATGAAAATCAGTCTTTTGCACGCTGTTGGTAACCTGGTGGAGGGTGGTCGTCCTAGAAATGCATTAATTAATACGTTGATAGCAAAGGCGCTGATTTTTGGGGTTTTGTGACGACAGGTAGTCGTCCAAAATAGTGTGTTCGGACATGCGAGGCGAAGAAGGGTTGGTCGTCAGTGGCTGTTGTGCGGAAGTAATAAAATAAAAATGCATGAATTGTTGACCATTTAGATAAACAAAAAAGAGGGTTAGAGTGTCTGACCCGCTAAGCTTTCTTTCAAAATAAGGTTAGTAACGGTATTGCCTCCTCCATCGAGTGAGTAAGACTTTGTTTTTTTTAACTACTCTAAAACTCTTTGCTAATCACTTAATCGTTATTCAATGCTTAACATTTTATGGACTAAATTCCTCACAAAATCCATTCCACTTAAATCAAGCATCTGATTTTTCACATCGACTAATTCACATCTTCACTGAGCTCAAAGTTCTAAATTATTTTCTTACTGCTTTTCAGATCATCACATATCTTCTCAAAGATTTTTTACAAATTCTTCGAAAAACAATTAAACGCAACCGGCTTAAAATCTGGTGCGGTGAGATTCATTCGTGTGTTGATCTATTACCACCAGCGCATACAGGAACGGGGCGCATCCGCCGCATCGCAGCATCAACAACAACAGCAGCAGCAGCAGCGTCAGCCGCATTCAGTGTTTGTCAATAGCTATAAATCGTCTATTAAAATTAAGAGCAGCAGAAGAAGAAGAAGAAGAAGAAGAATAAGAAGAAGAAGAAGAGGAATAGTGAGGAGCGGTAGGGGTAGAGAAACACCAAAGTTTTATTACATTTCCGATAAAAACGTTCAGATTAGACGTCATTAATTTGTACTTAATCCAGTTGGTCTCGTCTATTGAGCCAACACTTTTGATACGCTCGGAGGAGACAAACGGAGAAGCGCGCCCAAGATGCCCCACACAGGTAAGTTCATTTATTTTATTTATATTATTTTTCTGTTTGTCTTAATTGGAGGTTTAGATGAATATTACGCTAACGCTTACGTTCAACACCCAGCAGCTAACTCTCGCTGTTAGTTAATCTTATGTCGTCTCTTATGAGCTCTTTACGCATGCGCAGTCATTAAGTTAAGGGTTTGATATTAGATCTGTTTGTTAACAAATTTAAATGCCTTCGTCGCGCCTCTGCTTACCACATTTAGGTACCGAAGCAAGCAGCAATAGAGGAGCAATGAACCTTAAATTTTCGGAAGACTTTTACGACATTTTTTTTTTGAAAATGTCTGCTTTTTGGCCAAAATTTCTTCAGCTTGTTGTTAACAACTACAACATAAAATGGCTAAAGCTGCATTTGGCTTAAACAACAACAATAATAAAGAGCTGAATGAGTTTTGTTTAATGTATTGCTATGGCGGAAATTCGCACTTCATTTCGTTCAATTCGTTTTGTTTCGCTTTTGGTTTCGTCTGAATGCTTCTTGAGGGTCCCAAAGATGCTTAAAGTTGCTTTCACGGTTATTAGCTTTATTGACGCCTCTCACACAGTGCCTGTTGTTGTTGTTGTTGTTGTTGTTGTTATTGCACCAAAAATATCGTTTACCATAACGATGCATGTTTGTGGTCATAAAAATTACATTACCAAAGTACAGATGCCATAATCGCGCCGGACAATAACGTGCGCTGAACGAAATTCGTCTGCGGCGAAGACCAACAACCAACAACTGACTCCGTAAGTCATTTTCCCATTCATTTTGTGTTTATGCAATTCTTTGAACATTTTGTTGAAGGTACATTTTATGAGTTCGAATATGATGGTATTTTATCTTTGCGGCCCGCTGCAGCAAAAAGAGGTCAGTCAGGCTGTGAATTGTTCGGGATTTCGGTTCAAAATGAAAAGGGCTGGGTTTAAAAAAAAAATGTTTGTAGGGTGGTTGGGGTTGCATATCACAGTTTCTGAGCTGCAACAATTTCGAAATAGAAATTTATACTCTGATTTCAATTGAGGTATCAACTTGAATTCATACACTGAGGGAAAAATGTGTTAAAATTAAATGAAATTGTGTTCATATCTAACGAATTTGTTTTTGAAATAGAGCTTGAAACAAATTCATTTAAATTAAACACAACTGTATTTTAATTTAAATTCGAAACAAAAGTTTTTGTTTTTAAAACAATGTTTTTGCTACGAAAAACAAATTTAAAACAAAAATTAAAAAATTTCAAACAAATATTTTAAAGCATATTTCGATACCATTTTTTTAGCTTTACCGAGTTTTTAGCATCAGATGCACAGACAGCTACCCTCGGGACCTCCGAATGTTAACTCCATTCGAAGAATTTTGCATTTGATATATTTTACTATTTAAATAATTAGTTTTTATTTAAGGAACGATCAACAAATTTTGTTTTTTAATTTCACTCTATATCGACTATATTCCGTTAATTTATATACCATACCATCGGAAAGTAGTCGAAAAGTTGTCTGTTCAGTCGTACTTTACTGCATACGTTCATTTCGCCTGTGTCTAGTACGGAATAAATTTAGATGAGAACTAAAAGGTATGAACTTGTAACGTTAAAGACCAAACATTTTTGCTCCTTGAAGTACAAGACAACATTTTATTTTTATTCGATTTAAGCCATCTATTTGATCCCTCTTCTTGAAAATAGATCTTTAAGGTTTTTCATTGCCAATTTCGGTAATTTTTTTAAGGGGAGCTTTAAAAAATATAGTTTTTAATGTTTTGAAATGCGTATAAGTTGAATAAAGAATAAGATATCATATTAAAAAATTACACATATATTTTAAGGTAAAAATATTACAAAAAATTTTTTTTTTTGAGTTTTTAATCACATTAGCCATACATGTGGAACTTTTTTAAAAAACATAAAAAAAATCATTGCCATCGTGATAAAATGAAACTACTCAACCGATCGTACTAAAATTTGTATATGCTCTTTCACACTTGTTAATAAATCGACTGCAAAAACGCCGCCATTGTTTTATTTTTCGACCAAGATATTTTCATTTAGCTGATTCCATGGATTTCAATGCTGATCACTCCCTTTTTTTGTTTTTTTTTTTTTAGATGTTCCAATGAGCCGCAATCACGCCTGCCATACTTTGTTGATGTTTTTTTTTTACAATAATTCCAGTAGCCCCGTATATGTGATTAAAAAAATCAAAAGATTTGTGTATCTTTTTTTCAAAAAATATGTAATTTTTCAAGATTATGTCTTATTTTTTGTTCAACTTATAAGCATTTTTAAAACATTAAAAAAATTATTAAGTTCAGATTTACTTTGAAACTCACTTTCAAAAAATGTAACGTTAAAGACCACATAAAACTGGCTATATCTTCTAAACAACATAAGTTAGAAGAAAAATTTGTTCGCATAAAATGCAAGTCGTAAGGACTTCTTTCATGTACATTTAAAACATTTGTTGGTTTGATGAAATATCTTCAATATATTTGCAGAAATATTCGTTCAAGTATAACATAAAAGAGGGAAAAAATTGAACATATATATTTTTTTACATTTTCTCATTTTATCTGTTTAAATAAAGCACATTAATATTTGTACAAGACTTAAATATATTGAAAACACTTAAAATATTTAGATCCTCTAAATAAGTGAAATCAAATTAAGAAAGTTTCCAATATTCATTTTTAACAAGCAAATATTTTTAATAAACTGTGTTTTTATCTTCTCAATTGTTTAAATAATTTATTAACTACATTTATTCAGCCTGTGCTAGATACAGAAATGTTATATACTCAGAAAAAACACCTATCTTTTTCTTATAAAAAATTGCTCTCTTTTAATAATAGCAAATTTCTCAATTTCAAATAAAATTTTCTTCAATTAGAATAAATTTTCACATTTTCGAAGAAATATTTCTACACTTCTGGAAAACGAAAATATTTCATGTCTCTAATAATGACAAGTACATATTTTTCTGGCACCAAAAATTCATGTTTAAAGAGAAAAATGTATTGAAAATGAAAATTTTTTCCTATATTGTGATAAAAAATTCACTCTGCGAAGTATTTTTTTTTTTTTCAATAAAAACAAATCTTTTCTCAAAAATAAAAAAAGTCTTTTTCCCTAAAAATATATTTTATTATTTATATATGTTTATAAATTTCTCTCTTTCAAGGGAGCTTTTAAACATTTTAAGGGAGTTTTTAGGATCACATTTAGAGAAAAGCATTCTCTGAAGCAAAGTCTATACAATTTTTCTTCCAGAAACTTTTTTCTGAGTGTAGATAATTGTCAATATTATCAATAATTCAAAAATATTTTATTTTTGAGCAACTTTTCGTGTTAAGAATGAATTTAGAAAAATTTTTCGATATTTTTTTCTTCAAGAGAAAAGAAAATATGTAGTTTTTTGATTTTGCATAATTATTCTGATTATTTTTGAAAAAAATTTAAATTTAAATAATGAAAAAAATTTTTTTTTAAAAAGTCCGCCATTTGTCATATTTTTGGGTAAATCTACATAGCTCCAAATACTTTTCCAATAATTTGTTTGAGGTGATTTTAGATCAACTTGAATACAATGTTAAGAATTAGTTATAAAATTTGTTTCTTTTTTCAGCCCTGAGCTTCTAGGTATTTATTTTATTAAAGCGAGCTTAGGTAGTTCTCTTTATTTTCTAAGGTTTCTATCAAACAATTAAATTGCTGTGACATAGTGAAAGGCACACATAATTCCATATTGGTTTTGCAGAATTATACAAAAAAAAACCTTGTTATAGTGAGTGGACTGCTGAAACCACTGAGAACTACTGATGAGTTAGTGTAACGGCCAACGTAACAGCTAACTATTCTGCTGTTGGTTTGTAATGTAAAGAACTTTGTTGTTATAGCAAAATGTTAACTCACGAATTATATTTATAGGAACTATAAAAATAATGACTTAAATAAGAAATGTTTAAATTTTCTTCATATTTTCTTTTCTTTATTACTCTTAATTAGAGTTGCCAACTCTGTTAAGTACAAAATCGGGACGGTGCCATAAAAAATGCTGGACTTGGCTCAAAAATGCGGGACAATATTAGATGCAATTATTTATTTTTTTAAATATTTCCTTTTATTCTTTGAGGAATAAAGGGTATCAACGATGCCTTCACACCATCCCTTTTGGAAAATATTGACGTTGAGATGTTATTATGCTTTATAGCAATATCATTCCGCCGGTGTGTTATTCCGCCTGCGTGCCTTTTTACATCATTAATCCCATCGTTGCTTATAGAAAATTGGTTCTTGTAAAGTATGCATAATACTTTCGCAATTCAGTTTTTAAAAGTATATTTTATAATAAATTCTTACAAAAATACAGCAGAAGGAACATAAAGAACTAGTTATGTCTCTTTTACTCGTGCAAGCTGTTGGTAACAACAAGTGCTGTAAAATGTAATAGAATGATTGTGCTGCCAGACTTAAAAATTAAACAGTTTTAGTAAACTGTGTTTCATGTAGAATTGGAAATTTAGATACAAACAATCTTTAGTTCTCAAATGTGGGACAAAGGCAATATTCCGCAAAGAGTCATCGCGGGACGCTAAAAAAATTATCTAAAATGCGGGACGTGCCGCGAAATCCGGGACATTTGGGAACACTACTCTTAACGTTCAAAGAGTACATAACAACATCATCAAACGGTTAGGTGGATAGAACCGCAGCAATTTTATGTCCAAGATTATCTTTGTTTCGATCTATTACATATATTTATTGGCATCATTATGCTTAGTTCTCCAGCTCTGATGGCTTTCAACAACCGCTGTCCGGAAGTCGTCAACATTTATAGAAAGCTGATATGAGATAAACTTTCATGGCTCAAATTTATGCATTTGTCTTATGCAAAACTGCGTCTGAACTCGGTTTTATAAACTCATTAAATAAAACAAGCGTCAACAGCAAATATTGACAAAACATCCAATTAGCCGGCTTTGCTGCCAAAATAACATATCTCTAATTAACGACAGCTTCCGTCAAAGCTACCGACTGTTTATCTACGACTTTTTCTTAATCTTATCCAAATCTCTAAAATATAGCAACACTTTTTTTTTGTTTTTTTTTATGTTTTAATTTTATTTTTTGCATAAACTAGTTTAAATATTTAATATCTTTTTTATTGATGTTTATTTATATTTGTTTTTCTACTCAATTGTATCTTTTGCACAGGTCAGGCTGGTGTTAATCAACTGGGCGGCGTTTTTGTTAACGGGCGTCCCTTGCCGGACTGCGTGCGCAGGCGCATCGTGGAGCTGGCTCTGTGTGGCGTGCGCCCCTGTGATATATCGCGACAATTACTAGTTTCGCATGGTAAGTGTGGTTTTCGTTGTTGTTGTTGTTGTTGGTTTTTTCTTTGTTTTTATGCGCCGACAAACAAGTCTCCACATAAAGTAGCATTAAAAATTATTCATTCTGATTAAATTAAAAAAATTATTTATTTTTCTTGTTTCTTTTTTCGGCAGGTTGTGTTTCAAAGATACTAACGCGCTTCTATGAAACCGGTTCCATTAGACCAGGCTCAATTGGTGGCAGCAAGACAAAGGTAAGTGCTTTAAATCTGTCTTAATTGATCGCAGATATAAACAAGCGATTGTCGCACAGGTGTTTGTCGATCGGGTGCTTTATTCTCTCTCTCTCTCTCTCTTAGCTAATGAGAGATGAAAACAAGCTGAGGTTAAAATTTTCAGTTTTTAAATATTGCCGCTTTCTGTGTTGAGTGATTTTTTTAATATTTTCGCAGTACAAGTTATTTTCAAAATTAAAAAAATAAATATTCAATATTTAGCTTTTATCTCAGTTCTTGCATTAGAACAAATCCGATACTGTTAAACTTCTACTTAAACGTTTTTATCACAACTGCTGTGACGTCTGCTGCTATCTCGCAATGCTAATATTTATCATGGTGTAAGAAGCCGCATTAAATAGTGTACAAATCACTTCATGCACATAGAGATAATTTCCAGCATATTAAGCCGATGACATGACAATGGATGGATATCGTCCATATTCAGTGTTTTTTGTTTTTTTTTTTGGTGGCACCAACAAATCAATCTTTTCCATACACTGCGATAAGATTCTACACGCAATAACAACATAGGTACTCATGTAGTGTAGAGTGTCAGCTGTTTACTAGCTTTGAGATTCACACGGCTTTTCAAGCGTAAATTATGACAGGCATAATCCGTTGGAACGCTCTTTATGGCACGGTAGCAAGCTACTGTGCAACGTAATCTGGCAACAACGTGTAGCATAACAACAAGTATCTACGATTTTGCCGAAATACAATTGACCAAATAATTTGAAAATTATTTGTATTGTTGCACTGCCAATAAAAATTCGTATCACACTTCTTATGTGATTTACCCAATCTATCGTGGTTGGAATGTTTGCGGTTATTTCTTTTTTTAGTAACATGTATCTCCAAAGTTCACCCTCACTTTTTTTAATTACAGTATGACCCTGGACCGATTTGGTGTAGAAAAAAACAGAAAAAACAAAAAGACTGGTTATTTTCATAGAAGTAACCGCAAGAAACACAACGACTTTAAACGACCTTTGAACATCCATATTTTTTAACAAATATTTGAGAGAATAGGGGGTTTCGCACGGTCGTACATGTCAGCCGACATTGTACGACGACAAACTAACGGAAATATTTTGTCGAGCTTTCGGACAATCGGACATGTACGACGACTTCATTTCTTTGCTGACTCTCGAGAGTAACACATCGGTGTAATAATGACTAGGCAATTTTTAGCGGCAACTATAATTGATCAAATTTTGGAAGAAGAACATGAAGAAAATATATGGAAATGAAATTTGTTCAAAATTTCACATGCGGAGCACTTGCCATTGTTTGTTTTATTTTTTTTCTTACTTCCTGTTGTTGCCTAAGTTGATGTTCACTCGTTGAAAATTTTATACAAATGATAAATGCAGCGAGTCGGACCGACATGCGTTCGCACGAACGACATGTCGGTTGGACCGGCAGAAAAATCAAAAATTTTTGATTATCATCCGACATGTCGGTCCGACTGTCTCATTTGCTTTCGAATGATCGTACATGTCATCGTACATGCCCAAGTCGGATGACATGTACGTCCGTGCGAAACCCCCTAATAACTGAGAGCACTGAAGAACAAGGAGGCCCTTTTTTATAAGCATGCATCATGATTCTCAAGGCCTTGAAAACGAAAGCTTTTTGAAAAAAGTTATATGCTCGTGTCTTTTTCTCGACAAAAAAGGGACAATACCTTGATTTTTGAGGTTTTGAGGGCGACTTTTCGTCAGATATCTATTGATTGCAGCGATTTATTGAAGCAATTCTCAGCTGGTTTTAAAAAAAAGTGCAGAATTCAATGCAAGAGTACTGTAAATTGCATTTAACCGTAAAAATCGCTTTCCACGTATCGATTTCCAAACGAGTTTTTTCATTAGTCCAAGATTTGTTCATTGCAGAAAAAATACGCTCCACCGAAGCGATTTCGTTATATTCACAATTTTCGGTTTTCTGATAGATAAATCCTGTAAATTTTTATATTATATATTATTTATTTTTAAATAAAAATCGCTATCATGGAACTTTGGTTTTTGCTGTTTAGATTTGATGGCTGTTGCGAAGAATGAAATGAAAGTATTAATGTAACGTTGTCCCAACTCGACTTTAGTGGTTATTCCTTGTCAACACAGCAATACTTCCAACCCAATGCTTCGTAATAGAAATCTTGTCGCTTTGCCACTTTTTGATTTTATCACCAGTACAGCAAATATGGTAACAAATAAGGAATTTGAGGGACGAATAAGGATTTTAAGGACGAATATAGAATTCTGAAAATTTTCAATGGACAGCTTTTTTGATACTAGAAAAGGAACAACCCAGTAAAAAAAGGAATAGATAGGAGCATTATAAATAATTTTTAGATCCAACTCGCTTGGCTGAGATTTTGCTCATTAAATGTTTAGTCACCTATTCACTGATCTCACGATTTTTTAAAGAAGTAAAAACAGAAAAATGACTTCGAATTAAAAGTCGTACACAACATTTCAACCTCCATAAAATGATTTTACTTAAAAATAGGGCCTTATAAAATTATTCAAGCAAGTTATTAATTGAGTCTAAAGAAAAAATAAATGGAATTATCTTATCCTAAAACATTTTGAATTAAACAACTTTTATTAAGTTCGATAACTTGAACAAGTTTTGTAATAATTTCATGTACAAAAAAACAAGTTCTGTATTTTTCTTTTTCTCTTTTATACACTATTTTCATTCTTAAATTTCGATTAATTTCGAAATTGACAAAATTATTTTCCATAGAAAACACTAAAAGTAAGCAGGCTCTATAAGCACCACAAGTAAAACTCAGCGCAAGTTCATGTCTTAAGGATTAAAAATAAAAAAAAATAAAAAAAACGAATTGGCCATTTCAGCCGTTGAAAGGACTTTGACCGAGCTTCTTATGATCAATTGTGTTGTGTGTGTTATTAAATGTTGCACACAATTGACCGAGAACTGGACCTACATGTTTTATGCCGACTCGGAACGGTTTAAGTTCATGTTCTCAAGAAGCTTTACATGACATTATTTACTCTCTGAGGTTTGCCATTGTCTGCAGAGAGGTGGTGACAGATCAGAAAAATTTTTTATTGAAAAAACTTTTTTGCCGCGGCTGGGGATCGAACCCGGGCTCCGAGCATGCTAAGCCACACACTTAACCTGCATGCCACGGTCACCACGATTAGGATTAAAAATTAAGAATTACAAAATAAATAATTTTTAGAAAAAGAAATATACAAATTTAGAATTGCAATATTTTGCACGAAAAACAAAAAAAAACGTTTGAAAAAATGTTATTTAAGCCCATTAACCGTCAAATCACAATTTGTTACTTTCAAAACTTATGATTAACCGTACTTCCCTATAGGATCATTATACCCTAAACCTGAAAGGTCAGGGCATATTAACTTTGTATCGCATAGAAATAAGCGAGTCCGGTATAGAAAAGTACATATCGCACACTAAAAACAAAACAGTCACAACTCGAAATTTTTTGATATCGACTTTTTGTTATAAAACAATTCACAAAACACATATTTCACTATCTTCTTAATTTTTTTCTTCATCAACTGGAATAATGAAGTTTGTGTGTTTAAATGAAAATAACTTTTCTTCTGTACTTTCAACCAAAGAGTTTTATTTTTCGCTTCCCCTGAAAAGTTATATTTTTTGAGTTGTGACTGTTTTGTATTTAGTGTGCGATATATTCTTGATCAGAGTCGCCTCGCGAGTCGATTTAGCCCTGTCCGTCTTTGTGTTGTCAGTAAACACAGGATAAGAAGAAGGATCTGCACTATTGAATATTTTTGGAATCAGCCCACGAACACGTCCACTAGAGTGGGTCGGCCTCCATACAAAAAAAAAAATTTTGCAAAAACCACCCCCTATTTTAAAGTTGACCTCGAGAGGATTCCGAAAACAAAAAAAAATTTTTTTTTGGACCGCCGGAAAAACAGCCAAAATGGTCTTTTTTACATAACTTAATGGCGTTTTCGTTTCTACCAAAAAATGTTGCCTTTTCATTGCCCTTGCCTTTTTTCGTGTTCGATTCTAAAATAAGTGCAAACGGGTGAGTAAATTCTGTGTTCGTTTCTTAAAATGTCACACTCACAGAGGGCAAAAAAGGCGCATTTTCTGCCCTGCAAACTTTCTCAGGGTAGATGATTGCCCTGCATATCAGCTGTTTTTAAAACGATAATATTATCACATGCGTGCGTTAGACAAGGATGGTTATATTCGTTTATTTAAGTTGACATTTTTCGAGTAGGCAAAAACATGCACTTTTACAGGGTTGCGGGCAACATCGAAAACATTTTGCACTGCGACAGGGCAACATTTTTTGGTAGAAACGAAAACGCCATAAGCATTACATGTCAGATCTTAAAAAATTATATGTCATTGAAAAGGGCTTTACAAGCACTACAATGTCTTCTTAGAACATTATTACTTCTGAGGTCATATTCAACTAGGAAGGCCCATTTTATTATAAGGATTTATCCTCCTTAAATTTTTTTTTTTTCCCCATATAATTAAACTCCTTCAAATTTGTTTAATTTGTGTTCAAAAAATTATTTATTTTGTATTATTTCCAAAAGTTTAATTTGCGTTCAGATTGCATAAATAAATAATAATAATAAAGATTAGGATTTTTCAATTTAGTTGAAATATTAATTTCTTTGATTATCTCTAATAGTATTATCAAATTTGACCCCAATAGAGAATTAAGGACTCATTTGAAACAGGGAAGTAGAGTTTAAAACAAAAAATGTTATGTAGTTAGAGGTACTGCAATTATTTTGTCGTACTCAGTTGGGTACAGAGGAACCTAGTCAATTGAATATTTGACGAAAAGAAAAATTCCAAAAAAGTTCTTGTTTTGAGTGTGCCTGGCTAAATCTCAAAGATGCCCTACCGTGACCCATTTTAAATTTAGATTCCAAAAACGTATTCCATCATTCGATACTAAAAAAGCCCACGATTTACTATCACAATTCACAGAATCCATACTGCTAAATTAAACATTTCACATGTACTTATCGAAGTAAAATATCAAAAATATATTTACAATAACGGTGAATTTGCTTTCTTATCACGATTGGCTCTAACAATATATGTACATAGGCAAACGTTTATTAGGTACATAAAACTTGATGTACGATACAAGAGAGATTAGCAGAAGCAAGTAAAAAGTTGTGAGCCTATTCCGATTCTGATGATTACACCATACTATAGCATTTTTATGGGGAAATCCTATGTACGCAAGACAAGAGCTCAATATATTAAGAATGCATACATTGTTTTAATCGAGAACGCTTAGATTTGTTTAAAGATAACCTATTTTACATATTTCAACTATAACTTGTAAACGAAAATATTTTGTAGAATTCCAAGTGCTTAAAAATTAAATGTCTTTGTATAAAAGTCTTACATAATAGAAAGAAGACATATACATATAAAAGTTTTACTATACTTGAAGAATTGTTTTGCCTTTATATACATAATTTCATGTATTAAAAAAATGTTGTGACACTATGTTTTGTGTCACTGTGTTGTATTATTTAATGTTTTAATAAGACTTAGCATAGAATTTAACAACTAATTTCGTAGAAGTTAGCAAAGAAAAGTTTATAGAAAATTCTATCATTCATTTAATAGAAATTTCAGCTCTTTTGGTACAACGTGTGCTTGCATGGATGAATTTAATAATAAACAAATAAAGAAAGTCCAAAGTCGGTCTAGGCCGACTATGAAATACCCTAAACCCACTTTTCAAAAACAAAAAATTTTTTATTGAAAATGGGCGTGTCCGTGGGCGGATGAAGCCTATATTTTATATGCATTTAAATGTTGATGAAAAATTTACACATACCAAGTTTTATTCATGTAGCTCTCAGTTAATGCCTTTATTGTGCTTTCGCTATGGGAGGTGTGCGTGTTCATGGACGGATTACTCCCAATTTTTGAAAACACCTTAGTTTTGGTATAAAATACATACATAACAAATTAAATTTCCTAATAAACAAAGATAACCTTATTTATTGAGTTTTGAACTTTTTGGGTTGTATGGGAGGTAGGCGTGTCGGTAGGCGGATGACGTTTTCAAAACCGTCTTTGTCTTGTTGTAAAAAACATACGTGCCAAGTTTTAGCTCTGTAGGTTAAACCGAGGCTAGTTAATGCGTTTTCAATTTTTGGGTTGTATGGGAGGTGGGCGTGTCCGTGAGCGGATGATGTCCATTTCTCAAAACCATCTTTGCTTTGTTATAAAAAACATATGTGCCAAATTTCAGCTCTTTAAGTCAATTAGAGGCTTATTTATTGCGTTTTCAATTTTTGGGTTGTATGGGAGGTGGGCGTGTCCGTAAGCGGATGATGTCCATTTTTCAAAGACAAGCTTGTGTTGGTATAAGACAAATACATATAAACTTGTATTATTGTAGGCTAATTATGAGCTAAGTTATGCAGTTTTCAATTTTTGCGTTGTATGGGAGGTAGGCGAGTTCGTGGGCGGATGACACCCATTTTTCAAAACCGTCTTTGTTTTGTTATGAAAAACATATGTGCCAAATTTTAGCTCTTTAGGTCAATTAGAGGCTTATTTATTTTGTTTTCGATTTTTGGTTGTATGGGAGGTGGGCGTGTCCGTGAGCGGATGACGCCCATATTTCGAAGATATCTTTGTGTTGATATAAAACACATACATATCAATTTTTATTTTTGTAGGCTTATTATGAGCTGAGTTATGCAGTTTAAAATTTTTGCGTTGTACGGGAGGTAGGCGTGTCCGTGGGTGGATTCCAAAAATATTCAATAGTGCAGGTCCTTGGGTGCATGTGACTATGTATACCAAGTTTCATCCAATTATCTCTACTCATTCTTATCCTGAGTTTACGGACAACACACAGACGGACGGACGGACGGAAATAAATAGCTCGACTCACGAGGTGACGCTGATCAAGAATATATATACTTTTCTATACCGGACTCGCTTCGTTCTATGCGTTACAAACGTTTGAACAAAGTTTATATACCCTTACCTTTCAGGTTTAGGGTATAAAAATAGTCACATGAACGATACTGATTCGAGATTGCAGATAAACCAAAAAAAATAGTCCCTTTATATATGAAAAGAAATCCCTATGGAAAGGACTACAACAAACGTTCACTATTTTTTCCTGCCAAAATAGCTTTTCTAAAATAAGCCTTTTATTCAAGGGTACTAAAAGACGACCTTAGCAAGCCAGCAGTTAGTTAGGAAGAGCATACTTTGTCTAAAAATATGTCCTACGTCTAAATGCGAGAGTCAAATTTCAAAAGTGCCACAACAATTTTCTATAGAAATAAAATTATGAGGTAAATATAAAAGGACTATATCGATGATTGAGCGCACTAAAGTGATAAGTGACCTTTTGAGGAAAATAGGTTTACTGCTTTTTTCAATCCATCAATATAATATCTATCTTGTGTAAATTTATTGAAAATGCATAGCCAGTGAATGCGTGTCAGTACACAGTTAAAATAAGTGTTTTGTATTGAGATGTTTTGAAATTTAAAAACAAAATCGACGTTTCTGAACATTTGAAATTTTTTACTTATTACTTTAGTGAGGTTAACCATCGATATATAAATGAAAAAAAAACATCATATAAATGAACATATAAATGAAAAAAAAATCTGAACTTCTTTGAGACATATACTTCTATGAAACAATATGGAGAAACTTCTTTCCCAAATAACTATCGTATGCAAAAAATATTACTTTTGTATTAATAAATATTATAATTTCCACAAATACAATCACGCTTTAGCGAATCTATATTCCGAGAGCTCATCTCCACCCTTAATACCCTTGCCACAGGTGTAAACAAAACACTTGCCGATAATAATCAATCACAAAAAATACTGTCAGTATTCTTTAGCCTAATTTACAAGGCAGTACAATATTAATAGTCGTCATAATTAGCACTCTTAGTGCGTTGACCAGAGGCAAAGTAGGGTTGGCCAGAGATTCACACCAAAAAACTATTTATTCGAATTCAATAAAGAACATCGAACGCAGCGTCACAACAGTCAGGCTAACTCCTGCTTGTGAACTCTTGTGGGGGTGGGTTACTAAAGCGTCGTTGTGCTTAGAACAAAACGCGCATTTAACACCTCAATTTGGAACACAAAGGCCATAAAAAGCACTTGACGAGCGTGCACCGAGTTGATAACAATCTTGGCCGGAGCCAGTAGCGGGCCACAATTACCGACGTAATGTAAGCGCAGCACATTTTATGAATACGTTTATGCATTTTTAATGAATTACTTGATTACACGTCAGCTAACGTCGGTGTCCGTTGTTGGGGACGCTTGCACTAGCTACACTGCATTGCAGTA
Organism: Tetanocera ferruginea; assembly: GCA_958299015.1. Lineage (NCBI taxonomy): Eukaryota > Metazoa > Arthropoda > Insecta > Diptera > Sciomyzidae > Tetanocera > Tetanocera ferruginea. Next base: position 1,881,401 of record OY282640.1, on the reverse strand, counting down.
GTACTCGAACATGCATGCGGCTCACCACAAAGCAGGTGAGAGAGAGAGTTTAAATGCGAACGTTTATGTTGTAATATTTTTAACCTGAGGCAGTTTTTATGATTTTTATGAAATTCTTGTTTGGGGGCGTGACAAGTTGTTGACTTCTTTTGTTGGTGCAAAAATAGAAAACAAGCAAAAACAGTTAAACGGATATCCTTCAGTTGTCCGCTGCTGATTGTTGCTAGATACCTCAATAGTGTCAGGGTAGCTCTACGCGAAACTTGGGTGTTGTAAAGCTTTGCAAAATTTCGCGTGCATGTCTTGCTGCAGTTTGCACTGACGTGGCTGACATTATTAAATTTCACGGTATTTAATTGAACACGTGGTTTGATAGTTTAAGACACAAATGCGACACGCATCCTCTTAACATTTCTGTAAAAATCTTATACAATAATATAAGTTTTCGTTTTTTTCTTCTTTTTATTTTGCAGCAAGTCGCCACGCCCACTGTAGTGAAGAAGATCATTCGTCTTAAGGAGGAAAACAGCGGCATGTTTGCTTGGGAGATACGTGAGCAACTGCAACAGCAACGCATCTGTGATCCCAGCTCCGTTCCCTCCATCAGCTCAATAAATCGTATTCTTCGAAATAGCGGACTCTGGACGGACGAAATGACTTCCAGTCAACAGAATGCTGCTGCAGCTGCAGCACATCAAATGACATCCGCTGCTTATATGACACAAGCGCATATGTATGCGAATGCTTCAGCGCCAAGTTCAGCAACAATGGGAAGTTCCAGTAGCACTGATACTAGCTCTATTTCCCACTCCATCTCTATCTCCCACTCGCATCCACTGAAGCACCTTTCGCAACATCCACATACTCATCCGCATCCACATCATCATGCACTTAGTTTGCCTGCCCAATTCCGCTATGGACCCTCAAGCATGCCGGAGAGTTCAAAAAATGCCTTAGCACTGGAAGCACGTCTGCACTCGGCAGATTTGCCCATAAAGCCCTCGCCAAAGCATGCTGCTGCTCTAAGTACTGGATGTGGCGGCAGCGGTGGTAGCAGCAGCAGCTCTACTTTGGCTCAACTCTCAGCCACTGTTTCGTCTGCCGTTTCCGGTCAGCTCAGTGCGCAGGATCTCAGCTATTCACTGTCCACAGCCACTTCTGCTCTGCCCAAACACTGGTTGTGGAACCCATCGTTGCTTTATTCCACACAACACGTGCAAGCCGCCGGTCAATTTTTTCCTTATGCACATCCTCAGTTTCCCGGTTACTTTCACGCCGGTGGCGTCGGCATGACAAAGTCCGAGAGCTCTATTGATTTGACTACACCAGGCACTAGTGACCCGCTTAGTGATTGCGACTCTGGCAAGTCTTCACCCGTAGCCACGCTCGCATCAGTCAGCGCTTCCGCCAAGGTAACCAGCTCCCGCAAACGCAACCCATATTCAATCGAAGAGCTGCTTAAGAAGCCGGAAAAACGTCTCAAGCTCAACAACAGCATCGCAGAAAAGTCTTTTGAGGAATCTGTTACACTTGCAGCGTCTTCACATACGGTAGAGGAGGAGATCTCTATTGAGTGTAGCAATAGTAGCAGCGCCAGCACCAGTGGCAGCAGTTCCAGTAGTAGTTGTGGCGACAGCTACGAAGAAACACGTTGTGAGGTGGTGGTGAAAGTCGAAGAGGGTGCCGAAAATGTTGAGGTGGTCAACTAGGTGAGGTTAGCGAAAGAGTAGAAGCAGCAACAGCAGCAGCAGACACTTAGCCTACCAAAGGGCAAAAAGATTACCGTTGATCTAGTATTTATTATTTTGCTTACTGTAAATACGAATTTATTATAATTAGTATTATAATTAACTCCACTAAAGAGAGTTCAACAGATATAGAAACTAAGTAGATTTTAAAAATAAAAATGTTTATGTAAGTGATACACATACATATGCAATGAAAATCCATCAAATTAAATTTCTGTAAAATTGACGTATTATTAAAAATAAGATTGAATTAAAAAATTATATAGTTTTATTTGGTTGGAAGTGGTATTGAGTGAAATCATTTAAAAACAGTTGAAAAGGACTTTCATGATCGATTTAGGAAAATTTGGAATATTGAAATAAATAAAACATGAAGATGTACAAGACGAGATGAACAAAATGCCTAAAGAAGTAAAAGTTTTGGGTGAGTATAAAAGATTTTAGTCGGAAACCTAAGTATTAAGAAAAGTGCGAGAGAACGATTCTTCAGTAAAAACTTTTAATTTCACTTGTGTGGTCCAATACACTATGGTCCTTAACACAAATTTTTTGACCGAAAATTATATTCTTTTTATTATTATTTAAGTTTATTTTATAAAGAAAATAACAAAAAACATTGGCCATTTCAGCCCTTGAAACCGAGCTTTGACCGAGCTTCTTATGATCAATTGTATTGTGAGTATTATTAACTGTTTGCACACAATTGACCGAGAACTGAACCTACATGTTTTATGCCGACTCCAAACGGTTTTAGTTCATGTTCTCAAGAAGCTTTACATGACATTATTTACTCTCTGAGGTTTGCCATTGTCTGCAGAGAGGTGGTGACCGATCAGAAAAATTTTTTTATTGAAAAAAACTTTTCGCAGCGGTTGGGCATCGAACCCGGGCTCCGAGCATGCTAAGCCACAAACTTAACCTGCATGCCACGGTCACCACGAAGTTTATTTTATAATAAAATAAAAAAAAAGGATTTAAATGTAATTGCACGGGGATAAAAATTGGTATAAGCAGGGTTGTAACATTTATGATTTTAAATGTAGTGGCAAAAATATAGTATTCAAAGTGGAAGATCTTATATGGCAGCAAAACCTCAAAAAACCATCCGATTTGCATAAGTATCGATGTATGGTGGTTTTTGACTGATTGTGAATCTGATGTCAAAAACTAAAAATTTAATATCGTGGATCGAATATGGTGGCTTAAATTCAAATATTTAATTTGGTTGGAACGTTTATTTAGAATCTGACAAAGTTAAAAATAATTTTTATGAAAATAAAATACTGAATTCTATTAGTTTAATTTCAGTTCTTATAATTTTATAAAATATAGCTTTAAAATTATATTTTGTCCTTTGTAAAAAACGAAGTAAACAATCAAATAATATAATTCAAAATAGAATAAATAGAAGTACCCTAACTGCATCTCCTCCTCAATTATATCTTTAAAAGACATCAAAAATTGTGTGAGAATAAGAAAAATTTGTTTAACCCAGGAAGTCAATAAGTGAAAAATTAATTAGAAATTTTTTTTTAAATATTACTTGAAAAAATATAATTACGTAAAGATATGTACCTGAAAAACTGATAGTGCTCTTAATAAAAAAAAAAACATCTTCGCAAACTAAATTTTTTTAAATTTTTTGCTCCTCAGTTTTACATGAACTTTAACTGCCACCATACAAAAAAAAATATCGGGTCCTCCGGGTCATTGTTTTTTTATAGATCTAGTGTATGTTGGTATCAGAAAATCCGAAAAAAATATCAGAAAATGTTTTTTTTTATATTTCTGTGAAATTTTGAAATATTTTATTGAGACACAACATATGTACCTCACGGCCTAAGATATACGCCGTGAGATACATGTGCAGTGCCTTGTTTGTATATTTGTGCAATTTTGTTTTGATCATACTTTCGTCCAACCTTTTCGTCTGGCAATATTGAACTGCGACACATTCTCTTGATAAGAGCATGATACAATTACAAGGTAGGCTCATATTAGAATAAACAAGAGTGGCAAAAAAAAAATGCAAAAGTCTACTGGTCGAATTGCAGTTTTTCTAGTTGTTGTCACTAGAAATCCAGTCACTTTGTATAAGAGGTAGGCGTGGTTTTCTACCGATTTGGATTATTTTCGAACTTGACCTTTATTTTTTAGATAAAATCTTAAATATTGAATTTCATGATGATAGCTTGAAAATTACGGCTGCAATCATGATCACAGACAGACGGACAGACACACGGGCGGACAGATGGACATGGCTAAATTGACTCTGGTGATGAAGATCAAGAATATATAAACTTTTCTATACCTACCACGCTTCCTTATGGATACCTCCACTTAAAAGTGGGGGGTATACAAATTATGCGCTAAAAATAGATTTAGGTATGCCAGGCGTACCTAATTTGCATTTCGAGGAACTAATTTGAATCCATGAACTATAATGTATGATCAAATACTGAGACACATACGCTATACATCAGAGCCTACGTGGGTATTTTATTGAGCCACACCGTATTTGCCTCATGGCAGTTAACGTGTTAAAACTGGAGCTATGAGAATTGAAATGTATGCGTCAACATTCGGAATAGAAAACTTGACGAGGAGGTTATCATCTGACAAAGTTATTTTATTTTGACAATGCTAATCATCTTTACTTATGAATAGAGAAGACTGCCTTACCGAACATTGATCACGAACATTATCATTTTACCGAACATTGATATCAACAGTATTTTGACCAACTTTAGTCATTGAAGTCTGTTCACCTTTAATATAAGTATTAATATAATGCATTTACATAAACTACTACATTAATACGGCTTTCATGAAAAGCAAGGAGAGCTCAGTTACTTAAAAATATGAATTTTCGAATAAAAGCTATTTTCTACTCATTTGCCGATTTTAATCGATTTTGGAAACCCTGTAAACTGTCCGCCAAAAATTCATGCAAAATTTTTTCCTGCAAAAAAGTTTGTTTATTTCCGTCAATGTTCCATGCAAAATTTTATCAAATCGTAGCAAATCGTAGATGGTCATTCCGTAACCCTATTCGTATAAAATGGAACTGCTGTATGAATTTTGCTTTCACTGATCATATCGAGCCATAACCGCGAAAATGGTGTAACCAGCTTATAATTTATTTCATTATAAGTAATCTATAATTATAAAATAATAGTTACTATAATAATATAATTATTTATATGCAAGGATTGTGTAAAAAAATTGTGTTAACTAAAAATCTTATGCCGAAAATAATTAAAAGAAATCTTCTCCTTTAAAATTTTAGTTTTGATGGTTACATCTTTTTCGCTGTTATGGCTCGATATGTACTTGTGCATAAGCTACAATTTATTTATACATGGCTTGCATTTTTACATGGATTATATGAATTGTGGTTACTAAACTTAAAAAGTACTTCACATTTCCCTTGTATATGTACTTGTATTCATGACTTTTGTCACTTATCTCATGGACAATTTTTGTTCTTCTCGTATTTTTAAATGAATTTTGTGAATTTTATTCACACAAATTAGGAATTGTTCATATTCCCCTTGTAGTTTTACATGGCATTTACGAAAGTTATCATTGGTTCATGTATTTTATACACACTTTATGAACTTTAAACACTGCGCTTATGAAATATTCATGTTCCCGTGTTTTTTTTTTCTTGTGTTACTCATTTACTTGGTTACTAAAATAAAATTCATGAATGAGATTCATGAAGATCATGTATAATTTATAATTGTCGTGTACTTTCTTGTTTTATTGTACGGCTTAAATGCTAGAACAATCTCACCCTTAAAAATGATATTTTCCATTAAACTTGAACACAAAGTATGGTCTGAAGAGCCAAAACTCAAAAGATTAGGCTCAGATGATCATTTTTGGATAAACATTTTCTATTAGTTAAATTTTAAAGTTTTGTCAGAATAGTATGTAATCAACTGAATAAAACATTATCTTTGATTCCAATATTGGCCAAAACTTGACATTTTTCATATCAAACCGTATAAGATAATAATAAGGTCGTATAAGACATGGATACAGGATACAGAATACAGGATAATGGCACCAAACTTACTACAGAAAACTGCATAATTGAAGCCATTAGTAAAGTCATGGCAAAACAAAAGTTCAACATAATCCAACACTGTAACAATCAAAACAAGTATCTCCCACATGGTTACATATGTATTACACATTGTCATCAAGTGTTCGCAATGGCAAAAATAGTTTGAATAATTTAAGAGTTGAGCTGGAATTAGTTCGTTTCGAAATCCATGTCATTCTTAAACGTTGAAACATTCCACTATTGAACGCAATCATTTCACACACGCTGAACATAGCAAGCACATCCGTCCTTTCAATACTCCAACCAACGATCACTTGACGCCGTTGGTGGTCTTCCCCCTCTCCGCTCTATGCTACCAAATGTTACGAGCTTTGCGTTTAATTAACTCGCGCGCCAATGAAGTGTCAAGCAAGTTAAGCAGCAGCAACAACAGCAACAATTGCTGCTTGTTAGGCTAGTGTAAGCGTAAGAAAACTACCATCATGTTGTCAGTACAACAGTACAGATAATTTACAGCAACTACAACTACTATAGCTAGTGCAGCAAAAAAAAAAAAAACAAAACAGAAAAAGAAAAAGAACAACTACGTATTGTTGATTGTCGCCTGCAACGTATTTTCCATCACTTCCAATACAATGCCAAAGTTTGCTGCAACGCGATACGTGTGCTGAATACGCAATCAATTTGGCACTCGCAGCGATAAGATCGATCGAAGCAAGCAGAAAGGTGTTGGGCGATCACACTTCGCCATTTTGGATTCGCTACCTTCCGCTGCCAAGGTGCGAATTGAAATGCTGCGCTTTTTATGGCGAATTCTCGAGCTAGAGCAAAAACTTCATTTTCCCAGGCGATCGTTTCGATGATTAAAGGGTTTCTCTCCCCCCTCCCTCCAACATTATTTTTGATTTGGTGAAAACTGAAAATAGTGTAGTACAAGTAGTTAATGTTCTTGTGTAAGTGAAGTTGTAAAGTTGTTTTGAAATGAGTCAAAACTAGTGTAAATAGCTTTGAACTAGTTTTGGCTTTATAGAGATTTTCAATGCGACACGATCGTCGATCAACAGCAACAAAAACGGCATCGCGTAATTCAAGTACTGCGCAAATGAACGCAAGAAGAATTTATGAGGCGTCGTAGTCAATTTGCACCTTGGAATCGGTGGTTGAGCTTAAATGGTAGCCAATGTTTACCTACAGCAAAGCACGATCGTTGGCCACAATAATTGCTGTCGCCTGGGAAATAATTTGTACCCGGCCTGAATATGGCATTGGCTCTGGCAATGTGGCTGATGTTCATTCATTTTGTTGTTGCAGCCATTTGAATTTCACTGTTGTTGTCTTCGATTAAAGTATGATCAACGACGTGATCGGTTTCGCACTTAAAATTATTATTTATTTATGTTTCGCTCAATTAAATTGATTTTCTGCATTTTTTGTTAAATATTATTTCAGACACACCAAAAATATTTGCGGTTAAAACACACGCTTGCCGCTTAACCCAAAACGAATTCATTTCGGCAAAATAAAAACCAAATAACACTGACTGCATAAAAAAAGTTGATAAGATCGCGTTAAAAATTCCAAACTCGTATATTTCGCAGCTTCAACTTTTGGCGAAATCAAATCGAAGATCTCTCAAGAAATGCGATATTAACAAAAAGTTGCAATAATTGTATCACGTGCAGCATAGCCAGCAACGCGATCAGTGATCGTCATGATGATGCGCGCAGTTCATAAAAATCGAAATCAAGCCAATTGCTGCGAAATCAATATTTCTTATGCGCTTGATTGTTTGTTGGCTTACTTGGGGAATGCGGGATGCGTTGCGAAAACAAAATTCCATGACTGACAGGAGCGATCTGCAATGCGTTCAACGATCGATCCATCGATCGATCAGACGATGCATGTTAGCAAAAAGTTGCTCTCTAAGGAACCATCGATCGATCGAAGGAACGGTGGATCTCTATCACGATCAAGATCCCAAAACATAGCCACGCATAGTGCGCGCTTCAACGCTAAGATGATCGCGTTGCGACACTTCCAGGCTACGCTGCATCCAAGATGAGCGTACTTATCCGATTCTCACCGATCCAAGCGATACCGATAGCAAGGAACGCAAAAGCAACTACAACTACAACAACAGCAGCAGCAAATATCTGAGCGTTGATAGCCAAACAGAATATTTTTATACGGTCGCGATCGAAATATCAATGAGCTTCGAGATGTTTTTGGGTTGTTGAATTGTTTGAGTGAGAGCACAAAAAACAAGACGATCTCTTCAGCAACGGCAATGCTTCTGCTCAGCTCAAGGATCGTGTGAGGAGTGTAGCTCAACGTTTCAATGTTTTTGCTGTTGACATTTTTGTTTGCAAAGATTTTTAAATTGTTTGCCACTCGTGTTGAGTGACTGGCGACGACAGCGACAACGACGATGATGACGATGACGACGACGGGAATAGATGACGGGCTGATGATGATAATGATGATGATTGTATTGCATGGATTGGATTGTACAATGTTTCGTTTCGCTGGTTGAGTTTGATTTGTGTTACGAACGCTTGGTGATCGGCATAAATCAAATCAATATGCGTTTTGCTTTGTCTTTTCTGATCGGTTACCATATCTACCAGGAGTAGTACACTGAGAGTAAGTGTGAAGAGGCGATTGAAAAATATGCCTAAGAAAGTAAGTAAGATCAATTCAAAATACCTTAGAGACAATTATTAGTATTATTATAATGCAAAACAATGTGGACGGAATAACGTACACTTATTACTAGTTCAACGACAATTATAATAGAATTCAGTTGAATGAATCTACACACACATTCAACTTAATTCAATAGGTGTTTGAGATTTTCGAAATCAAATTCATTATTACCGCTTTTATTTCATAGCCCATTGAATTTTCTTCCAGTGCATCTGCATTGTTTTTTTGCTGTCGCACAGATGTCCATTCCTGGCTGGACAGATATCATGGCAGAAAATTTATTTTATGGCGGTAATGGTGCTATGTTTTACGCGATTAGCAGGACGAATGTTTGCAACATTGCCAACCAGTGTTTGCCGACTTGTGTTCATTTGCCGAGAATTGCCGCTGCACGATTTTGATTTTGATTTCGATTTTGACCTCTTTTTACTTAACACAAAATGATGACAAAAACTATACAATTTTAAATGCAAGACATGCCAACTCGAGGGTCAGCATTAAGCAATGGCCAACATTTCCTGTCACTCTACCTGCTCTTTTGTCTCTGTCATTTCTTCAATGTCTCTCACTATTTCTACATGTCGCGTTGCGACTTCACATTGTCTTTAGTAATGCACCCTCATTCGCCGAAGACCTTTTGGCTCCCGAATATGTCTCAATCCATGCTACTTGTTTTAATTGCTGCTGTTGTTGCCGCTACGCGTCAGTCGGCTTTTCTCTTTTATATCTATTGTTTTTCAAAACACTTCTATGGTCGGTGATAATTAAGTAATTTTTTATGGTTAATTTAGACGCACTAACATCTCTTAACTTGGTCAACTGTGTCAAATGTGCAGCATCAGCGACAACAGCAGCAGCAACTCTTTAACTCTTTTCAGATTGATTCATCCACAACACATGATGATGGCAACACATGGGACAACAACAAAAACCACTTAGGTGGAAAGGTTAATTGGAAGCAGTTATGTTCTAATTTTTATCGCTCTTCTTCTGATTGCAGTGAAACTAATAAAAGAAAACAAACAACCTCTATTTTTCCGTCTTATTGTAACGTTGTGAGTTCGTTCATTTGTGAGTTCTTTCTTTTGTGGTCCATGCAACAAGCAGAAAACAACTGCGTAGACAGTAGCGTCAAGTTCGGTGGCACTTGCTCGGCATTACTCGATTGAATCGATATATTAACATATTTAACTATTCGTCATTTTGTTTTGAATAGATGGCTGATCGTCGATCCCACGAATGACTTTAAACCAAGCGACCGATCTTCGACCAGAACGGAAGTCGTACAAATGCAAATTTAAGAAATCATAAAGAGAGACCATGGGAGACCATGGGAACTCATTGTCAGTCGAAAGTCACATTTTCCCATTACTTTTGATCGTATATTAATTTTTCTATAATTAATTTGAGAAGACAATAAAACGGTTCAAATAAATAAACTGTTAAAGCAGTGATTAATTCAATGGATGAAATACATATAAAACCTTAGCTATAAAGAAGAAGCCGAATTAATAACCAATTAAAAAAAGTTCATGCCAGATCTTTACTTTGTGAAGCTGACCGTTTGTTTGTGGCTAACTGGATGGACCATGGAAAAGATGGAAAATTCTCTGGGTGGCTAGCAGTCTTTTAAGAGTTGATCACCTGTGATCACAGAGAGAAGTGTTTTCAAAATTTGTATGCAAATCTTCAACTTGTTTCTCAGCTACTTAATAAAAATATTACTAATTTGTAACAAAAAATCGAGGATATATTGCTTTTTTATGTTTTCTGAGTAAATTATTACTTAAATGAAATGCGGCTTTTTCAATTTTAATGAGCAAAAACTTGCTTTGAACCATTGACGGGCAACTTTGCACACCTATACTTTCTTATCTTGAGTATGTATTACTGAGCGCTTTAAAGCTTACACTGAAAACAAAGCAATGCTAAAGCTCTTTTTGTAGTATGATTGGGTGATTTTTTTTGTGCTTCGATTTATATAAAGAATTCAAATGAACTTTTAAATGGACGGACTATGAAATGCAAACTGACCGACAGATGGATAATATGTATTATTAAACACAGAAAGTGAAGTTTTACAAATATTTTTTTATTTTTAATTCGTAAAATTTTTACAACTCTTAATTTTTTCTTTTTACCAAACGAAAGTACCAATATATTTTAATCTGAAACAAATTGGCATTTCTACTAATATGTTAACATTAAGTAAGATTAATATTAAATAAAATTAAAACAGCTTTTTGCTAATCAAATTGTTTGATTAGCAAATTTTACTTCCGTATGACACACCATGCAATGCGCCATGCCGTTATTTTCTAAAAATAAAAAATTTTGCTCATACATACTTGTAAACATAAAATTTATTCAGTGTAATATCTCGCAATTTTTTTTTTCATGCATTCAAGGAACACTCAAGCGTCAGGTCTTGTCTGCTTGACGTTTGCTTGGATACTGAAGCTTTGATCGTTCTGTACGTGAGATGAATACATATTTTCATGCACTTATACAATCACAAGTGTGCAAAGCTGCCCGTCAATGCTTTGAACACATTAATTTTTTAATATTTTGTGACTTTTATTTATTTATGTATTTTGTTTTTATTTATTTAAAATCATTAAAAGTCACATTTTATTGGTTTTACAACAATAATTTGCTAAGATTTTGAAAACAAGTAGCATTCGCAGGTGAAGAATTTTAGCATCGTAAAAAAAAAATATTTCTGAGGGAATGATTTTCTGTGTCAGATGAGAGATTTGACACAGGTTCACTCACTTAAGCAAGCACGGCCGTGGCTGATACAACTCTAGTAATATGTCATTTTTTAAAAATCGCAATACGCCATTTTGTTAATCGAGTTTTAAATAAATCGAGAGCATTAAATATATCGAGTTTTGAATATTCCTTACCATCAAGTACTATAATATATGTATTAAAAATCAAAGATACAGGAAACCGATGAAAAATGTTATATTTTTATTTAAGTCAAAAATTTCATAAGGCAAATGGCAAATGAACTGGAATGGCGTACCTTAAAATTATTTATTAATCCGATTTTATCAGGAAATTAAATGGTGATGTTTTTCAAAACCATGGAATTTTAAAAAAACACAAAATTAAGCTGTTGGAAGAGTTCCTTTTCTTCATTATAAAAAAATCTGTTGTTATGGAAAGTGTATGTATATGATTTGAATTTAGTTTATCTTACAATAATTGTTGATTAGGTTGGGTCGATTTATAAACCGATGAAGCCTGGGCCATCACACCCTCAATTTTATGAATTTATTCTTTTAAAAATTTTTAAAAAGAAATAATTCTTTTGATAACGTACACAGCTAGAGCAAAGCTGATTCCAGAAAACGTACACAGCTGGAGCAAAACTGGTTCCAGAAATAAATTCTTTGCAGCCCGCTTCGGATTGGAGTCCGCCTACGGACACGCCTACCTCCAATACAAGAAAAACAAAATTGGCTAAAATCAAGGTCAAAGCGTTCGTAACTGAAATCAGCTCAATAGAGCTCAAAACCATCTCAAACATGTTATCCTTGTTCGCAGTTTATGCCAGAAATTGGACTTGAAAATTTTTTTGATAAAGACTTCAATTTTTTTTTGCTAAATACATATAATCTTGAGCTTGTTTTTAAAAAAATTAATTTTGTTGTTGTTTATGCACATCAAAAATATGAGCAATAGGACGATGTAATTCTCAATTGGTTGTTGTTGCTGTTAGAAAAAAAGTGCAGAGAATGAATTATATTTTCCTGTCCGAAACAAAGCTAATTTGGACAATCGGAATGTAATTTTTATTTTGCTTAATGTAATTTTTATTATTTTTTTTGCGTTCTTTATTGCTCGAGTCACTTGTATGTACATTTTGTACAAGGGCTGAATTTAGCGTTTTAATATTTTTTGTATTTTGTTTTTTTTTTTATTTATTTTAAAATAAGAAATACTTTGGTAAAATTTTACAAAATTCCTTAGATTGAGCATATTTGTTTACTATCAATCCATAAGTGACATATGCATTCGAAACAAATTACCATGTTTTGTGTTTTTATAAACAATACCAAAATGACATAAATTGGGCACAAGTGAGCATATTAATTTTTTGGTAAATGATCCAAATATCATGTGCATTATGCACGAATGCACGTGTCAATGTTATGATAAACAATCACATTAGGGCTTGACAGTGGCGTAGCTAGGGTTGGTGGCACCCGGGGCGGAAACTAAATTGTGCACCCCTTAAGAGGTTATAGTAAATCTCAAAAGAGTAATGTTTAAAAGTACTACAAAATTAATATAATTTTTTTTGAATAATAGTTAACTGTAATGATTTGTTTGTAAAAGTGTAAATATTATAAATACATTTTTTAAAGCAGAATTTTCCGCAATCAAGGAATTTTTCAAAAAAGTTTTATTTATGCAAAATTTGGATTTGCAACAGTGAGTAAATCCCCAAAGATCTATTTTGAATAAAATGTTTCACTATTTCCGTATTTAATTTTACAATAATTGTCGATGAATCTGACTACATATTTTGAATCAACCTCTACAAAAATGACATATTTTAAAAAAGATTTGAATAAAAGCAAAACTATGGTATCCATGAATATTTCAACCGGGCTATTATATATATTCATATTTATATAAATATTATATTATATTATTATATTATTATATTATATTAAATATTTATTGAATATTTCAATAAAAAATTTAATGCATTAAAATTAATTTAATTTTTTTAGAAATTTTTTAAGCATGTAATTAGTTGAGTATTGATTTTTAAAATTTTTCATGTAACAGGATATCCAAAAACATATGACTATTAATAATAATGTACTAGCAGATTAAGAGCTGCAAATAAGGTTTGTTTTATGATGTATAGTCTCAGAAGTTAGTAATCACAAAATCATAGAGTATATTTTTATTCTTGACATTTATGACATGAGCACGTTTTTCTGAAAAGTTCTGGAGAAATGTATTGCTTACAAAATCACTGACGCCTCCATTCATCATACTCTGAAAATCATGCAGATCTGCGAAAATAATGGTAATAGAAATGTATACTATGCCAGTAAGTTTGAAAATATGAAACCTGAATATAAGAAGCAAACAATCGATTTTTTATAAAATTTTATGGAATACTAGCTGGTACCCAGCGCGTTGCTGCCGTCCTTGTGCAATGTCTGTCTAGTTTTCCAATAGAAGGCCATCAACAAATAGTAACTCCACTCTGAGTTTCAATATTCTGTGACCATTATTTCCAAAGCTATTAAATATAAACAAATTGTCTTTACACAATTGTTAAAATTACACCCCTTGTTAAAAAAAAACAAATTGGCCATTTCAGCCCTTGAAAGGACTTTGACCGAGCTTCTAATGGTCAATTGTGTTGTGTGTGTTATTAAATGTTTGCACACAATTGACCGAGAACTGGACCTACATGCTTTATGCCGACTCCGGCTAAAGTTCATGTTCTCAAGCAGCTTTACATGGCATTATTTACTCTCTGAGGTTTGCCATTGTCTGCAGAGAAGTTGTGACCGATCAGAAAAATTTTTATTTAAAAACACTTTTCGCCGCGGCTGGGGATCGAACCCGGGCTCCGAGCATGCTAAGCCACACACTTCCGAGTAGTAGAATATCACCAAATTGTTACTCCAAACCGAGTTTCTTGAATATCTTGACTAATATTTCCAAAGAGATTCAATTTAAAAAAAATGTGTCTTATATTGGCGGATACATTCCCATTGTACAATGCCCGTTATAGAAGCAGGACACCACCAAATAGTAACTCCATTCTGAGTTTAAATGTTCTGCAGCTTTTACTTCTATAGCTTTTCTGTATCGAAAATGTTAATTGTATGGGTGGAACCACGCCCCGTTTTCCAATGCCCGTGTCTATTTTATAATTGAAAGACCTGGCCAATTTGTTACTTCATACTGAGTTTCATTGTCATACGACATTTAGTTCCAAATCTATGCAATATAAAAAATTTAATTTTATGGGCGGTACCATGCCACCCTTTCTAAAAATCGCTCAAATTTGACAGTCGAAGGTCAAGACTCAATTGTCAGTTTATACCAAGTTTCATTGATGTGTGATTTATAGATGAAAATAAAGCCGAAAATTTGTGTTCTTGAAAAATTGCCACGCCCCTCGTAGGTAGGAGCGTGAAAAATACTTTAAAACCTATTCTCATAACTACCAAATATACAAAAAAAATTTCATGAAAATCGGTCCAGCCGTTTCGGAGGAGTTCAAACACTAACACCGTGACACGAGATTTTTATATATAAGAAGATAAAAAAAAAGTTTTAACATTTTTCTTTTTGTACTCCATCTTACTGTTATGAAAATTTTAATTGAATTTGTTTGGCAATTTCACCCCTAACCAATGACAAATTGAATTCCGAATTGAGTTAGGTTTTAGTAAGAGCGTTTGTTTATATTGAAAAAAATGTCATATAAAGTTAAAGTTTTAATAAAACGGAAGGTAACAATATTTGCATTCACTTTTGCACCCTCTTTATATTCAAAAAATAAAACCGCAGTCATTAAAGTGTTCTTATAATTAAAAAAATCAAAAATTGTGTGTTGAAAAGTTATTTTTTCAAATTTTACACCCCATTTTAGCGTGTACCCGGGGCGGACCGGGTAAAAAATGGGCGTCGTCCACCCATAAACACGACCATCTCCCAAACCACCCACAATAGTCAAAAACCTGTTAATAAATATCAAAATAAAAGCTTACATATATATATACTGTAGCGATAAAAATTCGTATGTGAGGATTTTATATCAAAACTAAAGTATGCACAGGAAATGGGCGTCATCTGCACTCGACACGCTTAACTCCCATACAATCGACATTAGTGAAACCTGTTAAAAACTGTAAAGGAATACATGGAATTTAAAAAAAAAATAAGAAATTATTTATATTTTTTAAAGTATATCGATATATCGCACACCCTCTTCAAAAGTGACACAACTCAAAATTTTTCAATTTTGACTTTTTAATATAAACCAATTCGTAATGCACATCTCCATCGTCTGTTAAAATTTAGTTTTAATCTGATTGCTCTTTAATATTTAAAAAATCATTTTGTGTCCTTCTTTTGTATGAAGTTGCTTTGAAAAAGAAATAGTTTTTTGCCTCTCCTGAAAATTTTAAAATTTTGTCACTTTTGAAGATCGTGTGCGATATATTTGTAAATGATAGGAGGTTTAGGGTATTCCATAGTCGGGTTAGACAGACTTTAGAGTTTTCTTACTTGTTATAAATTACTTTGTTTGGGAAAACATCGCAAAACTTGTTTTTAAAATTGGTATTCGAAAAATCAATACTTCTTCAACACGTTATTTTGAAAAACTGTTAATTTATTTCTTTTTTTTTTGTGATCAGTGCTGTAGTACTGCCACATAATATTCAGAACGATATCCAAACAGAATCTAAAATACGATACGATATCGACGATACGACAGATACGATAAAAGTACAGTAAGATTAAGAAAAAAGAGAAGGTGAGGAAAAGGAAAAGAGTTCGAAGATTAAATTCTTAAGGTTATGCTGATTGGAAATGGTTTTGATAATATTGGGTAGTGAATTCCACAACCTTGTAACTAAAAACAATTTACTAGAGTTAGAGAATTATATCTAGGGATAACGAGGTTCAAAATTTTATTTTTTCAAAAAGGTTCGTTGAACTGAAAGTATAAATAATCCATAATTATGTAAATAAGCAACAGCCAAGTAACTTTTCGCTACATTTGGAGATAGATGGAGAACTTTCTTAGGCCGTTCAAAAACCTAGCACGAGATTCGTTACGTGGGGCAAACCCAAAAAAAACTCAGAAAGGTCTGCCATTTCATAATGAATAAACGAACAAAGGAACAGTGATTGTGAATTACTGAATTGTGAGTATTATCAAAATTCGTGCTGTGTGAGAAATATGATTCCCAAATTACGTCCATTTTATGGTCGTCATCATGGTTTCTTTGGTGAATGGGCCTTAGAAATCTTGGATGAAGATCCACTTTTGTATCGAAAAATTATCTTCAGTGATGAAGCTTATTTTTGGCTCAAAAGATACGTCTACAAACAGAATTGACGAATTTGGTTGGCGGCATCATTGGATCGTTCTTTTTCAAAAATAATGAAAACCGCAACGTTACAGTAAATGGAGCAAGATACCGTGCGATGATTACCGACTTTTTGCCCAAAATGGATGAATTGAAGTTGGTTGGCATGTGGTTTTTGGTGGTTGGTTGGCAAACGGTGTTACCTGCCAAACGGCACACGATACCATGGAACTATTGTGAGGCCCGTTTGTTGAGCAATTAATCTCACATTTTTGAGCAGTTCAATGGGTGCAATTTGACTACAATACACTATTTTTCGTTGGCTTAGTCCACGAAAGTCTTTCGTCGACAGGGATAAACCACAATTGCAGCCCTGTAAGAAAACATTACATCTGCAATTGGTGAGATGCCGGCAGAAATGATAGGAAAAGTATACAAAAATTGAAGCTTACGGCTGGACCACCTCAGGCGTAGCCACGATCAGTATTAACATAAAATAATCTTAAAAAAGTAAATGGCAGGTATTGATGTATTGCTTAATTTAATGTGAAATTTGGTGTCAGAAAATTTAATGTTAAGTATGCGATAAGGAAATTCTTGGAAAAAGTTGTGGATTTTTTTTATACATTGACCCTATTATTCACACCGTATAGTTAAAAACTGTGAATTTTTAATAAGCCTTGAGCTTTGTTTTTTAATTTTCGTTTCGATTTTCTTTTAAATTAGCAATTCAGTGCACGGTTAAAAATTTTGGACTAGTTTTTAATCCAAACTTTGGTTTAAAGGAATTTTTAATCCTAAAAGTACTAATTTTTAATCCATATTTTAGTTTATTTTTTTTTAATCCGAAAAAGTTTAAGTTTAAGACTATTTTTGGACTACAAATTTGTATTAAGGTAGTATTTTCAAGAAAAAGTATTTATGTTATTTAATAGCTGAATTACAATGCAGCAGTGGCAGTGGCAGCAGCTGTGTCAGTGGCAGCGGCAGTGATCAGCTGTTTTGTATATTACTGGCTGCAAAAAAAAACAATATAGCAGTGGCAGCGTCAGCATCAAAAGCAGTGGATGTGGAATTTTTCTTAGTAGTTTAATTATTTGCATGTTGGCAGTGAATTTAGAAATAGGGCTAACCTCGGCAGTAAAATAACAGCTGATCAATGCCATTGCCACTGACGCTGCCACTGCCGCATTGTTATTCAGGTATAAGATTGAAAACTACTACTACTACTACTACTACGAAATTTAAGCTAAATATAATTCTAAATGTTGTTAAAGCATTCGAAATTTATTGTTAATTAAATGAAAAAAATTGTTTATTAAAATCTGAACCAAAATATTATTATACACATTATTACAGTAAACAGTGTTTAAAACTTTGTGGATTAAATAGTATTCTTTTCGGATTACAATATATTAAAATTTTTTGGACTAAAATCTAATCCTTTTTGGATTATAAGATTTTAAACTTTCTGTGGATTAGCAATTATTCCTTTCTGGATTAAGAAATTTTAAACTTTTTGCGGATTAAAAAAAAATCTTTTTTGGATTGAAAAATTTCAAACTTTTCATTGGATTAAAAAATAATCTCTTTTTGGTCGTGTCCTATATGTAATCCAAAAAAGTTTAAAATTCAGTCCAAGATTTTTAACCGTGAGGTTTTCTGCTATTTTTTGTTTGAATCTCACCATATTCTCGAAAAGAAAATTATTTTATTTAATAGTTTTTATTTTTTTATTGTTTTTATTAAATATTGCTTTCCTGAATGGAATTTTTAAGACAATTTAAAGAAATTGGGGCCCTCTACGACAAAACGGTGTGTGAAAAAAGCACTTAAAAATATTTTCGTAATTCATAATAAGTCATCTAGAATACGTCAGAATAGGTCATCTAGAGCCCTGGGATTTTCAATGAAAAAATTCAAATCATATTCCAAGCCACTCACCATGATTTTTAGATAAAGGCGGCTCAATTTGTCATTGGAGAAAATCAAAATATTGTATAGAACCTTAAACTTAGATGACAGGAACCTTATTTCGTTGTCCCTTGACAAAATTTGTCCTTAGCGTAATCTATAAAATTCTATATTTCAAAGAGTTGTATGCTAATGAGAATAATAAATTTTTCCTTTACTTTATTAGTGTGAGGTCGTGTTTTGGGAGAGCTCCTATTTAAAAATTATACGATCATTTGAAACAATTTAAAAGATTTTGACGTTTGAAAGCTGTTGAAAACTTGTTTCGAGAATTTATAATTTTTCCTTAACTTTATGTGACAATGACGAAGAAAATTTATCTGAAAATCCCTCTATTGCCATACATATTTCTATAATGTAAATGTTTTCTTCATATAAGAACTATATGGGCGAAATCCTAAATAAAGGAAAAAACAAAGAAACTTAAAATTTTAACAAACTTAACAAACTTTGCATACATCACATGTTTGCATATATCGTTACTCAGCGGTTGAACTAGAAATTTGAAAGCGAGAATTTGAAGAGATTATAAAAAAACTTCGTTGTTTAAAACCATTGTAAAGCAAGTAGACATCTTGCTCTTCTTGCGATAATGTCAAGAAAATAATTTACAATTCTGTCTTGATTGCAGGAAGTTTGGTAAAACGAAAGACTTAGGAAAAGAACTCGTCTCAAAATGCATTCAACATTAAAGGAAAAATCTACATAAGAAATACAATTGAATCAATTATGAATTTTATGACCTTTACACATGAATTAACATGTTGTTCTTAATCTCAGCCTTAGTATTCATTGATATCAGCCACAGTGCCACAGTTAATGAAACATTCAGGCCGAATGATATATTCGCCTGCGGAAAAATGTTTTCAGCTTCTGTGATTCTTTTCATGCAAGTGTGGAAATGAACACTTTTTGAGTAGCCACCGTCATGCATGCCGCATCACAAATGCCCAGCATACGCATGCGCAACAGCACATACGTACAAGTATCAACATTTAGAGCATTAAACTGCGGCGACTCGAAAACAATAAAAAATCGCTTAACGACGATTCTGTTGTAGTAGAACATTAAACTCGTCGTTTACTGCTGGACCATTGCGTACCAAAGCGCCCGTCAAGCTGAGCAGAACTAAGCCTAGCATCCATCTTCATCACCCAAAATATAAAATGAACGCTTAAATCGCTGTTGTTGCTGCTGCCACAACTACGAACTTATTCCTATTTAATGCGGTAAGAAAATTAATTTCTCATAGTTAATTGCTCTTTTGTGTTATGACATTCTTATCTTAGTGCGCTATAAAACCATCAGCTAGCTTACTCACTCACTCACTCACTCACTCACTCACTCACTCACTTGCAGAGCAACCTTAGCTGACTTAAAGCTCTGCACAAGTTAGCCTGGAACAGTATTATTTATGGTGCACCTTATGCGAACGCGCTGGTACTAACTTAAATTAAGAAGAACTGCGAATAATAAAACAACAACATCAACAACGTCAAATGATCTGTTGCTCATGAGCACCTGAGCTGTAGCGTCCATAAAGCATCTTAGTGCGTTAATTAAATAAACGTTTGTGCATCCCACCATCACCTCCTTCTCGAATAAAGGCTATTTAGTGATGTCCCATTGATTCTGGGGGCGGAAGAGCACATCCACTGGCTGCCTGTTCAAAAGTGGCAGCTTATTTACGGTTTTTGGTAGCGAAACGTGCTTCACTAATGCTCTGTTCCAATGATTTAATTAACTGCATGAACCTTGCTCACTCCACTGAGTAATTTCGCTGAAATGTCCATCAACACAAACGCTATAAAAGCACAGACAACTGCGAGTTTGTTTAAGTTTTTTGATTGGTGTTCTCCGGAGACTTGTTGGTGTCTGTTCCTTATAAAAACGATAGTTAACAACATTTAAGAGTTTTTTGACTCGGCCGTGGGACCTTGTTGGCAGAAATCTATCTAGTTTTCTATGCGCTGTATTGAAGAACATCATGTACCACATCCAGCCCACAACTAGGATTTGGTATTCGAAGCATCTACTTTTTATTAAATGTAAAATCCTAAAAAACAACAAATAATTTCGACGTTTCGTAATTGAGAAGCAGTATTCAGTTGCATGCCACAAACCGTGCGAGCTTGCGATTCCACGCTGTGCTGAAACACCTTAACACAGCGTGAAGCTGACTGCCTCACCGAGACACTGTTCAATACGTTCCTACCAACATTCATCATCTCATCATCATCATCAACGAGCGCGATCACTTCGATCACTTGTGGAGCGCGCAGGCGGAAGCACGCATTAAAACTGCCCTCAGCGGACGATGCCAACGATGCGGATGCTTTCCGCGATTAGTGAACGACGCTGTTTGGCAAATGTTTTGCTTTTCAACATGCGCACTTCAACTAATGAGGCTTTGCTAAGGCGATGATCGATGCAGTTGCAGGAATGCATAACATGCCATGGACACAGAGCGAGAAAGAGAATGAGGGCAAATGAGAGGGAGGATGGCGCAAACATGCGTACTTCCGCAGACGCAACACCTGCAGCAGCACAAAACATTAGCGAAATTATGAACATGCCTGCCCGCATGCGCCGGGTGCCACTTTAT
The DNA here is from genome assembly GCA_958299015.1 of Tetanocera ferruginea. NCBI lineage: Eukaryota > Metazoa > Arthropoda > Insecta > Diptera > Sciomyzidae > Tetanocera > Tetanocera ferruginea. Next base: position 1,860,203 of record OY282640.1, on the reverse strand, counting down.
CCAATGCAAGTGCGACAAGCGGCAACCAACGCAACAGTACGCAGCTTTGCAATTCCATTTTATTTCGTCAGTCAACAATTACCGACGTTTGTCTTTTCATTTATTTCATTTATTGTTTTTTCATTTATTTTTTTTTGTTTTTCTTGGTTTCTTTGGTGTTCGGGGTGCTTCGTCCCTTCAAGAAAATCGCACTTGTTTCCATCGCTTATCCCGATTCTGTGCACAGGACTCTGCAAAGTACCTGCTACGAAACAAACGACTCAAACCTGGTCAGGACCAAAACGTTGCACCTTTCAAATCGCACTTAATTTCGTCCTTTTTTCTGTTTGCTGTTGACTCAATAATGGATATATAATTATAGAGCTCAGTCCATGAGCCTACAAGTTGACGTTTTGCGGACAACAAGTGCAGCTAATGCGACGCATTGTCTGACATTAAATTGTCAAATTGTTTTCGCCCGTTATCGCGATGAGCGAGACAGCTCAAAGGCACGTGTGTGCATGCGCGCGCGCCCCAACGGAACGTTGCGACTCATCAAAGAAAAATTTGACAGGGTGCAAAGCGAAGCTCTTAAAACTGGTGAACATGCGCTTCAACCGTTAAATATCATCGTTGTCGTAGAGGATGAGTTGGAGGAGCGGAGTGGGGTATTTCACTTGGTTGAGCAGACGTTTTAATTTGTAAACGACAAAATGTCTTACGTCTTGGTTTGAAGACACACAATAATTATTGACTAACTTTAAATAGATATCTTTTTGTTTCTTTTCTTATGCGCACAACATAATTCTTGCAAACCTTTTCGAACATAAACATTTTGTACTTGTAAAAACTTTAACAGAGTAAATTTGTATTGCTTGGCGAAAAAAAATATAGATTATTTCTCATTAAATCGCTCACCATGTACATCAATTTTCTGCGATTTTTATGTTTTCTTTTGCGATTTTTATTATACTCTATCAACAACGTTCATTCAATGCTGCTGTTCAGCATGTTCTTCTATACAGATTAATGACTTTGTTCTATTATCTTCCTTAATGGCTGGCGTAAGAAACCACGAACGAAATGAAACCACGTATAACGACGCAGAAAATAAAGAACTTAGTTTTTAATATTTAATTAATATAAAAAAATAAACAAAAATTTTAAATTTAATTACAATGTTCCATGAAATATTACATTGATTCATACTTCGACTAATGGCTGGCTATATATAGTTAAGGTGAAAATCAATCAAATTCTGATGTCACGTATATAATTTTTGACTTTTCAAAGTATTTTAATGAAATCAGGTAAATGTACGGAATTCCGTAAGGTTAAGGAATCTTTTTGCTTAATGAATTATTTTAGAGAGGTTAAAAGACATTTTGACATAAGATCTTTTTAAGAGCATTTGGACATGTATTTTTTTAATTACAAAATAGCAAATAGGGAGAAAAGTTGTTTTTTAAGAGAAAATTTGGTACATTTTCAAATTTACACAAATGTCTCTAATTCCGTGACAAAATGTGTTATTCCGAAAATTTACGTCTCTAATTCCGTTAAAAATCCAAACCATAAGTTCAAGGGTTCCTATTTTCATTTTTTAAGTAATGTGATGACATTTGATGCATTCTTTAATTTTTACAAAATTCATTTTAGTAACGAAACATAAAATAAGGTTTGAATGGTAATGTAATTTAGTGGATTCCATGGGATTTAAAAAATGTTTAATAGAATAAAAATTAAACCTTTTAGTGGAGGTAATTTAAACAGAACGCCACGATTCTTGATTTGTTCTGGAGGTCTTACTTTTCAAAGCACATCTATTTTGATGTCAGTGCCATGTTTTTGACCTCATAGCGCCGAGGAGTAACCAAAATGTAAGCGACTTTTCCCAGAAACTTTTCTTATTTATATTTTCTAAAACACAATCTCCTTTAAACAACAATCTCCTTTTTATTAAACCATTAAAAATTACTTCTTTGGTGTGTGTATTTTTTATTTTAGTGTAGTTTTTGATAATAACGGGATTTAAATTAGACTGAATGCGGTGCTCAAGCAATTGCAGTAGGCACAACTTCTTCTCGTTTTAAATGCTCTGCAATATTATTGATTCATAAGGCCACCTGGTTGTCCCCTGATCAAAAAACATGCAACCAAATTGATCACGTTTTGATTGACTGAAGGCACTCTTCCAGTGTACTAGATGTACGCACGATCCATGGTGCTAACATAGACTCGGATCATTATCTTGTCGCAGCTAAGGTCCGCACACGTCTGTGCGCAGCTAAGAATGCTTGCAATCCTACACTAAGAAAGCTAGACGTCGACAAGCTGCAGTCAAAACAGACGGCCGAAGCCTTCGCTACTCGACTCTCACTCCTGCTTCAAGAAAGCACTCCTCCGATCGACGATATATGCGGACAGTGGACGCACATATCCCACTCTATGCGTACGGCTGCCGAAGAGGTGATAGGCTATCACCACCCTCGTCGAAACCAGTGGCACGACCAGGAGTGTCGCGACGCCACTGCAGAGAAGGACGCCGCCTACAAAGCCACCCTGCAGTCGGTTGTAACGCGTGCTGTTATGGAGCGATACCGTGAGAAGAGGAGGGAAGAGAGACGCATTTTCAGGCGAAAAAAACGAGAGGCGGAAATGCGTGAGTGCGAGAAAATTGAGATGCATGGCGACAGGAATGAGACTCGAAAATTTTTCGAAAAAATAAGACGCCTGGCTGATGGTTTTAAGACCGGAGCCTCTTCCTGCAAGGATGAGAATGGGAATCTAGTGACAGATATCCAGAGTACACTGATGTTATGGAGGGAACACTTCTCTAGTCTTCTAAATGGCGACGTTGACAACAATCCCGCCAGTGGAGATGATATCCCGGAAACCCCAATTATGGATGACAGCGTTGAAGTTCCGCTGCCCGACTATAACGAGGTCTTAACAGCTATAGCTCGGCTTAAAAACAACAAAGCCGCAGGAGCCGATGGCCTACCGGCTGAGCTGTTTAAGACCGGTGGTGAAGCTCTGTTTAAATGCATTCACAGACTTTTATGCAGAATATGGTCGGAAGAATGCATTCCAGATGATTGGAACCTCAGTGTGCTTTGCCCAATCCACAAGAAAAGCGATCCCACCATTTGCGCCAACTAACGTGGGATTAGCCTTCTTAATATCGCATATAAGGTCCTGTCGAGCCTATTGTGTGAAAGACTGAAGCCCATCGTTAACCAACTGATTGGACCTTATCAGTGTGGTTTCAGACCTGGAAATTCCACCATCGACCAGATCTTCACGCTCCGTCAAATCTTGGAAAAGACCCTCGAAAAACAAATCGACACACACCATCTCTTTGTCGATTTCAAAGCCGCCTTCGACAGTCCAATAAGGAGTCACCTCTACTCCATCATGTCTGAATTTGGTATTCCTGCGAAGCTAATACGTCTTTGCAGGATGACACTGAACAACACCAGCAGTGCAGTGAAAATTGGGAAGGACCTCTCCCTTCCTTTCGATACCAAGCGAGGTTTCAGACAAGGTGATTCCTTATCGTGCGACTTTTTTAATATAGTCATGGAGAAGATCATCCGAGCTGCTGACCTGAGACGCAGCGGCACAATTTTCTATAAAAGTGTTATGCTGCTGGCGTATGCTGATGATATTGACATCATTGGGCAAAATACGCGCGAAGTCAGTGCAGCATTCTCCAGGCTAGAAAAAGAGTCGAGTCGAATGGGTCTTGCAGTGAACGCAGATAAGACGAAGTATCTTGTGTCAACAAACAAACAGTCCCAGCGTCTTGGAAACCACGTCACTGTTGACAACACCTCCTTTGAGGTAGTGAAGGACTTTGTTTACCTGGGATCCAGCATTAACTCCTCTAACGATATCAGTATTGAGATTAAACGAAGGATAACTCTTGCCAACATTCGAGAGAAAAATCCTTCGCAAGATCTATGGTCCAATCTGCGTCAATGGCGAGTACCGAATACGATGTAACCACGAACTGTATGAGCTATATGCCGACATCGATATAGTCAAGCGTATTAAAATAGAGCGGCTTCGCTGGCTAGGTCATGTCGAGAGAATGAACGACGAAGCTCCAGCGAAAAAGATTTGGATTCGGTACCCAGCGGTGGCCAACGCAGACGAGAAAGACCGCATCTCCGTTGGAAAGACCAGGCATTGAATAACCTGACAACGCTTGGAATTTCCAACTGGCGCCAGCAAGCGCACGACAAAAGAGGCTGGCGCAAATTCTTAGACCAGGCCAAAACCGACCAACGGTTGTAAGCGCCATCTAAGTAAGTAAGTAAGTAATATTATTGATAAGCAGATTTTGCAAATATCTTTTCTACGAAACTTTAAAGGAGTGGAAGACGGCAATAGCTTTTGGTTGAATAAAATGAAAAAGTCCGTATTCAGAATTCACTAAGATAGCGACAAATGATAAGAATGCCCCCTTATGAAGAGCGACATTTAAAAAAAAATTGATTTTTAGTGACAGGAAACCCTATTTTTGTCAAGTTATAGACCCGTTCTACAATTAATGCTTCCACAGTTTATAAAAGTACGGTGGTCCATCAACATTTATTTCTTTGATGTAGTTATTTCTCAATTTATTGACATATATTTGATACCTTATAACCATTCTTACAGAATTAAGTGCTGAATCTAGCTCTTTACTTAATTTAGTGATAAAAGAATCACTTATGGTCAATGAGGTAAAAAGATGTTAACATTATTGACAATGATGCCTTAACTCAAGCTATCTTAAAAAACTGACATGTTTTTCGAAAACAGCACTCAATATTCGTCTGCAATAAATTTTTATTTCTTCTGAATTGTCATATTTATTCCCCTTATTAATTCTTTTTCAAAAAAGGCTTTGACCTTAAGAAATGCAACGCAATTAGAAACCTTATGCCTCTAATGCCGTCATATATAACGGAATTAGGTAACGTTGAAGAAATTTTGAACTTTATTCCGTAAACGATTTTTCGGCATTCATTATTGTTACAAAACAGAAATTTAAAATTCAATACAAGAAATAAAATATTTTGTACGATAAAAACTAGCAAATTGACTTGATTTTGTTTGCAAGTTTTCAAATAGACAACAAATATTTTTACTTCCAATAACATCCTTTTTAATAAATTTAAAGGAAATCAATGAATTACAAATACACATATTAAGAATTTGGAAAGTAGTTTTATGTCACGTAATTAGCTCAAAATGTTTTTGAAGGATAAATAAAGTTAACAAAACTTAATAATAATAAGAAGTATTAATTATGAATATGTAATTTAGCAATTTAAAATGCAATAACTTTTCTTAAATCCGTTACTATCACGTCATTAGGTTCATTCAAAAAGTTGTTTGTCCTCTCAATTACGTAAATCACTAAAATAACTGCTATTTTTTAATACCTACTTTATTAAATCAACAAACACTATTAAAACTCAAAATAAATTTTACAAAACTTCTGTAAATTTTCAAATTATAAGCTTAAGAAAACATACTCTAATAATTTAGCCTATTTTGATTAGAGTAGCAGAACAAAGTGCGCATGCGGCGAAGTGTGTCGACTAACTCGGAAACTGTGAATGATCTAACGATATCTCGAAAATGAGTGTGATGCAAATGTGGGAAGGACACGTTTCTAGAGACAGTGGATTAAAAAAATTGTTTGATTTTTACCATGGCATCTTATTTTCCGGCATTAAAAAATAAATAAAAAATTTACGGGATAAGGTTCACTTACGGAATTCCGTACATTTGCCTTATTCAATAAAAATATTTTATTTTATGTATTTTTGTAGGTTCAAACAATCTTCAACTCAAAACATCTGATTATGACAGTAACGACAGTATGGACCAACTCAAAATTGACGACACAATAAACGAATTTGGCGACTTTGAGGATACAATTATCGACATTCTTCTCGATTGACGACACCATTGTGTTAATAATTAAAAACAACGCGTCTTGGGAAAACACTGGTTAGACAAGAACACTTGAAGATATTGAATTATAGATTTGTATAGTTTTAAAGAAATATTTAATGTACAATTTTTTTATGACATCATTTGTTCTTCATATAAAAATTCATGAAGTATCAAGAAAAAATGTATAAAAATGTGATAAAATAATAAAAAACAATTCCTGTTAAAGTGCACACATAAAATTTGATGCCAAGGGTTGTGTATTTTCAAAAAAATTTTTGATTTTTAATAAGTAAACAATAAATTTAACATTTTTAACAATTTGAAAAAATTGCTTATTTTTAACAAATTTAAAATTGCGAGCACCTTGCTAGCAATCCCTGAAAAAGTTACTAAAAAATCGCCTTCAACTTAAGTTCTAGGACCATATATGGTACATTCCTCTGTTAATGTTGAGTCTAAGAAGTCAAGTCAAGACAATTTCGGTTTTCCAATCACGAAAAACTCCCGGAGGCCCTTAAGACCCACAAATTTTAAGTCAATTGCCAGATTCATTAAAATTACAATAAATTTTCATTTCTATTTACAAAATATTTTTTCAAAAAGTGGCTTTAAACAATAAAATTAAATAGGTACTAGAGTTCTAAAACAACGTGATCCTAAAGAGTCGTTCATAAACTACGTGACTGATTTTCAACTTTTTTTACCTCCGTTACGCTTTGTATTTCAAAACCCCTGCCCTTCCCTATTAAGTAAGGTTGCCGAGTAAGACAGGCAATGTAAACAAGCGAGATAGATAACTATTTGCATCTCGTTTTTTCACACAGATTTCAGCCTGCCTGCCTGTCTGAATCGCGTTCACTATAACCGTATCCTAACGTAGTACACTCAACTCTCTTTTTGCACGGTAGATTCGTTTCTGAGTAAATTGTGTAAAAAAAAATTCGTGTAAAAGAAAGATATAATGTACAGGGTCGTTCGGTATATCGAAAAGTTCATTAAATCGGTAACAAATTTTTCATGTTTTTTATCATAGGAAAAAGTTAATTCATTCGCCAAACATATTATAACACTTACATTAGCTTATACGAACATAAGTTTACATGAAAAGAATAACAATACATATGAATTTATGTCATGAAAAATACAAAATCGAACGAAACATGCTTAAAAATGCAAAATGTTCGTTAAATAGAATACTTACATTTTCAAATGTTCGTCATATAGAGTTACCAATGCATTTGAAACAGTGGTTCGTTGTATTGGAAGTTCGTTAAATCTGGATTAATACTGGAGTACCACTGTATATCTTTAAAAATATTTCATATCAAAACTTTGTAAGCCAAAAACTTCATACAACAATACCTTATTCAATGGTTGAAAAAAACTATGAACAATGCAAATTATTGCGTCCTATGAGCTACACATTTCAACCCAAAATATTTTACTAACCCTGCAGAAAAGTGGACCAGATTTAGAATAGTTCTGTACTAGTTCCAAAAAGGGCTAGTACTGGTCCCACTTCAATACCCTTTTGCATTGAACGAACTGACGCTTTTTACGGGTTGATGTCATAGGAAATGACAATTGTCCCCATAAACATTCGTTTTTCTCTATATCTGAACTAGTTCCATTATGAATAGTTCTAAACTGGTCCGTTTTGGTACAGTCCAGAAGTGGTCATTAGTAAGCCCTATTATTCGCCTTATTCAGAACACGGGTATGTACAATATAACTAATTAAATTTTTGTATAAAGTTTTACCTGTTTATTACCATTTACCATTTTCATCGAAAATGTTTGCGAAAGTTAAAATAAGTTCGGAATCTAAATGAAAAAAATGAGCCTGCCTGCTGACAGGAAAAACTAAGAATATAAAAATTAATTCAAACTGTTCTATTCTGAGCGTCTTTTGGACTAGTTCGCAACTAACTCCACTTTCACTAGAAATAAACTAGTTGGTTTTTCCAATTGTCTCCAAAATAACTGCTGGGAAACAACAAAATCCTGGGTTCGAGTAGAAAATACAACGGGAGAAATATACTATAGAAATTACTAACCAATTTGTAACTTGTTTCTGTTAATCCTGCAAAACCTAAAAAATAAGCAAATTTTAGATAAACAGTTTTATTTCAAAATCGTGCAAAAAAAGACCGTGTAAAAACAGAGTTGAGAGTACATAAACCTAAGGCCCCTGTTTGATTATTGCTATTCACTTCAATTTGCATGATTAAAAATCATGTGAGCGATGCCAGCTTTAAACTTTTTTTCAGCATTACAATGCTGCCCGTACTGTACACGATTATATTCAGCAAAGGTTGTTGCATGCGCTCACTTTTTTGTACTAACCAAGTTTTTTTTACTAACAAGTAAGAGATGGCGCTAAAAGCACTTAGGAGTTAGTATGAATAGCAAACAAGGTGTGCTACCAAATGAGAAATACTATTATTGGTTTGTGTTCACGGTAGGAAACAGTTAGAAGCTGTAAACATTTTTTGTTTTATATGTTAACATTTCTTTAAAAAAATGTTAAAAAATCTATTACCTTCAAACCTTCTATCCAGTTCTTTGTTGGAAAGTACAGCAATTTGCAGCCAACGCACTAATATTTTACGCAGCCTATTACTCAAAGGTTTGTGTACCTACTTATATATACTTAAGAAGATATTTTTGTTATGCACCAATAATTTGGGTTGAAAGTATTTTAGGGTGTCATCCTTGAGTATATACCAGAGAACTGCAATGAGTATCCCACAGAAATCGGATACTTAAATCAGTGTTGCCGTTTTGGTCAAATTAGACCAAAACTGGTTGTTTTGTTTTTAAAAAATAGCTTTTGGTTGTTTGGTTGGTTGGATGCGATTTTCCATTATTATTGGTTGCTTGGAAAGTAAAACATTATTTTTCAAAATATTATTGATCATACTGTCTTGCAAAAAAACATAAATAACAACTCTGCCTTTGCATAAAAACTTTGCGAAACAGAAGAAGGCGAGCATACATATATAATATTAGCGCGGTTCTTTCTAGAAATTTTAAAATTCACATCCAGCTGGATAGATCACGGACAAGTAAAATATTTCGTCATATTTTTACCATGTTTTCATTTTTTGTGCATGTCAGATTTCTTTTAAAAGGCCCAAAAGCAAGAGAAGCAAATGCCGAAACTAATAATAATGCAACTTTGACGTCTACTTTGACTTTGATATGGTCTGCCAAACGAGTTCTCAACAAATAATGTATAATAATATACCTAAAATATGAAATATGTATGTATTTGAATTTTTTTTTCAGTATGGGCCGAAAAAAGCTGAGTTTTGAGCGGAATTCCAAAAATTGGCGATCATTTCAATCCACCGTAAACTCAATTCTGCCGACGCATCTCTGTGTGAACAGCTGCATTTAAACTCAAACGAAACGCAAACTAAACTCTGTGTAGACATGGCATAAGGCAGAAACACATAGAAGGCATGCATGCTTCGAGACTTTTGAGGCATGCTTTTTAAAACACATAGCATGTGTCGCATGAAATAAGAAGAAAAATGCCAAAAAGTTTCTCACTTGCAACCTATCCTGGAGGACACGATTAATATTGACGAGCAATTGAGAGCAAATTTCGAATTTACTCTTTAAAAGTTTATAAGGAATTGAAATTATTAGGCGAAGAACTGCGCTCGTGAGTGAGATAAGTAAATAGGTACACGCCGGTACATTTCGATCTTCGTTATAACTCCGACCCAAAATTGTCGAAGCCGAAGTCGGAGTCGGAGGTGTAAGATCTATCGGAAGTTCCGACCTTTGGGAACTGAAATCGAAGCTCCGTTTCATCCCTAATATGCATATTCTCAATGGTGTCATCCAATATATTTCCGGTAAAAAATTTAAAAAACATTATGAATAGCATGAATTGGACACTTCAGTTTTACTCTAGGGCTTTGAAATAACTTTTTAAAATCAATTGCAATGTTTTTGTACACAGTTGATCGAAAAATGAGCATACAAGTTTTAAGCAAACCCCGTAGTTTTGACCCTATCTCAGCATAGAAAAATGACTTTTTATTGGATATATATTCTGAGTCCAAACAAGCTTGGAATAAGCTTTAAACAATCTTACAAACGTAAGCCTCAAGCTTGGATAACGCTTTCATTTACTATTGTAGAACGCTTACATGTAATTGTAGGATAAACGAAAGTGAACCCTTGGAATAATATTCCTTACTTCAAGCTTAATCCAAGTGTTGTTTTTACAATTGGATATAAGTGTCTTAATAAGCTTTTTCCAAGTGTGCTACATTCAACAAATCAATTAGCACTCGCGAAAAATTTTTAGTCCGTGGCTCAGTTGGTAAGCCACTGGTTATTTGATTTGTTGTGATTTGGACATCCAAGGTTCAATTCCCAACCGGAACATTTTTATTTTTATTTATTTTTTATTTTCGTTTGTTAAAATTGAAGCATATATTCATATGAAAAATTGCATGCCTTCAAAAATTTTTTGTGTTTGCTACCCCAGGGATCGAACGCGCAAACCACCGCATATGAGTCGGACACTCTAACAGCTTGCCGTAAGCCTTATGGCTGCTAAGCGAACAAAATGAAAATAAAATACATTTATGTCTGTATGTATGAGAGCATCACAACTTTGAACAGTTGTTAAACTATTGCCGTTGTCAGCGTTTTCTAAGTATGATTGCAAAACAATTACTTGATGCAAGACTTTCCAAGTACATCACTTGTACATCACTTGCGTTTTGTGTTTTTCGCAATAGTTATACAAAGCAACTTGGAAATTTATTACCTGGGCAAGTGTTTTTCAAGCGTGCTTGGATAAGGCTTGCTTTTTGTATTGCATGTAAGCTTAATACAAGCACTATTTCTAAATGGCTTATTGGTAGGGATCGCTCATATATTTCTGATATAAAATCTAAAATTTTTGAACGGCTTGAGCTGAAAATCATTCTTCTCTTTATTTCTTAAAATTTATTGCTTAAAATTAATTATTAATAAATGCTGGGGCTACTTAAAGTGTGGTTCGAAACATTATTTCAAATTTTTTGATATGATCTTGTATGTGCTTTTTTCAGTTTAGTTAAAAGACGGCATTTATACTTCTTGTAAATTTTATGAAATTTGAATGAAAAACAAAAATCCGAACAAAAATACCAGTCTTGCTTAGGACATGCAAATATGTAACTATTTTGTTTCTTATGAATTTTTAGCCTCGTCATACTTATCTTTAAAGAACTTTCTTTGTCTTTTTTTTGCATTTTTCAATTTTAAGATCTTTGATGTCGTCTACATCAGGGATGCCCAGCGCCTAACTCTTTCCACTCTTTGCACTCTTTACAACAACTTCGATGTTTTCATGATTGTTGTAATTCGACGAATTCAGTTTGAAGTAAAATCATTGCTTCTTATTGCTTTGTTGTTTTTTTAAGACCATGACGATATCTTATTCAGACCATGACGATCAAATCTTAACAGCATTTGAATGTTGTTGTTTTTGTGTGTTCAACAGCTTAACTTGTGCGCTTGAACGCGGTCAGCATTCGTGTTGTTGTTTGTATGTCCTTTTGTTATTTTGCTTGGGTGCTGCCAGCATTCGTGTTGTTGTTTTTAACATGCTGCACTCTTTCCACTCTTTACAACAACTTCGATATTGCAATGATTGTTGTAATTCGCCGAATTAAGTTTTTAGCTTCATATTACTTTATTGTTGTATTTGCGCACATTGAAGGATTCGTGTTGTTGTTTTGTGTGTTCAATATATATGAACTTTTGCGCTGGCGCAGAAGTAGGTTTTATGCGCGTTGTTGTTTTTATGTGTTTTTAGTTAGAAAAATTATTTTGCCACGAATCCAAAGATTTGTTGTTGTTGTTGTCTTTTTGTTGTAATTGTTGTAGCACTCTTCAAATAATTTTTCTGGGCATCACTGGTCTACATTATCTTCAGTCACACTTTTGTTTTTTTTTTATTTTTTTTTGTGGCAGTGACGATATTAATGGGTCCGATAGATAGTTAGCAGAGTCATTAAGTCAGTGTTTGTAATTCTTGTTGACCTTCTTGAGCTTACTTGGTTAGGAGAAATTTTATGCAGAATTGGAGTTAATATAACCAGAACTCATAGAATTCTTTGCATTTCGATAACAATGCAAATATCTCTTCTTTATTTTTTTTCATTTGTACTTAGATTTTCAAATTTTATACTATTTTGCTTAAAATCTTGAAATTTTATTTCATATGCAATCTTCCATAACACGAATTATTGGATAGTAAAAAAATGACATCTAATAAATTTGGGAGTTTAAGAAAAAATAAAAAAACTTTAAAAATTCGATCATAAATTTTTTCCCATTTTACTTAACAATTTTTGAACAAATTTTAGGGCAAAATTGCGTTCGTGCGTTCGTGTAAGTATTCGTGTTACTGTTGTTGTGAACTCTGGTTTTTGGTGAAGTTCCTGCTATCTTTTTTTTTGCAATTTATAAATTCTACATCGGTTAAATTTTAGTGAATATATGACACTCACAATTTCTTAAGTGGACATGTTACGTGTTACCAATTATGTTTACAATCTTTTTCCTTTTAGCCTATAACTTAAGTTTCATACTCCAAGTGTAAATTGTCGTAACAGCTGGTAGTTTTGTCATAGAAGTTTCTAAATTAATTAAATTAAAGTACTAAATTTTCTCCAAAACGTATTGATCTTTTGCTTTAATATTCAAATTGAACCCAAAAAAGACTATTGGTAAAAATTATCCGGGGTAGAGATAGATCTGAAGCTTCATTTGAAAAATTGCTTAAAATTATTGCTTTATAAAACAAATCTCAGTAAATAATAAAAACTTTTATTTAAGAAATATTTTAAATGTTTCCCAGTTTGTAGGATTTTTCGTTTTCCACTCTTCCATTGAAAAACTCTGCCCTTTAAAATAATCATTCACACACATTTGTTCGAATTTTTATTGTTTTGTATTTATTTTATTTCTTAAAAGAATTCATCTTAGGAATTTACATAATAAATCTACATGAATAAACCTCATGAAATAAATGTGAATACCGTATACAGTACAGTTACAAATAGCATGTTACAATAATTCGTTACAGCTGCAGATACAAGCTATGCGATCTCGATACATTTTGTTTCGTTTAAACTGTTGTAAGTAAGTAGTTGTGAAAAGATTTTAACATTTCTTTTTTGCAATTCAATATAAAATCAAATGCTTTGTGTGCCAATTATTTTTTATTTAAGTGTGTGTGTTTCTATTGTTATTGTTTTGATTGTTTTTGTGTATTTGTTTTTTCTTAAAAATTAATAAAAATTTTTGAAAATTTGTTACATAGTCGAAATGGCACGCATTGGCATTCTTAATTACAATAATAAAAAACCATCATACATAATTACAGATACATATATATTTTTTTTTTTATAGTTACGCATACTTTTTACATTTAACTAATAATTAAATTACAAAATTAGGATACATTTCTAACATATACATATGTATGTACGCGACGGGCAGTAAAATAGTGCGTAAATTACTGTTATTTCGCAAATATTTTCATTTGAAATAAAAACAATTTGGAATATACGAACAAAAGACGATCTATGTAGAAAAAAAGCGATTTACGATTACAAGTATTTAATATAATGTTGGATTTTTTTTATAATTTTATTAATTTTATTTAACATTTAGCTTAGTTTTTTGTTCATTTTTTAGATCTTAAAATAGATTATCACAGTTGGAACTTAAGTTGCTAAAGAGGCTTAATTGTTATACTTACGTCTAAAGTTGAAGACTTTTTCGAATTGATTTGTGTTTTTTTTTTTGTGTGAATTTTTTTTTCTTACGATATGCCAACAATTGCGGAAGAAGTTAAAAAATGCACTAAGATGTCCTTAATGACCGGCTTAACATAAGTACTAAATACATTTTTACACACAAAGAGTAAGTCTAGGTAGAGCATAAAATAATTTACAGCGATCAAAGGCACTTGGAAGCAATCGAACTCGTACACAACAACATTAATATTAACTAGTTTTTACATGCATTGGTGTGGGTGCGCTGTTGGACAACGGACACCAAGCAGGCACTTGGGTACTTGATTGAGATTGAATTGGATGGCAACTCCTATTCCTACTTCTATACCTCTTTTCTATTTTCTCTGGCAAGTTCGTTGGGTAGAGCAACTGGGCGTGGCAGTAGTTCATACGCGAGTCTCACTGCGATGCAGAGGCTGCAGCTCACGCTGCGTATCGTTATAGTACTCGTGATCTGAGCTTGTTGGCTCTGATCCAGCAACATTGACATCGCTGGTTGTTGGATTGATACCATTACGACCAACCATCACTGGTATTCCAATCGTTTGTGTAGGAATCGGAGCATCTCCACAGCTAAGTGTCTGTGCGTTGAGCAGGTATTCCGGGTTGTCTACACTGGCGGGCACACCGATTAAGTCCATGTAGCCACCAGGTCCAGTTGCAAGCCCATTGTTGTTGTTGTTATTGTTATTGAGGTTGGCCTGACTCGCAGACTGGCAAGTGGGCATTAAATAGTCGTCCTCATCGACGGGCAGATCAAGTCGCAATGTTCCGACACCCACTTCACGTGCATTGGAGTCGGTCTCATCATCGCCACCAGATGAATTTTTATTCATAGGATCTTTGCAGTAACGATTAAGTTTTGGCATTTCGTCTGTAGCCTCTTGATGACTAGGACCAGGCGCTGCCTTTGGCTGCAAATAGTCTTCGGCCTCTACAATAGTCTCGGGACCATCGAAAGTAGGTGCAAGTTTACGTATCAGATCTTTTTCATCTTGACTCGTGTACGATGGCAGGCGTGTGAACTTATCACCGGGAATGGCCAGGTAACGACCGGGATCACGTGCAAACTCTGCGAAAACATTGACGAGCTGCTTGAAAGAAGGACGCATTTCGGCGTCTAAATGCCAACAGGATAGCAGCGTGCAGTAGATGTCCAGAGAACAAATTTCTGGTTGTTCCAGTTTGAGACCAACCTCAATGAGATCGGGAATGTCTTTGGCGGGTATGTTTTCGTGTGGCCTTTGTCCGAAGGTCAATAATTCCCAGATAGTCACACCAAACGCCCAAACATCAGACTTACTGGTGAATACACGATGCCGAATGCACTCCAGAGCCAGCCATTTGATGGGCATTTTACCGCCCGCAGCCTTGTATTCATTCGAGTCATTGCTGAGTAACTTGGCCAGACCGAAGTCGGTGATCTTGATACATGAGGGCGTTTGAACGAGGACATTTCTAGCAGCTAAGTCACGATGAACCAAGCGTTTCTCCTCCAAATATGACATACCCTTGGCAATTTGAGTTGACCAATTGAGTAAAGCTTTTGAGCCAATCTTATCGCGGTTATTGCGAACATAGTCGAGCAGACAACCCAACGGCATCAGCTGTGTTATCAACATCATCTGTGAAGTCATGCATACAGCCAAGAGCTTCAGCAAGTTGGGATGCTCCACAGATGCCATAATGTAGGCTTCACGCAGAAATTCTTCACTAGACTCGGCACCAGATGCTTTCAGCAGTTCTTTAATGGCAACTGGTATTTTCACATTTTCGCCTTCTGGCACCCAAACGCCTTTGAATACACGTCCAAAGGCACCCATGCCTAGCACTCCACCTTTACGCAACTCCGCATCCTTAACAATGCGTAACTTTGAAAGATTGGCGCCAATGTTTGAAGGTCTGAGTGGCTCCGAGTCTTCACAGCCAGACAGTACCATGGTCATCTTTACAGCTTCATTCTTGGCTTTGGTCTTCTGGCGGCACACGTAGGTGACCACACTGAGCACGCATAGAACCAGAACAAGTGTGACAAAGGCTATGATGAGAAAGATGTAGTTGTCAACGCTGGCAATTAGCTTGGAACCGTCGGGTGATTTGGCCGAACAGTAGGTGCCAACATGCAATGGTGAGTAAATGACATGCGAGTAGTTGGTGGGACACTTCGAAGTGCAGTTGAAGGAAGTTGAATTGTCGTAGGGATCACCTTCACCAAATACTTTGAAACTGCGACATGCAATACAATCCTCCGTGCTGGGACCAATGCAGCCCTTGCATTCGGGATGACACTCGAAGCACTCGCGTTTTGCCTCGTCCGCATAATGATCCGGTGGGCACTCGTCTTCGCACTGCTCACCACGCTTATAACCAGCGCATTTTGTGCAAACCTGTTCGTGGAATCCATAACCACTGCAAAGTTCGCAGCGAGGATGACATTTTCGACAGATTGCTTTGCCAGCGAGTGGCTTCAAGTGACCTTGTTCCTGAGGGTTAACATATTCCCAATAGTAACCATCCGGACATTTATCATTCTTCATTAGACAGCGTTCTACACTGGCGTCGTTGTTAATAATGGCCAGGCTGCAGGTCTTGCAACCACCGGGTCCAATAGTGTTCTTTGGGCCAGTGCAACCCTCGCAGGTTTCGTGGCAGGGACGGCAAGTGCCATAGTCGGAATATTTTTTGTCGGGACAGACGGTGACACAACGTTGTTCGTCGCGCACATGAACACATTCATCACAATGATCCGCGCCGGGGCCAGAGCAGGTGCGACATTCAGGATGACATTCCTTGCAAGTCTTCGCGTCGAATTGGTAGGCACTAAAAGCACAGAGAGAGTTATAAATTAATAGAATTCAGCATTTCAGTTAAGACGCAGCCACACATACTTCGTTATATTGCGACAGTCGGCGATGCAGGTGCCATTGAATCCAAAATTCTTGCACTCCAAGCACTGATCAGAGCCAGAACCCCAACAGCCCGATTCGTTGCACTGATTTGAGCAAACCATGCCATCTTTTTCTGCAAAAAAAAAAGAAAACATCAAGTTAAAAAACGTCTTAAATAGCACTCATTTCAAAAAAACTTACTGCAGTCGGTATCATTTCTATTCTTCGCTATCACCACGCCATGATCCAGTGACTTTTGAATTTTTTGCCAGTCGATGCCGCCTACGTAACAAATCTTCTCGTTCTGCTGTATAACTACAGAGCCTGAGTTAATGCGTCTTAGGCTATGCAGTTCCAGACTTTCTAGCGACGACTTTACTATCGACAGCGAGGCAAAGTAGCTTTCCATTAGCTGACGCCCATGTATAATCTCCAAATTGCGGAAATAAGATAGATTTTTAAAGGCTGGATGTGCTCCTTCTATATCCAGGTAACCGGTAATTTCTTTTACTGTGGAGAACACTTCTAGACGATCTGGATGCATGGCAATGTAACGCGGTCCCAAGGAGTAATTCTTATAAATATCCTGATAGCCAGAGAATGTTTGATCCAGCACACGTATAGAACCCTCAATAACGGTACAACCCTTATAGGTATCAATGTTGCCTGAGTGTAACACAGCTATGCCGGCACAAGTTTTCGGACAGGGTCCATTACAGGGCACACATTCACCTTCTCTGGCCATTTTGTCGGCAGGACAACTACGCACACAAGCACCGTTATCCTTGAGCAAATGTTCAGGGCACTCTTTCACACAAGTTGCTCCATAGGCATACTTGCCCTCTGGGTTTGACTCCCACAGATAGTTGGTTGGATTATACTTTTGCATAGGTGGACATTCTTCCTTGCAGACACCATCGTCGTAGAAGTTCTTGCAAGCGATGCACTCTTTCTGCGTAGGACCCGTACAACCACCAGCGCAAAACAAGTGACAACATTCACGTGGGCGTGGTCCAAAACAACGTCCTTGCGCACACTGTGGCGAACAGTTGATTTTGCTAAACTTTTGACAGTTACCCGGACCTTCACCCCAACAGCCTAGCTCACAGGACTCATGACATTTAGGGCATTCGCGCTCAGCAGTGGTAAAGTTGTAGACATAATTGTATTTGTCCGTTGGTCCTAAAGATGAAACAATATCGGAAGATGTTAGTTGATACTTGGAGCGGTAGTTAAGCTGCAACTCACCGGAAATTATTTCCCACCAATTAATGGTCTTTATATGGCACAAATTGAAATTGTTAAAGAAACCAACGGAACCTTGCAGTATGTCTCGTAAGGCTGGCATTTCCAGAGTGAACATCTTGGAGTAGGTGGCAAATAAGGCGAACGGTTCGTCTTGCACATTAAGATTAAATAAAGTGCGACCACGTATTATTTGAAGCCTTAAATAAGTCAGGAAAAACAAAATATTACAAACAGCACTTTATAGAGGTCTCGAACGTTTCACACATACCTTGGAAATACCACATTTCGAATGTCCACATGGCTGATGAGTATGTAGCCCGTTACCTCGCGTATATTGTCCAGGAAACTTAAGTCCAAGTGTGGATCCTGCAGCCAGGTCAGCTCTAGATTGCCATCTACATAAGTGCAGTTGTTGTACCGATCACGTAAGTTGCGGTAATGATGTTCGCGATTTGAGGGTACCGATAGACGAGATTTGGTGCCAATGCAAACTGAAAGTAGTAAAAAAAAGTACATCGTTTAGAGAGAAATATAGAAAATAACGGTGTTTAAAATTTAAATATTAAATCATGCCAGCATGTTTGACTCATAGTCAATATCAGCTGGTGCTAGAGTAGAATCTTCCTAATTTGGCCAAATGTTAGGTTTTGCTGCTAGTTTACTCTGTTGTGGCGTTACTCTCCACAGAAGAATTGACCATATTTGGTCTCGTTGTAGTTTTATAGTTTTACAATAGTTAGAAAAAAAAAAATACACAGACAACAAAAAATAGTACTTAAAAAAGACAACAGCTGTTGGCAAAAACAACATAGTTAAAAATAGAAAAACGTCTAAAGAACTTGCTGAGCAGAGAAACGTCGTTTGTAACTAAATAATACCTAATAATAATAATAATAATAATGCTTGAAGTGAAAAATGTATGTGTTGTTCAGGTGAAGCTGTATAGAGTAGCTAAAGCTGAGCTCAGAGCAGTAGCATTTAGCCTGAATGCGTCACTAACACGCTCCGTTTGCTGAGCATTAAAGCTGGCAGCACGTTAAGCTAATTCAACTTAAATTAAATGCTTCAAAGTAACCGTACGCTGCCAGCTGCGAGTGTGTGTGTGTGTGTAAGTGTTTGTGTTCGTATGCAAATATGTAAATAGTTTCTTGTAATTGAGTTTTTTTTTCTACTTATTTTTTGCTCACATTTGCAATTCTGCGAATTGGTTTCTCTACTTTTTTGTCTGGCATTCGAAGTAAATCGATCAGACGCCTGTCATTTTGACACCGTTTGTCGTAATAACCAAGAGCTGCACCTCTCTGGTCAATATTTGCTACGTTAAACGAGTTAAAAGAGGTGAAAAAGTTAAAAAAAGAAACAAACTTATAGATATTAAAGCAACATAAATAATTTAACAGCAATGAAGAAAATCGAGTTTGTTGCTTAAGTCTTTCGTTTAGCAGCGTGCTGCCATGAACCAAGCACGATTTGTTTGGTGTGTCAGGATGTCGAATTCTTTGCTGTTTATTTCATTTGAAAAAAAAAAAAAATATTTATGTAAAATAATAAGTTGGAATTATTTTTTTTCTGACGATTTATTTTAATGTTTCCACTTGTTTAACCTTAAGCAATAAAAAAAAACTTATTGTAATGATTTATGAATGTTTTCTTTTTTTTTTTTTACTTAATGAAAGTCACGAGTTAAATTGAGGGAATTTTTAAAAACTTATTAATTGATACGAGTACGCGGAATTTTTAAAACTTAAGCAGAAATATTTCCGCACAACTATTACTGTTGATTTGGAGACATGAAACTTGTTTTGGAACTGTTTATATGACGTAAACAAAAAACATAATTAAAAACTTTTCAACT
This sequence comes from Tetanocera ferruginea, assembly GCA_958299015.1. Taxonomy (NCBI): domain Eukaryota; kingdom Metazoa; phylum Arthropoda; class Insecta; order Diptera; family Sciomyzidae; genus Tetanocera; species Tetanocera ferruginea. Next base: position 1,840,456 of record OY282640.1, on the reverse strand, counting down.
GTTTCTTCACATCTTTTTAAAATTTTTCAATGAAAATTGTTATTGTGATAAAGGAACTTTTCTGAAGGAGAGGCTGACGTAGTTTTTCTTAACATTCAACTATTTTTACGTTATAGCTCTAACATCAAACTATGAAGTCTGTAAATCCTTGTTTGTAAATCTCCTTTAATTAGAAAGTTAAAGGTATAATAAAGGTCAAAAGATGCAGCAATGGTCTGTATCAGAAATCGAAACTAAGGCTTTATGCGTTGGAAACAAGCGTGCTATCAATTACATCAGCCCTAAAACTATTAACAACAATAGAAATCAAAATTGATTTTTAGATTGATAACACTGTTGTAGTTTTTGACACGAAATTTTTGGTTCTGCGATAAGACCAACCTTTTCGGATTTGGGTGTGTCCCCCGAGCACAACTGTGTCCTTGGTTAAGTTAAATTGGAGCAAATTTTTAAGAAAACGGTGTTTTTCCAAATGGTCTATTTTGAGCTATTCTAATCCTTTTGCCACGTCTATTTATAAAGATATTTGGCATACTAGTTGCACGGTCTTACCAACGAATGAAGAAAACATTTTCTCAACATTTTGAGCCAATCTAACTAAACCAAGGACGCAGTTGTACTCAGGGGACTTTTCCAAATCCGAAAAAGTTGGTCTTATCGCTAAACCAAAATTGAACTACAACAGTGTTATGACTACTTTATATTAAGGCGCCTCACGCTCCATAGAAAGAAAAAAAAAAGTTGTTAGGCATAGTTGCTTTAAATAATGCTTGTTTTATGTTATGGAGATTTCACAAATATTTCGACTCTAGCTATAGCCATCCGTGAGCTGGAATGATTTGAAGTAACCTCTTGAAATCTAGTTGTTTGCTAAAATATTGGCGGATGTAGTACTGTGGTACTGTTTTATTAATAGAACAGTCATATTTTGATGTTTGATGAAATGAATATCAATTCTTTATTTCTTGTTTTGTGTTGATTTGTCATAACACTGTGGTCGTATCAAAATCCATCGAGAGTTGTACACGGCTCGAATTCACAGAATCCAGTGATGCAAACTATTTTTAAAAATAAGGTCTTGTTATCAAAATGTTTAGAATTTTGATTCCTTTATTTAATTAAGACTTATGGATCAACATCATGTCATAAAAAACACGCCAAATTTAAGTTATTTTAAATACTTCCTTCTATTCAGTTGATATAAGGATGATATCTCATATTTTTAGGAAGAAACAAATCTTGGAGTTACAAAGTCTTCGCCATTACCTCAAAAAGCTTGCTGTTAGTACCATTGGACTCAGAGTACTAGAATTATGTTTACTCAGGCGGATCACCAAAAATGAATATTATAAGAAAGACACCCTAGAATGAAAGCTTTCATCGAAAGGGTTTCAGCACTATACAATTTTATTTTGGGTGTCCCGAAAAACAGCCAAAATGGTTTTTTAGTTATAACATTAGTATTTTTAGTCCAATCATGGAGCATATCGTTGAATAGGTCTGAAAGACTACTAAATCGTGTTCTTTGGTGTCGTTGGCGTCAGATGTCATTTTCAAATAGATATTTTACAATTTTTTTTTTATTTATTTTAAATTGAAATCATTCGCTGCCTAGAGACCACTCCATGATCGGACTTAAAATACTAATGTTATAACTTAAAGACTATTTTGGGTGTATTTCGGTGTTTCGGTGCTGAAACACTTTCCATGTAAGCTTTCATTCTAGGGGGTGTATTTTTATATGAATTTTTTCGCCATATAATGCGACCCACTCTAATGTTAACCCATCCGGTGCTCTTTATAATCAATATAAAACTCGATTCGGAGATTATTGAATTTTGTGTTGGTAGTTATTGTTTTAGCTTTTGAAATATCTTAGCTCAACTGTACAAAATCTGAAACTTAAGCGTGCCATCATCCTCCAAAATGCATTAATATCGAATATCTGTAGGTGGAAAGGATCAATTATTAAGGTCGCTGCAGCTACGCACATTTTCATAAATTATCAAAAAAATATATATTGTATAATTTTTCCCAGAAACACCTGCTAGTGCGTGGTCGGTCACCAAACCCTCTGCGACACACAAAGAAAATACAACAAAAAGTGTTTTTTAATACATATAAAGATGTGTTTGTTTTTGTCTGCGCATCGCAGCGAACTAATTACAAAACGTCGCGCCAACGACCGCTGGTGGGTGTTCGAGACTAAGAAATAATAAAAATTAAAAACAACAACAATAAAGCACTTTGCAAGCATCGATTTCATGCATAAATTAATACCAAATGTTGTGGTTTAAAAACACAAAAAAAAAAACAAAATAATAAGCAATACACGCGTAGGCAGCTGAGAAATTTAAACGGAAGTTTATTGAAATGTATATTAATTTTGGGGAAAAATCAGTTCATATGAAAGCTCAATGCTAAAGATGAAGCTTCAAATATGTATGACAAAAATCTGCATTAAGCCTAAAGTTGTTTTTTTTTTTGTGTCTTCAGAATGTTTCTACTGTGGAACACATAAGTACCAGCAACATTGCAACAACGTGCAACAATTTGTAACAGTGTGTTTTCTGTGTTTTTTGTACTTTAATTTTTTATTTTTTCGTTATCTGCTTTTATTGCCATTCACTGGAATGCAGCGGCGATAAGTTGCCACAACCACAGCCGCAACATGAGGATTAACAACGCAGTGACAACTGGAAATAATGCCTGCTCTGCGTCGAACTAAGTAAGCTAAGCTAAGCTAAGCTCTACACTGCGTGCCATGCTATAAAATATTGGACTTTGCACTCAAACTCCTTTCTAAGCCAGTAAAACGTCAGGTACTGCATTCTGCAGTTTTCTGCAGCACAGCAGTGAGAGCAACAAAATAGAGTGGACAGGCGACTGCTGTATTCAAGTGTGTATGCAACACTTGTAGAACAACTACAACCAAGATAAAGCTGTTATAACTGCAAGACATACTCTTTAAACTGGCGGGCGCAGTAAATAAGTAAAGAAAGTTTGTTGCTTAAGTCTTTCGTTTTGCATATTAAAAATACGTGCAACAGCAGTATTTTTATTGTTAAACAAGACAATAACAATGAATTTCTTTATTTCTTAATATTTATTTATAGCATTTTACAGATGGCAATAAATTTAATAAAGAAGGCGTTAAATACAGACAACAGAAGAAAAAAAATTTATCGACGAGTTTATAAACTAAGCGAGCTTGTTTCTTCGTCATAAGCAACCTACGCTAGCTGAGTGTGTTGGAAACAGACGCTTCTGCTTCTACTTGTTTAGGTTTTTGGTTTGTCGTGAACTCATTAGTTTGTTAAACCAAATATTTTGAATTTATTTTAAAATATTAACACATATTATGAATTTCAATGAAACCAAACAGTCAACTAAGCAATAACAAAAAAAAAAAAAAAAAAAACAAAATAAACAAAAAACAACGGAAACGGAAAGAGACGCACTAAGTTTCCCTTTGTTGACCCTTTATAGTGATTGTTTTTTTTTCTTTATGTTTATTTTTTTTTTTTTGTTTTTTTGTGTGGGGGCACTAAAAGTGTGCCATCCGCAGCCCACAAAACTATTAATATTTATGTTAATGTTATCGAGGCCAATAATATTAATTATTTCAAATGAACTTTGTTTAATTTATAAGAAAAAAACAAAGCCACTGCAAGTAACTAAGCAAGCTATAGGCAGACATAAAAATGCACAAAAATTCTTTTGTAACATTTTCAGCAGAATATTAAAGCTACAGAGATACAAAAATCAATATATTTGTTCATGAAATATTTGCACAACATGGTCAGCAGTTAATTGCTGCAAATATTTTGCTTTTTGCTTATAATAAATATGGAATGAGAACCAAAAACTGCGCATATTCACAAGAAAGATGCCAATAAAAAATATTTTTAACCTTTATTGCTGTCAGGAGATACCGCCAAATGTAGCTTGATATAAGAAAATATTCACTTAAATAAAGAATAACAAGAAGAACAAACAATTTGCAGACATTTTTGTAAAAATACTACGACTCGGCTGCGACAGTAAAAGAGGCGACGCTGCGCAGGCTTAAAGGAATTTGTGCCGCCAGAAGTTATTGGAATTTCTCTGAAAACAACGCACAACTAACGAAGGCTAAAAAGGTGACAGCAACAACAAGACTCAAAGTATCGATTAAGAACAAAAACATGCACGCAGTAACAATGTACTTAAAAAAATGTAATAAAAAAACTCTACAAGTGTGTTCAATACTTATTTTTTTTTATTTAAGTTCTTCAAACATTAATACAAACACACACAAAGCTGTGCTAATTAAATTGTCATAACAATTTATGGCTCAAGTGCATATTTTAATTGTTGTTAATTGACAATTGTTGTAATCGACAGGCAAACTCTTACACCTTACCTAGCATGCCTTTGGTCAACACTTGTAAGCACTTTTGTGTTGTTTTCAAAACATGCTGTTTATCTGTGTTCATTTATCTTAAAGATGTGGCCTAAAAATATGGTTAAAACCTTTTTTTCTTAATATTAATGTTTCTTGTTGCTCATTTTGCTTTTGGTAAATATTAAATACAGCCACGCCTTTCAACCCAACGCAAAAAAGAAACCTTAAAATCGTATTAAGAGCTGTGCTCATCCCTGGCCCGCTTATCTGGCGGGCTACATCTTTTCAGCTTGTCTTGGGCAGCATTTAATTTTGGCACCACTTAACCAGCAGCCATCACGATAAACACACACACACACACTTACACATACAGACGCACACACACTCCCTCAAATTTAACATAAGAGCAGCACTTAAACAACAAGGCAGAACTCAAACAAAAGACTTAAGCAACAAACTCGCGTCAGCCATTTGTTTATTTGTTGCTGCTGTTGTTATTGTTGCTTCGCTGCCGCTGCCTGCATGTTTTGATTGATGGTCGACAAGTTTTCGATAGTATTGAATTTGTTGTTTCCTTTTTTTTTTTTGTTTTTATTTTTCTGATTAATCGACGCTTATCTGTTGGCTGGCATTCCAAAAGCCAGCAGCATAAAATTTTATGAATATTTATATAAAAATTTGTTTAAAACAATCTCTATTATTTTCTAGCTGTAGCTGCTTAAAATTAGCGTCCATTCGAAAGCTGTTTTTGTTTTTGTTTTAAATTAAATTTTTGTCTTAAACACTTTTCTTCGATGTTGACGCTCTCTCTCTTGTGAATCTTAGAATCTTTTTCTCAAGAATGTTTCTTCGAGTTGATGCCGCGGCTTGCCTTGCCTTAAATGCCCTCAAGTTGTTTGGCCGGTTCGACTCAGTTTCTTCAGTTTTATTTCGTGGAAAAGATTTTATTTCTTTTAATTTTTTTTTTTTTTTTTTTTGTTTTGTAGTTTTTGTTGAATACCAAAAACCAAACCACCTGGATTCTTTAATATTGTGTGTTTTTTTTTTGTTTCTGTTCTACTGATTTGTGTTTTGTTGTTGTTAAAACTTGTGTTTTTTGCTGTTGTTGTTGCTGGCGCGTTTCTTTTAAAGAGTCGTAGTTATGCTGCGGGCAATTGTGTTACAACAAAAACAACAAAACAAAATCTTGCATAGAATTTTTTTTTTCTTTTTTTGTACAACATTTTCAAGCGAGCAAAAGTCGAGAGCGAAACTAAAAAGGTTTCAACATTAAGTGGTTCCAACGCAATGCTTTGTTTAATGTTGGTGTTGGTTTTTATTGTTGTTGCTGTCGAGTTGTTGTTGCTGCTGTTTGTGCACAACGAAAGCTTAACAATATGTTGTGGCTCGAAACGCACGATCACTGTTGCTGTTGCTGCTGAAAGCTGCTTAATGGCTCGACCAGTGGCTGGACGCATCAAGAGATGCGCCTGAACACGGCCTGAAGATAAGCTTTAAGTTCAAAATGAAATAAGCACCTCATTACCAGGACTCTAAGACTGGAAAAAATGTTGCTACAGATAACAACAAATTTTCAGTTTTGCATTTAAACACGTTAAAATCGATATTGAGATGATTTTACAGCACGTGCTGCTTTTATTAGGCCTATTTTTTTGTTGTTGCTACTTTTTTGCTATTCCTGGTGAAAGCGTATCGTAGCACGTGTGCCGCCACTAGCTTCGATCAGCACAAAAATCAGCTCATTAACGCGCAGGCAGCGTCCACGTCCAAGCGGCATTTCGAAATTGCTGAAAATAAATAATTTATAACTGTTTTTGTCGTTGTTTTCCTTCTTGTTGTTGTTGTTGTTGTTGTTGTTGTTGTTGTTGTTGCGATTGCTGTGACAAACATTCAGGCGCATAGCTACAGCATGCAAGCAACAAAAAAGCATAAAGTTGTTGTTAAAACATTGCCAGCAATAATATTGGAGAAAAAAAAAGTGCTGTTGATTATTTTTAAAGCCGCACGCGTTGCTGTGATTGTCGTTAAAGCGTCGCTGCTGCTGCTGCCCAACATTACAACTAAAACAACAACAGAAGCAAATCAATTCGTATTTGCAGCAACAATTGTTCGTTTACGTGTCTTGCATTAGAGCAACAAAAACAGCTATGTACAACAACGACTCCGACAAGAAGGGTGTCCGTCCAGTGTTGGTCCAGTCGGCGCCAGAAACTTGTTTCTAAAGTTGTTGCTTAGCTACTTTTCTAGCCAAGAATCAGTCGCCTAGAAAACTTCGATTGGTATGCTACACCAACAACAGCAACAACAACAACAGCAACAAAGTGTGGAGTTTGGCGGGGAGAGGGAATCATGCGGAGTGCAAGAAACAGTAAAGCGTTTATCTTTTAAACGAGTTGCTGCATCAATTGCTACATGCAACCCGCTAGATATGCTGCGCTGCTGCATACCGCCTGTTGCCACCCCTTCGATTAATCAAGAAAATCATGTTGCTTAGTTTGTTTTCGTCGTGCTGTTGTTGTTATTGCTGTTGTTGATGATGGGTCTCTCTTAATCGTTGCTGGCGCCCTCCGAAAAATTCCAACAATCATTGCTACGCTTGTTGCTGCTGCTGATCATTTTGTCGTGCCTTACGGTTACGTGCTGGCAACATTTTCAAGCCGACAAAGCGCTACAGCAACAATTTAAAAACTTCAATGTTCGATTTGTTGCAAGCAACAATAACCACAACAACATTTGCTGAGATCGTGCTGCACGATTATCATCAGAACGAATGCGCACAAAGACAACCTAAATTAACAACAACAACAACAGCGACAAAATATCTTAAGGCACATTTTGGCCAAGCTTGTGAACCAAATTTTGCAGCTACTCACCATCAAAACGCTGCTTCATCGACTCGCTGTTCATTTTTCCAAGAAGCAACAATCATCAAGCGATATTTTCAAATCACGATCAGACATTAAGCAACAATTGTTGTTGCAGTTGCAACAGAGAAATTCAGTCAAAAGCAAATTTTTAAAATTGCTGCCCTAGGCTTAGTCAAAAGTTTGGTGTGCGGTTGGTAAACGCCGCTGCCTTTAATTAGGGCGGGTTGCAACAACTACAACTACAAGTTGGGCGCGTATTCAAAATGTTTTGTATTTTAAGCAAAAAATATATACAAAATGGTCGTTTCCATTCTAACGGAAGTAAGCATTGAACTTGGTTTTGATTTTGATTCTAATCTTTGCTTGTGAAGTTTGCGTTCGAGTTCGAAAAGTGTGCAAAACAAAGTTCGAGTCAAGCATTGCAGTCTCGGTTGCGCATGCGCACGCGCTCTTCACTAAGCTAAGTGGGCAGCATGCAAGGCAAGAAGGTTAGTCTATGTTGCTGCCTACTGGTACAAGTTATTGCAACAACAGCAGCAGCAGCAACAACAATAGCAATAACAACAGCTTGAGCTGTGTTGTTATGACTAGAGATATCTTTAGCTCGCCAGAGTCAGATTCAGAGCCAGAGCCAGAGCTAGAAATAGAAAGAAGGTAGGTTGCGCCGCAGCGACAACAACGCCTACATGCAACAACAAAGTCAGGCAGCAGCAGCTTTAAATCACGCTGCTGAATTCAAGCAAATAGTACGCTTTAGCTTTGTTGGCTTTTGTATTAAAAATGTTAATAATTGTGTAAGTTTTAGCTTTTTTATTTGTTCTACAGCTTTCAAATGTTAAAATATTGAGCCACGCATACACACACATGCTTACTCTAATGAACGCTGCAGCAGTGTTGGCTGCATGTATCTGCGCATCTTTTTCAACTTCTCGAGACAAACTACTCGTACCACACAAACCGGTTAGGCTGCAGTGTTTAGTCTTGTGTTTGTTGTTGTTTTTGTTGTTGTTTTTGTTGACGCTACGCTCATCGATCAGCTAGTCAAAAAACACTTTTAATGGCAGCAAACAGTTAACTTTATTATTTTTTAGAAATCAGTTTCAATCTTAGACAAAACTTTTTAACTCAAAATCAAACAAAACAAAGAAAAAAATATCTTAATTATATAGCTTGACATCAGCTATGGAAGCTGAACAATATATCACACAAAAGACCAAACAAACAAAACGCTTTTCTGGCTGTATCCATAGCTAGCGTGTGCTTTTCATCAAAAAAATATTGTTTTTTTTTAAAAAATATGTATCTTTCTTTGTTTGAATATTAATCGACCTCGTATTCAATGATATCAATCATGTTTTATTTTTATAGGAATTTCTTTTTTTTTTTCTATTGTTTCGTTTTGTTTTTCGTCTGTTTCGGCCAACTGTTCCATCGCTCGTAACGAATTAACCGAATTTTATAGTTTTTTGTTTATTCGTCTTTAATCCCAAGAAAATAACATCATAGATAGAAACACCAGCCAATGAATTTTTAATTTTGACCATTAAAATTAACTATGTTCTTTTCTTTCACCATGCCAATTAACAGCCGCAACACAAAACCAGTTCTTTTTTTTTTTTTTTTGTTCATCAAAAATTATAATAAAATCAATTAATACAACCACGAACATCATCGATATTTTCGGTCTTTTCAAAGACTCTGTCTTAGGTTTTAATGAAAAATGGAAATATTTTAGTTGTTTTTTTTTTTTAAACACAGCTGGTGGCGTGCTAAGTTCGAGGAATATTATTTATACACCTGATTAGTGATGATTGTTTTGCTGGTGCCCGATGTACCATAACTTAAGACATGTCATAAAATTCCATAATATGAAAGTTAAGTTGTTTTAATCACCGTTTTTTAAGTATATCGGCTTATAAGCGATTCGTAGCGGTTATAATAGAAGTAAGCGTTTAAAAACTTCTGTCTGTAGAAATCTTTGTCTCTAGTAATGAATGCGGTGGAACCAAACGCCTTAACTAATTTAATCACCTTGCTGTGCTCATTCGATGATGTAGCTCAAATCAAAACAACTGATATCATACTTCGTTTCGAAAAGTATCGAATTTAATCTTAAATCTTTAGGTATTCTTCTTTTTTTTTAAATTCTATTTATAAAGTTAAGTGTAGAAACAAAGATTTTTCACTCTACTTATTTTTTTGTAATAAACCAATTTCGTAGAAATTTATCATGACTTAAGGTGCAAAGCAGCTCTTGCAGATGAATGAATGTATTGGTTTGTTTTCTTAAATTGTCAGATAAATATCAGAAGAAAGCATATTGGATTTGGAACTAGAGCATATCAACTGCAGACAATTGGAATCATCAAAATCAATAGAGTCACTTTAAAGATGGATTGTAAGTGTGTATTAATGAACTGAGTAACTTTCCAAAAAGCAACTCCCATTGGTATGAATGCCTTAATTCTGATCAGTTACTTATATATGATATTATATTTTCAGATAGAATTTGCATCATTATATTTATTTTGCCAGAATTTGCGGCCAAAATAGTTTAGAAGGGCATGATGCATCAAATGATATGAAACAAGATTAAAAAATAAGCGAATAAGAGCCGTTGTCAATTAAAGTATTGCCTTATTATACTGTATTACTAGCAGGATCGAAATTAAGACTTCAACGGACACCGTCTAAAAAGTTAGAGGAACTCGTAAAAGCTTTTCTGCATGATTTTCTTTTTTTTTTATTGGAGAAATCCCCATATTTGTTAAGCCAATATTTGGATACTAACAAAATCATTACTTTTTCCTTATCTTGGGTATTCATTCTGAAGAAAACAAAAAGTTAAATGAAAAAAACTTGAGTTTTTAGCCAAAAAAAGGGGTTCCGAAGAATCAAAACCGCTTCATGAGGATTTCTCCGATCCAAAAGAAAAAATATACAGAAATAGTTTTTAAGCTGACATTTTTTTCTCCATGCAAATCGATATGGCTTGCTATATCGAACTTTTCCAAATTATTTACAGACTTCTATTAATGGTTTTTTTAGAATAGAATAACAAAAATTGCATGTTTATTGACGTATTCAAAATTTTCATCTGAGAAATATTAATAACATGGGTTTTAAGTTAACACAGAATTTTTTACTTATTTATTTTCTCTTCCCTTTGCTTGTTTTGGTGTTCAAATTTGGCAATTCGAACTGGGCGTAATCCTCCCACATGAATGCGACGATTTTAAGAACATGTCAAAACGAAAAATCTCTCGTCTCTGTCTGATATTTAGTTTGCGAGCTACACTTTCGTCTCTGTTCGATGTATAGTTTGCGAACTACACTCGCTAGTGCTAGTGGGATGTGGAATCCAAATTAATTTGGATTTGGAAAACAAAAACTAAAATTTTACGCCATCTATTGGGTAAAATCATAAAATGAAATATGATCCAACTCGTTTTTTTTTCATCAGATTTAGATATAACCGGATCACAGACCCATTTCGTTAAATTTGATAGATTGAGTTCATTGACTGTGTTGAAAAGAGGTTCATGGCCTCTGGTTTCAAAATAGTATACTAGAACAGTAGTGCATACATACACCCAGTGAGAACTTATGATTACAATGCTGCCAACGCGAACCAATCAATTCGTGCAAAACCAAAGCATACAAGCATAAACAACGAAAGAAAAACAAAGAAAGCAGCAGACACATAAGCAGCTGATGATTGATTTTCTTATATAAAAAGATGCATTTTCCTTCTTATATTTTACTATTTTGTGACTTTAATATAATAGTGACAAAATCCAAAGTTAGATATTCATTCAGCGCAGGATATATCTGATAATTTAGTATATATGTATATTATCTTTGAACGAAGAGTATTAAAGGCTGTAAGTATACCCTAAAGTATTCGCCAAAAACGTTGCCTTATGACCTTGAAAAAATCTGTTAAAACGACCCCATACAAACCGCGCTGTAGACGTAATTCTACGTCAAAAAAAATTGGGAATAAAAGAAACGTACCAAAGTATTTTATGCATAGTAAGTAGTAGGACTTATTTTATTACCACGTTAACTTATGACTGGGGGAGGGAACAATTTAAGAGGCGTGAATAATAATCGTGATAAGGCTTATTAGGGTAGAAAGAGGTGTTTGGATAGGGAACACTTCAATATGAATTAAGACAAAGGTGGAATGTAGTGCTCACTGATCGTACTTTAGAATCTTATTTGCAAGGAAATGTAAGATGAATTTAGGACGGGATATAGGATATAGCATATAAGGATTTAGTTAAAAGATATGTCTGAGAAAAAAACAATACAGATAAGTAGACCTAGAGCGTTACATTTTGGCACACCTAATGAGACTAAAATTGGTTTAAATAAGGTAACTTGAAACTTTACGTATTGGAATCTGCCGCAGAGATATGACTTCAGACAGTTAAGCAAAGGTCCATAAAGATACCATACTTTACCAATTTGGAAGAAAAGATAACATGATCAACACGATCAAAGGCTTTGTTAAAGTCAGTGTAGATTACATTTACTTGATATTATTTTTCTATTTTAGTAAACAGAGCTTACAGTTATAAAATTTGTGGTGGTTGATCTTCCTTTTCGGAAATCATGTTGCTGTTCATTGAGAAGACGATATTGTCATGACAATATTTACTTTATTACAGTGGATTAATTTTAATTCTGTGTATACGTACAGCTCCCAAAACTAAACTCTATATTATAACTTGGAGTGGAAAATAACGGCGGCAAAATTATCAAACCAGTTGATTTTTCAGTCCAACTGTAAACCTAGGTCTATAAAAGTTTTAACTATTCTATAAGCCTAAATTACTAGGAATATACAGAGATATACAATTTGACGAATTTTAGATTTCCTAGCAAATAATAAATTGTTCTAAGTTAACTGAGTGACAAGGAGTAAAAAATTTTTAAAAATATATAAATTATATAATAAGTTATTTACTTTTGCCATGATTTGTCTATTGCTTACTGTCTAAGAGCAAAATGTAAGAAGTTCATCATCTGAAGAAATTTCTTGGAAAAATTTGTTGGAACTATATTGAATACTTTGATTCTTTAAAATTAGTTATTTAAAGATTATTTTCTCTAAAGAAGTAAGTTTCAGACAAACATTACTTCATAATAAACAAAGTATCATAAGTATGAAACAAAAACTAAGTATATTCTTTTTTTTTAATATCTAAGCTGTTTTGTTAATATATTTATTTCAATTTTCAATATGCTATTAAAATTTTTGAAACTAATAAAATTAGATTAAATTAACTCAGGTAATTTGACCTCGGCTTATGTTTCTCAAAAGCTTAGAAAAAAAATTACTTTAGCTTTGTACCTTTAACCCACTCAAGTATAAATTATACAAGTTTTTGTTGAAATATACAAGTTTTTTTTTCTTCTCATACAAAATTGCCTAACTAAGCTTTTGACTCAATCAAAATCATTTATGTTATTTCGTTCAGTGTATATAACTACCATAATGGTTTTTGTTCAAATTTTAATGCCAATTATATTTGTGTTATTTATTTAACACGTTTTGTGGAACGATTAAATAATTTTGAATTTTTTTTTTTTTTAATTTAATGTTATTTTCATGTTCAACCATCTCTTGATAACATCTATCAATACATCTATACAATAGCTTAAGTTATATGGTCTTCTTCTATTTCAATAAAGCCGACAACAATTTTAATCAAATTGCATAGCTTTTTATACTTTTTTGCTGTTGATGTCGCTTGTGTATCTTGAAGATGCAGCCGAACTGTTTGTTATCTGATTGCGTTTTCTGTCAATAATACTTCGCATATCTAACGTTTTATACTTACATCCGGTGTAGATAAAATGTTTGCAATTTTTTACCGCGCGTCCCATTTTCAATGCCCGTTAATATTTAAAAAAAAAAACACTATATTTAGATATATATAATAGATACAATCTGCATAGCAATCATACAAAAAGACTAATAAACATACAAAAATTCCATGTATCTAAGCATGTATGTGTATATTTCTAATAATAATTTTAAGCAACACACAAGTTGGTGTGAAAAAAACGACAACAACAACGATCAAAAACCTTAAGATTCACCTCATTTAGCCACCACATCCTACAAACCATGCGTACGTATCCCAATCATCTGTACAAATATTCAACCAACCGTTGGATACCGTTTTTCATAGACATACGAATATTTTTTTGTTATAATTCTTATTTTTACCGAGTTTCATCGAGTGCTGGCTGTGTTTTGTGGCGGTTATTGCTAGTTGTTGTTGTTGTTGGTACTATGGAGCTTTTTATTTGCACATTTGTGTTGTTGTACGATAGCATTTATAATTGAGCTCGATTGTAATTTTAATAATTTGAACAAATATTTTTATTGATTGCGTTTGCATGGATACGCGGATTCGTGCTTAATATTTGCTTTTGCTGTTAGTACGTACGTACACATGTGTCAGGACTGTATCTGTGTGTACGTGTGTGTGCGCTTGTATCTTTGTGTGTTTAGTATTTTATCCCAAAACCTCGAGCGTTGATAAGAAATATTAAAAATTTACTGCGAATTTCTTTCTCTAGGGTTCTGTTTATTGGCAGCTTTTTTATATATTTATATTTTTATATATTTTTTTTTTTTGTTATTTTTTATAAATAGTTTTGTAGTTTTAATTCATTGATCAGAATAAAAATTAAATAAATAAAAATGCTATTATTGACTTTTCCCATTACCACATGCTTGAAACTATTTTAAGTAGAATTTATTGACCCTGAGCAGCCCCTGCTGTTCCAATTGAACAGTAAGTATTCAAAGTTACTGTGCAAATTTTATTTAAACAAGATTAGAAAATTCTAAAAACTAAGCCGTTGGTTCGACTATTGCGGTAAATATTTTTGTAATTCCAGGAAAATATTTTCAATTTTGATGGTCTGATAAAATATGAAGAAAGATCTTCATTGGCTCGTATTTAAGTTGACGCAACTAGTTGGTGTTTAGTTTAAGATCTGCCTAAAAAGGATTACTCTGCATAAAAAATACACGTTACTGTAGCTGAAATCATAAATTTTGTTCACCTGAGATATCAAAGTGTGATAAGAAGAAGAAGTAGAAAAAAAAAAACACACACAGCATATCAGCGCAACTGTAGCACTTGTGTCAATATTTTAACTCGACTTATTCAGAACTTCAAATTGTAACGAACGAATATGTATAAAATAAGAAACTATACATAAAACAACAACAACTGACATCGAAAGTGCAGTCAATGTTGAAATGTGCGGACTCTGCACATTCCCGTAGCAGCCATCAACTCGATTAAGTTACATATCTACTCGTTTTCAGTCAAACAGTCAAAACAAAATTCAAAACAACCCAACGTAAACGCAAGATTAGATATAGTCGGCACAAGAAATAAAGCAACAACCAACAAAACAGAACCAACAACATCAAAAAAACTTAAAAATTCAATTTTAAATAGTGCAAGCTATGCACTTCATAAAAACAAAAAAGAAAACAAAACAAAAACAGTTATAAACTGCTCAGTTTTATTGAGCGTTTCTTTAATCATAGAAGTACTTAAAATGAATCTTCAACTGGTCTTCGATAATGAAATGAAATCTTAAGTTTCATCTATGAGCCAGTTTGAAAGCTAAGATAAGTAAACGCCAAAGCGAAACTTTATGCTTAGATAACAAGAAAAACCTAAGAAAAACGCGGTCAGTCTGATTAATGCTACTAAATCATGTTTTTATTTGATTACTTGAAGTTTTATTTTTGAAATTTTTAGTAATTTTTGACTTTTTGCGAATAGCTTCATCAGCGAAGCAAAATTCATCTGGTTTCTTTGTTGTCAAAACAGTTTTCATAATTTCTTGTAACTTTTCATCATAGCAAATAGAATTCCTGATAAGTAGTTATAAGTATTGACTTCAGTCAATTCCGCTCGGAGACTTCTAAAACTGCACTGAGGTTTTTGCTCGGAAAGTGGAATTTTTTAATTTGGAACCGCATTTTTCACACAATTGAAGATATCACTGAATGAAGGTGATATTTCGCGGGTATGTAGTTTCGAGAAAATTGAGCTCAAAGCTTCACATTTGTACTGAAATTTATATGAAATCATACTTTGTAGTAGTTAATATCTAAAATAACCACAAATATGGTTGTTTTAAGTTTTAAAATTGTTTTTATGTACATAAGACCATCATTCATGCATAGATCACCGAATATCCAAAAATGCGTCATATCACCTTCATGCACCCATGTCTTCAATTAACGTTTAAGGAATGCAAAAAAGTTAATTTTTATTGGAAATTTTTAGTTTTGAGAAATATACAAATTCGATCGATTCTAACCTCTCCTCAAACCAAGGTCTTTTTGTTCAAGTACGTAGTACGAACACAAATTTTATCTCGGGAGACCTTTCTAAAGCACTAAACAGAAATTTTATATTTCTAAATTGATGAAGCCCTTAAATATGTTTTATGATAACTTTTTGCAAGTCCTACAGTTGTACGAATCAAATAAACTAGTATTAAAGTTTAACTCATAAAATCTGTTTAAGCTTAAAAAAGTTTTATAATTGCGGAGTTTACATTCAAAACCAGATAAGTCACACAGATAGAATTGTTGGGAAAATTGAAAAAACGATTTTATTTTGACAGACATTTTTTTATAATCAAACCAATTATGGAAAATTATGCTCCACAGGAAAAGATATATTATGCGAAAAAAAATAGTCTCATAGTGCTAAAAAAAAACTTACTTTCAATTTTAAAATTGGACTTGTCTGGTTTTGGAAATTACAAATAAATCAAAATTTAGATTCCGCCGTTCGGGATCTCAAAAGTTAGAGAAAATCATTAAAATGATTTTTGCATACAATTGTTTTCAAATCGGAGGAAATCCTCTTTTTTGTTAAAAAGAAATGTTTTTTGCTTTTAACTTTTTATTTTTTACAGAACGCATAACCAAATCCGTTAAAATGTTAAATTTATTACTCATACCAACGTTTTGACATAAAAAGTTTTTAAAATTTGAATGAAAACTACACAAATGAAAACTTGCTTGGACCTATCTGGTTTTGATTGAAAATTTACAGTGAACATGTCTGCTTTTGATTGAAGAGGAGATTTTTTAATGCATTTTTCTCTAGGATTTTTTTAATTTTATCAAAGAGGATTTTACGGATCGATGTATTGTAGCATTAGCTTTATAATGGCATTTCTAACTTAATTTTTTTTTCCTGTGACTTATCCTTTTCCTGTGAGTTTGAATGCAAACTCCTCATATGCATTTTTTTTTATTCTTCACAGTTTTTTGTTACTACCTGTACCTTTTTAAATTGAACTTGAGTCTGTTACTCGGGACTTTGTTCGAGTACTTGGGACGAACACAAATTATATATCGGGAGACCTATTTGAAGTCATAAACAGGAATTTTGATTTCTAAATTGATGAAACCTCTAAAAACGTTTTATGAGAACTATTTTCAAGTCCTAGAGTAGTTCGAGTCATATAAACTTGTATTAAAGTTTAACTCATAAAATATGTTTAATTTTAAAAAAGTTTTATAATTCACATTAGAATCTGCTCTGAGAAAGCTTTTTGCTTTTTGAAAAGTTTATTATATTAAGCAACTTGAACATAAAATCAATATCTTTGTTAAAAAAAACTCAAACTCTTTTTTAAATTAATCCAACAAATTAACCCTACACTTTTGGTACCGAAAGTGTTTCAGTCTTCAAAAAATTTGTTTTTAAAATGAATCAAATATACGAAATTATCAATTTAAAATTTGTTCTTTTTTTTACATTAGCTTTCAAATCAAATCGATGGTTAAGTGCACTTAAGTGATAAACGAAAAATGTTAAGTGTTCAGAAACGTCGATTTTTTTTTTTAAATTTGGATGCATTTCAAGACAAAACACTAATTTCTATCGTGTACAGAACAGCATAATTGGTAATGCGTTTTCAACAAACCTATTTTGTCAAAAGGTCACTTAACACTTTAGTGAGGTTAACCATCGATATATAAGAATTTTATTATTTTTTAAAATTTGTCAGTTTATTCAAAAGATTAAATGATCAAATTTATTATATTTAAGGTAAAATTTTCTATCGATAAGAACAACTCTCTGTAATATGACTTCAAACAAAAAAGCTTTATGTGTCTAAGGCTGATGTCAGAGTGAGCGCTACAAGCGAAGCGAGACTTGAAGCTTTGCGAGAAGATGCTATAAGCAATGCTCCTTTATGTCAGATTGAAAACTGAATCATTCAGTTTTATGTTTCAAATATCATATAAATCATTTCAAACATCTATTGAACGCTTGAAGCGTTCAAAGTAGCTTCATGTAGCTTAAAGCATCGCTTTTACTCTGACAACTTTTGAATTTTTTTTTATCGAAAAACACAGGAAAGCTTTGAAGCTTCGAGCAGCTTTATAGCATCGCATTGCTTGTAGCGTTCACTCTGACACCAGCCTAAGTTATTTTTTCCGAATTCTTAGAGACTGCTTAATTCTAGCTGACCCATTTGACGTTCTGACAAAGCCTAGACCAATAAGAAGAAAATAAATTTACTGTTTCCAATCATGATATATCAAATAAAAAGAGAAGAATCTAATTATATGAAAATATTTGAATGCATCAATATAACCGTTAAAATTGCTTTTGGTTTCAAAGTACTATATCTAATCTAATATATTTCAGAGTATATTTAGAAAAATATTGAAAATTTTTCATAAAAAAAAATTAATGTGATTTATACTGCTTTTAGTTCTTCTCACATTTAAGAAATTGTCATGCAAACAACTTTTCGGGCTGATTTCTTATTAATGAACTTATCAAGTAACTAGAAGGTGTATCTTCGACTCGGCAGAAGTAAAAATACCCTCACGGCCGATGGGTAATGGTACAAAATCTTAAATTGAAGCCCTTTTTGTATGAGATTTCAAAAAATGTTACTATTGCGATGACGAAAAATAGGGGTTGTATGGGATGTGGGCGTGTTCTTGAGTGGTTGCTACCAATTTTTCTAACATTCCTCAGTTTTGATATAAAATACACAAATACCCAATTTCAGGTCTGTAGCTTAAATATTAGCCTATTTATAGAGTTTTCACTTTTATGGGTTATATGGGAGGAGGGTGTGTTCGTATGCGGATGACGCCCACTTTTCTTCCTCGATTTAGTTTTGATATAAAATACAAACGTATCAAATTTTTTCCTGTGGCTTAAAGGGAAGCCTTTTTATAGAGTTTTAAATTTTGGGGTTATATGGGAGGTGGGCGTGTTCGTGGGTGGATGCCGTTCATTTTTCTAGCACGTCTTAATTTTGACATAAAATTAATAAATATCTAATTTTATTTTTGTAGCTTTGACGGAAGCCTATATATATACGGCTGTATTCATAAAAATTTATGAGCCTCTTATAAAGCCTTTATAAGAAAAATATCGAAAACATTATTCATAAACGTTCAATAATGAGAAAAACCTCTTATAAAGGCTTCATAAATGAGAAACCTTCAATAAACCCTTGATAAAGCATTTTTAAAATTTTTACTCTCATCTGAGCACAAATATTGTCAAGATGCTTCAAACCAATTCAAAAAATATGAAGGCATTGCAAAACATTTCAAAATATTGAAAATAAAAATAATAATTGACAATTTTTTCAGAGCAAAACATAAATAACAACATTTTTTGACGGCTTGAATGTCAAAATAATAATAAAATTATGACAAATAAGCAAAATATTATTATATTAAACGTCCAATAATGACAAAAACCTCTTATAAAGGCTTCATAAATGAGAAACCCTCAATAAACCCTCGATAAAACATTTTTAAAATTTTTACTCTCATCTGAGCACAAATATTGTCAAAAATGCTTCAAACTAATTCAAAAAATATGAAAGCATTGCATTACATTTCAAAATATTGAAAATAAAAATATTAATTGACAGTTTTTTCAGAGCAAAACATAAATAACAACATTTTGTGACTGTTTGAATGTCAAAATATTAATAAAATTGTGACAAATAAACAAAAAATGATTGAATTTATCAAATTCACAAACCATTTCTGACACTGTTCCCACTTCAAATTGAAAGTGTTCCTATTTTAACAAAAAAAGCTGAGACAACATTTTTATGAATAACAAAATTTTAAAAAGTATTTTATCTCTAAAAAGCTTTTTAACTATTGAGCATTTTAAAGCTATTTTAAGATTTTTTTATGAATAAGACCGATAGTTTTCAACTTTGGGGTTATATGGGAGGTAGGCGTGTTCGTGGGTGGATGACGCCCATTTTTCTATCACGTCTTAATTTTAATATAAAACGCATAAATATCTAGTTTTACTTTTGTAGCTTTGACATAAGCCTCAATATATAGTTTTCAATATTAGAGTTGTATGGGAGGTGGGCGTGTTAGTAAATGATCTACGCCCATTTTTCGAACACACTTTAGTTTTGACATAGGTTACACAAATACCGAATTTAAGTTTTGTTGCTTGAATATTTGCTTCTTTATGGAGTTTTCATTATTGGGGTTGTATGGGAGATAGGGGTGGTTTTCATCCGATTTAGCCCATTCTCGAACTTGATCTTAGTTTCTTAAAAAAAAGCTTAAATATCGAACAATCGTGTCCACAGACAGACGGACAGACGGACAGACAGACGGACATGGCTAAATCAACTCAGGTGGTGATGCTGAGCAAGAATATATATACTTTTCTATACCTACCACGCCTCCTTATGGTCGTTACACACGTCGTGACAAAATTAATATACCCCTTACGCAGTACGCGTGGGGGTATAAAAATTGCATTAATCTTAAGAAGTGAAGTGAATTAAAATTCCCTATAGCGAACCCTGCTCAGTCTATCATAACTGAGATACAGTCAAATTTCACAACCCAAAACAACAAGCAACAAACCTCAAAATCACCTTCAAAACATACAATAAGAAAATAAATCCATTTCTTGTGTTGGTGACATGTTCTGGAGTAAAGATTATGGGACTTATGAGCAAATCACAAACTCCATTTCAAAAGGGCCAAATATCTGAACTCCAAAAACAATAAAATGTACACAAAATTTTAAGATAAGATAAGCAATGCAACAACGGTTTTCAAACATAGCAAGCATAGCATACTTAACTGGAGCGTTCTACTCTCTTTACTTGAAGACTGTGCTCGAATGCAGCGTGTCGTAAGAATAATTAAGCAGCAACTCTGGCATAACTTTACTCATGTTTACCTGTTTGTTGTGGTTGTTGAGTAACGCAAAGAGTAGCATTTTTAAACGAAGACAAATTAGCCCAAGTCATACAGAGTTTATCTGTTTGTAAGATTGGCTTTTTGACTTTAGGTGATGATGATGAATGTGACGATCGGCATGTTTGTCCAAAGGGTTGGACCGACATGACATGCCAAACAAACAATTGCCTAAAAAGCTTTAACTAAGCAAGATCGATGAGGCTGGTGTTAATTTATTGCAAGTTTTGTGTGCTCGCACGTCTACGTAAAATTACAATGTTAATGATGTAAATGAAGTTAGCTAGAAAACTGCTGTAGAAATGTTAGAGAATTGCAGCGTTTGCATAATGAAATTCGGCGCACGTAGGAAACAGAGTGAACTATGGACGACTGTTGTGGCATATTAAACAGTACAGAGGTAAACGATGCAGTCTGAGTTGTTAAGCGAAAGAGCAAAAGAGAAGGAAAAAGCGACAACATATGACAACGAGACTGACAGCTATGCAGACATAAAGTTCTGGCAGGGAACTGTTTGCCATTTTTGCATATAAATTTGCGTTATGGAACGGTCACGTCCTCCATAGATTGGTCTCGATTTCAGCCATCTATCGATGTATTGAGTGTGTTTCTTATGCTATGCTATGCAATATGAAAGCTACAATAGGGTAGAAACTTACTTTTGCCCTTTACAAACTCCGTGTGGGTATCCTCTTGGTGCTGCTGGTGCGTGGATGTGGACAGCAGTTGTTGGCCACCATTGCGCTGACGATGTTGGGACTGCAATTGTTGATTGCGATAGTATCGATCCTGGTTGCGCTTGCGACCATTGCCGCGTTCTTCGTTGTTGTTGTTGTTGTTATTGTTATTGCGTGCATAACGATCGCGCGTCGCGTTCGTTTCGAAAATACACTGAGACAGGAGGAGCAGCAATGCCACTTGAATAAATGCTTTCATCATGACATAAACGTCATTATATGCCACAGATACGCGTATCCTTGTTTGTGATTTCAGTAGCGATCAGCGAATCACTGACTACTTACGTCATGAATTTGTTCTGTGTTCGAGTTAAAAACAATTCTTGGAAATATTTTTGTTTTTTTTTCTTTAAATTTCTAATGAATTGATTGCAATTTAAAAAATACACAAAAGTCACTTCAAATGTTGTGCTGTCAAACGAACTCACGAATCGATGAGTTTATTTTTTTTTTATTTATTTTTCGTACTTAAAACGAACTCCACGATCAGTGTTTGCGACTCTGGTGGTTTTTTTGAAAACAAGTTATAAGCTCGTTTCTTGGCCCAAACGCGGGTTGCGCGCCTTGCGACGAGGCTGTAGTTATATGCACTGAATATATATGTATGTGTGTTTATTTGATGTCGTTGTTAACTTATAGCTCCGTGCTTATTTGTTTATTATATTAATTGCAGTTGGAAATTTAATTAAACACACACGATCACTTTACATTGGATCGGCAGAAGTTCTTGCTCTAATCCTTTGTGAAAATTTGTCAAAATTTATTTTTTTTCTTATTTTCTCATAAAAGCTCAAACGAAAAATGTGCGCTACTTCACCGGCGTCTGCGCAACAAAACGTTTAACTCGAAACTGAGACGATCGGTCTGTTGGCATCAGTTGACAAGGCTGTATCGCGCTCCGACTCTCGGAACACATACAACCATAACAGCCATAACCATAGCCAGTCTACAGTAAAGGCAGGTACTTACACCAAATTCGTGACATTTCGCCGCATTAATCTGAGGCTGAGCTAAGTTGTTGCCTCTTGCCTGTTGCCTTATTATGCTTCTTCTACTTCGTAGTCTGTATCTTTGAACAAATGTTTCATGCTGCATGTTTTACGGGTGTTTTTGGTTCCGTCTGTGGTCTCAGCCGTGGCCAGGTATGGCAAACAACATTCTCTAGCATTTAAAACCAGCTTTGCAACGGCTTCGGGCGAATTGCCTAACGTTAGAGTATGAGTGAGAGTGTGTTTACAGGTAGCTGTACAGGTAATTCTCTCAGGTAATCTCGCCTTCTTCGGTGCTCTACCAACACTAGCTTAACAAAGAAGGTAGCTTCATTAGCTGCCTTAAAAGCAGATTGCAGCTGTGTGCGTGGGTCTCAATTCGCTGGATTTTGAGTAGGTTCAATTTTGAAAAAAAAACTCTTTATCGTACATTTAAGGTTGTTGTTGTTGTTACCAAAGGCTTTCAGCAAACAGACAACAACAAAACAAGCCATTTTCACACATATAAATTAATTATTTAAATGGGCAACAAATTGATACCGTTAAATGAAGCTAAAACAAGTCAACAGCTCTTCTCTTGTTGTGTCCAAATTTTAAAATGACCTCGTATCTAAGTCATTTTTCCTATCCCAAACATTGTTACGCATTACGTGTAGATTCTATTTGCAAGCCCAGCCAGGGCTTCTTCCAGAAGAATGGCGTCGACTCGTTGTTGACGTTATTTATGTGCGTTGTTTGTTCGCGAAACGCGAATTCGTTGAAATCCATTGGCAAAAAGGTAAATATTAAGATTCGCTAAAAAACATCGTCGTCAAAGAAGATCAACGCAGTTGTCGTGGTCGTTGCCGTGGTTGTTGTCACCGTCTTCGTTTTCCTCGTATTACCATCAATTGGCAAAGGGTTTCGTTTGGCAGCGGCAATGATGAAGCCAAGCCGAAAGTGATCTCAAAAACACCAGTTCTTAACGAGCAAAACACACGTTCTTGTCATGCTAACATTTACTGCTGACAGACAGACCGCTTAATTCTTTTATCTGGGAACTCTTAAGATGTTTCCGAATTAAAAATGTGAAACCTTACAAAACACTTATGCGAGCTTGAAAATTTAGTTAGGAAAATGTTTGTGGTATCCCATAACTTAAGGTTCTTCAGTTTTTATTTTTATAAGATTTTAGCGGGATGTAATATATTAGACTATGTATTATTAACTTAAAATGAGCTCTTCTATATAGAAATTATTTACTGATGTATATGATAGTACCCGTATAGCCCTGGTGCCCGAATCAGCCAAAGTACAGCGTTGTTCTTACACCCAAAGAAACTAAAACTAATAACTGAGTTTTTTTCTTTAACATTCTCTGTAACTCATATCCATCAAATATTGTCCATGCAGAAGGTATTTGAATATTTATGCCTTTTTAAGTTGATAAGTATCTTAGTAGCTCGTAGAATTGTATTTAAAGTGTTTTTCTCAAATTATTACCGCTACGTAGAAAAGAGTGATCCACCTTCTCCATTGAGTAACCTATTCATAAAGACAGTAACTGTAACTGCACTTAGGCATAATAAATTCCTCAAGATCTTCTCATTGGCTACTTTTTCGAATCGATTAAATTAAATTGAATTATTAAAAATATTTTTACCAGCCATTTTTATACAAAATATTTATTGAGATTTTGACTAAACAAAAAAAATTAAAAAAATTATATTTAAATCTTTAAACGCGTTTTTCGAACAACTTTTTATAATACGTCTGACGTGATTTCTCAATTTCTAGTGAACCGATTAACTTGAAATTTGGTGTGGACCTTCTTTATATACCCCTTTACGGTTGGAATTATAATTATGTGAATGTTTTTTTTTACAATTTTTAAAGCAAAACCTTTGAAAAAAGGGCAAAAAATCACTTTCAGCCACCATTTTGTAAAAAAAATTTTTTTTATTTTCCGTAGGTCAGACCATAGCGACATTCTTACTTTTTAAGAATCTTATTTATTTTCTCCATTTGATCACCAGAAGGTTCGAAACCACCCGAAATTTGTACCCCTAGTTATTGTACCTAATTTATATAATTTAACACGGGGAAGTCAATGTAGCATTCTCCTGGCTAGGAATATTATCGAGTCGAAAGGGACGCACATAAAACGAAGTATCTTGTGCCAACAAAAAAGCAATACCAACGTCTTGGAAACCACGTTACTGTTAACAACACCTCGTTTGAGGTTGTGAAGCACTTCGTGTATCTGGGATCAAGTATTAAGTCCTCAGATTATATCAGTATTGAGATTAAACGAAGATTTACTCTTGCCAGCAGGTGTTACTTTGGGCTCAGTAGGTAATTGAGAAGAAGAGCTCTCTCTCTCTCTCGACGAGCAAAACCAACGCTCTATAAGTCAATAATCATGTCCGCTGGACGTTGAGTAGCACTGATGAAACGACTTTGGGAGCGTTTGAAAGGAAAATCCTGCGTAAGATCAATGGTCCAATCTGCGTCAATGGCGAGTGATGAGAATCTCCTCTGCCGATATCAATATAGCCATACTTATTAAAATTGTGGGGCTGGCTGGGTCATGTCGAGAGAATGAACGACGATGCTCCAGCGTCAAAAAAATTATCCGATTGGATAACCCGACGATGCTTGGAGCTCAAATTCCTAGACGGCACCAAAACTGATCAACGGTTGAAGGATAAATTGAATAATGAAATTGAAAAAATTTGCGTCCAAAAGTTTCAAAAAAAGTCTTTATCTTAGAAACGAAAACTCCCTTTTTTATTTCTCCCAGGGGAAAATTATTTATAATAAAGCTGAATATGTGGTCGCTTTAACGCTTTTTATTATTTCATATTTTTTTAAAAGTACCTATTATTGATAGAGATAAATATCCGTGGTGCCGTCGCTGGTCACTCTGCTGCTTGTATTGTTGAGTAAGCTTGTCTTTTGATAAAATATATATAAAAAAATGTTCTTTAACAAATGGTTTACTATTGTCTAGTACTCTAGTATAAATGGGTTTTCTGATAATTATAATTATCGCCTATAATTTCGCGAAGAAGTTGACAAATTGTCATAAGGTGTTTGGTTTTAAAATATTTCAAATAGATTTCCACGCAACTCTACGTCATAAAATTTAAGATTTTGATATAAAGATTATTTGAATATCAAATATTTGATAACTTAAGTTTGCTTTTTAAGTAATCTTGTGATGTGCATCTTTTTATGGCAAGTTAGAACATAGATATTGTACAACAGGAAGGAAGAAGAATTCGGAAAGTATTAGATTTAACGGGATTTATCCTGTGCTCTTAGCGGTTTGTATATCAACAAACCAACAATCAATGGAATGTTATATAGAATAAAATTAAGAAAAAGTTGAAAACCGAAATTCATATTAAACTTTAACTGACATATCAAAATAATGCATATCAAAATGAAAATTCCGGATATTCAACTAAAAGAACAAATTATACAGAGAAATACTGGTTTCTCAGATTTAGTAACAAAATAAGTTCCAATATGATTAAAGTAGGCAGCAATAAGATGCATTTTTAAGAACTATTCTGCCAAGTATTATTCTCGCAAAAAAAAACCCTTGATTGATGTCGCAAACCATTCCCTTAGCCTGTTTGACAAAAAACAGCACGCATAAATGATTATAATCTACGCGGACATGTGTTAATGTGTAGATGGGTTGTATACACCTAATTATGATAGACATTTCATGAAGAATCTACAAGCTAAACTTCGATTCTCAGAAAAAATTCCGCGGCACACTTTATAAAGCATTCTTACGGATTGTTGCTTACCTGCAACGAATGTTGTGAGAACAAATAAGCAAATTAATATTTAACATACTGTGAAATGGTCAGTGGAAATAAATTTAAGACACTAATAAAAAAGAGCATAAAACATAAATTATTACAAATTAAACACAACGACTTTTGCTCTTATCGCAGCCCATCACTGCATATCAGATTTCAGTACAAAACTCCCCTCAGCTGTGCAGCATCACCTGTCCCTTACCACTGAACCATCATCCCAACATATATTCTTCGCTACATGTGCTTATGCTTGTGTTTGTGTGTGAGACAAAACAGGTAAGCAAACCTTCCTGCACCTCCTGCTGAAGTTGAAATTAATAACCTGCGACTGTTTCCAAAGAAATCCTTCACGCTTCGAGCATCTAGCAAAGCGAACAAAAGCAGGCTCTTGAGTTGAAACAAAAGTGAGCGATGCAGCATCATCTTCAAAAAAGCCCCCCTGCTGACGACTGCG
This sequence comes from Tetanocera ferruginea, assembly GCA_958299015.1. NCBI lineage: Eukaryota > Metazoa > Arthropoda > Insecta > Diptera > Sciomyzidae > Tetanocera > Tetanocera ferruginea. The sequence continues at coordinate 1,813,907 of OY282640.1, read as the reverse complement.
TAAATCTCAAGAGGCTGGCCATTGTCTTGTTGCGTCTAATCCTGGCTTGAGCACGTCCAGCTTGCATTGTATGGCTCAAGGCTGCTCTGCGAGTGTCAAATGCCTGCAAAAATACTTTCGAATTGGTTGCAAGTTGCAAGTGTTGCAGAAATAATTACAAAATCCCTAGGGTTGCCTCATTGGGCAGCACTTAAAAAAAAACAAAACGGGGAGGTGGTAGCTTTAGCGCCATGTCTGCAACAGCATACATACATATACGTCCCTGGCTCTGCTTGGAACACAGTGTTTTCAGTAGAATACTTATCAGAACTTTCTGATCACAAACAGCGCCTGACCTAAATCAGACATTCGATCAGACATTCCAATAACAACAACAACAATAACAATCACAATACTTGATTGGAGCGTCACTCTTCTCGAAGCATAACTTAAGAAATTTACAAATACCAAAGCCAACAATTTCAACTCATGATCACTTCGCTGATAAACTTAATTTTTGACTTATGCCTGGAAGCTGAAGTGGCAGCCATCATAAGAAACAAAAAAGACGCCGCTGATAGAAAATATTTTCTAACTGACACTCTTCTATTTTATTTATTTTTTTTTTTTTTTTGTGTTTCTATTATACGCTGAGTCTAGGCGTATAAAAAACAAAAACTAGAGACACGGCCAAGCCGTGCGTTGCTATGCGTTACAAAACGATGTCGAGAGCAACGATTCGCAGCGCACGATCGATGATCGAACAATTTAAGCAACAAAAATTCCCCACAGGTACACAAAAAAATACACGACGTAGATGTTGAAGGTGATGCTGCTGATGCTGATGCTGATGATGATGATGATTTCCATGAAGCCTCATATAAGGGGGATAAAAATATGGCTATTGTTTCGGGCGCAGACAACCAGCAGTCAATAACCAAGACGCTCGTTTGAGCGTAGCAAATCTCCGAATCAAAAACTAAGCAATACAACAAAAGCAACAAAAACTTAGGTACTACAGGTTGTCGAAACCATCATCAAAGTACTCGACAAAAAAGACAAGCAGAACAAACAAAGCCATGCTCCGAAGTAATTGTTTTCTACTCAAGTGCAGCACTACACCAGAGACAGTTTTTTTTTTATTTTCTCTGCTACGCTCCAACGCATTTAATAAGAGTGCTGAGCTGATACGATTCTGAGCAGTTGCCAAAATCTTTCAAGACAGCTCAGCCAAAAACAATGCAATAAAACAAAAGATTCATCCTTGCTGCTTGATCCTGCAACAATACAGGGCAAACAACTAGCAAAAGAACAATGATGGCGCAATATTTGAACTGCTGAAAAAAAAATTTTAATCCAAAACTATGTAATAGATATGTTTAGATGTTGTGTAACAAATGCCAACAATTTGCTGATCATGCGGGTGAATTTCCAGCAGAACTCATACAAGTCTGACGACAATTCTGCCGCAACAACAAGCTAAACACTCAATAATTTAATAAACAGCTCTTTTTGCCTCAAAGCTCGACCATTTGAGAGTGCATGTGTCTCAGTAGCCTTATTTTGTGTTAACTGGTTTTTAATAAGCTGTAGACAATGTTAAGAAAGTCGATGGGGAGCCGTTTTTATTTTATTTTTTTGTCGAACTACCTTACGTTCCTACCTTACGTTCAAATAAAGCTGCTTAGAAATTTTGTGCTTTTTTCGACAAATTCAAGGTTTTTTAAGTTTCCAACGGATGCTCAACGGAGTTACTCCACGGGGAAGAATATTTCTAAAAAATAATTTCAAAAATACCTCGCCACAATCTTTCTAAATCAATAACGCGCTTCATTTGTTTGACATCAAGTAAACAACAAAATATCTGAACCAGCACCAACATCAAAACCAAAACAAATAAAAAGCTGCGATCCTCAAAATTCTGACTGCATGCGATATACCACAGCAGAGCTGGTTTCTTTTGCTTATTGCCTGTTTATTTTATTGTTATTGCTTTTGCAATAATTGTTGCTGTTGTTGTTGTTGTTATTGTTGTGGTTGTTGCCAACGAGAAAACAACATTCTCGCTGTCGTTGTGTTAATTGTTTCGCGTCTGACTTCAGCCGATCATTTGAGATTTTATGCTTTTGTAAACATATATGTAACAACTCGATTAATTGTTTGTCGCAATTTTGGTTTTGGTCCCACTTCTCCCCACACTTCCCTCCATACACACGAAGTCGTGCTGAAGTCCACGATTTTAAGCATGATCGACACCGATCGACGACGTTGCTATGTTTTTGCTTTGTTTTTTTTTTTTTTTTTTCTTTTGCAAGCCTTATGTTTGCTTTCGTATCTGCACGCCGAACGTGGAACTCTGCTCCTCAAACCCCAACCACAAGTCCAGCCAAGCTTTGTATTTGCCACATCAAATCAGTGTCCAAGTCCGATGACCTGCACGTTTCTTGCCGGCATCTGATCGCTATGTCATGTGTCCAGCTGTGCGCTATAGCCAAATTCAACGTCGACATTTCTCAAGAATTCCTAAGAGCGTGAATGATTCAAACCAAGTCCAGCAACTACTCAGACACCACACAGATCTTTGGTTCTATGCGCAGCAACATTGAACCATGAAGCGAAAAAATGTACATCATCAAAGCGCATCGCAATGCAATTTCGCCAGCGAATCCGCAACAAATTCGTGGAAAATTAATCGCAGGCGATCTTGGCAGATCGTGGCAAGCGGCTAGTAAACTAGAAAGGTTTACCTTTGCTATTGGAATACGACTTGATGTGATCATAAAGCGCTATATACGAGCTTCTTTTAAAGTTCACAAATGTTTATATCCAGTAAATTTGCTGGTTATGCAGGTAGCGCGGATGACAATAGCTAAATATCTATTGTAAACTATTGTACGAACGATGAGTTACCAGGTTCGGGGAATCGGAAATTAAAAATGGAATGACATTAAACTTCAAAGTGGTGACGAAAATCATTTTCTGAACACTAAATAGCATTTATCTGCATCTTCTGAAGCCCTTAAGATCTGACCATAGGCAAAATTGGAGTATGAAATGGAACAAAATAAAATATTATAGTTCCACAGAAAATAATTTCTATTCCCAACCTGAGTTATAATGGGACTCAAGAGAAAGTTGGTTTCACTTAGGTTAATATTTTTTGTTTATTTTTTTTTTAAATAAAGAATCCCAATGACAATATCACACCAAAAGAATTTCCTAATTTTCCACTTTTACATAGTTTCTTCACCGAGAGATTATTTTTTTATTTTTAACTATTCAGACTTTTGACCAGGCTTTTCTCTGCGAACGCTGTTTATTTTAGTTTTTATCATCATAACCGACCTTTTTTTAATATTGAGTGTAAATTTTAATCAATATTAATTAAAATTTTTTCTAAGCATTAAGTTAATATGATAATTTATCACTGAAGTGAATATCTCAGAATTAGGTTTAAGTTTTTTTTGAAAATGACACCCTAAGCCTGGTTTTCACTATGTCATTTTCAATTGTCAGTTGTTGTCAGTCAATGGAAAATAATAGGAAAAACTGATCTATTCACGTGTTTTTAACAAAATTTGCATAAAAGTGAAAACCAAGCATTACAATCATTAAAACAAATTTTTTTTAAATTTTTGTATTTGTCAACTTTAAATTACAATTAAAACGAAGATTTATTTCAGTACAATAATTTCAAAAAACCATCTGGCCGAATACTGGATACTTTGTTACTTTCCCGTAAGCCGAATTGTTACCGGATATCCATTGCATCTCTAGTAAGCAACACGCTTTTTAAGCAACTTCATATGAAACCGATAAACAAACCGATTTTTTTAAATCAAAGGGGAGAGAATTAAATATATAATTTTGACAGACGATGAAGGCGTAGAGCACGGAATTGTCGAATATTAAATATTCTTATGTCTTTTGAGAAATACCATGTATTGCAAATCAGATCGATTTTGTATATATAAAAATAAAGTCAGCCGGACACCGACTCAAAAGTTAGAGGGACTCTTAAAAAATATTTCAGCGAAATTTTGTTTTTTGGATCGGAGAATTCTCCATGGAACGGTTTTGGAACCTTCTGAACCTTTTTTTCGGCCAAAAAATCAAATTTTTTGAAAATAATTTTTTTCTTCAGAAAGCATACCCAAGCTAAGCAAAAAAGTTAAGACTTTGATAGCACTACATAGAAATTGGCTAGAAAAACTTTTAAATACTTTGTCTTGACAAACTCGTTTGAGACCCAACGTTTTGAGAAGATATTAATCATGGATAATGAAGCTCCATGGGGATTTCTCCGGTCCAAAAAAAAAATTATGCAGAAATAGTTTTTAAGAGTCCCTCTAATGTTTTAGTCGGTGTCCGGTCAAATCTTAATTTCGATCCGACTTAATGTATAGCTTGAGTACGCTATAACCAGGAAATGGAACGACCGGTTCGTTTCTGATGGATAAAATATTTATTAAGAGAGCGATAACTTTATACCGATCCATTCTAATTTCGCTCTTCGCTCCAAACACTGATGGCAAGTTTATTGCGCAAGATTATTGAAAAGAACGCTACATTTGGTACGGTTTCGGTTAACGATCGTGATCAAAAACCACAACATAGCAAACAATGACATGTGCACAAATAACACAACATTACCAATATTTTCCGTAGTGTTTGAGTCACAGAGCCAAATGAGAAATGAGTAGAGAAAGAGTGTGAGTGCGTTTTTGAACCTTTTGGTATAAAGTACACTTTTTTTTAAACAACTGGCTATATGGCAAGTAGTTTGATACCACAATTTTCGGTTAAATAGTTCAGTCCTTCCTTAACCTAACTATGAATAAGACATATAAGCTATACCTGTTTCCTTGCTCTTCCCTTATTCTTACCAAAATGCTTGTTTCTGACATGCCGTTAATGGGTTAAGCAAAGCCCATTCCACTTAAATATAAACCCGCCATTTGAGCATTACATGAACACACGTGTTGTTATTTTATGTACAACAAGATAACAGCCACACAAACAACAACACCATGAAACTATATAAATTTCCGTGAAGCATGCGAAATCTCAAGGATGTTCAAGAGTCCAGTGTGCTGATTGCCAACTGGATAGCAGAACAAATGAGCGGACAAACAGACGCCAAAAGCAAGTTCCATAGATAGAGCAACACCGAGGCAAGGGAAGACCATAACCATGGATATGGCAAAGTTTGTTAAGCTTTATAATTGAAGCTTCTTTCAAGATACTTGCTTGGCGTTTGACTAACAAGCTAGATGCCCGCAACAAGATCAGCCAGCTTAAATAAAGTTTTAGCAACACGATTTTGGAAGAATTTTATCAAACAATAAGCAACCAATATAACGACTAAAGCACAACAGCGAACTCGTGCATTGAACTGATTGTCGGTAATGCGAGACGGCGATCAGCCAGCCAGCCAACCACCAGCCAAATGTACGATCAGCCGCATAAAACATACCCGCATGTATCGTAAGTGTATCGTAAGCCCAAGATTGGCATGTTGCATATTGTTTGTAAGGATTCCTCGGCTGATGTTATTCGCCGGCATATAGCCAGAGCCACAACCACAGGAATCTCAACATAGTGGTCCATGAAGTAAGCACACGATGCCTGCAACTGATAAGAAAGAAGTATGCAAACCTTCTTATTCTACTTTTTTCTTTTTTTCTTCTAAGCCAAACAATGGAAAGTCGTGCAAATGTTTCAAAAGAAAAGAGCTCATTGTAAATCGAGCCAAAGGATTCAAATGTGACTGACAGTGACAAACAGAATTCAGTGTTGGACTAATGAGACCCGAAGGCTAGCAGCAATAGAGGTAAAAACAACTTTGTACCAATCAGCCATAGCATTAAACGCGGTACTCTATAGCTGCACCAACATAAATCATAATAATTTTTCAACGAACTCAAAACGTTAAGAAAAAAAAAGTTCTATAGTAAAGAGAGAAGAGCAAAAACAAAATGAGCCTCACAGGCCAGGCCACTAAGCCAAATAAAGCCAGTTTGTACAAAAAAACGTGGCTACTCTGTTGCTTTTGCTGCTTCAACATCTTTTAGCTTTTATCGTTTTTTACTTTTTAATTTTTGTTTCTTTCTGTCTTTAAGCGTTAATTTTTTTTTATATTTCTTTGGTTGTTTTTGTGCCTTTTGTTCTTCACTCAAGTTTTGAGCTGATCGTGTCTTAGAATTTATGAAACATTTGTTAAGAGTTTTGCTCTTGATGCTGATGATGAGCTCTAGCAACAGCTTTATGCTGAGCCTGATATTTGAGCGGTTATGTTTATTTGGCTGGACGGGAATAAAAACTTTTGATTCGAAGTCGACGTGACGTTTTGTTAATACAAGCACAAAATCCAATTTTTAACGCTCCAGCTGCAATAATGATGGTGTGGTTTATTTTTTTAACCAACTCTTTGCAGCCAAGCATGCGCAGTTGCAAACGGCGTATTTTATTAGTTCAAGTGTTTATTTTACATTCGTTGTTGGTTTAAGTTGCTTTATAGTTGTTGATATTTTGGCACGAGATTTAAACGAGAATCTAAGAGAGCAGAGTTTTTAACCCATTACTACAGAGCATTACCAAAACGAGACAAATTCAGCATATTTGCTTGTTCTTAAACGGCTCATGAATCGGAAACTTATTTTTCTGTAACGAATCGAGATGATCTTAAATCTGGTCATAAAGGCACTTAAAATGTGGTCTTTAATAGTTTTTGAAGAAATACCTTTTGAACACGATACAGTCTCAAATTTCACTCAGCAAACTTTCAACTGTTTGAACTGGTTGACACTAAAAATTTTCGTGTTGACACCTTCCTGCTATCCAAAACAATTCTTTTAAAAATTTGGTCTTGTGAACATATTTTAAAAATTACTATTTAAAGAAAAAAATTGTTGATGAATTTACATCAATGATGTGCACACACATATTGTGTGTTTTCAAGGATTCAATTTCAGATTCAAGATCATTTTCTCGTAAAAGTTAGTATTTCTCAGTGGTTTTTCACCTAAAAGCTGAAATTGTGATTTTTCACAAGGATTTGTCATGAAAGTGTTCAAAAGTAGACTGAAAAGTCAAGACAAAATGCCCCAGCAGTTAGTTTGGAGACTTATTTTAATAACATGAAATAACGAGAGTTCAGTGAAAACAGCTTTTTCGCACTTTTTCAGCACTAACCCGGTGAAGTGCGACCCATATCATCAAAAAAGTTCAATGTCATGGATACCAGTGACTCAAACCAAGTTATTGTGAGAAAAATTCACCCGCCAAGTTTGGGTTGGGCTCAAAGTCAAACGCAAGACGTATCCATGCATACATAGATCTAATTACAGTGTTAAAGTGTGCAAGATTTATCAGACGGTAAGCATCTCAAACGAACGGGTGTGGATAATCTGCCGATGGGTGCCGCGTTTGCTCTCTCTCGACCATAAAATCGATCGTGTGACTGATTCAAAGACGTGATTGTCGATATTGAATAAAGATAAGAAGGATTTTTCCGTCGATTAGTAACCATGGACATGGATGCATCACTACACACCAGAGACAAAGAAACAGTCGAAACAGTGGACTTTACCGGCCAAACGTACTCCAAAGAAGGCGAAGACGGTGCCGGAAAAGTTTTGGCGACAATATTTTGGAATAAACGCAGTATAATCTACATCGATTACCTTCCACCGAAAAGAACAATCAATGGCGAATACAATGCAGCCGAATGGGACCCCATTTGGCAAGGAAAAACGTGCTCATTCATCAAGACAATGCCCGCGTTCACACATGTCCTGCTCCCTTGGCAAAATTCCATAAATTGAAGTTCGACTTTCGTCCTGATCCAGCATATTCTCCAAATTTGGCCCCCAGCGACTATTTACTGTTTCCAAACCTGAAGAAATGGCTTGACGGACAGAGATTTACTACCAGAGAGGAGCTCATCATCAAAGCAGAGGATGAAATCTAAAAATTGGAGAAACGTTGAATGAAGTGTATCTGAGAACTAAAACGTTTTTTTTTGCCGTAAAAATCATTCCTTGTTTCATTTTTCACGGAATTATAAAACGGCTCTCGTATAGTTCGTTTTATTAAAAAGTAAATAAATTAAAGAGTTGGTGTTTCTACAGCTTCTACGGTTAGAGTTAAAGAAATAAGCTGTTTGTTCCTGGTACAATTAGAGCAAGTTTTGAGCTAGTATGAAAGACGTTCAGTATAGAATAGTTAATTTTGACTTTATTTTTTATGCTCTCTTTATAAAACTTTGATGGCAGTTACAAACAAAAAACATATATAAATTTAAAACTTGTCGTGTAATTAACGTTTTATATCATTTGGCAAAATTTTTGGACACCAGTTGAATATATAGCGAAAGGCACCAGTTTAGAACTCATTACCATGGATAAAGTACAGATATAGCCATAAAGGAATGTTTATGGGGACAATATGACATAAACCTGTAAAGTGTCAGTTGATTCTGTGTAAGAGTGTTCAGAAGTATTTACAATTAAGTTCATTTTTCTGCATTGGTATGAGTATAAAAACTAGTGTCCGACCGAACGTGAATTTTTGCCGAAGCCGAAGCCGATTCTTCGGCAAAATGGAAATAATCGGACGAAGGCCGAAGCCGAAGCCGAATAATAAACAAATGTTTTCAAGTAAAAAAAATGATAAAATTTTTTCTTTGCTTTTGTTAATGGCCGATGTTGAATGTGAACCACACCTAAATGAAATTCTTTTTAATGAATTGTCACTTAAATTTTCTCTTGATCTTTCGTTGCCAAAATATAGTTTAAAAAACTTTTTGTCTAATATCTCATAATGCTTTTAATTGTATACCACTTATTTTGTTTTTGTAGAAGTATCTTTTTAGTTTTTAGTGTTTAAATTATATTTGTTTTTGTTAAAAATAGTCTGTAAGAATGTTATATATTCAAAGACTGGAAATAAATAAATAAATGTCAGTTTTTTCTGCATTTCATTCGGCATTTCTCAATTTCAGACTAACTCAATTTGAACTATGGAAAGATACATAATCGAGCCACGCGTTAAAGTTATTAAAGAAATGGCAACAGTGGATGCTCAATTTTCGAAGAAAATCATCTTCAGTGATTTTTTTTCACATTTTCACATTTTTACCTCGATGGATTCGCCAATAAGCAGAATTGCTGCATTTGGGCTAATGATATTCCAAGAGTGATTGTCGAAAAACCAATGAGTGACTGTTTGGTGCGGTTTGTGGGCTGGCGGCATCTTCGGACCGTATTTATTCCAAAATTATGCCGGTCAGGCAGTTACTGTGAATGTTGTTCGCTATCGTGAGATGATAACGAACTTTTTAAGCCCCGAATTAGTAGATATAAATGTGGACAATATGTGGTTTCAACAGGACGGTACCACTTGCCACACAGCTAACGAAACAATGACTCTTTTGTACGACAAATTCAATGGCAGTGTTATCTCACGTGGTGTCGATATCAATTGGCCGCCAAGATCATGTGATTTGACACCGTTGGACTTCTTTCTTTGAGTTTATTTGAAAGAAAAGGTGTACGTCGGTAAGCCAGCAACAATTCAAGAGCTAAAGGATGAGATAATTCGGCACATTAACGGCATAGAACCTCAATTATGCCTCAGCGTCATCGAAAATTTGGACCATCGGATGGAGGTGTGCCGCCAAGGTCACGGCAGCCATTTGACCGATATTTTGTTTCATACATAATTGAACCATACCAATATTATCATAATAAAAAGAAATGACAGTAATTTTCTGAATAATTTGTGTTTTATTCAAAATCAACATCGGCCCTTAAAATTTTACCACCCTTTATATTCATTTCTGTACAAAAAAACTTAAATTTGAACATTAAATTCGAGTTAAACTCAAGAGTTTTTCTGCAAAATTTGGATTTTTCTGTAATCGAATTATTGACGTCAGGATAAAATAGAAAAAAAATTAATATATTTTCGATCCAGTCGAGAAAAGCTACAGAAATGTAATACTAACTGAAATCTGGCAGAGCAATTCTAGCGTTAACTCGGCTTTTATATTTCAATCCATAACAAAAGCAAAAACGTTATAGTCGGACTCTCTGCATTTATCATTTGAATTAAATTTTCAAAGAATGAACACCAACTCATGAAAGAACAGAAAAGGAGAGAAACACAAAACGAATAATGAAAGTGTTTCAAATGTTTACTGAATAATTAAAAAAAATTCAAAAAACTTATAAAAAAAATTGTTTAGCATAGCAAAAACATTCGGCAAAAATAATTGGCTATTTAGGCCGAAGCAGAAGCCGAAGCCGAACATAAAAATATCGGCCGATTATACCGATTACCGAAGCCGAAGCCGAATAATCGGTCGGACACTAGTAAAAACTAATTTTGCTCTATGCTCTCTTCAATAGTGAGGAAAGAAATTTTAAAGGAAATTTCTCGGTTAACTTTCTTTACACTGAATGTCTTAACGTTGGTTCATTGACTTATTTATTTCATATCATTTCAACTACAAAGATGCGAAAACTTATCTTTTAGATTAAAACTTATAAGTGCTAAACGTGTCAGAGAATACCGCGAGAAAGCTAGCAAAAAATTTTACCCATTAAGAACTTTTATTGTTTTATTCGAAAATACCAAGTTCAAGAGAAGCAAGCACTCTATCAAAACAGCAGCATCTTTCTATCTTTTGCAACGCTTTCACAGAATGGGTCTTCGGCGCTACAAAAGACTAATAAATTCACAGATTTTTTTCTATCTTCAGGCCTCCAATTAATATAAAATTTTTATTTTTTTTTTTTTTTTGCAACAACACTAATCGGCTTAAAGTCGTAATTGATGTTTAAAACTACTGACAACCAAAATTATGCAAATTTCTCATTTCATCCCGCCAGCGAATTCAGTGGAAAATTCGTGGCTGTGAACGGCAAGCAACGGTTTGGAATGGTATGGTTAAGCACAGCTACAGCCACAACAGAACCTTAAGGTACAAAAAAAAACAGCAGCAACAACAATATAAATGCTTATAAAAAACAAAACAAAAAGCATACAAAACTACTGAGCACTGGCATCAGGCATGACGTATGCGCGTTGTAAGTATTTCTACCCGATCTCAAGACGAGTTGCTTTTTGTGCAGAGCAAAGCGAAGAGTGTTGTTTATCGTGCAATCTTTATATAGGACTTGAGTTGGATGCTTTAAGCAGTTGAAGGGTATGAAAGCAGAGCTAGTAAGACGCTGCTTTTGCAAACTGAACAGCTCCAGAGTAATTTCATGGATTTATCTGTTGGATGAAGTCAACCAACTTTTGGAGCTTAAAATTTGTTAAGTGGAAAATGGACAAAATTCCAACCACATCAACTATATAAAAAACAAATTTTCAACAACAGGAGTAAAATAACAACAACAACAACAACAACTACAAAAGACTTATAACACTCGTATACAATCAGCTAACTAACTTATGGTTTCTCCGTATTGGCCACAACGTCATCGCCTGCTACGAATGCTAAAAGTCTGCTGCGCCGTTAAAATGAAGTATGAGAAAAAGTTATTCACATAAATTAGCGGATTAATTAATATTTAACCAAAGTGTTTTTCGTGTGTAGGGGTGGTGTGAAGGGGCCTAAGCGGTATTGGGCTCGTCGGAATGTTATGAGCTGAGGTCTGCCACGAGAGATTAGCACGCTCTGTACATTTTATTTTGTTCAGTTTTTTTTTTTATAACGAAAATGAACTACAAAATTATCACATTTTGGGTGGAGAATTTTAAATAGATTTTTTTTTTTGATAGACAGATGTGGATGAGGCTGCCATTGCATTTTGTTAATACCTGTCAAGGTTAGCGAAGCTTAAGTTTCTATTGAGGCTAATATTGTTTATTACATTATGATGTATTTGCCGACATTTTACTGTTTAGTTACACACAATAGTTTATAGAAAAAGTGCATTTTAAAATTACACAACTTAACACATATAGCTAATTCAACACTTATAAGGAACGGAAACATGAATCCTAAAAATGCATTTAAATGAAGTAATTTTTGGATTTAGCATTAAAATGGAATATTAAGTTACAAGAGGATTGTAAGTTTTTAGTTTTAATGCTTTTTTATGTTTTTTTGGCAATTTAAACTAAACATATTTGGAGTTGAAAAAATTTCAAATATTTTATTTAGATTAAAAACGTTGAATACTAAATTAACAATATGTATGTTTTACATAAATTTATTAAAAACTGTTGCTTAGTATTTTAAGAAATATTTAGATATAAACTGATTTTGTTATTCAACGAGCACCGAAATCATTTTTGTTAACATATTTTTAATCAATATCTCATTCTCTCACACTGAATTCAAGTACAGTGAGCTACGGAGAAGCATTATTTATCACTAGTCATGGTCAAGCTGCCGTGATCGGCCTTAAAGCAGTTGCCAAGGGTCTGCTGTGCAATCCTATAAAATCTCGTCAGGTGACAATAAGAATAGGTCGTGACTTCTGTGAGTGCTTGAGAAAAGCCCCTAAAATCTAATCGAAATTCTTGTTTTGATCGTTAAATGCTGTCAAGATAGCAAAATATAAAAAATTGCAAAATTGTAAAATAAACTTCATTGGATCCATAAATCACGGATTCTCAGCAAATTAAGTTTAAAATTCCTGCCTTTAATCTATAAAACTAATAAAAATTTGCAGAAACTCATGACATTTTTACCTCATATTTTTTTTGACGTAGAATTACGTCTTACAGCGCAGTTTGTATGGGGTCGTTTTAACAGATTTTTTCAAGGTCATAAGGCAACGTTTTTGGCGAATACTTTAGGGTATACCTACAGCCTTTAATACTCTTTGTTCAAAGATAATATATATACAAAAATATCAGATATATCCTGCGCTGAATGAATATCTAATTTTGGATTTTATCACTTTTATATTGAAGTCACAAAATAGTAAAATATTAGAAGAAAAATGCATGTTTTTATATAAGAAAATCAATCATCAGCTGCTTATGCTGTGCCTGCTGCTTTCTTTGTTTTTCTTTCGTTGTTTATGCTTGCATGCTTTGGTTTCGCACGAACTGATTGGTTCGCTTTGGCAGCATTGTAAGCATTGGTTCGCATTGGGTTTATGTATGCACTACTGTTCTAGTATACTTAGTGCTCTATTTTGAAACCAGAGGTCATGAATCTCTTTTCAACTCAGTCAATGAATTCAATCTGTCAAATATAACGAAATGGGTCTGTGATCCGGTTAGATTTAACTCTTATGAAAAAAACGAGTTGGATCATATTTCTTTTTAGGCTTTTACCCAATAGATGGGATGTGAAATCAAATTAATTTGGATTCCACATCCCACTAGCACTAGCGAGTGTTGTTTGCAAACTATACATCGAACAGTAAGTGTAGCTAGCAAACTAAATATCAGACAGAGACGAGAGGAAAGGACATGTGATCAGCGTGAAATATAGTAACCATACGATTTTTTAAAAATCGGGGTTTTAATTTTAATTTGAAATTAGTAGTTAAACTGACTGTAGTTCGCAAACTATATATAGGGCAGAGACGAAAGTGGCACCAATGAAAAGTGCATTTTTTTTCGCCTTCTTTTCAACTAAGTCAATGAACTCAACCTGTCAAACTTAACAAAATGATCGAAAAAATTTGAAATTGTGTTTGAAATCATGCAGACAAAGTAGAAGAGGTTACAACTTAAACGAAATTCTACGTCTACATTTACGATACTATCGAAACTGTTTCTTTTTTTTTTTTAATTTTTAATAATAAAGATTTGAATTGTTTTTGCTGTCCAATATACATGTATGTGATAATTATTTTATCTATAAATTTTGTATGTTATTCCCATCAAATTCGTCAAACTCGGGATAATCTTAAGTCCAATTATGTATAAATGTTTCAAATAGTTTAAAAAACAATAGTAATGCCATTTTTCAAAAAATTTTTTCACCAGCTTTCAATAACAAATGTATTAAGTTTGATTATATGTAAATCAAGAATGGTCTCAGTTTCATGGATAGTTCCAGAAGTTTAAATTTGTGCCCATCACACCCGTTCTAGGTGTTAAAGGGGATATAACTATTAAACTAGTATAAACTAATAATCGGAATATGTTTTAGGATATTGAAACTTTAGAACATCTACTAATGAACCTCATAATAAAGTGGTAAAGTTTTAATCGGTTAATATTCAACGCGATAAATAAGTCAAAACTTCACACCCGTCTCTATGAAATGAGTAATTATTAAGTAGTTTTGCGCAAATCTCTGACCTTAGTCCAAGCTGAAATCAATAAAACGTTCGATCTGCTCTGATAGATCAAAATATTTGTTGTAATTCAAGTCTTGTTTTAAATATTTCGAAATTTTTCAAGTGTCTTTCCAAGAAGTTTGCCGCTATACCGCATTTACTTCTGACGCAAGGTAATACATACACCTATCAACTCAATTCACTTTCTTCTGTGTGCAGATTATGATCCAACAAGAAAAAACATTTTCTTGTGTAGGATTTGTATTTTAAATGAAATAATTAGACACGCAAAAAAAAATTTTAAAACTTTTTTCAAACACGCTAACTTTCCATACAACCCACAATATTGAAAACTCTATAAAGAGGACCATATCTGACCAACAGAGTATAAGTCGATACGCTTGAATTTTATATCAAAACTTACATGGGTACAAACAAATTACGACTCAGCCCCCAACGAACACGCCTACCTCAAAGTAGTTAAAACAGTATAACATCTAAAAAATAAATGGAAAAATAATATAAGAAGTTATTTCTATTTCTTGTTTAATTTTTTTACATACATGCGTACATTTAAATATTCTAGGAAGTTTTGGCTACTCCATAGTCGGTTAAGACTGACCCAAGCTCAACATTAATTGGTATATTCAATCGAGTTTATTATCACAAAATCCTCAAATTGGCAGCAAAAATTATTTTTTATTTCTAAGGCAGAAATCATTCGAAGTACCAAATTTATATAAAACTCTGACTAGCTTGCTAGCAAAGAAGTTTTAAGCAGGGACCGTACCGGTTATGGTTTTTATCAAAAAAGTCAAATATTAACTGTTATTTTTTAACTTTTATTTTTTTCGACTAAAATAAAAGTTATTTTGTGCCTAATATTTTTTCGGGCAAACATAACAGTTACTTTTTGCTCTTATTTTATTGGTCAAAAATAACAGTTATTTTCTGCCTTTTATTTTTTCGGTCAAAAATATCAGGCAATTTATGTTTTTTCAAAGGCCATTTTACTGACTAAAAAACTATCGATACTATTATTTTGGTCTCATCGGTGCTCACGGTGATTACATATGGTATCAATACTTTTTTAATCGGACAAGCGGCCTTTAAAAAAAACACAGATTGCCTGATATTTTTGACCGAAAAAATAAAAGTCACAAAATAACTGTTATTTTTGACCGATAAAATATAAGTTAAAGGTAACTGTTATTTTTGTCTGAAAAAATAACAGTTAATTTTTAACTTTTATGGAATCAGTCGAAAATTTAAAAGGCTCTAAATATTCGTGAAGCTAGGGCATTTGTATCATAATGGTATATTTGAAAATCTCCTTCGACAATTTTTTCATTGTGTTTTTTTCATTCAAAAATTGTAAAATAACAGTTATTTTCGGTCCCTGGTTTTAAGACTTCTAGCATCTGGTGATTATCTAGGAGCACCAACATAAAACCAGACACCTTAACGACAATATTAATTTGCTCAAAAACCGCCAGAACCCAAAGTTCAGTTAGAGCGTTACCAATGATTCTTACTTTGTTGCCATACAATTTATTTTTAAGTATTTTGCATTTGCTTACTCGGATGCACTTGGCGGCCTTCACAAGTACGAACGTAGTGCGCAAAGCAGAGCAGAGTGCGCACCAGCTGTATCTGCTGCAGATACACGCCGCAGCAATAAACATTCATGTGTTAAGTAGAAAGTGTAACACGCTGGTCTTAGAGCACAACAATAACACTTCAGCATTAATTAAATGATTGTGTTAAGTTTCTAAAGCTTCGCTCGCTTCTATCTGCTAATGTTAAAACAACGCAAAAAGTTCGAACTTGTTGTTAAAGTTTGATCTTTATTGTTTACGGCAACATATTTAAATCTATGGCATGGCTTAGCAGAGCAACTCTTCAAAAGCCATAGCGATGGCGATGGCGATGGCGGTCGTCGGCATGTGTTGGCATATTTTTTTTTTTTTTTTTTTGTTCTTCTCTACTTCTTATTTGAATTTTCCGAGTGTGTCTCGTAATGTGTGTGCTTTGTTGTTTTGTTTATTTTTTACCTTTTTGGCATTCCACTACTTACTGGTTGTTGTAAAGTTTTGTTTTATCGACGATTTTCGGCTCATATTTGTATGGCACACGAACAAGACGTTAAAGCACAAAGCTTGTATCTTGTAGCTAGTAGTTAAACCTGTGTTATTTGCACCGCAACGAGTTAGTTACCTGTGCAGCTAAAGCGCTGCTTCAGTCAATAATTTCTGCATATGTGTGAGTGTGTGTGTGTGTGTGTGTGTATTTGAAATTTTCTTTTCTTTCTGCCTGTGTTGTTTGTTATTTCTATTTGTTTCTTGTAGGCTATGAAATTGAAACTGAAACCGGTTCTTAACCAGAAAAATTCCAAAAACCAAAACAATTTGTATCTGTTGACATCTGCGTGTGTGCGTTTTTTTGATTGTATGGCGCAGTCTTAACACGCACACACACACACAGTCTAACAAAAAACATCTAAACTCTCATACAGGCAAATCAAAGAGCAACAGAGAGACATAAAATTGGTCCATTTCAGTAAACGGCGAATTCATCTTTCCGTCTTGAATTCGCTCTTCTTATCTCTCTCGGCCAACACGATCTATGCAGAATACAAAGCCAAATTGGTAACATGCACACAACATACTAACACAAACACTCGCTGAAGCCTACATGTAGGCTGCAACTCTGTGTGTCGCAGCATCTTGGGGCTCTACAGCATCTCTCAAGCTTGATGGCTCAAAAGTCTCACATTCACAGCCACGTTCAGGTGTGCACGAAGCTGATGATTAGTTTCGTGATCGTGACTAGTTTGTGGATTTTGTTTGCAACGGTCTTAAAGCTATGCAACAACTTTGTATGTTGTTGTATTTGTTGTCATCGCTGAGCAAATGTTCCTCCTCGGCAGCCATACTTTTCTTACAACTCATGATCTGTGTTTTTATTTTTTGTTTTCTCTTGTTTTGCTTGTCTTGTTTGTAGATGTTTGGGTCATGCATACATTTATGTACCTATACATATAGTACCAGATACGCTGATAAGCCGAAATACATGTAAACACACATTCCAATATTAAAAGTTGTTTAGTTATTGAACAATATTTATTGTAACCAACATTCAAGAAAGCTTTCTCAACGGCATTAAGAATATGACTGGCTGTTCGAACTTTGAACGAAAACAACTTCTTCGATTGCAAATTTTTTGCATATTTTTTGCATCAATTTTTAATAAATTTTACTTCAAAGTTAATTTGATGAGTTCAATTTTTCTAAACCTTGGAAATGGATATAAATTTTTTTAATTTTTGTGGAGATCTTCATAGACAAACTATTAAATTGAGCATAAAAAATTCTATATTTGCTTTGAATTTTGAAGTATTTTTTGTGTTTCGTTTTTGTGTAAATTGTTAAGTATTACTTTTTTTAAAATTTATTTGTATTTTATTTGCATTTTTCAAACTTAAATTTTTTTTGTTTTTACGATTACTTTCATTTAATTCTTAAGTGTTTTTGCTTATGTGTTTCTACTTGAAGGAATTCTTAATTTTATTTAAATTATATAATTTATACAAAAAAAAAAAAAATTACAAATTGGTCATTTCAGCCCTTGAAAGGACTTTGACCGAGCTTCTAATGATCAATTGTGTTATCTGTGTTAATTAATGTTTGCACACAACTGACCGAGAATTGGACCTAAATTTTTTATGCCGACGCCGAACGGCTAAATTCATGTTATCAAGAAGCTTTGCATGGCATTATTTACTCTCTGAGGTTTGCCATTACCTGCAGAGAGGTAGGTGGTGACCGATCAGTAAATTTTTTCAAGCCACGCACTTAACACGCATCCCACGGCCAACATACAGTTTATACTATTTTTAATTTTATTTCAAGCATATTTCACTTTTAATTTTTTTAATAACTTCATGATCATCATGTTAAGGAACATTATTGTATCTTTTAGCATGAGGATTGAATATTTTTTAAATAAATATAAAATGTATAATTTAATGATATTGTAATACTTATAAAGATACTTGTTATACTTATAATAAAGATAAATAAATCTATATATAAAATAAATAATTTTATATCCTTATAATATTGTTGTTATTGTAAATTTTGTTTGATTAATGCAATTTAATCCTTTTATTTTGTTGTATAATATCTTATATAATTATATATAAAACTCAGTTATATTAATTAATTTTTTTTAAATATGTATTCATTTACTTCAAAAAATTTTTTTTTATTTCAACATTTTATTAAATATTTTTTTTTTATTTTATTACAATTCGAGGGAAGTTCCATCCAACACTGTGATATGTTTATAGAGGTCGTACCGTAAATTGTCCCTGCTAACTGCTGGTTGTGATCATCACTCACCTCATGCTCAAGTATTAGCACAGCAACACGTTGTGATATCACCTCAAGCCGAATCGATAAGAACTGACGACAACACAAACTAAACTTGACGTCATTTCTTCATATCTTAAAGTTATAAGCTAACTAAGTTCGAAACCTTTGACAGCGTTTGGAAATTCGACATCGAATTGCTTAAGCTGAGTCGCAAACCGCAACAAACTAGCCGAGGCTCAAATCTTCTTTCAAGTGTTTCAATACCCGATCGTTCCACCAATCGTTCCATATAAAACAAAGAACGAGAGTTTTACAATTGCTAAGCAGAGAAAGAGAGTAACTTTCTGTTGAATTTTGAGAACATTTGTGAAGTTATCAGCCAGAACAAAATCGCCCAATTGCAATCGTCAGCTTAAAATTAAATTGATGAGTGTTTTCAATACATTTTTTTTTTTTACTGGAAAGCAACAACAACGTTTTTAAAACAATAAAAATTAATAAAACAATTTTAAATAAATTATTCGTAATATCGTTGCCGTTGACGTCGACAATAACATTTGTTGGTTCCCAGAAACACTAAATTTAACTTCATTCGGTGTTAAATGAAATGTTTGCGTTAACATTAAAAGTTACACTAAAGCTTGAACTGCGGTTACTTGTTCTCAATACATCTATAAACGAATCTTTATCTTAATTATTTATAAATGTATCAGTAAGAAAGCTAATGACCGAACTTAATTAAGCCGCCACAATAACAGGTGAGCCTCAACAACCAAAGAGCTGAGTAGAGGCAAACTCCAAATTAAAGCACTAATAGTTTCCGGTCATTTTGTTGGAGGAGCGAGAGAGAGAGCGAGAGAGCAGCTATGATAGAAGAGCTTTTTTTTGTAACTTTGCCTCAAACCAAGTGACACTCAACAACATCCTCTTCCCTGAAGGTGATGATCACAATTTACAAATCTTGATTGTGCTGAGGTGCGCTTCCTCTAAACAACAGGCGATCTTGTCGAGCCATTAATCGATTAGTGAAAATTATAGCTCGGCTCAAAGTCGACTAACCAGTGTTCAGCTGAATCGAGCGTGTTTTCTCTGTTGCTGTTGCTAGTTTGATCGATTGCTTAACTGATCGATTATTTAAATCTTGATTGCTTCCAATGATATTCATTGCTACTGTCCAAACGATGCTCAGTTGCAATAACAACAACAACAACAGCATCGCATGCAATTTTCAGTGGCATTTAGTTTTTTTGTTTCTTTTCGCTATTGTTTTTGCGCATGCCACACCCATTATAATAACGATCATGCAAAGTGATCGATGAATATATGAACTCTGTGAATACCTCACATTGAACACTTTGATATCTATTGTGGCATTCATTTGAACGTGTTCTCTGACAATCAAGAACATTGATCTTGAACATTATGTGTGGAGCACTTCAAAAGCTTTTGTAGCTGATCGTAAAAGAATGTTGCCAATATTTAGAGCCTGAAATTTTTAACAAAAACTTGCGTATTCGTTCGTCTCTTTTGTCAGCCAATTATTAATTTCTACACAAATAGCGCTGCAAACGTTTGGCTACAATTGAGATATGATTGAGTTTATTGCATGAAGTAGACTCATTGTTTCAATTAGAGCTGAAATAACAACAACAAAACCACTAGTAAATCTTATTTAATAAATGGGTTTCCCTGTTTCTGAGTATTTTGCTGGCTCTTTGTTGTCAATATTTAAAAAAAAAAATTAACATAATTCACACTTTAACAGTTATGGAACTTGTGAAATTTCCAAAAATTTAAAAACTACATTTTGTCACCTAGGCTTTACTTTATAGTTTAAACTGAACTGTGCATAATGAAATATCACCACCCCCTTTCCTCCCTCTCCCTCTTTTTTTTTTCTTTTAAAAACTCGCGCACAACATTGGAAACGCTTGTGGAGTTTATAGCTTAAGCCATGGTCCATATTCACTTTTTGGACAAACGCTGTCGACGATCGTCGTCCAGGCGTGAAGTTTTGTGTACTCATATCTCGAGTCTTTGTCGCTTGCGCTGTATGTGTTTGTGTTTGTTTGTGTTTGAGTCAATGGAATAGAGTGTGTTTTGACGGTTTTTTTTTTTATGCCGCCACGCTACTAACAAAAGTCCCGGACTTTTGTGTTGTACTGTGTCTGTCCGATCGTTGTTCAGAACAATTTCCACGCTTGGTGAATCCACACTTCTTTTATTTTTTGACTGTTACGATTGTTGTGTTTTTTTTATACAAAGCTACATACATATATTATTGTTATGTTGGCTGCATTGTTTTTGCTATTGACGCTTTGGCAACAAAAATTTAGACAGAGATAAAGTGAGTTATAGACGAACGACGGCGACGACGACGGCTTTATAGTAGACTTTGGAGAGTTAGCTTCCAAGTAATAAGATTGTTGTTTAAAATAGTGTTTAAGTTTATTTCAGCAAAAAAATTCTCTTTGCCAAGTTCGTTTGAGAAAAGCTCAGTTTAAATGTGTTGAATTGAGAAAATTTTGAAGGTAACTGAGTTAATTAAAAATATACTACGTTGTTTATTTTTCTACTACTTTTTCGAGTTTATTCAAATGCGCACACTTATTGTTGCTGTTGTTGCAGTTTTTGTTGCTGTTGGTATTGTTTTGAAAACTGCTGCAATACCGAATGTTGCAATTGTTTTGCTGCTTTTTGAACTTTTTCACATTCGGCTCAATAAACCTTCGAAACAACAACATCAACACATGAGAACTTTTGTACTAGCTTTCGAACACATATGCTTGTGTGTATGCATGTGTTTATAAAATCGTTATAAATGTAGTTGGTGGCTTTTTGTTTATTTTTGTTTTTCTGCTGCAGTGCTTTCAAGTGTTTTTTTAATTATAACTCAAAGCTACAGAAACAGCGTGTCGCGTGGTGTCATTAACTTCATTTAAATTTTTTTTTTTTTTTGTTAATTATGCACACTTAAAACTTGGAATTTATGACGTCATAAAGAATACGTTCAAAACTTTCCAAATTTTTTTTTATAAAAAAACCATTTCTTTAAACTAGATTAATTATTTAACATACCCTAGATACAGATTTATGTAGTCCTTTAATTATTTTCAAGCTTTCAAACTCACCTGCAAAGAGAATAAAAAAAGAAATATTGTAATTAAAATAGCACTAAATCTTAATTGTTACGCTATCAAAATCATAATAAAAACAATAATAATCCACACACTTAAAAGAGAATAAAAAAACAACAAAGTGGAACACATCTACTGATTCTGCGACATTGCTTCGTGTCTTCATAAAAAAAAAAAATTAAACTTATGTTTTTTCTTATTGTTTTAGCACTTTCGCTTGCTGCACTCCACCAACACTCGTCATTCAGAGATTCACACGCTGCTCGACCAAACGCGAAAAATTCTCATGGCACTGAAAATGAACAAACAGCATCTGCCTAAAGATGATACAGTGGCAGCAGCAGCAACAACAACAGCAACAACAACAACAACAACAACAACAACAACAACTGCGGCAGCAACAGATGCTGTTGTTGGCGTTGTGAAGAGAAACAGAATTTTTTGCATAATTGTGGCATATTTAAGCTAAGTGTTAGTGGGCAGTGTTGCCAGATTTATATGTTTTTAAGAAATCTTAAAACAATTTCAAATCTTTCCAAAAGTCAATTAGATAAAATCGACACTCAATAAAATAAAATGGCTGGCCACTGTTCTCAAAGGATCCTAAGCTCTACAGGTTATTAACAACACGAATTAGATTTTTGAATTTTTGGAAAATTTTTACAAAATTCTCCGCTTTTCTGATTTCTGCTTTTAAAACCAACAATTCCGATTTTTCGAGTCGGTTATTTGAAATTTTCGAATATTTTCTTACTTAGTTTTCGTTGTTTTTAACTTCGACTTTAAAAAGATAGTCTTTTTTAACGACTAAAATACAGTTTTCACTAAGATAGTAAAGAATTTTTCCACGTGGTCACAAGTATTTATAGCCTAAAGTCTGATTTAAATGTTTTGAAAAACATTGCTTTAAAACTTGTTATCGCCATATTCGTTATTTTAAAAGTCCTTCGGTTTTTATGTGAGAACAAAGACGCAGCACTTGCATTATCCTTACACAGAAAACTCGCTTTTAAAGGAACAATAGCTGATCTGCGGAGAAGGGTTTGCTTACATCCTTGTAGCTCTCACGAGGGCGTTCGCTCGTTCTGTTATTTATTCTGATCTGAGCACAAAAATTGTCAAAAGTACTTCAAACTATTTCAAGAAATATGAAAACATGTCAAAAAATTTCAAAATATTGAAAATAAAAATAATAAGTGACAATTTTTTTAGACCAAAACATAAAAAGCAAAAATTGTTGACTGTTTGCATGTCAAAATATTGATAAAATTGTGACAAATAAACAAAAAATTGTAAAATTTATCAAATTCGCAAACCATGTTTGACTGTTCCCACTTTAAACTGAAAGTCTACCTTTTTTAACAATAAAGCTAAGACAAAGTTTTAATGAATAACAAAATTTTAAAAAGCATTTTATCTCTAAGAAGCTTTTTAACTTTTGAACATTTTAAGACTATTTTAAGATATTTGTGTAAAAAATCGTGGGGAGAAATATCGGCAATTTTTTATAAATCAAAAAATCAAAAATCTTTATTTTTTTTCTTCTAAATTCATTTCATTTCCTCAAAATAGACCCTCCCCCCCGAAAGCAATACATAATAACAATAAAAACATTAGTCTCTTTTGGAAATTCCCAATAAATTTTAATTAAAATTTCCCGGTATTTTTTTTCCCACAGTAATTATACCGAAAAACTGCTTTATTTTTTTTGAAATAATTTTTTGATCTCATTTATTTTATTTTAATGAAATTATTTACTTTATAACATATTCAAAAAGTTCCAACATTTTTCAGGTTTTTAAATTATGTTCTAAGTTACATAGTATAAAGCATCTTGTACACACACTTTTTGAATATGAAACACAAGGCTTATGAATTATTCATGTTCTCGTGTTTGTTTCTTATGTGTTTTTTATGAATAGTTCATGTGACTCATGTTATTGGTTACTGAACCAAACTTCATGAATGCGATTCATGGAAATCATGGAAAATTATTTTATGTCTTATGTTATTTTGTTCAAGTCAATTCAGTCGAATCAATCTTATAAATTGGCTTTTGCGACCTTTTTTTAAAATTTATTGTGATAGTTCCATTAAAATGCAAGGATTTTAAATTCTGTCACTTTTCTTCAGCACTCTTTCAAATAGGTTTTAAAAATTGTAAAGAAGGTGTTTATCCGTCATGATGGTTATCCCTCATGTCAATAATTTGAACCTGCACTAAATGAAACTGATGGCAACACTGTATACGAAAACATCAGTGTCGAGCGTCATGGCACGAACATGTGTTGGCAGTTCCAAACGTGACTGCATTGATTGGGTTCAAATAAAAAAAAAAAAATACTCGAAAATATTTTCAAGTGCAGTCAATTAATTTAAATGTTTTTATTGTTAAAATAACAAAAATTCTTTGTCCAATTTTATGTGGCACAAATAAAGAGAAATATTTTTTTACCAATTCGCAATTAACTGTTTCAGTAGTTTTGAAGGATTTAAAACTGTCAGTATTTTTTAAAGGATTTAAGAGTAAATTTATCTCATAAACTACAAGAACACTGAGAGCCACAGCTGCTTCCATAGCCGATAATGGAACAACAATTGTGGGTAAAAAATTAAAACTTATTTTCTTAAAATTCAAACTAAGTGGAAAAAGGTTATAAAATTGTTGGTCCACTTGAAGCACTCGTCTTCTTAATTGAACAATTCTTCATAAGAACTCAATCTAAAAATCACAGTTTCAACTCCGAGCAACAACTTCCAAATGTGCCCACCAAATACAAAGAGAAAGAAACTTAATCCTCATTTGAAGTGCACAAAGCTATTTCACAGGATCAGTACCATCAGCTGCACTTGAGATATGTTTGCTCAAGATACTCGTACTAAGAGTAAAACATAAAAACAACATCGGATTCTTAAAGTTGTCGCCACATGATATTCGAAAATGTTGCTGGAAAATTCTCACGCAACCAGATATATGTATGTTTTCTTTCCATTTGTAACAGTAAATAAATTTGAATACAAAAATATTTTACTCTACCCTCATGCAAGTGCTGCCAGCTAAGAGAGATACAAACCCAGCTTATGCAAGTTCGATTTCCAAGATAAAAGCATTTAGCTCAGCCTTCATCTCTTGAGCTCATGTGAAATTGAAGCTGGCTGGTAACAGCCCTGACGATAACTACATGTGCTAAATTTTTTTCAATTTAATCCATAATTTTAATTGAGCCTCAACGCGACAGCGCAGCTGTAATGTATCCCTTTTGGAACGGATTGAGTTTGTTACTAATCTAGCGCGTTGCAGATCTGGCTTCATTTGTGTGTGTATTCCGTGTCGATTCCACGATTGAGCTGACGGCGTTGATGAGCCAAAGCTGCTGTTGCTGATG
Source organism: Tetanocera ferruginea (assembly GCA_958299015.1). Lineage (NCBI taxonomy): Eukaryota > Metazoa > Arthropoda > Insecta > Diptera > Sciomyzidae > Tetanocera > Tetanocera ferruginea. The sequence continues at coordinate 1,788,768 of OY282640.1, read as the reverse complement.
ATCTTCACACAGCTTTGAGGTCACAATTTTAGCCGACGTTCATAACATTCGCCATACTTTAAACAACATATTTAACAGCATTACCACAAAAACATAAAAATAAGAAACAAAACAACAAACGATAACAGCAATATGGTTGCAAGCATTGGAGTGCAATTAAAAACCAAAAAACAAAAACCGCCATTGATAGGGTGCGAGAAGGCGTAGGAATGAATGCTTGCGTTGATCAGCATTGCGATCATTATAATTATTTTTCACTGTTTTTATTATCATTTTTTTGTTGTGTTTCTTTTTTTTTTTTTGAGGATGCTGAAGTGTAAACAAATTGTTAAGTGTTGCGACAGTGCACATACATAACCGGCCAGCAGCAACAGCCAGCAAGCTGAAGAAGAAAAGCAAGCTGAAGATCAGCACTAAATGTGGATTATGTAACTGGTCACTAACCGAGAGGGTGTGTGATCAATCAAACTCATGTTGTTGCTTTCCAATGAAAAGAACAGATCAAATTCTACAAGAAGTCTACACTAACAAACGATTTTTCAAGATTTAGAAGAGCTGCGTGATCAATATTGTGTTTATATAGAAGTTGTCTTTTGATGCAGAATTGCGTCTTACAACGCAGTTTGTATCAAAGTCTTTTTCATTCACAAATTTTTTCAAGCACATGCAACGGTTTTGTTCACTATTTGGGGCATAGCCGCAGCCTTTAATAGTCATCGTACAAAGATAAAATATGTGCCAAAATATCACTCACATGTCGAATGAAACGCATATCAAACTTTGGATTCTGTTACTTCTTTCATAAAGTCACTTAATAGCAAATCGAAGAAAAATTACACATTTTCCTATGAGATTGCTGGTTTGGTTCGTGCCTAAATAACGAACACAATATCGCTCAATGCATTGAATAGGTACGAAAATGAGAAAAAATTATTGTAGCTTTTTTTTAAACTATAGGCAGGTACAATATAAAACCATACTATTCAACCACATCATAACTTTTTTAAATATATTTTCTACCTTCTTCGGGGCGTTACTTTTGAAGAAAATTGTTTTGACATACTGTACTATTCTATAATCGTAAGAGTATTACCTTTATTAAAATAAATTAAAAAAAGAAATGTAATTTTTATAAAAAAATATAACAGTGAAATATGTAATTAAAAATTGTATTTTGCTCATGTAATATCTTCAAAAAATACGTAAAAATTAAAAAATTTTTTATATTCTAGTTCGGCAAATCCAGTGTCACTCACGTTTCATTTATAGCACTTAGCATGCATTTTTCTCCATTTAACATAAACGCTTTTAACACAAAATTATGTGGGTATAATAAGTCATAAGCTTACTATTATAAGTTCATGCAAAATGTTTTATATATATGTATACATTTCGAAAAAACCATCTTTAAATGGTGTGTCACTCACGTTTTCGGACGATTTGCATTTATCGACTTTTTCTTACAAATTTCTTTAAATCTGCGAATTGTCTGAGTTAATATAAAGAATAAAGTAAGTTCCCGAAACGAATTGGGTAAAAAATTTAACTGCAGAAAAAAAATTTTCTTTTTCTAAGAAATTGAAGATTTTTTTATACACTGATTTTGTCACTCACGTTTCACGTCGGTGTCACTCACGTTTCAAAACAATTTTAATTGTCTTTTTCTTGCATCGTGGTTAATCTGGTGAACTTTATTAAGCAAATTTTGTAAAAAAAAATTTGTTCTTAATATTAAGGAAATTTTTATACAAAAAAGAATTATTAAAGATTATGATTATGTAAAGCATAATATAGTTAAACAAATAATTCACAATATAAAAACCACATAAAAACTATTTCAGATATATATCATTTTAACAAAATTTATTCCTTTCCTGCTTCCGAATCTGTATGTAAACCCTGAACCCTGTACGAAACCCTAAGTCGTTGATCCTTACGCTTATTAAAAACAAAATACCGCGCCAAATTTCACGATATGACTGACCTATTAGCAATTCTGCCGAGGCCAAAGGCTTAAAATAATGATTTAATTAGATCTTTTTAATCTTTGCTAAGTTTGTTTTTTTATATGAATCCGCATATAACTATAATTTTTCTCTATATTTTTTCATACGTAGTTTTACTGTCGGCTTTAACTTTTTCTTGATGTTTTCGCCATCTTCTTTCATATCTAATACAAAAATAAACGAAAAAAAATTATATGTCACTCACGTTTCACTTCTTCACAAGCTTTTTTTAAGGAAAAATAATTGCGTCTGCTTGATTTAAAAAAATACAAAATTCACTAATCTTATATAAAAAGTAAATCCGAGATATAAATTGTGCCTGCCAATTATTTTGCAAGATAATTCAACTTATCAATAAAAATTGTCACTCACGTTTCACTCTTGAATCACTTTTTTAAATTATATTTTTCGACAGAAAATGATTTTTTAAAAAAATTTTAATATTCACTTTTCAACTGAAATTTTTTTAGTTGTCAATATTATATAACTGTACTTTGATATTTAAATCTCGAAATACCAAATTACAAAAAATACAAATCTACAATTTTTTAACTTTCTACAGATTAAAATATATTCAATCAAATCAGTTAAAATTTAAGGATACAATATATTTTTTTCAAAATGCTTTTACCGTAGGAAAACACAATCAATATCCTTAACATTGGATGTGTTTTTTAATGGAACTTAAAGCATTTTTGGTTTTTTTAGGTTTAGGTTTACTTTTTCTGGATTTGCCGAGTTATGAAAAAAAAGAAATATTTTTGAATTTTCAAAAATAAAAAATTTTAAAATTTTCTCTAAAATCCGTTGGTTAATCTGAAAGAGGGTCCTATGAAAGTTTGGAATAATGTGATTTTACAAAATGTTTTTTCATATATGATGTTTATTTATTATTGTTGGCGGGAGAACATTTTTCCAACACTCATTGTGAAAACTGTATTCGAGAAGGTATTAAATCTAAATGTATTTCGACATCAGTTTGACGTCTTCTAGTGGTTTTGATTTGAAAAAATAAATTTTTTTGTCAAAAATTGTCAATTCTTTTGCCGTGAATTCTTATCAAGGCGAAATATCTACCCAAAATTTGAGTTGAAATTATACGTCTCCGAAGCCCTAAACTTAGAAGCTACCCCTTCGGGGTTTCTGAGACCTTTAATTTGCAACCTAGGTTTGGGTTGGCATTTCCCAAGTTAAGTTAGAGCGAAAAAGGGATGATTTTTGACGAAAAACTTTTTTGTCAAATAAAAAACGAAATCATTTTAGATGTAGGATCTTATTGAAAACAGATTTCTCAATATATGATAGTGAAGAAAAAAAAATATTATCGAGCCACTTTAATCATCATGTTTTCTCTAGCATCATTAAATCCTGCTAGTTTTGCAGAAGTTTTTACGTCTAACTCCTTTTTTAGTGTTCACTGTTATTATATCGTAAAACATTTTTAAAATTTTCATTCTATTCTCAGTACGACAATTGTAGAGAATTGTGTCTGCGTACTGAGTTAAACAATTTGAGTTGTTTTTTTTAGCTTTTAACCATGGATTTCAAGCCTCAAACCTATTCAGTCAAATCTGCCTTGGTTCGGAACTGGGTTGATAGATAAGTAACCCTGATAGGGAAATCGAACAAGAAGCAAGTGTAGAATGTTATATGTGTGGCGGATCGCTATATCAACATGCGAATTTGAATCTGGGACAAGAGTTATGCCTTTGCCCCAGTCAATTCGAGTTATTTAGCAATCTCATTCCACAAACATCTCTACCACCAACTACAACTTCCAAAGTCGTATATATTGATGAATTTTTAATTTCAGTTGATTAGAAATAAAAGAAAGAATTTAAGAAAGGCACACGCGCAGGACCATTGGCCTGACTGATATTCGAACCCAGTACCTCTGAGTTGGCAGTCAAGCATGCTTACCACTCGACTATCGAGGACGCCATATATTCAATTCTTTATATAGAAGAATCGAATATTGCCCAGTTGGCACCGAATTCCCTTTTAATACTGTACTTTATAAACGCACAAAATATCTTTTAATTGCGCTTATAAATTTAGAATTGAACTCGCCACAGACAGACAAATATCTATAAATTTTCAAAAGATTAATATAAAACGGAATATTTCAAACGAAGAAATCTGAGTAGACAAAGATTTCGAAACAAAACAACGACCAACAACAAATGTCGAAATGTAGCAATTATACTGCACGTGCGTTCATCTCTTCGATCGTTGTCGAATGCGCTCTGCTGATCACTCATTTCAATGTTCAAAACAAATTTTGATAACTTGTTGCCGTATCTAAATGACCCCCAATACTTGGAACACAAAACAAATTTTGTTTAAGACAGAGTCATCCAGCGCACCACCGCACCACCGCACCACACACACGTTATCTATTTGGCGTCCAATGATCGCAATTCATAGCAAAAACAAGCCAGCTTTATGAGCAACAATATCGCGTGTCAAATGTTATCAAAGCTAAGTTCGATGAAAATATTTATTAGAATAAAATAAAGCAAAACATGTCTCGGTTGCCTGGCTGCTTCGAAGAACTGTTAAGTACTGCTGAGTATTGCTGAGTATTGCGTTGTAAAATATGGCCACGCAAGCAGTTCTAATCAATTGACGATCGGTTATGAATTTGACCTCAATAGCTAGAAGCAGCTTGGACGACCATTAACAACGAGTGAATGGCGCCAGTGTAGTTGAAAAGTACAAAGCAAATCCTTCTACATATTCTTTGCTTGGTTGTTGCTGTTGATTCCTGCTACAGACAACTCAACTCCTGAAACCACTGACCATACACAGTCACTCTTTGTAAAGCGCTGATTAGTTATTGTGAAGCGACTCACAAGAAAATCGTTTGTTATTTAGACTGATCCACACTCTCGAGCCGACGTTTAGCTGTCATGACCATCTGCTGCATAAGCCCTGCAATCAACACTTGTTGATCTTCAACGATGTGGCTTAGGCAACGTCATGAACATATGTTGCTGCTGCAATAACGGGCACAAAGCTTCAGCACAGTCGCCCCGCTTGAATGGTGTTCGCCCTGCCAATGACGATCGCTGGTCGCTTGATTAATTAAAAATTGCAATTGAAGTGCGCTGTGCGCACAAAATGTCTGCAATTTGAACGCAACGGACATGCTATGGCTTAGATGCTGCTGGAGATGTCACAACACAAATCTTGGTGATCTATCAATGGACTCGTTCGCTGTCACATGGCCAAATTCGTAATTTCATATTTCTTGACAAGACCAAAACTGAGCGAGCAACAAGTCCGTGCCGCATCCAAGCGAGTAACAAAAGTCAACATGAACGCACGATCTATGCTAGCTACTAGCTGTAACTGAATTTGGAGGAGGCTCTTGGATCACGTTTAACTGTGTAGTGGTTGATGTCAAGACAGCAGCAGCTGCAGAAAAACATTAAATAAATAAAGATATTTTTTTTTTTGTTTCCTTTTTGGTATTGAGGCTTCTGCTGGTCGCTGGGCGACGATTTATGGAGCATTGCAGTTGTTGCTGAAACAACAAAAATAAAAACAACAAAAAGTGGCAGAATTCCATATTAGTAGCTAACGCGTTCCTCCATAATCGAGAAGCAGCATACATAATTGGTGCGATCGCAACAACAACTACAGCTGTTGGTTAGCTGTATGGTGTTGCACTGTCATCAATTGGACACACGATCAGCAGCTACTCTCGTTCAGTTGGACGTACAGTGAAATCATGAGAAAACTTGAAAAATGTTTGTTACACATATCATCAAATTGACAGCAGAAGAGGCATCATCTATACAGCTGACAAGAGCTATTAAGTTCAAACCATCATTAATTAAGCACATTCTAAATCATTAGCATGTTTGTTGTTTTTACTAAAAGCTGAGCTTAACTTTAGCTACGCTCCAACTGCCTGTTAAGCTAGACAAGATCAGTGATCGAAGATGCGGAAACATTATTAAAATTATAGCAACAAAGTAGTATGGTTGCCCTAAAAAACTCATTTCGACCACAAGAAGTGACGAAAAAACGTACAAAATAAAAACCATTAATATCTTCCGGCCCAAGTTGTTGATCATCATCATCATCATCATCATCATCATCATCATCATCATCACCATCATCAACGTCGTTATAGCAACAACTAATTTTTTCTTGTTAACGTTAGTTTCTTCAATTTTCTCTAAGTTTGTGGCGCTCATTTGAACTGAAGTTGAAGTTGGCTGTTTTAGGTCAGTTGTACTTCCAATCAAGTGTTGCCAGAATGCTTGAACACTTATAGTGGCAGAGGAAATACAAAAAGCTTCGACTTTTGTGTGTTTTTTTTTTCTTTCTTTTTTTCTGTTGATATTTCAACAAAAGCAATTTATAATTTTTGCTATGTTGCTGTGGTTTTGTTGGTCGAAGAAAAATTGTCGGAAATTCGGACATCATTTCGATCTTCGACAAGAAGATTTCTCTAAGCAATTTATTGGTTCTTCAGAATTTGTTTGTTATCAAGCCAGACAAACAATAGACAGCAACACCTACCTATCACTGGCTACCGCTGTGTTCGCTTGATCGATTGCTCTATCCGGCTCGATTCCCTAACTTACAGTGTTGCATTTATTATCTCCTTTTTTTCAGTGGTGATGTTTGTCTTCCCTTTGTTCCTCTGCTGCTGCTGCTGCTGTTGCTGCTGCTTTGACTACTACTACGTTGTGCTGTGCAATCAAGCAAGAAAAATGCTTTAAACTCATATCCTGTCAGCATTTAGCCAAGTCGATCGTGTGTGTGTGTGTGTGTATGTGAGTGTGTTTGTGTGCTTGAGTGTAACAATATCTTATATTGTTTGTTGAAATATGATCGATACGCTACGATCGTCCCTCAACCCACGCATTATAATTGCTGAGCATTTTGTTTTTATGAAATTTTAAACTGCGTTTATAACAGAGTAGAGGTGAGAAAAAATCAACGCCATTTTGATCAGCATTTTTTTTTTTTCCTTATAACCGAATTCCAAAATGTTGGCTACTGTGGATCAACAAACTTTTTATAAACTTTGTTACTCGAATCTTGTGGGAAAGTTACCTCTGCTGTGCTCTGATGCTGATCTGGCAACATCTGTCGATCTTCACTGTTGCAGGACACCATTTTGTATATGTATGTAGATATATGTATGTATCGTAACCAAATAAGACATTTTATACTTAATTAAATGCTCATGCTTATTAAGTGGGAATTTATGCAACATGCGTCGACACCAAATAAGGGCCAAAGGGCCAAGAACTGTTCCAGGACCACAAATTAAATAAATAGCTGCCAACAGACATAGTTATAAAACGTAAAAAAAAAAAATTGAGAATAAAAAATTACCAGTGCATACCATACAAAACAAGCCAAACCTTAGCAACTACATGTTATCTGCCAGAAATCTTCATGACAACAACGCCAACAACAACAATTTATTAATTCATAAAAATTTTATTCAACCAAACGATCGATCCATCGATTCCGCGGTAACATTTGTATGCCGTGAGCATTAATACGTGATCGACATGACAAATTCCAGAATTGTTGTTGTTGTAAATGTAGTTGTTGTAGATATAGTTGTTGTTGTAGCTGTTGAGTATTTACGTTATTACATGCGTTTAATAGAGTTGCCATCATGATAAAGCCAAAATGAAATAAACGCTCGTAGCGCGATCGTTGCAGCATAAACGGCCAAACGCAACAACAACAACAACAACAACAAAAACTCAGTTAAATCTTGACTAAAATCAAAAACGTATCGCATACAAAAAACAAATAAAAAGCGAATAATTGTCAATTTAAAACAATGTTGTTGCCAACAATACCAAATACAGCATTGCTCTGGCTCTTGTTGTTGCTGTTGCTGTTACTTTTGTTATTGCTGCAGCATGGCCATAACCTCAAAAGCTGCTATGAGTGCCCAATAAAGTTGCATACTTTGCTGCTGAATTTACTGCCAAATGTTGTGTGTGTGCTGCTGCACATTTTTGAGTAGTTGTTCAAACTCAGAAAACCACTTAGCTGCCCACCCACCTCTCCTTCCCTCCAGCAATGGGTGAGCTAAAAGAACGAACGCATACGTCGCATAATGCAGACAATGCTTATGACGCCATCTTGGATTTCAGCTAAATTGTTTGTTATGTTCGATGGAATAAAATACTAGTACTATTGTTGTTGTAGTTGTTTCATTGATTTTCAATTAGTTGACTCTGTACTAATTGTTGTTGTTGATCACATTGACATGCTTTGGCAACTTGTTGATTTCAACGACAAATTTTGTTTGATTTTAGAGCAGCTTCTGCCAGCTACATAGAGCATGTCAAAACAGCTTGACCTAAGCTTCTCTCAAATTATCTGAGTATCCAACAACTCAAAATTGGAAAAAATTAAATTTCTGATCATGTGGTTTTCAATCATTCCCACAATTATTGTTAACCACTGTGAGTTTAAAGGTTGCAATCACACACACACACACATATCTTAGTTCAAGTGCTCATTCTTGCTATGCTAATTTACTGCTGACCACAGCAACGACCAAAAAAATTCCACAAAGAAAATATTTCGCGAAAGTTAAAAATAGTTAAGAAAATTAACGAAAACACCAACCAAGGCAGGCAGCCAGCAACAGACCAACAACACTTAAGCAAATTCTGTGAAATTTTGACATCGCATCAGCAATTTATTGTTGGTTTTTATTTAATAATCGAAACCTATTGATTGCATTGTTGCTGCCGCTGCTGCTACTGCTGCTGTCCCAAATACAACGTTAACAATTTCTGTTTAAGTTGTTGTCCACAGTGTCGACAATTAAATTGTTGACGCTGCGGCTGTTCAGTTTTTCCACTTTTCATTTTTTTTTTTTTATTGCATTAACACAATTAATGTTACAACAACAACAACAACAACAAAATTAAATGCTTTTTACAAGCAGTGACGTTTTGCGTAATCATACAATTGTTTCTGTTGTCAATAATATTTCCTTGTAGACAAAATATGCTTCCTATAATTAAGATTTGGATTAAATATCGCTCGATCATCACTGCGGTGAGCAATTTAAAAAGTGACAGCCCCCTTCACTCCTCCCATTTATACTCCTCCCAAGATTTCCTTCTGCCACGTTATGAGCCAGAGCTCAACCTAGCTCAGACAAGTTATTGTTGCCATAGAACATCCGCTGCGTGATGCTGTCAAAATCGGTACAACAACTGCGCACATGCGTTGCACCGAGCGGTAAATAGATAATTACGCGAAGGGGATAGCATCACAAGAAAAATCAAGTCCATTTGAGACAAACAGTTGGGCAACCGAAGTTTCCATGCACACACATTTTCATACTGAGCATAGCTGACAACCGAGTATTGAGAAAAACTACGTACGTTATCTAGTCATGTACGTGAAAATATGTTGTTGCTGCACAAAGACAGGAACCGCGGCGCGTCACGCGGCTACTACCGGATGCTGACAAACGGTGTTGCCAACACCTTCGTAGTCGTTCCACAGCAGCAATATATATATTGCTGGTTGATTGTCATAAACGAGTAAAAATCCTGCTACACTCACGTTGATGCAATATCAATGGCTTCCGGAAGTGCAGATCCAGCCAAGCGAGCACTGTAATTATTAACATTAACGTGTTGGCTGTTTGAGAAGAATTACGTGTTGGTATTAGAAGAAAAAAAAAAAACTAAATTATATTTAGATAAGGCATGAAAGTCGGGAGAATAACTCGTTTAGATTTTCATGCATGAGAGTCGTTAGGGATGAAACTATAAAAGAATTATATAAACTATAAACGTTTATTGCTTTTGTTTCAATGATCGGTTCTTTCATTTATTAAACTTTTAAAAACATATTCAATATTAAAATGAAAATGGGAATTGAACCGAGGATCATATTATTAGCAGTGAAGAGTGCTTTCACTTGAACAATCTTTGACATTTATTTTTTATTATTATCGACCCATTTACTTTCTTCGAAGGCGTATAAAAGAAAATAAAGTTAATTCTGCCATTTTTATACTATCAAATGAAATCTTAAGTAAAATATTTTATTACTTGAAAAAATATGTTTAACGCCTATTTCATGTAGTGGTTACTTTGAATCCTGACTTTTGCTGTTAGAATGCAATGAATAAATATTTTCTTTTACGAACTGGTGAGTAATACGATGATATAATAATAGGTTATTCAAATATACATGGGTACATATAATATACATACTTATTATAGACCCTTTATTTCTTTTTATTTTCATATGTACACTCAGAAAAAAGTATCACGGCATATGATAAAAAAGGCATCATATTTAGAGAAAAATGGTATAGACTTTGCTCCAGAGAATGCTATTCTCTAATTACGATACTAAAAATTCTCTAAAAATGATAAAAAGGTTCCATGAAATAGAAAAATATATCGTTTTTAGAGAAAAATACTATTTTTTTTGAGAAAATATTTGTTTTTATTGAAGAAAATACTTCCCAAAGTGAATTTTTTATCAAAATATAATAAAAGTTTTTCATTTTCAATAAAATTTCTCATTTATAGAGAGCGAGAACAATACTTATCATTATTAGAGACATTGAAATATTTCCATTTCCTAGAAGTAAAGAAATATTTCTTCGAAAATGTGAAAATTTATTCAAATTGAAGAAAATTTTATTTGAAAAAGAGAAAATTCCTATTATCACAAATAGAGAAATTTTTACAGGAGCAAGGTATGTGTTTTTTTCTCAGTGTAATTTTAGAAAACGTCTTCCTCGAATCAAAATCGAAAACATATTAGGTCTGTTTCCACACTCACTTTAAGTAACTTGAAGTTACTCGAAAGCGTTTCTTTACACATTTTTCTAGAACGAGAGTGCAGAAGAACAAGCATAATGTCACTTTTTGTCGTTCTCTATTACTCGAACTTTACTTGAAAATTTCGGGTTTTGGAAAAAAAGTATGAAAAAATAATGTATGCAAAAATAACAAAAAATAACGCTTACAAAAGTGTTTTAAACTCAAAAACAAAGCAATAAAATTTGATTGTTTTCAAAAAACAGCTGTTGTGCTTGAAACTTACTTGAAACTGTTTCCGTACTTTTTGACAAATTTTCTCATTTTGACAGATAATCAAATTACTCTCTATTACTCGAACTTTACTTGAAGTGCGTACGGAAACAGACCTAAATGTACTGTCCATCTTGGAATAATGAAAAATGTTTGACGAAAATCGACGACCAAAAGAATCTTCGCAGTACCGAAAGTTTTGCCGAGGACTTCCGAAGCATGTTTGTGAGCACTCGTAACAGATGATGATTGTTTCAGTTTTTTAATATTTGTGTCATCACTGAATTTTTTGAGATATTGCAAGGAGGTTACTCTTGAGTTTTGAGATTAAAAGCCAATTTCAATGCTGAATGCACTCTCGAGCAAACCAACGAACAAAGAAGGCTGAGAATGAGGCTTAAGCCCGAACAAAATCAAATATCGTTACGACCGGCGATGTTGTTTGGTCTCTCTGGCGATTGCAATTGACGAAAAAGCGTTGCAAAATGCAGTTCATATTTTGATTAGGATGGACATAATTGGCATGAATGTAATACAAACAAGCTTTAAAAATAAAAAATGGTTTGTTTTTTTTGTGTTTTTCTTATTTTTTCCAGGTTTCTATCCCTTTTCTCGCCGATTTGTAGTCAATTTATTATCTTAAAGCTCCATAGGAGCAAAACTTGTAACTTTTGGACCTGAAATTGAAACCATAAAACAGCTTTAGGTGTGGTAAGTTCAACTACGCACCTTAAAACAGTTTTAGGTGTGACTAGTAGAGTGGGTCGAAAAAAAAAGTTTGAAAAAACCACCCTCTATTTTAAAGTTGACCTCGAGAGGATTCCGAAAACAAAAAAATTTTTTTTTTTGGACCACCGGAAAAACAGCCAAAATGGTCTTTTTTGCATAACTTAAGCATTACATGTCAGATCTTAAAAAATTATATGTCGTTGAAAAGGGCTTTACGAGCACTACAATGTCTTGTTAGAACATTTTTATTTTTGAGGTCATATTCAACTAGTAAGCCCCCATTAGCCCGATTTACCCCCCTTAAATTTTTTTTTTTTTTTCTCATAAGATTAAATTCCTTCAAATTTGTGTAATTTGTGCTCAAAAAATTATTTATTAAGTTCCTTTTACAATTTTGTTTATATTATGTGCTTGTTCGTTAACTAAACTAACAGTACATTTTTTATAAAAAAAAGGATTATATCAAATATTTGAACTATTATAACTTCTTTGTTGTTAAATTTAACAAATAATTTTTTGAACACAAATTAAACAAATTTGAAGGAGTTTAATTATATGGGGACAAAAAAAGAAATTTAATTGGGATAAATCGGGCTAATGGGGCTTACTAGTTGAATATGACCTCAAAAATAAAAATTTTCTATGAACACATTGTAGTGCTCGTAAAGCCCTTTTCAACAACATATAATTTTTTAAGATCTGAATTGTAATGCTTAAGTTATGCAAAAAAGACCATTTTGGCTGTTTTTCCGGTGGTCCAAAAAAAAAATTTTTTTTGTTTTCGGAATCCTCTCGAGGTCAACTTTAAAATAGGGGGTGGTTTTTTCAAACTTTTTTTTTTTGTATGGAGGCCGACCCACTCTAGTGACTAGTTCTACAACGGACCAGCTTCGAATTACCATGGAACTTATGTTGCTTCTGTAAACAACTTTAAAGGCACTTATAAATAGATATCGATTCATTTTGCTGACTGGGAATTTTGCAGCTTTTCTAGAGGAAGCAAATGCCAAGGCAAACTCATATGTCGACATTAAAATTTGAAATATTTACTCAAACAACATCATTTAACGCATTCCGATCATAGTCTCGCTAACGCTGTAACTCACGATTAAAAGCATAGAAATGTCAAGTCTCAATGGCTATCGCTTTCTAGCAAATTGATACGATTACAGACATCACAATATGTGGCGTACAAAACACCATCAACAGTTTGAAGAGTCTTGAATGAAGTGGGACCATGAACATTAGCCAAAAGAAGCCGTAGGTATTAAAATACTCCCGAATGGTTTGGTGGACCCTGAACTTGTTTTGGACGTTGAAATTTATTCGACGGTTCTCGTTCGTGAGTCGGCAATGAACGAATTCTCGAAGCTGCCTCATTGCTCCCGACGTACAGCCCTAATTTAAAGCGCGTCACTTCCTTACTTGCATCCAGTGCTATAATGCCAAACGCAGCAATGTTACTGACTTATTTGCAAACGCACTTTATCGATTTGATGAAATTGTAATACTCCACATTGACGTGTGTTTGAAATATTTTTGATAGAAGGCAATTTTATGGAACAATTCATCGGTTATCGACAAAAACATCTTTTGCTTTCAATTTTAACATGAAAAGTCTTCCGTTGTCACTAGGAGAGTGACAGCGGAACGGGGAAAATCCGACGTTCTCACTGATCGTTTCGGCGAGCAATGGCCGTGGATGTCGGGATTATGATCCAAGAACCATGTTACTTACTCGTTACGAAATCGTGCAATTATGGACCTATTCAAAAAAAAATCTACTGCGAAAATGTCACGTGAATTGGCCCAGAAGTCAATTTTAATGATTTCTGAAAATGTGGGCGTAAATATGGTACTACCACGCCCATTTTAAGTACAGTTGCCGATTATAAGCAGACGAACTGAATTACCAAATTTAAGCCTAATTCGACAAAAACTCTTGCGAAACTAATTTAATTGGTTTATGGGAATTAAAAGGGGGTGTGGCAAAATGTTTGTTTAATACTCGAACCATATATACCATACTCGAACAAAATCTATGGCAAAAATTCAAGGTTATTCGGCCCAGCAGTAAATTTAAGTGAATTCTGAAAAATTGGGCGTAAATAAAATTTGACCATGCCCATTTTTACAGCTGTCAATAGTAACCTTACGAAATAAATTAACAAATAAAAGTCTAATACGACAAAAATCGTTTGAAATACAGCATTTTCATTGATGTGTGGGTGGTAAATGGGGGCGTGGGCGTGGCCTTCTTTAGTAAAGATGATGAAAGTAACGTCATCAGTTAAAATATAGCCTCTTCAAAATTTAATATCTCGACAAAAAATTGTCATGATTTATAGTTTTGAAACAGAGTGTACTTTCTTTTAAAAAAAGTGAAGTTTAACAAATATTAAATAAAGCCAATAAATTCTACTAAGTTTTGATGAAAATTTTAAGAAAATCTTTTATATTTTTGATTTGCAATTTTATGTCATGCTGACAACACCAGAAACAACATCAACAGGAAATCGAACCGGCTGAACGTAAGGAATACGATGAAGTAGAATATAAAAAATATTAATGATAAAAAAAACTGACCAATCTGGTTTATGAATATACAAAGTTATGGAGAGTGAAAAAGTGACCACAGCAGAAACACACACACACAAACTTGTAATCGTTAATGATTTTATGAAGCAATCGGCTTGCGTAAAGTGCTAAAGAGTTTGCATTCGAGATCAGCAGCGTACAAGAACCCAAGAACCCTGTTACTGATGATTGCTGACTGGTGTGTGCATTACAGTCAGCACAGCACATTGCGTGTTTTGTACTAAAAGTTAAAAGTTTCCTCATTGAAGTTTAGCAGCACGTTGTTGCATTTACCACAAGTGCACGTTGCGACGATCATGATCCTGTCGCTGGCGGTTAGTTACCCTTGAACTGTGCACCCTTCACGTGCTCGTGCGATGCTGTGCACGTTTTATGCTTTCAACTCGGAACTCTTAAGTCAATAATTAAGGATTTTTAAGTTTTCTAAGAATTGGCACAAATTCTGGAGTTCGAAGAACGAGTTGTTGCTGCTACTGCGAATGCATGCTGCATGTTAATCCCAATTAACCGCAATTAAAAGCCATAGTTGTAGTCACCATAAACAACACAACGTCCACTGAAATAAACATGAATACAAACATACATGTTTGCATGTTTGAGTGTGTATGTTTGCTGTACTTAAAGTTTTTATGTTCGTTCAGATGTTGTTTTTATTCTCTTCATGTTTCCAAAAACACGCATTTTTATTTTATTTTCTTCTTTAACACACTTTCAAACGGTTTTGTCAGTCAACATTGCTGTTGCTTTTTATTTTTTGGGGTCTTCTTATGTATGTCTTAAAGCTGCTTAAGAGGGCGCTTGTGTCTTTGGTTGGTCGGTATATACGGGCTGATGGTATGCTTCAGCTGGAGTAGCAAACCTTTCAATTGACACCAAACGCTTAAACTGGGTTGGGCTGCAGCGTTGTTGAAACGCCGTGACACGCTTGCCCCACAGCTTAATTGTTTTTAATTAATGGAACAAACGAATGACGCGCGAGTACTCAGTCGATCGTGCATTCGGCATTCAATATTGTTAAGATTATGAAGATCGTTGAGTTTCAAACAAGCAAAACTTTTAGAAATCGAAACTAAGTTTTCGCATTCATTTCATTCAATTCAATTTGTAGGCGAAATAGAGCTCTCTCTCTCTCTCTTTCTCTCTCTCTCTCTCTCTCTCTCTCTCTCTCTCTATCTCTCTCTCTCTCTCACTCACTCTCTCCTTGCTCTCTGTTCGTTTTGATATGAGTGCAAAATATTGTGTACTGTATATGTTGCTTAAGTGGGTTAAGGGTCAGTTTTCACAGTTAGGAAAACTATGATTCATTTGAAGAATGCGCCTAATTGATGACGACGTTACTCGATCATGTATGAGCAACAACGATCATTTGCACTTCAGCTGATTATTTCAAGTGAGCATTAAACAGAGCATGTAATGAACTCTGGGTTCAGGGTATTCATTTGATGTTGCCGCCAAGTTGGTGTAAAAACAGTTGTTAATGGAAAAAAAAAAACAATTATTTGTCTCTATGTCTCTGTCTATCTTCGCTTCTCTAGCAATTATGCAAGATCACATTTACGGAATTTCAAAATCAAATCGGAAGCAGATAACATGCTGACGGCACACCGTTGACCTTCTCCGTTATTTTGATGAATGCTTGGCATTTATTGCTCAGTTTCAATTATAATACCTTTGCTTGGAGGCTTTTGCTTTGTTGTCGCCTGTTAAGACCTTTCGAAGGTAGTTAATTTAATGCATGCTAGCGCATGCGTCCGGCTCATGATTGTGACTCTGAACATGACCGTTGGATCAGAACTTTAAAGCTATAAAACAACTCAGGTACAACGTCCTCAAATGTCAACAAACTGCTTAAATGATCGTAGCGCGATCACTTGAGAAAACCATTGTGTCGCAAAGTCTCATAAAAACTCCTTTCTTGTCTGCTATGTAATTCAATACGTAAAGCTTAGTTGAGGCTTTGAAAGCAACAGCTTACCACAGCAGAGTTTACTAAGCAGCACAGTTGAAGATCACTAAAGAAGATCTGGCGAGAGTAACGAAAAAGGCAAAAACATGACATATGGCATCAATTTTTGACATACGAGATTTTGCAGACGTTCGCTTGCTGGATGTTGGTTGTTCAGCAACAACACCCGCACCTACGTTTTAGCTATCGTAGAGCAGAGGGAGTACCTTTTTATGGCTGTTTATCAATGTGTTTGTTTGCGTTGTGCCTATGGCAACATGTTGACAACATTGCTGCTTACCGTTGCCATAGCCTGTTGCTCGACTCAGTGCAGATTTTATGTATTGTTCTGTTCTGTTCTGCTCTGTTCTGGTCATTGCTTTCAATACACTAACCAACACGCTCCGCTGCATGCAACAGCTGTGTGGTTTAGAGTCGACATGGTCGCAAACAAAGGGTCCGTCCCAACGAGCGTAGCATGGCTTAGGCCGCGTTCATAGTGGAAGCTGAAGCTGGCTAAGCTTTTTCAAGCGATATGATGACGCTTTTTCTTGCTGTTGCTGTTCATAGTGCGCGCTTTTTTTCGAGCTTTTAGATACTTTTTCTTGCTGTTGCTGTTTATAGTGCGCGCTTTTTTTCACGCTTTTAGATACTTTTCCTTGCTGTTGCTGTTCATAGTGCGCGCTTTTTGCATGCGCTTGGCTTATGTTTTGTTTTAATTATTTCTTGTATTTTGGAAAGTTAATGCATATTTTGAAGTGGAAAGAGTGTGGGAAGGAAGGAAAGAGTTTTTTAGTGCAAAAAACATAGTGTTACTTGTTGTAAGATAAATTTTAAACAGAGAAGACAAATTTTTGCGATGCGCCGAAAGTCAGAATTGTCAAAAAATACCAAACAAAATACAAAACGAAAAAAGTTGGAAACCTATCCTCTACAAAGCAACAAATAAAATATTTTATCTATATTCTACGCACAAAATAAAGATCAATAACGTAAGATCATAACAACAAAAAATGCATTCAAAGGAAATTGAAAACGTGCAACTCACACACATACCAAGATATGATGCAAGAATGAAGTAAGCATCTGAAGAAGAAAAAGCGGCGAAAATTAGCGATGCCTATAAAAAATTACCAACAACAAAACGTATCTAAACAACAACACGCATTGAGGCAAAGTCGGAATAGCGCACGATTCCATATTTTGCGCATCGCATATGCTGAATTTACTAACAACAAAAAGACATACCAACAATAACATGCAATGCTGACAGCGCCTGCGATCATGTTGACATTGTTAAATAGACAAAAACAACAACACGTATCAACCGATAATGCGAAAAAAAAACTAAAGCGCTGGGCATTGCTGCCGAAAAGTACAAAAACAAAATCAGTGCGGCAAAACATAAACAAGAAATAAAAAAAAACAGCCAAGAAAAGCGTTAAAAAGTATGAAAATAACCTACATCACAAAGCATACGTACGACATGAAACAAAAAATCAAAACTGTGTACACAAACGAGATGGAAGAAAAAGTGCCAAAAAGTATGTTAAAATAAGCTGAAACCCAAAGCATAAGTACGACATGAAACAAAAAATCAACACCGTGTGCCAAAGTGAGATAGAAGAAAAAAGTATCAAAAAGCCTCAAAACTGGCGTAACCTTGAATTTAAGCTGGCACTATGAACACTTCGCGCTTTTTCCATATGATTATACACAAAGCGTTTTCAGCAGCTGTAAAAAGTTTCAGCTTCAGCTTCCACTATGAACGCGGCCTTAGTTTGGTTTCTGCCACAACTTCATTTGCAGCATTAGCCCAACACAATCGGTGCACCAACGCTGGTTGTCAACGTTACAGTGCGAACCAAAACAATGGCACATCAACAAACGGCAACAACTCCATTTTTAGGCCCAAGCAAACGCTCTGCTCTGCTCTGCTTTCGAAAACAAAACCTTTAAATATATATTTATTTTCTCACCTCGTCGATCGGTTCAACCGTCAGCAACTTGATTAGCATAAGAACAACAACAGCAGCAGAGCAGCTTCCACGATCGGTATCCAACACATTGTTTAAAAAGTTTCAACGTGCCGATCGTGTGAAGGGAAGCCCGTCAAGGCTTTTGTTGTGTGAGTTGGAGAGTTCGTTTTGTTAAAAAATAAATGCAATTCGATAATAACAGCAGCATCTATATTACGATCATTAAGCCTTCGAAATCGCACTTTGAGGCGTTGACTGCTATTATGGCGTGCTGCTTGCTTGCTAACATGACAGAGGAAGTTAACAATTTGTCACCGCCATATGAAGGGGGGAATGAACGCACTGGCATTTTATCTTTCTTTTTTTTTTAATAGATTTTTAGTAGTAATTAAGCCGAGTTATTAGAGTTAGAGCTACGCATTTCCAATTATTTTATGACCCAGCACGTGTGCTTCAATTACTAACCTGTTGAGGAGGGTTCCTCTGAAGTGAATTTTATGTGAAACAACTTCCTCTTTATTGGCATTTGGCCAAGCTCTCAACCAAAACAGTGTTCAAGAACAAGCATGGCGTGTACATAAAACAGTTAACATTGGTGGGCAAACTTAAGAGCGAGTAAATGACAGGACCGCAGCAAA
Organism: Tetanocera ferruginea; assembly: GCA_958299015.1. Classification (NCBI taxonomy): domain Eukaryota; kingdom Metazoa; phylum Arthropoda; class Insecta; order Diptera; family Sciomyzidae; genus Tetanocera; species Tetanocera ferruginea. Next base: position 1,769,805 of record OY282640.1, on the reverse strand, counting down.
AGCTCTGCAAACGTTGTGCGGCAAAAACAAGATCACACAACTTGAAGTGACTTGCTTTGAATTTTAATCTCATTCAGCAACAAGTTGACAAGATCTGTTTTTTATCTTTACTTTTTTTTCTTATACCATTTTTTTGTTTACTTTCTGCTGCTCTTGTCTCCACTACAAAACTCTAAAGGTGTAGCTTGCAAGCCATGGGAAACACCACTACTTATAGGAACAACAACAACAACAACGACAACAACAACAACAACAACAATAAACCGGTTGAGTGGCAGCGTTATAACTTGAAGATATTTCATCGCCGAAGTTCACATCGAATCAACAACAAATGATATATTTTTGTTGTGCTTTTTTTATTTTTATTGAATCATGAATGGATTCCTGGGAAGCTTTTTGTGCCCAAAGCCAAGTAAAACTACGCCATATCAAATGCTTGCAAATGCAAATATAGTCGAATATGAATAAAATTTTATAACCATTTTAAACAATTTAGAGATAAGCCGAGTAAAACGATCAATGATCGAAAACGATCACAATAAAACCAGTTCGCAATGTATCGAAATCATTTTTATTGGCAACAATAAATCTTTTGGCCAACCATTTCAAGCTGGAAACAATGGAAACAGCTACAAATATTGCTGTTGATGATCCAAAATAAGCTAATTTCAGGTTGAGTTCTTAAAAAAAAAAAATAATCTTTATCTTCTTTTTTTTTTTTTAATTTATTTCTTGGGTGTGTCTTATTTACCAAAAAGCTATTTGAACTTAAGCCATTCTGAGCTTTGACCCTGTTGAAGCCATTTGAAATTGACAAATTAATTATATATTGTACATATGTAGCAGCGCAACCAAAGGAGAGTTTCGGAGGTTTACATCCCCTCAAAACCCGGAACAAATTATTGCAGTAGCAAGAAAAAGTAATCACACTTTTTTAACAAAAAAGTGAAAATAAGAATAACTGTCAAACTAGCTGTCATAATGGTAGAGTGCTTTGACTGTTTTTCAGTTTACTTTGGCAACTTAACATACAAAGATTTGCACTAAAAATGCGTTGACAAATCGTGGAAATTTATTTCCAAAATTTGTGCTCTGTTCGCCAAACTTATAGAGCATTTCGTCAAGTTTACGGTGTACATAATTGTTCATATGAACAGCTAATACGCTATACTATGGAGACCATACCATGCATACAGAAGAATCCATCGCCGCTGTAGACGTGAGGGCGACAGAATTTATCGATCAGACGCCGTTCTCAGCAACTTGGTCTCTGCCCGTACACTACTTGGAAAATTTTGAGAAAAGGTCTTGGCCATAATAGAAGCCATATAAGATCCAACTGATGCAAAAATAAAATCCAACGGACCATAGATTACATCGTGTGTTCAGTAAATGGGTTGAGAATGAACTGGAAGTTGAACCACATTTTTATGGACAAAACATCTTCAGCGATGAGGCTCATTTTTGGCTTAACGGGTGTGTAAACAAGCAGAATTGTCATTTTTGGAGTGAGCACAATCCTCATGAGACTCTCGACACTCGTGTACAACCCGAAAAAATCCCTGTTTGATGCGGTTGACATGCCGAAGGCGATATCGACCCAATTTATCTTTAAATCCGAAATGCGTGCCAACATTACCGTAAATGGCGAAGGCTACAGGGTAATGATGCATGATTTTTATTTTCTCATGTCATTGCAAATCATTTTGAGGAGAAATGGTTCGAAAAAAATGGTGCAATCCCTGAAAGATATTGTTATTTTCTGGTCGGTTGTTAAAGAATGTTAGCCTTCCAGTATTCGGTTTAATTTTTAAAATCGGTTGACAATCAGGTAAGTTATAGGCCAAAAAGTGGGCAAATGTAGGTCTTTTACCGTAAGCCCAGATGTTGGGGGTGTCCGGCAAATTTCAAGCATAGAATATTCTTTAGCTTAATAAGACCTACAAGAAAAATAGTAAAATATGCCAGGAATTTTGGACTGTCTCACCGTGTTATCTGTTAAAGTAGCCCTGTTTTATTTCATCAGTATATATAAGTTTAATTATACCCCCACGCGTACTGCGTAAGGGGTATATTAATGTTGTCACGACGTGTGTAACGTCCATTAGAAGGCGTGGTAGGTATGAAAAGTATATATATTCTTGATCAGCATCACCACCTGAATTGATTTAGCCATGTCCGTCTGGCTGTCTGTCGACACGATTACAGCCGTAGTTTTCAAGTTTACGTAATGAAATTCGATAGTTAAGCTTCTTTTTAAAAAGCAAAGAACAAGTTCGAGAATGTGCCAAATCGGATGAAAACCACGCCTATCTCCCATACAACCCCAATAATGGAAACTCTATAAAGAGACTAATATTTAAGTTACAAAACTGAAATTTGGTATTTGTGTGTTCTATGACAAAACTGAGATGTGTTAGAAAAATAGGTGTCATCCACCCACTAACACGCCCACCTCCCATATAACCCCAAAATTGAAAATTATATAAAGAGGCTTCTGACGAAGCTACAAAAATAAAATTAGGTATATATTCGTTGCATATCAAAATTAAGACGTATAAGAAAAATGGGCGTCATCCACCCACGAACGCATCCACCTCCCATACAACTTCAAAATTGAAAACTCTTTAAATAGGCTCTCTCTTCTCTTTAAGCTAGACAAAAAATTTGATACGTTTGTATTTTATATCAAAACTAAATCGTGGAAGAAAAGTGGTTGTCATCCGCTTAAGGCCACACCCACTTCCCATACAACCCACTATAGCGTAAACTTTATTAATAGGCTAATATTTACAGCGTTAAAATTTAATTTTTTTATCCTTACGAATCGGCCGTGGGGGTATTTTAACTTCGGCCAAGTCGAAGGTATACCTTACTAGTTTTTCTTTAGTTCTGATTGTGACCACTTGAGAGGTTGTTGACAATGCTTCGACTTGAGTTATCTTGGCTAGCACGATACCCATTAAGGCGGCTGGAAATATATGGGCTAAAATTCAGTCAAAAAATACATTCAATTTTTGAATCCTATCAAAAATATCAAAACTAAGAAAACCTGAATTTGAGGAACATCGATTGAGGCTCTTGCCACCGAAATAATCAAAGAAATTTTAATCCAACATTGTTCATTTTCGGTTTTCTTTTATCGAAATTTTTTTAACCCAAAAAAAAAACTTACCAGGAATTTACTATTTAGCAAAGCCACGTGATTCTGTAAAAAAAAATAATTTCAAATAGTTTTCGAAACTAGTGCAAAAAATTCACAAATTTGAAAACAGCGATTTAGAAGAAATTTAATTCTGAACCGATTTCTTTTAAATTCAGCCTTTCTTATATTTTTCGTCCCAAGAGTCAAAAATTGAGTATAATTTTCCGACTCGACGAAAAGCCGAAGCCGTCTTATTATCCATCACATGAACGAATTTTAGGACTTGTGCCAATTGGTTATTTTTACAACGAAGTGAAGTACGGGGAAAAAATTTACACGGTAGAGAGAAAAAAATTATAGTTTTGAGGTACCTATTGACCCGAATATATATGAAAATAGTTTAGCTCAAGCCTACAACGGCCGAATTAGAAAAAATTTAAGAAATAAATACTTAAAACAACTGTACAACGTCCGCTTGAAAGTCATTTTGGCGGTATTCCTAAGGCCTTTCTTAGGAATTTTTTTCAAATCAAAATAATGCCTCATTGACTTCGTGCCTAGTATGGCAATGATATCAAAGACATCAGCTCACGCCAGAAACTTAAAACTCTTGCAGAATATCGTCAACCTACTTTTCAGTTCTGAAGATTTAATGATATTGTTTCTTAATAGATTAACAACCAAACCATTATCCAAAATCTTATTCGATATATAGTTTAGTGAAAAGATTCTTTCTTAACTCTTTTTGTTTCGTGTTAATGGCGGTATTTTGTCAATATTCTGGGTTTTCCAGATCTGGAACCTTAACACTGAGAGTCTAATCATCTTCTTGTTTCCAATCATATTTGCCGTAACCAAAATACGCTTTATACGACTTTTTATATATACTATACTAAGCTATGCTTATTGTACGATATTAAGATAGGGTCTCGATTTAATATTTCCAAAAAGTGGATTTCCTCCACAACTTCAGAATATCTGATATCTAGATTTTGGTACTCTGGAAATCTATTACTAAAATTCTCTTTCTGTTCTTGTATGACAGGTTCAGGTCAATATTTTCTATGCTTTTCTTTAAGTTTTGTTCAGATGGCCATACTTCTCAATTTTCTTTTCGACACTTATACCTTCGATTATTGTTGTATAGGACACAACAACAAATACTTGAAAATAGACAAAACATTTTTGATTTTTGTATCATCATTTTTAATGCCCGCACAAAGGCACGTTTGCTCTATGAGTTTATTGTAGGCTTCAACTTGAAATTGTGTCTTGAAACGTAAATAGTTTAAAAATATTTTTGCAATCATCTTGTTGTGGAACTTATTGTTTTTTCGATAAATTCACATCTGAATTTATGCTATACTCGTAGTTGCTGATGAATTAAATTTTTATGATAGCAGCGCGCAACAATTTTTAATAAAATTTCAATTTAAGTCAGCCAGCAAAACGATAGCGCAGATCCACTTAAGATTAAACCAGCTGGATACACAGAATACTCTAAAAGCACTCTACACAGCGCAGTTGGGTACATAAGTTCGGGGTATTTGAGTTAGATATAATATAGTAGAAAATATGTCTTAAGACAATAAGAGTTTCAAAGAAATTTTTCGCTCTTTCTTGCAGTGCCCGATTTGAACCTTGATTCCTAAAGTTAACTGTTCGGTAAAGTTTTTCCGAATTCATCGAATTGATTGCTGTCATCAAATGTATGTTATAAGCTGGCAGCAACGTTGGTGATCACTGCTAAAATTCGCAAATATGACACAAAGAATTCTCTTCGAAATGCTCTGACGAAGTTTTGCTTAAGTGGCGCACAAATCAACGATCGTTGCTACTGACATCGCAGCAATACGCATGCTCGTGCAGTTCATCTATTCATGTGTGTGCTGGATCGTCGATTAGTTTTACTCTTGAAGAGCTTGTTGCAATCGGTCGGTATGATCGTTTATAAAAAACTAGCCGCAACCAACGAATGCGATGTGGAGTAGTCTAAATTGATATTTTAAAGAAACGAAATGATTGGCCAATTCTGGTGATGGAGAATCCAAAAGATACACACAAAGATACTCAACAAACAATGCAACAACATCGGCAGCATGAACAGCTGTAGAAGATCTGCCACAACGATCTTGGCATTGTTGATTGAGTGCGTTGGTGTTTGTGTTAGCAACGGTTTGGGGAAAATTATAAATGATTTCTCATAAAGAGCAGACAAATGTGCCCAACTGGCGCTCAAAACAACAAAAACAAAAAAAAAAATGAATGAATAATATTTTCATTGGGAATTTATTGTTTGTTGATGCTGTGGGAATGATTTAAACGGAACAGCAGAGATCAGCGTAGAGATGAGTACCAACTGTTTCAGGAGATGTTGAATATTTATTATTTATTGAAACAAGGATTTATTTTACGGGGATGGGGTACAACGATAACTAACTACGGTATTTCCATTTGGTACTTTGTAAAGTCTTTGTATCTAAGGGCATGTTCGACGTATGTCAGCAATATTGCGAGGTTGTGATTGTGTCATTTTTTTTGTATGCTAGACCACTTCATAGCAGGAAATGTTCCTTAAGTTCCCATCAATAATTAAGGCCATGCGTTCATATTTTGTTGTTGTTGTTCTTGTTCATATTTAAAAATTATGTTCCTGCCAAAGTTATGAACATATTTTTCACGTCCTTCCAGTGCGTTCGAGCGTTCTCAAGTGAGCGAACGATAAAAGAAAAGCAATAAAAACAACAACAACGTCTACATCCGTTTGTCAAAATTCCTGCGAACAGCGAAGTGGTGCTTCATATGCTGCATCTTTCGAGTCCTTGAAGCTACCACCGACAAAGTGTTGTTAGAAATCACGAAGCTATATAAATCACTTCGTGTCTGCAGTCTTAAGGACTTCGAGAGTATGTAATTCGATACGAAAAAACGTTTTTGTTGTTGGGCATAACAAAAAGGACAGCTGACGTAGCGGATTGACTTCTTCTGCTTCTATGCTCGTTGCCAGTGTCGCACTTTAAGATTGCTACCTGTTCCCCGAATGCACTCAACGCTAGCAGGTCTCAAGTGGTCACTTCATTATCGAGTAGCTACAAGAAATATACTAGGCGGAGATTCCTCAAGCGATCATATTCCAACTAAATGCAGCTACAACAAAGCCAACAAAAAAATGATAAAAAAACCACCATCTAACTTCGTTAATCGGAAAAGTAGTCGCACAAATTTTTATAGAACGTCGCGACTTGATTGCTGGTTTTTATTTTATGACTCCAGATATACATATACCTGGAGTCACCGCCGACAACAACAACCTGATTTCTTATTAAGTATTATGGCCTTGTTTACGTTGATAGCGAAATTGCGAATGATTCGTGCATTCGTTCTTTCTCTACCTTCGTCAGCAAAGTCTGCTGCGACTCACTTAGTTATCATTTATTTGTCGCTGATAAGATTTGTTTATATTTTTATTGTTATAGCTTAAGAGTACGCTGGCGATCACTGATCGAGTGAGTCATGTGGCAGCAAGAAATAAGGCTTATAATTAAAAAAAAACAACGGCATTCAACGCCAGCAAAGGGCGCTTTAAACTTAAGCTCAGCTGACCTGGTTTCAAGCAAAAACACTGCAAAAGATGCATTGCGGAGAAAGCTAAGTAGTTAGATCGTCTACCAGATACTGTTACCAACTTCACATTTTTATACACACTCACATTTATGGCGGGGCAAGATCAACTTACCATTAAGAACAACGTTTGTGATACAAGTACCTAAATGGACGCAACTTAGTTAATAAGTCCAAAACAGCAGATTCGCTTTTCCCCCTCTAGAGCATTGTTTTTGTGCGGTGCGTATTTATTGCAAACACCTGCGCGTTTCTGTCAAGATCTCATGGTTCACCTGCGCAGCATGTTGCACATGCATTATGCTGCATTATGCTGCTTTTGCTTTTGCTTTGCTCTCTTGAGCGCTGTACAGAACTATTGTTGCAACTCACAGCTTGGTAGCGACAAGATGTTTAACGATTGACATGAAACCGGTTTGATTTGACTGACTATTGCGAAATTTGTGCAGCATGCATTTTGTGGGCTGGGAATGAGTACGTCGTCTGCACTTGGCCATAAATTATGATGCACATAATTAAGTGGAGAGAAAACATTACTCGGTAGTCGGTAGAAATTAAACAGTTGCCATTATTTAGATTCATTTGGGAGACAATAAAATTTGAGGGTCTTCTTGAAGCTACCAATAGCTGAGCGTTATGTTCAGAACTCAGAGTTATTTAATATGTTTGAAATAGAATTGGACGGAAAGTTTAGCAGTTGGAATGGTAAACCATAGACTTTATTGCAGCAATAATCAAAGAATTTCGCAGTAAATTTTTATGGTTTAACACAAGACAATATTTTTGGCTAATACCTACTTTTAAACTAATTCTAGAGGACATGAAATGAGGGCACCTTAGACTCAATGGTTCTTCAAACTAAGAAGAATTGAATCTTCAAGTACTAAAGATAAAACCAAACTTGGATGATTCGTGTTTATAACTTTGGTTGTGTTTTACGAAGCCCGTCTTAGCAACAATTATGTCCTAGACATCAATACAAAATTCGCCAACTTCAGTCAAAACTTAAGTATTAACTAGATGTAGCTCTAACACTGCGACTTCTATAGTACTTTTAATGCATTTTTAAAATAGTTCCCTCAACTGGGAAAGAAGTTCTAAGAAATTTTACGATGTTTAATATTACTAGGGTTTAAGGCAGACTATATTTCTACCTACGATTCTCTATCTCAGAAATAGACCTGGTTATTAGGTGAGGTGAGCATGTGTTTGAGGTTTCCTTTGTCTGCTAGACAGATTCCACATTGTGAATCAACTGATAGATTCATTATTTAGAGATGTTATCCACTTTAAGTCCACAGTTGTGGGCTCTATTATTATTATCCTACGACTGTTATTTCCACTTGAATGATGATATTGTATTGGTAGTGGTTAAATGGAATGTTTCTGTGAATTATCGATAAAAACTATTTACTTAACGCTAAAGGAGGACTAGATTTAACTTTAGTCAATTAAAAGTAGGTGTAGAAATAAGACTTGAGAAATTTATTATCCTGCAGCTTTGATCTTACTTACAAAGTCTTCTGAATTGTTAATTTGAAAATCACTAGTATTTTCTCTATTCTACAAAACGATACCATGGCCAAACTTCTTAATATCAATTGTGTTGTGTGTGTGCTGTGAAATGTTTGTACACAACTGACCGAGAACCGGACCATTGCCGAATCCAAAAACGGCTTAAGTTCTTGTTCTCTACAAGCTTTACATGGCATTATAGATTCTCTGAGGTTTCTAATTGTCTGCAGAGAGGACAAGCCATCAAAAAAATGTATTTCTATTGAAAACTCCTTTCTGTGTAAGATAGTTATTCGAACCCGCGTACACCAAGATTCTTCGGCTCGCACGCTACACACTTATTCCGTTTTCAGGCTAGGAAGCCAGGAAAGCAAATAAGTCATTTCGCAAACACAGGAAATTTCGAAAAATCGATTAGACCAAAAAATGTAAATGGATGAAATTTAAAAAATTGTACTGTTTTTTAACGTCAACTTCCAAATCCTGTTTTGAAAATAAAGTGTGAGCGCAATATCGATGTTATTGTGCATTCAATTTATAGACTTGAGGAATGAACGCGGATAGAATAATACTTCAATCATAGATCCTTGAAGAGATTTTAAAAAAACGTTGAAGCCAAAGTGAAAAAATGTATGAAGTTTTGTAAACTTTTATCCAGCATTATTAGAATTTGTTATCATAACTGAACATAAATAAACTCGCTCCAAATATTCGGTATCTGTAACTACAGCTCTAGTCCGTTCTTTATGTCTGCTCATGAAGGAAAAAAGTATGAATGGAAAGAGACAAAAAAAAGAAGTGATCCTTCAATGAGTCCAAACAACAATGTCCGCATAGAAATGCACAACTTAATGCGATGAGCTTGAGCTCACAATGAAAACGAGGTATAAAAACTCAACAAGCAAATATCCTGGTGTGCAACGACCAGGTAGTCATGCCAATAGTACGCAGAAGCATTAATTCAGGTGGTTGTGTAGGTTGTGTAACTGATGGTTGATGGTGGCAGTGACTGCTGTTAGTGTTGTTTATTTATACAATCATGACTAGACAGGCAGGTAGAGAATAAACAGGCCTGTGATCCATGGGAATTTATGTGAGAAATATACCTGTTCACTGCACAATGACTGGATTCTACAGAGTATTCGCCGCCTAGAGAGAAGAACAGATGCATTTCCTTGATTTTTTTTCTTTTCTTTGAGACTCTTTGAATGTTTGTATTTCTTAAGGCCATGAGTTATGAGTTCTGTCTGATTATAATAGCCTTGTTTGGCTATCCTGAAGGAAGTGCTTGCTTATTGGGTAGATGGAATTGTGCTATTGAGGGAGTACTTATTGTGTTCATATTCAAGAATGCAAGGATAATTGCATAATTAATTGAAGATGAAATTAACGAAATAGCGGTATGGGAATAAGACTTACCTTTCATATCGCCATGATCGACGTATCCATTGTTGATGGATGCCTGACTTGGCACCACCAGATACACCAGCAGCGTCCATACACTAATCCACATTGTAAGACGTGTTGTTGTTGCAACCATGTTGGTTTTCTTTATTTATTCTATTGAACGTGTATTTCGATTTTGTTTTTTTCACCGCTATTAGCAATACGATGCACAACTATAAACTAATATGTTCCAAAGAACTTAATTTTCGCTTTGTTTAAATTTTGTATACTTTTATTTTTGTATATTTTTGCAATGTTTTTGTTTATTTTGTTTGAATTTATTTTTCTGTGATTTTGCGATATTTTTGCGATGCAGCGAAGCATTGAGTCGGGCGTTATTAACGTCTTTACTTTGTGTGCGATCCAGTGGAACGCTTGGTGCACAAGAACGCGATCGTTGTCATTTGACGAACCGATAAAAATTCCAAGATCAGCATATTGAAGCTCGTCATTCGTCTAATGCCAGACGAGACGTATACGACGACACGCAGTATCCAAGTAAACACGCTTCAATGAGCGAGCCAGTTACTGTAGCAGGGACAACGCAAGTCCAATAAAATTGTTGTATTAAGTTTCAATTTCACGGCAATACAACGCGTTAAGATGCAAGACAACCAACTACTTTGGCTATAGCTAGCCTAGGTGGACAACAGCTATCTTGGAGTAAAAAAAAGTATCTGGTTTTTAATTTATGAATGAATTACAATTAAACCGCATTCATTTATTTGCATATTCCGCACGAAGTTGATGGTGGTGAAACTAGTTTGGCAAGCAGTAAAAAGCTTGGTATCCGTGAGATACATTCGAGTCACTGCATAACTGCAGGGCTTGGCTGTAGCTAAAACTGAAGCGAACTAAAGTTAATGCTTAGTTAGCTTTTTATTAAAACTTGAATTATGCGTTCAACGCAATTTTAAATAATATATTTAGTTTTAATAATTTTAACAATTTTTATATATCAGCAAATCTGTTTTTTTTTTTCTTTCTCAAAACTTTTTGAATATATAACAACGTCTTTGTTTTGATTTATTTTTTTTTTTGCACAATAATCACAATTTTTTAAATCACGCAAACAATAAAGAAAAACGCGATCTGACAACAAAAACAAACAAACAATAAATGTTGCCTGTCGCAGATTGTTCCAATGTGTTGTATTTTTCTCTTAGCTGGTTTTTACATTTAACAAAGGCAATTTACTTTCCCGAAAACACGTCCACACGATAACGAGCTTCGCAAACAATTGTTCTCAGTCTCGCAGCCAGCTCTACAGAAGACCAAGAAAAGTGAACTAAGCAATAAGAGCGAAGTTGTTGAGAGGGAACGTAGCTGAAATGTAACAGCCAATGAGACGGGTGTGAGCATGATCTGCGCGAAATCATCGCAGTTGATGGTGTGGTTGTTGGACATGCTTAAAATTTGTGAATACTTAATAGACCGAAATGCTTCGAAGTGGTTTTGGCATGAGATGCAAGCAAAATATTAAGCACTTGATTGGCTTAGCATCGCATAGATAAGTCATATCGATGAGATATCTGAGCATTTGACAAGATAAGATATATTTCCCAGGTCAATTATCACATCTTCCTATTATATTGACTTATGATATCTGTTGATATGTGAAAATTTGGTTCAGAAAATAATTGCTTTAAGAAAAAAAAATGGGCACCAAAGAGAACATACAGTGATGGAAAAAATAAAAGAAACGTTTATTTTCTTAAACAATTTGTTACAAAAAAAATTGTATTTTCATAAATAATGTTTCATACTTGTTATGTTATTATCTTATAAATACGTGAACATTTAACTTAGTCGTACGCATTTTTAAAATAACATTTTTACGAAAAAACCCGGTTTTTGGGTTGGAAGAGAGCTCTTGAGTTGGTCGAATTTGAATTTTTTTCAAAAGTAGCAATATCTTAAAAGCATTTAGTTAGCGTTCATCTATTATGAAATTTGTAAAAAAATGTGTTTTGAATACAAAAAGTGGACTTTTCATGTCAATACCTTGGTCGAATTTTCAATTTTTCTAATTATTTCTGAAAGTTTGTTAAAATTCCTTTAAAATATGATAACAATCAATTTGAAGTTCTCAACAAAAGTATTTGTAATGAATTTTCTTAATATTGTCGTCAGTTATTTGTTGTGTGTATCAACCAAATGCCAAGAGAGAAAAAAGTATCTGAAATTGACTTTTCTAAATTTGAAAGCCTACACTGAGAAAAAAACACATACCTGGCTCCGGTAAAAACTTTCTCTATTTTCGATATAGAAATTTTCTCTTTTTCAAATAAAATTTTCTTAAATTAGAATAAATTTTCATATTTTCGAAGAAATATTTCTTTACTTCTAGGAAATGGAAATATTTCAATGTCTCTAATAATGATAAGTATTTTTCTCGCACAAAAATTTCTCATTTATAGAGAAAAATTTATTGAAAATGAAAAACTTTTCTTATATTTTGATAAAAAATTCACTAAGAGAAGTATTTTCTTCAATAAAAACAAATCTTTTCTCAAAAATAAAAAGTTTTTTCTCAAAAAACGATATATTTTTCTTTTTCATGGAAGCTTTTTACCATTTTTAGAGAATTTTTAGTATCGAAATTAGAGAATAGCATTCTCTGGAGCAAAGTCTATACCATTTTTCTCTAAATATGATGCCCTTTTTATCATATTCCGATAAGCTTTTTTCTGAGTGTATGTCTTCGCCATCTTTCAATAGATTTTATTTATTTCTTTTCTGTATTTAAGTCTTACCAGTTATCTAAAAAAAATAACAATAATTTTAACGTTTCTTTTTTGTTTATATTTAAAATATTCCTTTTCAAAAAAGAGACCACAAAATATTACCTTTCTCAACATATGTTGTAAAAATGATTTTTGTTGTAAGACAGAATAACTCAAATTTGCATTTATTATTTTCTTTCAAAATCTATAGCGTTTTGAAAGTGAATTATATTGACTTGACACTTAATTAATAAAATGTCCGTGCAACAAAAAATCAAGGCCATATGATATTTTTGACAAAATTACATTTTCATAAAATGTTTTTTTTTTAATAAATTAAATTAAAACATAATTTTTAAAAAAACAAAGCCACAAACAAAAGATTGGTTGAATTTTCATAATTATAGATAGCCTAACAACAATTATAGAAAATTGGTCGAATTTCGATAATTTTTGCAAACAAAAAATTGCTCGAATTTTGACACCAGGCGATAATAATTTTCTTAAATATTTCATACATTTACATATATTTTTATATTTATTTATAGATGCGCAAAAAGTCAAGTAAAAGTAAAATCATTTAGTTAATTCTTTCTGCCTGGACAAAATATTACAAAAAAAAGTTATTTTTTGGCAATACTTGTGTGTATTGTCTTAAAATTAAACTTTTCCTGAGTTGGGAATTTATACAGCGAAGTTAAGGTAATCGGGCGGTGGCTGCACTCAAAGCTGAGTGAATGACCTTTCCATTGGTGCCACTTTCGTCTCTGTCCGATCTATAGTTTAAAAGATACACTCAAATGAATAAAGTTTCCTACAAATTTCAAAAAAAAAGTGGACCCCGATTTTTAGAAAAATAGCTTTTACTATATTGTCGAAATTTGTATTTTTATTATAAATGACTATATCTTAAGCTGAGCGAATGACCTTTCCATTGGTGCACCTTTCGTCTCTGTCCGATCTATAGTTTAATTATTAAACTATTTAACTTTAATAGATACACTCAAATGAATAAAGTTGTATACAAATTTAAGAAAAAAGTGAAGACCTCGATTTTTAAAAAAATAGGTGGTGACTATTTTTGGTAAAAAGCGATTACTCTCGATAATATATTATATATAATATATATAATTATATAATATATATAATTTCCCTTAGAAACTCGTTAAAATTGATTATTTTTGGCCTATCTCGCTCTGTTTACGAGATATCGCGCTTTTTCCATTTTTTAATATTTTGGTACAGTGCGATTCCTCTCGATAGTATAATTTCCCTTAGAAACACGTTAAAATTGATTATTTTTGGCCTATCTCGCTCCGTTTACGAGATATCGCGCTTTTTATATTTTTAAATATTTTGGTACAGTGCGATTCCTCTCGATAGTATAATTTCCCTTAGAAAGCCGTTAAAATTTATTATTTTTGGCCTATCTCGCTCCGTTTACGAGATATCGCGCTGTTTATATTTTTTAGTATTTTGGTACAGTGCGATTCCTCTCGATAATATAATTTCCCTTAGGAAGCCGTTAAAATTGATTATTTTTGGCCTATCTCGCTCTGTTTACGAGATATCGCGCTTTTTCCATTTTTTAATATTTTGGTACAGTGCGATTCCTCTCGATCATTTTGGTGCAGTGCGATTCCTCTCGCTTTTTCTATTTTTTAATATTTTGAACCCGTAAAGTTTGGGAGATACACTCAAATGAATAAAGTTTCTTACAAATTTAAAAAAAAATGAAGACCCCGATTTAAAAAAAAAAATGTATCCCAAGCTGAGCGAATGTCCTTTCCATTGGTGCCACTTTCGTCTCTGTCCGATCTATAGTTTGGGAGATTCACTCAAATGAATAAAGTTTTATACAAATTTAAAAAAAAGTGAAGACCCCGGTTTTAATTAAAAAAGCTATATCTTTATTATCGAAATTAGTATCTTTATTATAAGTGACTATATCTAAAGCTGAGCGAATGGCCTTTCCATTCTTTCCAAAAAAAAGAAGACCCCGGTTTTCATTAAAAGAGCTATATCTTTATTATCGAAATTAGTACCTGTATTATATTCTTATGACGCATCAAAAATTGCATAGTTTTGTTATAACAAAGCTTAAACAACAATAGAAAATTAACGGTACCTTTATGTACAATTTTTCTTTACATATCTTTTCATAATTAAACACTTAAGAAAATACTACAGCAATAAGTTTTCTGGTATGCTCTTTTTTTGAGAAAAAAATCATTTTTATCTCATTGAAACAGTGAATCTATTCTGCTGACGCAGAGTGTATACAAAGTTCCGTTGGTTGGTAAACATTCTTCTTAAGTTATTTTTTCTACTAATTTTTCGGGACTAAGAATTGGAACAGAAACTGTTTCTATTATTTGTTTCATCCCTGTGTGTTTGTCTTTAATATGTTCGCAATTTTTTTTTTAAGCAATTAACAAGTTCTTTTTCAAAATTCCGAATAAAAAATAATCGAATACTGCCCGCTAGCAACTTTGCTTCCTCTTCATTCACCTTCATTTTCACACGGTTGTCTTCCATTTGCTACTAGAAAAATTGGAAATGTTAAAGCATACCATAGTACAATAAACAAGGTAGCTGCAGGGCTATCAATCCTCTCTCTCTCAGAGTCGGAATTGTCAAAATCAATACAAATTATTTGATGTCTCCTTTTGTTGCTCTAATTCGCTCAGTACTTTTTGACAATTCTGACTTTCGGCTCTCAGCCCTGCAGCTACCTTATTTGTTATACTATGAAGCATACTAAAAACCGCAGCTACTTTTTGAATAATGCATTTGTTATCTCTAAATCAGTATTTATTTGACTTAATAGATGCTTTGAATACTTACAATTTCATTTTACTTTTCAGTCATAAGTTTTACCAGAGATCAAGTTACAGATGGTTTCATTAAAAAAACGTGTTGGATTTACCTTCCTCCAATAAAATTTAAACAACAATTTGTTATACTCAAGTAACGCAGAGCTGTTTTTTTTTATATTTTTGCTAAAACCACGTGATAAAAATAAATCTGAGAACTATTAAAAATGTTTTTAGTGGTTCGCACGTTTTCCTTCTCTGGTATATCCACAGCACCCAATATTTGTCAATAAAAGTTGGGACTCCCAAATTGAACGAATATTAAGAGAATCCCAGTACAGCACACAAAGAACGTGACTTGAGTATAAATAGTCGGTCGAAGACTGCTGGTATCATAAGTCCACCTAGATCGTTTAGCGCTTTGCAAGTCAATCTAAAATTTACTTCTCGTCAGTGACAAACATCAACATGAAGATTATTTTCATTACCGCCGTTGTCCTGTTGTGCACACTTTTCATCTACGAAACCTTAGCACTGCCACTCCACGAGTTCGGGACTGCTGAACTTGAGCATTTTGATCATCGCAATAGTTTCAATATAAATAATGGTTCTTTGAACGCTGTAGCTAGTCATGGCCGCCAAAAACGTGCTACTTGTGATCTTTTGAGTGCATTCAACGTCAACCATTCTGCATGTGCGCTTCATTGTTTAACCCGTGGATATAAGAGTGGACACTGCAACAATAGATCTGTCTGCATATGTCGCAAATAAAAAGTCTTGGATAGTAAAATTTGAAGGGTTAATTCTTATAAATGTTTTACCCAAGGATAAATGACAGTATTTATGGCTATAAAAAATATTTATTCTATTAATTATGTTGGTATTAATTTTTTTAATAAATCAATTTATAATATCACTTTATTTTCATAAAGTTCCGAAAACGGTATAATTCGACTAACATAATTCGATAATTCGGTATTCATAGAGCTTTTAGACTCAAAGTGTTTCACTAGAAGAGCAGGACTTGTCATATGCCAAACGGTGTTTCCTTGAGTCAAATACCATTCGATGTTAACTGAATCTGGTCTTGTGGAGCTAAGTTCCCGCATCTATCTCGTCTATAAAAATTATACAAGAAGCATTTTTTTGCCTTGATCAAACATATCACGAACACTTAATATATCAGTCTTGAATTAATGATTTGATAATTTGTCAAAATTTTCAAAATTTGAATATATTGCTCTATAGAGAAAACGTATATGTGTGTCCGGGATTGAACCTAAGTCAGTCGAGTATTTTGAAGCAAAGGCCAGTTAACTCGACTAAATTTGAATAAATTTTATTAACTATGTACGTTCTTTTACGTGTACCATGTTCTATAGATCAGTGGCAGTTGACTAACAGATATGTATTTATGAAGTAAATATACCCCTTCCAATACATCGAAGTGAAAAAGTGACCCTTGGTTTCATATGTTGGTGATAGACTGGTTACAGCTCGCTATTCTTTGGGAAACCTTCACGTGTTAATTTCTGCACCGGTTCTGTTCTCCATTATTTCACGAAAAACTCGCTCCTCACCACTGATCGTCTCTTTAATTCACATAAATGCGATATCAAGCATTCATTATTATCAATGCAGCTCTGAGTTCTTTATTCGATAATTTCGTTATTTTTTATTGATAACAAACAATTTCTTCGAATTTGCAATGTGATTTTTTTTAACTTCAGAAATATTCTTCTTCTTCGTTACATATTACGTTTAAAGATTGGCAATATTTTCTACTTTTTAATGGCAAACATTTGTATGAACTTTTATTACAAGATTATTGCTTGATTCAAGAAAAAATCTATTAATTATACCAGATTTTTCCAATAACTGTTAAACTCCGTGGCTGCCGGTTTTGAAAATTTGAACTGCGGCGACGATAAATCGAAGATTACTTACAATTGATTGTTTTATAAATGCGTAATATCCAAAGTCTTTAATCAGCTGAAATCAATTTGCAACTCTAAATGCGCAGCTAGAACTCAATACGAACATATGACACAAATGTTTTTTTTTTCATCAAGTATCACTCATCACTCTTATCAAGTTCTCCGAAAGCACCGAAGAATTATCAATTAAAATATCAAGTGCCAACGAGAAAAAATATGAAGAAAGTTCTTATTTCTTAGGTATAAATAAAGGCTCAAAGACTTCCGAAACCATTAATCTACTTACCTTGATCGCTCAACGCTATACAAGTCATCTTCAGATATACTTTTCTTAAACATCAACATGAAGATTGTTTTCATTTTAGTCGCTGTTCTGGTGTGTACACTCTCCATCTATGAAACATTAGCGTTGCCATTCGATGACTCTGTGGCTGGCGGTTTTGAAGATTTGGATCATAACATTGGTTACGATGTAAAGGTTAGTACTTCAAATACTGAAGCTAGATCCAGTCGTCAAAAACGTGCTACTTGTGATCTATTGAGTGCTTGGAATGTCAAAGATACTGCCTGTGCCTTTCACTGTTTAACTCTTGGTCACAAGGGTGGACACTGCAACAACAAAGCCGTCTGCGTGTGTCGCAACTAAATAGTCTTGAAAATGCAATATTGGAAATAATTTTATAAAGGTTTTGGCACTAACAAGAATACAGTATCGTTCGATATAGAGTATGTCAAGATAGAAAAATAAATTCATTAAAAAATTATAACAAAGTTATTTGTTTGTTAATTGTCAGCAATTCGAAAGGAATTACACAGAGCAAAAAAACAAAATCATTTCGAAAGAATCATTTCGATTAAAATATGATCGTGGAGTCTGTTACAAATATTGTAAGTAAATAGGTCTATTTCCGTGCTCGCTTCAGGTAAAGTTCGAGTAATCGAGAGTGATAAAAAGTGACATGTTGCTTGTTCTTCTTCAGAAAGGACACAATGACGTCGGCTGGAACAAAACAACATTTGAGGTGAATGAAAAATGTCATATCATCTGCTGCTTAATTATTTTGAATACGACCAGTCGTATGACGAGCTTCTATACTAGTCTTTTAATAAAGAGATGAGTACAAATTTGGGTACTTAAGCAACCATTTATTTATTACATTAGGGGTATTCACACTGACTTGGGTAGTTGGGTACGGATAGATTGCGTACTTTTGATTACTGCGAGCACCCTTAACTGCAATTGAGTACTTTATAAAATAGCTGCTGATGAGAGATGAGTGACAGCTAGAAAAGAGTTGCCACCATGCTATTTATGTCAGTTTATGAGGGCAAAATTTAGGCCATTGTACGGGTGTAAAAAAGT
This sequence comes from Tetanocera ferruginea, assembly GCA_958299015.1. Lineage (NCBI taxonomy): Eukaryota > Metazoa > Arthropoda > Insecta > Diptera > Sciomyzidae > Tetanocera > Tetanocera ferruginea. Next base: position 1,751,236 of record OY282640.1, on the reverse strand, counting down.
TATTTTATATAGCAGTAATTTTTAACTTGAACTTTGCGGCATTTAATAATTTTTATCTCAAAAATTTTAAAATAACTCATTTTAACACATTTGTCTATGTTATTTCACTTATAATTTGTTCACTTTGTTTTAGTTTTTTTGTCAATTCAATTATTGCCTACTTTTGGAAAAGGTGGTAGCCCATGAAAAAAATACTCAATCAATCTACCCAAACGAGTCAGGGTTAGCTAGAGAAGATTGGTAGATGGGTACTTGGGTAGAATGGCACTATTACAAAAACAAAATGTTTGGCATTTGCCAATCTACCCAACTACCCAAGTCTATGTGAATACCCCTATAGTGTTTTTTAGCTCTAGGCAATTCTATATCGTTATCAAACAATGTCCAACATAATTCAGCTATAAGAGATTGTACTTTGGTATCTATAGCGTTCTTAAATAGGTGCACATAAGGGTGTCCCAAATTCAAATTTTTTTCGAATTTCATAGCTGCTCAATCTTTGTTTGAAATCTTATGAATTAAGATATTTTTAAGATTTTTTTGCAAGTTTTTTGGCAAAGTTTTAAGGTCGCACTAGTCGAATTTTTAATAAAAATCAGATTTTTCGTAGAATTTTCAAATTTAAATCATAATATGGTCAATTTAAGACATTTTATTAGTCTTTGAGCAATTTTTTCGAAAAAAAAATGTTCAAACTTTACTTTAATGCACATAAGTCAAAAGTTTTGGCAACGTTTTTGGTCATTTGCTCATTTAATATGTTAATATTTTTAATTTTTTCGTGACTTTTTAAACAACGCTTCATAACTTAAAAATTCTATAAAAATGTAAAAATTGTAATGATGTAGTAAGAAATATGGAAAAATTATATGCAATTCGAAGATAAGATAAGAGAAGATATACCATCTGGACAAAAAATAGGTACACAAGGACTTTAGTAAGTTTTTTTTAAATAATTTATTATTCAAATATTTTTTTGTAAAAAATTAACTATAATTTTAGAGTTTAATATATTAAAAATAATAAAATCAATTTGAATTCCAAACAAAAATAAAGCAAAATAAGAAATTCATAACAATAGGTATGACAATGATTTTCATGTGGCCATAAAAATAGGTACCTACACCGGCAGTTTCTACAGAAAAAATTAGATAATTGCATTTTATTTATTATTTTGAGAATACCTCTCAGTACAAGTACTCAGTACTCAGTACGCTTAGTACAAACCAATATCCTGAATATCCGCCATTATTCTTCAAAATAGCCTGAATCCTTCTAGATTCGTTCTGAATCTGGACGAAACCAAATGCTGGCACTTCTCCAATGGTATATTGTTACATGCTTGCTGAACGTTTTCCCAATCGTCCTTATTTTGTTAGATTTTCCTTACTTCAATTCACCCCAAAGATTCTCAATCGGGTTGAGGTCGGGTAATTAACTGTGCCATGACATACAGTCGATTTTTTGTCCTTAAAAAATCATTACAATATTACAGCAACATTTTTCCTTGTCATATTTCCAAATGTTTGCATTGCGTCATAATGTCCGATGTCAGAATACGAAAATATTGAACCTACACTATAGTGGCAAAAGCATCTCCAGACCATTATGTACCGCGGATCGAAATCTTTACGTTTTGGGCAACGAACATTCCTTGCAACATCATTAGAAAAATAATTTATTTTGGTCTCGTCGCTCCATAGGATATTATTCCACTTTTTAACTTCTTTATTTCCTGACCATGAGGCATGAATTTTGACAAATTCTTTCCTCGCGTGTAAGTTTTTCTTACGAAGGAGTGGAACCTTACGGGCTATTCTGCCATAGAGCTTTTAGACAAAATTTCGAGAACGTCCAAGAATTTTTGGCAATCGTTCCATATCCATTTCTTCCAGCACGCATCTCAATAGCAATCCGCTTTTCTTCAGGTGTACAATGATCACCGCGACCCATCTAGATACCAAAATCTTTTATGAAGGCTTCAAAATTTAAAATTATTTTACAAACCTTTAAAGAAAAATTCCAAAACTACACTTTTGAATAAAAACACACGAAGAAAAACTCTTTTAAATCCACTTGAAATATTTTTTTCTGAAAGTTTACCTATTTTGTTTTGTCCACAGCGCGTCTCTTGGTAACTAACTCTTGGTAACTTGGTAACTAACGGTTAATTTTTAACTTTCAATCAAACTATGACATATTGACCAAAAACCATTTTTAGGGGATGTACCAATTTTTTTGTCCAGATGAACGATTTTTAAGGAAACTACATATGACTTCTTTGATGCTTTTCCATGCAGCAAGCTCAAGTGCTGAGACATTTGATCAAATTCAGAATTTTGCTAAAGTTATCTTATATCAGAACCAAAATAAACACCTGTTGAAAATAAACAATTTTTGCTTGATTCCAATTGCTTATGGAATCAACACGAGGGAAAGTTATGATTCTATTTTATTTATATTGGATAAATTTTAACTTTTTCATTATTATATTTTTTTTTGTTGTCTTCTCTACCAGTCGGAACCCTGTTATTTTGGGAAAACAATTAATTTTGCTTAACAGTATTATTAGCTTTATATCAATGATTTAAGATACACGCACTTATATTTTAGGGCAAAACGTGTATTTATTTTCACAAAAAATTAGATAATTTCAATCTGTGAAATATTGATTTTAATGGCGAAGCAGTTCGATGCGTTTTCGAAGAAATATTTACAGGAAGCAGGCGAACTTTAATCAACACAGCTGGACCAGCTTGTCGATGTCATTAATTCTTTGTCAATGTCATTAGTTTGTAAAATAAATCTTCTCTTAATTTGAACAAAACAATTCCGCTTTGCTTTAAATTGGGTTTTATTCTGAAATAAAAGTTTTACAAAAGCATTAAATATTCAACAATTTTTGATGTTTTTTATTTGTTTTTATTTGTTGTTCTTGCTTGCTCAGCGCTAACGTTTCAGCTTGTAGCAAAGCTTTTTTTTTTAACTAGACGGTGTAGATTTAATTCTGTCAAACATTGGACTTATACTATTAGGTGTGGAATATCAACAAAACAGAAACTAATTAAAAAACAAAAAACTATGTCAAGTGTTGCAATACTTAAAACGTAAATAAAGCTATTTGAACGCTTTTGTTATTCGAAGCCGATAAAATGGTTTTAGTTGTAATAAAACGCCGATTTTGGTTTTTTTTTTTTGTTTTTCAATATCAACATTACAGATTTTTTTACCTTAACAATTTTCTTGATATTCTGTGTTTTTTTATTTTTGGTTTTCTTTTTTTGTTTTTGTTCTTTTATAACAACTAATAAAATCAAGCGTGTTTCGCAATTTTATAAATTAATTTAATTTTTTTTTTCTTTTTTTTTTTTGTTTTTAATTAAATATTTATTTTATTCCTTTTAACCTATGATTTAACTTTTTAGATCGTAACAATGTCTTATTTTGTTTCTAAGTAAATATTTTGGAAATTTTGATATGCTATACAGTGGTTCCCTTTGGGACATTTTGTTTTTCACGTTTAAACTCTTGGTTAAAGCAAACAAAAGTTTTGCTAAAAAGCTCGGTTTTTATTTTATTTCAGGAAAAAGAAAAACAAAATATATCAAATTCTTCCAGTGTATTTTTGTTTTTAGTTGGGTTTTTTGTGTTTTTATTTTTTTTTTTTTTTTGCTTTTTTAGTTTTGTTCTTGTAAATTATATAAAATAAATTCTGTATCAGGCACAAAGTGAAAAAATCAAACAATTGCAAAAAATAAACCCTGCAACCTTTATTATTTGATATTTATATATAAATATATATTGAATGTGAACATAACTAAGATGATTTTAAATTTAAATTTACTTTCTTTTTTTTTTCATACTTTGCTGAAATCAATTAGCTGTTTGTGTTTTAAGCTAATCTCTGTAAAACTGTAGCTTAGTTAACTCTACTTTTTGGTTTTAGTTCTATGTAGTTTAGGGGGCAGCTTTCTAGAGTGATATTGTATTATGTTGTTGTTGTTGTTGTTGGTTGTCGAATCTCCCATTGCCATTTGTGTATATCGTCACAAGTACTTTGTAAAACGATGTGAAAATTAAGGTTAACCCTAGAGTGCTAATGTTTATTTTTATTTAGTCGAATCGACTTACATGTTTGATAAGACCGATTTTTTTGTGATTTTCTTATTTTAACATATTTTAAGTAAAAACAAAACCATAATTTTGCTCTTTTGTTAATATTTTTATATTAAAAATGAATTTTTATTAAATACTTTTGTAAGGAACTGTGCAACAGGAAGACGATTCAACTAACATTAGTACTCTAGGTCAAAAAAAAAAAAAAAAATTAAGCTAACAATTTTCAAAACTCATTGTTTGCACCACTTATCATTTTTACAATTTCACAAAATATATTAATTAAAAACATAAAGAAAATATAACTAGATGCTACTGTGACGTCACGGTAGTCAAAATTGACTGACATCATAGACAGAATGTTAAAAGATATGTTAACCACTTAAAAACTATATTATTTTATATCATTCTTGACCTGTACTTATTTGCAAACAACATCAACAATATCAACAACCACAACAACAACAAAAACTACAATAACAAATACATTGACGGTTGTTGGTGAATTTATTGAATTCTGATGTTTTTGGTTAAAGACGCAAAATACATTCAACTAAGTTAAGGATTTCGCGTATTTTTTTTTTTTAGTTAATTATATTTTTTCTACATTCTTCTAGAATATTTTTATCTCTAAATAGTTGTTTTTTTTATTTTTTACTATTTTTCTTTTTTTAATTTATTCCTTAGCTACACGCATTGCTATCTAACAGGAAATAGGCTCTGGCAAAGGATTCTCGGTAATGCGAATTTTGCTCACCTGAGCTACACCCGTGTAGATGGTGCCATTGACGCTGTGTTGACCGGTGGCTAAATCATCATCATCATCATCATCATCTTCATAGTCATCAGCATCTGTTTCCATGGCCAATTCCGTTGCGTAGTCGTTGTTGGGCTTGCGTTCGATTGAATGGTTACCATTTCCGTTTCCGTTTTCGCTATGCATATCAATATTAATGCTAACGGACTTGTTGTTGTTGTTGTTGTTATTGTTGATGTGTTTGTCGTTGTTGTTGTTGGCATTAATATTGTTGATGGCAGTTTCACGGCAAAGACGCACATTGCTTCGAACTTTTGGTTGTTGCTGTTTCTGCTGCTGCTGCTGCTGTTGTTGTTGTTGTTGTTGCTTTTGCTGTTCCTCCCTGAAGTTGGCGAAAAATATGGACGAGTAGGTTTGATATTTGGTGCCGCACGGTGAAGTAGCTGGTGTTGAAAGTGGTGTGGCTATATAGATATATATATATTTTTTTTTTTTTGGTTGCAGTCATCAATATCAGATGATGTTGTTGTTGTTGTAGGGCACAGCACAGGATGCATTGGGGGATAGTTTTGCTTTTGTTATTTACTAATCTTGATCTTGGTGATGAAAGTTCGAGTATTGAAGTTCTTTGTGTGTAGCTATGTTTGTGTGTGTGTGTGTGTGGTCTGTGTATGCGAATGCGAGTCTTATGCTTTAATGTGTGATAAATGGTTTAAGGATTATCAGGATTAATGTGTGTGTGCCATGTTTATGAAAAAAAAAAAACGAAATAAAATTTTCCTGATTTATTTATTCAATATTTGTGTGCTTGTGGCGAGTGTCTTGCGAACGTCGTTTGAGTTGCTGTCCAGTGGCGAGCGAGACATGATGAAGATGACCTGATGGGCAACAATGATGTTTATGACTATGAAGTCGATGCATGTAGTTTTATGAGCATTATTAGAAAGTTGAATAAAATTTTGAAAAAAACAAAAACATTGCCAATCAAAATATTTTACAATAAATTTAAAATTGATGATTTTAGTTAAATTAACGCTTTATTTGCAAAATAATCAATTCTTTACAATTGTATGTTGGTATGTTTAAAGCTATTTTTGATTTAATTTATATATATATATACGTATATATTTATATGCATGTCAATATGTATGAATCAGTTGAAATGCAGAAGCAATTATTTGAAGCAGCATTTGTTAAGAATTAGTAAAATTTTGAAAATTTTAAGCTTTTGCTGACTTACTGTGTAAAGATACTAAAATTACAAAAAATTTAATAAAGAAAAAAACGATATGTATAAACAAGAAAGCAGCGGGTGCATTTTTTTTTTCTTTTGCTTTTTCATATAAACTAAAGTGCTCGAAAAAAGTGTTATAGCACAAAAATATACCTCACTGACAAAATATGGCCTAAACATAACTACTTATGAAGATATTCAATATTTTTCTAATAAATTTTAATTAAAAACATTTTTAAACAAATATAGCATCTACAAAATTTTGTTTGATTTAGATATCTTTCAGTTTTTAAGGCACACCAAAATATATGTAACAAATAAATGTTTTTTTAATAAATATATCGTGCCTAAAGCATAATTGTAACGTGGTTAAATGTCACAACATTGCGTAGAAACAATTCACTGAAGATATTTAAGTAAAATTTTAAATTATTTTATTGAATACACCTCATAATTTGTTGTTATAGAGAATCGCGAGAATCCGGTTGTCTATAACAACGAAATTTAATTTTTTTCAATACCTAATTTTATGTAAATTTATCTAGGCAAAAACAAAAATTCACGGCTCTTTTTAAAATATTTAATAACTTTCTTCTTTTTTCTTTCTTTGTTCTTTTATACTTGGTTACTTGGTTAAATATAATCATATCATAGTATAATCAATAACGGAAAATACTCCTTACATACATTTTCGACTTAACAGTTAGGTTTGACAAATTACAACAAACATAATTTGACGATGTAATAATTACAAATACAAAAAACAAAAATATATAAAACAATATTTGTTTTAAATTAACAAAAAAACAAAAAATATGTTGTTTAAAATATAAACGCATTTGAGCCACAGACAGACACAACCGACTGTGTGTGGCTTGATGATGAATTGGATTGATGTGAGGCGTTGCGTGCGTGCGTGCGTGCGATCGATCGCTCGCTGGAACGATCAGACTAAAACTCATTATTGTACAATCAACTCAAGTTGACTGGAGTTGCTGTGACTGGCTGATGAAAACTTGCGTCCCAACTTTTGCAGTGAGCCCACAGCTAAATAAATGAAAAAAAATAAAGACAAAATAAAATATTAAAATTAAAAATAAATAAGAGCAAATAAAAAATAAAACAAATTTCAATTAAGTGCGCCTAAAATTCTCAAAATAATGCACAAATACTTAATACTTGGAAAAAATAATTAATTTTTTTTTTTTTTTTACTCAAACTAACACTTAAGCTGAGAAGCATCAAGTTGAAAAAAAGCAAACAAACAAACAAACAACAAAGGTGCGTGACGCAGTGCTTAGTGCAATAAAGGAAAAATAAGCATTTCCACTGATTCGAAACACCCTTTATTTAGGTACAAATTACAGCTTTATATGAAGTACAGAGCGTTTTTAAGTTTAGACAATGCAACTACAGTTATATTGAAGTAACGCCGTCAGAGCGGTGCAATATCTTGAAGGGGGCGAGTGCATCACTTGATAACAAAAAAAAAAACACAATTAAGCCAGCCTAGATGGGCTGCAAGAGGAACGCCTGCATGTTTGGCTACTACAACATTTGCTCGATGATGGCTTATTGGAACTTGTCTATAATACGGGATTTAATGACAACAAATTAAATAACAAGAAAATATATAAACGTTTTAAATTTTCAAATAAAAACAAAATACATACCAAAAATAAATTGGAATTTTTTTTTTATATTTTTGATTAAATTAAGAAGTTTTTGTTATCATTTTCAAATTGTTGAGTGCAATGATGACGAGTCATTGGCGGCACATTGAAGGCGTTGGTTGATTGGCGTAGATGTTTGATAGCCAAAAAACAAAAAGAAAGAGAAATTTATATGAATGGCATAAAGAGTTGTTGATTGAAAGAAAAAGAGAGAGAGCGAAATGGTAATGAGCGGTAGTAAAATTCATATATTTAGTGTTTTGGTTTTGTTCATGTTGTCATTGTTGGTGATAATGTTATGTTGGTGATGCGATGAGCAGGATTGGATGCAGTGAAAACGATGTTGCATGAGTTCGTTTATATGGTTGGTGGCACGTGATGTTGAAATGTCAAATTGTGTGGTTTTTCGTTTGGGTTAGGCGGGAAGTTTGGGGAAGAGAAAAAAGAAAAGAAAATATTTTATGTCCAAATTACTTAAATTATTTTCCTGTTTTATTCATGTTTTTTTTTTTTTTAATTTTCTGTTGCGTTTTGGTGAATGAGCTACGCTACTGGTACTAAGTCGGGCTATACACTAAAATACAAGTTGCACTAAAATAAATTTATGATGGACTAAAATAAAGAAATGCAAGGAACAAAACACTAGCATATATAACAGAGTCTGGTTAAAAGCAAAATAGGATAAAAAGAGAAATTCTGGCAGAAGCAGCTTAGAAAGAACAAAAACAGCGCACAGAAAACAACCACTTGGTCCTGACCAGATTGAGTAGAATTTTCTTTTTTTTTATCTTTCCAAATAACTTTATTTAATTCCAATATATTTTTATATAATTTCGTACAAATATAAGTCTAAATTGTGTATTAAACATTGTTTTTGTTTTTCATCATATAAAGATTGAACAATTTTAATGCAAATAATTAACTAATTTCGCTAAACTTAAAATGAGTTTCCTTAAATTTTTTTTTTTTTTCTTTATTTTTGATTTGATTTGTTGTTTACCTTATTGTTTTAATAACCTGCTTTGCATTGCGTTTCTAATATTTATGTGTATAACTAAAAACTATTTGCTATTATTTGATTTGATTTATTTTCTAGAAATAGTAGAATCTGTGAAATATAATTTTTAAACATGCCAATAAGTGCACTCATACAGGGTGGCAACCTCATAAGCAATTATAAAGGCGTTGTACATAAAAGCAGACAGAATGTTAAGCGTATCTCATTACGTTACCTTCCCGAAAATTAGCTCATAAATTTGATGGCGAGGCAATTGAGGCAAACATTTGAAATAGTATTTTAGAATAATAAATCGTAATTTATGTGTTTCAGACCATTAAAGAAAGCATCAAATTGTAAGACTTTAGGCATACCAAGAATATTGAGCCATAACCGCGAAAAAATTGTAACCATCAAAACTAAAATTTGAAAGGAGAAGATTTCTTTTCATTATTTTCGACTTCAGATTTTAAGTTACGACAAAGATTTTACACAATCCTAACATATGAATAATTATATTATTGTATTTAATATTATTTTATTATTATAGATTATTGATAATGAAATAAATTATAAGTTTCGATATGAAAACAAATTTTTGTTAATTGTTGGTTACATCTTTTTCGCGGTTATGGCTTAAAAAATTCACTATTTCATTTACTGTAAGATTTCCACTAAAACTTTCAACATCGAGAAAATTAGGCACAGTGTATCTGACATTAACAAAACCATTTTGACTAGTTGTTATGACTTTTCCATAGTGAATGTTTACACGATGATACACGATATGCTCAAAAAGTTTTCGAAAGAAAGTAGTTGACACAAAATGGAACAGCATTGAGTCAACACTGAGGCAAGAATTCCATCGGGTCTAGCATGGAAGTCTCCAGCGATCATTCCAATATACTTTAGTAACCTCAGAGGTAAAAAAAAATATAGATTCCAACGAATCTTCGGGTTCTGAATTCATATATTCAAAATGCCCTTCATGAGAATTAAAAGAATCTGAAATGATTCTTTGAAAAGATTGGCAAATAAGTCACAAATTATAACGGGACTAAACCGTTACTAAATCCATCAAAGGATGACGAAGTTAATTCATCAAATTTCTTTTTTGTGTTTATGAACTTCCAAAAAGTTAATCAACAATATCAATCAGACAATATCTTCAGCAGGGAATATGAATAAAGGAACTAATAAAGAAGTTCCTTACGGCTAATAAGGCACCACCACCGATAACAGAAGAACTGTCAGCGTACCTGTCCTTTCTAATAACTTGGAAACTATTGTCAAAAAATTCCAATTAAGTGATGCTTTCGTTGAGCCTCGTTTCAGTTATCGAAAAATTCAGAGTTGACAAAAATATGTCACATTTTTGTTGTAAAGGGATTTAGTTTTTTTTTTTGGGTCTGACGGACGATATTATTCGATCTTCCGGCCTTATTTTTAGGCTTAAACTCAGAAAAGAGAATATTATCGCCCACAAATTAGAATTAAGAACATTTGCAAACTCTTCAGCTGCAACTGTTAAAATAAAGGAGGCGTGGATATTACCAATTTTTTTACAAGAGCATTTTGACTTTCTAAATTATTTTTTTTTTTACGAACGTTCATAAATGTTTGTGTCAGGTTGAAGACGTGAAATAAATACAATGCCTTTCAATTTATCTGATTATTGGACTCAGTTGAAATTGTGATATTTGTCAATGGAGGAATAGAAAATGGTTCTCCAGAGGCATTCCAAAGGGCTGTTTAACTTTCAAGGTCTCTGTCTGATGGATCCACTGTTTGAGTACCGGAAGAAACAGTTTGAGAGAAATAACTCGAAACATTTTCCGACATAGAATTCTTATCATAGACGTTGATTATTATATTTTGCATTAGCTTCGCTAATAAATGAAACTTTTTCACTTATATTGTTATTTAACAAAGTAAGACAGTCCCCAAAATGCTAAATTTTAGCATAAAGATATACATTTGTAGCTCTTTGTTTATTTTATTGCTCTAAAATCTTTCATCCTGGATATATTTATATGAAATAATTCATAGAATTGTATCATAGCTTTATCTAAGATTTATGTAAATAATACTATATGATTTGAATTTATATTACCTTTTGAAGGTAATTAAAGGTGAATTATAAGAATATTGTTCGATGAGTTATTTCGTAAAATATGTGTATCAAGGGAATTAAATAAAAAATTTAAAAATTAACAAATAGCTAAAATATATAGTATGTAATCGCACTACTGTCTCGCAAAGGACAAGGGAGAAAATTAAAAATATCAAGACAAAATTTTTGAAATCTATAAAGTATTTTATCATTATAATTAAAATATGATAAATTAAATTATTTATGCATAAATTATTTTAAAGAGATAATTTCTTAGTTCCTTTCAGTCAAGTTAGGTCGTATAGTACTCTAACTGTCGCGTTAGTGTAAAATACAACTGTATTATTGTATAAGAGATCAGTTAACTGCATACATGATAATCCTATTGATAACAGGTAATTACCATTGATATTGAAATTATATTCTACACCTCTCTTTATTGTCAGCAGAGTACACAATAGAATTTTGTGCGATTGTTGTTTCATTTTAATGTTTTGTTGTTTATGAAGCGTGTAACTGCTTTAATTTTGTTACTTTTATGAAAAATATTTGATGCTTTCTCAAGTACGTTTAACTAGTATAAATTACATTGAATGTTTTTAAAATATTATTTGAAATAGTGTAGATCTGTAGACCTTTCAAAAGACACTCGGACAATTTAAATATTTTTTTAAGCTTATTATTCACGACGTTGAACTGATATTTTATGGCCTCAGCTTTTATTGCTATTAATTTCTATAACTTGAATAAGCGTTGATCTCTGTTTTGTTTTCTCAATTCGTGACCTTATCAACAACGGCTCTATCAGTTGTTAGAGCAATTGCAGACGGACATTGCATTGCTTTACTTCAAATGTTTGAATTTACTTTTTATACACATTCATTAGTTGCTTTTCTGTACAACATTCTGTTAAAGCTTCTGCATTTGGCAGTGATAAACTTATGCTAACAAGTTCAAAAGCTAAGCTATGGAATAAGTTAAAAGTCTAGCGAACTAATGATAGCCTGAGTTAAAGTATGATTTATGCAGATTGGATATTTAGTATTTTTCAACACATAAACAAACATAAGTATTCAACGAGCAATGAATGTTTTTTGTAATGAATGTTAATTCGTTGATTTTTGTGTTCTATTTTTTTTTTTTTTTTTTTTTTGAGTTAAGTGCACGAGTTTGAATGAAAGTTAAGAGAAATGAGTAAGATGCTGAGCTATGAGTGTTTTTTGTATATAATAAATAACAGTATATTTATATACATAAATAGAAATATATATATATATATATAAATATAAAGTATAGTTTCGTAGAGAAAATTAGTTTGGTTGATTTGTTTTGATACAAAAAAAAATGTTGAATTGCTTGTGTTGTTGCTCTGTTGGGATGATTTATTGTATATATATATATATATATAAGAATATAAATAATTTTAAATGCATTTATCTCGATTCTGTTTTTTATTAATTATTTTCTGTTTGTTTGTTCTATACTTTGATGAAGTTGTTTGTTGTTTTAGTATTTGTTGTTGTTAGTCAGATTGTGTCTAACACTTACCATATCCTTCACCCTGAAGGAAAAGCCTAAAAGCTTCAGCCAACTTGGCGGGCTGTTCTTCCAAGACCATTGCACAATCGGAAATCTATAAAGGAGATAGTGTGAGTCAAAATATCAAGAAAATGTGCAGGAAATAGCAAGAGTCGCTTCAAACCTTCATCCACGATGAGTTGGTAGGGTCCAAACGTCCATTGAAGGTGACGGTGTCATCAACGTGTGGTGACAGAGATCCAGTTATATTGATGACGGGCATCTTCAATGTGCTGGCTGATGGCTCAGTGCCTGGAGTGCCTGGTGGTGTTCGCGAAATATTCAAATCATTGCGATGTATGTAGGCATTGATAAACATGGCTAAGTTGGTTGGGTTGACACCATGTTCAAAGTGTTGCTTATACATCTGTACCAAATCATGATTACGCTCCTCTGGATTGCGACCAAAATGATGCCACATCAAGTAGTCAACAACGCCCTGCGTCATACCCTTGGTGCGCAAGAAACGCGCATTAAAACTCTGATAGCCCCACTCGATCCAGCCAGACTGCGTGGACACGCAGTTTATGAGACATAGAGCGCCCACCTTGTCAGGATTGGCTACGGCAAAGCGAGCCAAGATGTTGGCACCAGCGCCAACTCCAAAACCAATGACTGACTTTAGATTAAAATGCGACATGACGAACAGTAGTTGCGAAGCCAAGTCCTCCATTGTTGGAAAAACATAACTAAAATGAAGAACATAATCATAACAATTCAAAGGAAATACTTCAAGATCACAAACTTACTCTTCTGGCAGAGTTGGAGCACCCTCCTCTTGCCCAGGTGCAGTCACATGATAAACGCAGAAATTCTCCAACAGCCCACGCATAACGGGGAAGTTAAAGAAGCCAGCAAAGCTGGTTACATCTGCAAACATTAACTTAAATACACCTCTTCATATCAACTTCATTTTATACATACAATTTAGGCCCAGATCGTGGTACGTTAGAATAGCCGGTTTTGATGGATCACCTTGTATGGCGACATGAACCTCTCCTTTATCTGTAGGTACGCGACGTTGATCGCAAGCTTCCAAAATGGAGCCACGTGCATTTGGGAACTGCAGCTGTACAGAGCGCAGCTCGATGTCGTCCATGGGATCTACGGGCATCGTGCTATAGAGTGGGTGAAGAGAAAAGTGTTAGTAATGGAATCATTGAAAAGAATTTGCTAAATATTATTAAAGAAGATCACTGGCAGGATGACTGGGTGAGGGTTATTTTCTTTTTTCTTTCTTTTCTTTTGAATCCAGCAAAAATGAACTCATTCAACGAAAAATTGGCTGTCAACTACTACAGCTGTTTTAACTTTGAGCTATGTTGACGTGTTTAGTTTTTTTTTTATTTTTTGTTCTTTTTTTTTCTTTTTTCTCTTGTATTAATTTAAGGTCAGAAACTGGAATAGTAGCTGAACTAAAAATAAATTTTGTATAAATTAAATATCATCGCAATTCGTACCACACTAAAAAAAAAATATTGCTGTGAGCTACTTTAACTAACTGCTAAGTTTTACTTTTGCTGCGTAGGTTAGAAATGATAAAGTACGAGTAGGCAAACGTCTAGGCTATGATGCAATGAGAGCGAGAATTGCTTAAATCGTTCAACTAATTTTAGTATTAAAAAAAGTTAGATCAACAAGATTTGGCAACATTTGCTCAAAAGTATAAAAAAAAGGAATTACAAAAAAAAATTATATATTTAATTAAGTTAAAAAGTAATATAAAATAGTTTGTAAGCAAATTCAAACAAACGGGATTTATAAAGAGTAGATATTTTTTTAAAATAAAAATATTCATCTACGAATTTCTAAGTACGCAGAATATATTATGCTTATTCTTCTCTTTCTTCATCTTCATCTTTCGAACTTCTTCTTACCCCAGTAGGCGTGCCTCCTCGGCAGTGTGTGCTGGTGCTGACGGCATCTTCGTTGTGAGAGTCTTACCAATTTTGTCCCGGTCTCTGAAATAAATACTATAAACATGCAAGCAAAGGATCTCGAATTCGATTTTTCTACAAATAGATTCCATTCAATTCATAGAAGAAAATCGACAAACGACAACCAAAACTCAACCAAAAACGAAAAAAAAATAATAATATATTTTATAAAAATTATTCAAATTCAAAAAGTTTAACTAAAAGTAACAAAATGCAAAAACGGTCTGCTCATTAGACTGACAGACCTAAAAATCAAAAGCATTAAATAGCATTAAAGAGTTAAAGTATAGTCAAGAGAGGAAATTACAGAACAGAGTTTAGAAACGGAGAGAGAGTTAATGTTCGCAGAAACCAAGCTACAGCTACATGAGGATAATGATGAGCTTCTACAACAAAAATCTATGAACAAGAAAATGGATTAGATGAACAACAAACAGCAGGATGAGTGTTAAAATGAGGACAAAGTATAATTTATGCTTATAACTAACACACGCACACGCTACGCTCATAGACACACCGAGGCAACTTGAAACTGTGTTTGTGCATGAGTCAGCAGCAGCAGCAGCAACAATGAGGTAAAATTACAATAAAAAGTCGTAAAATGAAAGGCGCCACTAATTCGTCACATGACAGCAGGTTGAGCGAACATCCATCCACCTACTCGAGGCTTCTCATAAAACCCGCAAAACACACAGTTCGCCACCCACAACTATGAGGACCGAAAACCAAACACAAAAATGTAAATAACAAATAGCAAAAAACCAGCTACATAAACCCAACAGCGCTAAAGTTACAGTTGAAACAATTGAATCCGGTTAGGGGGCGGCGGGCAAAGTGGGCTGTGTAGCTCAAAGCTTCACCTGATTGCAGAACAAACAAACAGCGTCGACTTTGAGTAGGTTCAGTAGCAAGACAAAAAAACCAAAAACTTAAATAAAATTAAAATCATTGAAATATTTAATATTTACAAGAAAAGCAAAAACTTCTTGAGGACCATCATAACTAACCAACATAAAGTTCGGAAGGAAGCACACTGAGGAAAATAATTTTCTGCCAAATTACGCAGTGGCGGAAGCCAAACCCTAATCACCATGATTATGATTATGACGATGATGATGATGATGATGATGATGAGGATGAGGATGAGGATGACTGATAATGAAGATGCTTTTATTACATTATGCAAAAATTGTATGAGCTTGATTGCCACTCAGCTGCTGATGATGATTCACTCAATGAAATGCAAAAAAAAATTAAACGGTTTCATTAAAACAAACAACTCAAGTGTAGGCATAATAAAAGAAATAGAAAAAGAAACAGAAAAATTGCACTAAAAGTCTTCATAAATAAAGTCGTAAATCATTTAGTAGACATTAAATATTAATTAATTTCGAACACTCGACTCGGCTAGGAAGGAATACGCCGATTTGTGTGCAAAAAGGTATTTGAACTTAAACAATGAGCTCACTACATCATTAATTAAATACTTTAGTGGCTCATTCCAAAACCCACAAAGCAACAACAACAACAACAACAACAGCAACCAAACGTCAAACGGGCTACTGCTGAAGCACAAAATGATAAAGCTTGCATTAATAAATCTCATTATCTCTGCTTCAAACTGGCACAAACCAGCTAAAACAGCACATAAGAGGTTAAGAGAGAGCGAAAGGCAGTCAGACAGGCTTACCTGATTAATAAAGGCGCGATAAGCTACGAATAAATATTGCAATATTTACGCAAATGCAAATCAACAATCGAACAAGAGAGAAACCAACAATTATAGCTGATCAGTCGTCTCTCAGGCGCTCTTCGTTTTCGTTTTTTTGTTTTATTCGTTTTTGTTTACAAACAAACCGTAATTTGTAAACAAAAAATCGAGCTAAATCTAGCGATCTTAACATAATAGAAATGTGATTAGTTGTAAAAAAAAATATTTTTTTTCAATACTTAAAAAAAGCAAATCGGTTGCTCAATAACTAAAAAGAGTTGATGGAAATATTCAGCGTAATTATTAATTAAATTTTATTTTCAACGATCGAATGGTCGAGTTCAACAACCTGCAAGAAAGCGAGCAACAAATTCAAAATCAGTGCACAAATTCAACGAATTCCCCCAAATAATGCAGCGAATTCTTTAGCAATTAATTTAAAGCGGCGGCAACAGTAAAAATATTGATGTAGTTGTTGGATGATGGAGGTGGTGGTCGTCATCGTCATCGTCGTCGTCGTCGTCGTCGTCGTCGTCGTCGTCGTCGTCGTCGTCGTCGTCGTCGTCGCCGTTATACTACATGTCGTGCATAACAACAAAAACCACAACAAAAATGAGCTTGCATGTTCAACTGACGGCGCTATTGGCCCGGCCCGGCCCACAAGCTGCAAATTAGTTAAATTATTAAAGCTGCCAGCGGCGGAAACAACAAAAAACAAAAAAAAAAAGCAGAATAAATCAATAAAATTAACAATTAAACTACATACAAAAATATGTGCATATTTAGCAAAAGAGTGATTGAGGGTGGCATGATGGGTGGCAGGAGTTGTCATTAGAATAACTTTGAAAGTGAATTAAAAACGAATTTCAACTTAGAAACCTACACATTTTGAGTCACACTAAAACACCCTGTATAGTCACAAGTTTATCAAATTTATTTAGTACAAATATCTGAGTTCAACTGACGCCCAAGCTTTGTCCAGAGATGAAACATGTTGAAAGATTTGCTTGCCTCGCAAGTGTTAATTGTTCGTCTTGATAACTGGTTAGTCACGACATTGAATGGAAAAAACAACAACGCAAATTCGCATTTCTTTGTTAAGACTTCGTTAAAATCAACACAAAACAAGATCACTTCAGATTTTACTTAGATTTTGAAAGCAATTTTATTCAGAGTTTTGAAATGCGGAAATACATATGACGGGAATCCTTTTAGGGAATCAGCAATAAAAAATTAAACCTTTTACAGAGTAGATTAATTAAGTGGAATTTGACTTTTTATTGTTGTAAACTTAATTCACAAAATAAATGCAAAGTCATTTCATTTTAAGGTTTTTTTTTCACAAAACTGAGCAACAACACAATTTTCCATACATGATCCAGACCACTTGGAGATGACAATTCGAGGAAAAAAAAACTTGTCTGCATCCTTCGTTTGGCGCCATATTTTTTATTTAATTTTTGCATTTTGCAAATAGCGTGCTTATTACTAATTAAATTGTTGCAATGACACTGATAATTCATTTCTTTTCGATTTCAAATAAAATGTAGGCATTAAACCAGGATAATTTAATGAGTCTTACCCTGAAAAAAAATTAAAAAAAAAACTTTTTGGTTAGAATCTTCTTCTTTTTCAACATAATCTCTTGCAGTTTTATATATATTTATAAGCGTTTTTCTAAAGTTTTTAAACTGTCCAAAAAGTAAGATTTTGGAAACTCTAGACATTTGTTTGGGCGATGACCCTACCGATCATAAACCGTTGTGAGCCAAGCCATTTCTTCATTTTTTTTGAATCAATTTCTGAATTTTTTTTTTTTTTTATATCTTAAATGAATTGAGGTCGACATATTTTGGTATTTTTTTTAATTTCTGCATTAAATCTCTGCATTAAATCTCTCAATTAGCACCCTCAAATATAGATTTTACCCTAAAAATAAAAAATTATTTTTCACATTCAAAAACCTCCCACGGAAAAAATACATAAACGACAGAAGGTCGTTGATAAAAACTGAAAAAAGAAAATGTTAGGCTGAACTCTTGCGGTAGTCCTGCGTGCATGGAGAGTTCTTTGGACGAAATCCCATCGACTACGGCACGTATAGATCTGTTCTTTCGAAAACATGTGATGAAAACACTGAGGAAAGTTATCACAGACTTCATATGCGATTCGTTTTGACGCGATTGCGTTATGCCACACTCGGTCAACCGCGTTTAAAATATCCAGAGCAACAACTTTGTTTTCGCCAAATAATTGAATGAGTTTCATTTTGCAGTGAGGTACGCCATCATGTCGCCAGTAAGATGTGCCATGCGGAAACCATATTGGCGATCACTAAGAAATTTGTTGTGCTTCATGAGGTTGAAGTTTCTTACGGTATTTATAACTGGCTCTCCAAAACTGGAAAGCGTCGATATCGTATCCTTTACAGGGTTCGTGGCATCGCCCTTTGTGGTAATTGTACATTGTGGTTCATTTGCGATCTTCCAAAAAGATAGAAATACTCCTATCCTGTAGGAGATGTTCAAAAGGTTGCACAAAGGCCGAGTCAGAGTAGAAGCACACACGCTTTAAGCACAATTGGTGGTATGCCATCATGACCGTAGGCTTTGTTAATATTGAGATCGAAAATAAATATCCTGAATTAAAGAAGATATACTTTCAATAAAGGTCAGTGCATGCTTGCAAGCCGGGTCTGGTTCATGTTAGGAATAAAACAGAAGAAAATATATTGCTGCGTAATACACGGATTTTCATATCGTGTTCAAATTACTTTGAATATCTTATAATTCCACTTTTAATCGAAGGAAAATATTTATATTGTTAAAAGAAAATTTGTACATATCCAATTCATCCAATCCATCAAATTTATTGAAGATATATCTTTATATATTTATATATTTATATATATATTTTTTATATATATTTATATATAAATTAAAAAATTTCAAATGGAATCAAATGCAATTTTCGTACGAACATAAAATGAAACCTTTAAAATTCTCTGAGGCAAACCTCGCTTTAACCCATTTTAGTCCGCTGGTAGATTTCCCGACCACTGACTTTAAAACTAATTTCTGAAAAAAATATTAAAAATATTTTCCAATTCTTTCTGCAAAGACATAATTTGGTTAAATGGAAATTCAGAAAATAAATAAAAATTTCCAAATTTTCCATTTTACATGAACGGGTAATATTTTTTCCATAAATTAATTTTAACGTTAGTGGTCGAAAAATCGACCAGCGGACTAAAATGGGTTAAGCAATATAATTTTGACATTTTCGTATTATCGTATTATAATTCAAATAATAAAAGTCACTCTCGAGCTAAGATATTTTTTTGGTGAGTTAAACTAGACCCTAAATTAAGAATTTAACATTTTTTTTTAATCTAGAATAAATTAAAAACAAATAAAAATCTCTTTAATTTTGTTTTTATATTCAAGTTATGAAAAATACGACTTTGTTCATACGTTATACTTATTTTCTATTTATTACGTAGTTTAATTAATATCAGACTATCAGACAGTAGAATTTTATAGAAATCATAAAAAAACATATTCAAAACTTTTTTAAGTAAATGAAGGAATGAACTTTTAAATGTCGGCTAAACAGTTTTTCTATTTTTTTCTGATCTGAAGACTTTTTGTGATTTGATGGAAATGTTTTTTTTTATGTTCATACATATTATTCAAATAAAACGTTGTATTTTAAGTGTAAACAACTTTTGTTTTGTTTCAAATATTAAAGCATTTTTTTCCGTAGGGGAGACTCGTCCCCGTTGTCTCAAGTACTAGTTGTCACAACGCCGATATCTTGTGATTCAACAAGTTATCGAATGGAATATCAATGCCATCTATACGCTATTGCAATGTCTAGCATCCCAAGAAAGTTTAAGTGCCGTTAGTTGTTCTTTTGCAAAAATTAAAAGAAATTTAAGAAACTAAGTTTGATTTGTGCATTTTTATATTTTTTTAAATTTTGTAATTAAACAAATAGAAGTGTGTTATATTCAACTTTAAATAAATTTCCAATACAATTAATATTATATTTTGCAAATACTTATGAATTTTGATATAAAACTTTATAATTAAATTTACAGAACATTGTTAACATTTTTTTCCAAATGGTACAGGTTGTCACAGCGCTTGTGGGGCTTGTTGTCCCATATAATTTCATATAATTATTTTGAAAATATTCTATGATTTATTTGAAATTAAGGAAATATGCCAAGAAATCGCAAACGACTTACAAACCGAGGTCGGACATCTTCAGATATCATGATGCAAGCCGAATACAGCTAATATCAATGAAGATAACGTGGATTCCCTATGTGTAGATTGTTGCCGATCGTCAAATCCAATAACAATTGTCGTCAATCTATAAAATGCAAACTTTGTGCACATAATGCATTGAAAGTGATAGTTTAATACATTGCTGGTTAAATTGTGTTTCGGAGAGTGGCAGCAATGACGATTAAGAAGTGTGACAACGGGGACTACGCATTGGGACAACTTACCCCACGAGTGGGGTAACTTGTCACAGACGAGTTTAATTTTTTATCAAGGAAATTTTTTAATATATTTTAAAATAATATATGTTATTTACATCAGGATTGAAGACTAAAAGATTGAATTTTTGTTTACAAGTTTTGCAGTCCCATTATTGCTTGATTTGTGGGAGTTACAGCGGTTCATTCAAATTTTGTGACAACTAGTACCACTCTCCCCTACTAACATTTCTGCATTCTTGCAAATATTTCGCAGTTCAAAAATTTCAAGAAAAAAGGCCAGGAAAATGACATTAGTTGTTTTTATTTTAATACAAGCAGGGGGAGCGAGAGAAATTAATATTTGATGAGTTTCGTAAAAACAGTTTTGTCTATTAAATGAAATCTCTTCTAACTCTTATTCGATATTAAACATCTTCAACATCTGAAATTTCACTTTTTTATATTTCATCTTATATATTTTACGGAAATTTTCATTTTCCTCATTGAACTATTTTTGTTTTTTTTTTATTCCAAACCTAGCCCCCCTTCACTAACAGTCAATAAAAAAATATAACGATTTTATCAATCAACAACATCAAATAACAAAAAGCTCAGCTCTAAGAAACCGAAAGTCACAGCAGCAGAACACATCACAAGAGCAACCAGCAACAAAAGTGAAAATTAAATTATAAAATCAGTTCATTGAAAGTATCGATTTGCAACGTTGAGCTCTCATAAACAAATGGCAATAGCGAGTGGGTTATTGGCAGGAAGAACATGCCATTAAAACAAACACCTCATCTGTTGGATGATGCGGTCGTTGTATTGCTATGGCTGGCATTCATGGTTGAATGGTATGTTTGTGTTTTGTAACAAGCACATCACTTTGTCTTGCTTAACTGCAGCTTAAATTTATTGTCTAACCGGCACCACAAGATGAACTTTTAGCTATGAAACGCCATTGAATAGATTGGCACTAAATGGCACAAGCGTAAAGAAAATCGTCCATCACAAGCTGAAAACCGAGGATGCGAAAGTGGAAAATTGTAGCTTGTTCAACTAATTATTCGTTTGTTTGCAGAAGAAGCAAAGAAAAAATACAATTTTAACTGGTGTCTGAAATGGAAGATTTGACGTAATAGCAGCGGACTAATTACTCAATTATTAGAGACGCAGCTGTGAGTACCAGGAAATTGAAAGCAGAGGATAAAAAGACTAGCTAGAGGAATACAACAATTATTGATAAAATAATGTGAAGTGAAGCTATCAAATTGTATGCAAGCCAGTAGCGTAGCAAGGGGGGGGCGGGGGGGGCGGTCCGCCCCGGGTGCACGCCAAAATGGGGTGCAAAATTTGGCAAAAGCACTTTTTACCACACAATTTTCGATTTTTTTAAATAAAAAGAAAACACCTCAATGACTTCGGTTTTATATTTGAATATCAAGAGGGTGCAAAAGTGAATGAAAATAGTTTTAACCATCTCCAGGACTTCGTTTTTATTGAAAAAAGCTTTAACTTTATATTAAATTTTGTTCAATATTAACGCTCACACTAAAACCCAATTCAATTTCATATGTAATTTTTCATTGGTTAGGGGTGCAATTTCCAAACGAATTATATTAACATTATGTTATAAAGATGGAGTACAAAAGTAAAAATGTTAAAACATTTTTTTATATTCCATTAAGTTTTATAAAAAAGCACTTTTTTACATCTTATATTTAGGTTAAGAAGTGTTCAAACTTGCTAGCACAGTAGACATTTCTAAAACCATTTAGTTTCGAAAACCTGCATGATTTTCAGAGTATGATGAATGGAGATGTCAGTTGTTTTGTAAGCAATACATTTCTCCAGAACTTTTCAGAAAACATGTTCATGTCATAAACGTCGAAAATAAAAATATACTTTATGATTTTGTGATTACTAATTTCTGAGACTATATATCATGGAACAAACTCCATTTACATCTTTTCACCTGCTAGAACATAATTTTGAATAGTAATATGTTTTGGGTATACTGTTACATAAAACTAGTAGTTTAAAAATCATTAATAAACTTTTAACTTGCTTAAAAAATTTCTAAAAAATTAAATTGATTTAAATTCATTACATTTTTGATTGAAATTAAAAAAATGGCGTTCTATGAAAATTTATGGCGGTCTGACTTTTTTTTATTTTATTTTGAAGATGTCTATTAAAAACTTCAAGATGGTTTTCTGAATCCTTTATTTTACTAAAATAATTATTTTTATGTTCAAATCAACCAACAAAAACTATCAAAAACTCAGTTTTAAGAGAAGATAAGATGCACAGTTCCTTAAAAATTATTCTAATTATTAAAATTAAATTTTGTTCTCAATCACCGAATGTGAAGAATCAACAGATTTCTTGGAATTGCCAGGTCTTTTTTGAGCCATTCATGACTCTTGACCTTGTCCAACCTGGGCAAGTTTGCTTTGGGAATTATGTAGATAATGAGAATGAAAAAAAAATTCTGATATCAATTTGGTATCACTGTAATATTGTGATACTGAGATATTTATGGTGGTATTTATGGTGATATTTATTAAGCAGTCAAATAAAACAGACCTCAATCTTGTCTATAAAAGTCCAAGCGGAGATTAATATAGATACACTGAGAAAAAAACATACTTTAAAATTAAACAAAAACTATTTAAATAGAAATTTAACGCCTTTGCGTTTCTACAAAATAATATTTAAAACAAGTGTGTTTAATTTTCAACCACCTATAAACTCCTCTCTTTTTTTATTTCTCTCTAATTATTTTTTTGAAAAAACAAACAAAAATTTGAATTCAATGACAATTTTTTAATTTTTTGAATTGGTTTGACAAATATCGAACATATCGATGGTTACCTTTTGACAAAAAAAGGTTTACTGCATTTTCCAAATCATCAGTGTAATATCTACCTTGTGTAAATTTCTTGAAAATGCATAACCAATGGATGCTGCTCAGTATACAGTTGAAATAAGTGTTTTTTACTGAAATGTATTGAAATTTAAAAAAAAAAATCGACGTTTCTGAACATTTAAAATTGTTCTCTTACCACTTTTGTGCGCTTAACCATCGATATGATAAAATAAAAACTAATTAATTAAATATTAAAATATTTCAAATGCAAACTGGTGCTAAAACTCGGAGATGTTAAAAAAATGGCATCGAAAAAAATATGCTTTAAAACATGTGTATTGAATTTTAAAATTTTTGTTTTAAATTTGGTTTTCATAGCAAAAACATTGTTGTAAAAACAAAAACTTTTGTTTAGAATTTAACTTTAAAACCAGCTCTGTTTATTTTTAATGAATTTGTTTCAAGCTCTATTTCAAAAACAAATTCGTTAGATATGAACACACTTTCATTGTGTAGAAATTTTGTGTAGAAAATGGGGGTTGATTTCGAAAAAATATTTATATTAATAGTTATTCAGGATCACTAGGGAAAATTTGTCAACGTTTTGCTTCCAGGCCCTATTTTTTTCAATTCTGCAAAATTTTTCGTATATTTTTCAATGTTTTCTATATTAAACTAACTTAAGTTTTTATATTAAAACTAATATAGTGTGGTTTACTGATAGTAAATTTTTCTCTCACAACTTATAAGCCCGGTAGACAAAAATATTGTAACAATTCAGAGAAAATTCTTCAAGTTTCTGAAAATTTTAGATTCTTACTTCTTTTATCAAATATTCATGGATAGCATAGTTTTGTTTACTTTTTGAATCTCTTCTAAAATATGTCATTTTTGCAGAGGTTGATTCGAAAATATGTAGTAAGATTCATCGACTTATTTTATAAAAAAAATCTTCTAAAGGGGTGCACAATTTAGTTTCCGCCCCGGGTGCGACCAACCCTAGCTACGCCACTGATGCAAGCTATAGATTGTGGCAGAGTCATATGAAGAAACAGTGCCGAATAGATGGCATGACACGCAAACCTTATAAATAAATATGGTAGCTCTTATAAAACAACAGCAGAACAAGATAATCTTTCTTCACCAGTGAAGATGAAGGTAGTAGGGCTAAGAGAGTTGAACTGTGAGAAAACACGAACATCGCAGCACTAATTTTTGTTATTTGAATCTTCCAACAAAGAGGCAATCCAATTGGTTTCGGATACAAATTGTAGTGCAACTGCTCATTTGCAGGATATTTCTAACAATCCTCGTTTGGGCTTAGGAGCAGATAATATATAGCCAAGGCCTGGGTGGTGTCGATTCGCATGACAATACCAGTCAAAATTATAGAGTAAATAAACGCTCAAAAAAAAAAGTTTCCTGGGATTTAAGGCTTTAGCATAGCAGTCCTCTAATGTCAATGCATAGAAGCTTTCTTCTTTTGTTATGAAATCACTTCTTTTTTTGTTTCTGGTATCGTGTTAAGTAGAAATTGCAACAGATGGACGAAAAATCGGACTGACAAACATGGCTTAGTTGCATTAGTAACTGTTGCTAAATAAAATATTTATACAAAAGGTCACATCTGTCACGCTTTTATTTTAGGTGTTACGAAAATCTGTCTAAATCGAATATACAGTAGTGGAAAAAATAATAGAAACATTAATTTTTTTCAAAAATTTTATTTTCATAAATTATTATCAAGAAAATATGTAGAAAAGTTATTTTTTTCAACTTTTTCATAATTATAATAAGATCTATGAGCAAAAATTCAATTTCAATCATTTATTAAATTCATCTAGGAAAAAAAAATGAAAGAAACAAAGCTGTTTGGTAATATTTCTTTATATTTTTTAAAAATTTACTTTTTTCTGAGTTGTAGAGTTATGGAGCGAGTATTTCACTGTTTCTCCTTTAGATTTATTAACTTCATGACATCTTCACTCCATAGAATTTACCACATTGGCACAAGTAACCGACAGTATAAAGAAATATTATACTGTTGATTGTCCTTGATTTTATGTCAAAACCACTCTTTGTTTTTCTTTCTCAGTGTACCCCAATGCTTTAATGCTTTAGAACTCCTGACATATCCTCTTTTTGATTAAAATCTGGAAACTGCGATTGTCATTATGCAACACTCATATTACCAATTTTTTTAAAGTTTTGAGGAAAGTGTGGGATCATAATTCTACATTTACTTCCATCTTATAGGCATTCTGTATCTTTAGTATCTAAGTATCTTTAGTAAAAAAAATAGAACCTACAACAAATTAAGAGAAGCAGCTTCATCATGGTATTTTCATGCAACATGTTATCGGTTTTTTTGGTTTATTATATTTTTTATCGTCTGACCTACAGGCCCTGTCAGACCCTAAAATATTAACCTTTTATATCTGATAAAAGAGTGTTTGCCAATTTTCTAGCAAGACATGTTTGTTGGCTTTGAGGCTCAAATAGAGAAGTTTTCTTGGATTTCTTCATTGCTGTAAAATGAGTTTTGTTTTGATTTCCGCACCAACAGTTTGTCGAAAGTAGTTGTAGTTTAGCGTTTCCTGACAATTGTTGCTGGTAAGACAACTGAAATTATTGCACTAAGACCTATTTCGTTGAAATTTCAATCAGTTCCGATAAATCTCGCTTTTTTTATTTCCTTTTTTCTCAGGCTAATTTTTGTATAAAAGTGCAGAGAAAAAACTTTTTTAAAGTAGAAAGTCTTGCAGTTATCAACTTGATCGTTACTTTGTTTAAATTGCTGAAATACACGTTTCTGTAGAGATAATTCCGGTTTGTTTCTATATTTTTTTCCAAGCAATTTTTCAATACACTCAATGAATTTACAATAAACATAATAATGATAATAAGAATTATTTAAATGAGATAATAAATACATAAAAGGTTCCGGTCTTCTAAAGTTTGTGTTTCTATTAATATTTCGATTCTCAGCAGTACAATAGAAACTGTTTCTATTATTTTTTCCACCACTGTACTACTCCACAGAGCATAAAAACTTATGTATAACTTCCACTGTTCGAACAATCGAACACCGGATCCTGGCCAGTGGAAAAAACTACAATACTTTTCCGTCACCAGATTTGAGTTCCTGAGATAAAAGTTAACTTTGAATTTGTTTTAGCTTCGGTAACAAAAATTTTTTTGTCCGTGATAGAAAATGGGTTGATAGTATTGAACGAGCTCAACTACAAATTTTAAAAAATCTGAAATTCACCACCGATATGAGTTAACCATATCGGTGGTGAGTTTCCAGTTCTGTTTAAATTAAATGTTGTGTTTTTTATTTTTAAGCTTTGTTTATGAGTAGATTGAATTATATTGTTTTGAACGTCATTTCCAAAAAGGCATTGGTTGCAGCTCGAATGCGGTTTTGCCAAATATAACCTTGAACTTAAGATAGGCGGCCAGACAAGCCGAGCGTTCATTACCTTATTGTAAGAGGATTCGAAGCGCTATTCAAACAAAACTTGTTTACAGCTTATCGCTTATAAAGCAGAGAGATAGCAATAACAGAGGGCTTGTTGTTTGCATGATTGCAACACATTAACTAAGAAAAGTAAAAAGTATTGGCCTTGCGATCTGAATGAACTACCTCAAAGCGGTTCAGATGAGAGACAAGGTGAGAGATTAAGAAAAAACTGCAATGCATCGATTTGTAAACGAGGAAAAAATTACATGATTGGCTAAAGCAATGCAAAATGAAATGATCAAATAAATCAAACATTTTTAAAAATTTATCAAAAAATTCAAAGCAAAAATTTATTGATTAATTAAAAATCAAACATCAAAATTACTGATATTTCGATTAATCTAATTTTTTATTGATATTATTTATTGGGTAGAAATATTATCAAAAATAGAGATATCAAAGAAATATTATCAACTTGGAATTCATTTCATAGAAAGGATAGATAGGACTACTCAAAATAAATGTCAGGATCAATTTCATGAGAATATATTTTTTGGAAAATAGAAGGAGAGGAGTGGGCACTTGATATTATTTGTGGTTTAGTTAAAACGATTTCGAAGAAAACACCAAGAGAAGTTAAAAAATGTCAGACTTTAAGGTGAGTGCAAATTTTGACTTTTCCGTCATTCGAATTTAATCGTATCTCAAGCGGAGTTCACACAAAACCTTTTTTCAAAGCTTAGTTTAGCAAAAGTAAGCAGACTTAAAATATCGAATATGAAGGCAACAAATGCACAAGCTTAAATAAGAATAAATACAAAACATAGATGAATGAACAGATAATGATAGCAAAGCGTCTTTACCAAGCACCAAGATATGACGAGCAACAGCAGAAACAAAGCATATAAAAAAGAAGCAAACAAAATAAATTAATAAATAAATAAATGTGCGCACAAAGTTCAAGTCATTAAGTTTAACAACGCAAAAGCTTACCTCGATCCAACAATTGTGGCTTGACGCCCGTTCGTAAGCAAGTCTTCAGTGTCCTGAGCACCGTTTGTACCCACCACTTGACCAATGGCGCGCTTCATCGATTCGAAAACCGATGGTGGCCCAGTCGGCTCTGTGGTCGACTGATAGATGGCGCCACCAACACCATTTGTGCTTGCACCGTCCAATGAAATATAGCCGCCCTCGGATTGTGGCATTTCGTTGGTGTTTTGATTTGATTTGATTTGTGTTTTCTTAGCTGTGAGCTGTTAGTGGGTCAGTTTGTTGAATGCGTCTGTGGGCGCTCAATACTTATCCAAGCCGTGGCCAAAAAGAATGTCCTCTGGATTGAATGAGTCTGATGGCAGTCCCTGCTTTTGGCATGCATGTGTTTGAGTGGGTGTGTGTGTGTGTGCGCGCGCGATAGTGTTGTATGAGTAGCAATGCATTAAATTATTGGCAACAGGCATGTTTTTAGTTGTGTGTTTTTTTAATTTTTATTATGCAGAAAATTAATTTTTTTTTTTTTTTTGCAATGCAGGCAAGGCATTCAAAAGCAGACAGGCAGACGGGCAGGCAGACAGCGTAGATAGTTTGATCAATTACCGTTCAATAACGTACAACAACGAATGACGTATGTAGAATATCGGAAGCCAGCATAAATTTTGAATGCGAATCACGTTTAATGTTTGTTTTTTTTTTTTTATTTATCGAAAATATGAACGTCAGGCGCACCGAACAAACAAATTTTGGAACAAACCCAAAAATAAAGAAAAAAAAGGAAAATATAAATTAAAATAAATAAATAATTAAGTAATAATTATATTCAAAATTAAACAGAACAAAGTGATTGAAAAAAGGTACCACAGGGCATAGACGACGACGACACAGGAAACGGAAATGGTGCAAGAGTACTAGAATGTAAAGCTTTACGATATTGTGAGATTACTAAGCAATTGTTAATTAATGATAAATGATGGTGCGTGTGTGTGCGAGTATAAGTGTGAGTATGTGCGAACAGCAGCGTGACTTAGAATGTTGAAATTTTTGCATGAGTTGGATTAGTTGTAAACAAAAACTTATTTATTCTACATAACTCATTTATGATGATGATGATGAGGTTTAATCATTAAAATTCTATATTATTCAATTAACGCTTATAGCTGGGGAAAAAAACAATTTAACAGCTATTAATAAATTCGTCACTGGTTTGGCAGATACAGCGCCAATTTCAGTCAGTTGTTGTTGGTATTGTTATTATCGATCTAAATCAAAGAAATCACAGTTTGAAGTATTCGAACCAAATCGACATTTTATCTTATCGGCTCTTCTGGTAAACAACACCTCCCTACACACCCCACAAAACAAGTCTTATCCATTCACTGACACAGATAAAAAAATATGAAGACATACAAAACACACATACACAAAAACAAACGCGTACACTCATATGGAAGACACATTCCCACTCAGGGCGTTAAAATCCAAAAGACAATTCTTAAGAAGGGTTTTTTTTAGCAACGCATTCAGAAGTTTTACTTTTTTACTTATGGGCAGTTGGCTTTATCTAGATTGCTGTTGGTTGCTGTTAAGTTTTTGTTGTTTTTGCTGTATATTTTTTTTATTTTTTTTTTTTTTATCTGTGTAAACATTCATATATCCATTAGTCACTTAGTGAGACGACCTGAACAAAATCATTCGCTTCATTTCATCGCTGGACTTAAATTATTTATGAAGAAATTCCACTTTAATACAAGTTCTCTAGAACAGTTCTCGTACCGAAGTGATGTGTATGCATGTGTGTATGTAGCTATGTGTGTGTGTGTATGCATATATGCATATGTAGTTATGTTAATATTTAGTATATAAATTAAATATTAAGACTTTTTATTATCAAAATATTTTTGTTTTCATTTTCGTTTTGTTGAGTCTTTATTTTTAAATTTCCAACTGCGACTGCACTAGACGACAACAATAATAACAACAACAACAACAACAACAACACACAATAAAGACACACTCTGTATTGCGTCTCCAGCTGAGCCGCCAAGTGTCTGATTGCTGTTGAGCTTTTGATATTGCTGTTGCTGTTTTTGATTGTGTAGCAGTGTGTAAATTTGAACTATATTTATATGTAGTGTAGCAATGTTTGCTTTTCATATCTAATTGTCACCGACAGCTACGTTTTATCGCGCTATCATTAAACGCCTAAGAAAAAAATGGACGGGACGGGACCTGAGCGATTTGAGCTCAAAACAAGCAAATTGAAGATAATAAGTCGACATCTCCGACGTTATCTGGTTTGTTGAAATAAACAAGGTTTTTATTGTTTCAATCTGGATTCATCTAGCTAGCTAGGTTCGATTAATTTGTGTTTCTAGTCGTCACACTTTTGAGCTACACTAGGTACAGATGTAGAATAGCTTAAATGTGAATATACATTTCTCATCATATTCACAAACTTCAACTCTCAAAAAAAAAAAAAAAATCAAATTTCAAATGCAAAAAATTCAAAATGCAAGTGGAATTTACGTTAAAATCAAAAGTGAATTCCAAGTCAGAGTGGTAAGTCATTTGCTTGAGTTGAAATTTACTATTTTTCTAATTTTGGCATATTTTCAACTAATATATAACTTTGATTTATTCTTTATTTTTATACTGATAAGAATAAAATAAAATAAGAATCAGAACTCGAATTATTTAAGAATACAAAAGTAATTATATATCAAGTTGTACAACGAAGTAGAATTTAGAGATGAACTATTTTGTGAAGTATAAGCTTCTATATAGAACATTTCACTGTGACGGGTGTTACATTTGCACGCTTTTAAACATTTATGCTACATATTTATGATACAATATGTTGGCAAACATAAAATTATATAAGTTTTTGCGGTTATCATAAATGACCTTAACAGTTTTATTTCCATATGTGGGAAAAACCCTTAAAAAAAAAAAATGGTCAATGTCTGTGTAATTTTTATTAAATTTCCTGTGACGGGTTATCGACTACTCATTGAAAAATCCGACTTCACTCTGAATGTGCTTAAGATAGTTATATTCAACAAAAGTCACAAAAGTATTCTTCGTTCTTCTTAAAATGAAATCAATCAGTCAAGTATTTTTTTGAGACATATGGGTTACCTCAAAAAACATAACATTTTTGAAAAAAATCTATATTTAATCTATATTTGGAAAGAAACTCTAAGCAAAGTGATTGCGTTGGTTTTACAAAATTAGCCCTTTAATCCAAATCTTTGAGAAATAATACATTACTAAGGCTTTCAATATGCCAGCCTGATACACAATTTTTGCCCAAATATTTTTTTTTTTGCTCCACGTAGTCCCCTTTCAGCTCGATACACTTATTCCAACAATTTTCTAACCAGATTTCTCAAGATCTCTGAAATTTCGAAAATCAAGATCAATTTCGAAGTTGATCTGTTGAATCGTCGAAAATCTTCTTCCCTGAAGTCACCCTTTTAAATTTGGTAACAGATATTAGTCGCTGGGTGCTAAATCTGGAAAATATGTGGGTTAAGGAAACCCATAGTTCGAAACGTAACTCGTGCAATTTGGCTATGATTTTAGTTATTTGTGACCTGGAGAATTTTCTTGCAAAACGATGTTAATTTTCTCCGATAAATGGGGCCGTTTGTTTGCGATTTCGTTCTTCAATTACATGCCGAGAAACAATTTCATATTTTGTGTCAATAAAGTAGCAGATATATGGCCGTGTCGGTGAATGTCCTACCTCTGTACCGAAAGAAGTGATAGTTCTGGAAGAATTCGTTCTGGCAGGCACAGTGTACAAACGAAGATCTAAACGGGCACTCGATTTATTGTGGCCGAATAAAGCGTTCGTTTTTTAACACTTTATTAACATAATATAGGCTAACTAAGGTACTTTTTCACGTTACTTTCGAAGTAGTTGTTGAGTATGTTTCGGGTATATTAAAGTTAAGACTCAGACCAATTTACGACACTATTTTCGATAAAATATGTAAATTTTTCGTTTTTTTATTAATTTCCCTATTTTTCGCAACTATTTGTAGGTTTTAAAAATGAAATTGAGTCTGATACTCGGGGCTTTTGGCCTGAGTACTTTGATCCGCCCACAAATTGTTTTCTCCGGTTTGAGATAAAAATTTTAGACATGACAATTTAAAAGTTTTTAGAAATAAAATTATATAGAAAATACTTTGTCGCAGACATAAAGGTCCATGTCTTTATTTTTAAAACTTTAGTACAAAAGCTCAGAATGCTTCACAAATCTCTTTAAGTACATATCAAAATAAAAATATTACAAAAATGGATACCTGTTTAGACCAGCGTTTACTTAAAAATGGTCAACAGGATGTTCTCTTGCGAAAATTTCCTTGATCACTGCTTTGAAACCAAAAACCCAAATTTTTTTAATCATTAGTATACGGATACACATAGTTCAACACTGCCATTGTACTGCCTTGTTTTTGTGAAACTTTTTGTCTTTTTCAATTTTCCTTTTCATATTCACGAGTACTGTCAATTATTAATTTAGTAATTTTTATGTATTTTCAGAACTTAAGATGATCGATAAATAAGTACTAGTAATACAAACACAAAGCAAAATATTTCCTTCTATCACAAAATATTTTCCAAATTTCTTCAAAGTATATTCAAATTAAGTAAGAACTAATATCAGATAAATCGATTCTCAAAGTAACTAAATTCCGATATTTTTATTTTAAAAAGTTCTTCTTCCTAGTTAATATCGGAATGCAGAACACCTTAATGCGAAAATAATTAGAATTCCAAGTGTCTCGAATTGCAGAACAGGGCAGATACGGTTATGTATTAATTGCTAAGGATTCTGTTTGGATTATTTTGTAATGCTCATGGCGTTTAGCTTTTTCTTATTTTGCCTTAAAAGCTGATATTTCCTTTTATTGACCCCCCCCAATAGCTCAATTCTAAATCTTCTTTATTGAATTTATCTCAAATAGTAACATTATTCAACACAAATAAATTAAACTCAAAAAATGCAGAGTTTAAAATTTAACACCCAACGCACATCAGTGCCTTAAAACTTGTTTATAGGGTGCTGTTTGAATTGGATGTGTTTGGCACAGGAAGCTGCAACTGGCTAGCGCTGAAAGCTATGCACTTGCATGCGCGAATGTAGACGATATAAATTTCAGTGAATAGGAATTCATTTGCGTGTTCAACTAATTATATACAACGACAACAACAACAATGAAAGATAATCACAGAAATAATAATAAATTGCAATAAAACAGGGTGACTGGCAGAGTGTAGAATTGAAATAATTCATGTAATTAAAAAATATCAGGTACTGTTCCAGAATACTGGCCCACAAGTTATTATTGCCCACCATCACCAACACATGAAGGAACACATTTTTTTTGTACTCTTGTTCAAAATGGTAATCATTACCATAAAGCACGCACAGACAACAATACATTGTGATTGCATGCATTAACTGCACATGGTGTGTGACTGGAAGCACGTTGCAACCAACGGAAGCAAACAACCAACCAAGTCATTGGCTGCCAACTACCAACGATTTGACCCAAAAAATTGTTGGCTGTGTGCAACAAGAAACATTCAATTTTTCACCGTCTCTAATGCTGCTGCGCCGTCGCACATAACAGTGGCTGCTGCACTTGCTGCAACATGTACAGCAACTTTTTAGCTGCAGCATGTTTATGTAACCAGACCTCAGTGATGACGCTGACGATGACGAAGCTTTCCTCATGCCCAATGGTAGAGACACGAAGAAGAGCAGCAAAACATACAAAACATAATAATAAAAAAAAAAACAAAAAACAAGAGAATAAGTAATAAAAACTTGTTCGTTGGCTGTTATTGGTCCCACATACCGAAATATTATGGGGATGTATTTTCGGCACCGACTTGTGTCACCTAGAAACACAAAAAGGAGCCTGTTTAGTGAGCAGCATGAAGGCAGCAGCAGCAGCAGCAAAAATCGATATAAAGTAGTTAACTGTAAAAATTGTCGAATGACAAACAAGTTAAAACCAGAAATTTTTGCAAAATTAAGCCATAACAACGCAGTGGGTTGAATCCTGTTTGCCAAACGCTGCCAAACTTTAAAAAGAAAATAAATTCGTCGCCTGCAATAAAGTTAAATCCCAGAACTAAATCGCCATGTATTATTGAGTTGTTTTTTTCTTTAAATTTTTGGCATATTTATTTGCATAACTTTGCAAATTGTTGGGCTTCTCTTTTTTCTTTATTTTAGGCTCTGCAGACACACGAGTTACTCGAATGAACTTCAGTTAAGAACCATAGAAACGACCTTGTTGACAATTGGTTCAAATGAACTCGTAGCCAAATGTCACGACACGGCATTATAGGGAGTGGGTGAAGGTGGCGCTGACGGATTGTGCGGCTGTTGGCGGTTTTTCCCTAAGCCCTAGACAGCGCTGACTCTGCTTTGCATGTGCTGCTGACTGCCTCACTCAGTGCTGCCTCTAGGAAGGTGTTGGTGTGGGAAGCATTTATTTCCAATCGATTTGAGTTACATAAAGAAAAATCACACACATAAATACAAAAAATAACTTGACTGTAGAGAAAATAATGTCGAACAAAAACAGCAAATTAACCACGAATAACAGTCAAGCGTAATTTTTGATGATGATTTTGGTCAGCTTTTCATACAGTCACTAGACAGTATCAGTCAGCTATTAGGCCAGTGTTTCCATAGAACAGATATCATTTATTACATTTTATTGTTGTCTGCTAAAGCTTGAAATAAGTTTAAAGCAGAAAGAGCAAGCAGCACAAAGCAGTCTTTGTTCCTTCTCAGTTTCGCTTATCTCTGGAATGCAGCCGTTGAGTGAAGCGTTCTTTATTTTTTAAGCACTTAAAATTCCTATTTTAAGAGCACGCAGCAGAACTGAGTAAACTAAAGCGATTTTGTTTTTTTATAAAATTTCATCATTTTAAACCGCCCTGGTCCCACTTTTACCACCAGCATCATCAACGTGATCATGATTCTTCGCACAATGGAACGGCTTGTTGGCTGGCAAAAGTTTTGTTCGAGGTAAAAGAATTAAATGCAGCAGTTCGTTTTGCATCTCAATGGAATAGACGCAGAGCAACCACAGGAGAAAAAAGTTTTGTTGAAGATGGCTTGGCTTTTCATTTGAATTTGACGTGGCAGCAACTTTGCGGGCATGAACTGCTGGTCATAGAGATAATTTTTAATCCGTTTCAAAAATATGTTACATTTTACGGTAGAGTCGAGGCTGTAATAAACTTGGTGCTCATTCCTTGTTTGGAAAAGAAAACAAAAACAAAGGCAAACGAAAAATGTATAAACTTAAGTGAATGAGAAACAAGAACAAAAATATAAATTGAAAAGTTTGTAAACAAATTTAAGTTCTCTTTGAGAGAGTATTTGAGTATCCTTGAATAAAAAAGATCTATAGCCTGGTATGATAGCATTAAAAGTGAAATTAATTGCAAGACGAGTAATTATTGGGGCTTCATGAAGGTGTGGGGGGTCATTAATGAACTTTTTATTTATTTTTTAGATTTTTTGTTTCTATGCTTTTCTTGAGGTTGAATTCAAATTTAATTCTTGCTATTTTTTTGAAACTTCTAGTTTACAATATGAACCTTGATATTAAGTTAATTAACATAAGTTCTTTACAAATTGTAGACAGTATTTTTTGAAATAAATTTTGTGTTTTGCTATAAACCTATGTCATATATATCATGAAATACATATGAATAAGTAAGCATTTTTCTCACTACAATATTTCACTTTTTATTCAGAACGCTTTTTCATTGAACATTTTAGTTCTTTTTTTGGACTCTACGAAATAGGCCCCAATAAAACAAGTACCAATGAAGTAAGTCTTTATGAAATAAATCTTAATCCTTATGGGAAAATAAATTAAAAAAAGTCTTAAAGGGAGAAATTAAATAACTCCGAAAACAATAAAATAAATCCCAAGAGAGAAAGTTAAATAACTCCCAGAATTTCGGGAGTTTCGGGAGAATTTCGCGACGAGATCCCAAGCGGGTTGATCTATTTAAATTAATTTATAAAAAAAATATTACCTACACGTTTTTAACTAGATCTGGAAATAGGACTTGGGAAGTATTTCATTTATTTCTTGGGACTTGTTTCATTTGGTGTTATTTCGGACCTCCTTTTTTATTTTTGTTTTATTAAAATTTTTCATTTAGAATAATTTTTTGTAAATTCATATAATTCGACAGGTAAAGGATGCAATTCTAGTGTATGCTTAAGTATGCACATCTGATTAAGGAAATTTCGTTAAAATTTTCTTAAAAATATTTTAAACTAAGAACAGTTTAAATTGGCTTTTCCGATCTAAGCGTATTTATAAGAAATTCAACTTGTTATTGTTTTTAATAGTCTTCAATTATGTATACTTATTGATCCTTAAGGGTGTAGGGTGGGGTGTTTTAATCCAGAAAACTCTTTCCTGGGCTAATATCAAGTAAGGTACTTATTTGAAAGCAAATTATTTTAATTATGCACATTAAATGCAGTAACTTTTCACCGTTATTAGCAGTACATTTATTTTGAATCAAAAAATTTAACCCGTTTTTTTTTAATTCTACGATCTTGTCCTTCTCTTGGCATACATAGCTTTCAACTTTACCTTTTTCAAGCATCACATTCCTTTTTGCAATTCAAGCGTTCTTTCTTGAGTTAACTTTCTTGAGCGAACTTTAAAAGTTTACAACAGAATGTTTTTTTTTTTCCGGAAAATGCAATTGAATAACTTAAGCTTGTTTACACAACAACGACAACAGCAACAACAGAAGCAAGCACAACAACGGTTAGTCCATTAAAGTAATTGAAGCTTTTTTGTTTGTGCACTCTCCAAGGACTCATAAAGGATTCTCTATGCAATCCATTATATAAATTTTTTTCTACCGAGTAGGTAGGTAGGTATCAATTAAAAGCAGCTCAGAAAACAAAAACTTTCTTAAGAAAAAATTCAATGCCACAACAGCAACAAACAACAACAATAACAAGAACAATTACAACAAATACTAAAAAGAAAACCTTAAAAAATGGCAAGTTATGTATGCTCCGCTACGGAAATAGGGGCATGTCCCTTAAGGAGGCAACGTAGAAGTGAAATCGGACAAATGTGTTGTTCTCATTCACAGAAATTGTTTCCAAGCAAAGGAACTGAATCAAAAAAAAAAAAAAAAAAGCAACAACCAAAAAGAAACCAAAAAGCAAAACAAATGAGGACTCGTGCTACCTCGTTCCACTTTAAGCTGCTCTGAAACAGATTACGTCAGACCCGAACAATTATCAGAGTCAACTCCGTTTCATTGGAGACCGACTGACGGGCTGGAAAAATTAATGCGATACTTGTGCAGAGTTAAAGCGGAATTTTAAGTCGGCTGCTAGCCTACGCGTTTCCCTACATAACGCTATTCGACGCAATGTCCGGATGTGAACAATTCAACGCAGCGGGATTTATAATTTTAGCAATTTCAACGGCGACGACGACGACGACGACGACGACTATAAATGGAACCAACTGAACCAAATATAGAATAGAAACAATTACTTTTAAGTACAAACGTGCAGTGATAGACAAAGTGTCTATCCTGCTATGCGTGCTACAATTGAAACTGGACAGACACATATGCACACAAACTAAAAAGATTAGTTACAACGAGCAGCATATGATGATGCAGCATGCAACAATGATGCAACAATTGAGGAACTCATAAATTTTAACTACTTTTATAAAAAAGACTACGTTATGCAAAACTAGCACAGAAACCAAAAACAATGAAGTGCGATGATGTCAATGCGTTTAATGAATGCCAAGTAGGCGAGCAAAACCGCCAATGGATCGAGGCCATTGCTTGGTTTGCAACTCGAGAAATCTCGTTAAATGATACATTAAACCGATGATAATGAAACTGAATAAAAAAAAACTCTACCTTAAAATAGACCACAAACTTAAATGAAAATTGAAATGAAGTTTAGCTTGAAATGCAAAATGAAGAGGAAACACAAACACAAAATAAGAACGACCTCGACTGTGTCGTCAGTAGTCGCAGTCAGAGCAGGTTGCACTGTGTAGGTTAATGCAATGCAACCTCCGCCAACGAACGGCACTCACCTGGTTTTACTTCTGAACTGCTTGCTGGTAACTGGTAACAAACTGGCTACTGTGTACTGTTGTCTACTGGAACTGTTGGCGGCGCACTACTCCAAGAAATTTTCTGATTTAGCTGCTCCTCGTTCTTTTTTTCACGCGTAGTGCACTTTTTTTAGTTTCTTTTGTAGTTCACACTGACTGAATTTTTCTTCCTTGGAAAATCAATAATTTTCCTTCCCAAAAATAGATTTTCCAACTGAATTGTACCTTATGTTTTTGTAATTATTTTATTAGGTATGGATTTGCTATATGGGCTAGCTTCTCGCGCTGAGACTTGAGCACTGGATTCGTTGTTTGGTTTTATTGAACTTTTGTTTTAATTTTAATTATATGCTGTTTGACTTTTTTCTTCTTCAATACATAATTCTTCTATTAAATCGGATAGGCAGATATTTATTATGTCTGTTCACAATGACGACAACTTGTCCACTTGGAGCTTTGCTTGTGATTGCTACTGCGATTTGCTCCACGAAGAATAAACTCTGTGTGTTTCTCCAATTGGAGCAACTGAGCGAAGACTTGGAAGAAATTGGAAATAAACTTCCAGTTGTCATAATTGAGTTGACGTTTATTCTGACATTTGCTTGCATCGAG
Organism: Tetanocera ferruginea; assembly: GCA_958299015.1. Lineage (NCBI taxonomy): Eukaryota > Metazoa > Arthropoda > Insecta > Diptera > Sciomyzidae > Tetanocera > Tetanocera ferruginea. The sequence goes on along the minus strand of OY282640.1, from coordinate 1,712,507 downwards.
TTCGCAGTTGTCAGTGGAAGGTATGTGCTAAACAGCGGGTACGTTCAGAAATGCTTACTCAATGGTACAAGAGACATAAGCTTTATGTTTGTGCGATCGTATCAGCAAGTTGTTCAACAAGTTGGTTGAACATGAAATTAAGTGATGCGCAATATTTATTAATGCAATGCATAATTTGCAAAAATTAATAATTAAAAAAATAAATTGTAAACTGTGAATGTAAATTTAACTTGAATAAAGCTTATTGCTTCAAGAAAAATATATATTTCTATAGAACCTCTATAGAACTATAGTAACCTTGCAGAAAAAGCTCAACTAAAAAGTAACTTTATATAGCACTTTTTAAAATTGAAATTTTCCGCAAGGAGATATGATAAGAGACATTTTACTTAATTTTGTGGGAATTTTAAGAGTTTCAAAAGTAAGGATTTTGGAAGAACTGTAAGAGATATTTGAGGAATTATTTTTTAATGTTTAACTTAAGTAATAAAATTAAAAAATTTGTTTTGTTTTTTTGTAATGTCACTTGTGCGTATTTTGTTTCAAATAAGCCAAACTCGAGATATCCTTCACACCGTTTTTACTATTTTTTACTCTTGTTGGCATTTTCATAACTGTTTTTAAAGGGATCTACACTTGAACGAACATATCCCACAACATGCACACGTACACGGTGTTCGGTTTGCCACACACTAAGAAAACTTGTATGCGAACTTGCTGTAGTACCTCAAAACTTTATATATGATGAGTTGGATTTGTTGACTTTTTTGCTTCCCTTTGATAGAGCAGACTAGCAGACTTTTTGCGACTAGCAAAACAAGATAAAGTGAAAAGTGCTCCGGTATTTCCGTTTTGGTTTTGTTGCTACTGCACTTATTAGCTTTTCAAAATAAGTGGACTGGTAAAACTATAGAGACTACTGATAAGTCGGAATACATGTCTTTTGTGAGACTCATATATTGTATACATGATTCACCTCATAGTTGTCAAGTATTATTGTCAGATTCTATTAATAGGGTTGCATTGCAAAAAAAAGAAAAATGTACTATTAAATCAAAGTTACTTCGAACTTAAATGCTGTTTGCGGAAGACTAATGGTATTTTCTTTTCCCGATAAAAGAAATCTAGAATATATTTCTTAGAAACTTTGCCCTGTTCTAAGTTGATCAAAATAAAAAAAAAACAAATAATTCTACTTTAGGGCCCACGCTCTTTTATATTTTTTTTCTTTTATTTTTTTATTAAAATAAAAAGGACTTTTTTTTGTTAAAAAAGTATAAAAATCTATAATTTAAACGTATAAACGTATCATATTAGCTTCTCAATTTACAGATAAATATTTATTATCTTTATTATTTATTATTAAAATATTAAAAGTATTTTTCATTCTAAAGAAGAAATTCATTAACTTTTAAAATTTGTGGTATTACACTTTCGCCCTGTCTACCAAGAGTTATACTTGTTAAACTTGTTAACAAATAATTCTGTGTCGACAAGGAATAACAGCTAAGCTCATATTCAAAATTTCAGGAGAGCATTTTTAAGATTAAAATTCTTATCTTATATCAGAGAACCCTCACTTTTGCTGTTTAGATTTGAAGGCCTCAAGCATTTAATTTTAAAGGTACAACCATACAAATTTGCGTGCTAGTGTATTTCGTTGCGAAAAAATGCAATAAAATTCATAACCTCGCTTTGTCCTATCTCGACTTTAGCGGTTATTCCTTGGCGACACAGAATTGGTGAGTGGTAATTAGTTATTTAACACAATTTATAAGCTTATAAATAAGTTTGTCTATGTCAAGCGAAAGCTTCATTGATTAAATAAAGAATAATAAGATTTAAATAATCTAGATTACTTTCTCGATTGCATGTAAGCAGGATTTTGTTGGGGCTTTATGTTCAATATTTTCTTAAAGTGTCACTTTTCAGTTGACAGCATTTGAGGGTAAAATTTTAAAATCGTCAATTTTGAGAAAGAACTGCAATTTATCTTACTTTTGATATCAAAATTTTCGTGAAAAAAAACATAATTCAATTTTAAAGATCAGAATTTGTTTGAGAAGACAACCAAAAACTGCAAAATTCTTAAAGAGCGCCAAAATATTAAAAAGTTATTCTGTACCTTGATTCTATTCCTAGTGGATACATTCTGTAACACAAACCGACCTGTATTAAATTAATTCCAAATAAAATAGTACTAGTACAATTCTACTATAATTTCGTACTTATTAATTCGTAGTAAATAACACCTACTTTAAATAATACAAAACTATGTTTTTATGCAACTCTGCTGCTAGTTTTCATGCCAAGGTGGGTTTCGCTTTTTTTCTATGACAGTTTCTAAAGCAGGCATCAAAAATATTGGCAAGTAGTTAATATGCGGGGCCGTGCAACAAACATTTTGACAAATAACAATGAATGTGTATGCTCCTGTAGGTTTAGAGCATATTTTAAAAATTAATACTTAACCCATTTTAGTCCGCTGGTAGATTTCCCGACCACTGACTTAAAAACTAATTTCTGAAAAAAATATTAAAAATATTTTCAAATTCTTTCTGCAAAGACTTAATTTGGTTAAATGGAAATTCAGAAAATAAATATAAATTTCCAAATTTTCCATATTACATGAACATGTAATATTTTTTAATATTTTTTCCATGAATTAATTTTAACGTTAGTGGTCGAAAAATCGACCAGCTGACTAAAATGGGTTAATAAATAAACTTAAAAGAGACAAAAATTACAATTTGCTGTTTAGGCTACCAATTTATTCAATAAACTGTTTTGTATTTCATCAATTTGACAACTATTTTTAACGTTTGAAATAGCAAACTATTCAGAAAGAATAACTTATTGAGAGCGCTGTACCTGGCCAGTGAGTTTTTCACCAGACTGCGTACATTTAAGGAAACTGTTGAATTATGTATTATATTAAGGTAACTGGGGAGTATGTCAAAAATTGCATTAACACACTTGTAGAGTTTATGTTGGTATTGTTGCCATTTTGACAGAAGGCTATCTCTCTCTTGCCGAAATTTGTTGAAGTTTCCCATCTCATTTGGTCTGTTCGAGTACTGATAATTTGTGATAATTTTCACAAATTATCAGCTTTTGGCGTTCGCGTACGCAAAAAACTTGCAAAATGAGAGAAATTGAGAGCGCAAAGTGACAGTTGACTCGGAGGGGAAGTTGCAAATTCCTGCTGGAAAAATTTTTACTGTCGAGAATTTGCAAGTTAGAAAACAGCTGATTTCAGACAGTTGCAATTTGAACTTTCAAACAAATTAAGTAAAAATTTTGTAAAATTTAGTAAAAGTCATCATGATTATATGGTACACTTATTAAATCTAACCGTTTTCAACCTTGTGAAATGTTCCAGGAGAACACTTTACGTCCTATTTGCGTTTGCTTGCCATTCCACTTGAAATGTAAGCAAGTCGTTAATCAGCTGCTATCGTGGTTTGCAAGTTTTTGCAAATTTTGCGTTCGTGTACTTTTTATGATATTTTTCTATTTGAGAGAGAATTGTGCGGATATTTTTCACTGGATAAGTACTCGAACAGACCAATTATTTCTGGTTGCAACTGTCTTAACACTACTGTCTAATTTAAACCCCAAGTAACTGATTAATTTGTTTATGCTGTCGGATTGCAGCGAAAACATATGATTCTGACAGAAGAGCTTAAAGCTTTGGCTGTGTTCAATAAATTCAATAATAGTAAATTTCAGAACACCACTGAATTTCAATGGTGTCTTGGATGCTATTGAAGTACGGAACTCTAGTTGCTTTCGAACAAAACATTGGAATACCGATGACACAAATGGTTTTCATATCTTAGTACATTTTGTACTACATGTCTGTCTAGGATATAACAAAGTAGGTTCGTGTTAATAAAGCTGACCAAATATTAACTTTATAAGTTTCAAAAGCTGACTTTGACATCTACCTCACTTTTCTCCATTTAAGTCCTACCAAGTTATCTACCATTGGTGTGTTGATTCAAAATAATGCAAATTTAAAAAGTTTTTTTTTTTAAATTTCCTCAAGGAGACATCTTTTTAATTTTTTAAATGCATATAAGTACAATAAAAAATTATTTGGAAAAATTACACATATATTCTTTGGATTTTTTTAATCGCTACTGAAGTTTTTTTTTTAAAACATTAAAAAAACATTGCGGACGGGATAGAACAAAAACAACTCGACCGATCGTACGGAAATATTAATATGTTGTTTAACACTTGTTAATACATGAAATGAACTACAAACAAAAAGATCGGTTATATAGTTTTTGAGTTTTTAACCGATTGTTTCCAAAATTCCAAAATTTCGATGCTAATTTATAATTTACCTCATGTTTAAATTTAAAAATGATATCTTATTTTTTAATTCAACTTGTACGCATTTTAAAACATTAAAAACAATTTTTAAGGTTTCATGTTCCCTTAACTTGGATTTCTACATTAAACAGAAAACTGAACATACACTATTTTGGAATATGACGCCTCAAATTTTGTTTTGCATTAAACTGATACAGCCACTAAAGCTCGTTTAAAAAAAGCTTTTCACAGCATTTGCACAACGTTGAACATAAAAGTTATTTTTACTGGATTCAAGTTTCACTCAGTGGCTTAGCTAAAGCTTTCTGCTAACTAACAATGTTTATCAACAAGTTGCTGATTGAGTTGAATGTTTATAATAAAAAAAATAAAAAATAAGTAAATCTTACCTGACCGAACTGTTAATCCTCTCACCGTGATTGGTTGTCGCACAACCATCCGCACCGTATTCCGGTTCATATGCAGGATTTTCAATGCCTGCAAAGGATTCCGTTGTTATCTTCAGTTCTGGTACGCGACTCGGATTCGCGTATTCAATGGATTCCGATATTGATTTAAGGTTTTCGCGCATTTTTCGTGATTTTTAAACTATTTTAAGAAAAAAGTTGAAGAATTTTAAAATAAATTGCAAACATTAATCAATCACTCGATAGTTTTTTCGAAGCCGAACTGTGTGTTGTACAGTATTCCAAATTTGCAATTGATATATCTTTTTTATTTATTTAAACCAATTATGCCGAATACACCGTTAATAAATTGCATACAAATTGATGTGAAACGCCTCTTAAAATATGTCACAATCACTTACATAAAAATTTATCTTAACACAGCGAAATCATAACAAAAAAACGAGTGAATCTATTCAAGTGTCTACAGCGACAAGGCGCGATCAATACTGATCGAGCTTCAGCAGAAACTTTATTGATCACTCGCAATCTACAAAAAGAAAAAAAAATAAAGAATCTGATTTTGTGATCGATGATCAACTCGGATCAAAACAAGAGGAATTCATAGCAAGGCAGCTAATTCGCGTTCATTGGGGCGGAAAACTAATGGCTCAAGGTCGTCTGATACCGGGTTGGGCGCATTTAGAATTGATTCTTATTTAAGCTTAGCTTAACTTTTGTTGTTTCCGAGCTCAATTCAATTATGCCAATACAGAAAAATTTGGCATAAATAATCTCAAGCTTGTTTGTTTTATTTTACAAGCCAATTAATTACATGCTAGCCAACAACAACAACAACAACAACAACAGCAACAACAACAGCAGCAACAGTGCGGCAGCACCAACATGGTCATTAATAATTGCTGTTATTATTTTCTTACTACTTATAGCGCCTTACCACGTTACTAGGTACAAAAAAAAAACATATTTTGGCGAAGAAAAATAAATATCGTTATTTTGTTTGCTGTCATTTGAATTGTAACCAAAACTTAACCGATGATTGGCAATAAATATTATTTAGCCATGATCACGAAATAATTTTATCAATATTCACTCCATCCACTCCAGACGTTAGAGCTTTGCTAGCTGCGGATACTACATGTTGTTTTGGGCTATGTTCGAAAAATGGTGCTTTAAGTGTCTGGCGTTAAGAGTTATTTTAATGAATTACAGGTGTTTCAATGTCAGCTTCATTAAGGCTAAGAGCTGCAAAAACAAACATATAAAGTTATGATGTAATGAAATTATTTGTTCCTAGGAAATTATTCAGCGGCTAAATAATATGCAAAGTCTTTTATCTCAGGCAGTGAAAATATAAATTCTTGGAATCACGTTCAGCATAAAAATAGTTGAAGTGTTTGAATAAAACTAGTTAATCATCTTTCATAATTATGTATTTGTGAAGTTTATTTTTATTTGCACGAAATGTGTAAATGTTGGAAATGTGCGTGAGATGTGTTTCTAGCAGCCTATGTTTGAATAAAGAAGGTAACACTGTTATCTTGTCATTAATTCAAAAAGTCAAAACGTTCATTATTAAATAGATTCAACAGACAGTGTTTCTTAAACATTTGTTCGGGTAGCAAAACACCCGACTAACAATTAGTACGATCAGTGAACTTGCATGTTTATTTAAATATTTGAGTTCGTTGTGTTAGATTTATTGGAATTCATTCTCAGTATTTTCAAAACTTGTCCTGATTTATATGAGATAAACTGATACACTAGAACTCATCTAATTTTCAGTGATCTCTAGTGGGCAGTTTTAAGTGTTTGATTTCATTGTGCGACTATTTTTATGATAGACTCATTTCTTCATCGCGTTTTCGTATTTGGTCAATATTTTTTTATTTGATTGATAAAGAAAACATCTTTGCTATATCTTGCAAAAAAGCAATAAATCAAATAAAGTGTTAAATTTTAGCACTCCAAGTTCGAATAAAATATAAAACCACAAAAACTAGTACTACTACTAGTCAACAACCGGTCAGTTTAGTTTACTAAAAGTTATCATTACTATGTCGTTTGCAAGAACGTAGAAGAGGGAATTAGGGGGGGGAGGTGAGTTTAAAGCTGACTTTCTTTTGCATTTTTCGAAAAGAATCTTATTTAAATTTTATCAAAATTTAAAAAATTTCATCTTAACTCATAAAAAATGCCAATTTTACCCAAAAGGAAAATCAACTTATTTTAAAATTCTACTACTTTTGATTTAATTTTAAAAGATATAAAGGTTTGTTTGTTTTATTAGTTACAAAGAAATGAAGCACCGCGTAAATAATTAAGAGAAAAATTTAACAAAATTTCTTTCCGTTATATATACAGTGGACTCGCCATAATCTGACCTATATAAAATCTGACTACTCGAAAATGTGACCCCTTTTCTCTCTCCCATTAAGTATTCCAAAATATGAACTTACTCTTAAAGCTCTAAAATGTGACCCAAAAAATATAAAAAGAAATTTTTTTTCGAGCTATTTAGTGAATACCCCAACTATTCATTAATATTTTCAGTATTTGCTACCTAAATCATCTGCGTAATTCTACATACGTACGTCTCTTTTGAATTAGTTGATCAAAACTACCTAAAATTATTGAGAAGCCTTAGAAGTGGTAAAAAAAAAAACAACAAAAATAGGTAACCGATTTTTTATCCAAATAATTAGTTGATCTGAAAACAACGTGTACTGAAAAGTACACTTTATGCAATGTATTTAATTTTATCAATAAAACTTCTATTTTGAACTTCATTTGCATGAGAAGTGTTTTAATTGTTAAAAATCATTTAATGTAGAGCCAATCGATAGATTTTTCCCATTTCTTTCGGCATTCGCAAATGTGGACAATCACGTAAATGTGACCATCCCTTGTTTTTATTAGTTCATATTATCGAGAGTTCACTGTATATATAAAAGCCGTTATGTTTATTTATGACAGAAACTTGTTTCCTTGTTTACAAAAATGCTAAAAGAAATAACTTAATCTGGGCATTTCTGATATGAATATGAAGGGGAATCCAAAATGCAATTTAGAATATTATTCTTTGTACAACAGGAGCATTTTTTGAGTAATTTAAAAAAAAAATGGTATATTTTTATATTATATATAATATTTTGATCTTTTTTTTTAAACAGATTAACATTAATAGAGCTACTGTAAAAGTTTTTGTCATGTTATTTCATTAACTCCTGGACAAAATGAATTGAATGAAATATCTTTATTCAAAATGTATGGAGATATTTACATCAAAATTCAAAACTTTTAATTTTCGATCGTTTTTTTCTTTTCTAAGGTTATGCAATTATGTCAAAAATTTAGTTGCACTTAAATTGCCACACTTATGAGAATATTCGAATGTTTTAAGTCTCAAGAAACAGGAATGTGTTTTAATATTAACACGAAAAAAATTTTTAAATAAGCTTGGAAGGTCCTCTTTTTAAAGAAGACTATTGTGGAGTACAACTTTATTGTACGAAAATCTTGAATTGTTTTAAGATATGTGCAGTCTTTAAAAAAAATGCTCTAGAAAAATTATAAAGAATCAAACGACAATAGAAAAAAAAAATATTATAAGGCATTTACATACATATATTACACAAAACATTGCCTATTGTAGGGTATGGTGTTGATCAGTTTTTATTTAATTAGCTCTATAACGTCAAATATTTTTATGAAAACTATCAAATTTTATATTTCGAGATTGTTTTTTATTTTTCCGATGGTGTAAATAAAAAATTGAAAAAAAATTATTCAACTATAAATGCAGTTTTAAGTCAAAAACACTGATTTAATTTTATATATTTTTTCAAAATTTATTACAATAAATTTATTGTTTTGAAATGAGCGAAAAATTGATAATAAAAACTTAATTTTTAATACAGGGATGGCAAAATGGCGTCTGATATGCCAAACATGCTAGTTAAATCTTTTTAATTTTTACAATCAAGACAAACGATTTGAACAAATTTTTAAACTTTTAATATCAAAAATTAAATTGGTAATTTTCAATTTTTCAAAATCAACACTTCTAAGCCTTGATCGAAATAGATTTAAAGCTTCATATCATGCCGAGAAATTAATTATAATAAGTTTCAAAAATAAAAAGAATACGAGTTTTTAACTTAAAACTGAGTTTTTGAGTTGGAAAAAATTATTTTATCAAAATTTTATTCGCACTGTCGGAACGAGAACATTTGAAAATATAGCATTTGCCTTTATTAAATGAGGGCGAGGCGGAATGAGGCGAAAAAGTATTTTTAATATGACATTTTCTTGTTTATAATTGATTTTAATAATTTATGATTATTTTCTTGTTATAATAGAAAAATTGTCGGTCTTTGATATTTCACTCAAGCAAATCACAGAACTAGAGAACACAGAACACATAGAAAAGAGTGTTTTGTATGCATGTTTTATGTTTTATGATTAAAAGGACTCATGAAAGAGTCTTAAATATGACTGTTAAATGATTGTTCAGAAATAAGACTCACAAAAGAGTCATTATTATATCGTCATTATTGTATCCGCTTTATGAGTACTGATAAAATGAACTCATTAAAGAGTCCTAAATATGACGGTAATAATATATATGACGGTTCATAAAAAAGTATCATAAACGGAACGTATATTGATTGATATTGAGTTTATATGAAATACGAGTATTTCATGAGAGAATTGAATTGGATTATTGCAAAAGCACCATATGTAATAAATAAATAAGATCTAATCGATCATTTTTTTTTAAAAATTTTATAAAACTTTTCAAAGAATTGTTCGTTTGTGGCGAAAAAACTTCTTATGAGTCTTAAAAGAGTACTTAATACGAGATTTAGAAGATAATTGAATATGAGTCAGTTATAAAACAGTCTTTTGACTCATATTCAATTCTATGAGTTGAAAAAGACTTATAAAACAGTCATTATTATGAACCATATTTTAGGGCCGACAACATACGAAAATGTACTCATAAAAGAGACTTTTTAAGTGCATTATGACGATACAACCTCATTTATATGAGTCTTGAAAGAGTCTTTTAAGAGTCATAATGTTTGCTGGGAAAAATACAAAATAAATCTTATATCTGAGTGAATTAAGTATATTACAAATAAAGTGTATAAAATATTTTAAAAACACTCTGTCTATGTTAGAGAATCACAAAAAAATTATCACGCAATGATTTTATTAAATCATATATCATTTCTGTTTAATCAAAATTAATGTTATTATACCACATGCCATGAATGAATGCCACACACTCCAAAAATTTTTGACTTTGGCAATGGTCACTAGACCATGGTATATTTTTTAAATAAAGATATTTAAATCTTAAAAAATATTTTCTGAGAAAACTTTTGCATGTACAATTGTACTCCACTTCCCTTCATTTATAATTTCTGAGTAAAGTTTAGAAAGAAACTGTATGATTTAAAAAAAAATTGATAAATCTTTTATTACATTTTAAAACATTGAACAATAAAATCTTGGAGGTCTCTAAGATCAAAAATTAAGAACATAAGAAAAATAAGTTCTGAAAAGTGCATTAAGTTACTTGACAATATTTAAATTATGCAAAAATTCAAACGGATCTCGGAATCAATTTTTTTTAAATGAAAACTTAGTGGTCCGAATTCAAAACAACTACAACAACAACAACTGTTTCAAAAACAACTACAGAGACCCATACTTCAATTTCAAATTTAATACAGCTCTTTTTCGTCTCAATGGTAAGTGGTTATAAAAATAAATCAAGTTTTTAAAATTTTAAATTTTGACTCCTGTTTTGTAACCGCTATTTCTTATTTAACCTTTCAGTGCAAAACCGAAAACTCAGACGTCCTAGACTATAATATTGTCCACCACCAAAAATGGTCTTAACAACAATCTCTTTCAGAAACATAGCAGGATAACACTGTTGCAAAAGAATTCTTTAACTATGTTATTATATGAGAGATGAAAATAAAAGTATAAAGGGTATTCACGATTCCGTCCAGTTGATGACTTATGTAAAGAGTTGTGCAGTTAGGTTTTCGTGCACACACCAGACTTGTAATAGAAATTACTTTTATGGTTATTATTTTGCTTTGATTGATTGAGTAAAGATAATAGTAGAAATGCAGATGTGCAGATTTTTGACGCACGTGTATTTTGTTTTTGGACAAACTGCACAAGTCCTCAAGTCGTAAACTGCACTGGCAAGTGCACTGAATCGTGAATACCCCTTTAGTTTTGTAACTTCAATTTAAAATTATCACACATAGAATCATAAAAGTACACTGAAACATTTTGTGATCAATACTTAACATTTGATATAAATACAAATTCAGTGTAAATTACAAAGTAAAAGAAAACCTCTGATTCAGACCAAAATCAAAGTGTTGTTGCTCAGTTCTAGCGGTCTCACAGACTGCATTATCAAAAAACTTGTTGAGCAACAATCGACATTTTATAGAAAACAGCTGTTTGTTTATGGATGTTAAGAAAAAATACAAATTAACATAGCGTAAGATACAAAGAATAAAAACAAAAAACAACAACAACAATTGTAGTCATAGCTGTCGAACGTTGTTGTATCAGATAAGAACAAATTTTATGTCTTAACTTGACAGATACAACAGGTTGACAAATTGACGCATTAAATAAATACTAAATTTAATTGATTTGCTCTGAGCAGGTGATGAGCGCCAAAATTAAATGCAAATCTTAAACTAAATTGCTATTTTTAAACATATTCCGAAAAGCTTAAGATACAGGGTGTCGTGAGCAACGATAGCCAATGACAAAAGAAAGAATGTTTTTTTTATAGTCTGACAATCATACAAATATGCAGTTATGTGTGTGCGTGTGTGTGTATGAACCAAAATAACTCGGTGCACTTTACTGCGCCTGACAATAAAGGCGGAGTTATTTATACTCAATAGCAACATGTTGCCAAACTGCTATTTATTGTTGCTGTCTATGCTAGCAACAAACTAAAAGCTTTTCACACATACCGGAAATGTGTGCGAAGTTTCAAGTTTAAAATGTTTTCAGTTAGATTTGAAACGCCTAGTTGTTTAGTTGTTGTTACTTAACGCCGGCTACTAGATTCATTCGAAAGCTCAAAAAAGTCATTTTTACAAATATTAAAAACGGAATAACAGTGCAATTTAATGTGTTTTTAACTGAGCGTGTGTCTTTGTTTTGCTTTTGTTTGTTTTTTTGTAAATAAAATTGCCTCAATTCTGTATCCAAGACATATCAAAGCAGAAGAAGCTTCATTTTGGCCCCAATCTGTAAGTTAAAAAAAAAAACAACAAAAAAAAATGCATAGCTTGTAATGCTTGCCAACCTTGCATTTTAAGTAAACGTCATATTAAGAGAGCCAACTACAAAATAAAAAAAGCGCTCGACACTAAATCAACTCATTCATGGCTAAACTTGTTCAGTCTGACTAAAGTGAACTGCTCTCTGAACTAACTCAATTCACTCTAATATAGTTACAACAACAACAAACGAGTAACGATCATCACTCACTCACTCTGTGTTGGCAATCATTATCGTTGAGTGGATTTCACTCTGATCTTTGAGTGAGTGTTATTTCTTCTGGGCAAATCGCGTGAATGATTACGTGGACATTAACAAAAACTTGTTGTTGTTGTTAAGGTTTTTTATATTTTTAACATATTTATCGTTTTTTTTGTTGTTGTTGTTGTTGTTGTTGTTGTTGAGTGTGTCTCACACTTTATTTATTTTTTTTGTGCCACTGATATTGTTACTAACGTTGCTCTTTTCTTCTTTGCTCCAACTTTCAGCTGACTCAGTACATTTTAACTCGTCGACTTAATAAGTTGTGTTCTTCGTCAACAGCTTATTTCAATTCATATTGAATCTAAAACAATTTCATTCGGAGTTGTTTTTGGCCGTATATAGCTAAGAGAGCTTTTCATAAAAGTGCTAATTCGTTGATCTGATCAGTTGTGCGTGTCCCTTCGAACTGCAACCATAACGAGGTAATTAAAACGTGATTTTTCTAGACCGCAATCAGCGTGACAAACCAAAAACACAGTCCGACAATACTTACATCCGGCTTTTTCAGAGTTTACATACCACCAGTTCTTGTTGTCGTATACTTTCATTTACAAGCTTATTAAACAAGTGTAAAAACAAAATTAAATTAAAAAGTAAAACGAAAAAAGAGTTTCACGCAAGGCGGATGAATAGATATCTTATTGAGGACAACGCATTTCATTTGAACACGTCAAGTAAAATGAAAATTAAAACCACAATACATATAGAATTCTAATGAGTGTGTTTCAAAGATGTGTAGAAGGAGTTGGTGAACTGAGAAAAGAGCAGTGATAGTCCAGAGAGCGTAATAAAGAGCGATTTAGTTATCAAGTTCAGCAAAAAGTTTAATGTTGACGTCAGAAAACGCAGTATTCAAAGAATATTTATGTGAAATTCGGATCCCAACTCTCTTCACTTCTTCTTTTGTGTTGCTATACAACCTGCTAGACACATTTAAGTATGCTACACAATCGGGCTAGAATATAAAAACCGGTCTTTGATGTTGAAACCAATCGCGTTGAAGTGAGAGAACTTTACATTTTCCGTTATGAATTCTGAACTATTTGGCACGTGTTATAAATTAAATTCATCAGTGGATCGTCGGAGTGAAGTTGATTTCACAGAAGACTTTCAAAGTAAACAGCGGCATTTCAAAAAGATTTCGATTTATGTGCTTTCTACAAAGAGCATGAGAGCTCAACACCAACCATGTCAATTGGCGAATGTAGAATATCTTCAGTTCTCAACCACCGCTCATCATAAAATCCATCTGAATCAATAAAAACCCAGTTATCATGAATTTTTTTTTTAATTTCTTTGTAATGCTTCTTTCGTGTTGTAAAACGAAAGAACCTGTTGCCTTAAATTTTTAAGAACGTGAGTGAGAATTTCTTGGAAATATTTGCTTGCCTGACTTCACATTTTTAAGCTTTTCGTTAAATTTATTGTCAAAAAACTTATTTATATGCCTTTTATTTCTGGTAAAACCCTTGATAATCCTTATCTTAAGATTGTGCAAGCATATCTTGTTAAATTTTAGAAGTTTACATATTTCACTTTTCCCGATTTTGTGATTTAACTTTAATTTTAACGCTGCTACAACTCAAATTTATCAATTTTGGCTTTAAACAGTCGGAACAGTCGTGCTCAAGTCCGATTAAACTGAACTTTTAAATTGAATTCACGTCTTTAAATTCTAAATTGTTACAATGTCAAAAAATATAAAAGAGAAAAGCTTATACAGAGCTTTGAATTTAAAGCAAAGCAGTACTTCATAATGCATTCTGAAAACGTATTGTACGAGTCATGTGAATACTTGGCGCCCAGAGCCAGTTAATTCATAAGTAGAAGAAATGCGAATAATTGGCCAACTCAGTGCTTGTCTTGTCATTTACGACTTAATATATTCACAACTTTATTACGGATTATATTCAGATCAGATCAGTAGGCTTGCCAAATTTACATTTTTGTATTCGCATTTAACATATGAACCTGTCTTAAATTGGTCAGATATATTAATGCGCAAGAAAAGCTCCAAAGTGCTATGAATAAAATTTACATAAGCCATGGCATAAAATTAACTTTAGCACAAACAACATGCCTCTCAAATCACACTTCATTTTCAAACACTTCGCTCAACATCATCAGCCGAACGAAAAAAAAGATACAGCTACATTTAAATGCACGATCAACAAATAACCTAGTTGACTTGCCTTTAAAAATCATAAAAATTAAACAAAGAAAAAAGCAGCTAAAAAAAGAGTTTTGGGGTCAAAAACCTTTGGCAGCGAGTGGTTGATATTTTGTTTATTTGTTAGCATTAATTAAGCTCGAGACGTTGCACCGGTTGAATTGCTTTGAACCTAGTGTTGCTTTAAAGGAATGTGTAGCGGTATTGATGACGCCATAGATGTGGCAACCGCAGTCGTTCAAGCACTTCTCTCCCGATTAAAGTATTGACCTGCTCAAGATAATTTCATATTTCAACATACAACTTGTGGAGCAACTAGCACAACTCTCTTTTTTATAACCAAAAAGTAATAACTTGTCAAAAACTAAAGCTCTTCTGCAGCTAAAACTAGCATTAAGCGCCATAAATTAAACATAAACGTTGTGGAAATGGCCTTAACAGCTTAATGTGATGAAACTGTTTCACTTCCCTTTTATGTGCCGCATTGTATTCAAATTAGTTTTGCTCTTCCAAATTTTGGCAAGATCATTGCTTGTTTCACTTTGGCTACTTGTATCAAACTTTCTTTGTTCAACTTGTTGGCCATAAATAATGGGCCACTTCAAATGTTGTATCATACACACCCACATCTTTAGCCAACTTGGTGGTTAAAACAAAGAAAGTCTGCATGACCAACAGTTTTCTCTTTTAAACTTAAAACTTACGTCAGTTTCTTTGGATGGATAATTTTTTAAAAAATTGCACTCAAGTCAAAATTTGACATCTAAATGATAAAGATATCAAACCATGGCATCGACTACATGATGTAATATCTTGAGCTGCCCCATGTTTAAAGCTGCGAAAGTGAAAGGAAAAGTTATACAAAGAAGGGCAGATTATCTTGTTTTAATAATTTTAAAACTTAACTCTAAAATAATGTTCAGTGCAAACACCTTTAAACTCCCACTCGCAACGTTTTTGGCACACAATTACGACGCATCGTAATTTTTACGTAATTGCAAAAAATTAACACGATTTATTTGATCGGTCAATAATGCAAATTTAACATTTAACGTTTTTGCAAACGACCAACCATATTTCGTTGTGAGTGTGTCAAGCAGCACCAACAATTCGCGAATTCAAATTCCAAATCGTACTCGGAGTTAATGCCGAACGATTGCATAATAAGCGCAAGATTGACGCCGTGTGATGCAACCTCGCGTTTGGCTTTCAACCCCAGCCATCATGATGCGCTGCAATGGCGCATAATTAAGCGAGATTTGTTGAGGTTGTTGTTGTTGTTGTTGTTGTTGCTACTGCTGCAACACTATTTGTGCAACAACAGTTTGAAAAGAAATATAATTTTTGTAAAAACAAAAAATAAAACACACTACAAGCTGTCAAGACGACATTTAAACGTTAGTCGCTAAACCTGACCCAAAACAACTGATGTCTTAACTTTAAATTTTTCATTTTTTTTTTTCCATATTTAATTATTTATTTTAATTTTTCAGAAAATGTACAAATCATTGCTTATTTTATCGTGCCTTTTCGTGGCTGGTGCTCTCTGTCAGGATCTTAAAGTGGATGTGATCAGCGTACCCGAAGTATGTGAACAAAAGTCCAAATCAGGCGATATGCTCACGATGCACTACACTGGAACGTTAACGGACGGCAAGAAATTCGATTCAAGGTAAGTTAGAAATTAAGTTATATGCATTTTAGTTACGCAGCTCTTAGCCACGCAGTCAGCTGCAAGCTAGGGTTAATACAAAAAAAAACAAAAAAACAAAAAATGATGAAGCACATAAAACCCAACAACAACAACAACAACAACAACAACAAAGAATTGCTTAATCCAAAATTTAGCAACAAATCAGCGAACGTTGTTGAGCTGTTGCAGTGCGAGTGCAACGCATCATCATCATCATCATCACAAGCAGTAGCCAGTGTGACCAACACCGTTCATTCGTCCAACCGGCTGAACTCGTAAATTAGGCGCGGCGATAACAGATCTTTTTGTTGTTTTGTCTGCTGTTGTTGTTCGCTGCTTGGTCAGGCGATAAAATATTGTTGTTTTTTTTTTTTGTTTTTTGTTAATCCCAAGTGTTGACACTGCAGCAAAGTTTAGATTACTTAATTCTGGTGTTTTTATTTTATTTAAAGGACGATGCATTTCGTTGCTACTAAAACAATTTGTATCGAAAACTTTACCCAAAATTTCAGAATTTAATAAAAATTAGTAATTTAACTGTTCATATATGAGGAGTTTACATTCAAATCCAGATAAGTCACAGGAAAAAAAAAAATTTTAGTTAGAAATGCCATTATGTAACAAAACATCGATCTACAAAATCCTCTCTGATGAAAATTATTAAAATCCTAGAGAAAAATGCACTCAAAAATCTCCTTTTCAATGCAAAACATACATGTCCACTGAAAATTTTCAATCAAAACCAGATAAGTCCAAGCAAGTTTACATTTCTGTAGTTTTCATTCAAACTTTAAAAACTTTTTTGTGTCAAAACGTTGGTATGAGTAATAAATTTAACATTTTAGCAGATTTGGGTCTGCGTTCTGTAAAAAATAAAAAGTTAAAAGCAAAAAACCATTTTTTTTACTTAAAATGACCTTCAGGAGATTCAAAATCGCTTCGGCGTATTTCGTTCAATTTGAAAAAAAGTATGCAGAAATCATTTTTATGAGTTCCTCTAACTTTTGAGACCCCGAACGTCGGAATCTAAATTTTGATTCATTTATTACTATGAGACTATTTTAATTTTTTTCATAATATATCTATTCCTGCGGAGCATCATTTTACATAATTGGTTTGTTTATAAAAAATGTCTGACAAAATTAAGACGTTTTTTTCGATTTCCCAACAATTCGATCTGTGTGACTTATCAGGTTTTGAATGTAAACTCCTCATATACCACAATATATTTGTATTTTTAAAAAATGAATATACATTTTTAAAAGTATGGCTGAAAGCATACCGCCAACTCTCTGAAATGTATATGGAACATACCACGTCGACCGGGACACTTCTGATTCCAGAATGCATTAAGGTCAGCAAGTATCAAAATTTGAAAGTTGAAACGTCTACTTTTTTGACGAGAGCCGTATTTTTAATGATTTGATTTTGGGGTGTAATTTTTTATATAAAAAATATTCAACTTTAGCAAAAAATTGGTTGTTTCATTTTTGGTTAGTTCAAAAACTGGCCAAATCCAAAAGTTATTTTAAGTGGTTTTAAAAAAATTTTCACAAATTCTCTGGTGAGTTCTTAGAAAAGTTTGTTCTATAAAATTTTTTCATAAGATGCTTTGTTTTTAAGGAAAAAATTATCAAAGTTAAAAAAATTATTATTTTTCGACACACTTTGGCGAAAAAACTTTGTAGCAAGCCGATTACTTCATAAATTATTTGACATAAAGCTCTAAAAAATAATTCTTGAAAAATATGTTTTTAAGAATTATTAACTAAAACTAAGAAAAAATTTTTACTTTGGTTGGCTTTAAAGAAAACTTTACAAGAGACATAATATTTCAGATTTTTTCAAATAAAGAAAAAAACCCAAGAATGTTTATCAACTTTTTAAATTTAAAAAAAAAACTATGGCCAAATCACCCCAAAATCAAAACAACGAAAATGTCGATACCTTACTAACCGTTTTTTTTTTATTTCATGCATTTTGTGCTCATAGATGTCCCGGCTAACATGGAATGTTCCATATGTTATTATCCAAAATCCATTTTTAGGAATAATTTATGTTAGATAATTGATGCTACCAAATCCATGAACAGCTTTCGTGGTAATTTTCTATTCATACCGACTTACCTTTGTAAAAGATAACTGTACATTAGAATTAAAAATTGCCTTCAATACAATTTTTTAGGCTTAAGCTTAGTACTCTGTTCAGTTTCATATGAAAATTTCACTAAAATTTCCACGGCAATTTCAAATATTTGTTCACGGCAATTTAATTGAACTGCCTATTTATTTTTAAGTGAAAAGTGGCAGTTGTCGACAATTTTTGGTTTTTATGTATTTATTTTTCTCTATTTTGGGAAGTAAAGCACGGCTTTCTTATATTTTTCAATTTCTTCGCAACAAAATATTTGTCACACTAACAACACTGCGACAATTCTCTCTGACGACTATTTTTCGTTTTGTCGGTGGACGCATGTTGCAGTCAATGTTTATCGGCTATAAGGCTGATGTCAGAGTGAGCGCTACAAGCGCAGCGATACTTGAAGCTTTGCTAGTAGATGCTATAAGCAATGTTACTATGCCAGAGTGAAAGCGTTTTTTTATTACAAGAAATTCTGAATCGTTCAGTTGAATATTTAAAGTTTCATACAAATCATTAATTTCCATATAGTATCGACATTTCTGTCGTCTAATTCAATCTGTCAAAAAATTCAGCAAAGAATAGAGCACTCAAAACCAAATATCATAATACAATGGGCGCATTCAGCGTACTCAACGTATTGCCAACTTTTGAGCAAAAAATTCAAATTTGCTCAGTAAAACTGTTGAAGTAGCATCAAGCATCAGATTGGAATCGGTGCTTATTAATTAAAATACACATCTAGCTGAGGTTAAAAAATTTGCAACACATGGTAACGTGTTTTAAATTACATTAATATATAAGTTATTATTTAAGTATTTAAAAATACGCTCATGAATTATTCTTTTCAATTATAAATAATTTTATATATCGTAAGTTTGCAAAGTTATTTAGCACTTATAGAATGTTTATAACATTCCACTTTTGTGACGCTTCACGTAGCAACCCAATACTCATGGTCGCTTTCAGCGCACTTAACAGTTGGCAACTTTTAAGTCAAAACTTAATAAAAATGCATTTAAAAATTAAAAATTTTTTATTTGCCATAAATTTTCACTGGTATTTTATGCAAAGCCAGTTTTTTTTTTTATATTATCAACTTGAAAAGTTTTCTGGCACTACCGTAGCGTTAACATCGTTGTATCGCTGTCAAAGCAGTAGCCACAGCTGAATGTAACCATCTCATATTGCATAACTTTGACAGCAAAAAGTGACAGATGAGTTAATAAGCTGATGTCAAAGCTACCTGAGTAATTGTATCATGGATTGTAGTTTTTAAATAAACCTAATTAATGATTTTTGTTAATACTTTTTAGAGCAAGTTTATAATTTAGTTAAAAATACTATAAAATACTATAAAAAATAATACTATAAAGAAAATACTATAAATAATCTTAAAATACTTAAAACAACAAAGTATTTTCTTTTTATTCTTTTGTGAAGTAAAGGTTCGTTTCAAAGAATAATTTTAGCCCTGCGAATGATTCAAATTCATTTCTGAGTATCGAGAGATGTACTTTTATATCCTGAAAGGTTAACAAATGTATTCAAAAAATAAACTTTGATACACTGGTAAGTGTTCCATGTGTTGAAATGGGAAACATTTTAAAATGAAAAGCTACGCTATTCTTTAGCCACAATGAACGCGGCCTTACAATATAAAGCTTATAATAAAGCTTTGGTAAAAACAATAGCAATTTTTTTTAACGGAACACAACATAATGCATTATTTTTTTAAGGTTTTCGAAATTTTTTGAACACTGAAAATAAAGTCTAGGTTTCAATAACATGTTGCCACATGATGCACCAGAAAGAAGAAAATTTATGAGACCCTAATGAATAGCGACTTAATTAAAACGCGAAGCAAATTATTTTGGCTGAAATAAATACACACACATACACACTTACGCACACATGAAATCTGAAGCGCCGCATACAAGCAATCCTTGAAAGTCGTCTGCAAAATAGTCAACATTAATAAATTTCTTGGTCGATTTATTAAAACGTGTTAATATGTCATTCTCTGACTTGGATTTCACACGCTGAAATAGAATATCCTCAGCTAGGCGCACAACTACAAAATATTTTCTCTCCATGTTGCAAGCATGAAAATTTGGAAACTCAGATAACCTAATACATCAGTGGTACTATAGCCTGTACTATAGGCTGATAACAAATATCATAAATTAGACTCATATACTATGCCAAACAAATGACCTGATAAGCGGCCAAATTCTGAAGATAAGCTGCTCTAGTCAATATTATTTGAAAAAACATAGCAGTCAGTTGGTACAAGGAGGATTGTAGCCACGCTTTAATAAGCCATACTTGCTGTTATCTACAAATATATTATTTTTGTTTTTTTTTTGTGACTTTAAAACTTATCGGTCTGGAGTGCTGAATTTGTTTCGTAAATTACCATAAGACCTTGAAAGGTTTTTTTTAGACAGCCAGGCAGTGCTGAGAGTACATATGTCCACATTTCAAAGCTTGCCAAGAACAAACACTGAAAATTGCTTTATAATTTACTTAGCTTTAACTACAACTACTAAAGCAACAACAAAAACTACAACATGACCTTATCTTCTAATGCTTCGAATGCTTCATTAAGTTCGGAACTTTAGTTCTACTTAAATTTAAATTGAATGCTTTGACTAGCAGCAAACCTTTTTTTTTTTTTGGTGTTTTATTTGCTCTTTCATGAAACCTGGAGCAACTTTGTCATCTTCATCATCAACAACGACAGCAACAATTCGTTGATCATCTTGGCTGACATATGGTAGGCGAACGAACGCCGAGCATGTTGCCAACGAAGCAAATAAATTATGTTAAGGTAAACGAAAGTTTTTGATTTTTACATAATTTGCGTTGATTTAGTTGAAAACTTGCTGCTGTTACACCGCCCTGGGCCAACCAGCAACTCAAAAAACTATACACTCGCCCACTTGTTGCTGCAACGCGCAATACCAACTTGGTCACCGTTTGTGCAGCATCAACTCTTCAGTAATTTTTTATTTTATTTTCTTTATTTTGTTAAACTCAACACTTTAAGTGAAGTTTTAAAGAAAAAGATGAACAAGGATTAATTTCTGGCGACTGCTGTGTGGCAACATTTTTGCTTGACGCTTCTTTAGTCAACGTAGCGTAATACGCAACATTTGCGCCACAGTAAGCTCTCCGGAAATTAGCAAAAATAAGTGTTTCTTGGCAAACGCTTTGCTGCTGCTACGCAAGCCGCACTCACAAAGATGCAACTTTTATGCTTGGAGGCTCTCAATCCGACTACGACATAATCTCATGTTTACACATTTTTACATTTTTTTATTTCTTGCTGCTAGAAAAATATTTGCTTTTGATATTTAAACGAATTAAAGCAGAGGTTCAGGTGCATAAACAGTGTAGAAATAAACTAAGCGTTCCGCAATTAAAAGCTGAATGTTGCTGACAGGTAGGTAGGTGGATGTTGTTGCAGTTCAGTTGTGGCAGAGGGTGGTTATTGCTGTAGCAAAGATAAATGATGTTCTGAAAATGTTGTCTTGTCCTTTTTAATTGCCTGTTATGCAAACATCAAGAGCATGTTACCAAAGTACTTGTTCCACAAAAGAACCATCATAGAACTCAAGCACAGAAAATCGCGTTAATAAAAGCTCGTAAAACGATAGAGTTTTTCAATAAGTAGAAGAAGATATAGCAACAGTGAAGACAATGCAACAATCAAATAAAACGTCTTCCTTCAACCGTTCATGCCCATTTCAAACATTCCACGACCAATCGAAGTGCACAATGAAGGGGAAAAAGCGTTATTACCAAACCAAACAATGCCAAATTAATTTTGCCAACCGTTGAAGTAGAGTCGATGCTGAAAAACCAGGCATCCTAGTTCACGGAAAAGAAATTATTGCATACGTGCTTGATTAATTATAAAAAGGATTACGTTCACGTCCAAGAAAGAGTCGAAGAAGATGGGCTACAGCCAGGTGCGAATACAGGAGGGGAATTTTGGGGACTATTTAACCTCTCAATGTTTTTAAAATCTATTTGCAGTTGTGTGAAATTAATTATCAAGCATCTTTGAAATTCCTTCTGTATTTCAGCAGGAAATAATTTAAATTTTTTTTAACCCTCTATAATAGCACGGGGTCACAGTGACCCCACAACATTTTATAATCTAATTTGACAAACTGCATCTTTTAGAATTAATTCCCCGCTGGAATTTTTCAAAAGTCTTAAAAAATATAGAAAATAGACAATTTTTTGTAAAAAAAATTTTTTTTTTTCAAATTTTTTTATCCTATTTAAAATAGAAATTTCTTACTTATACCTTAGCAACATAAAATAAAATTGAATTTCATTCCATATAAGTTTGAAGCCAATAGAACCGCTCAGGAAGATTTTATGGAGTAAAAAAGTTATTGGGGTCTGTTGTGTATCGAAGTAAACACATGTATCGTTACATATATGTATGCACACATGTGTTACATATATGTCACAATATATGTATTTAGTTGTATACACTTCATCAGTCAATATACCTCTTTGTATATAGATCAAGCAGTCTTATGTCAACAGTTATTGAATAAAGAAGTGTATTCAAGCTAACACAGAATAAATAAATTTTCTTTAACACATTTATTTTTTTTTTATTTCTTTATTCTTATTCATTTGTCTTTGACAATATATCTTCCATACTAGAACAAAACAATTTTTTAGAAAAACTTAACTATAAATGGCTATTAAGAAAAATTCTCAAAAATACTACTCTTCGTAAGCAAGTTTAATTGTAGTTTTAATTGAAAAAAATGGGTGTACTACGTGTAGACCTGTCGGCATATATAGGTTAATATAAACAGTGGGTTGTAAGCTTTTCTTAAAATCACTTTTAGCATGTTTGTAAACAAGAGAAATTGCACTACAATCTTTATCGAATTCGAGAAACGCTTGGTTTATATAAATTATTTTAAAGCATGCTCATTTAACACTTATTCATAGC
This sequence comes from Tetanocera ferruginea, assembly GCA_958299015.1. Classification (NCBI taxonomy): domain Eukaryota; kingdom Metazoa; phylum Arthropoda; class Insecta; order Diptera; family Sciomyzidae; genus Tetanocera; species Tetanocera ferruginea. The sequence continues at coordinate 1,689,159 of OY282640.1, read as the reverse complement.
AATGCAATATTATTGAGAAACAGTTATTTGATGCAATAAAACTGCCAACCATGTTTTTTCTGGCAAATAAAATATATTGTTTATTCCTTTAGATTCCTTTAGATTTAAAGGAATTTGATCGGTAAAAGCACAGAAGAAAAATTTAAATATAGTTGAATTATCAAAATGTTTCATAAAATTAATCTGTTTGTATCAATTAATTATTCAATAAGTCAAACTGTGGACAGAGGTTTAGGAACGCTGTACTATTCATTAATAATGAAATTTAACTTCCCTCAAAGTAGCTGAAATTTTGTATCGTCCTTATAGTCGTCCTTAATAATCACACTTAATAAATAATATTAGTTTTAAAGTTTAATAAATATTGCTGTAGAGTCAAGCGTTCTTAAACCTCTGTCCACAGAGTACATAATCTGGTTATTATCAATTAAATATTTTTTTTTAAGTTTTTTCTACAATTTCCAGAAAAAGCTAAGACTGTTGAGGATAGTAAGATTTCCCATAGAAATAAAAAATATTATGTCAATAAAATATTATTATTTTTTTAAGCTTATTCTGCAATATGAAAAAATCTTAGAAAAATCTTGCCTGAGCAATATTATCACAAGGGTTTCTTTATGATTTTTATTCAATTTTTGCCGTAGACTTTTTCAATGTTTTCTGGAGATTTATTGAAATTAAAGTCTTATGTTGTAATATCATTCTCACACATTTTGGTCGGTAGGGTAGCAAGAAATTATTGTTTAAGTATATTTGTATTCGTATTCTTAAATATATTCCAAGTTATGCGACTCAGTTAATATTGAAATTCAAGCTAATAACGTCAGTTTTTATGGGAAATAGTCGTGATTTTCATTATTTTGTTTCGTATTATTCATATTTCATAATAAGCCTAGTACTCTGTTCAGTTTCATTTTAAATTTCACTCGAATCTCCATACAAAAAACGATAGCTGTGAAATACACGTGAAAATTTTCACAACGTGGTCGTTGAAAGTAGTACTCTGTTCCGTTGTAAAAACTACTCGCAACATTTCTCTTGCAACAATTTTTCTCGAGAATTTAATTGAGCTGCCTATTTATTTTGATGTGAAAAGTGACAGTTGTCGTAAATTTTTTGTTTTTATACACATATTTCTTTTTCTATATTTTGAACAGTAAAACATGACTTTCTCAAATTTTAAATTTTTACACAACAAAATATTTGTCAAAATTTTCACGCAACAAAAAAATTAATGTTGCCAGCAAAATTTCACGCAAACGAACAAAGTACCAACTAAGTTTTACGAACAAACGATTTTTAAATTTTTCACTTAAATATTAAATTTTCTCGGAAATTCAATATTTCCAAATCGACTTAGTAGTTTAATAGCTTGTGCTTAAAGCAACAGGACCTTCTACCTTTTGTGTTCTTCCATTTTATGATAGAGCACCATTTCTACTAACTATACGCCTCACCGCGAAGAGCCCCTTTAAAAATGCTCACACAATTTTTGATTTTTTAACGTTGTTTTGTTTTTGAATTGCTTTTGAATAACATTCTTAACAAATTCGACTCAAAAAAAAAGTATTAAAAAATTTACAAGTTTAAGTTTATTGATTCCAACTTCCCCCAAAAGCTCAAATTTAATCTCCACCACTGGCTGCAACCTTCAACATGCATGGAGCGAAGACGTAACTACTCTTCGCCACACAGAAAGAGTTTATTTGCATGAATTAGTGGGCGGCTGAACGTTGGGAGAGGTGACAATACCATGTTGATGGCTTCGTCGGAATTGCATGCAATAAATTATTTATTCAGTGGATCATAAAAAGCAAGACAAAAGCCACAAGCCATCAAACTCGATGACAGCTACAGCTGCAGGAAAAGTACTTCCTTGTCCAACGTTGTTAGTGTCATTAAAGAATGCTCTTTTTTTTGTAAATAACCTTTTATTTTTGTTTCAGACTTGAATTTGATTGTGTTGAAGTATTCAATTTGTTGCCTTTTGGGTGCGACAACAACAACAATTTACAAAAGGTATACTTTCAGGTTTGGATTCTCCAAGCAAGCACATCTCCTCCCCTGACACTGTTGGTTGTGGACATTTATTTAATTTAAGAGCATCTATTTTTTAGTTAAAGGATTCGTAAGCATAAAAAGCATTTCAACAAGTATTGCATTGTTTGCGCGGCACAACACATCCATTTATTAATTATTTAAGAGATAACTGCGGAGGTGTCCAGTGAATTCGTGTCACGTTTTTGCGACGATTGTGTCAACGCTGGCAACGTCGTATATTCTATTATTCTGCCACGCCACTCAGCAGAAAACCCAGTTAGCACGTGCTGCGCGTTTCCGAAGAGCAAGCAAGCCACAAAAATAGACTCCAAACAACAACCTCTGCCCCTCTCTGGATTTGATTAAAATTGCGCGAAATATCAAAAAAAAAACAGACTACTAATTTTTCCTACATCTTGACACTCCATGCCACTCTACTCCACTCCAAACACTGACTACTGACCCGAAGACCTCATTTGTTTTGTAGAGTAGTGTTTGTTGCATATTAAAGCAAGTACCCAGGCGCAGCACTTCGTTCTAATCATTTTGACGAATTACACAAAATGGTCCACGGCAAGACATGCAGTGCCATGAACCCTGTTTGGAACTATGCCATATTTTCACAGCCTTCATAATACTACATTCACAAGGTGTGAAATTTATGTGCTACACAAACAATGTGCGCTACGAAAATTTAATTTGTTGCTTGTTTAAATTTTCTTTTTTTTTTCGTTTTTTTTGGGTCCCCCAAAAACTGCGCATAAAAGCAAAAAATTGGTCATAACTCTTGCCAACGCTAGACGCTAGACATATTAGGTGCAAGTTTTTCTTGGAGCTGCTGCCATCTCGTTATGTGAATATTTTATGTTTCAAGTTTAGAGTTTCCGCTACAATTTTTTTTTAATAACTGCGAGCTATTTTTTTTTTTTTCTCCAACTTTAAAATGGCCACATTTTTGCACTTATTTGTGTTGTTGTAGTGCATGTTGCAATAAAATTTAACACAAAACGCAGCAATACAATTTCGTCAAGTCATCAGCAACGACAAAAACGACGAAATGGTAGTGAAAGTTTTTCTGACAATGGGACGAGGTACGACTCGCGGTACTCGTTCAATTTCATGCGTAACTGTTAAACCTTGAATGCATAACCAACTGATGTGACGCGTTGTAAAGGTGATGGGTAGCAGCAGAAGAAGCAGACGCACAGTGTTGCGTCTAGTGGACAAAAATCAAAAATTTTTTTTCATCAAATCATACAAAATGGGTATCGTTGTAAAGGAAATACTCCAATTAAGAAGAATTTAAATTTTTAGTTCCATTAAATAATTTTTGGAGACGCTACACCTGTTTAAAGTCAATACAATTTCATAGTTTTTTTATGGTACAATTTTCGTTTCCGAGCACTTAGGCAAATTTTTTTTTGTTAACTCATTTTTCAAGATATTTTAATATTTTTAATTTTCATTTAAAGTTAATTTATAGTAAAAAATAAGGTTTTTGTTATTGGGAAGAAAAAAGTTAAATTGAATTTTTTCAAAAATTTCAAAAATTGATAAAACTATGGAAAAATAAAAAATTTTGTTAAATTTATTAGTCAGCTTCTTCCAAGTTCCGCTGAGATCACCTTTGAAACCAACAAACATTGTAAGTATGGTTTATTATCTTTTAGAATCTATAAAAAACTTTTCCGAATACGTCCGATTCTTTGAGTAATCGAATTTTTAAAAATGGTCCAAAATGCAATTTTTCATAATTTTTCGAAAAATTGTTATTGTTTTAACAGCAATACAAATGTAAACAAACATGTTTCTTATCTATTTTATTAAAAAATGATCTAAGTCTGTTTTTTTAGATATTTTTTTTATATTATAGGACATGTTTTGAATAATATGTATTTTAATATATACAAGAAATATATCATACCGGAAAAAAAACTTAATTCATTTTAGAAATAAGCGAACAATTTTAAAAATTTGTACCCTACAAGTTAAAGAAGGGCTTTAAAGATCTTGCAATAATTATTGGGCACAAATTAACTAAAAAATAAAAGATTCATATTTAATTAATTGTATTTTTCGGAAATATATATATTTTTTTTGCAAACATATATTAACGTAATAGTTTTTTAGGCAATTACTGGAAATTACGTAAATTTTTTTTTAAGTAGAGTACACCTATGATTACTATTGCCACCCACAATGCATTTACCGTTTTTAATTAAACATTTTACATAAAAGTTTAACGCGAGATTTGTAGTAAAAATGTCATATATTTTTAATAATTCCGATTTATTTAATAGTTGGATTAGTGCTGGACCACGAGATAAAGTATCTTTCATCGTAGCTTTTGTTAAAGAAAAAATTGATGAAAGAGTATTTGATGAAAATCAAGTAAAACAAAAAGTATGCGTTTTTTGTCAAAAACTTCAAAGAAAGTGGATTGAGTGTGGTTACAAAAAAGAATATTTTTTAAAAAAAAATTCGAATTGGCTAAATCTCAAAGCTTTCGAATTTTCACATCCAGATGATGTAAGTAAACAGCTTTAAAGAAAATAAAATATTTTTAATATAAAAAGTTAAAATTAATCTATAATTTAGCAACCTAGTACAAGTCGCGGAAGGCCTCAAATGCAATTTCACTTGGCATCAGAAAAAACAAAAAAAAGGAGAATAGCTGATATAGCTGGTGAATATTCTGCGGAAGAGTTAGATTTTGCTTCCCAATTTGCTAAAACAAATAGCAATCCTGAAAGTGAGCCTAGAAAAAAAAAAAGTTTGTCACCAATGGAGGCATTAACGCTGTATATGGATTTGGACCTTTCTGTAGAAAAGTACAATATTTTGCGAAAAACAGTGAACAAATTGCATGAAAATTGCTTTCCTAGTTATTATGCTATACAGAAATTAAAAAAAACGTTAGTACCGCCAGTAATAGCTTCAGAAAATTCTGCTGAAGTTCCTTTAAAACCTTTAATGCGAAAGACAGCAGAAAGTGTTTTGAGTTTATGTAAACCTAATTTACTCCAAAACAAAGTTACACTTATCTGCAAGTGGGGTATGGATGGAAGTTCTGGCCATAGTCGGTATAAGCAGAGTTTTTCTTCAAGCGAGTTCAACGATGAGTTCTTATTTTTAATTGCTTTTGTTCCAATAAAGTGAGTAACTTTTGTATAATTTTATATAGTAAAAAAACATTTTTATTACTTTAGATTAATTGACTCAACATCCAGAAATGAAATTTGGGTCAATGAAAAATGCTCTTCCACTCTTTTCTGTAGACCTGTGAAATTTATCATGGCAAAAGAAAATAAAAATATTATTATTGGAGAAAATGCTGCTATGAAAAACCAGATAAATGAGTTAGAATGCGACATAATCGATCTTGATGGAAGACCTATTGAGGTCTCATACATAATGCACTGTACAATGATAGATGGTGCCATTGCAAATATTCTAACTGAAACCAATTCAACAAGTAGATGTTTTATATGCAAAGCAAGTCCTATTGAAATGAATCGAATTGATTTGGTTAAAACTCCAAATATAAATCATTATGAGTATGGACTTTCAACACTACATTGTTGGATAAGGTTTTTTGAATGTTTACTGCATATAGCCTATCGATTGGCATTTAAAAACTGGCAAGTAAGAGCAGAACATAAAACGGTTTTTGCTGAAACTAAAGCACGAATACAAAGAGAGTTTAGAGAGAGACTGGGCCTGCTAGTGGATTATGTAAAAACAGGTTATGGCACCACAAACGACGGAAATACGGCTAGGAAGTTTTTTTTAAACTATGAAGTATCTGCAGAAATCACAGGACTTAACAAAGATCTTATATACAACTTTGCATTAGTGTTAAGAATCCTCTCATGTGGCAAAATCATTAAAATTGATGAATTTAGTAAGCTGCTGAGAAAAACGAGGAACTTGTACATAGAGTGCTACAATTGATATTATATGCCTTGCTCTGTACACAAAGTTTTAGTACATGGATGCGAAGTAGTAAAATGTTTCGATTTACCAATAGGTGACTAAACTTTTAATATTGTAGTTTGAAGTAATTCGATCTAAGATATATTTTTTCACAATAATTATTTTCGCAGGAACTTTATCTGAAGAAGCTTTAGAAGGAAGCCACAAAAATATTCGATATACTCGTCTTAATCACACGCGGAAGTGCTCAAGAGAAAATTCCAATACAGATCTTATGACCTATTTGGTAATCTCATCAGACCCTCTTTTATCTTCTCAAAGAAAAAGTAAATATAATAAAAAGATAATTGAGGAAGATTCTAACATCAATTTGTATATTTATAATGAAAATAAAGATGAAGATTAGCACTTTTTTAATTCAAATAATGTACATAAAGAAAATATTAAATAATTATTAGTAAAATTAATATTTGCATTTTATTATTCAAAGCGAATATCTTTCAAAAAGAAGAAAACGTCAATGTATTAAAAATATATAAGTTTTTCCAGCATAGTTTAGTACAAAAATACTCTTACAAAAATATTTATATCTTTTAAACTATATAACATATTTCAAAGCAATAATTTTTTTTTGATAAATCATAAACCATATATTAAACCAAAATTAAAAAAATTGTAAATTTAAGAATTTTAAATATGGTAATAATATTTTAAAAAACTTAAAAATCTCAAAAATTGAAATTTATAACCTTAATTTAGACATGATGGAATTTATTTTTTTAAATTTTTTTTCATATTTGATATCAGCGACCTTAAATAATTCACCACTCCAAATTTCATCCAAATCGGACGACTCCTTCTATTTTTGTCCAACTTTTGTATGGGCTCGCAACACTGTGAGACGTATACAATTTTGGCCACATAACATAGCAGTTGATTTACGCACTAACATACCACAGCAACCTGTTTCCATCACCATCACGTTACATGGATTTGGCTGGTTGATTTACGCTTAAGGAAACACACACTCGACTCGCAACGACTTAACTTGGACTAGACCGTGATAACTTATCAACCAGTAATTGTAACACGAGAGCAATGAGCCCGAGGCGTTACCTTTGTCGACAATGATCTTGTTGTTGGAACTCATTTTAGAAAGTTAATATTTGACTTTGGCATTACTTTAGCTATTACATCATAATTACATCTGCGAATTTGGTGCTGCATTTAAACTCTGCAACACTTTCACCCTTTTTGTCTGAACATTCTCACTAAAGTTTCAGCCGTTTATTGGGCTTAATTGCTCATGACAATTGCTGCTATGACTTGAGCCATGATGAAGCAGTGAAATCACATTAACACAATGAAGTTCCTTCAACAATAAAAAACACCAGCGTTTTTCTTGGTTAGACAAAGTTTAATAAAAAACTATTGCAACAAGTTGTTTTTGTTGTTGTTGTTGGGGTAAGCGTCGATTAATTACATTGTAGCTATTATTGTTGAAGGCGATAGAGCAGCGGAACCAATGTTGATTAGTTTCAAAGCCAAAAAAATTAAAACTAACTTCCTCCAAGACATGTACGAATGATCGCTTCCGAAAGCGCTGATCTTGTAGGAATCACTTTAAAGTAGTGTTAAGTGCCTACCTTGAGCTTTACCTACAATACATTTTAATGTTGGAGGCTGCCATAAAATTCAATTGCTTGTAAAAAAAAACAAGATTTCACGACTAGCTTTTTTAATATCTTTGATGCCTGTATTTGTAAGAATGTGTTTGCATTTATTTCCCTGCCATATATTTTGAAACAAAAACATTGCGTCTCCCAGTCTCGACCCACCAATACTTCAGACTCACACTCAGCCGTGACTATGTGCATATCTTTGGCTGTGGTACACAACACTTTCTTTCGAATGTATTGCTCAAGTTTAATGCGAGCGCATTCGTAGATATTTTGAATAATTAATAAGCTTCAAGGAACAGTTTTAGCATCTCTGAGCTCACTACTAACTGCGGCAGCGGGATGCTTATGTTTGGTTTTTCCAATTTTTAATACTTTTACAATGTTAAGTTTGCTGTAGGGTGCTGGCTGATGGAAATGGCATGAACAAATGTGAAAAGAACGTGACGGTTCTGGACGCAGTCATAAATTAAAAAAACAAAAAAAAAGTGTTTCTTTTCAGCGATAAGGTTATAAGTTTACAGCATAGTTGTGCTCTGGATGTGGTCATATTAGATGGAAAACATTTTAATGGTATTAAAAAATCCTAGCGTGTGTTAGACGTATACCTTTCAAGAAGTGAGTTAATAAAGAAAATCTGTAATTTTTTTCATCTATCAAAGTAAGATATTTTATGAAATAGCTCAGCTAGATTTCATTTATATCGTTTTTACCAGAAAAATTTTAGTCGTAAAATGTGTTAAGCTCGTATTCAAGAATTATTATTTTTTATTGAGAACAAATTATTGACAAACAAACGTTAGGGTTCTTCTAATAACGGGAAGAGTGTTTTACAACAGGTTTAAAATTTATCATCAAGATTGATTTTATTTTTCCATCAGTTATGAACTGAAAGTTACCCACAACGTTAAAAATAAATTACTCTTGATCTCAATGTTTCACCTTGAAGCTCTGAATACTTTTTTGAGATTCGAAATCAGTAAGCTTAGAAAGATCTTCAAGCTGAAATATGTGTTGTACCATATTGCCAAAATGTTTCAATTTAATATAAATCATCTGACAGTTACAAATGGATTTTGTACGTCAAAAGTTACCTACTTTATAGAGCACTTAATGTCGTATTTTCGAAATACCTTCTTTGATGTTTATCAAGTCAGCAATCTAATATATATGAACTAGGGATGTTTGATATTGAAAAAACATCGATGAAGGCATCGATTTTGACATCGAAACCTCAACATCGATTCTCGATGTTTATCGAACAAAAACCATCAATGTTGCCACACATCGTCCTTCATCAATACAGAAAACAATGTAGAATCGTGGGATTTATTTAGTACATGATCATTAAGGAGGCTTGAAAATACATTTTTTTCGACACTTGTATTGAGAAAGCTTAATTCAAGAAGATCCTACATCCAAACGGATTTCGGTTTTAATTTGATAAAAACAGTTTTTCATCAAAAATCATTCCTTTTCGCCGTAACTCAACTTGGAAAATATGTACCCAAACCTAGGTTGCATATTAAAGATCTCCAAGACCCCGAAGGTGTGGATTTCAAGCTTGGGTCCTCGGAGATCTTCAATATGCGCCCAAATTTTGGGTACATATTTCGCCTTGATAAGAATATACGACGAAAAAATCGAAGTTTTTTGACGAAGATATTTATTTTTTCAATTAAAACTGACCTTTTCCACAATGAGGGTCGAACAAAATTTTCTCCTGCCTAAACAAAACCAGCTACCTCAATGAATATTTATAAAAAAACATTTTTTCAACCCACATAATCACGATATTCCAACTTCCATATGATATTTCAAATCAAATCAACTAACAAATTTTTAAGGAAATTTAAAAATTTAGTGAACTACTTTGTGAAAGTGTTCAATTGTATGTCGATTTTATGTTCGTCACATTGATGTAAAGATGTTTGAGATATATTATATCGATAACATAATCTATGTTAAAGCATGAAGATCGAAAATCGATTATCATCGAACATCCCTAACTTGAACCCAAATTTTCTCAATTTAGAGACGAAAAATTAATTGAATACAAAAATAATTTCTTTGAAGAAAATAGCTTAATATCTCCAATTAATTCAAAATTATACCATCGGTTATAACTTATCAGAACCATCTCGCTTATTCTGCATTTATATGTATAAATAGGCGTAGGGAAAACAGTTAAGAACCATTTTCTCTCGGGTTCATTTTCTCAACCGGTTTTGATAATAGTTTTTTTAAATGAATCAGAGTGGAGAGAAGGATTTTTTGTAATTTTATTTTATTTTTTCTAATTATAAAAAGGCAAACAAAATATTGGTCGAATTCCACAGGCGATACCAGTTCACATAAATGACGTTCGTTTTGTTTCTTATAAGTGTACTGGCCATACATCTTAAAATCACTTACTTAGTGATTGAATTTCTTATATATTTAATACTGGAAGGAAAGTGGGCGTGATTTTTCATAAAACCTTTGACCTTTGACAAACCAAATCACGTCACACAGTGTTTATTTTCTAAGTATCATACTGGGCTCATTATAAGTGTTTCCTCACTCTATGTGACATAATTCGCTCCATCGGTGATACTAAATATTAATTCCGAAAATTTGAGTGCTTTCCGAAAATAACTTTGTACTTTCAGATGTACTGGTTGAAACCTTTCCACCTTTAAAAGTTATTTTACTGCACGGATTCAACAGTTTTAAATTCTTCAGTATTTTTAAAAGAAACAAATATATTTCGAAACCAAAGCATTACCGCCACCTTAACAATATACGTTGCATACCATCTACTCACTTAGATGGCGGTAGACTATAATCAACGTGTTTCGCCCTCAGTAAAGTTCACAAGTTGAAACAAGTTTGCACTTAAGTTTTGCCGCCTTGAGAGTCATTCAATGGTATTCCGTGTCGCTGGCGACTTTGTCCGCTTGAAACGGTAATCAAGGCAGGAAGCCCTTACGTGCCTCTGCCCCTTTATATAAACAACTGTAACTGCGGAAAGAATGATTTTTAAATTTCTCTCAGCAGGTTTGTTGTGGGTGGCTAGAGTGGGTCGTGTTGGTTGGTATTGCTTACGATTCACAACTTTGGCAGTGCATAAAAATTCCTTCGATTTGTGTTTTATTATTTAGCAATTGATGCTCCGTTATGTTGTTTCGTTACGTTTCGTTTCAAAAAGGATTGGATTTGATATGATTTCATCGACTGTCGTGGTATTCGTATTGGTGTTGGAGTTGGCATCAGCTGAGATGATGATTCGTGCGTCGAGTCGGTTATATCTTCATGTAGTATTATTTTTGTTTTTTTATAGCGGATATTTTTTGGGCCATAGTGGTGCATATTTAATGCGGCACGGGTTGCGTTTGCAGGGTGTTGTATAAATTTATACTATATGCTTGTTGTTGTTGGTATTGCTACTTTTCCACATGAAATGAATAAAAAATCGCACATTTATTCGGATTCATTCTCTGCCGGTCTCGGTCGTTTGTGTTTTTTCGCAATGAAATCGATGCTTATCAAATATTTAACAGCAAATTTAAAACAAAACATATGAGTTAACATTTCTGACTTTATGATAATGTACAGCACAGCATTCTGCCACCCTTGCTGACGTGTGTTTGGAAGAACGTCTGACGAACACCTGTCGTCCTTGCAGTGCGAAAACAAACCTTTTTTTATTTTTTTTTTTTTTTATTTCATCCTTAATTGAGTTCGTTTATGGTGTATCACCACAATGCAGAGGGTGAGTCGGTTGTATTTATGTTTGTGTAGTACATGTGTGGTTGAAGATATATACGTAGTACCGGCATTCTTTTTTTAATCTCTTTAAAATGTTGCCACAACCCGAGCACGTTCCTCTTAAAATGTTAACCGCTTTGGTTAGTATTTTTTGACTTTCAGCTCAATTTGATATAAATACTTGTACAAATGGCTTGAATTAATTTCATCGAAAATATGGAATACTCGTTGGTATTTTTCGAAATGTTGCGAATGTTCGAAAATATTGACATAGTCAATGAATTTTTTATCTCATATCAATAATTGAATCATCTGCTCATTCATTCATATGCATGTGTTGCGTTATAAATTCGGTGTTAAACAAACAAAGTTTAATTAATTTTACACATTGCACAAAATTTTAAAGAAACGAAGTGTGGATTTTAATGCAATAATTAAAGATTATCACTGAGTGGAAATTAAGCGATTAATGTATGGTGGTAATGATGATTTTTTGATTAATTATAATTAATAATAAAACAAAAATAAAATAAACTAAAAGGTGGATCGAAAAGTGGCTTGGGAATTGTTGAAGTAGAATTACATGACCTTCAATTTTGATGTGAAACTTTAGCCGCGTATACAATATACGGCGAATTAAACGCGAAGTAAAACCGATGTAACACTTTAATGAAACGAAGCGAATTCATAAGTTTTTGGAAGGTGTTCAGAAGGTTTAGATTTTTGGATTTTCGTTTTAAGTTAAATTGCAAAAGCAGAGTCAGATCAAAATAAACGAGAGAAAAAAACTTATCAAACAATGGTTTGATTCCAAACTAACAGACCTAATTAAGTAAAAGACTTAACGAACTAATGCACACTGGTTTAAATCAGTACCCGAGAAACAGTTTGTTTTTAAAGCACAATTTTATTTTTTAAAGCTACGAGTAGCAACGAACAATTGCAAAGCTAACGAAAAAAAAGAATAACACATTGATATGAAGCCGACTGCAAACGAGCTACAGCGCACAGGACAGAATTATTTCACTGATTAGTGTACGAAAAGTACTTGACTTTTCAACTGAAATTTGCTCGATATTTTACCCAAAAGTTTTTTTTCTATAATGTACCCGAAAAATATCCAACAAGTACCTGCAAAGTCATCAGAAATAGTATCGTAGTTAGTCTGTAGTATGTCAAAATGCTACAAAAAACGAGACGACATATTCGGACACAATAAATCGACGAGTGCCCGATTCGGTCTTCGTTCGTATACTGTGCCTGCCCAAGGTGTTCCAAAACTAGCACGTTTTTTGGTGCAGAGGTCGGACATCCACCGACACGGGCACCAGGCATTTATCAGCTACTTTATTGACACAAAATAAGAATTTATATCTCGGGGTACTTTTTTGAAGTGAAACTGCTTTAGCCGCGTATAGAGCAATATGGTGAATTGAAACATGGAGTAAAATCGAACTTAGTGGTTTTTAAATCTCGGATGGTTTAGGTTTTTTGCTTCTATGACCACGTATGAAGCACTTTAGAATGGTGATTGCATTGCATTAAAGCTTAATGCATTGAATCGACTTTTAGTCATACCCAAAATTGTCTCGTCTAAATGCAATCGATTTTACATCCTAAACCTACCAAACATTCTAAAACAGCAAACTGCCATTTTGTCTTTTTTTTTACCAAAAATTGGCGGTAAAAAGACATGTGTTTCTTCCATTTTCTTTCCCTTTTGTCACAACCAATTCGCCGCAAATCGCAAGTTAAAAAAATAACAAAAAAAAAACAAATTGGCCATTTCAGCCCTTGAAAGAACTTTGACCGAGCCTCTTATGACCAATTGTGTTGTGTGTGTTATTAAATGTTTGCACACAATTGACCGAGAACCGGACCTACATGTTTTATGCCGACTCCGAACGGCTAAAGTTCATGTTCTCAAGAAGCTTTACATGGCATTATTTACCCTCTGAGGTTTGTCATTGTCTGCAGAGAGGTGGTGACCGATCAAAAAAATTTTTTTGAAGTGAAACTTCTTTGGCGGCGAGTGAAATTTCAAGGTCTCTTATTCGTGACGCTAGGCTAACGTTTTCAATTCATATGAAAATTTAAAAAAATTATTGCCGCTGCCAAGAATTGAGCCCCGAACATCGTTGCTTGTGAGTCAGAATATACTCCTTAACGCCACGTAGGCACATGATAAACAGGCAAACAAAATGTAATTAAAACTGAACGCGTAACATACTGAATATAACATAATTAACATTAACATTAACATTACATTATTAACATAACCGTAACATTAATTTTCATCCTACAAGTATGCACGGAAAAAAAATAGTTAAAACCGGAGCAGAACGCGTTTGTGAATAAAGAGCAGTGGTCATCAACTTATGTTTTCACATAGCCCGCTTCAAAAAGTAACAATGTTGAGAAGACATTCGAAAGCAACTAAAACACCAACGGTACGGTCCCTGGGTGCAAATATTGAATCAACAAATTATTATTCCATTTCGTATTGATTGAATTTCCTTTCAGATACTTTCTCTCTCTATTTCACACTAAAATCTCTCTTATTTCTTACTGTTAAAGATGTTTCATTTCTGCCACGTGTACGTTGCTACACGCGTTTTTTTTTTATTGAAAAAATTTTTCGCCACGACTGGGGATCGAACTCAGGCATGCTAAGCATGCTAAGCCCCACACATAAGCTGCATGCCACGGTCACCAATCACAAGTTGCCTTAATAAAATTTGTGGATAAAGGTTTTTACAAGAAATAATAGTTAGTGGTATGATATTATGGATATGATATAGTAAGTTGATGGTATAAAATCTTTCAACTTTTTGCAATTGTATTAAAACAAATTTAATCTTATCTTGCCATTACATGCAATGTTACTTAGCAAGACTATATTTAAGAGTAATCAATTAACCACTTCAAACTCTCTGCTTTTTGGGTCAATGTTTTACTTATGGTATGGCGGCCACACATATATTTTTTATACGTATCATGAGAAATGAAATTTTCATGTAAAAAACCCACTCTCTCATCAATATGAAATTTGGTTGGGAGAGATCTCTTAAGTTGGTGGAATTTAAGTGTTTTTCAAAAGTAAAAATGTCTTCAAAAAATTTAGTTTTATTCATTCATCAGTTGTGAAATTTGTAAAATAAGGTGTTTTGAAATCAAAAGTTTGACTTTCCATGTCTTGGTCGAATTTTAACGGTTATCTAATTATTTCTGAAATATTGTTAAATATCCTTTCAAATGTAATTGTAAAATCGCTGTGAAGCTCTAATTAAAAGTATTTTTAATGAATTTTCTTAATATTGTCGTTAGTTATTTAGCGTGGGAAGCCAATATCTCCGCCATCTTTGAATAAATTTCATTTTGTATTCTTTTTGTTTATATTTAAATTATTTATTTTAAAAAGATACCACCACATTTAATTTTTTTCTCAAAATATGGATTAATAATGATTTTTGTTGAAAAAAACAAAAAAACTCAAATTTGCATTTTTGTTTTTCTTCCAAAGTCTATAGCGCATTTTTGGTAAATTTATTTTGTCTTGAGACTAAATTAATAAACTGTCCGTGCCATAAAAAAATCTAGGCATCTATCCCCTATGATTTTTTGACAAAATTAAATTTTTTTAAAATGTTGTTTTTTTTAAAAACCAATAATAAAATTCAAAAATAATTGCAAGAAATAGCTTTAATTTATCTTCAATCAACTAAAAGTTATAGCCTCGAACTTATTTGAACCATTTCGCATATATTTAGGTATAAATAGGCAAACAAAAAATTAGCCGAATTCCGACCCCAGGCGATACTAGGTTTAATTAATAGCCGTGGGCATAGGCTTAGATTTGCTCAAAGTCGACCACTTGTAAACATTTTTTTTTTAATTTAGCACGATTCAAATCGGAGCAAAAAGGTCCACACATTTTAGCTCCCAAAAGTGCAAGACAACATTTTGTTTTCATTTATTTGATTCTAGTCGTTTATTTAATCCATCTTTTTCGATATAGTTCAATATTTTTTTTTATTATATCTATAAATTCACTTTCAATAAATGTAACGTTAAAGACCAAATAAAACTGGTTATATCTTCAAAACAACGAAAGTTAGAAGAAAAGTTTGTTCGCATTTTATCAATTCATGAGACTTACTTTCATATACACTTACAACATTTGTGGATTTCATGAAATATTTTCGATATATTTGCAGAAATATGCATTCAAATGTAACGTTAAAGATAAGACATTTCATATTTCACACGCACCTACTTAACATTAGCCCAGCAGAGTTACTTTTATCATATCAACACTTTGTTTTCGTTTCGTTTTGTAATAAAATACCAGAACTAGAACTCAATATACCCAGAATAAAAGTCGATCTTACCAAAAACAACTCTAGAATATAATATATAAAATTTCACTTCAATAATTCGAGCATCCAGAACCTATTCCACTTACATGGCTTAAAATTAGAACTAGATTAATGTTGTATGAAAATTCACTGCTCGACATTTGCAATGACATTCATAAATATATGTACCTCATCTAATTGTACTCGTTCATAACCCAATTCACAAAATATTCAGATAATCTCACGCTTATTTGTTGGTTTGAAGTCCCATTTATACTGCTTAAGCCCGCTAATAAAAGTAACAATTTCCATACATTTTGATGCTCATTCATAAATCACGTAGGATTCCGCTAACTTAACACCAACCATATGTTTGGAAAGAGGCACATTGTTCTTAGCTTCTACAAAAAAGTACAAATACAGCAAATACCATTAACAAGACAATTTAAGAGAAAAAAAAAAAAAATAGGTGGGAGTTAAGACGAAAAGGAATCGTCATAAAATTTTTACATCTGACTAGAAATTCATGGAATTATGCAATAAAAATTCACACGCTGCGGTAAAGTGTTTGAGTGGAGGTAGATGATGGGTGATGTAGCCGACAGGTAATCCTTGCGACATGCGAATGTGTTGGATTTTTTTGTATTTTTTGTTTTTGCACTGACAGTTACGAAATGTTGTTGTTCCTTGGTTTTTGCTCTTAAGAGATTTACACTTGCCTTAACAAGCCCCTCCTTCTTCGCGATATTCCACGGATGTTGTTTGTTTTTTAATATTATTGCTGTTGTTGATGTTCCTGTTTGTTGTTGCTTTTGTTGGATAATGTCGTGGCAACCCAACGGTTCCATCAGCACCACAGCGCTAAAGTTGCACTCTCAAGCAGCCTGAATGTTTCATGCAAAACAGGCAAAAAAAAAATATATTTTTGAATTGTTCCAAAGCCCGCGAGAGCCTAGTTAAATATTTAAGAGGTCTCTAAACGAAATAACAACAAACACCATGACACGACATGCCGAAACAAATAAACGAAATGGATAGGGAAAGAAGATTGCAAAAACAACAAAAAAAAACTGGAAAAAATCGCGCAAAAGTTTCACTTGGCATTAGGAATGAGTTCGGAATGGTGCTTTGCGCTTCGTGGGTGGAGTGGTTATGCAAGTCTAAAAAGCATTAAAATTGTGTAAATCGGAGGTTAAAATATGTAACATGGCTCTGCGATCTGCATTTCCGTCTTTGCCAAAAGAAAAGCGATTGTGACAAACGCGTTGCTCCTTGAATTGTCAGGAGAACAACAACTTCGGCATCAAATGTTGCAGTCAGCAAACAACAATAAATTCCGCCGCATGCCACCCACCCTAGCAAAAAGCATGAACAACAACAAAATAAAAACTCAACATGACACAAATAGTTGTTTTTGATTATGGTTTATTTTGGTGTTTTTTTTTCTTGTCATTGTTGTTGGCGTAAAAGTTTACTCCGAGCAAAAGCTGAACTTTGCCATCATGTCTGCTTGTTACTCGAAGTTGCTACATGATGCCCATCAAATTGCAGCAGTTTTGCAGAAGCCTCACTGACTATTGCGTCAAGGGCCCACAAAGTGACGATTCGGATTATGAAGATAATTTTTTATTTACCCTTGTGTGTCGTTGCGCCAACGGAACTGGTGCGCATCTCCCACTTGTTAGGTTATCATTAGTTAAATTGTTCTCGCTGTTGCATTGTGTCTTGTTTTTTTTTTTTTATAAAATTGGTGTTGGTAGAGAAGAGCCTAGAGTTCATTTATGTAGAGCACTTGAACTGTTTTGGAATGAAAAAAAAAACATATTTTTGATTAATCTACACAGTGTTGAAAGGTAATAATAATAATTAAAAAATTACTTGAAAGTGATCAGTTACAACAGTCAATAATCAGTCACACTGCCTTTATCTTCTCTATCCATCATCGTCGTCATAGCGTGTGCACAGAGACACACACATGCCTCCTTGGCTGAGAAAAAAACATTCTACATGTTTGCATATCTTCTAACAACATAAAAAAGTCTATTAATATTTAAGTAGCTACGCGTAAACACCATTTTTATTAACAACGCAATGGCGCATTTCCGTTTCCTTTAACTCAATAGAATCCCGCAGTCGATAAATATCTTATGTGTAGCTCTCATGTGGGCACATTTTTGCAATATTGGCGATGAGGATGATAATGCTTAATGCCCCAACCCTACCCACCACAACAACTGTCACGACATTTCATAGCTGTTCCTTGACATACCACCAAAAACTCAACGAAATGATGAATTGTGTGAATAAAAAATATTCATGCAGATACAACACTTAACCACGCTACTCCAAATGAGTTGACAAATGTTATACTTGTTGTTTCGGCGCCACTCTGCAGCACACTCAAGTGCTGTCATTTGCTTCTTTTTTTACATTTTTTTTTCATTGCTAACTGAAAATTTCTGCTTAGCTCTAATATGTGTTCTTTTGTTTTTTTGCAGTTTCGACCGTGACCAACCATTCACATTCCAAATTGGAGCTGGTCAAGTGATAAAGGGCTGGGACCAGGGTCTACTCGACATGTGTGTCGGTAAGTAAAAAATGGCAGCTTAATTATAGCGCAGACCACTTCAAACAGTTTTGACTATGGTTTACTTTCAGGTGAAAAACGTAAATTGGTCATTCCACCAGAGCTGGGCTATGGCGATCGTGGAGCCGGCAATGTTATTCCAGCCAAGGCAACTTTGCTCTTCGATGTTGAGCTCATCAATATCGGCAACACGCCACCAACCACCAACGTGTTCAAAGAAATCGATGAGAATGGCGACAAAATGTTGAGCCGCGATGAGGTAAACGTTTATGTATGAATCGCACTTTTGATTTTATTAAATTTTTTTTTTTTGTTAATTGGTACTGGGGCTATGGTGACGTTGAAGAACAAACTAAGAAAATTAAGATTATATACAAGGGTTTTAGTTACGTCCTACACCCAATCCAACCGAGCTCTGACTGCCAAAGTCATAATTATTTTCAAACCGCTGTAACATTTTTTAAAAATTGAATTAACCACATCTTTATGTGATTCATAAAGATGCAGTAAATTGGTTTTTTTGTTAAGTCCACTTCAAATAGCACAACTCAAAAATTTTATAAAAATTGTACTTTAATGGGTTTTTCAATAGGCCCCAGTTCTCCTGTTAATGGCAAAATTTAAAAAATTCTCTGTTGAGAGGACATGCTTCACAGAAATCTTAACAAAACCTTGAATTTTTAGCTCATGATTTTCATTCAATTGTTTGTATGTCGTAGAGTAAAGTCAGACACAAAATTTGAAGGCATACAACGCGTCAATAGTATCAGTTATAAATTTTTTCGACCACTGGAAATGGTCATACCAAAAGGTTTTTCAAGCTTAAGCAAAAGTTATGTTAACTTAAGCATAACATGTCCGATCTAAAAAAATTATATGTCGGTGAAGAGGTCTTTACGAATTCGTATTCGACTAGTTAGCCCCGTTAACCTCATTAACTACCCTAATTATATTTTTTTTTTAGAAAATTCAGCTGCTCAAAATTTGAGAACTTTTTGACCAAAAAAAGATTTATTAAGTTTAAATAAAAAGTCTTTTTAAAATATTTGCTATAAAAATTTAAAAAAAAAAAATGTAATTCGTAAAGCCATTTTCAACGACACATCACTTTTTAATTTGGGACATGTTATGCCAAAGCTACAGTGACCCACAAAATTGTTCATAAAAAACTCGATTTCAACTCTTTAACGAATTTATTTGAACTGAGAAGATAATTCTTAGAAATTCTTGCGTTCTCTTATCAACCAACACTTTGAAAATCCAGACCAAATTTTCAATTGCTATTCAATTGTTTTTGCAATGGCTAACGGTACAGCATAATTGTTGTGAACAGTTTTGTGACTCGCGTGATTTTTAGTTGATGTAAAGCGTTCGGTTACAGCATTTGAAAAAAAAAAATCCCTCACGTTAGTTTTCTGCGTCGCGCATATTTAATTGGGTTTGAGTAAAAAAAGGGAATAATATTTACTATACGCCATGCCGAAAGTAATTAACTCAAATCTGATCTGCTGTAATTAAGAAAGAGCTTCGAGAAGGCAAAAGTGTTCGTCAAATTGCGGGAAAGTGCCATGTTTCATTGGGATTTATCACAAAGATAAGAAAAAGTATGGTTCTAGTTCCAAACATTAACAAAGCTGGACGTCCACAAAAATTGTGTCCACAAACAAAACGAGCAGTGAGGAGGCTGATAACATCAGGAGCGGTCGATAATGCTGTAGAGGCCAGAAATGTCATCGCTGAGTTTTTAAACACTCGAGTCTGCTCTGAAACGATCCGAAGATGTCTTAAAGAGAGTGGTATGAAGGCAAAAACTAAAATAAAGAAGCCCCTTCTAACAGCGAAGCACAAGAACGCGCGACTGGCTTTTGCAAAGCGACATGCTGATTGGACTGTGATGCAGTGGAAATTGGTTACTTGGTCAGATGAGTCGAAAATTAATCGCTTAGGTTCAGATGGACGAATATGGTCTTGGTACGACAAAAAAGTTGGCATAACATCTCGCAACATTCAGGAAACCTAGAAGTTTGGTGGAGGCTCTCTAATGATCTGGGGTTGTTTCCAAGGAAACAAATTAGGAGTTCTTCGTAAGATCGAAGGAAAAATGAAAGCCTTAGATTATATTAAGATTCTTGAAGACTCCTACTTATCCAGTCTCGAAATTTTTGGCTCCGAACCAGGGGATACTGTGTTTATGCAGGACAATGATTCGAAACACAAAGCCAAAATTACAATGAACTGGCTACGCGACCATGGTATTAACTGCATGGATTGGCCAGCACAGTCCCCGGATATAAATCCAATCGAAAATTTATGGAATATTTTAAAGAAAAAAATAATTGTTCGAAAATCAACACCGCAAAACCTGGAGCAGCTATGAGTTGCTGTTAATGAAGAGTGGTCTAGCATCAGTTCCGAAATATTGGAAAACTTAATGGCAAGTATGCCTAAGAGGATTCAACTTATCATTAAAGCCAAAGGCGGGCATATTAAATATTAAGAAATTGTTTTTGAATTATGAAAAAAATTTTGTTTGTTTAAGTTACATAATTGTTCACAAAAAAATTTAAAAAAAACTCTATTAAAGTGTAAAAAACGTAATGACTAAATTGAATTAGAGGCTTTAGAATAAGAATAAGTCCTATTTAAGTTTTTTGTAAATATTTTTTCTTAAAATTTCTTTTACAAAAATAAATATGAAACGTTGACTACAAACACGTGTTTTTATGAACAATTTTGTGGGTCACTGTATGTAAAAAGACCATTTCGTCTTATAAACATTTATGTGAAGAATGTGCTCACAACAGTGCATTCTTTAAAGTTTGTCATTCACAAGAAAACTGGGAGGGGGTGGGGGATTTAAACTGCGTTTTCAAATATGTACCTCTGAGACAAAACTCGGGCTAGTTACAAAAAGTGGTCGGTTGGATAAGGGTTAGTAAAAACATCTAGTGAAAAACATCTAGAAATTGTCTATGAATTTCATTGAATTTTATTTCGACTTAGTAAAAACAACGATTTACACATTTTTGAAAGGATTCAGCTATAGATAACTTTAATTAATGGTGGTGGAAAGTGACTTACTCAAAAACATCCATTGATACGACCATATTTTATTATGTTTTAGGTCATCTTCACCCTTTCAATGGCTAGGCTAGAATAATCGTGCAAAATTTTTTTCCAGATATTATTCCCATCATTTAGGTCATAAAAAGGTTAAAAAAATATGCCTCTGATTTTTACATGCGCTGCTTAGCTTTTTCTAATATAATGAAAAAAAAACCATTCAATGGTTGTATTATAATATTTAGGTTCAACTAAAACAACCGGAGACCACTATAAATGCGTTATTTATAATGTTATTATCAAAAAAAAAAAAATATTCTTTGCACACCAATCACAATAACCACTTCTTTTTGCAACATTTTGCATTTTTGAAGCATTTTGCATTTTTGCAGCCTCTGTTGGGAACAAAATCGAAAATCCAACTAAATTAAACGTTATTATCTCTCTAAACTTATGCTTGTCAGGTTGGTATAACTCAATTTCATAGTACCAACCTATTTGATTTTAAAAAAGACAATGGAAAAAAAAATAAAAAATATTTTCTGATGTGTCCAATACAATGGACAAATCCATTGAAACAGTTACCACAAATTTCATTAAGGAAATCTTGATATAATATATAAGTAGAATATATATTCTTCATTTCACGTAAAATGCGACCAGTCGACATTAGAATATTTTTAAATTGGTTATATAAGTTAAATTCGTAAGAAGAAACTTTTCAAAAGAAGAAGGAGCCTGATCGATTTTGTGAAATCCTTTGAAAAACATGAAATCGCTGTTTTTCACTCAATAAAATTCACTCGTTATGCAAATTCATTTCCAACTTCATTTAACTCGTTTTCCGTAACCTAACTGATAACTTCAAATAAATTTTTTAAAATGAAATATTGTGAAAAAAGTATTATACTAATTCAAACCCTGCAAACATTTGGAAGACGATTGGAAGATTAGATCATTTGGCGACGCGCTAGCGATTCGCCTAAGGGTTCTTTGGAAGATTGATCGCTTTTCGATCGCCGAAGCGATGAATACGCGATTCTCAAAAAATTTAAAAATCTTCCTTCGCTCATTCCGGCGATCGTTGGAAGATGGATCGCTTTTCGATCGCCCAAGCGATGAATGCGCGATTGACAAAAAATTTTCAAAATCTTCCTTCGCACATTCCGGCGGTCGTTGGAAGATTGGTCGCTTTTTGATCGCCCAAGGGATGAATGCGCGCTTCAAAAAAATTTTAAAATCTTCCTTCGCTCATTCCGGCGATCGTTGGAAGATTGCTTTTAAAAAAGCTTTTCAAAATCTATCATTGTTGTATGAAGCAGACGCTGAAAAATCGTTTAAATTAATCAAAAAATTTAACTTTAAAAAAATTTCATGAAACTGGGATAAAACAACGTCTGAAGAGCCCGCTAGTTCAAACATGCAACAACTTGTAACATTCAACAACGATGCTCTGCGACAAACAAAAACCCCTTCTGCCATTCGTTGGCGAATCGCTTAAGACTCCTTTCAGCGAATCGTTCGCGACTCTTCCCGGCGAATCGCTTAAGACTCCTCTCAGCGAATCGTTCGCGACTCTTCCTGGCGAATCGCCTAAGACTCTTCTCTGCGATTCGTTGGCGAATCTTCCAGGCGAATCGCTTAAGACTCCTCTTGGCGATTCGCCGGCGAATCGCTTTTATGGCCTCAGCTGCTTACATTCGGCGATTCCCGGAAGACTCTCAGAAGAGCTCGCCGGCGATCGTTTCATCTTCCAAGCGATTCGCTGGAGATTCTCAGACGATTAAAAATGTTTGCAGAGAAAGAGCTTTTCTGTACATGTTTAAGTATCAGATATTAAAAAAATGAAGTTTGGTCACTTTTGGTTTCTGCTGGCGTCACAAGAGGACGTCTTCTAAAGATGGATTTAAGGGATGTCGGAAAAACATCGATGCATCGAAAAATCGATGTTTTGTTTCGATGCATCGAAAAATTTTCACTCGATGTTTGAATAGCCCATGCATCGATGCATCGATGTTTTTTAAATATCGAAAACTGACATCACTAGTACAGCGAACCGCCATTTCTATTTTTCAATTGTCCAAAAAAATAAAGCGAGCATTCACAGGTTTTCTTATTATAACTGTCTCTCTGTAAGTCAAATTGAGAATAGATTTTTAAAATATAGATTTATAAAAAGTTTTTTTTTATTAAATACCCTAAAAATTTAGGGAGAGTTTTGGAAGAGTTAAAAATTTAAATTTTTTTGATTTTTGTGGTTAAACGAAAACGTTTTTGACCTGATTCGATAGTCCATTAGAAACATAAATAGGTCAGGTATAAGTAGTAGTTAATTTGAAATTATGTTCAATTTTGCTTATAACATATTTTGTTGTTTAGTAAAATCTTAAATCTACAAATCGTTGCATCGATGTATGCCCTCCAATGTATCGAAAGATATCGATGTACATTTCGATGCATCGAATCACAGAAAATCATCGATGTATGTTTCCCACTGACATCCCTAATCCTAATCCCTAACTTATCACCTTCAGCATGTTTTTCAAGTTGCATCTGGCAATACTAAATTTCATTGTTACAAACAACCATGATAGAATAATAAGATAGGCTCATACATGACAGAATAATAAGGTAGGCTCATATTTTAACGGCTGCTCAAATGTCTAATTTTACACTTACAAATCTGTGAGTGCTATAAAAGTCAAACAATAAAGCCAGCAAATACAACTAGAAAAACTTAGTTTTGAACAGCTGATTTTGGCATCTAGCTCACTTCCTCACCAATATGCGCCTACCTTGTTATTATATCATGGGCTCATATTAATATGGCTGCTCATATTTCTATTTTTACACAAACAATGCTGTGAGTGATATAAACGTCAAACGAAAAGGCAACAACAACAATTAGATCAACTCGAATTCGAACAGCTGATTTTGACATCCAGCTGACTTCCTCTCCAATATGCGCCTAACTTGTTATTCTATCATGGCTATAACCAATCGCAACTCTTATTTGTTTTTATGCATGGTTCATGTTAAGTCCATTGTACCAAATTTAATTGAAGAAGTAACAAAATAATATAAATTAGCTCAACTCAATACAAAACTCAAGTACATTTAAAAAAATAGTCGTATCTATGGGTTTTTTTAAATTTTTGCACACAATATATTATTTCTCTATTTGTAATTGCATTTTATTTATGTTTTTTTTTTAATTTTTCTACTATTACTTTTTCGCTCTTTACAATAAAACGTACTTGCCAAACTTTAAAGGGATTTAAGCAATTAACACTCTCTTCCTTTGCAGGTCAGCGACTACCTGAAGAAACAAATGACCGCCGTTGAGGGTCAGGATTCAGATGAACTCAAGAACATGCTGAAGGAGAACGATAAGCTTGTCGAAGAGATCTTCCAGCATGAGGATAAGGATAAGAACGGATTCATCTCACACGATGAATTCTCGGGGCCCAAGCATGATGAGCTCTAAGCATGTAGATTAGAAGAAATTCTTTAATAATTCCTCAGAGGACAGGACTGAGAACGCTATTCATTAATCTAAGCCAAACATAGCGCTCACAATAACGAATTGTAAATTATTAAAAATTTATTTATATTGGCATAATTCGACATACAACCACACACATTCGTTTGTATTTCCGGCTCCTTGCCCTACTGACTATGTTCTTCTCATTCCCTTGTGCATTGTGCATTACTGTTCATCGACTGTACATTAAAAAAAAAAACAAAAAAACGACGCATTAGCACGACCGCTCTTTCAACACGTATTCAAAATTAAAAGAACAAAACAAACATAGATATGTACGTCAAGAAAATATTTTATTTTATAAATTTTCATTTTAATTTTTAACATAAGTTTACGTTCAGATACCATTAGCGAAATAAATCAACTTAACTTAGGTCTCTCTTTCTTAGTTAAACATACTACACACATACATGCATACATATAATAAAATTGTACATGTTTTTTTTTATTTGCTGTAGATTTGTAAACACACGTTGTAATTTATGTTTGTAACTATAGCAGAGAGAATGAATTCTGTATAAAGTAAAAAATTTTATATTGAAATAAAAAGTTTAAAATAAAGAACCGAAACACTAATGTTTTCTCATTTCATAAGTGAAACTACACAATAAATTTTCTTTTACATATTAAAATTATATATCGTAACTTTAGGTTTAGCAGATAGGTACTATTTTATTGTTCTTATAACTTTTGGGAAATCTTACTTAATTTGCGATTTTTTTCCTTTTATATATAATCCATTAAGTGTGTTTATAACAATTCAAGTTTATTATTTTTTTTTTTTTTTCTTTGTTGGCTAGTTGCAATGTAACAACTATATAAGATTCAATAAGACTCTTCATTAATGAGCAAATATTAATCTAACAATCGAAGTTTATCGAAAAATAATTTTCATCTTCTTTCATTCTTCAGCGCCACTCAAACGGTATTTTTATCTCCCTAATGTTCATCCACACAAGTTAATACAACATTTAAAACCAGTTTAAACTTTGTATTTACACATTAACAAAAATGGATATAATAATATAGTTGATAATGTTTTCGCAAGACTGGATACCTCAGTAGGATCACAGACTGAATCATTGCACTTTTTCGTATTTAAATACATACATAGTTCGTAGCGTAGGTTAGAATAAAATAACAACACAAAAACAAATTAAAACTAAGATAAACTAAACATTTAATATGTAGAAAATTAATTCTAAAATAATTGCATCCTCTATACCGGTTGACTCATTGTGTAGCGTGGGTATTAAATTATTATCCAAGGCATTCATATAAAGTGGCGGTAGTTTTGTACTGCGTGTACCAGCTTCATAGCAAACCTGAAAGAGAACGCATTTTTAAAACATCTTTAAACATTTGTAAAAAAAATAAGCACAAGATTTTAACTTCTTGTATCATATGAAATAAATACAGTCAGTCAATAAATATTCCTAGAGTTGGAAAATCTGGGATAGATATGATTCTGAAACATCTTGTTTGAGTTCTCATCAGGGTCACTAGCGAATATACAAATTTTTGATTTGAGGAAACTACATCGTAGTTCTGGAAACAAAGAATTTTCTCCTTTGGAACAATCGCATTGATTTGACTATTTTTTAAGATGGCCGTTTTTTCCCACCGTTTCTTTTGTCAAATTAGGTGTAGGATATAAAAATATACTTTCCGCTCCACATTAATGGGTAGAACAACTGAAAATATTTTTTGCAATCCATCCCACATTTCCAACTAGACTTGGATTTGGTAAGTTTTGGATTTGGTACTGAACTAAATGTGTAATCAGTACAATAACATATTAATTGAATGTAAGAAGAATAAAGAAGATAAAACTATATGCGAATAACATTAAATATTTGTGTGACTGCAGAGTTCTCTACGAGTTTTTGGATAATTTGAGTAAAATTCTTTGCGTATTTATTAGAGTGTATCGAAAATCTGACCCCCAATTCCAGTACCAAAATTAAATAGTACATGAAAAGTCCTCTCGATTAGAGTATTTTTTTTTTTTTTATTTGAACCAATTTTGGCGTCCCCCGAGATGCATTTTTGGGCATTTTTTTTTGGTTAACTGTAATAGTTTAAAATTATATGTTACTTTTGCATTAAGCAATCAAAAAAAAAAAAAAACGAAAGTTTAAAAATACTTTCATACAATAAATAATACATATCAAATATAAAATAACAACAAGTAGATTCACTTTGAAAAAAACTATTATATCTCGTCAGAGAATTTGTCAACGGGAATGAAAATTTGCAGTTCTGTGTTTTTATATGAAAGGAATTAATTGATAAGCTTGATTTTCCTTTTTAATCAACCATTAATGGGTCTCCAGTACAAAAGTTGATAAAAAATGCACAAAAATGCAAATTCAGGGGACGCCCAAATTGGTTTAAATAAAAAAAGTACACCAATGGAAAGGATTTTTCAGGTACTATTTAATTTTGGTACTGGAATTGGGGGTCAGATTTTTCCATACAAGTCGATACACTCTAGTATTTATCAACCTGATTTCGATCAACAGTTATTGTCATGAGTTTTAAAATATAAGTTCTCAAGCATCCACTTAATGGGCTTTCGGTTTGTAAAATTATGAGAGATCTTAAAATGTGACAGTAAGTTTTCAAGCAATTTTATTGGATAAACATACTCAAAGTGGTTTTCACGAAATTTAGACTTGATGGATAAAATCTGAGTACACCATCTTGTTATTATCCTTGAATAAATACGATTATCAAAACTCTTGACCTTTTTTTAACGATGATTTTTTTTATACCGTGTAGTAGGTAAAATCTTATAATTCTTTAAGTATTATCTTTCATGTGCACAACATTTCATTCACATTTTTTCAGATGACAA
This sequence comes from Tetanocera ferruginea, assembly GCA_958299015.1. Taxonomy (NCBI): domain Eukaryota; kingdom Metazoa; phylum Arthropoda; class Insecta; order Diptera; family Sciomyzidae; genus Tetanocera; species Tetanocera ferruginea. The sequence goes on along the minus strand of OY282640.1, from coordinate 1,661,342 downwards.
TAGAAGCTGAGAAATCGTCGTCACTGTTTGTTTTGTGTCAAAAAATGAGGTCGAAACTGAGGTAAGCAAAGGCATATAGAAGGAACAAAAATAAAACTTCAGGGCATACTTAATAAAACTAACTTATATAAAAAAAAAGGATTTTTTCAAAAAAAAAATCCAAAACAAGTGTATTTTTAGTCGTTCAAATCATAAAGACCGCTTAAGAAAAATCACTTGTTTTTAAAATTTATGTAATTTAGACGATCATTTCTGTAGTAAGTTCTTATTCACTTATTATTGTAAAAATCTACTTACATTATCCTGATGGAGTGTAACACGCAGTCCAATTTTTAAGTTACCATTAGCAACAAGTAAGTCCAGGAATGGCAGCAATGCCACTGAAGTGCTGCGCGCTATTTGCTCTGATATTCTTGTGATGTCCTGCGCATGTATCCGGGTGTTCCAATCATCACACTTGAATACATATTTAAATGCAAATTTATTTTACAAACATTACAAGTATAGAAATGTATTAAAGTTGTTTAACGAACCTTTATCATGTAGATCTCTGTTAATCTTATTGAATAGTTGGCATTCGAATAGTTGAAGCTGGCATGAACTCGCATGCCAGACACACCTTCCAATGACATCGAGTCAATAGGTGATTTGACGCTAAGTGATTGGAAATTAGCACAACTTTATTTTACGCTGCGAAGTTCACAAACTTACCCTATGCCGAAATCACGATCGTTGTCAACCCACTTGATGCTAACAATTTCTGTTTGCTGCTCATCTGCATCTAGAGGACCGCAAACAATCTCAATATCCTTAGTATTTTTGAGTGCATTGCGTACTTCCTCCATTTTTGACGGCATTATCTGTACCATCAAGCCATCTTCAACAATGCTACATTTTCCAGATAGACCACTGGTACTTTTTAGCGCCTCATTAAGCACAAAGAAACTTGCTCCAGTAACTGAAAAACAAGTTTTTTTTATATACATATATAAGTTACACTTAACTCTATGTCATACAAACCTTTTCGTGGCTGTCCTTGAATGTTGATCGCTTGAGTACTGTACGAGTACATTTCCGAACTGGTGTCCTTGGTATTTTGTATGCACACTAAGTGTCCATCAGCTGCTTTTGAGAAATTGCCACCAAAAGCCAAAATATGATCACTTGACTTGTTAATAGCCTTAATGACGTCATCGAATCGATTACGCGGAATCAGCACACTTGTCTGTCTATCCTCCATGTGAATATACATGCCTTTTATGCTTGGCAGAGTGTAGGAGTAGTTGCGGAAATCCTTCATGAAATAAATATCCAATAAGCTTGAGTGGTTTTGGCATAAGTATCCTCACTTACCGCTAGGAAATTGATGATGGTCTGTGCAATTTCAGCATAAACAGACTCGCGATTACGTATTGAAATGTGTGGACAAGGATAGTAACGATATTGTGCACCCAGGCGTAGCATTAAACGCAATGGAAATACCTTAGCCCAAGGCACCTCGTATCGATGAATGAGTACGCCAATCAAGTAGGGACTTTCCGGCATTATTACATCTTGCAGACACTGAAATGTGGCACGTATATAAAGAAAACCGCCGTACTCACGAGAACCCAGAAAATTTGTTTGTTGTGGCATAGTGAAGCTCAACTCAGCGATTGGATTACATTTTTCCGCCTCTGCGTAGATCTCGTTCAGGTGCACAAAAATATCTTTTGGAATAGGTGGCTCGGTCATTTCAGACTTATTAGCGGATGACTCGTATTCCAACAGAATAATAATCTCGTCATTTCCAACTTGATGCATTCCGCACGTAGTGAAGTTTATTACCGTTTTGTTCATGCAGCATTTCACTAAAATGGAATACATAAAGCCTTAAATAAAAGAATGTTTTAATTTTTTTCTCATACAGTTCACTATTTTAACGTAAACGAAAAAGTTCTTTTGCACTGCGAATTTTAATGTTTCACGCTGCAGTCGTTCTGCCAGCTCAAAATTGTTTAAAACATCTTTGTAGTCGAACTCGCAGCTATTTTCGCCCTTCGTCAGATGAATCGGGGGTAAGCAATGGTCACCCATGGGAATGAAGCAACCATTTTCATCACAACCTGAAGGAGGCAAGCGTTTAGCACGCGCTGGGGCAGCCGATGAAGACTTCGATGCAGGGCTAACTTTCGGTGCTGCAGTTTTAGTGTCTAAAATAGATAAAATATAATCGATTAATGATTTCGATTAAAACACGATAACTACAATTGTGCGTATGAAAAATACCTGCACTTGAACTGGACGGTACTCCATGAGCTGCTGTCACTGCTGCAGCCGCTGCTATTGGTGGAATGGAACCCCGAAACAGTTGTGCTACCAGACCCATCGTACTTGCGTCCACGGCAGATTCTGTACGCGCGGTTGTTGTTTGTTGCGACTTGCTACTGTTACGCTGTTTTTCACTTTGGTGTTGACGTCGAGCATGTTTTGCCTCACTCCATTGGTTTTCCATGCTAGCTAAATCACTGCCAGGTGCAATGCCATCACTGAACATGACACTCTTTCGTTTCCTAGTTTTCTTGTTACTCGAATTCGAAGAGTTCGAAGAGTTACTGCCTTCTTTTTTAAGCACTCCTACTGGTACAATAACGGTTGGTGGATTGCTCACGCTATTGTTTACTTGGCGGTGCGGCGGGATGGTGGAGCAATACTCCATGGGATTATTTGGGTTTGGTGATCGAGTTGGCGTTATTGCAATTTCGTTCATTGCATCAGTTGGAGCTTCCGACCCTCCAATTGCACCTTCATCGTCTGTGGGCACCAAGTTGGTCGAGCTTTCTTCTGACTGTTGACGTTGCATCAAAATGAGAAAACACTGAACACAGACACGTGACTCTGGGTTTGTTAAAAACTCCAGTTTGAATTTCTGTGAGCAGCACACCGAGCAAAGAACCTTGCCACAGGCGCGACAATGATGTCGGCGCTTAATCATTGTGAACTTCACGTGGCATTGCATGCATGATGTGGCCATGTGATCTGGCACCCAGATAGGCGGAAGTTTGCCCAAGTTGGCATGCGGATCATTATACCCAGTAGCTTCAGCAATATCTGAGACAGCACCATCTTCGCCTTCTGGCCCATCTCTGTTTGTTATAACATTCTCATTTGAGCCAATTGCTGGATCGGAATCTTCACGCTGCTGCTGAGCAGAATCCTCTACGGGAATTTCACCAACTATTTCTGACTGCAAGTGCTCTGTAGCAATATCGTTTGGTCCTTGCGAGTCCACCGGTTCTTCAGAACTCTCGAGCTCTGCATCGCTTTGTGTCAAAGTTTGTCCGGGTGGTGTTTGTCCTGCGTTTGCATATAAATTGACTTTCATAGCTGGCAGATCCAACGTAGTTGGACGTTTAGGACGTCGTATTGAGTTTGTGGTTCCTTTTCTTGTAGCACCCGTTGATTGAATTTCGCCCTCCAATGAGGATTCCGAACTGGAATATGACGATGAAATCGAATTAATGGACTGACCAAACTCATTTATATCAACTGCCGGTGTTTGCAAAGGTTTTAGTTCGGAAAACTCTACTGTGGAGGCCTGCGAAAAACTATCGGCATTCATAAGATCAATGCTTGCCACAACTTCATCCATTTCTTCAACATTAGCAATGGACCTATGCTGCGTGTCTGCTTGAAGATCAGTTTTATCAGTTTTCTTTGTTTCTACAGAAACTTTTTGGGGTTCCTCAGTATCATCGATGTCCATTTCTTGTAGCATGCTATCAAGTTCTGTGTCGGAGATTTCGTCCATAGTTGAGCCGAAGGTGACAGGTTGCTGGAATTTTGGCAGCAATGGTTCGTTAGAAGCACGTTTTGCCTCCAAAGCAGGCACAGTCTGAAGCTCTACCTTCATATCATTGTTCGAGTGTTTATCTTGTTTCTGAAATTAAATTGTATGGAAATTTAAAAATATTATTAAATTACAAAAAACAACTTTTGTAAGTTAATGTCTTGTTTGGTCTTTATGGGTTGACAATAATTTGTTACCTTCATTGAATCACAGTCGGGAAATGATAACGACGAAGTTACCAACGAGGATTTGCTATCAGTTATAAGCTCTGTTGGCTGCTGATAGCTTTCGGAGTAGTCTCTCATCTGACTCAATAGCGAAGTTGTAGTTGTCGCCGAAAGTTCATTCAAGATGCCGCCTAAAGCAGACGAAGCAGTCATTTCGCGAGGCAGTTCAGAATGTGAGTTGATTGATATGGATGATAAGCCAACTGCTAGATCATCCAAGCCTGTGGTTTTGTTATTAGTTATTTCAGTAACCAGTTGCTCCTCCTCTTGGGGCTTGACCCCTAATGATATTGTAACATTTTTAACGCTTTGGATAGAATGATTTAGTGACGTTGACTGTTGCTTGGTGCCAGCCTCATCTGCATTTCCAACTTCAGCTTCAACTTCGTCATCAGACAAAGGAGTTGAATGTTCTTCTGTCGTTGATACAAATCCTGGTGAGGGCCCCGACGAAAAGGTCGATGAAGATGATGTAGTTAAAGAGTCAGACGTTGTTGTTGTGAGATCATCTATTTCGTTGTCGGCATAGTTCCTACGTTTCTTTCTGGCATCTTCTCTAAACTGATGTATATCGTTGCTTAACTCATCGTCATCATCATCTTCATCGTCGTCATCGTTATCATTATCATCATCGTCATCTTCATCATCAACGACTTTATTAAAAGTTTGATCGTTGCTTAATCTACTTGATGAGGCATGCGATGCGCCATGTTCCACTTGGTTATCATGCTCCACTGCCTCTTTTTGCTGTACTGTGCTGCCTATAGCCGCTGCGTGGTAGTCTGCTGGTGTCTCTGTGCTCGCAATTAATTTGCATTCGTCATCATACTGTCGCACTGGCGCAGATTCTAGAGTTTGCACGTTTTTGCGGTAATCGTCCAAACTATTAAGTACCTGCGAAACTCCGACAAAAGATTTACTGTAGCTGTTAGATGAGTTCGAATTTGAGTTGGAGGCGGAGGAAGATTGCGCTGGTGTACTTGTAGTTATATGTGCTGTCGAACCACCGTTGCTAATAGCGACCTCCTTGTTAATAGCATTCACGCTAGAGGAACGAGAGCTAGATGCTTTGCTATGCTCATCTGCAGCTTCACGCAGCTCCAAATTGTCTAATACTTGGTCTATATCTACCAGATCCATATTGTTTCCATTTATCTTTAAAAAGAAGCAGAAACAAATGTTAAATCGTTTGTTGAAGCGAAAAATTCTTGCCAAATCTGTCTTTTTTACTATCAGAGTTCTAAGCGTTGACCATTAATTCTAAAATTAATTATTTTTCACTTGATTAATTTTCAAACTTTTATTTAGAGTTCAACGAAATTTTCACAAGTTCGAAAATTTTAAGTGAATAAGCGAAAGAAGGTTCAAAACCGTAATTTCAGTAAAGGAAGTACACAAGTGATGAGCGGACACTAAATTATTCTCATGGGCATTATTTTCTTTATTTTTATTTAGAAGATATATGCATTTCTGTATAAATTACTCAAACTTATCAGTTATGAACACTAGTTTTTTTACACCCTTTATCTGGCTCTAATCTGTAAACTATAATAAAGCTATATTTATTCATTTCTATTCGAACTTATTCGTTTTACAAAAGATAAAAAATTAAAAAACATCTTTTTAATAACAAATATTATTTGCATTTTCCGGCAAAGATACAAGATCGTCCTATACTTTTCCTCCAATTTGGCTGGCATGGAGACGGAACTTAATGAAGAATTATTTGTATGTGGAATTTAAACATCTGAGCGTTGTGTGGCTTCACCACTTTCTAAAAAATTGTTGAATTTTTAAGTTTTGCACACTTGGCTGCATAAAAAATACCAACCAGAAATTATTTTTGCTGTATTTTATATAGGTACATGTTTAATCTAAACATATGAACTCTGCAGCAGCCATATGATGATGATTCATTTCTGCTGTTTTTGTTTGTATTTGTTATTTACACTAATTAAATTGCCAATAAGTTGCAACGAAATGAACTTGTATGGAGAAAATTAAGCAATTCGGATATGTAAATAAGTTATTAAACTGGCATATTTTTTGGCCAGCTTGGATCTAAATTTGCCAGGTCAAGCCTTGACTCCAAGCTCTCTAATTCAAGAAACCAATTAGAATAACAGCAAACAAGAGAACTTACTTCTTGCTACTTGCTCTAACAATCACAGCAACGGAGTACTTGAACAAAATCTTGTGGGAAGAAAAATCTTCGATTGCTCCTATGAACGCCATCAAGAATGCGGTAGCCGTAGTTAAAGTGCAATATGTATATTCTTTCTCTACAGCTTCATTCGCAACTTTATTAACTTTGAAACTCTTTGACTTGCTCACCTTAAAACCTGATTAAATGCTGAAAATTAACTTTTACACTGGATGTTTTTAAGCACAGAACACAATCGTAACAATGATGCACATATGAATATTTAACGCAATAAGATGCAGTTAAAAAATTTCATGGTTCACCAATTTTAAAACCTGCCAATTGTTCACTTTAGCTTATACAATTTTAAGCATAAAAGCAGCCTGGCATTTCCAAAACTTTGCGATACTTCGTATTTTCTAAATGCATTGTTGCCAGCACTGTGGCAAAAATTCACAATTTGACATTTGTGAATGAAGACATGGTACAATAGCCATGGTAGTTGTAAATGTGTTCAAAACATGATAGAATTAAAAAGGTTATACTGACAACTGAATTTTTTCACGAACGGCATACATAATGTGGCTTTCACATCTGGAACTCGTGTGGCAAACAACATGGCGGCTTGTATGTGTTCGAGAAAGCGAGCGTTCAGATTACGGAATTTGTTTGGCACACACAGGGTTACATTTGAGAGGAGTAGAAATTTACTTTTAAAAAAGTATTTATTGCTTCGAAATAAAATTATTTTTGTGTGGGGATAATAGAGCAAAAATGCTCTCCAAGTCTTCCACACCTGCTTACTTTTTTCGAAACAAATTTTTACTGAATCCAAACAAAGTTATCAAGTATACTGTATGAAATTTAAATAGAGTACTACCAAATAGAAAATCATAAATGTTTGTCAACAAGCCAACTAGTGTGCCAAACTGGCGAACTAGCTTCTTAACTATCGATCTTGTGTGGAAATGGCCGCCCTGTGACACACAAAAACGCAGATTTGAAGCCTGCATAAGTTTTCAAGCCCTTAGCCTTATTGTGAAATTCTGCAACAGCTGTTTTTAAACAATTTCAAATTCATTCTATTTTGGAAAACTTATGTTCGCCAAATTAACTTTCACTACTACCGTTCTAATGTTATAATGGCTCAAAAAGAAAAAATTCCAAGTGTCATGAGTAGTGTCCGACCGAAACCAAAATTTTGGCCGAAACCGAAACCGAAACCGAATTTCGGCCATTTTTCTAATATTCGGCCGAAACCGAAACCGAAACCGAAACTGAAAGTTTACATACAAATTTTTTGTTAAACATTTTATTTTTTTTTTAATTTTTGTTAAAAGCTTTCAAAAACAAAACAATTCAAACAGATAATAATAACGTATACATACGATAAATATTCTTTGGATATTAAAGTTCAACTTTAAAATAATAAATAAAGAGATAATTTTTAATACCACTTTAAGGAACTTTTTAGTGTTTAGAGTTATTCGGTTTCGGTTTCGGTTTCGGCCATACTGATGCCGAATAGCCGAAACTGATTATAAGGGCCGAAACTGGCCGAAACCGAAACCGAATATTCGGTCGGACACTAGTCATGAGTAGTGTCCGACCGAAACCAAAATTTTGGCCGAAACCGAAACCGAAACCGAATTTCGGCCATTTTTGTAATATTCGGCCGAAACCGAAACCGAAACCGAAACTGAAAGTCTACATACAAATTTGTTTTTAAAAACATTTTTTTTTTTTTTTTAATTTTATTAAACGCTTTCAAAAACAAAACAATTCAAACAGATAATAATAACGTATACATACGATAAATATTCTTTGAATATTAAAGTTCAACTTTAAAATAATAAATAAAGAGATAATTTTTAATACCACTTTAAGGAACTTTTTAGTGTTTAGAGTTATTCGGTTTCGGTTTCGGCCATATTGATGCCGAATAGCCGAAACTGACTAAAAGGGCCGAAACTGGCCGAAACCGAAACCGAAACCGAATATTCGGTCGGACACTAATCATGAGCCTTTGTCAAAAAACTTTTTGAGCCTGCTTAGACCACCATGCCTGACTAATAGCCTGAACACATTGACGACGACTGCCGTATAATAACACGAGGTGAATTGATGATAGTGCCGCGTTTCCATGCCATCTTCTACGATCTCCCACAATCACCTTTTTTGTAAGAAAGAAAGCTAATGTTAGTGTGAAACAGGCATAAATTTTCTACTTTTATAGCATGTGATATCCCCTGTGATTTCATGAGATACTAAGAGATAGAAAAATTTGAACTTTTTGAACTTTTCCTATAAAAGTGTATCACATGATATAAATTTGACAAATATTTTTGTGGATGTCAAAAATATTTGACAAATATTTCGCACCCCATCTACAAAAGGATACAACTCGAAATTTTTCAACTCTCAAGTCTAAACTCGGGTGGATTGACCGTTTTTAAAAAACTGATTAGCAAATTAAAACAGCTGCAATGCTCAGCAGTTTCAAATTTAAAAAAATATTTCGAAAATTTTGAATAAAAATAAATTTTTTATTTTTGTTGACAAATATGGCTAATACCAAACTTTTATAGCAAAAATTCTATGTAACCATCTCGCTCATTATAGCAAGTGTTTTGTGATATGAGATAGGATAAGATCAAGGTATATTTATAAGGTATAAAAATAAGCATGCAAGTATTGCTGTTGCGAGAAAATTTTGGTTGAAAGTTTAGTACTTTTTTTTGTTTTTTTTTTTAAAGTTTGTTTTTGAAACAAAAGGTACAAATGCGGATGATTGCGTACGTTTACATACTTCGCATAAGACGGTATTAAAATTTCAGAGAGGAGATAAAATAATAATACTTCAAAACCTGAATTGAGCATATTTTCGATTTATACTTGGTCTGTTTCCATACTAGCTTCAAGTTAGGATCGAGGATTAGAGATTAATAACTCGGAGAAATTTTTCAAGTAAAATTGGAGTAATAGAGAGTAGCAAACAGTGACAAGAAACGCATTCGAGTAACTTCAAGTTAATTGAAGTGAATAGGAAAACAGACCTATAACCATGATATAAAAAACAGGTATTATAAAAAGCGACTGCGCTGCCAAGACGGAGGCATGATGTGTCAAATACAAGTAGTGTAATCATAAGAAGAAGTAAACAGGGATTTTTTTTGTCTTTGGTCTTGCACTTTTTGATTACTTTTGTACTAAAAGAAAGGGATTTTTCTGTTGTTTCACTTGCACATTTTAACATTTTATTTAGGTAAACAGCAATATTTTCCAATTAGAGTAAACAAGTAAAATTTGTTTGTCGTTATTTTAAAACAATTCCACTTTTATTTAAGAACTAGTTCTTTTCCGTCAAAAATGACGGGCCCGTTTCCCTTATTCAATTTTAAATTATTCAAATAATAATTTTTAGTTCCAAATTATTATAAAATGCCTCAAAGTAAAAACAGAAACCATAGTAGGTACGACGAAATATGTTTAAAAATTTTCTGTAAAACTGAAACTTTCAAAATGAAAAAAAAAATTTAAAGTTTTTGAAGTTTCAATAAATCACAAAACAGAAAATGCCTAAAAATATGTTCTGAAATTTTTCAAGAAAATCAAGCGTTCCACACTCACATTTTACGGAATTATGTTATAGTAATAATTAGGAGTATTAGGTTAAAATATTTCACAAAAGTTAATAATGATATAATATAATGATACAATTTACGCAAAAATGTAATATATATTGTAAAATATTTCCAACTTCAAGGAAAACACATAAATAGAAATATCCCTGTTTTCATTTATTATTGTACAAGAAGCATCATTGTTTTGGCGTCAAATCGTCATTTTGACATTCTATGCCTCCAATGACAGTTGAGCCTTCGCGATTTATACTACCTGGTCATTATATCATGACCTATAACTTAACTATTTATAAAAAAAAAATCAATTTGAAAAGTGTGAAAGACACACATATTTTGCTACTGCCAATTTTTTGTAAAGAAAAGACAAATGGCAGCTTGCTGTTTTAGAGGTGTTCGACAAGTTTAGCTCTCTTGTTATGACACGATGTAAAATTGATTTCATTTCGCCGTATTGATGTATACGCGGCTAAAACAGTTCGACTTCAAAAAATACGGACCCAAACTTTGATGATTAGTTCGTTAGGTATTTTTCTTCGTTTGGTCTGTTTCATTAGTTTGGACTCAAAGTATTTTACCATGGGTTTTGGTGAGCTATTTTATAACATGAATTCGGTACGTTTCATTAAAGTGTTGCATCAATTTGACTCCGCGTTTATTTCTCCGTATGTTGCATACGTGGCTTAAGATTTTTCACTTTAAAAATAAGTTTTGTTGATATCTACTACTTTTTCAATAGTAAAAATAGCATCCCTTTTTCAATACTAAAAACTTTTTCAATGCTGAAAATATCATCCCTAGATTTCGAGTCGAAATGGCGTTTACAAACTTCACTAAATTAATTAAAAATACCAAAAATTTAAGAGTTGAGCTCTGGACGAAAAATTTTATTTTTTAATTAGGTCCTATAGATATCTTCAGCAAAAGTAATACGCTTACAGATTAATTACAGCAAAGCTAGTTGTCTATAAGTGTTCTGTTCTATTTCACATAATCTCACAGTAGTTTAAGAGAGTTAAATTATAAGAGCATTCCTGCGAAGATTTTGTATCTTACAAGCCATTTCTTACAGACTTCTACAAGACTTCAGCTATCAGAGTCAAACTCTGAAGAGTTTAAGCTTTATAGATTAAGTCTTATAGACATTTGCAAGGCTTATATTGAAGGAGTTCTGATCTGATCTGGTATACTGTAAATCAAGTATATACACTGTATCAAGGGCCTGTAAGTGTCAATAAAGAGTATATTATGTCCTAAAATGACATAGACTTTAGAAGACTTTGTATAAGGACAACGGTCTGACTAGAAGAGTACTACTCTGATTTTAAGAGTATCGGTCTGACAAGAAGAGTATAACTCTGATTATAAGCGCAACGATCTGACTATAAGAGTATAAATCGGATTATAAGTGCAACTGTCTGACTAGGGAATGCTTTTTCAAAATGGTGGTCCTACAAATTTCGCCTTTAACCCATCTCGTAGAGTATACAACTCTTATATGTGACTTACTTAAGTATATTATTTTTGAAGTAAGAGCTGTTCTTTTGTATGGAGCATCGACTCTTAAAACCGGCTTACAGTGCATTTATTGAAAGTATAGTATAATTTGTTAATTAAATAAAACTGTTAATGTTGATTTTTGCGAGAGGGGACAGCTTCTAACCGAGGTGCAATATAAGATTCATACGGTAAAGCTTCCATCGCAATGAAATTTATGCTTTTATGTGATAAAATATTACACCACGCATAAACAATATTATAGATAAAATAATTAGATAGATAAAGTATTGTATGTATACATAATCCTTATAAAAAATATTTGATTGTATTTAAGTTTACGTACTTATGTTTTAATTTTCTTAGAGTATATATCTGCAATAGATCTTTAAGTCTTGTCTAAGACAATGCTACTAAGAGTGTTGATCTAAGGGCGCTCTTAAAATAACAACTCGCACTTATATAGTAAAATGAGCTTAGAAGAGTTTTACAAATTTATTACAGATATCGTTTAGAGATATTAATTAAAAATACCAACATGCGCATCAGGTGTACATACTTTACCATACATAGTTCCGCAACCAGAATCCGTGAAACTTTTTGAAAATGTTTGTATGATAACCCCTATCAAACTTCAATATAACATTTTGCAAAGAAAAACATCTGATATATCGGTAAGCTGCTACGAATTGTTGTTAATTTTTTTATTGTCTTGCAACGAACTGTATTTGAAGTGTTCTTCTGAAAAAAAACGTAATTTTTCTGTTCATTTCACAACAGTTGTTATTTAAATAAACAAACTAAAGCTGGTATGACATTTGCTTTTATCCCATTTTTAAGATCAGGTATAATCAACAAACTGGAAAATATCGAAAATGTTATATCATAAAAAAAACACAAATCATTTTTATATGTTTTTTGTTACTCTTGATTTTTAATCCAAAATATAAATATATCTATAACCAAAAATGTAAACATTGTTCATACACATGCATAAGGTTTATAGCAATTTTTCATTGACAGGAAAAATAAACACTGGATTCGAAATAAGCATATAATATATAAGAACAGTATTGATAACTCACAAAGTAATCACTGCTAACATTTCCCCTAATATTTTCTCTTATTACTTTCTACACAAAATTTGAATGTTCTCATTTGTATTGAACAAAGAATAAACTAAAAAGAGTGGTTAATTAAAGGTCTGAATTTGTGTAAAAGTATGTGTTGTCTTATATTATTAAAAACTTTTATTCCACAGCACGTTCCTATTTTATGTATAGAATTGGTGATTTAAGCCTGAATGGTTTTATCTTATATGTTTTTCTATCAAGAAGAAGACAAATTACCCCATATTTAAAACATAATTAGAAAAACATCAGAATTTTTATTTTATGAAAGAAGGTGAACTTTTTTTCAAAAAATTTGGTTTTTTATAGAGCAAATTTATTCGGGTTTTCTTTCCATATTGTACTAATTAAATATTTGTATATTTGTATATTTTGCGAGCCTTTTGCTTCTTCGACAAAAATTTAACGTCAAAAAGTACTATAAAAATATTAGTGGTCCTCATGAAAGCTCGCAAATGCCTCGAATACCACGTTATCCTCACAAGTTCTTACTGCTTATATCAGCTCTTCTCTTTTTCCATACAAACTGATTATATACCAGTTGATACAAGACGTAAGATTGTTGTCCAACTTATCCTTCCTGTAATCACATATGCTGAACTCATCTACAGTAATTAAGATTCACGCTCACAACATAAATTACAAGTTGCGTACAATCACGCTACGCGTTATGTATATGGGCTGCGTACACATTGACACTTAGCACACTTTAGGACTTCGATACTTGGTTGTGACATTATAAGTTATCTCAATGCCAGGAATTGCATCTTTTTACACAAACTAATTCAAAACAGAACTCCCAGCTATTTATTTGAAAAATTATAATTTTCCCAGTCGTTGAGAAACCAAATGCTTGTCATTCAATGTTTTAATTTCTTAAATTCTACTTGATTATTTTAAAAAAACGCCATCAGATTATGGAACGCATTTCCGAGTCGCATAAAATCTATTGTCAGAATAGCAAATTTCAAACATGCCATTTTGGTACATTATTCTTCACTCAATTCCTTTACTCTCTTTTCTTTTCATAACTTTCTTTTCTACTTTCTATTTTCTTTTATACTTAAGCAAATTTTTTTTTAAAAATTTATAAAATTGTTTGCTAATTTTAATTTGTTAATTTAGTTTAAACTATTTGAATAATATAAATTTAGTGTATTAATTTAAGCAATGTATTAATTTAATTTCACAAAAATCAAGATGTATCTTGTGTTTACACTTTGTACTGTAAAAGAACATAGTTCTTATTGTACTTATGAAATAAAGACCCAATAGACATAAAAAAAATTTTAGAGATTCTCGCAAATTTGCAATGCTTTTTCAATTCATAAACTTCGTATTGTACAGCAACAGCTGATTTACATACTCGCGACATGTAGGGTATGTTCATTAAATGGCTTAACCAAATTTGCGCAAATACTAGTAGGTGAGATTAAGAATTTCATGAGAACCACTATTGCAAATACATTCCAATTTTTGCTATAAATCTTAAACAAATCTCCCAAAAATCTAAAATAATAAAATTTTAGTATTTGTACAGATCATTCATAAGAAACAAAGAAAAACCTTGAAATCGATTACCCGATTACTTCATAATAACAGGAAAAAGTTCATATACAAATAACTTGATTGCTCATAAAACACAAAAAATGGCAAAATGGTTCAAGTTCGGGTCAACTTTATAAATTATTTTTATTTATTGAGTTTGTTAGATTGTATATAATCAGTAGACAGAAACAAATAAATAAATCAAATCGTCAAAGACCCGTTCGAGGATCTAGTAACTTTTTAAAAATTAAATAAGAAATTAACCAAACTGAATAATTTTTTAACCAATATAATATGTAAATGAAAATCATAAATAAATGTTACCATTTAAAAATAGAATAGAAATAGAAAGAAAGGTTTATTAGAAATGTAATTGGGATCATCAAGGCGAAAAGAGATTTATTGTTAATTTTATGCGAATTTTAGCTGGCAGCTTTGAATTCGTTGATATTCGCTCGTTCAATATTCTTACCTACTCTAGCAACTCGCTATATCGGAATTCAGTTCACAATTGTGTATATTAGTGATTTTTTCTCTGGATCTACACACAAAATTCTAGTGATTTCAATTAAAATTAATTAGATGTATTATAGAAAAAATCCAACTTAAATCATAATCCAAGTGAATACTTTGGATTTCAGGCATCCGTCGAATACACTTAGTGTACTTTGCCCTTGTGAGAACCCGTTGTCTCGACACACGTTCGGTGCACAAACACACAGATGCGGAATCCAAGAGCAGCAAAAACAAAAAGTAATTTTTTAACAATAATAATATTGCTAATAAATCAAAGTATCAAATCGTGGTTCTGCCTGCTGGAATACAGAGGAAAAAGAAAGTCCAAATACAGACATTTAGTGAAACATCCGTCCATTGACGTTGGCTGCGCGGTTAGTCGCTGATGTTGTTAGTCGTTGTTGGTTCGTTTATGTACCCATAGTGAAAATGTAAATATAAATAGAAATGTTTACGTACTAAAATCTTTGCAAATTATCGCTGCCTCACAGATATTCGAACTGTTGGTTAGCAAATTTCATTCGCAAGATACTCAACTGAACGAAAGTGTTTAAATTGTTTGCTATGTTTAAATGGAATATAGCAGCTAATTATTTTCCAAAATTGATTTGTGCGATACTTTAATGATCATTCATGCTCATAAATAATTTAATAACTATCAATGAGATGCTCATAACCACACTCACATACACTGACAGTCTTTAATCCACGTTCTACGCAGAAAAATAAAAAGAATAATTTTTTGATATTCTCTGATCCATTTTGATGTTGCAAAGTGTAGACAATTTGCGATTTTGATTTATAAAGGTACTCCTTCAATTTGTAAAAAAAGTTTATCTGCATTAGTTTAAATTCTTTTGAACTTTAAAATAATCTCAACTTTCTTGTTTCAGCCACTGAAATAATGGATATTGTTTCAATTTTATACAACATGAGTGAATCTCTATAATTCAATCAGACAGAAACCATGGACAACTTTAAAAACCACCTGGCGTCAGAGGATCTGGCACGCACAACCTTCGAATATACTTTTCCAACAACTGATGGCGACGATACGGAAAGCAACAAAAGTACGCCGTACTTCACACCGCTGGAATTCTTTCAAAGTTCCTTTGAGTTTCCATCGCCAACTCTGGATAAGACAGCACAAAATAAAACAATACTTAATAGCGACATCGATAGCTCTTCAACATCGCCAGCTACATCCGGTAATGTTGGCTACGAAACACCACGTGCAGTGGATTATCAGAGCATTGATAACAACAAAAAGCCTTCAACACCAAAAACTTTTGCAGCTGTCAATCCGAAGCAAATGCCATCCACGTCACCTGCATTGCATCGTAAACTCAGAAGATTTTCGTTGTACGAAAGGCGTTCATGTTCGCCGCAGCATCTGCTGTTACGAAACAGTTCGTCCTCAATGGAATCCAACAGTATTCCAACAACAGACGTTGTGGACGACAAAGAAAACACCAAACCTAGGATGACGGAACGTAGCCGAGATGAGTCGGTGCAGTTTGTGACACAGAGCGGAAACAATTCACCAATAACACTCGTAGAGGACACCAACTCTCCGAATATAATGACTGTTAATGAAACCCGTCTTACCTACTCGCCAAAGTTGCTGGCCTCAATAAACAATCTGAATTTGGGAGGCTCGCCACTGGGTGTCATAAGCTCAGCGGGATACAAAAATGGAAATTATTTCAAATTTCCTGAAGTAGATCATGTAGTGCAAGAGAGCACAGCACATGCTCAAGGTGAGGAATCTTCCGCTCATAGAGACAATCATTTGCAAAATCGTCAAAATCAAAGCGTTTGCATCTACTTGGCGAATCCATTACCCGCCATACCGTCCACGCACCACAAAGCGCGTTTAAAGTCCAATAATCAAAACGAAGAGAACGCCGATAAATCTGAAAACTCAAAGTTGTCGACAAGAGCAGACAAGAAAAATCGCAAAAATAAAAACAATCTGACGATTAAAATATCTGATACAAACAGTGCTCATTTTGCGCGTAAATCTCCCTCGCCCAAACCCAAAACACCAACAATAAAGTCAACAAAGGAAAAGGCTTTATCACTGGACTCGGCGGCTGGTGCTTCCGAACTGTCTCTTACTGTATACAATAGAGATCAAACGTGCGTAAGTTGCGACGAGATTGACTCACAGGATCTGCAGCTAGCCTCAAATCAACTGAAGCACAGCGGCACAACCGTGAGTCATGAGCTGCTTCGACCAGAAACTGTGACTGGCTGTGATCCACAGTCTAATCGATCAACGTCACTCTCTCAACTCCCTTCGCTCTCCACAGATGCCAGTAATTTTTACTCCAGCTCCTCTACCATCTACAACAAAACCACTAATATAGTGAAAACTTCCAGACGGAAAATACCCACAACAGCTAACAATGAATGGTTACACTATCATCGTAAACAAAACCCCTTCAATAAACGAACGGATATTGCAGTTCTAAAAGGAGTTTGTAGCAAAAAAGTAGCACCTGATTTAGACAGCTGCGATAAAAGTAAACCCGACGATTCCATATGTGGCGAAAAGTTCTTTCCAAAACATATCCAAAGTTCTTCCAACAACTCTCAATCAACATTGGCGCCTTCGCTCAGAGGTTTGCACAAACACAATCCCTTGCTACATGCATCCAACACCAACCTGAAAACATTGCCCGAATTCCTGACTCTTGTGGAGTTTACAAACACAAGTTTAACTCAACAAAAGGACACTGAGTACCCCTTCAAGCAGAAATCATTTGATTTGCCAAGTTCGTCGGCAGCGTCTCAAGCTCATAATCCCCCGAATCTGCGTACCAAAACTATTTCTTCCAACTCAGCCACCAACCTGCTGCAACGCCGCGGCTCAAACCACAGCTTGACACTTAATCTGCATGGATCCTGTAGTAATCTTCTAGGCAGCTGTCGCAGCGGTCTTAGTGTTTCCAACTACAGTCTAGGATCTGCAGCCAATTCTACTACCAATCTTAATTCAAAGTCTAGCTACAACTTGGATCTGAGCGCAACTTCCAACGCACAAACACTTAATATTGTCAATCCCAGCAAAGCCATGCCTCAAGGCGTAAAACAGAGTCTCTTCCGCCGACGCGGCTCGAACAACAGTCTAACGTTGCAACTTAGCGCTAATTCCTGTGGTAACCTCAACTCCTTCTGCAGCCAAAATTCATTGAACATAGAAGGACATCAGCTAATGCCATCTACTGGAGTCACAAGAACCACATCATTTGTAACACCCACAAAAAATACGGCAAGCAGCAGCATTACACAAAAACGTGGGTTGCTTGAACGTCGCGGATCCAATCAAAGCTTGACACTCAACATGGGCTCTTCATTTGGAGGCACCGGAATAATTGATCGTAACAATTATGCAGCTGGTAGTACCGAAGAAATTGATCCATCTAAACGGCAGCATGATTGCAGCCAACGTCCAGCAGCTAAGTTTACAAAAAATTTACTGCCAATTGCATGTTCGCAGTCACACCAGCGCAAGTTTTTCAGCAGCGAAAACCTCACAAAAGCAAACACGCAATTCTCTGATCTTAACCATGCGCACAAACGCAACTCTCAGCAAGTGTGCTTCGGTTCGGTGTCAGACCTTAAGCCAAGCGGAACCACCACTGAAGATTCCACAGCAGCAGAGGTGAATTTCAAAACTAGTTTAAGCAGAGAACAGCTAGATTTTCAAGACAGTACCGTTTGCTCTTGTACAGGCGTGAGAAACATTACGACGCGCCCTCTGTCACCACAAACAACTAGTGAGGAGTTTAAAATATATTTAGCCAACATACAGATGCTACAAAATGCCTCGAATGCACTCAACCAATTCGATCTAATAAAACTCAACTATATTTTTGACAACAGCTACGCTCTGGCAAGCAGCAAGTCAATATCCATATTGAGTACCATAGCAAACAAGGGTTCGGATAGCCCACCCGGTCTATTGACTACCTCCGAGGACTGTGAAGTTGCTGATCGCTACCAGCAAGCAGTACACTCAACGCTTGCGACAATCAAACTCGAGGACGACGAACAAAAACGCATGTTTCGCGAATTGCACAAAGAGTTCTGGGATCTACCATTGAATCATCAAGAGAAGCCGATGGTCTTTGGTTCACAGACAAAGAATCGTTATAAAACGATACTGCCAAATGAAAATTCAAGGGTAATTCTAGAAAACGAGTGGAAGTGCGTTATGAGGGAGTTGAAATCAGTGCCGTCAGCAGAGATGAACCATCCAAAGGCGTTATTGGATGACTGTACAACACAGTATGTGGTGTCCAAGGAAGCGCCCTATATAAACGCGAATTACATCAAGGTAGGTCAATGAGTTTTGAATGAATTGTACAACGTGATTAGCTAGCACCATTAACTTTTACGTCATTATCTTCTTTTGTGTGTGCTTGAAAAGTTCTGTTAATAAATGAGTAACGAGTATTTAACAAGTAACAAGCATCTGCTTTAGAAAAATTTGGAGAAGATGTTTTAAAATGCTTACAAGTGATTGCAGAATAAACTAAAGGGATCCTTTTCATGGTTCAGAAAAAAAAAAAAAAAAACATCCCAAAGCGTTTTGCCACATTCGTCGTTCTTTTTAATAAACACCAAATGAATAAAAGTAAAAATTTTTATTTGATTTTTCATCCAAGCATCTAAAATCTTTTATCTTCCTAACTTTGAACACCATGTATTTTCCGAAAAATTAATTCTTACACTGTTAAGGGCTGAGTTAAAGTTGCAATTAAATATTTGATTGCATCTAAGATTACTAAATTTGCTAATTTAACTGCGTGATTAACTTTCCTCAATGTTGTATTTCTTCCATAGGGTCCGGATTTCAATTCCAAGTGCTACGTTGCCACGCAAGGTCCTTTGCCCAACACCATTTTCGAATTTTGGCTCATGGTTTATCAAAATACGAAGAAACATCTGGAACTTGCACAACTGAGCGGTAATGCACCAGCACCACAGACCGCGCAACAACTGCAACAGTATCATCAAAAAATTGTAATGCTGACCAATTTTATTGAGAATCAGCGACAAAAATGTTCCGTCTACTTTCCAATTGAATTAAATGAACTGTTCATAGCTGCAGATGGACAGGAAACACAGAATGGAGGCAAGGATATTGAAAAATTCTTCCAAGAGTATCTAACGGCGAGCAATGATGAAGATGACATTCGAATAACCCACAATCACAGCAATGACCAAATCACATTTACTCAAATAGATCTACCTGCAGACCTGCACAAGCATCTACCGCGTGACACAAACTACTTCATCATCAAGAATGTTGGAATTGTCAGAAAAAACGGATTTTCCATACGCAAATTTAGCATATTATACTGCATCAACATGCCGACCACCTCCTCTGCAGAGCCGAGCACGCTACAATTGCTATTGCGTAAGTTTTACTGTTACCACTATTGGTATCCCGACTGGCCTGACCACCGTTCGCCCAAAGACATAAACACGCTGCTCGACATATGCCTGCACATATTAAACTTGGGAAAATGCGAACAAGAATTCGAGAGCTTCCGCGATCAAGTTCCCTCTCCGCAGCAATGCACCGATACACAGCAAGTGGATCAGTATCAACAGGATATCTTTAATGATGCTCAACCTTTGCCAGTGATACACTGCTCAGCTGGCATCGGTCGCACTGGCTGCTTGGTAGCAATACTAAATGGTGTGCGTCAGCTACGTCAATCTCTCGCCTTTTCTCTTATTTCAATGGCGTCTGCAGTTTCTAAGCATGAATCCAGTCCAGTTGACTTTCGCCTGCCCACTCAATACATGCAGCAGTTTGAAGAAAACATCGTCATTAGTCCGACTGATACTGACAGCGGCTTTACACGGAACACGCTATTGTACGTGAGCTACATCTTACGCAAGCAGTGCAGTTCCACAAGTGCTGATGAACAAAACAGCAATGATGAGGCAATCAAGCAAACTTCCAATGAAATCGAAAACGTGTCAAGCCGCAAAAGTTTTGGGCAATCGTGGCTGCCAGCACTAAACGAACTGCCCAAAATGCCTGATGTCTATGTTGACGTGCTTGGAATCGTTTGTAATCTCAGACTGCAACGTGGTGGCATGGTGCAAAATTCAGAGCAGTACGAATTAATACACCGCGCCATTTGTCTCTATCTGAAACGCACTTTTGCCTTGAAGCGATTTTGAAGCTTTACAGCAGAGCTGGTAATAGTGCTGGTGGTGGTTTGCCAATAATTTCGTCCTATTCCTCTGGCTCAGTTGGGGAACTGTCGTTCCCTAATGAAAACTCAGTTTGTGTGATAAGGTTTAATTAAGACTAGGAAAAACGGCCAGACATAATATGCTAATTATGCGCTTCTCGGATTATTGTTATGGGCTAAGTTATTGATTGATTGTATCGTCCTGCTTGGTGTAAGAAATATCAATATTTTTACTTTTAAAATCATAGGTTTATTTTTTACCCAATGTATTTATTTTTTGTACGTTATTGTAAGCTTTAAACAGAACAATAGAAAGTAAATAGAAAGAAAAAGAAAAACAAAAATAAGAAACCCTGAACGTGCATCTTTATGCCAATTGCAACAGAGCTCTGCGAAACTTATTCAGTTTTGACCAAATTTGTATATGTTGAATTGCAACTTTTTTGTAACGGAGCAAACAATTACATTTTCTTCTTCTTTTAGAAGTTAATTAATTTTAGTTTTTAAGTCAATGAACTAGTCAAATAAATATATAGTGAAATATAACTGTAAAGAACTATGTTTTGTTGAAGAATTGTGGTGGGGAGGGAACTACATTGAACTCAGTTTCCTCAAAAGCGTTGGACAAAGATAATGAACGTTGCCGGTAACAAATATAATTTTTCGTTGATTTAAATGTATGTTTTTTGGATTTATTAAAAAAATAAAAGAAATATTTTATGGATTTTGTATTATGGGCATGATTTTGATATGATTTTTATTAGTTCCATGAAAATATCAATTAAACTTTTAGCCTCGTTATGTTGTGATTCCGTTTAGATTCTGCTGCAGTGGCGCTTATTAATTATAATACTTTTAAGTTAGTGGATTGCAGAAACCACAAAAACTACTGATGAATCAGAAAAGCGTCCAACGAAACCATGATCTAGTTTGCTAGATTTGTTCTGCAAAGAACTTTGTTATAACAACCTCTTACTTCATGAATTATTTGGCATAAAGCTCAAAACGTTATTTAAAAAATCATGTTTTTAAGAAAATTAAAATTAAAAAAGTGCCAGAAATTTGAACTCATAAAACTTTTTTATTTTATCCATTTATTTTATTATAATATATGGCAAAACTAATGGAAGCTACACGTTTCTAACAATTTACTCTTTGACAAACGACAATTATATAAAGGACACTAAAAATCACATTTTTGGAATTGTGTTTTCTTTACACAATTAAATTTTTTAGATTGTTACATTTTGATTCTTCTTACGGGAATAACACCGTCCGCACAAAAGTATTCAAAATATCAAATAGTTGTATCGACAAGAAATAACAGCTAAAGTCATTTTTCAGGTTTTTACGAGAGCATTTTAAAGATTAAAATCGGGGAACGCTGACTAGCGTATTTTGTTGCGAGGAGTGTAATAAAAGTAATAACCTAACTTTGTTCTAACTCGACTTTGGCGGTTATTCCTTATCGACACAGATATACTTTCTCTATATCAATTGTTAACAAAAATTGATATTTAAACCTACACTGAAAACTGGGCTTGAAAATTTCCCTCAGTCGAAAAACTAAGTCTGAAAAGCGATACTTTTTCTGGGGTATTTTTCATACCTTTTATGCACAATTCCAACCGGGAATGGCAGCACTCCGAAGCACTACTAGCAGTTTTTCATATGAATTTCGAAGTGCTTCCACGCTCATATCCAGGTATACTTTCTTTTTTATATGAAATGGGAAAATTTTTCAGGCATTTCGCACTTCTGGCTGAAAAGGGACTTGCCAAGAGCGCTCTTTTGAGAATTCATGTCAACATTACTTTCTTCATGAGTGATGACAAGAATGAGCACTACAACTGCGATAGTTTATAAATTCTCAAAATTGTATTCAAATTAATGAATACTCTCAAAATTTTCAAATATTTATTCATTGAAAAAAATAAACTAAAATGTCGCTGATTTTTCCAAAACACCAAAATTAAAAAAACATCTTTTTACTCACCTTTCTCTCTAAATGCCGCGGAGTGGTTCCTTGCTTGTCGAGATCTAACAATTCTTGCTACAATTAAACAACTTTCTATTTGTTTATCGAATAACATATATTTAAAAATTTTATTATTGCATTTATGTCTCGTCTAAGAAAGATTATTTTTATGTCTACAGGAATGCCACCTCTATCAAATATATATATTTATATCGAAGTACATTAAAGATTATTCTCTTCTATTTTTAATTTCAATCGGAAATGTTAAGTTAGCAAAAAAAAAAAAAATAAATCGGTTTTGTTTGATTTTCTCTGAAATAGCACACTATTTTCATACATCTTAAATTTGATTTGTAAATAAGATGCTTGATTTTATTGTTTTTGTTAAGATTGGTAAAAACTGAAGGAATACAATTGAATTGAGGGTACATCCCGTACAAAACTTAAAAACTGCAGTTAGCTTCAACAAGAAATTTATGTTTAAAGCGCGTTTCAAATACACTTTTGTTAAAATTGAAGTTACGATCTAGGTGACACGAATGTTATACATACGTTTTATTCACAGTTAATATGTTCACTGAATAAATAATTATATAGAATATATATAGAAAACTTCTTAACAATTTTTCAAAATTGTTAGCTATCGATAGCTGAGTAAGTTATTTACTCAAATTCAACCAATGCATTGTGCATGACACAATCGATATAACTGTTATTATTTTTTTTTCGTTTAGCAAATTTAGGAATAAAAAAATTATTAAATAACATATTAATTACGCCTTGAAAAAGCGCACCACACGCACAATATACTGCCTACATATCGGGCACTCACTTAAAACTTTGCCACAGCTGGTACAAGTGGCCATATGACCGCATTCCAAGATAACACATTCGATTGGTGCATCCATGCAGATCTTGCACAGCTCATCTGTTTGTAATTTGTCAATGGCTTGAAGGAAAGAATAATTATTTTCAATAACAGAGGCTAGAGACAACACCCAACAAGTTTTACTTACTTGGTGTGGATTTCAAATTCTTCCAGAGGCGTACAACGCGATCAAGAAGTTCCTGTTTTTCACAGCATCCCTTATAATCGACACGGTTAAGCATCAGCACTTCTTTCAATTGTTTTACACACAATCTTTCAAGTTCCTCTCTGTGAAAATAGAGCAGATGTTAGGGGAAAAAAAATATTTATCAAAAAAGCGCAGCACTAACAGAGACTCAAAATCTTCTAGATTAATGAAACGCGAGTCAGTCATCTCTGCGCCATATCTTGAAGACGGCGCATACACGTGAATACCTTCGTTGTCGTCATAAAACTGCAGTGGCGACATAGATTCCGTTGCCGGCGGATTCTGGCAATTCGCATCATGTATACCACTCACTGAGGATGCCGCCGTCGTTTCCGAGTCAGAGCAATCAAATGATTTGGTGCGTTTCTCCAAATAAACAAGAAACTCTTCCAGTTCCCGCTTAATATCCGATTCAGTCATTTGCGAGTTTTCCAAGTGACGCCGCATTTTCTCAACATGGTTCTTTATATTTATGCGATGCTTACCACATCGTTTGCATTGAAAATGAGTTCCTGCTACTTCAATTTCTTCTCTAGTTTCATCTACATCCGCGTCTGTCCTCTCGTTGGCCAGCTCATCTTCTTCGCGTAGACAGCGCGCATTAACGAAATTCTGTGGCGCCAACGATCTGTATACCTCAGGACTGGTTGGCGATTCATTTACACTGCGATTTTTGGTTCTGTTAAGGTAGCTTTCAGAACGTCGGCGAGTAACTTTTTTAGGTCGTGTTGGTAAAACCACTGGTCGTTGCAACTGCACGTTTGCATCCTGCTGCATCACAGCCACTGTCAGCGAAGTTCCGCCATTATTGGCCACTTCAGTTTTCTTCTTATCCTTTGCAATGTCACCTGTATCAAGTGCATCCTTTTCAACAAACTGCCATGGTTCACTGGTTTGTCCATTATTGTCGACACCTATTTTGCTTTCGTCCGAAATACCGCCTATTGCACCCAGTTCTTCAAAAGATGATTCGGAAGATTCATCATAACTTTCAATTTTCAAACTGGGCGAAGATTTCTTGGTAGTCGTTGATGTGGTAGAGGTTAATATATTACTACTACCAGACGGTCCAGCCATTGGGTTCTCAAGTGAAGATGTTGATTGCGGTGATTGTAGTCGTTCACAAGTGCGAGCTCGGAATGTGGTGATTAACTCGTCATCAGAACAGTCACAGCCAGAAGCAAAACCATTTATAGTAACATCATAGCCGCTATGAACCTTTGGTCTTTCCGGTGTGGTGCGTAAACAGTGCTGCTCTATTAACGGAATCTCAATTGTTGCAGGTTGTTGTGATGATGATGCAAATGATGATGATGATTTGGACTCCAAACTACTTGTCTGACTGGTAGTTCTGGGAGTGCTAGAGTCCAGGGAATAATCCACATGATTAGATTGCATTGAATTGCTAGCCGATGGAGTCGCCACATTAATTTGCGTTACATCGTCGTCTGCGGGGCGATTCTTGCAACTGGCGTATGTTGGAATTTCTCTTGTGGAAACTCTAGGTTGCTCAGAGATATGAGCACTTTGTTGATTTGTAGAAGAAGAGCGACGATTTTGTTGAGCCTGCGGTTTGTTTTGGGTTGGCTTAGCTTCGAACGAGAAAGCATCAACCTTTTCACTGATGTTGCTAAAGAAATTTTGGCACGATTGTTTTAAACTGTCGAATGAGTGTGCAGTATCGAAACTACGAGCGTCTTGACCAGCACTCTCTGGCTGTGATTGATCCGTCTGTTGTATGTGATTCAATACTAAACCCACAAGTTCATCTTTTTCTGTAAATCAAAATAAACGTGCAAATATTGATTTTGTTATGAAATATTTACATTAACATACCAACACAACCAGCTGTGGAGATGTGTTTTGACTGAAGATAGAATATTAGATCTTTTGGTTTCAACTGCAGCAGATCTACCTTGAGCAATGGTCTTTTAGCAAATATTGAACAACGTTCACAAAGCGGTCCTACAGCGCTGCGCAGGGAAGGTGTATTCAAACAGCTGCTGCAGTAGAATCGTCTAAAGAAGTAATGATAACAAAAATGGACATATTGTTCATAACCTTGATAACTTTATTTGAGTTCAAGGTTCAACGATTATGCCTCATACTTACTTGCAGTCAAAGCAGCAGCGTTTTCTTCGAAATACGGTAAACTGCACATTGCATGCCTCGCAAGGCATTCTTGCTGGAATAACTACAGAGTGTGGAACAATATGCGTAGATATCCAACGTTTGCTTTGCTATTTCAACTAACTACTAGCGTGTTGTGTGTGCGTATTTGTGTTGCACTTATCAAGGGTATCGATTTTATGCTGGAATCTGAATTGCAAATGAATCACGTCCGCTGCCGTCTCTACGTTTCGATCTGTAGTGGGTGCTGCACATGAGCTACAAATCATTTTGGTTGCGTCTCCAGACTCCCCAAAGCATATTTCCTTAAGCACTAGGCAAAAAAAATAACCTTTCTTTTCTATTTACAACAAGAATTTATATTGCTGGATAAATTTTTTTCTGGTTTTAATATCTTTTATCGTTATTTATTCTTTTACGTTTCCGTCACACAACAATAAACGTCAAAAACTTACGATATTATATTACAGCCAGTTGATGCGTTCAGAAAGAAGAGCAATTAAGAAATATAAAAGTGATTAAAGCCTGGTTTTCACTTGGTCAATTTCAATGACAACAATCACTGATGTCAGTAGGTATTTAAATCATATGACGTCAAATGCGTTTTCATTACAACCCAAAATCTGATATAAAATTAAATGTCAAAGACTGACGTGGAATTTATGTGTCAAATGATTGCCATACTGTTTTCACGTTCGTTGTTATTTGAAATGATTTTTGAAATTATAGAATCGCAAAGCAATGAACCAGAAGCGGACAAAGTTATAAAACGTGTAACTTTGTTGCGCACCTTGGAACCACCGGAGGATAAGAAAATCACAACGTTTTATGTGAGACCACAAGGAGATACGCTCCATACCACTGGTGTCTCGTCGACAGAGTGCCTTTGGGTACTCATTCAGCGGCAACAGCGTTTTTGAAAGCAATTCCAGCTGCGAGTTGAAAGCAACTCCACCAATAACGGGTAGAGGTGGCGTTATTATATTTTTATCCTCCGGTGGCTTCAAGGCTGCCTGCGGTTAACTTTTTATTCCTACATTTTCAACAAAAATATCATACGCAACTGAAACAATAAAATTAAAATAAGCTGTTTCAGGCAACAATTGACACAAAATGCCAACATGCTGGCATTTCGATTTTTTTCGTCATACAACGATATACTGATTGGCAATCAAAAATTATCTGTTCTCACTTGTTTGTGATTTTATATGACTATCAGTGGTCATATATGACAACAAACTAAATAACAATACGTTTCCATTAGATTGACAACATTTGTCATTGAAAACTGACCTAGTGAAAACCAGGCTTAAGATGTTATATATTAGAGAATGAATTTCCGTATAATGCTCCTGGAAGCTGACAGACGTAACATAGTGGAGAACACAAGATAGTCGTCTGAAAATAGTCTCTTCTATGACTTTTTTCAATTGAAAAATTTAAAATTAGCTCGTTTCTGTAACTTTTGTCACCGCAGTTCTCACAATATTTTCTCACTTTGACGTCATTCTCACTTGCAGCGGTTCTGCAAAAAAAGTAAGAGACATTGATGAATCGTCAATATTCAAATTCAATAGCCGAAATGTTTCTGTAAACGACTCGATTCGGTTGAAGTTGTCACTTAGTTTTTAGTAATGCCTATATGACACTGGCTATTTATAGTTTTTTTCAGCGCTTAAATTGTTAGTTAAGAGCAGTACGATAAATGCTCACTACAGTTTTCGGTTGATATGACTGCCTACGCTATATGTGCAATCAAGCGAATCAAGCCCTAAAAAATACAAAAATTTTCTACTTTTTCAGCTTCTATCAGCTTAAAATCAAGAAAAAGTCATTGTGAATACCTTGTTACAGCAGAAGGAAGAACAAGATAAATATTTTGTGAAGCAGACATTCTGCATTTTTGCCGTTGTACATTTTAATGCTGTTTTTGCATTTCAATTGGTTGCCTATAAATGTTTTAAATTGAAATAAAAAACAATTGGGCTGCAAAGCTCGTAAATATTATATATTATTATAACATAATTCCGTAAAATGTGAGTGCGGAACGCTTGATTTTTTTGAAAAATTTCAGAGCATATTTTTAGGCATTTTCTGTTTTGTGATTTATTGAAACTTCAAAAACTTTATATTTTTTTTTTTCATTTTGAAAGTTTCAGTTTTACAAAATATTTTTAAACACATTTCGTCGTACCTACTATGGTTTCCATTTTTACTTTGAGGCATTTTATGAGTATTCTGAACTAAAAATTATTATTTGAATAATTTTAAATCGAATAAGTGGAAACGGACCCGTCATTTTTGACGGGAAAGAACTAGTTTTCAAATAATTCGGACAAGTAGTACATTTTTGACACAAAATAAACAGTGTCATAACACTATAAGTGATGACAAATTTTTGTTAGATTGTGCATCTGTGAATTTTACAATCCCAATGAAATTGGAATACATAATTCTACTATAGTGCCCATGCCAGAAAAAGTGTAAAAATTACATATTTTAAGCACTTGATTCGCTTGTTCGTGCATATAGCGTATGCAATCACATAAATGGAAAATTATAGTGAGCACTGCTCTAAAAATACAATTTAAGTGCTGAAAAATACTACAACAAGCAAGTGTCATACAGGCATAAGGTTGCATTACTTTCTAGTTGATCCATCTGAACAAGAGTCGAGAGCAGTTATATTGTTTATTACAACATGCATTTGTGACGTATTTGTGTGACGCTGTGTGTGACATATGTGTCCTGACAGTCGTCGAAATACTAGATATAATCAATGCAAATTTTAAGAAATTTTTATTTGCTTGTCACTCACATACAAAATTATATACTTTAATTGACCAGACAGTTGCAAAAGTGGCAATTGTCTTATCATAACTGTCTAGTGTAAACACTTGACCAGTGCTCGTACTGCAGCATTACTATAACATAATTCCGTAAAATGTAAGTGCGGAACGCTTGATTTTTTTGAAAAATTTCATAGCATATTTTTAGGCATTTTTGTTATTTTATTAATTGAAACTTCAAAAACTTTTATATTATTTTTTTCATTTTAAAATTTTCAGTTTTACAAAAAAATGTTTAAACTTATTTCGTCGTATACGTATAGGTATACCTACTATAGTTTTCGTTTTTACTTTAAGGTATTTTATAAATATTTGAAACTAAAAATTGTTTTCTTATTCAGTTTAAATAAAATCAAGATTTGATGTTTTTCTTTATTTAAACCAGGCCCGGCATTTTTGACGGGAAAGAACTAGTGATATAAGAACCAAGTACTATAAATCGCGAGGGCTCAACTGTCATTGCATAGAATGTAAAAATCATAGATGCCAACCAAAATTCACACTCGAAATCACTAAATCACACAACATATGTAAAAATCACTCGTGTGACACTCACAGCAAAAAAATCACGCAAATAGAAAAAAAATCACGCAAAATCACACAAACAGAACAGAAAATCACGCAAAAACCACACACAGAACAGAAAATCACTCAGAAGCAATTCCAATTTTACAGCATAAAAGAGCATTTAATGCCATTTAATGCCATACAAATAATGAGATATTTTCTGTTATTTTGTAATATTCGCAAAAGCTTATTGTTAAAAATTTATTACTATCTTATTTACTAGATCAAAATTAAGAAGATATGAACATTTTTGGTAATTCAATATAATATATATCAGAGGAAAAAATTTAAATTGCCTGAATTTGTAAGTTAAACTTAATATTAACTTTTTAAAAGTTTAAACTTTATACCTGCGGCAGCAAATTTCAATGGCAGTGTTGGATTTGTTCGTTAATATACGTGTTTTCGCATTTACTTGAACGCACTCTTCAATAATAAAGTGAGTGATTAAAAAAATCACGCATGAGTGAAAAATCACTCGCTTCATTTCAGAAATCACACATTGTCACACAGCCCTCAAAAAATCACGAAAAGTGATTTATCACACGAAACTGGCATCTATGGTCAAAACGACGATTTGACAGCAAAACAATGATGCTTCTTCAACTATATTAAATGAAAAGAGGGGAATTTATTTTTATGTGTTCCCTTGAAGTTGGAAAAATTTTGAAAAATTATTTATTTTGATATTCAAGCCATTATAGCACACACGTTATGGTTCTTGCTTAAATTTTCCACTACTCAATACAAAACTAAAGCGAAATTGTTTTAAAATAACGATAAACAAATTTTACTCGTTTACTCTAGTTCAGTGGTCATCAACAAATGTTTTCCCATAGCCCGCGGGCGTCGTGTATTTTTGAGCTTTTGAACACGAAGTAGCATTCGGCTCGCTGTCAACGTACACTGCGTAAAAGCTTCTTTTTTCGGCTGTGCTTTAAATTTTTAGTCAGTTTGTTTTTAGCGTTCATGCGGTGAGGTTGTCGCTCGGTGGTTTCTTGATGAATAGAAATATATTGCAATGTTTCAGGAAAGATGGTGCTTACAATTTTTATTTGCTGACAAATTTGACTGTGAACCACAATGTATGATATGCTTTTTTGTTGAACTTCTTAAAACATTATATTCATTAACTTTTACCATCTCTTTTGCTCTTTTTATGTTTTAACTTCTATTTAACTTCTATTCTATTATTTAACACGCTTTTTTAATAGAAACAAACAAACACAAAAATAAAAACACAACATTATAATGTTAATCGAACACTTGAGAATATTTGTTTAACGCAATGGTGCGAGAGCTTTTCAAAACTTCTTGTTTCAGTGTAAAGCTCTGCACTCGGAAAGCTCTCTTTGTTGTTGTTTGAACCGTGTGTTGATGACCACTGCTCTAGTTAGAAAATATTGCTGTTTACCTAAATATAAGTGTTTACCTCTTATAAAAGATTCTTAATGTTCAAGCGTAACAACAGAAAACTTCCTTTCTTTTAGTGCAAAAAATAGCCAGCAAGTGGAAGACCAAAGAAAAAAAAATTACTTTTTACTTCTTCTTATGATTACACTACTTGTATTTGACACATCAACAAGAAGACTATCGGTTATTTAACTAAGAAAAAACGGTTTCTCTTAACTGAAATTCCGGTTACCTCTTCATACAAAGTTTCGGTTAAGCTAGGAAGAGCCTCGGGAAAAAAGTAACTGAAACTCGTGTATACGTGTGAACTGGCATCCCTTTCTCACAGGTTGTTTTTTAAATCGATTTCCAATACCATCTGAATGTAGCCTTCTCGCTCTCTCTAGATAAGGATAACCTTAATACAGGTTATAGGTCAGATAGATCTAACCGAAAACTAAGTTATAGATAACCGTTAGATAAAACGTAAATATCGGTTTTATCTAACGTACTTCTTTTAAAATAAGAATGCATACAATTGGTAAATGAAAAAACATTTTTTTAATTTATCATTTAAATTTTTTAACAGTACACTGGTGTTAGTGTTAGAACTACCCAGCAGTATTTGGCACTAGTACAGAACTAGCGATTTCACTAGCCCCTAGGTAGCCAGTACTAGTTCTACTTCAATCTACTTTCTTTGCATTCAACTGGCGAATTTAACGTGAAGATGTCATAGGAGGGAGTCAATTGCTACCTTTTACATTCCCATTCCCTAGCCACTTCACTAGTGCTATAGGGCAAGCTTATTCGCTAGTCAGAAATATAAAAAAAAACAAAAAACCTAGGCATTGAGACATCAATGTTCAGTTAAATTGTTTTTATTTATTACAATTTTGTATTCACGTTGTTCAATGAAATTGAAAAGCCTCATATATCATGTTTTTTCCGAAAAAGTTGCTTTGAATAATATCAGCCATTTTCATGAGAGAAAGCCGAAAAAAACATAAACAATAAACAGTACGAGCTTGAAGTAGATTCAACTGACCCGTCTATGCATTACCTAGGGACAGAAAAGTAGCTAGTACGCAAAGATCTAGTAAAGTAGCTAGTGATAAGTAGGCAATTGGTTACTCTCAATACTGGCGGGTAGTACTGATACTAATGCTGGTATTAGTGCTGGTGCTGTTGTAGCTGAGTGCTGATGCTAGAGCTAGTGCTGGTGTTAGCGCCGATGCTGTTGCAGCTGAGTGCTGGTGCTAGTGCTAGAGTTAGTGCTGGTGTTAGCGCTGGTGATGTCGCAGCTGAGTGCTGGTGCTAAAGCTAGAGCTTGTGCTGGTGTTAGCGCTGGTGCTGTTGCAGCTGAGTTCTGGTGCTAGAGCTAGTGCTGGTGTTGGTATAAGTGCTGCTGCTGTTGCAGCTGAGTGCTGGTGCTAGTGCTAGAGCTAGTTCTGGTGTTATTAGAGCTGGCGCTTTTGCAGCTGAGTGGTGGTGCTAGTGCTGGTCTTAGAGCTGGTGCAGCAGAGTCCTGGTGCTAGTGCTAGAGCTATTGCTGGTACTAGTACTGGTGTTAGTATTGATGCTGTTGCAGCTGAGTGCTGGTGCTAGAGCTAGAGCTAGTGCTGGTGTTAGAGCAAGTGCTGGTGCTAGAGCTAGTGCTGGTGCTGGTACTAGTGCTGGTGTTAGCGCTGGTGCTGTTGCAGCTGAGTGCTGGTGCTAGAGCTAGAGCTATTGCTAGTGCTAGTGCTGGTGTTAGTACTGATGCTGTTGCAGCTGAGTGCTGCCGCTAGAGCTAGTGCTGGTGCTAGAGCTAGAGCTAGTGCTAGTGCTAGTGCTGGTACTAGTGCTGGTGTTAGCGCCAGTGCTGTTGCAGCTGAGTGATGGTGCTAGAGCTAGAGCTAGTGCTGGTGTTAGAGCTGGCGCTTTTTCAGCTGAGTGCTGATGCTGGTGCTGGTATAAGTGCTGGTGTCAGAACTGATGCTGTTGCAGCTGAGTGCTTGATGTTAGCGATGGCACTGTTGCAGCTGAGTGCTGGTGCTAGTGCTAGAGCTAGTGCTGGTGCTTGTATATTTTTACTGTTTATATTTTATAAGTATTTTATGTTTATTTTAATATTAGCTATTTTCATATTATGTTTATTATTATTTATATATTTACTTATTTATTTTTAATTCAAAACATGACAAACGTGAGCCGCACCATGAAAATATAAATTAATAAATACAATTTGAATGTGAAAATTTGACATTCGTTTAAATTATAATACCTTCTCTTTTTTTCGTATGCATTTGCAACAAAGTTGAATTTTTTCCCTTGTTTTACAAATTTTGGCATTGAAATTAATATAAGAATGTGATCGTAAACAAAAAAATGTATGTGAATGTATTGGAGTTTCGGTTATCCATTTCTTGTAGGGTAGTCGCTTTTTACAATACCTACCCAATCAGCCAAACAAGGTTGTAAGCTTGTTTAAAGCTTATTCCAAGCTTGTTTGGCTGATTGGGAAGCTTACAAACGTAAGCCTCAAGCTTGGATAACGCTTTCATTTACTATTGTAGAACGCTTACATGTAATTGTAGGATAAACAAAAGTGAACCCTTGGAATAATATTCCTTACTTCAAGCTTAATCCAAGTGTTGTTTTTATAATTGGATATAAGTATTTTAATAAGCTTTTTCCAAGTGTGCTACATTCAACAAATCAATTAGCACTCGCGAAAAATTTTTACTACGTGGCTCAGTTGGTAAGCCACTTTTTTATTTGATTTATTATGATTGGACATCCAAGGTTCAATTCCCAACCGGAACATTTTTATTTTTATTTTTGTTTTTAAAATTGCATGCCATCAAAAATGTTTGTGTTTGCCATCAGCAGGGATCGAACGCGTGAACCTTCGCATATGAGTCGGACACTCTATCACCGCGCCGTCAGCCTTATGGCTGCTGAGCGAACAAAATGAAAATACAATACATTTATATGTATATATGAGAGCAACACAGCTATGAACAGTTGGAAAACTATTACCGTTGTCAGCGTTTTCCAAGTATGATTACAAAGCACTTACTTAATGCAAACCTTTCCAAGTTTCATTGTACATCACTTGCTTTTCGTGTTTTACGCAATAGTTATACAAAGGAACTTGGAAATTTATTACCTGGGCAAGTGTTTTTCAAGCGTGCTTAGATAAGGGTTGCTTTTTGTATTGCATGTAAGCTTAATCCAAGCACTATTTCTAAATGGCTGATTGGGTGGTTATTATATCATGGTACCCAGTAGACAATGACAGCGCTGCTAGCAGGCCTTCCTGTGGATTTTGTAGTACTGCCGCACTCATATACAATTACACTTTCTTTTTTATATGAAGTGGGAAAATTTCGCTGGCCTTCCGCTCTGATAGCTCAAAAGAGGCCTTATAGAAGCACGTCAACAAAACGTATTGAAAAAAATATTTTTTTTCTTTTAAACCTTTTTCTTTTTTTTATAAATTCTATTACTTTATCTTCTCTCCTATGGTTTTTTATGTCAGATTAGTTTCAATCTATAAACTTTGATACATCAGTAAGAAGGGCCATTATTATGTCATATTTTTAAACTGATATATATTTTGACTTTAAACGGAAAAGTTGCCCTGAAGTATATGAAAAGTTAGTCTTTGAAGGGAAAAAAGTTTGTTGTGCTGCCTTTTGTGCAGAAAAAGAAGGCCTTCAAGAAGGGCTCATAAGAGCAGCGAGGAAAGGATGCGTTTGGTCTTCAAAAGTAGCAGTCAATGCAGGCCTTCGTTTGAAGAGCGCTGGCTTAATTGCCTATTGGGTACTGCAGATAGTTATATTTTTAGCATGTTTTCGGCTGTGACTAACCACATGTGAAAGTGTTATACAAAGCAGACGAAAAGACAAAAGTTAATCATTGTATATTGATAACACAAAATTACTGGCGCCATTTTAAGCAATCTGGTTATACGATCAAATAGAGGCAATGTTGCCTGAAAATATCAAAACGGTCAAAGAAAAACTGAAGGAATGAGAGAAATTTAAATCGCATTGCATTTTTTTTCAAAAACACTTTTTGACTGTTGGTATTCACTTTTTCTTAAAGACTATTACACCGATCAGCTTGAAATTTTGCACACTTCTTTAAAACATTCCTATTTGTGTGTGCTTAAGTGTGCTTGTAGTTTTTTTTTTCTTCAATTACAACTCATTTTATAAGTCATAATATTGCCAATATACATATATGCACAAAAGTACACGTTTAATAAAAAATGCTACAAAAAGTAAAATTTTTAAAAAATCTTCTTATACCACAAGACATACTCATAAACTAACAGGATATAGTTGTATTTTTTGTTTCTTTAAAATCACCCGATATATGGTGAGGTCACTTTTTAACGTGGTCAAATCCACGACGGTCTCATCGGCCCACATTATAATATTTTCCTGTGAAATTTTTATGAAATATTGTTCAAACATACCACTTTTATATGCAATAACCAAAAATTGTATAATTCTTGATGGGTCTTTTAACAAAATTTAAGAAGTTTTTGCCTTCAAGATCCGGATAAACCCTTAAGTTAAATCTTCTTAGTTAAACTGGGAAGTTTGGTTAAAACTAATAACTTCCCAGTTTAGTTCTTTGTTTTTGAAGAAACAATTTCAGTGGTAAATTTTAATCTATCTTCTATATAATTAATAGGCTAAGGTTTTTTTGTGACTTCAACTCCTCCCAGACCAATGGACCGATTCTATTGATTTAGATGTCATTAAATCAGGTTTAGGCTGTATATGTGCAAACCATTTTTAAAAATTGTGATTTCACTTCAGGGGGTTCCCAACCTTTTAAAACAGAAATAAAATTTTTGTACAAAAATCCGTTATTTTATCGATTTGAAATTTAATTTGAGAAGAGCTTATGAATTGATCGAATTTAAATTTTTTTCAAAACTAAAAATTTTTAACCAAAATTATCTTTTATGCATTCCTCAAATGTCAATTGTCCGAAAAATGCAGTTCCAAAATCAAAAATTCCACTTTCCGAGCAAACAAGTCAGTCAAATTTTATTAGTTTTAAAAAAAAATGTTTTTTTGGGTTTTTTGGTGTTTTTTCATCTAAATGTGTCATAAATCGATGTTGTAGGTGTTCTGTAAGTATCTTTTATTAATTTCTGAAATATATCTTAGTATTATTTCTTAATGCGTTTTTTTTAACATTAGTTATTTTTTATAGCTGGAAGAGTTAAGCTGCGATGTTTTCGAATAGTAATAATGTTTTTCTCAGTTGTTATATTAGTATAAGTCCGTCTTCGTATTTTGACAGTTACATTAAAAAATTTTGTGTCAGATCAAACGTTTCAAGTCAAACCATTCAGATAATGATCTTTTATATCATTATTGAGACTCAATATATCGTTATTGAGTATAATAACTTCTTGAATAGAAAATCATATATTAAACGTCTTTAATGTTTCTAACACTTAATTTTTCTTGAATTGCTCGAATTCGGGCAACAGGTTTACTAGTTGTCATAAAAACGCAAATATAATTATATTGCATTGAAAAGAAAAGACATATTCTCTTCTCACGCGTAGAGCATTCAAGATAATAAGTTGAACATTTTGCAAAATATGATGTGAGCACGCTCAAATAAATAATTTTGCATCATTAACTCAAAAATCACGTTTTTTGAGTTATGACGATATTCGAGCCTATGAACGATATGTTGCACAATTTTTCTTTCCAATTATGTTAAGCAATGAGCTGTCGTTTTTGCTATCATTAACTATCACTTACATTAACAGAAAAATTTGCTGTGAAATTTTAATTGAAAAATGCATGTCTAGTGCTTTATTTGTCAGTAGTTCAAATTTATTAATAGAGTTATGGCCCTGCAAAAAATATTGTTTACCATATATTTAAATTTATGGTAAGAAATGAAATTTGACAGATGGTACGAAATAATTTATTTTCAGTGTGACCGCGGGTAGTATCTTCGATGTCTATATAAATTAATTTTATTAATTTACTCAAAATTTCAATTAGAACGACAAAAAGCCTCTATTAACCTTTAGCACTATACGCTCCTGTCATTTCTTATCCATAAGCAACAGAGAGTTTCGCGCCCGTTTGCATAAAAAAGGGTTTATAAGCAGTATTTATGCTGGCAATTGTTTAATGTAAAATATTTTATTCATGCTATAATTTCTTTTAAAACAATTTAAGCTAGTAAACAGTATTAACTAAATAAAAAAAAAAAAAAAAACTGCAATAAAAATTTTGCCTCCTGTGAGGATTGAACTCACGACCCCTGGTTTACAAGACCAGTGCTCTACCACTGAGCTAAAGAGGCTGACAAATCCCATTAAACCAAATCTGCAACATAACCAACAACCAAATTTAATTCTCGTACTTTTAATAACTCATCAATTCGACCATCTGATAAATAATATAATAATAAATGGAGCAATACCTATGCGATCAATGCCATTCAGTATCGAATTCAATAACCTCAGTTTTTTTATTTGTTACAAAATGTTTATTAATTGCAGAACTTAGGCGTTTCCTTCATGTTCTTATTTATAAATATATATTTACAATGGTGGCTCGTGTCTTTCACACATAGCTGATTTATTTATTTTTTTTTCATTTTTGTTTAAAAACGCTCTGTATTTCCTATTTTGAAACGTAATTATTACTAATTGCTTAATTTAATATATAGGCGAAGTTGTAAATGAATCAAATATTTGTCACAGTAGTACATGGATTTAAGTTTAGGGTTTTTTTTTTGTTTTTTATAAAATATTGGAACAAGTTTTGTATAAATCATATATTCTTATGATTTAAACAAGGTTTGTTTTTCTATTTTTTTAAACTCAGTTTTTAGAAGCTACTTACAACTAAGTTTACATATTAATTCCTCATAAGTTTGTAAAGCAATTCTAAATATACATATATCAAAAAGAATTTAATTATGCAGAAGATTAAAGAAAGCTGTTGTTGATGACCCAAAGTAACAAGTATAATACATAAAGTATATTATCACTGAAGAAAAATATCTACGTTTCATAAGTTAAGATCATGAAAGCTGTCGGATTAAAGACAGTTGAGCGATATTCCTTTTGGAATAGTTTCTTCTATAAAGATAGTGAAAATCTTAAGCAAATGTGTCGGTCATACTTGCCGCTGCAAGATCAAAGCAAAAACTTCAGCTCAGTTAAGTCAAGGCATGTAAAAAATATGCTTTCGAAATGGAGAAATTTAAATAAGATGTTTTACGATATAAATAATTAATTTATAACATGGGTCGGTTTTGAAGGGACCTAAACGCGTGCATAAACTAATAACAGTGACTGCTCTCATCGCGAGCAGTAAGTTACATAATTGGGTTTATGCTTAAATGATCACTTGATTGAATGAATTATTGTTTAATACTATAACACTGCGCTCTTTTGCAGCGTCTGTTCCAGTTGTTGATTATGCATTTGTGTGGCATCATTGTTGTTGTCATCATCGGCCATTGCAAGGAGCGCAGCTGCATAGCCTTGATGATGCGTTCTTTCGTGTTCGACAAAGTCGTCGAATAAGCTGGGCCAAGCTTCGGTGTCATCATAATTGACAATATCAAACTGTTCGGCAAAGTTAAGAAACATGTTCCAGGTATCCTTGGGAATACCGCGTATGCTTGGATGCTGTTCCAAGAATAGCACCCAATTATCTAGAGTACAAGGCTTGTGTACTGTAAATACCAGTTTCCACAGACAGATTGCCATCTCTAGCGATAGTATGCGCTGATCGGGCTCAAGACCAAATCTATGAAATAATGAAAAATAATCAGTACATATTTTAAGAAGTTAACCAATATCTAAAAGATGCTAACCTGAATGTAAATCTGTACAACTGCTTAAACATTTCCGCATCTGCTTCAAGCATTTCGATGGTCTGTTCCAGTCTTATACGAATTGTTTCAATTGTGTCCGCGGACATTTTGTGCAGACCTTCAATAAATTCGGTCTTGGTGAAACGGCACATTTGCGAAGCATCCAAACACCATGCCAGCACCAGTATGGCAAATTCGTCTGGTTGATAATTGAGATCACGACATAGACGTTCAATACCCTCCGATAAAATCATATCCTCTTCAGGATCTTTGTACTCTTCGAATAATAAATTTAACGTGTTATCTGAGACTTCATGTTGTTCCTTAACTGCAATAAACAAACATTTTTTGTTTATTTAATATTAATATCTATTTTAATATCATAAGTGCAATTATCATACATACCAGCTGTTATTATATCACTCATGTTATTGGCATTTCCGTTTAGTAAAACGATGGACTTCTTAAAACTACTTCGCTTGGTATCACAAATGTTGGTTTTTTTTAAGGGACTTCTCAAAGAGAGCAATTCGTCAGTTTCTAAAGGAATTACATAAAAATGTTATCAAATGACTCATTATTACATTTATCCTAAATAATCATTGTGCTGAACTTACCACGAGATTGATTTCTGTAAATGTTCCGTTCAACATTACTTCCCCCAATCCGTAACCTTGCATCGATGTCGGTTGTCCGGCAAGCTGGTGTCATGGTTGCGGAATTCAAAGCCGGGGTTCCTATGTGTTCTCTGGTTTGAAAACATTGAAAGCAGTTCCCCATAGTACCAATTCGAAATTCAGCAACTTAAGACTGCTCGAAGGCAGAGACAAGGAAGATCTTGGTACTGCTGGCAAGCGTTGCAATTATAGTTTAATTACAGAGTTTGCACTCTTTGTTCGAATGCATTCCCGCGTGCTCTGCTGAATAGACGATTTTTGATTATGATTTTGGTACAAATAGCTTTTCAATGTTCCTTTTCAGTGATACCGTTGATCTGTTGAATTTCTTTAGAAAACACTCAAGGTTGCTACACTGTACACAGTTGGCTGCAAACTTGGTTATGTATGAAACTACTTTTACCTCTTCACTATATGTTCCATTATCGGAGTACTGTTTATATATCTACGGAAGAAGAAAAAACAATAATATGCATTTTGGAAACATATGGCAGCTAGCAGCCACAGCATTAGAAACTGCGACCTGTTCTTCTTCAACTCACCTTAGACGAGGTTAATCAATAAAACAGCTTGGGTGACTCCTTGTATTCGTGCTGTCTGTTTTCTTTATCGATGCAAAATTGGTGCCTGGTGCTGAATCACAATCAAACATTTTCAGGAAGAGCTGGTATGCCTGCTCCGAGAACTGTTTTTATTTTCCTCCAGTAAATGGAGCCGTGCTCAGTCAGTCTATGTGTGTATATGTTGGAAGATTATTTGTTTTTATTTAAACGAGGATTAATAATGGTTTCTCCATCCAGAATTAAACATGAATTTTAATAATAATAAAATATGTATTTATTCTATTTTTACTTGACGTACCCCCCACAATCGAAAAATGAAATTGACTGCAATAAAATTGAAAGAGTGAGATGAGCATAGTTAATTGTCATAGTGATGCCACTTTCCTTAGCAGCTGTCAGCTGCTTGCGCTAAAAGATTTTCTTTTAAATGGAGTACCACAGTTGCCAGATAAACGTTTGAGTTATTTTTAAATTGTTGTGAGATGTGTGAAATCCCATGAGATTTTTTAATAAAATGTGGAATCTTTTAATTTCGGTGTGATTATTATTTTAAAATGTTCATGGTTGTGGAAGCAAAATACTTATTTTTCAACATATAAAAATTTTCCAAAATTTTACACATGATTCTTAAACGTAAAAGTTTTCATTTTAGTTTTATGAGCAATTTTGGAAAGCATTTGTTTGATTTTTGAGTGAATTTTAAAAACCGCGAGAGTTTTTGTGAGATGTTTATGTAGCTGTAAAATTGTTAATGTGATTTTTAAATCAAAGTGGTATATCTCATACGATTTTTAATAACTGCGGAATATTTTGCACGGTTTTTAATATCTGTGGGATATGCTGAGTGTTTTGCTAATAAAAAAGTTATTTCTAACAATAAAATAACAATAATCTTGGTTAAAATAGCATTAACAACAGCAATTGTTGATTTCTTGTTAGAATTAACAATCAAAATTGTAGATTTTTCGAAATTAAATTTTGATGGTTTTGATGGTCTTGCCATTCATATATGAATGTTAAAATGTTAAAAACTTTTAAACGCCAAGAATTTAATTTCAAAATTAAACGTCAACAATTAAAAGTCAAAATTTGTAAAAAATGTCAAAAATTAAATGTCAAAATTGAATTGTCAAAAAATTTAAATAAAACTTAATTGTCAAAAATAATATATATAATATTTATAAATACAATTAATAATACTGGAGTTTAATAACATTAATTATTATTAATACTATTAAAAAAACTTGTTTATTACAATTAACAAGCTTATAGCTTTGTTGTATTCAGGATTTCTGGGTAAGCTATTTGCTTGGACGCCATCCTTTAAACTGTGCAAGACTTCTTTTTCTACAGTACGATGTCTGTAGAATTCCCAAAAAATTATTTGGATTCAGAAATCATAGTTAAACATCAAAGTATTTAACATGAAATATATGGTGACCGTGGCATGCAGGTTAAGTGTGTGGCTTAGCATGCTCGGAGCCCGGGTTCGATCCCCAGCCGCGGCGAAAAGTTTTTTCAATAAAAATTTTTCTGATCGGTCACCACCTCTCTGCAGACAATGGCAAACCTCAGAGAGTAAATAATGCCATGTAAAGCTTCTTGAGAACATGAGCCGTTCGGAGTCGGCATAAAACATGTAGGTCCAGTTCTCGGTCAATTGTGTGCAAACATTTAATAACACACACAACACAATTGATCATAAGAAGCTCGGCCAAAGTCCTTTCAAGGGCTGAAATGGCCAATTTGTTTTTTTTTTTATATGAAGACACCATAAAATTTTACGCTTAAAGAAATATCATATATGTACCCATTATATTGACCTTCATTTCGTTAATTATTTGTTTCTTTTGCAAGCACCAGCATCAAAAATTTATAACTGAATTATATGCTGCTGAAATGAAGTTTAATTTTTTTCAGCAAACAATTGAATTGTTGAACTCAACAATAAAAAACAACAATAAATTTAACAAGACTGCAATAAAAATTGTCAATATTTGAAAAGAAGAAATTAAAATTAAAAATAAAGTGAACATTTTATCAAGGAAATTGTTAAATTTATTTACAGTTGTAATTGTTTTTTTAACTCGAAAAATTGCTTTCAGTTCTTGACTTATGTAAGAGGTGACATAGTTTAATAGAAAACCATTTCGCTGAACATTTTGGTGAAAACAGACATGAAAACGATTTGTGATTTTTGTGTGAAATAAAATTGAAATAAAAAATTTTCCAGCATCTTAATGCCCCCTTTTACATAAGTCAAGAATTGAAGTCAATTTCTAAGCTTGTAGGCCAATTCGCCGCAAATCGAAAGCGACGAAAGAGGAAAAAGTTGACGGTACACAGACAAGTGTGCTGGCAATTTTTTCGAACTCGAAAAATTGCTTTTAAGTCTTGACTGATGTAAATGGGGACATACCGTCAACTTTATCCTCTTTCGTCGCTTCCGATTTGCGGCGAATTGGCCAACAAGACGGTATTACATCTTATCCACTTTCCACTCGCAGGATACAATTTTTTTATAAACTGACTTCACATTATCGTAACAAAATACCTAATATTTCGCTTCCAGTGGTTAAAGGATTAAGGCTGTGTGCGAATTGATCTAAATTTCGCTTTCCTTTATGACAACGGTATACGGAAATGTTAAATTTAATTAAAATAATAAAAAACAGGAAAATTTAAAATTTCAAATTTGCCAATACTTATAGAACAGATGTTTCACCGTCAAGACTACAAAGTTTATTGGGCCCCAACCTATATAGAAGCCGCACCAGTTCACTGCGTTCATTCTACTGCACTTTACTCAATATCACTCTTTTATTTATGTGCTCCTACTTCAGTCGTTATTGCTCCTACCTGTCTGTACCTGTATTTCTACAATGAGACTATTTAACGATTCGCACTGAGCCTCCATTTCAGTTAATATCTGTGGCTTGTTGGTGAAACAACGTTGCTCGCTTTAAGCAACGGCTTCTTATTTAAGTCTGGCTTTTAGGACGGCAGTGAAAAAAGAGTTTTCAAGCAAAGACAACAAAAATATTTTAGCAAAAACAAAAATATTACAAAATATTTCCGCTTGATATGAAAAACACGCGTATCTGTTAGATAAACAACAAGTTAAATAAATACCAGAAAACATTTCGCGCCTAGTTCGAAGTTGAAGTTTCTGTCGCAAAGTGAAAAAAAAAAACCATTCAGAAGAATAACAAATAACAGCAAGAGTCATCAAGGTTGAGTGAACCTGAGACGACCGACAGAGGATCTACGACGTGCTCAATTGAAATGCGCAAGCGCTGCGCGTTCATTAACTGGGTTTCACTTGGATGGTTTGTCACACTGGGCTGAAGTGTCCACGTCCCGCATTACTAGCCGTAAATCCGAGCAATTGCTTAATTTTAAAAATTTTTTTTATTTCGGTCTTTACGGTTTTTCTTGTTTTGCTTGATGGTAAAAATATTTTTTGTGGCGTTTTCATTTTTTGATGTTCAACTATTTTTGTATACCGGAAATTGTGGAAAGTTAAACAAACAAGTTAAAGTTATAATTTTGCAAATGTGTCTAAAAGCATGGCGTTTAACACTTGACTCAATTTTTTTATGCTGACCTCGACATGAATCTGGAGAAATTTTGAATTTTCTTATGTTATTGAAAGTATTCGCGGAACATTTTTGTTAGCGTTTCATCGAAACTCGTCGTATGGAGAAAATATGAATTTTTGCTCACAATAACTGACTAGCACAAAATCAAGAAGTAAAACAAAAACAAAACAAACAAAAAACACCTGACTAGCTTGTCTGCAATACACGCTGGAAGCGTGTCCATTCTTCAATTTTATCTGTTGGATGAAAAGAGTTTGCTTTTGATATTGTATTGAATATATTTCCTGTGCTCGTACAATAAATGCTGTCAAAGTGTCTGACTGACATTCGAATTTATCAACAATGTCTGCCGATCGATTCCACAAGTGAGTATCTCAGAGTAGACGGAATTCTTTTCATCTGCTACTTTCAGATTCTTATCTCAGACCAACATTTTTAATTGTTGTTTTTTAAAAGAAATACACAGATATGGGAGGCAGCAATTGTAAATGCACGTAGCAACTAGAATCATAATTATATATTTGCTAAGTTTAAGAAGAGCACAAAAAAACTTTTTTACATTTCACAATCATCACCATATATGACTCAATTTAATTTTATATTTTATCTTTGAATATTCCCTTTATGACTCCACCTTTTTTCTTAATTCTATGCCTAATTTTATACAAAATTTTGAAGTTATGTGATATGCGTGATAAATTCCATAAAAAAATTGATTTTAAAATGTTTTTGGAGTTAACTGCATTTTTATTTAACTTTGCCGCTTCTTTTATTTACTTCACCCGAACATTTTGGAATTTTAAAGAAAAATTCAATGTGATTTCTGATTTCTGAAGAGTTCACGGGCAAAAAGTGAAAAATTCATTTTATTAATGCTTAGCGCAAATCGTTTTTCCTAACTTCAAAAAAGTAACCGGAAATCAGAATTTTTGAAATCTAGATCAATTTCAGTCAAAATTGGTGCAAAAGAGGTTTCGGTATCGCTGATTAAGAATCCGAAGTCAGATTCAATAAAATCAAGATGGCGGATCCAATATGGCTAACGACATTATTATAAATCAAA
Organism: Tetanocera ferruginea; assembly: GCA_958299015.1. Lineage (NCBI taxonomy): Eukaryota > Metazoa > Arthropoda > Insecta > Diptera > Sciomyzidae > Tetanocera > Tetanocera ferruginea. The sequence goes on along the minus strand of OY282640.1, from coordinate 1,616,821 downwards.
GTATTGGTTCCAAATTTTTTGTAAGGGGGGGTTTTTCGATTTCTGATATCGATTATTACATCCAATTGGGAAAATTCAAGATGGTAGATTCAATTGGCAATTGTGATATTCAAGATGGCGGATATATGTATTTTGACAGAATCAACAGATCTAATCTAAAGTCGTTATAAGAGCGTTTTTTGGGTCACCGAAAACGAATCTTATATCAGATGTGGACAACTTCTAAGATGGCAGATTTGTTAATAAATAAATTAATAAATAAATTATTAATTTTATTAATATTTTGATTAAATTATATATAGTTATATATATTCAAAACGGTCATATAATTCTGACCCTGTATATCAAAAACTATAGGGGTATTCTCGCTGTCTTGCAAAACCCTTGCAAGGTGTAAGAATTGCAAAAGTTGCAGAATCTTGCAACCCGTGCAACGACACAACAACAAAATGCAAGCGATACAATTTTTGCAATTCGTGCAATCTATGCAACAGTGATACCCATGTTTTGAGTGGACGTGCAACCGTTGCACCGTTGATTTTTTTTCTATGTGCGTGATTATACCCTAAACCTGAAAGGTCAGGGTATATTAACTTTGTGCAAACGTTTGTAACGCATAGAACGAAGCGAGTCCGGTATAGAAAAGTATATATATTCTTGATCAGCGTCACCACCTGAGTCGAGCTATCCATGTCCGTCCGTCCGTCCGTCTGTCCGTCTGTGTGTTGTCCGTATACACAGGATAAGAAGAAGGAGTAGAGATAATTGGATGAAACTTGGTACACATGGTCACATGTACCCAAGGATCTGCACTATTGAATATTTTTGGAATCCGCCCACTAACACGCCTACCTCCCATACAACGCAAAAATTGAAAACTGCATAACTCAGCTCATAATTAACCTACAACAATAAAATTTGGTGTGCATGTATTTTATGTCAACACAAAGATGTCTTCGAAAAATGGACGTCATCCGTTAACGGACACGCCCACCTCCCATACAACCCAAAAATTGAAAACGCAATAAGTAAGCCATGTTTAACTTAAAAACCTTAAATTTGGCACATATGTTTTGTATAACAAAACAAAGATGATTTTGAAAAATGGACATCATCCGCTCACGGACACGCCTACCTCCCATACAACGCGAAAATTGAAAACTGCATAACTCAGCTCATAGTTAACCTACAACAATAAAATTTGATATGTATGTGTTTTATGCCAACACAAAGATGTTTTCGAAAAATGGACGTCATCCGCTCACTGACACGCCCACCTCCCATACAACACAAAAATTGAAAACGCAATAAATAAGCCTGTGTTTAACCTAAAGAGCTAAAATTTGGCACATATGTTTTTTATGACAAGACAAAGATGGTTTTGAAAAATGGACGTCATCCGCCTACGGACACGCCTACCTCCCATATAGCCCAAAAAGTTGAAAACTCAATAAATAAGGTTATGTTTGTCATAGAGAAATTAAATTTAGTATGTATGTATTTTATACCAAAACTAAGGTGTGTTCAAAAATTGGGAGTAGTCCGTCCAAAAACTCGCCCACCTATTGTGCGAAAGCACAATAAAGGCATTAACTGTGAGCTACGGGAATAAAACTTGGTATGTGTACATTTTTCATCAACATTTAAATGCACATAAATTATAGGCTTCATTATCCCACGGAGACGCCCATTTACAATAAAAATTTTTTGTTTTTGAAAAGTGGGTTTAGGGTATTTCATAGTCGGCATAGACCGACTTTAGACTTTCTTTACTTGTTTTTTTGCTGTGAGTGTCACACGAGTGATTTTTACATATATGTTGTGTGATTTAGTGATTTTGAGTGTGAATTTTGGTTGGCATCTATGCTGTTCGCAGTATTTCTTTTAATATTCACAATATTTGTGATTTTGTGCGCTCCCGCAGTGTTGCATATTTCAGTATTGCAAGGTTGCATTTTCACAAATTTTGCATCTTTGCTACACTGCGAGAATACCCCTTATATCTTTAAATGTGTTATCTTAAAAAGTGTTAACTATTTAAGATATGTTAACTATGTCTAAAAAAAAAGAAACCGTAAATCGTTAAAACATGTTCTTTCCATCGATCCTCAAGTGGATCCAGTGGCATCGCTGACTAGTGATTAAACAATAAACTATAAAAAAAATGTGTTTTGTGAGCTACAAAAAGTGGGGATTAACATATATTTTTCTCAAACACATAATTTATAACATATAATTTTCAAAGATAGCGCGACGACATTTCTATTAATTAAATCTGATGGAATGAAACAGCACAAAGCTTTTATCTTAATAACCGTTAATCTCCGAAACCATCCAACCGATTTCAATGAAATTTTGTGAATTTGTGTGTTTGATTTCATTTTGAAAGATAGGATAATTTTAGACCCCATAGGTGGCACTGTAGACATATAAAAATATTGTTTTTTAACGAAATTATTTAATTTTTGTAATATTTGTCATTTAAAAATACATACAACTATAAATTTTTTACGGTTTCAACGGCTTACTTTATGAAAAAAACAATCGTAATTAATTTTTAAGTTGTGTATAAGTAACGTGTGAGTTAAGTTTTATTCTGTTTGTCATTTTCTTATAGAGTCTGATCCAATAAGAGTTTCCTACTTTGTTTTCCAAATAAAATACATAAAAATCAATGTGTTGATGCAGATCTTTATTTAGAATGATAGTTCGGTTCCTACAACTCAATATTTAAAAAGTATTTCCTTTAAATGTTGTCCATGACTAGCTCTTAAAAGGTCCATTCTCTAGGTGCAATTTGCCTAAAGCCTGAGATCGGCGACGACTGTTCACGGTTTTCACTAACACTCTCTCTTACTGCATACTTGAAATTGAATGATGAATGTCAAAATTTGGTGATGGTTTTACGAATAGTGCGCTCAGTTGGACGTTCATAACGACCAAAATTATGTTAGAACTCTATAGCATTCTCTAACTGATGACTGATTTTGGTACTCAGTTTCCACAACTAAGGTATCATAATAGTATCAGATAGAGAAAAAGTGACTTATATTCTAAAGTTAATAACTTGGGCGCTTTATTCGATATTAACATAATATTTTTTTTAATAATTCGCTACATCTTTGAAGATTGAAAAAAATAAATAAAGAAACTTTTTTAATAATTTGTTGAAAGTGAAGTGCTCAAAAATTCGGTGTTCATATGGCGGACAGTATAAATCTCTGGAATCGAAACAGTTAATCTCTGATCTAAAACAAAAAAGATTCTTAAAGAGGGATGCCTTCCGCCTGGCAATCAACCATATTATTTGAAAAATTGGAGAACGAAAAACATTGGGCAATATTTACAAAAAAAAAAAAAACAACCACATTTTTGGACCTTTTACTTTTGCTAATTAACTTTTTTTAATTTTTTTTGTTAAGCATATTTTTGAAATTATTTTTTTTTTAACATTCGTCCAAGACAATGCCATTGAGAATTTTTCGAAAATTATATGGAGGCAACAAACAAGCAATATTTGCGACAGATTCAATTTTTGTTCTGAAAATTTTAATTAATATAACTTTTAAGTTATGAATAAAAGTTAAAAGTTTTCAAGAGCTTAAATGCTGCAACAGAAAAATTTGCGTTTTGAGGGATTTTTTTAAGAGTGATGATGAGTACTAGTGTGAGACTTTAAAACATAGCCGTTGTCAAGAGCGTTTTCACTCGTATCCATAACTTGGACAATAATTTGTGACAAAAATACTTTTTTTGGACTCCTAAAATTTTCTTAACATAACTGCGGCAACATAGAATTTTTTTGCAATACGCCTTAATATATACATATTTTAATACTTAAATTTCATCTTAAAATATTCCATTTCAGAGCCGCTAAGGATGGACTTCTAGATGTACTGAAGGCAGCAACGCGCAAAGAAGCCAATGCCAAGGATGACGATGGCATGACACCTGTTTTGTGGGCTGCGTTCGAAGGACGACTCGATGCTTTGCGATTATTATGTGGCAGAGGGTATTATAGCGAAATTTTAAAAATTATATTATTTTCTTAATATAATATATATAAATTTTTAGAGGTGATCCAGACAAGTGTGATCAATTTGGTAATACTGCGCTCCATCTGGCATCCGCCAAAGGTCATCTCTCCTGCGTTGATTTTCTAATAAAATTCGGTGTCAATATCTATGCTCTGGATATCGACAAGCATAACGCCAAAGATCTGGCAGCTATAAATAATCGTGATGATATTTTAAGGTATTTGGATTCCGCCACAGCTAGTGCTGAAACCAATGATAGGTATATTAAAAGATATTCGCTATTCAAAATCATAAACTTATATCCTGTTATGGTATGCAGAAAAAAGGCGCGCGCATTAAAGGAGTTAGCTGAGAAGAATTGCGAGAAGAGAATGCGTGAATATATGAAGCGACAACAAAAGCTGGAAGGCGAGTTCACTGAAATTAAGCCACTTGCTGCTTCACAAAAGTCTTCCAATATGCTAACGGCAATAAAGCATAAGATATGGTCTAGCCAGGGAAATCTTAACAAATCATCGAAAGAGATCTCGAGTGGTGGTACAGTAAATAGTGCCAAGTTTAGCGATTTAGTTGGATCTGGTAGTGGCAGTAGCGGTGGTTCAGTGGCCAGTCGAGCAGGTACGGTACAGAGAAAAGCGATTGTGTCGAAATTCAAAAGTCAAAGTCGCAATAAAGATCATAGTGGAGAGGATTCTAGTTTCAAGATTGGCGAAATCGAACCGGACGGTAAACGTACAGTTACTTCCCTCGCCGGATTGCAGCGTGATTCCGAGGTTCTATATGTTGGAACATTTAACTCCAATGAAGAGAACGGAAAACGCGGTAAAATATGTGATGTTTTTGAAGTGGATGAAGCCAGCAGCGATATGGAGCGTGAAACTATTAAATCTGGTTATGGAACTTTATCACGTTCATTTTCACAGCCCGATTTTCTTGCCGACCATGATTCAGACAACAAAATTTCTGATGAAGTTATAATGCAGCGTCCAGCAGGACTATTTGACCGACCTATGCTAGGAAGTATTGCATTTAGACGTTCAGTCACGGCAGCGTTAAGTCAACTTCACCCGGAGGCATGTTCGATTGATGGAACTTCGCGCACTTCAAGCACCTCACGCAACAACTCTATAGCACTAACGAAGTCGCGTGGTGGAAAAGCTAGAACTTTTCTTAACATATCTGATAGTGATTCGGATGGAGTAGATGGTTTCAGCGATGACGATCAGGAGGATGCTGGCAATCCTATACAAAGATTCTTGGCTGTCTGGGGACTGGAAGAATACCTAATAGTGTAATTAACTACAAACTTACTAACACAATTTTCCAATCACAAATAATCTGGGCTTTTTTAGGTTTCAGAAGCAACAAATTGATTTGGATACTTTAATGCTATTGACAGAGGCCGATATTAAATCTTTGGGCTTACCTTTGGGACCCTTTCGCAAGCTTACATTCGCAATTCAAGAACGTCGAAATGCTTTGGCCAATCCAGGTGCTATACAGGACAGCCATTTATAGATTTCAGTATTATTTTAAAATTAATATTATTTTATTTTGATATATTCAGTATTTAATGTAATATAATAAGTAATAATAATAATGTTTTATTTCTAAACAGAGGTTCATTAACTTAATCTCATCGAAACTTAAATTAAACTATTTGCTGCATCCAATACAGCTGAGCGTAAATACCATCGAGAGCCATGAGCTCATCATGACAGCCCTGCTCCACAACAATGCCTTTTTTCAGCACACATATCAGGTCCGCATCACGAACTGTTGTCAGACGATGTGCTATGGTAACACAAGTTCTGCCACTACGTGCAGCATCGAGTGCCTCTTGTACAACTTTTTCACTTTCCATATCTAAAGCTGAGGTTGCTTCATCGAGAACCAATATCTTAGGATTTCGTACCAGAGCTCTAGCAATTGCAATTCTCTGCTTTTGTCCACCAGATAGTTGAGCACCTTTGCTGCCTAGCGAGGTATCGTAGCCATTGGGAAGAGACATTATAAAGTCATGAATATTGGACTTCTTGGCAGCTGCAATGATTTCCGCCATTGGAATATCATCACGGAAGTTGTCGCCGTATGCTATGTTGTCAGCAATCGTACGATCGAAGAGTACTGGCTCTTGAGACACCAAACCCATTTTTGATCTCAATGTTGCAAAAGAAAAATCTGTGGTCGGAATGCCGCTTAAGTTCACTTGTCCATTCACCGGGTCATAGTATCTGAGTAGAAGCTGAACACAAGTCGATTTGCCTGAACCAGAGGGACCCACCAGTGCCACTGTAGTTCCACTCTCAATGCTCAAGTTGAAATCCTGTAGGACTGGAATGCCTTTACGGTTGGGATAGTGGAAGTCAACATGCTCATAAACAATGTCACCGTTTGATTTCTATTTTAAAAGTGAATTTAATTCAAGACAATCATAAATATATGACATAGTGTACATACTTCTCCTGTGTTATATGGTTTGTCCACAGGATTGTGCATAGTGGGTACTCGAGCGAATAACTTTATTAATCTTCCGGCGGACAAAATCGCAGCACTGACATTCGGAGCATAAGCCAGAGCCTGTCCTAACATCCACGATCCAAAGATCAAAGCCTCTGATACCCTGAAAATTTAAATATAAAAATGTTAATGTGAAAAAAATCAGGCAGTGTTACTTTTTATTACTTAATAATATCCTCGTAAGGCATTCCATCATTTGCAACTAACATACCACCATAGTAGAGGGAAATACCGTAGGCAATAAACGGAGCTGCCTGGCCCAGGCCAAACACAAACCCTCTGAAACGAAGCTTCTTGCGACAGGCATTGTCGACATTATCAATCTGCGTACAATAGCGCTCTAAAACGTTTCTTTCCTGTCCAAGACTGGTAACAGTGCGTATATTTGCAATGGCTTCTACCGCCACTTGTGAAGCGTTCTCAACAGCTAATTTCTCTGCATATGCACTAGCCTCCATAAATCTGGCTTCCAAGAAGATGGAAAGACATACGAATGGAATTGTCACCAGAGTCACTAAAGTCAGATTCCAAGAATATATAAAAGCCACAACTATACCGACTACGAGAGTAGATAGCGCCTGCACGATGATGCCTATGCGAGCTCCAGTAGCCTGAAAAGTGTACAGATTAATTTTTGTAAAAATAATACTTTGAAAGACTCACCCCTTGAACATTGGAACAATCACCAGCAAGACGTGCACACAGAGCACCTACAGAATTGTTCTCATTATCGAAGTAAGCCACTTCTTGATTAATAATAGTCTTGAATGCCATTTGTCGCAAACGCGATGTCATCTTCACTCCCGCAAAATTGAACATGTAAGTCTGTATTAATGTGCCCAATCCTGCTGTTACACCAATTACAATAAACATGTACGAAAGAAAGTTGGCCTCAGACTGCACATAGTCGTTGTTCCCATCTTGCATTATCTATAGTTAATGATCGTAAACAACTTATTAAGAAGTGCCGAATTTAAAATGTGAAGTAAGACTTACTCCGAAGAAATCACCAAAGAGAACAGCCCAAAAAGGAAACGTTCCACCATGCAACACAGCAGCTATACAGCCAACTAAAATATATTTCCATTCGGGCGCATTAAGCTTCATTAACTCCAGAAAACTGACTTTGTATTTCTCCTTGATTTTCTTTTTGGATTTTTCTAAGGAATTAAAAGTAAAATATTGGTATAAGTAGGTTGAAGCAAATTTTAGTTGAAACTATTTTACTTGTTTCTGTGGAGTTAGCAGTTTTCTCAGTGTCCTTGTTATCATCTTCTTCACTTTCAGTGTCCAAATCATTCTGAGTGGATGTTATTTTCTTTGCTGCTAGCAAATTTGATGAACTGGCATTATTAACGTCATACTCAGTCTCCTCCTTACGCTTAGTTATATTCACCAATTGACAGTATAGACCATTCATGGCCATGAGCTCCTCATGAGTACCCTCTTCCACAACCACACCATCCTTGACAAAGACAATCTTGTCCGCATTTGTGACTGTGGAAAGACGATGTGATACCACCAGTGTGGTACGACCTTTACTAGCCACCTCCAGAGCATCCTGCACACGTCGCTCAGATGTTGGATCCAAGGCAGATGTTGCCTCGTCCAACAGCAGTATCTTGGGATTGCGTACTAAAGCACGTGCTATGGCTATGCGCTGTTTTTGACCTCCCGACATTTGAGCGCCACGTTCACCAACCAACGTGTTATATCCCATGGGAAGTTTGCTAATGAAATCATGGCAGTTAGCCATGCGAGCCGCTGTTTCAATGTCCTCTTGGGTAGCCGATGGCTTTCCATAGCGTATATTTTCACCAATAGAGGTAGCAAACAACACGGGTTCCTGCCCAACAACACCGATCTGAGCACGCAACCAGCCCACATTCAGTTCACGTAAGTCATTTCCATCAAGTTTAACCTCGCCATTGAGTGGATCGTAAAAACGCTGCATTAATTGCATGCATGTAGATTTTCCGCAACCAGAAGCTCCCACAAAAGCCACTGTTTGTCCTGCCTTGATACTTAAAGTGAGCCCATTAAGAATTTGGACATCCGATCTGGCAGGATATCGAAAGTACAAGTTCTTGAACTCAATATTTCCAGTTACTCCCTTGGGCTTTAGGCCCTTCTCGTCCATGGGATCAATGGCAGACTGCCGATCAATTATGGAGAATACATTCTGCGCTGCTGCTTTCGCCGTCGCAAAAGCCTCCACATGTGGCGAGGAGAAACCGAGATTTTGTGCACCCATGATAATGCCAAACAAAATAACGACCAAAACGGCTGGCGTGTACTGACGGACTTCCTCCTCGCGATCAGCAAGTATCAACTTGACACCGTACCAGATGGCAACCGCATAGCATACATAAATAATGAACCACATGATGCCTGCACCAATTCCCGAATAAAGTCCTTTTTTTCTTCCAGTTTTCTCTGCGGGTATTAGCAGCTTAGCAAAGCGTTCCGTTTCCTTGCACTCACCACTAAATGCAAATACTGTGCGTATGCCACTAAACACCTCCTCGGCTACAACTCCAGCTCCGCCATAAGCCTTAAGTTCCTTCTCCGTTAGAGAACTTTGAATTTTCGCCACCAGAGCAGTTGAAATAATTATAAATGGGCAACATGTGAGAACAACTAAGGTGAGTTCCCAGCCGTAGACGAATGAGGCAATAACACCGACCAAAAATGTCATTATCAGGAATGTGAATATTGCCAACTTCTCACCTATGCCTTCCTTCATTTTGTCCAGTTCTCTGCAAAACAATTGTACCAAAATTCTCAGGCCAAAAATACAAGCCAAAATTGTCTACACTTACTCTGTCATAGTGCTAGCGAAATTATTTCCAGATGTTGTATCATACCATGTCATATCCTGTCGCAAAATTGAATTCAGAAATAGTTTGCGTATCCTGGCAATCTATTGATGCAATCATAATTAACTGTTTCAAGACTCACTCAAGTTTATCAAACCTGTTTCAAAGCAACGCGATTAAGTATGTCAAGCGCCAGTGCAATAAATATCAATTCCAAAATCGCACCCAATATGCAGCCGATACTGAAAGCAAGAGCATCATCCCTTATGGCCTGTATATTTTCCTCTTTTGTGGCATTAGTTCTTGATATAAAATTAAGCATTAATTATTTGTTTGTAATAAAAACGAAACACTTCTTCTCAACGCTTACAACTTCTGTCCACCACCAAACACTGGCAAAATAAAAGTCGGCGTAGAGGTACCCACACCTACTGAACGATCAATTAATAGCGACGTAAATTCTCCATAGATAATAACGTTAAATGGCACGCCAAGTGAGCCCAATGTTGCCAAAATAACTCCTACAACAACGAACACTCGTTCCCATACAGTCGAGTATCGAAACTGCATACAATAAGGAATAGATAATACAGTTAGAACAGATAACATAATATTACTAAAAACTTACCAATTGAAAGTAGGTGAATCTTGTCTTCGTTGATTTTGATTTTTCGGACTTGTCGCTGCAACGAAAAAGAAAACCAATACCTCAATTAACCATCAAGAAGCACTTATTTATAACGGCTTACATTTTGTCTTTACTTTGGAAATCGCTCAGTTCAGGTAATGCGTTGCCAGATACCTTTCTACGACTAATCCAGGAACTTTTATGTTCGTATCTCTCCGCTCTTTGGGAAGTGTTATAACTTCCCTTGGCCATTGTAGTAATTTAACTAAAGTCACGTTGGTGTCTTCCGAACACTTCGTTTCAAGTAATAAACTATTTACAATTTTATAATTTGTTCCCGATAAGATTGTTGTCCTCATAAAGCCAAGTTATTGCAGCTGTTAAATTATTGGAAAAAAAACACAAGCAATTAATTTACAGAAATCGGCAAAAGATGAATAAATTTATATGCGGTAAAAAGTGCAATTAAAACTAAATCTTACAAATATTAAATTAAACTTGTTAAGTTTAGGTTAATAAAAAAGTTATTTTCACATGTGTGTGAACTTTATGGTTTTTTTTTCTGATATAATCAAACACTATGTTTCAGTACGTTGTTTATGATGGAAACACACCTTCTTCATTAAGAATTTGAGCCCAAAAAAATAATGCGCGTTTGTTTGAGTTGAACTTGCATGAATGAAAAATAATAGGTTCGTTCCAGCACACAAAAGTTTTTGCATTTTTTATTTTCTACCCCATTTTATACTCGAAAAATATAACAAAAATATTCGGTTTTTTGTCAAGAAATTTAGTCAAAAATAAAATAAAAAAAAATAAAATATTTAACAAAATGCAACAATGAATGATTCAAGAATCTTGATTACTTGATTGACTTTGCAAGTTGAAATAATAAAAATACCGTTTTTACGCACATTTTTTTACCGTTATCTTACTATCATAGAAAGCGTTTACTCGGTAATGCATAAATTCAATTCAAAACTTTTGTCAATTTTTTAATGTTTCTTAAAAGAAAGCTCAAATGCAACTGATTAAAACATTAAAGACTGAGAAGACTTGTACCCCGTTGATTATAAAAATAGAGCACAACTGATTGATTGAATTAAACGTGTTCTTATAAAAAATGAACCGATTTTAAATTGTTCCAAATTGCAAAACACAAATTACTGGTTATAAAATAGTGAACGGGTTGCTTTGAGTGATATTTCAAATAACGAATTTGAAAAAACCTATACAAGTCAAATGTAATATTTTCAATTTAATTGAAATTTACTTAATGAAATGATAACTGCTACAATAATGATTCTATATCAGTTTTTTATTTTTGTTTTTGCTCTCTTTGTGAGAGATTTTTCGGCTTATTCCCTTCCCACTTCAAATTATTTTTACTTAAAAAAACGGAGCTGACCTGTTGTTCTTCGTGGAAATCGCTTATTTCCAGTAAAGATTAAAGCAGACAAGTAAAGAAAGTCTAAAGTCGGTCTAGTCCGACTATGAAATATCCTAAATCTATTGTTTAAATATATAATAAAAGTATTGAAAGTGGCCGCATAACGTGATCTATTTTTAACACACATCTTTGTTTTCGTATAAAATAACCCATGTACGTTAAATATTAGTTTATTCATAGAGTTTGACATATTTGAGTTGCATGAAAGATAATGTCCGTGGGTGGATTCCAAAAATATTGATTAGAGCAGATCCTTGGATTCATGTGACGAACGGACGGACGGACATGATTAAATCGCCACACAATCTTTGTAGAAAAACAAACTTTAGTATAATTACTATTACTGAATTAGCTAAGGCTAACCAACGGAACTTAATATTTATTTCCTCAATTGGATAATTTTAAATATCATTATTATCTTTATCATAAGTAAATTAAAAACATTGTAAAATTACGTTTAAAAAATGTTTAACTGAATGTTTACTGAAACAAGTGTCAGAACAAAGTAAGGATCAAGTAGATAACTTCAAGACGCATTTAATTTAAAAGAATTTTATTTTCTCTAGATTCTAGCAAAACAATAATTAGCAATTTTGGTACATGGAGTTTGGATCGGTTCTGAAAGGAAAATTATTAAAATTTAAAAAAAAAAAGATAAAATCAATTAATAAGTAGCGGAACTAACTGTTATTTAAACGAAGTAGGTATTTAGTGCAATTCATTTGGATGTTAAACCAGAAATAATGGTCACAAATCGCCAAACTAAGACTTCTTCGACCTGTCGGTGCAGAAATCAAATTAGAACCGATTTAACACCTCAAAAGGACTCAAAATTATTTAAAAGAACATATAACAAACCGCAAAATTAGGTCACGTTTGAAGAAAATAGTATTAATGGGTAGCAGTCGGAGAAAAGTTCTCTATTTAAGACCAGGACATCAAACTGAGAGTTGTATTTGCAAAACAAATATGTCTTGGAAACAGAAGTGTATAAGTTTGTATCTTATGTGAATAAAAAATATAGTATACAATCCCAAGTACACCACAGAGACCGTCCAAAATGTGTAGAGGAAATGCCGAATGTCATATTTTCTGGATTAAAGTTACCAGTTGAAACAATAATACAGCCATAGGCCAAGCAGTTTTTGATAGAATGCCTATAAGATGGAAGTTAATATAGAATTATGATCCAAAACTTTCCTCAAAACGTTTAAAAAATGGTTTTTGTAGAAGTAAAATTAGTGTTACAGAACGGCATTCGCAGTTTCTGGATCTGAATCCACCAGAAGATATATGGGGAGCTCTTAAGCATCAAATTGCGGCATATTAAAAAGAAAAACAAAGGAGAGTTGTGCTATAAAATCAAGAAATCGAGGTATTCCTTCAAACCGGCGCTTACTTGTGCCAATGTGGTTGATCCTATGGAGCGCAAATGTCATGAAGTTCTCAAAACTTAGGTAGAAACAATAAAATACTTAATCTATAACTGTCCAACCCACAAAAAGATATTGGCAATATTGCTACAGTAGAAGTTTATTTCCATTATTTACTCTAAGACGAATTTACAAGAAGATTGAAATTTAATTTTTGCTTGACTTTTTGCGCTTAAATCCTATTAATTTTATTAAATATTTAAAGACATATTATAGTATAGTGGTAACAATTTTGAATATTTTATAAAATTCGAGAAACAAACTAAGAATATTTTTAGTAGCCATTTTTATTAGATATTTATATGATATGTATGTTTTTTTCTCGAATATGAATATGAATATTCGAATATGAATTACCCAAAAAGCTTTTCACTTGTTCAAGCAATGTTTTTCTACTCTTTTGCTAGTTGTAAAATTTCAAAAAATTGACTACATTTATTCTGCAAAGATTTTTGTTATTGCGCTTTTTGTTTACTTCTTTATCACGTGTCCATCTAGGTTCCAACACTTTGTTGGTATTTAACCATAGAAGGCGTGAAAAAGGTTTTTTGAAAGCTTTTTGGGTAATTCCGTTTTGGTTTTACTGCAGTTAAGCTTATTAACTTATCAAAGTTAGTGGACTGCATAAACCACAGAGACTACTGATGAGTCGGAGTAGCGTCCGACGAAACCATGGTCTAGTCTGCTCGGTTTGTTCTGTAATGAACATTGTTGTTGTTTGGCTTCAATAAATTATTTGGCATCAAGCTCTAAAAACCCGCACCCTTATTCTTCACCACCCCCCCCCCCCCCCCACAACTTTACCAGCCTGTAATTTTTTCAATTTTCAAATTTTTTTGTATAGTTAAAATATCAATAAATATTTAAACAAAAAAATGGCTACTAAAAATATTCTTAGGTTATTTTATCGAAACACCCAAAATTTGTACCCATAACCTTGAATATCTCCTTAAGAAATAACATATCTTCATACTTTATGTATAACATTTGATGAACATAAAATTTTTTTTGGAAAAATTGTTCAATAAAATAACCGATTCTATTATTTTTTCCAGCACTGTATATTCTTTTCTATACCGCACTCGCTTATTTCTATGTGTTACAAACGTTTGCACGAAGTTAATATACTACGACCTGTTCAGGTAGATAAAAAATCAGATGAGAATTCGGTGCAACAAACAATTTGATAGACCGTAAATTACTTTATTGCTTAACAATTTTGCCGCTGAAGCTGAAACTTTTAACAGCTGTTTAAAAACGCTTTATGTCTAATGATATGGAAAAAGCGCAGTGTTCATAGTGCACGCTTAAATTCAAGATCACGCCACTTTTGAGGCTTTTTGATACTTTTATCTTCTATCTCACTTGGGTACACAGTCTTAATTTTTTGTTTCATGTCGTACTTATGCTTTGTTGTTTCATACTTTTTAACGCTTTTTTTCTCCTGTTTCGTTTTTTTGCACAATTCGGCTATTTTATTTCTTATTTATGTTTTGATCTGCAGCTTATTTTAAAAAGCGACGTTGAACAGCAACAGCGCAAAAACGTCACGATATCGCTTGCAAAAGCTGAACAAGCTTCAGCTTTTACTATGAACGCAGCCTTACGCTTTCCAAATCGAAGTCTGAACTGATATTAACCAAGTTGTGATGCAGAACTCATTTGGCACAGCCTGTCTAGTAATTCATAGATTGTCGGAAAAACACGTGCTCCACTTCAAAAGTTTTGGATTAAATTTATGATTGTGGATGAGAACTTCTCACTCATATAATCTGATAGGTACGAGTAAACTTAAGTAGCCGGTTCCTCCAATACCGAAAACTTTTCAATGTCGTCACACTCAGCCAATTAGTTGTCATCCAACATTAAAAGTTAATATGCACGGAGGAGAAATAAATGCTTCATAGAGCGTGCTAGAGATTAGAAGAGCATACTTGAATTCTGCTTCACCAAAAATATTTTTAACTGCAATATAATATGTAGTCTTTAAATTCATAAATTAAAGATTAGATTATTTTTTTTTTGTTTTGTTTTTTAAATAAGAACGTTTAACTGACGATTACTTTAGTAAAGTCAGTGTATTTTCATCTTAAAAGTGAAAACTCTTAAAAAACGTTTACAAAAATCATATTTAATTTTAAAAAGATACATAATCTTTGATTCATTTTTTGCAACTGTTCGTATTTTATATTAAAATTATGCTCAGTATAACAACAACGCTATTAAAACTATTTGTGAATAACATGACGTCATAAAACTCGGACTTAATTTTGGCTGTTAACATGTTAGTTAGAGAATCCTTGTCATTAAAGCTCAACTAGAGCTTTAATACTTCTCAACCAGTGCCATCGATATTTGCATTCTTGACGATTTAAATTTACATTAAATTATACGACATACTCATAACTTTATATTTATACAAGACAAGCAAAATTCTAACACATGTTTCTGGCATGACGAAATAATAGTCACGCTCTAAAAAAATAAAAAAAATATTGACCTAAAGATACCTGAAAACAAATTAAAAAAAATCTTAAAACAGTCGCTTCGCCAAGCCTACGTCGAAATACTTTAAAATATTCAAATTACGTTGGTATTTTGTGGTTGTCATTTACATTTTTGTGTTTGTGTAATTTTTAATGTTATATTTTTATATTGTTTTTTTAATTTTATAAAATTTTGCAAAGGTTTGAAAACTAGTTATAAAAACTGTCTGTTTTGCTTGTGATTTCAATAAACCTTAACTAAGGTCCCATTAAAATCACCAGAAATCGATTTACGAATGATAATCAACAGGTTTCATCTTTAAAAAAAAAAAAAATATATACAGTTTGTCAAAAAATTGTTTTGACATAATGATATAAATGGAAGTTTTACGTTTGCCTTAAAAATTAATTTGTCTTCAGTTTTGTTTTGATTATTTGTATTTATTGATTGAGAATTATTCATTCAATTACAAAAATGAATAGGTGAAAAATATGGGAACATAACAAACTAGCAGCAGAAAAACAAACCAAAACTTAAAAAACACTTGCAAATTTTACTGTCAATAAAGTGTTTACTTTTCGCTATTTTTCTATATTGAAGTTGTTGGAAGAATGAACCGTTATTGGTTTTGTTTTTTCAAAGCTGTGCTAATAGTTTGAAGCAAATATTTAATATTATTCTTAGTTTTGTCTTTAGTTGCACATTAGATATTGTGTTATACCGTTAATATTAATACGAATAATATTTCATACAAACGGATATAAAAATGCCCGTGAAAAGGACATCTTTTGATTTAATTCAACGGATTTATCATTCGAAAAAAATTATCAGAGTTTTGCATGAGTATGTGAGAAAATACCCAAAAAAGGAATACTTTAAAAGTAGCCCATAAGAAACCCATGCTTCCGACAAAACATATTGAAAAGAGGCTTTCGTTCGCGACAAGGTACGTTGATATACCAGAGGCCTATTGGGATAGTGTCATATTCAGTGACAAGTCAAAAATTACACTGTTTTATAATAACGGCAGCCATAGAGTATTGTTCTAGACCTCAACAGCATTGTTAACGAAATAATTTTTCTACAGAACCGAATAAAAATATACCTTTCTTTCTGCGATAAAAAATTTCTCTATTTTCGATAATTTTCTGATTTTCAAATAAAATGTTCATCAATAACAAAAACTTTTCACATTTTCAAAGAAATATTTCTTCACTTGTGCGTAATGGAAATATTTCAATGTCTCTAATAATGATAAGTATTTTTCTCGCACAAAAAAAAAAATGCTCACTTATAGAGAAAAATTTATTGAAAATGAAAAATATTTCCTATATATTGATAAAAAATTTACTATGCGAAGTATTTTCTTCAATAAAAACAATTATTTTATCAAAAATAAAAAAAGTCTTCTTTTCTAAAAACGATATATCTCTTTCTCATGGAAGCTTTTAATCATTTTTAGGGAACTCTTACGATCACATTTAGAGAAAAGAATTCTCTGAAGTAAGGTCTATACCATTTTTCTCTAAATCCATCATATTTTTATCATATTCGTAGAACATTTTTTTCTGAGAGTGTACACTCTCAGCAGGAAAGAGAAGGGAAAAATTCCTCTTACCTGATCCACGTTATTTTAACTTGCTCAATTTGGTTAGAAGAATCTATCACGTTTTGATTAATCTGATAAAAACGCTACTTTCGAGGTAAAACGATCTGGTAAAATGTGCAAAAATAACGCATAATTTTTGTCTTCATTTAGCTCACCTTCAAACATGGAATAGCATGGCTTGTGGGTTTGTCGATGAACTCTCATGCGATAGCTACTACGGAAGTCCAGGTTCGATGCTTGCAATGAACGTATTTGAAGGCTAATGCATTTTTACTAAAAGTTTATTTAACCATAATTAAAGGTAAATATTTGTTTAAATTAACCCAAAGACAATTAAAAACACGTGCGGAGCTCAAAATTGCTATTGAAAGGGAACAAAATTCTTATATTTGGGCATTTCCACAGAAAGGTTACCGAGACCGACAAAAAAATGTTAAATAAACAAATAATTTTTTTGTTATTATTTAAAAAAATGCTTGAATTTTTATAATTAACTGCATTTACAACTAATTTCAGTTTTTATTCTGAGAAAATTGGCCTGAAATATGTTTTTCTTGCTTTTAGCTGCTTTTAAGGACTTTTTCTCTTTAGTATTTTTTGTTTATTTATTGACGTTATGTTTGCACTCGTCTTATAAAATCCATCTATAAACTACAAGTAAGCAATAAAAAATAAAAATATACCAAACAAAGCACGATTAACGGTAAATTTTGTAAATTGCATTAATTACTATTCGAATGTCGCGTTCTTGTACCTAAATC
The DNA here is from genome assembly GCA_958299015.1 of Tetanocera ferruginea. Lineage (NCBI taxonomy): Eukaryota > Metazoa > Arthropoda > Insecta > Diptera > Sciomyzidae > Tetanocera > Tetanocera ferruginea. The sequence goes on along the minus strand of OY282640.1, from coordinate 1,599,077 downwards.
ATCATTTGTTATCAGAACTTCGTTATCGTTCTAAGCAAGTGTCTGAAAATTGTAATTTAAATCAAATTTGGTCGCCTCACTATAAAAAAAAGTTACTGCAGGTAAAAATCATACAAAATACTTAATATTGATCGTCACGCGTTCGCGATCATGCGCCGTTTTTTTAATACACTTTGTATGGGAAGTATGGAAAGGTTTCATTCAATTTTGCTGATTATTTTGCTTAGTGTTAATAGTTCAAATTAAAGTTCATGAGCTAATTCTCAAGTCATTGGATTGATTTTTAATAGATTTTTAAGAAATTTTCCAATTTGAGAACGTCAATTTGTATGGGAGATATGGTTTTTATCCTATTTGAATTATTTTCGAACATGATCTTTTTTTACGATATAAGCTTATATATCGAATTTCATTACGATAACTTAATAATAACGGCTGTAATCATGTCAACAGATGGGGGGACATACAAAATCAGGGATGCCATGGTTGAAATAACTTAGAAGGTGATACTGCAGTATAATATATGCACTTTTATATATCTGCCACGCCTCATTATGGGCGTAAAAAAGTCTAAAAATAAAAGTCGTTAATAAAATTCACAAAAAATATTTACGATGTTTTTGGTAGGTAATGCAATATTTAGCTGAACTTACTTTAACTAATTCTTATTAAAAACGTGATGAAAAAATGTCGCGTGCTAGATGTCGCGTTCGCGATCAGGCTTAAGCTCAATAGAAAAACAACGAATGGAAATATGTCAAAATGACAACTATTTCTTAAAAGCCACATTAATCTTATTTAATTTACAATTAACCGCTTTAAAATATTATGTTACGTTTCGCAGATATCTGCATTTTTCTAGATGCAGTCGAAAACGAGTTCCATTTTTGTCGCGTTCGCGAATAAAATCTAGAGAACCTTACTTTTTTTTCTAAATATAGTGCTAATAAAATGCTATCTAAAACTTGAAAAAAACAGAAAATTTGTTTTGAATTTTCTTTATTATTTTGCTCTTCAAAGGCGTATGAATGTCGCGTTCTTAAATGACTTAAAAACACTGTTTGTCAAAACACTTTCTTGACAAACTGTATATGTAAATATATTTTAATAGTTAAATGATGCTTAAAATATATATTTGGCAATATTAAAATTATTTATTCATTTCGGAAACTTACAACCTAGCAACGAAAATCTGTACAAACAACTTTAAGCGTTATGTTGAGTGTGTTGAACTCATTTAAAAAAAGCTGGCAAATTTTATTTAATCAAAATTTTTGTCCCTGAAAATAGCTCAATAAAAAGTTTAATCCACAAGTCATTTCTTTAATGAATTTATCAATATTGATGGAACAATCTATTAAATTAATTGTCTGATTTCAGTAATTCGAACACTTACACTAGCTTAAATGAAAAGAAAATTCGCATCTAGGTTTAAGGATCAAATTTGATAGCACCAACAATATTTTACACAAAAATTATTCTATTTTGCACTTTTATAGTTTTTATGAATATTCTATAACATGCTTGGTAATACATGCTCAAATCGGCACAAAATTTAAATAATTTTGTTTTTTTTTTTTTAAATCAAAAACACGTCCGAATTTCGCAAACTCCGAAACAAGACTAAACTCTTGTGCTATTGCGAACCAAGACGTTAACATTGAAATAGATCCAAAATAGCAATAACAAACAAAACAAACGAAATTTTTTTGTCTGTTTCGGTTTTTTTTTAAATTTTATATTTTTATGACTAAACGGTCGTACATATAATAAATTAAGAACTGCGATATCACTCTTCAATGTACCTTTCCACTTTAAGAATCATTATCGAGCTTATCAGCAAAAACTTGCGTCTTCGTACAATTCTATTAATTCAAATATCATAGATGATAACAGTTTTATAAATGATTTTCCTATTTGACAATTGCTTATTAAATAAACTGGATGCACTGTTAAATAAGCACGATATACTTCAAACTGGAAGGAGTGAGGAGTAGAGTATTGTTTATGGCAGTGTTAATGAAGTGGAATAATTTAGATTAAACGATTATGTTTGAACTGCTCTGTAGTTAATTTATTAAGAAGAAGCGACACTTGTGTTCATATAATAATCAGCAGGTAGACATAATAAATTAGGTATTAATAAAATTTTTGAATATACTCGTGTCTAGTCTAAGAAACGAGTTTTTAAATTATTTTTTAATTTTTGTTTTTTAATTTAAAGATAGTCTTTCTAGGAATACGAATAATTATTCAAAGTACTTGTTTTTGCTTTTATGCAGGCTCTTAGACGGTCTGGCCATTGGGCTGTAGCGCCACGTATGGTTTCCGTTGGTATTTGTGACGTTGCTGCAATTAGCGCTTGCTTGAGACTTTCCAAATTTCGGTGGCGAACTTTGCAAACTATACTCTCTAGCTCTGACCATAATTTGTAATCAACAGGATTTATGCCTGGACTTCCTGAAGGTCAATCTTCAGCAGAAATTTAAGCTGAAATCTTCTGGTGCAACTAGTCATTTTTTTAGCTTTATGAACTGTTGCAGAGTCTTATGGAAACGCCATCTTCTTGGTGTACTTTCCAGTTTTTGTAACACCCAGTATTCTCTATTGAAGAGTTCAGTTGGTTAATTTTTTAACTACGCCTTCTTCTTGGTGTACTTTCCAGTTTTTACACCTTTTCCACAAAAATCCAGGTATGTAACGCGTTTGCACCATACTCTCCACCAAAGCATGACGTATGCGGGATGATGACCTCTGTGAACCCTAAGTACTGTATGTTTTGTTTTCTGAGCTGTTTAAGCATATATTTTGCCATTTTGTTTAAAAATTAAAAACTACCTCCACCGTAAAAATATTTTTATCAGTGAAAAGGATATTGTGATATTCTTGATATTCTTGAGGTTGGAAAGATTTCCAATCTTATTTGCTTTAACCGTGGAGTTAAAAGATGACTAGTGCTTCTTCGAAAACCTTTCATATGGAGGTCATCACGGATTAGTTGGGACATGGATCATGGAAGGCAATTCTTCGGCAAAATGGAAATAGTTGTCCGAAGCTGAATAACAAACAAATGTTTTCAAGCCAAAAAAATTGTAACATTAATTCTTTGCTTTTGTTAAATATTCAATTCAAATATTCAATTGGCAATAAGCCCTCCCACGCCTCATTTATTCTCACAGTTGCAGCCGAAGATTTTTCAACTGTTCTCAATTCTAATATGTGGGCCGATAATATCCTCGTTTCATAATTTATACCTAAAAACAAGTCAAGGAGCTCAAATAATAAAGCTCGTCGGAACCAAAAAAACTAAATAGGCTATCCCTTTACTATCAAAATGTAAGGGGATTGCGCTCCAAAACGCGAGACTTATTTCTTTCTACTCAGAATTGTTCTGAGGACATTATCGCGTTTACTGATACGAAAGTGGTTGAATGAAAGCATTACTGACTTGGAATTGTTTGACAATAGTTTCCAAGTATTTAGAAAGGACAGATACTCCAGCGATATTTCTTCTGTTGGTGGTGGTGTTCTTATTGCTGTAAGGAACTGCTTTGTCAGTTCCTTTGTTGATATACCCTGCGCTTCTAATATTGAACTAATATGCGTTAAGGTTATACATTGTAGCTCAAATATATACATAATTAATGCATATGTTCCTCCAAACAGTAGTGCAGAGTTATATACAAGTCTGGCAGACTGTCTAGACTATATTCTTAATATTCTTGACGTTAATGACGACATTTTATTGTTGGGCGATTTTAATCTGCCCAACTTAAAGTGGCATTCTTCTGACGATGATACATTTTTTTGTGCATCTAATGCGAAGACTCTTGGAGAGCATATATTCGTTGACAGTATATGTTCTGACTTACAACAAGTGAGTTGTATTTATAATAGTCTGGAAAGACTTCTTGACCTGGTCTTAACTACGGACAGTAACAATGTCATTGTTAAGAGGGCCTTCCATGCTCTAACTAATATTGATGTATATCATCCACCGTTGAGTATTTGGTATAAATCGGATAGAGAGAATATAGTTAATTGTAGTTCAATGGATAAAGTTTATGAATTCAATTTCAAAAAAGCTGACTTTTTTGAGGTTGAATCATTTACTTAACAATAAACTTAACGTAATTTTAGAATATATTAATGGACATAATCTTGATGATTCCATTAATTTTTTTTATTTAGAACTCTTTGCTGTAATTTCTCAGTCCGTACCTTATAGTCTCAAATTTGCGAAAAAATCTGCATACCCTTGGTACACAAAGGAGTTGAAAACACTTCGCAATAACAGGAATAGGGCTTGGAAGAGATACGTCTGTAGTTTGGACTCAAATGACCTAGAAATCTACAAAAGTTTGTTTCTGGAATTTCAAAACCGTTCAGCTCTTTTGTATAATGAATATTTAGACAATATTAAGTTGAGAATATTGTCAGATCCAAAGAAATTTTGGGGGTTCATAAATACTAAGAAAAAATCTGATGGATTTTTTCATCCTTCAAAACTCTTGACGGATTTACGGATGATCCTTCTATAATTTGTGGCCTTTTTGCCAATCTTTTCAAGGAATCTTTTTGTTCAGATTCGTTTAATCCTGATGAAGGTTACTTTGACTACATGAACTCTTCACCCAGGGTCTCTTTGGAGTCTATATCCTTTACCTCCGAGGATATTTTAAAGTATATTGGGACAATTGATGAGGACTTTGGCGCTGGACCCGATGGAATTCCTGCCGCAGTGTTAACTCAATGCGGTTCCGTTTTGTGTCAACCACTTGCTTTATTATTTAGTAAATCAATTACAGAAAGTTATTTTCCAGTTTTTTGGAAAAAATCATTTATAAGTCCTATATAAAAAAGGTTGCAGGAATGATGTTAATAATTATAGGCCCATCGCTAAGCCTATAATTCGTCGATTCCCAAACTTTTTGAGCGAATTGTGTACGATCGTGTTAAAATTCATTGTGGAGAAGTCATAACAACTCGTCAGCATGGTTTTGTTAATGGAAGATCCACAGTGTCTAATCTTCTTGATTTTACAACATTCTGCTTAAATTCAATGGAATCTGGTAACCAGGTCGACTATATTTATACTGACTTTAGTAAAGCATTTGATAAATTACCTCATGACTTAATTTTATTCAAACTTAAATTAATGGGATTTCCACAATATTTTGTATGCTGGATAAAATCGTATTTGACTGAGCGATCTTATCAAAAACGACTCCGAGGGGTGTTGTCTGCAGAATTTATTGCTGAATCAGGTGTACCTCAGGGTAGCCACCTTGGTCCACTTCTGTTTATTTTAGCAATAAATGACGTCACACACGTCATTGAACACTCTCGTCTGCTGATTTATGCAGACGATATGAAAATATACAGAAAAATAAATACTAAAGATGATTCCAACCTACTCCAGGCTGATCTGAAATCCTTTGAAGTTTGGTGTTCTAAAAATAATTTGTTTCTCAATCCTAGTAAATGCCAAACTATGACCTTTTCGCGAAAAAGGAATAATTTATTATTTGATTACAATATAAAAGATACTGCTTTAAGTCGTGTAGATGCAGTCAAAGACCTTGGTATATGCATGGATCCTAAGTTATCGTTCAACATTCATATTGATAATATTTGTAAAAAAGCGTCTTCAATGCTTGGATTTATAAAACGCTGGGCCAAAGAATTCAATAGCATGATCACAACTACAACGTTGTATTATGCAATAGTGCGTCCTCACTTGGAGTACGCAAGTCAAGTCTGGTCCCCAAGTTATAATATGCATGTTGAACGAATAGAGAGGATACAAAAACGTTTTGTTCGGTTTGCTCTGGGGGGCTTAAGTGGAACTGACATTTTAAACCTTCCTCCTTATGAGAATCGTTTAAAACTACTAAGATTGCAGTCACTAAGTGAGCGAAGGAGGTCTGCAGATATCGTTTATTTACACCAACTTATAACCGGTGTATTTGATTCTCCAGAACTCCTTTCTGTTCTGTCTATGTCCTGTGTTGTCCCTGAGCCCAATCCAAACTTTGGATGGTAAATTTTTTCCACATTAACTTGTTTTCAGCCACTGGAATCCTTAACATAAAATTCATTTTATGCTATGGGTCGTGGTTTTAAATGGGTTAATGCTGAGAAAGTGCGAAAAAGCTGTAGTAGCTGAACTCTATTGTTATTGCATTTCAGTACAAAAAAATATAATGAAATCATTAAATTCGAATAAAATGTCAGAGTTTGTATACAAAATTCGGTTTTCTATTTTTTGCTTTTATCCAGGGATCTCTCTATCAAAATAAAAACATACACAATGCATAGTTGCACTTCAGCTTTCTTAAATAGTTGCAATGCTTGAATATTGTATTGGTTGTGGCCTGCCTTTATATACTTAATATATAAAAAAGAAATAAAAATTCATGATATTTATTTTGTTATATAGTTATAATAACGATACAGTCCATTCGGAGATTATGTGTTAATGTTAGAGGGATATATTAAAGACCATCAAAGTCATAATACGTTTAGGGAATTAGTAGTTCAATTTCATAGATTGTTCCCGGTAATAATCGTCTCTTCTTACAAGAACTTCATAGTTTGGTATACGTCTCTCACAACCTCCGAAAGCAATATAGAGACACTGATGTGAACGTTGCACCTTACCAGGTGTTAGGCTACCGCAAAAATGTGCACGACCCACAAACAATGGCTCACCACTGGAAGTCCGTCCACCCTCGACTGCCCCAGGTGGCACGATGCCATCATGTGAATGCACCCATTGATAGTTGTCACCTACTAGAATCTCGTAGCTCGTTACTGCCACTTCCTGGCCACTTCTCGAGACATAGGCGCAACCACGTCCTGGTAGTGCCTTACCAGGTATCAGCTCACCATTGCTAAAGGCGCGACATACCAAAATCGTAGACATATCCGTATCGTGACCAGCGTGCACCGCATTTGGCGGAGTATAACTTGGACCAGCATTTACCCATGTGTCATATGGCCGTGTGTGTATTGATGTACAGACTGTAGTCGTAGCGTCATAAGGTGGCGGAGTAGGAATTAGATAAGCCGCTGTTAGTTCAACATATGGTGGTGCTGTACCACACGGTACAAAAGGTGTGGGTTGAGGCATCTGCGAATAAGCTGGAGGTTTCATGTCGATGGGATATTGTGGCTTAATGTCTTCGCAGGGATAAGGTTTCTCCGTACAACTCGGTATGGACCATCCTGCGTCACGAGATTCTTCCACCAAAATTTCATAAGACTCTAAGCGGCGTTCGATGCCACCAAATGGTATGAAAAGAGCACGATGCACAGATGAAACCTTTCCAACCGTTAAACTTCCTTCAAAGTGTCCACGACCAATATAAACACGCTGCCCGAGAGCTGTATTTCCACAAACTACAGCATTTTCAGGTATGACGTGATCGTAGCAATGACGCCACACCAACGACTGACCACACAAAACTTCATAGTGATCCTTAGAGAATTCCTTTCCTCGCCACGAAACAAACGCAACATGCTTGCTTGGAATAACTTTAGCGACGAGCATGTCACCATTATGAAAGGAACGACCAACATACATAATGTCACCATCCACATCGTTGCCACCAACCACCGCTTGAGGTGGAATCGAAGCATGACATGAGGAATGCACCCATTTGTGTGCTAGAAAGGAAAAAGCAGGTAATTATTCGGCAGTCAAATATTACAAATCAATATCTACATATATCCCTGACAAGTGAAAGGAGGTGGTGCACACGAGTTCGTATCCAGAAATTTAAAAGAAAATTTTAACGGTATGTCAAGAAGTTTTGTTTATTTAAGCTTTTCTTTTACATTTTGTTCTCTTAGCTACAAAATTTGTTTGCTTTAGTGTCTACTGCTTGGACAGCACCTCATAGCTGTCCAGGCGAATCTCACGACCACCGTATGGAATATACAAACAACGCTGGCTGACGGACACCACGCCAGGCGTTAAGCTGCCATGATGATGTCCGCGACCAACAAACAAAGGTTCTCCGTTGCGGGAACGTCCTGTCGAAACAGCATTGGGTGGAATTATATGGTGGTGTGGTTTCATCCACACATAGCCATACCCGGTCAATACTTCAAACTGTTGCTTGTTAATCTCATAACCACCAAAGCAAACATATGCACACCCCTTGCTTGGAATAATTTTGGCAGGGAGCATCTCACCTTCGTGCATGGCTCTGCCTACATAGATGGGAGCACGATCTGTGTCATGTCCAGCTACAACAGCACCCGGTGGTGTGTAGTTTGGCGTAGAGGCAACCCATTGCTCGCGGCATTCCAGCACCAGAACCTCATAAGTATTAACGCGAATCTCCTGACCGCCAAAAGGAATATACAAACAGCCATGCGATGGATGAATCTTGCCGACAGTCAAGCTATTAGCATGATGTCCACGACCCACATAAAGCGGCTCTCCAGTTCTTGTGTTTCCACTGCGCACAGCGTTGGGTGGCACAGTGCCGCCAAAGCACGGCACCCAGGCATAGCCTTGGCCGACAAGCACCTCGTAATGTGACTTGGTGTGTTCGGTGCCACCCCAGGCAATATATGCGGCACCCTTGCTGGGCACTATTTTAGCAGGAAGATTGTCGCCCTCATGAAAGGCTCGTCCAACATAGATTGGACTTCCATCACAATCATGACCGCCAATAACGGCAAAAGGAGGCAAAGGCGCGTATGGCGCTGAGTGCACCCAAACGTTTTCTGCAAAAAAGTTAAAAAGAAGAAAGTTTTTTTAATCTCATGGATGTCAAATGGATGAATAAATTTCAACAAAATACATGGATATTTTCATGAATATTTATTTTGTCATCTAAAATAAACGGACCTAAGCAAAAAACTGTCTTTGCGTGCATCTGCTTTAAGTGTATCAGTTGTGACAGATATAATTAAGCTTGTATTTCACGTAAATGGTATTCTTATATTGACAATTATATAGAAATCACAGTTAAACATTTCGAAGTAGCTTAAAATCCTTTTAAGTATCTTTGAATGGAAAACTCTTGATTTGTTCAAAAATTATCATAGTTAATAACACAGCAAGTGGAACAATACAAGCCTAAAAAAATGGAGAAATATCATTATGATGACTCAGTCAGTTTTGTTTCATATCTGCTATAATAAATTCATTTATCATTTTCTGTATCGCGATAACTCAAAGAAAAAAGCCATTAATTTATGACATGTGATAAAATGCGAAAAATACAAATTTCAAATAATCCCAACTTTTAATTGAATTTCATCACTCGAATCAAATAATGGAACATAGAAAAAATTATTTAGATTTACAAAATATTATTAACGAATTCTTACCCATTTTTATACTCGACGATTTTCACAAATAAATGAAATGCTTAAAACTGTTGCCACTCGATATTCTATTTTTTTGCCCCGAATTATTTAAATTTTATTAGAAATTCTTTAAACTTTCAAGCAGCTGTTTAAACTATGTGGCTGTTGTTTGCTCGTCGAAGTCGGTGTTGAGACTGATTTGCAGTTAGACGAAAACGTTCGTATTATAAAACAAGTAATTGACTTCGATTTGTCATCGACTCTTTTTATCAGTGGCACCATAATCCTCACATACTCCCTTCCTTCTTCCGCAATACGCAGAAAATAAAAACAAAACCCAGTAATATAGATAAGAATTATTTTAATCAGCGCAAGAGAAGAGTACCGCCAATTGTAGATAAAACTTTACCGAATGCTAAATATTATTATTGTAGTGTTTTTAAAAATATTGTCAGTAAAATTGAACTCAACACAGAGTCTTCCTAAGCATACATCAACCACCCCTCAACGCGATACATAGAACCAAGCAAGAAAAACCTTTGCCAACCCTTAAAACTGTGGTCCTTACTGTCGTGTTTTATGTATTGTAAAACAAAAAAACTACAGAAGAAAGTACTTCGTTTAATGCGAGGGATCACTGTGTTTTTTTATTGCATTTTTATTTTTATTTATTTCACTTGATATTTATCTTATCGGCCCTGTTTTGTTTTTTAACAAAACATTTTATGAGTCAAATTTTAAAAAATAGCACAAATATATATCAATTATTTATTGTTGGGCCAGGGGATTTTTTTTATTTTTTCATTATTAACTTTTTTGAAAACATGCATTTTAAATTCATACAAAAATTATATTGAATACATATGATATAATTTATTTATTTGATATATTTAAATATTTATTTGATATATTTATTTTAGAAGGTTTTGCTGATTTAAGCAAGTGAAACGAAAAATAACATTGCATACTTTGAGGTGCTTGTCAAATGAAATTGTAGGCAACGGCAGTGCTGACTCATCTGAACACCTCATCAAAATTGATATTCCGATATTACACGACTTATGCCATACTTTAACAATTGCTTTTTTATAACAGTTTCTTACAGATGCTAACATTTGATTTTCGTATCACAGGAAGGAAGTTCGTTTATAAAGATTAGAAATTGCAAAAAGATAACGCAGTCTCTTGGCAGGCGACAGGCCTTCTTAGCACTCAATAACTGATTTGATCAGTTTTCATTGCATGGAGAAATAAGCCATATATTGCTATGTCTGCACATATAGTTAAGTTAATTATAACTAATATTTAACCGAAGGCGTTCACACAGGGATACCGTAACAGAATTGAGTTTATTTTGCCGACAATGCTGCGTACACATGCGTTTTTTTCTTGCTATGCTTTTTTTATTCCATATTTGGATGAATACCTCATTCCCTACTTTTGCCCAATTCCTTTTCGAAGTGCTGTTGCAAATTTTTAAAGAAAACATTTAAGGAAACTCTAAAGTCGGTCTAGCCCGACAATAGAATAAACTAAACCTCCAATCATATTTAAATATATCGACCCCTTTGCGCGAAATTATCGTATGTGCCAAAAACCAAATTTTACAAGAGATCGTTTTTTCTACTTTTCTGTATTATCAAAACCAAATTTGGCATGTGCTTTTGCAGAACCTATAGGGATTTCAGCTGCAATATTTAACAGGGTGATGCGTTGTAGGATGTAGAACATATTTACATCAAAAAGTCAATTTCGAAAAAATGGCACATACGATAATTTCGCGCAAAGGGGTCGATATATTGATATACTTAAACATATATAAATAACTTCATGTTTTTTCAAAATTCATGCATAACCTAACCTTTCAGGCTTTGGGTATTATAAAAACATATAGATAAAAACATAAATTGTATAACTCAAGAGTTAGCTCTTCTATTTTGACATTTTTATAAAAAAAGTTTCTTTCGTGAATTTTAACTTTTATATAATCGTTTTTTTGTGTTGGGTAATAAAAAACTCAGAATATATAATGAGTTAAGCTGAGTTAAATCGTATATTTTTATACTGGTAACGCAAAAGTTTGTTTCTCGTTTAATAGCTAAACTCAGCTTTTTACTGGCAACTCTAACTTAACTCTCTGTGTGGAAATATCATACGACTGTGCGACACGAAAATCTGTATTTGATAAAATTAACGTTTTTCACTTAATTTTTGTATGAGGAATTTCGTGGTGACATTTGTTTTATCACTTTACCAAAAACTTACGAACGATTTTTTTTTTATTTAAAATATAAAGCTCAGAATCAAAAAATAACTCAAGATTATTTCTCATTTTCATATTGATAACTCTTGAGCCATTAGGATTTTAATTTTTTATGGTTTCTTCAGCAAAGTTCTTCCTATTATTTTGGCCAATAACTGAACAAACAAATATGAAACTAATAAGGTATATCTTCGACTCAGCCGAAGTAAAAATACCCCCACGGCCGATTCGTAATGGTACAATATCTTAAATTGTAGCTATTTTTGTATGAGATTTCAAAAAATTTTAGTATTTTGATGACGTCTAAAATACATTCATATCAAATTGTTTTCATGGAAAGTTTTCAATTAGGGGTTGCATGGGAGGTGGGCGTTTTCTTGAGTGGTTTATACCAATTTTTTCTAACACGCCTCAGTTTTGATATAATATACAAAAATACACAATTTCAGGTCTGTTGCTTAAATATTAGCCCATTTATAGAGTTTTCACTTTAATAGGTTGTATGGGAGGTGGGTGTGTTCGTACTCTTTCCACAATTTAGTTTCGATATAAAATACAAACGGATCAAATTTTTTTCCTTAAAGTGAAGCCGATTTTTAGAGTTTTAAATTTTGGGGTTATATGGGAGGTGGGCGTGTTCGTTATTGGATGACGCCCATTTTTCTAACACGTCTCAATTTTTGTACAAAAATAATAAATATCTAATTTCAATTTTGTAGCTTCGACAGAAGCCTATTTATATAGTTTTAAATATTAGAGTTGTATGGGAGGTGGGCGTGTTAGTAAGTGGATCACGCCCATTTTTCGAGCACACGTCAGTTTTGACATTATTCAAATACCGAATTTAAGTTTTGTAGCTTAAATATTTGCTTCTTTATGAAGTTTTCATTATTGGGGTTGTATGGGAGGTAGGCGTGGTTTTCATCCGATTTAGCCCATTCTCGAACTTGATCTTAGTTTTTAAAAAAAAAGCTTAAACATCGAATTTCAGCGCGATAGCTTCAAAATTACGGCTGTAATCGTGTCCACAGACAGACAGACGTACAGACAGACGGACAGACGGACAACAGACAGACTTTTCTATACCTACCACGCCTCCTTATGGGCGTTACACACGTTGTGACAAAATTAATATACCCCTTACGCAATACGCGTGGGGGTATACAAATTACATACAGTGGGTCTTTCGCAGAGTCACAAAAAAGAGGACTTTTTCGTTTTTGAATTTTTAAAAGCCCAATAAAATTAAAAAAAAAATACAAAACCAGAATCGATAGTAGAATTTCAGGCAAAAATATGAATACAAAAGACTGCAAATAGATGGATTACATCCACAATTTTGTTACATATCAAGTTCTTAAGTTGAGTGAAAAGCTGAAGATTTTTTTCTTGTCTTAATTTCTTCAAATTAGAAGGAACAAAATAGAATTATTAAGTAAGTATCATTTATATTTAACGAAATATTTCGAAATTTTGTTGTTGTTAATTGAAAATAATTTCTTATTTTTTGGGCCTATGGGTTGATAAGTCCGGACAATCCGGACTAAATCCTAAAGTATGACAAGTTTGGGCCTTTAATACTTACAGGGTATTAGAGGGTATTAGAAAATTAGAATTGAATTTAAATAACTCATGGCATACGGCAAATTTTTATATTTTGCCTATTCCCCATTTCGCAATGCAATAAGTTTGTCATTCGAACATAAACTTTTGTTTAAAACACTACAATTCGAAAGCAGCGTCAAATTGAAAAGGCGATTTGAGAGTGCATTTTTGGTTAAACACCCAAAAGGCCCAAAAAATGAGTGTTAAATGCCCCGCAAAATACACGATATGTTCAAATTAATTTGTGAACAAGTGAATTAAACTCTTGAAAGAAGTTGGTAATGTTGACAACACTGAGAACGAAGGCAGAGAGGGACCTCAAAAAAATTGCATAATAACTATATGATATTTATTTGATAAAAATCCGACCTCGTTCATGGCGGAACCTGAAGCTGAAGCTGAAAAAAGATCTGTGCGATCAAGCGAGATCGATAGCTATTTGTCTCTCGTTTGTTCGCACTGTTTTTGTATTTGGCAGCGTTCTTTGTTTACAGCAGCGAAACAAAAATTGACACAGACAGGAGTAGTTTCTGCATTCACAGTCATACAAAGACTTTTGAAATCAAGCCAGAGATCTGCAATGAGTACTTAAAAAATTTAGTATACTTAAGTCATGAGCCATAACTATTGGTGCAAATGTGTAATTATATCAACTCAACAAAATATTTTGACTCATTCACACCAAAACCAAAAAAGTATGACTCAAATATGGCAAATTATGACTCTATTGGATGTGTCTTTATAATCTGATGTGACTCACTTACCCATGAGAGTGAAATATAAATACTATGAGTGAGTTGAATATTATTTTGAGCTATTCGCTGCAGATGATGTTCGCTGTTTTGTTAACTTTTTCGTATTTTTTATGTTTTTTCCCGCAAATAACTGAAAAAAAATCCTTTTTTTAAATATTGAAAATTCTCTAAAATTTCTTTCTGTTTATGGCTTTATTTTGCTCCGCTGGCTTAATTTCAGAAACTAGCTTATCTGGAAAACATTTGCTCTATTTTGAGCAGAGAGTGATTTTAATTGCATTTCGGATTTGTGTATATTTTTGTCCAGAACTGTTTCAACAATTTTCAGTTTTTCCCCATAAAACAGTGATTCCGCATGGCTTGCAAAAATTCTTGCAAACGTAAGAAGAGACTTGTTAGCAACTATCATGATTGAATTTTTTTTCATTTAACTATTTTGCGTGCTAATTTTTCAAAAATTTTCGGTTATTCTACGTACTCGGAGAGAAAAAAAAGGCCTTAAATCAAACTCAAAGCGTTCGTAAATGCAATTAGCTCAATAGAGCTAATTATTCACGTACACTGAAGGAAAAATGTGTTAAAATGAAATGAAATTGTGTTCATATTAAACGAATTTGTTTTTGAAATAGAGATTGAAACAAATTCATTAAAATTAAACACAACTGTTTTTTTAAAGTTATATTCAAAACAAAAATTGTTGTTTTTTAAACAATGTTTTTGTTATGAAAAACAAATTTAAAGCAAAAATTTTAAAATTCAAAACACATACAAACGTATTCAAATGTATTTTGAAGCATATTTTTTTCGATGCCATTTTTTTAACATTTCCGAGTTTTTAGCACCAGATTCACAACCAGCTACCCCCGGGACCCTCCGAATACCAAATATTAACTCCATTCGATAAAGTTTCCATTTGAAAAATATTAATATTTAATTAATTAGTTTTGATTTTATTATAAGTTCGATATTTGTCAAACCAACTCAAAAAATTCAAAAATTGTCATTGAATTCAAAGTTTTGTTTGTTTTTTCAAAGAAACAATATTCGAAAAATACAAAAAAAAAGGAGTTTATAGGTGGGTGAAAATTAAACACACTTATTTTAAATTTTGTTTTGTAGAAACGCAAAGGCGTTAAATTTCTATTTTAATATTTTATGTTTAATTTTAAAGTATGTTTTTTTTTCTCAGTGTTCGCAGTTTATGCCAGAAATTGGGCTTGAAATTTTTTTTGATAAACACGTCAATTTGTGCTTAATAAGTGTCATCTTGGCTAGATTATAAAAATTAATTTATGTTGTAATTGTTTTGCTCATCGAAAAATGAGCAACCGAACGACATAAATCTCAGTTGGGTTTTGTTGCTGTTGGTATAAAAGTATATAAAAATGCATAAATTAAAAAATTATATTTTCCTATTCGAATTGGATCAAATGTCTAATTTGGAGAATGAAAATTTAATTTTCAATTTGAGTCCGGTCATCATTTTTTTCGGTTCCTTGGATGCCAGAGCCCCATACATGTTGTCATCTTTTGCCTTGTATTATAAAAATTCATAAAATGTCACATCCCAAAATTTTTTAGATAAGATATGTGAGAGCATGTTAACTTGTTTTATTCAGAATCCATAAATGACATGCGTTGGACACAAATGAGCATGTTTTTTTATAATCAATACCAAAATGTCAAAAATTGTTCCCAAGTGAGCATATTATTTTTTTGACGAACAGTCCAAAAATCACATACATTATGCTCAAATGGCATTAATAATATAGCATTAGGGCTGCACACTGTATTTTGAGATATTCACGTTTAAATTTTATAATGTGTGAAACATTTTTGTTGCTGTATTTATAAAAATTTTTAAAATTTTTGTTACTCATGCAAGTGTTATGCCTTTACCTCAGTCAATTCGAGTTATTAAGCAATCTTATTCCACACACACATCTCTATTGCCAATTACAACTTCCAAACTCATATGTATTGATAAATTATTTATTTCAGTTGATTAGAAAAAAGGAAAGAATTAAAGAAAGGTAAAAGCGATAAAACCATGGCAAGACCGGGATTCGAACCCCGTAACTTCTGGCTAGGCAGTCAAGCACGCTAACCCCTCGACTACAGAGTCACTCGTCCGTTTGTGTGTTGTGCCCGTAAACACATGATAAGAAGAAGAAGTTGAGATAATTGCATGAAAGGATCTGTACTATTGAATATTTTTGAAATTCGCCCACGGACACGCCTACCTCTCATACAACCACAAAATCGAAAGATCTTTACAGAGAGAGAGAAATAAAATTTTATTTGTATGCATTTTTTTATCAAAACTAAGATGTGTACAAAAATTGTGCGTCTCTAAAGCCGGGCTAAACCGACTTTAGAGTTTCCTTGTTTTTTTTTTTTTTGTGTTTTTAAGCATTGACCCGCTCTCTAAACTTTTTGGGTACCACTGATTTATGTAATAAAAACCAATTGTGTAATTCTGGCGATTGTTTGAAGCGGTCTCAGAGTGGCGGGGGGGATTTTTCTTTTGTTTAAGACTTTTCTTTCAGTTACGTTAACATCTGTTTCCTGCAATATTTTTATCAGCTCAGAATACACCTGATGACAAAGTCCCTACAGTTGCAGACATTTGCAAGGTGTTTTTTGTTTTTTTTTTTTACTAAGAATTTCGATACATCAATTTTGTCACACGTAAACAACCTGTTGAATTGTTGAGCTTTAGCTATCAAACATATACTAAAAAAAAAGCTGAAGCCGATAAGATATCATATGAAAAGATAAGAGCGCAGTCTCTGAGTCAGTTGGTTCTCGCTAGTATACTTAGGTTTTAATATTGCTCTACTAAATTACAACAACACTATTGTACAGATTGTCTATAAGGTAAAAAAACTTCTACATCACACAGTATAAAAAAGCCAACAACTCGCGCCTCTTATATCAGTAACTAACTTGATAAGCGTCATAAACGCCAAAAGCTTTTAGTCGTAAGCTACAAAGAAGTTAAAGCCGTTGTATTTAAGGTACATCAGTATAACTTAGAACTTCAGTCAGAAAGGATCTCACACAGGAGCAGGAACATTCTTAAAAAATTCAATTTAATACAACTAAAATAAATTAAAAAATATGGGTAAGTTAAAAAAAACTACAATTAATTGTGAAGTACAAAATATTCGTTCATTGAAAGGACTTCAATTAATATGAGTGAAAAGTGTTGCGCAATGCCGTGAAAAAAGTTCATAATTATTGGAATTCAATAAATATTGCACAATCTAATCGATCGATAGTCATAAAAAATGTGATCGGGTGACAGCCGAAAGAAAGAACGTTAAATCAACAAAGTTGGACGATAAGTTTAATATTGGACTTTAGTAATCAATCTAGGTCGCAATAATCCCGAAAAATAGCAAAATTAAGTGTTGTTATGATGTATCGATAGTTATATCGAAGCCACTAGAGCTTTGAATAAAGCCAAAAATACTTTTCATTTTGAATGAAACGACACTGTTGGTTGACGTAAACAACTTGACTCAGGTCAAAAAAACCAAAAAAAAAAATTGCAGTTGTTAAGCGAATCAGGAAGTTATCCAGATCCATTCAATGTTAACCATTTCAAGTTGTAACTAAAAGACGAATATTTAAAAATATCACGTTCTAAAAATACATAAATTAAATAACAACAAATCTTCAACTCACGATCGTCATAACGCATACTCAGTTCTAGAACAAGTTGACGTCTGTCGTGCAACAGTTTTTCCAACAAAATTGATAAGACAAAAGAAAGCAACAAAAGTAAATATTCTGTTCCTTTTATTGAGTTGTTGAAAGCACAAGATAAAAAAAAACCATAATAATTTTTTAATATCTGAAACAGACACGATCATTATACATATGCATGAAACACAAAGTCTACCCAATGGGCCAGTCAACTGGACCGATATGAATCGCTACAAACAAAACGCATTTGTAACGGTTCTTTAAACTAGCCAGATCAAAATGTTTGCTTTAAATATTGCAAATAACGCAATAATAATTATCGAAATAAACTTCAATAAGCTAAAAGCACCAGACAATCTTATCACTTATTGGAAGGTGAAACGTAGTGTTATGATTACCTCATCGATTACTCAAGTGAAATTAAATTTAATTCGAATTACTTACATATAATTAAGATAGCTAAGGAGGTAGCTTTTATTTTCTAAATAACTTTGACTAACGGCCCAATGTCGCTACTTTACTTTTGGTCTGATATTTGAACAATTTAGCAACAATAACAAATATCACAAACCTTCATAGAATTTCTTTACACAAATGTAGGTGTTCGAAATTTTTTCTAGCATATCTTAACTCGATAATATCACCAGACCACCAACGAAGCAATACTTTGTACTGCTCTGATAAGAAAACTGATAAAAATCAGGTGCGTGACTTAATTTGCTGTCGTTTTTTGCAAGTTAAACACTTTAAGACGGCCAGATTTAAGTTTTTAATCCTCTACCGTCACGGTAATTTTCAACTTAACCTCACTCGAATAGCTAATGACACGACTTTGCCAAATCGATCAAGCATTATCTTGTCTGTAATAATCAATTTTTATAAAGCTCTTTTAAAACATACCTACTTAAAGAAATTAGTTTCGCTAAAGTCCTTCAATATGATGGAGTAGCTAATGTCTGATTCTTATAATTAATGCTTTTTATTTTTTATTTATTTTTAGAACATACCTGGGTGCACACAAACGTCTATTCGGAATTGCCACCATTTGCCATACACGCTGGACATGATGCCGGTGGTGATGCCATCTATGTCGGCCGCGCCTTCCATAACGGCGATATGCTGCCCGCTAAAGTGATTCCCAGCAGGCATCAAGCATACATTGCTTGGGGTGGTGAAGAGATTGAAAAGCATGATGTTGAAATTCTAACTGGTCATCATTACTGCTGGATTCCAAGCAGCGGCGGTGCTGTACCTCCACATGCACTACGTGTAGGTCAAACATCGGACGGTGAACCTCTCTTCGTGGGTCGTGGCCATTGGCAGGGCAGTTTGACCCCAGGCAAGGTGCATCCCTCACATGGTTGCCTGTATATACCATTCGGCGGTAGTGAGCATCGGTTGGATAGCTATGAGGTGCTGGTGCAGCCAGAGACCTGGATTTCGTCGTCGGGTTGCAATATTGTGCCGGGCACAATTCATGCAGGCACTGATGCCGATGGTGATGCAATCTATGTTGGACGCGCCTATCATGACGGCGATCTGCTGCCCGCCAAGGTTATACCAAACAAGGGCTGCGCCTATATTGCCTATGGCGGCCAGGAACACGTTAAGCACGACTTTGAGCTGCTCGCTGGTTATGGCTACGGTTGGGTACCCGACTCCAATGGTAGCGTGGCCCCCGGCGCAGTCATCTGTGGACGCACCAGTGAAGGTGAACCTTTGTATATTGGACGCGGACACTATAGCGGCAGCATGACTCCTGGAAAAATTCATCCTTCTCACGGTTGTCTCTACATTCCTTTCGGCGGTCAAGAAGTTCGTCTACATGACTACGAGGTGTTGGTTAGGGTTTAAGTAGCGGAGTTGAAAGATGTTTATTAAAAGTACATAATGGATTTTGCCAAGGAGAGAAATATTTTTGTCATTTCAAACATCATCACATAATTTTTAAATTAAAATGCAAAGAGGACATTTTTTTAAGACCCACCAAGACTTTATTTAACCTACTTCTTTTTTGTATTTGTTTTTAAATAAAATATTTTCTGTTAACAGTACTTTTTTTGAATATATCGTCGTTATTGAGGTTGAATTTTCTAACAGTTTTTCAAAAAATTCGTTTTCAATGACAATGAACTTCTGCCGCTTTAAGCTATGTGTATTGTGGCACAAAAAAAAAATAAAAAGAGTGGAAAAGCTTTTTTGATTACTCTCAGAAAAAAACACCTATTTTTACGCTCGGATTAAAAATGTTTCTATTTTCAATAATAGCAATTTTCTCTTTTTCAAATAAAAATTGAAATTTCAAATTGTGGAAAATGGAAATATTTTGATAAAAAATTGAATATGCGAAGTATTTTCTTCAAATAAAACCAATCTTTTCTCAAAAATAAAAAGTCTTCTTCTCTAAAAACGATATACTTTTATGTATTTCTCTTTTACATTGAAACATTTAATCAGTTCTAAGGAATTTTTAGGATCACATTTAGAGAAAAGCATTCTTCTCTAAATATGATGACTTTTTTTTATGATATTCCGAGAAAATTTTTTCTGAGTGTTCTTGAAAAATCTTGAAAAGTTGTGGATGTATTCACTTTTATACTATAGAGTAATATTTTCTTGATATTTTTGGAAGTAAAAGAACAGGTTGAAACTGAACTGGACTAACTGAGATGCACTAAATTTAGACATTTTTGAAATAAGATAAAATTCCAAAAAAAATTTATAAGCTTGCTTTAATTTTCAAGAAAAAAACTTGGCATTGATCGCTATTTATATGAATTTTGTATACTTTAAAATCCTGATACCTTTCACTAATCTTCCAAACGCACCTGATTTTGCAACTAGATTCTATAACGTTGAAAAGATTATGTGATTATGATTAGGAATCAATATTTTCATAATTTTGAAGTGAAACTTCTTTGGCGGCGAGTGAAATTTCAAGGTCTTTAATTCGTGACGCTTGTGTAACGTTTTCGTGAAGCTTATAAAAATGTCAAAAGCAAATATTTATATAAAAATTTTCACTTCCTATCAACTATCATAAAAATCTTTGCCACAAGCGGACATTGAACTTCGGATTGTCTCAAGCATCGAATAAGAGTCGGACGTTTAAGCGTTATGATACATTGATACTGAAAAACAGGCAAGCAAAATTCAATTTATATAGCACGCGTTCTGCTGCATTCCTAATACATCACAAACACAAACCAATGCCTTTCAAGCATTTAATTTTTAGCCTAAAAGCATGCACTGAAAATTTATTTGTGTCATTTGAAAGAGCATCTTTACTTTTTAAGAAGTTTCACTACTGTCACGTGTTCGTTGCTGACGCGAGTTTATTTTTATATAAGATAGACATATGAAATTCCGTGTCAGGGGGAAAAAGAGGTGGTTTCAGCCACAAAAGGGTAAAAATAATTGAAGAATCCACGCGAATAACGTTGTAGGCGACAATTTACGTATAAAATTAAATGGTTCACTATTATTAATTTTTTCAACATTTCAGTGAAGTGTTCATACAACATTTTTCCACTGACTGAAACCTTCAAATGCTTTTTAGATGTCTAAACTTGCACTTTTTCACATTCAATTAATTTTTTTGGAGTAATACCGGGAATCCCGAAAAAAACATTTCTTATAAAAATGTCGCTTAAAACGTTATTCGTGTCGACTCTTTAACTGTCGATTTCCTTAAATCTACCAACAAGTATATTTCTCCAATAAAAATTTTAAAAGTTCTTTAAATGCCTAAAAAAATGTTTCTTTTCTAAACAGTATTTTCATTCCAAAATCTCTATTATTAAACTTTCTTGAAAATTTCTCGATTTTCAAACTATTTTGCTGTTATAGTGCTCTATTATACGAAAATATATTCAGTCTGAAAGTATGCACACAAAATATATAGGGTATTCAAAAGGTCTCTTAAAGTCATATGTCTAAAATTCTTAACATGAAAAAATATGATTCATGTGAACAATCCCTTTTTAAGTTCAGTGTGATATTTCGAGTAAAAATAAATGTTTGTCATCACAATGCCAAAAGAGAGCGAAATATATAATATAATAGTTGGTTTATGCGAAAAGCATATATTGGACGTAATAATGGTTGACTCAAGTTAATAAAAAAATACAACACAATAAACAAAGGCTTCAGTGTTGTAATATTTTAGCACGTTTTTCACGTATGGAAGGAAACGTCAGCAATTTTAAACCATTGTAAAATCTTAGGACAATAAGACGTGATAACACACCTTGTTTCTTTTTAAAGTCATGCTCCACTTATTATATGTCTCAGGCTGGAATAAGGCTAATACCGTTTCTTTTCAAACTTTACAGAAAAAATTTTCACCCTGAAACTATGCAAAGAAAATTGATTTGATATTTATCAGTGATGACATCGGTTCCAACTAGCAAGTTCATAATTTAAACAAAAACTCAACCGTATGCTGCGGTTTTTGAATGGATGTACATTTAACGCCTTTGACCCCGCCCTCGAACCAGCTGTCTAAAATGTTTTTTTTTGTAATTTCTGTGGTTATTAGATGTAAATTAGGAATATTTGAAGATTTCAGACTTCTGATGTAATCGTAATATTTTATATTTGCACTTTTATTTCTTTTTTAAACTGTATACTGTATAAACTGTAAATTCATGATTTACGTATATATATATTTTTATTTCATCTATTATTTGTGCGCTATTTGCACCTAACAGTTCTGTTGCACCTGACTGTTCTTTAATTAATATTGATTGTCTGATAAATTTTTTTGTATGAGCCAGTGGCGTAACTAGATGATCAAGGGCCCGGATGCAAAATTGAAAAAGGGCCCCTAACTGAAAAATTAAAAACAAACATCTTCAAAATAAAATAAGTACAGAAACATTGTTTTCATTTTTTTTTTTTGCTATATTCTTCCATTTAATTGGACGCATCAGAAAATATTTGTTTTTTATTTTCCAATGAATTTTTAAAATCAAATAGGTTGTTACTATAAAATGAAATTGTACCAACATAACAAAAAATAATTTAGAGAGATATATAACGTTTAATTTAGTTGGATTTTCAATTTTGTGCCCACAAGAAGCCTACACTGAGAAAAAACACATACCTTGCTCCGGTAAAAAATTTCTTTATTTTTAATAATAGCAATTTTCTCTTTTTCAAATAAAATTTTCTTCAATTAGAATAAATTTTCACATTTTCGAAGAAATATTTCTTCATATGATAAGTATTTTTCTCGCACAAAAAATTTCTCATTTATAGAGCAATTTTATTGAAAATGAAAAACTTTTCTTATATTTTGATAAAAAATTCACTATGAGAAGTATTTTCATCAATAAAAACAAATATTTTCTCAAAAAAAAAAAGAAATATTTTTCTCTAAAAACGATATATTTTTCTATTTCATGGAACCTTTTTATCATTTTTAGAGAATTTTAAGTATCGCAATTAGAGAATAGCATTCTCTGGAGCAAAGTCTATACCTTTTTTCTCTAAATATGATGCCTTTTTTTATCATATTCCGAGACACTTTTTTCTGAGTGTAGTCTTTGATTCTCGTGTTTACAAATTTTACAAAAAATAAAGGTGGTTATTGTATTTGGTGTGCAAAGTATTTTTATTTTTTTACAATAACATTATAAATAAAGCATTTGCAGTTGTCTCAGGTTGTTTTAGTTGAATTTAAATATTATAATACAACGTTTGAATGGTTTTGCCAGTGGCTTACCGAGAGGTTAAGCCGCCCGGGGTGGATTCCCAATTGACCGCCCCTCTCATATACAATATACAAAAACATCTTTAATATTAATATAGGGTTTTGTAGGCATCCCAGTAGACAATGACATCGCTGCTAGCAGGCCTTCCTGTGGATTTTGTAGTACTGCCGCACTCATATACAATTACACTTTCTTTTTTATATGAAGTGGGAAAATTTCGCAGGCCTTCCACTCCGATAGCTCAAAAGAGGCCTGATAGAAGCACTACTTTAGAATGGCGAAAAGTAGGGGTAGACAAAAAGTGTTGAAAAAATATTTTTTTCTTTTAAACCTTTTTCTATTTATTTATATATTCTATGATTTCGTCTTCTCTCCTATGTTTTTTTAAGTTAGATTAATTTCAATCTATAATCTTTGATATAACAGTAAGAAGGGCCATTATTGCGTCTTATTTTTAAACTGATATATATTTTAACTTTTAACGAAAAAGTTGACCTGAAATATATGAAAAGTCAGTCTTTGTAGGGAAAACAAATTTGTTGTTCTGCCTTTTGTGCAGAAAAGGAAGGCCTTCAAGAAGTGCTCATAAGAGCAGCGAGGAACGGATGTGTTTAGTCTTCAAAAGTAGCAGTCAATGCAGGCTTTCGTATGAAGAGCACTGGTTTAATTGCCTATGGGATTGTTTTCAAACATACACGGAGAAAAATAGTGCCACATAAAATCAACAATATTTCTGCTTAAAACGTATTTAGAACAAGAGGCATTATAGACGAAAGAGGAGAGGTATTTTTTAAGAAGAAATCTTAAAATATCTTCTTATCTTTATCTAAAATTCATATTTTCAAGACATTTCAAAAACAAGGGGCATGAAAGACGAAAGAGAAGAGGTATTTTTCAAGAAGAAATCTTCTTGTTTTTCAGCATAAATCTTCTTAAATTTATTTATTTCTTATTTATTGATTTCCTTTAAAATTCATATTTTCAAGACTTTTTTCATGTCCTAGACTTCGTGTTTCGTTTATTCGTAATTTCTTATTAATTTATTCAATATTGAGAAGAAAAGCATATAATTTAGAAAACTTTGTAGCTTCGTTACATTCCTTCCGAAAAAAATCAAGAAGAAAACCTAGTAGCTGTATGAGATTTCTTCTTAAATTAATTAATTTAAGAAGACATAGCCAATAACTTTAAGAACATTTTCTTGGGTAAAAACCATAGAGAAATCTGTTTGACTTTGTTCTTCATTATTAAGTTTTTATGTGGCGATTTTTCTGTGTGTACACATAGAAGCTTTATCGAAAATCTTTAGAAAATAATCTTATATTGTTGTCAAGTACCTCTATAAAAAAATTCTAGTATACATATTATCAACCTAATTCTAATACTACGTAAGACAAAATTATCTACTCCTCAAGAGGCGAAGAAAACTAATTCCACCGCTTCCACCGCTTATTGAATCCTGTTTTAAGACTCGACTGAACTGTTTCTTCAAATAATAAAAAGCAGTAAAGAGCTTTTTTGAAGGAGAATCAGAGATCCAAAATAACAGTTATTTATTTTTTTTAGGTCGAAAAAGTTCTCGAAATTTTGAAAAATATTTTATACGTTGCTTCATAACAGTTATTTTCAATTTATATTTCTTACGTTGCCTCATAACAGTTATAGGCGAGAAAAAATTTTGTACTTTGCTCATAACTTATATATTGAAAAATTTTTTTTTTACTTTGTCTGATAAGAGTTATTGTAGAGACAATTTCCATTACATTCACTCAAAGCCACTTTATGACAATTTCTATAACATCCACCGTACACACAGCAAGAGCCACAATGAATATTGTGAAGGAAGCGTTTCCTGGTCGTGTAATCTCGCGCTTTGGTGATTTGGCATCGTCAGAAAGATCAACCAATTTAATCATTCCAGACTTCTTTTTTTGAGGCTACTTGAAGTCGCGGGCTTATGTCAACAAGCCTCAGACTATCGAAAACCTTAAGGAGAATATTCGACAGGAATGCGAACAGTTACCGCCAGAAATCTTTCGGAAAGTCATTGAAAATCGACAAAACGGGCACAAATGTGTATCCACACTTGCAACAGTCCCTTGAAGAATATCCCCTTTTCCACATAACACAAAATATTATAATGGTTCAAATAAAGACGTTCTTTAATCAATATCATTTTTTTTATTTACTAGAACAGATATTCAAAAACAAAATTGGATGATTAATTTTGCACCACCTTGTTCTTCACACTCTTCATCGCTGACTGCAGACTCATCTGAATTTAACAGTGGTATGTTAGGAGAAACTTCTTCAGAAACACTTTTTGAACTACGTTCTCGATTAAGGTATTTCAGTAAAGAACCTTCAATAATTTTAATTTCTTCTTCCCTTGATATTAAAAATGTTATTTTTTGTAAAATGCTTAATTTAGCTTCAGTGCCGCATACGTTGAACGTATTTTTTCTTTTCAAAATTTAATCAACACAAAATGTCGAAATGGGCTTCAAGTACGCACGCTTCCAAGATTTTTACTTTTTTTTACAATTTTTACTATAATTTTATTTATTACTTTTCTAATTAAATTTTGTTTTTTATCAACCATTTATGGTACTAATTCAAAGATCCTTCCACGAAATGCAATATATTTATAGTTAAAAAGTGAATTAATGTATATTAACATTTATTCTATATATAAATATTAGTAATAAGTTCTTTACTTTAATTCAGTCACTTAAAAATTTGTTTTGGTTTTTTTACCTTTTTTATGTAAGACTAATTAATACATATAAAACTGTAAATTTAGATTTTAATTCTTAATTCAGTACTTTTAGTACTTTTTGAAATTAAAAAAGTACCAAACCGAAAATTTGAATTATCTTCCCTGATTCAGACGCCTGCTTACTCTCAATTGCAATCAATGCTTAATTCGACAACCTGGATTGGCTTCTCTTATTTCTTCAATAATTTTTAATAATTTTCAATTTACTTAATGATCGGTCTGCACTTGCGCAGATCACTGAGATTGTGAAGAACACCAGCAAAGCTGTGTTAACTTGTGTAATGTCACATTCAATTGTTTCAAAATTTGTAATGATTTTTGACACAATTGATTAACGGTGTCCAATTCATCAGCTTGTAAGTACTGATGATTTATTGAAAAAAATTTTGAGCTACTCTTTTACAGTATTTTGTTTGAAAATTATCTCATCTTTTTATATCAGATCCGTAACCATTTGCTATTTGTAGTGTCAGCGAAGGGCCCCTATCGCTCAAGGGCCCCGGTGCTCGGCACAGTCTTGCACCTATGAAGTTACGCCACTGGGTTGAGCCACGCCGAAAAAAATCCTGGAAACGGGCCTGCGATAAAATTGCTCACTTATTACAAAAAAAGAAACACAACTTAAAATAAAACTATGTGTAAGAGAACATATCAGTTGATCTGAGACACCTCGACACAACTAGAAATGAAACTCTTTAGTTGAGGATGTAGAAGCAACGCAACTATTTATCAAAACATATTTAACGCCATTTTTCCAGTTAAAGAAAAAAGTGATGTAAACTAATTTTTGCAGTATTGAGAAGTGTAATTGTTAAGAGATTAATGACAAAGAATCGACTTTGGAAAATTTCGAGTTTTCTATTTAGTGTGCGATATGATCAGTATGCTTGATTTTTAAAATGAATGTTCTTTCTATGGTTTACAAAGAATGTGAAAAGTTGAAATTGTGTCAAATTTTCATTTAAATAAATTAATAACATGAAAATATACAAACATAAACACAGCTGAAATGTACGAGTATCTATATACTTCTCCTCAAAGCCCTTCCCAACCAGCTATACGCTTTTATTCAAGTAAATAGCCTGTTTTACTCATGTAATTTGAAATGTTGTTTTAATTTCTCTGAAAGAAGCCTGAAACCAAACAACAAAAAGGCAAAAAAAAAAAAAAATTAAACAATCAATAAATATTCCATTTGCGCCACCTAGTAGTTGCTAGCTGAACTAAGTTAATGTTAATGTGCCTGCTTTAAATATATTTCTCTTTTTTTTTCTCATTCATGCGCAATGAGAGCATTCGCAGAGAAACTGAAAGAGAGAGAGAGAGAGAGAGAGAGAGTAAAAACATATAATATAAAGCAGACAACATTTGCAACGGAGTAATAATTTAATACAACGAGTTATACTAAATCAACAACTAAAATCAAGTTCGTAATTAAAGCACGAAAGCATGTTTTTACGCTCGCCATATCATTTGAGGGACTCTCACATCTTTCCTATACTTACTTATACAACAATAATTGAAGCGTTCAAACTTATCTTTGCTCCCATTGGCTGATCATGAACCAATGAAAAGATGGTTGCTCAACTCTGTTCGGCTGTTTTACTGCTATGTGCACAGAGGCGGTGCCGAAACAAAAACGATTGATATAAATGGGCAATGCTTTCGGGAAAACTTATTTTAAAATTTATTAAGATGACGAAATGACTTTTACTTAAAGCAAAAGTTATTTAAACGTGTTACCTATCACAGAAACTAAGAAGCACATAAAACAATTTAAATGAAAATATAAATTTTCAGAGATATGGCTTTTTGTTTTTCCTCTAACGTTTCTGTTGCAATTCAAGGGTGCAAGAAGTTGTGTTGAGGTTATGAGCTTACACCATGCTATTAGGGACGAATTTATTTCAAAACTCTCAACTTTTAATTTACAAAAATAAAAATTAAAAACGAAATGATGAATTGTTATAACAAGCACCCAACTTCTATTCATGTTGATAATTTATGAGTTCAAATGAGAAAAAATGAGATGAAAAACGCGTGAGCTAAACATCATAAAATTGTTTTTTAATTCGTTTATGATAAAGTTATTCTGTGAAAAACAGCTCTGTTAAAGATAGAATTATTTTTATAGTACCTACAAGATATAAAAGTTTAAAAAAAGTGTTGGAAAAAAAAATTATAAAAAGTTGTTGATAATTAAGTATAACATTTGCACTGCAAGTTTTGTTATTTTAATCCATGTGTTCTAAATAATGAGTAATATTTAATATTCGTGTTTAGCTGTGCATTAAAGACACCCAGCAAGAATTTAGCTTAAAGACAGAAAATTTATTCAAGAATTAATATATTTTGAGAATAAGTGGATATTCCA
Organism: Tetanocera ferruginea; assembly: GCA_958299015.1. Classification (NCBI taxonomy): domain Eukaryota; kingdom Metazoa; phylum Arthropoda; class Insecta; order Diptera; family Sciomyzidae; genus Tetanocera; species Tetanocera ferruginea. The sequence goes on along the minus strand of OY282640.1, from coordinate 1,570,540 downwards.
GACTTGTTGATGCTGTAAACATAGTAAATTCGAATACAGCTTTAGAAAAAATGTTCAAAATTTCCAGATTTGTCATAACTCAGTTAAAGATTTTTTGTTATTTTCTCAATATCCAGGATTTTTTTTAATTCTTTGCGAGTGACAAAAATTCAATAACAAAAATACAACAATCAACCAGAACTCACTCGATTAACTTTGCTATAAAGTTTAATTAAATAAAAACTTGAAGTCATGAACTTGGTTGGGGTTTTGAATGTGTAATTGATCATAATTGTAATAAAAGTGACTTGGGATGGCAATCTAGACACTCATAATGAAGAAAACTGTCACGTTCTATTATAACAGGTTTATATATTCTATGTGTTATAATCAGCAATTTATTGCTATTTGTTTTAAATGTTCATCTTAAAAAACTAAACCCACTTTTCTGATACGCCCCTGTTAATTTATTATCTCATAACAAAAACGAGCTGCATTCATTGCATTTAGTTTGACTCAACAGAACGTCAAAGTTAAAATCTAATTTAGAACTGCTTTAATAAATATTTATAGCGAAACTTTTGATACATCATTAACAGAAGCAATATAAGTTGACGATATTTTTATCTTGAATAAATAAAATAAGCATAGAAAATAATTTTTAAAATTAATTCAAATGCATACAATGATTGACTTAACAGAACTGTTCACTTTTATTCCACTGAAAAACAAAAAGTTCATTTTTTAACTACAATATAAAAAAATGACGTTTTCGGCACTCAGAAATAAATTTATTTTTAATACTTGTTGATTTTTTTTACTAGCTTCGCGAAAAAGAGAAAAACTGATTGGAACTTTGTTCATTTAAGAAGTTGAAAATACTTGAAAAAAATATTGCTTATAGTAATTTTTTTTCCATTTTTATGTTTTTTTTTAACAAAAGAGAAAAATAAATTTATATTCATACCTATCTTAACTTATTTCCGAACAAACAAAGGTTGATTTGCCAAGATTGCTTATTGCTTAAATTAAAAACAAAGTGGTTTTTCTATTAAAAATTTGTGTTTTATCACTTTCGCAATATAGGTATGTAACTTAAGTTTTTATACAAACATTTGTTAAACAAAATTGAACAATCAATTTAATAACTATTTAACAAGCTAATAAAATCTACTAAGTTAAAAACCGAAAACGTTCTCAAAACAAAAAAATTACTTTTCGTAAAACCTTGTGATACAGTGCGTTGCTATCTTTTTCCAAAATGTTGACTTTTTAAAAAACTTATTATCTAATACGATAAATAGCCAAATCCTGTGCATTAAGTCCTGTATTTATTAACTTTTAAAATAATATTGAATTGAATACTAGAACTTTGCGTAAGGCATTTTTTGAATTCTCATCCTATCATAGATATATTATAGAGATCTAGTTAATTTTTAATAGATTCATCACGCAAGTTCTATAATGATTCTTTTTTTTCATTAAAACATGTTCGTTATTCATAAAAAAAGAAAATAAAACAAAACAAAAGTTGGCAAACAAATTCAACCTGGTAGTTCTTCGAAGCTTTTACAAATGCCGTCGGCAAAGCCGTCCAGCAATGCTTCCATGCATTTTGTGCGAAAGAAAATTACCTTTTAATTAAAATTAACTGCCTCAGTCAAAGACCAAATAACATTTAAAATAAGTTTTATAAGTTTTGACTAAGTACTTATTCTCTAAGTAAAGAGATTTAATAACTTTAATTTTAAACTTTTAAATAAATTAAGCTTTAATTAGACCAATTGCACCTCCATTCATATTAAAGCCAATAGAATGTGCCAGGCAATTCTGATTGTGATGCATCAAATGGAGTCCGTCGCCAACCCACAAGTAAAAACAAAAGTAATGTTTTTTTTAACCGTTTCGGTAATTTATACTCATCGATTTTTCAGTCGGATTATAATTGAATGAAAAAAATTGTTTACTTAATATCACTATCTGAATCACCAGAATCTTCATTAAACTTAAAGCATAGTGAACATCAGATGTTCGTTCGCAACAAAATATGTGTCATAATTTTCACGCAACAAATAAATGGCTGTTGCCAGTGAAATTTCACGCAAACGAACATAGTACTAGGCTAAAGTCGTCACACTTCTTTGGTATAACGTGCCCGGCACACTGGGATCACAAGCATCCCAGCAACAAAAAACTGTTATAAAAAGAAGCTATAGAATATTTTAAGATTATATTTTTTTTTTCTGTAGTAAGTAATAAGTTTAATTTGTAATAAAATTCAAGTACCATAGTCCAAAATTTTGTAACATAAGTTAAGAAAAATATAGAAAAACATATATTTCATACGTATTTTTAACGTATATTTTATTTCAAAACACTAAAATAGTGAAATGCAAATGATATCAGTGACCATTTGACGAAGGATTAAATGAATCAGGGCTTATACATAATATGTCTTTCCATGGTATTAAAAAATTTTGAATTAGTCGGATGGAAAATCTCTAGAATTTTAGAAAGCATTTCAACTTTTCTTTAATGGACAGTTTAAGAGTTATTTTAATTTTATCCTAAGAAAATTTGATGTCCGAAGTTTTATAAGAAATGTTTTCTGCTCACCATCAGGTCACATTTTCTAAGATAAATTAAATAAAAATTTAATTTTTTAAAAATAACTTTTAAACTGTCAATGGCATTGAAATAAAATTATTGAAATAATTTTTTTATTGAAAATAAAATAAATTTTATTGAAATAAAATTATTTCTAAAATTCAAAAATTGTCAATTCGACAAAACATATTTTTTTTTTAAATTACATGGAATGATAAAAAGTTATAGGGTTCTAAATTGTCATAAAATGTGAAAATCTGAAAAATTTTTAAATTTGAAGGCCAATAAAACTTGACCTGATAGAAAAAAAACGGATTTCAGATTTTAAATTAAAGTGCAAAAATACATATGGAACCACTTTCGTCTTCTCTGATCCAAGACCGTTTTAACTTGTGTAATTTACTTAATTTTAATAATTTAAATAATTAATATCAATGCCTTCATTCTTTTTTTTGGAAATAGCAATTGAAGTGGACTGTGGAAGTATCGAAATAAAATAAAAACAGAAAAAAAAGTAAATAGTTTCTCAAAAATATAGAATCTATATAATTAATAGGCTAAGGTTTTTTTTGTGACTTCAACTCCTCCCAGACCAATGGACCGATTTTATCGATTCAGATGTCATTAAATCAGGTTTAGGCTGTAGAATTGCGAAATTGTGATTTCGCTTCAGGGGGTTCCCAACCTTTTAAAACAGAAATAAAATTTTTGTACAAAAATCCGCTATTTTATCAATTTGAAATTTAATTTGAGAAGAGCTTATGAATTGATCGAATTTGAGTTTTTTTCAAAACTAAAAATTTTTAACCAAAATTATCTTTTATGCATTCCTCAAATGTCAATTGTCCGAAAAATGCAGTTCCAAAATCAAAAATTCCACTTTCCGAGCAAACAACTTAGTCAAATTTTAACGGTTTTCAAAAAAGCCGGATTTTTTTTTGGGTTTTTTGGCGTTTTTTCATCTAAAAGTGTTATAAATCGATGTTGTAAGTGTTCTGTAAGTACCTTTTATTAATTTTTGAAATATCTCTTGGTGTTATATCTTAAATCTATTTTTCACTGCGTTTTTTTTTTAAATTAGTTATGTTTTATAGCTGGAAGAGTTAAGCTGAGATGTTTTCGAATAGTAATAATGTTTGTCTCAGTAGTAATATAAGTGTAAGTCCGTCTTCGTATTTTGACAGTTACATTAAAAAATTTAGTGTCAGATCATACGTTTCAAGTCAAACCATTCAGATAATGATCTTTTATATCATTATTGAGACTGAATATATCGTTATTGAGTATAATAACTTCTTGAATAGAATATCATATATTAAACGTCTTTAATGTTTCTAACACTTAATTTTTCTTGAATTGCTCGAATTCGGGCAACAGGTTTACTAGTATATTTAAAATATCGTCATATCATTTAAAACTAACTTTTTGATTTTAGACAATGATCGATCGATCGGTTAGGAGAAAATGAAATGTAGAAAAAAAAGTTTTTTTGTAAAAAACCACACCGATTTTATAGAAAATTAAAATCATAAAATTTCTTTAAAACTTTAACCAATTGACAAGGTTGTAGCGAGAAAACTACTTAAACAAGACAGTTAATATTTTGACCGTGTCTTATTCTGACATATTTCAACTTGTATATAAGCAAATTTTCAAATTAGGAAAAAAATGTTTATTTTTTATTTTATATTTTTAAGGTACTATTATGACTGACTAAAAAAAAGGTGTTTTTTTGGAATCTTTTTCTAGTTCGAATCCCGGTCTAGCGATGGACCTACGCTTTAACCTCTACCCTACCAACTGAAATTAAAATTTATCAATATACGATTTTGGAAGTTGTAGTTGGTGTCAGAGATGTTTGTGGAATAAGATTGCTTAATAACAGGAATTGATTCAGATTCAAATTCGCATCTTGATATCCGCCACAAATACTACATTCTAGACTTGTTTATCTGGATTTTCCTATCTCTCCTACTTATCTATCACACCATTTCCGAACCAAGGCTAACTTGACTGAATAGGTTTGACACCTGAAATCCTTGGTTCAAAGTTAAAAAAATAAATACGTTTGTGAAAACAGTTCTAATAAAAACAATTAATTTTATATTTTGACTTAGTTTTTATTAAAGGACACAACAATTTATACTTAAACTTTTTTAAAACTTAAATAAAACGCTATTTTTAAACTATATTTAAAAACAGAAACTTATTAATAATACAGTTTTTCAATATATTGATTGCATTTGTGTGCCATTTGTGTGAACAATTCTGTGTCGACAAGGAATAACCGCCAAAGTCGAGTTAGGACAAAATGAGTTTATTACTTTCATTGCGTTTTTTTGCAACGAAAAATAATAATACGGAAATTTGTATGGTTGTACCTTGAAAATTAAATGTTTATGGCCATCAAATTTAAACAGCAAAAGTCAGGGTACTTTGATATAAGGTAGCAATTTAAATCTTAAAAACGCTCCCCTGAAATTTTAAAAATGACTTTGCTGTTATTGCTTGTGGACACAGAATTATGTGACTGTTTTGAATTTGTACTTTTTCATGAAGATTTTAAAATTTTATAATATTTAATGTGACTTCTTTTAGCTTTGAGCACCATCTGGATCCTTTTAGGTATACTATTTATTAAGTTTATCAAAGGTTGAGTACTTGTCTTTTGACCTTTCCCTATAGGAAAAGGGGTTTGACTATAGTAGCAACCATTCTTAGCTTATCAGCGTTATTCGACGACGGATTACTCAACATGAAGTTTTTTCACAAGTTCTCAAACGGATTTTGGTCGGGCGATGGTGGTGGCCAACTCAAACAATTTGTACCTTTTTCAAAATCTATTTTGTGGCTGTATTCACCTAATGTTTGGGGTCATTATCTTACAAAAATAGGGTATTGCCTGGCTCATCAAATTGACTCTTAAAAGACTTCGTTTTAGAGTAAGATGAACCATTGTAAGATGAAAAATGTGCGTGAACATTTGATAGGGCAAGACAATAAATAATAGAAATTATAAAAACGAATAGACCTTTTCAGCCCTTGAAAGGACTTTGACCGAGCTTCTTATGAACAATTCAGTTGTGTCTGTTATTAAAAGTTGACACACAATTGATCGAGAACTGAGCTTTACATGGCATTATTTACTCTCTGAGGTTTGTCGTTGCCTGCAGAGAGGTAACAGTCTATCAGAAAAATTTATTTGTTTTAAAAAAATTTTCTGTGTCAGATGGTAGTGCGAAGATGTAATCTACCGAGATACAGCAGCTTGCATGCCACACAATTCGAACGCACGGCCACGGCCTTCGAAATTTTCAATAAGGTGTTGTAAAAAAACAGCACAATAAAAAAAATTAGTTCAATATCTTTAAAAGTTGTCTGAAATTTTTTTTTGGTGGATCAATGGTTTCGAAGACACAGTAGTCTAAAATTTAAACTCTAAATAACTAAATTTTATCCATTTTTTTTTTAAATTTTTCTGAATACTTTTGTTGAAATGTGTTTTCGCAAAACAAAAATTTACGCATAAAGGCTCATTCCACAGAAATGAGGAACGGAAACATGAATTCTATAATGCATGTATTTGAAGTAATTTTTGGTTTTCGAATTGAAGTGGAATCTTAAGTTAGTCCTGCTGCAAAAATATTTTTAAATTAAATGCTTTTTTATATTATTTTGACAATTTAACTAAACAAACTTCGAGTTGAAAAAATTTTTTAAATATTTTGATTTAATTTAAACCTTGAAATCAGTCATCTTTTGATATAACTTTAAAAAAAATAAGGTCAGTAATATTAAAAAAGATATTATTGTTGTGTTAGAATAGTTTGTAATAATGATTGGTTACTGTGTTTTTAAAGTACAAAATATTCAAACTGAGTGTTTTTTCAGTGTCACACCCGTCCCAAAAAAGGCTATAGTTTTCCTAAGAAGCAACATGGGCTTATGATAAGAATGAAATTTTCCTAAAGTAAGGATGTTGATGTTTTACATAAATTTGTTAACTTTTTTCATTCAATAAATTATTTTTATTCTTCATTTCCGTTACAAGAAGTTGGTCACACCCGCAACGGTTTTCAAAATTTTTTGCTAATAATGAAATTTTTGCAAGTATATGAATAAATTCTTTGATTAAAACAAGTTTTGTAAATTCATGTATAGCGAAATCATTTGTATAGGTATTAATTTGATCAAAAATTCATGCGAAAATTTTTTTGCAAAAAAATATTGTTTTTTTTTTTAAATATATTAAAAACTTGAAATTATTTGTATAGGTATTAATTTGATAAAAAATTCATGCAAAAAAATTTTTTCCAAAAAAATATTTTTTTGTTTAAATTAATACATTAATTAAAAACATATTTTTTTGATTTAAGTGTCAAAAATATGTGAAATTTATTATACCCATTAAGTTCTTATATATAATTCCCACATCATTCGCACTCGTCACACCCGGGACAATCTTATGTCACACCGGTCCCATTTAAAAGTTTAAAAAAGAATGGTTATCGCCATTTTTTCAAAATATTTTTCACTGGTATTCAACAGAAATATATTAAATTTGACTATATATAAGTAAAAAATGGTCTCATTGTGGCAGATGGACTGAATTTCAATGTTAAACTTAGAATTTTTAGTTTTTAAACTTGTGCTCGTCACACCCGTCCCAGGTATTTAAGCGAATGTAACTATTAAACTAGTATAAATAATTGCATTATGTTTTAGCATTTTGAAACCTTGGAGCATCTTCTAAAATACCCTATAGTAAATTGCTAAAATTTTAACCGGTGAATACCATTTTCAGCACGATAAAGTAGTCAAAACGTCACACTCGTCTGTATGGAATGAGCCTAAAATCTTTTTTATAGTTCTTTTTGTATGCCTACATTTTTCAATGATGTGTTAAGTGTGAGGCGAGCCAACAAGCCGGTTCAATTCTCCCGAAGGCTCTTAGAATTTTACTCCAATCTATTTAGAATTTCGGAAGCATTTTGGGACAAGAAAAAGAATATTGATTTTGAAACCCATCTAACACTTAACTCTGCTCACTTGACTTATACATGAAATGTGGAGAAATATAAAAACATGACCTTTTTAATTAAATGTCTTATTAACTTTATTTCACACGTAAAACGTGCTGAAATGTAGTTAAAGCTACTAACAAACCCAATTAAGAGCCTTTCTATATTCAGACCTGGTAAAGGTAGGAATTTTTTTTTTCTTTTTTATAGCGAATTTATATGAAATTCTTTAATTACAGCGCACTCATGTTATTTCCCATTCAAGAAATATTATTATTATATAAAAGGTATCCTTGTAAAACTCACGCAAATTGAGAAAATTGGATCCTTTAATATTTCTGCTCGCTGCTGCGTAACGAAAGTGATTCCATCAACAACGTAGCACAAAAGAGGCAAAACAACCCTCGCTTGCTTTTCGTTCGTCCTGTTTAGACGCTCGCGTGTGTTTTCACTGATAGTCATGTTGGATAAACCAGGAAGCAAAAAGGAAGAAGCGGAAATAAAACGAAATAAGGCAAAAAGCAATTTTAATTCAATAATGAAGAAATTTTAATGGAATGTACGAAATAATTTAAGAGTTCCTTGCTGAGTCTAAGCCATGGGGAGGAGAAGTGTATGGATAAAGGACCTTATGTGGGTTCAATGTATATGGGTGGATGTAGTAAACTTTTTGCTTAGTTTTAATTGATTTTCAGCGTTAAACAAAAACAAAAACAATTTAAGCGATTTTTGTAAATTGTTAAAAAAGTTTGATTCTGCAGAGAATCAAATCGAATTACATGTAGAACGAGCCAACAATAAATGCGTCGCTCACATCTTTCGGCATGAACAGTTTGGCGAATTTTTGCCTTTCTCTGTCAGTCAAAAAAGAAAAATCGACAAACATGATAAGAAATATATACTACCAACAAATCTACAGCATATACAAAACAAGGGTACATAAATAAATACAAAAAGGACTCAAAATGTGCCAGCAGCGAAGCATGAGCACCAAAATCATTCCCACCACCACAAGATATACAAAAAATATCATTCATTTTTAGATACTTCGAACAAACTCGTTCATCTGTAGAAATCACACAAGGACTCGTACAAACAAACAAACATAATTCAAATAAGGACACATTTTAATGACCTCTTATTGCCATAAGCGCAGCCTTCAGGCGCTAACATAGTAGTAAATCTACTACTTTTGCTACACTTTTGCTACATCTCGCTTAGAAATATCAAGTTTAGTTGGTGAAAATTTGCTACGAAATATACTACTATTTCTACTACGTTTCTGCGTAAAATGGAGAAAAACACCCTTCTATGATTTCGTTTGTTTGTTGTTGCTCGCATGTTTTTGCTGGCTGTAGCTGTTGGCGGGGTGGATCTGCGAAGTAAACGAAACAGCATTTGTGGGATATAGCGACGGTGACGGCGACTGCGACTGTTTTTTGTTAATGCTGCACATAAACTTCGTTGATGAACAACCAGGGAAGGGGACGAAGTTTTGTGATGTTGAAAACAAAGTTGAGCTGCTTGCTAAAAATTCTGTGTACTTTAAAAACATCTACATGTCTAGTTGGAGATGTGGAAATAATGTGATACGGGTATTCGTTGTAAACATCCGGCTTGCATGTCGCATTGGGGATGTTCGTAGAGTATAACAGAGTATAGGTACATTTAACGACGAGATATAAAGACTTGATCGAATGATTATTATCTTATTTATACAATCTGGCATGACAGCTATAGGCAACGAGTGAATATAATTGTTTATCACACTGAGCTAAAAAACAACGTAAAATCAAAGAAAATCACTTCGATTCAAATATTTTTCGGAACAATTTGGCACCAAATACGAAAATATTCAATTCAAAGTGTTTCCACTTCGAAAAACAAATATCCAGTTTGATGTTGTTTCCACTTTAAACTAAAGTATAAAACACTTTGAAATGAAAAGTATTTTTCTTTAATTTAACGTGGATTTAGATTTTATTCAAAGCGGAACCCTATTAAATTGAAATACTTACGGCTTTATTTTAAATACGCTACAGCTTTGATATAAATTATTTTATACTTTGATTCTACATTGTTACATTAATAAATCAAAGTGATTACCACTTCGAATCAAATGTTCAACATTTTTGATATTAATATTTGTATGTTATTTGTAAGTAAAACAATATTATTTCTTTCAGAAATTTTCTTTTATTGAAATATATGAAAACATTTGATAAAATACTTAAATTGATTAATTATTTAGTGATACTACAATAAAAAAATTTAAATTAGTATTTTGTAAGTATGTAAATTATAAGATGCCAAGTTGCAAACAATTTATTTGTACCTTAAACTAAATATTATAAAAATTAAAATTATCTCTTGCTTCTTCGATACAAACAACGTCTCTTTGAATTCAGCCCGGAGTTCAATGTTATCATTTACTTCTGTATTGTCGTTTAATTTGCACTCACTGATTTTATTTTCACATTTATTCTGCTTTCAGAACATTGAAATTGTTTTCATAATTTATTTTGATACACAAAAAAGCCCAAATTGAAGTGTCATTTTAAGACAAATATATTTTTCTTCGATTTTACTTTTTCCAATATCAAATCTAACCAAAATTATTTTCAAGTTACTTTCGAAGAGGATACACTTCATTGAATATAAAGATAAAGTGCCTCATCATTATTTTGAATATTTTCGACTTCTAATTGAAAATATAATGTTTTCATATTTGATTTGAAGGTTTTCAATGTTAATTTAAAGACGATTTTTTTTAAGTGGAACAACGTAACATTGAAACGAAATTATTTAATTTTAAGTTGCAATTTTTCCCTGAGTGCACTATTATTTCCCCTTATTTTCATATGATGGCTATCGTAAACGAGGATATGTTCGATGCGGTTCAATCCAAGTGCCATTCGATTTACTAAATTTCAAAATAGAAAATTTTCTAATGTAAAATGTACTTTTTACTATTGACAAACATTTTTTGATTTACATAACTAATGCAAAAACATAAACGCCATGCACATTATTGAAATGGGTGAGTTTGGGCAACCACACCGACTTGTGGTTATAAGTTATTCTTAGTTTCAACACTTTTAAGAATTTGTAATTGAAAAAATTTTTTGTCATAATGAAATCCCTGAAGCAATAAGAAAATAGGTCTTTTTGACGAGCAGCATATTTCAAATTGGAAAAATCTAAAAATATTGTAAAAAAAAATTGAATGGGAGTTGATATAGACTTTTTCAAAGTTTCTGATTTCTTACAAACCCATTTTAAAGACCTTCAATGTTAATCCATGGAAGTAAATTGCTAACACAAAAACTTTCAAGAAAATCGGCCGATTAGTTACTGATCTTGACAGCCGATATTTTTCTTGTCGCTTCACTTTATTATGATAAAGAAATGAGGTAATAAAAAGGTATAACATATTTTGAGCCAGACAAATAATCAGCCTGAAAATATGAACAGAAATTGTACCTATAAATCGAATAAATTTTTGTCGAATGTTTTACTTCAAATGGTTCGAACTAAGGCTACCAACCCAGAATGGATTCGGCAATCCCGGGACTGTCAGGATTGAAAATACCGATACCGGAATCTTACAGGATTTTTCGGGGTTTTCTTTTTCGTATATTTTTCAATGATTTTTCAATAAAACTCATTACTCTTATTTTTTTGTTTATAAACAATTCATTATTTTAACATATTTAAGATATATATCATATTAAAAATTTTTTTTTATTTATTTGAAAAATTTTAAGATAAAACGCAAGAAAACAACACAACATATCATCATATGTAATCAAAAACTTACTTTTTTTGAAAAATTACAACAGGACTTTTATAACTTTGTTAATAAACTGTATTTTTTAAGTTGTACGAGTGTAAAATTTCGCAGGAACATGTATTTTGAACGGTGCATAGCAATCAATCAAAGAGTCAATTTTGTTTTTTTGGTAGCTTACGGCTTTTTTGATTTCATATGACGATGTTTTAAGTAGTTCAATTTCGGGATTCGAGATGCGGGGATTGACAGCCTTAGTTCGAATCCGTCGTTGGGCGGGCTTTTATACAAGTATCGTAATTATTAAAGATAATGGCAACAGCTAACCAGGTACAGTTGATCCTTTTCAAAACAGCTGTAGCTTTAAGTAATATTTGATTTTCTTAATCCAACCTCGTGGTTCCTTTCCATTTTAAAATACCCAAACCTTGAATCTATTCAAAAATGAGCATTTTTAAATTAACATTAATTAGCATGCTTTGTACAACTTAACGAATACCGATTACAATGAAGAACTCGACTGACTACCGGTTTGTGTAACCATTAAAGTTGCTTGCTTATTGTTTGCTATCGCCAGCAATTAAGGTCTAAAGAAAATCGAATAAAGACCATGAAAGAATAACGAAAACGTATAACATTTATCAACAACTACAACAACAGCATAAAAACAACAACAACACGCAAGAGCAATATGTATTTATGTACAGTTGTATTTTTTCATTCGTGTCAAAAGAGAAATAAAATGAAACGAACCAAAAGCAACAAAAAATATAAAAAAAAAAACACATTCGCCCAACAACCTAGCAATGAGAAGTAATTCCATCCAACCGATGTGGCAGCAATAACAACAACAACAACATGCAACTACAAATATGTCAAACGAAATTTCCACTTCATGGCACAACGACTGCTCGGACAGACAGAAAGACTTGGTAGTTGTTTTTGTTGCTTTTCATATATTTTGGATATTTTATAATGCAACGACACCAACAGCAACACCAACAACAACTACAAACAAGATAAGCAACAACAGCAATAACAACAACAACAACAACAAAGCATCAGTATTCTGTAAGCATAGCAAGCCAAATTTTAAAAGCAGTCCAGGGCTGTTTCAATAATATCCAGGCGCATCATCTCGACCGCTACATTCGCCAGAATCTCTTCACATGACCTCAGCTTATGTTATCATAACTCAGTTAATTACTCAGTTCAGTGTTCTCATCAAATTAATGTAATAAAATATTTTTCTTTAGCTAACTTTTTCGGAAAACATGAGCTACTCACTATTTATGACCAGAAAACTACCTCAGGTAGCCCTAGTACAGCCGTGTTTTGCTGCTTTCAACACATTTTATTTCAAGGAAATCAACGAGTGGCCTAATCCCAGAACCCAGCCAGGTTGCTTTGTATGACATTTTAAGCTGGGCTGGTGGTCTCCACACCACACTGACAGTTATATATTTACTTTATATATTCACGGTTTTTTCTTTTATTTCTTTTTTGGGTTATAGTAACTAACTACCTTTTCACAATTTGTACGTGGATGTTGAAATGGTAGCATAAAATATGTATTGAAGCTATGATGTGATGAAGCGCATAGAACAATCTAGGGAATAAAATAAATCTGTTAGAATATAGAAACGATTTATTAAGTGACAACTGATCAGGAGTGGAAGAAGTTTAGTTAAGAAATCAAGCCAAGAAACAAAAATACAAGAGCAATAATATAAGGAAGAATATAGTTTTGTTGGCTGAATCCTTACAAATTTATTTACTTTTTATACATAATTAAGCTAAGAAAGTAACTTAAACTTAAATGAAGTCAGGCTTCCGAAGAACTTTGAATTTTCCGTTGAAAACATTTCCGTTGAAAGCTGTACTGGAACTCGGAATCGATAATAATCAATTTTCGATGTCATCGATATTAAGAGACAAAAATCGATGATTTAACATCGATATTGCAATATCTCAAACATCGTTAAATCGATGTTCCGAACATATCGTACACTAAATACAAAACAGTTACAACTCGAAATTTTTCGACAGCTACTTTATGTAATAAATCAATTCACCAAACCCATATCTCACTATATTTGTCATTATTTTTTCCATTTATTGGAAGAATGCAGTTTGTGTGTTTTAATGAAAATTGCTTTTCTTCTCCAATTTTAACCAAAAGGTTTTATTTTTCGCTTTTCCTGAAAAGTTATGTTTTTTGAGTTGTGACTGTTCTGTATGTAGTGTGCGATATGATCGATGTTTTTAAATTTGATATTTTATGAACGCTTTCAATTTTCACTAAATTTAAATTTTATGAAGTATTTCACTATATTTAAAAATTTTTTAAAAACTCCACTGATTAATTTGAAAGAAGGTTCAAGGAAACTTTGGATTGTGGTTATGTAATTTTACAAAATATTTGTTTTTTTATATGTTCATTAAGGTAGTGAGTTGTGTTCAGTCAGGAGAAAAGTTGTTGGACACTCATTGTGGAACCTGTTTCCGAGAAGGTATTAGACCTAAAATTATTTTGAAATCATTTTGACGTCTGTCTATTGTTTTGATTTGAAAATATAAATTATTTCGTCAAAAATCGTCAATTTTTCGCCTTAATTCTTATCAAGGCAAAATATCTTCGAAGCACAAAACTTGAAATTCACACCTTCGGGGAATATTTAGGTATTTCCCAAGTTAAGTTACGACGTAAAAGGGATGATTTTTAGCGAAAAACTGTTTTTATGTCAAATCGAAAGCAAAATCATTTTGGATTTAGGATCTTTTTGAATATTGCTTTGTCAATATTAGTGCCGTAAAAAAAATGTATTTGCGAGCAACCTTAATGATCAAATACTGAATAAATCCCGTGATTCTATATTTTTTTCGGTATTGATGACGATGTTGGGCAACATCAATGTTTTTTGTTCGATAAACATAGAGAATCGATGTTAAACTTTCGATATTCGAACATCCCTAATGCTAATGTATTTAGCCACAGTTTAAAACTTCTTCTTCAAGGCATTTTCGGACAAATTAAAAAGTGGGTAATATAGAAAATATCTGTTATCAAAACTGCTTATTGTGATACATCCCTATTTTTGTGAACATACCAATGATGGGGCATGCCTAACATAAAGACTGTAGGTGAAACAATGAACAGAAGTGCCGGTAAAAATTGGACACGTTAGAAAGGAAATAAGCCACACTTTCAAATGGCGAATCGAACAAATTATCTCGGTAATACTATGTTAGGCGCTTGAAAATTTCACGTTTTAGAGAAGTACAAATAACTGAATAGAAGATTGAAGAGCTGGTGTCAAAAAAGAGTTTGAGAAAACATTTGCATTTTTAACTGGTATATGATCCAACTTGGAATTATGTCAAAAAAGCTTTAAATTAGATCTTAAATCCTCTGCTTCTTTAAAATGCGAATTAGATGACATTTTTATTCAGATAAGAGTCATTCATATTCTTTCTATGAATCTCCAAATAGTTCGCTCGTTTTTTTCTTTAACAATATCAATTTTGCTCAATTTTACCCTTATAATGAGTCTGAAATTGTCAACTTTTTTAATAAATTTTAATAAGTCTGTGTCGCATTAGGTCTTATTTTTACGCCATATTTTGTATTAAATATGATTTTTAAGCAATTTTCGGCTATAAAATTATAATTCAAAGAGAATAAGAGAGGCCTATATTAGGCCTATATGGGCCTAATATCATACACTTATTTTATTAGGCCCATATAGGCCCGTAGTAACACGGGTGTGTTTTTTATCCCAGACGGTAAAATATGAAAATGCAAATGTTTTGAAATTGTGGGTCTCATTATTAAGAATTTTTTCGAAGTTTTCTTAATTTTTTGTCACGTTGCAATAACTAAAACCACCCCTCCATACTATTACTTATGCCACCGTATTTCAAAACCCCTTTCTCAGCTCTCGAATTGGCAACGTAATTTATGAACGACCCATAACTGATTTAAGCTGAAAAGGAGTTTTGGGACTCAACTTTTTGTAGAGAGTTTTGTTAAATGGATCATTAAAAAAATGTTGTGTACAATTTATAAAAAAATTCGAACACTCTAGTATGTTTTGCAGATTACGCGATCACCTTTTGGTATTGAACTAGTTTCGACGGAAACGCCATCTCATTTTATGTTAAATGTACATTGTTTCTTAGAAGGGTAATCTTAAGGATGTAGTTGCCATTACTTGGCAATAAACTTTTCATATATTCGGCATGTTTAACGAATGCCTTCCGCTACTGAATTGTTATTAAATGATTTCTTGTCTCCTGATCTCTATACATGACTGTAGTGTAGATTTTATTTGTGTTGATTTAAATCCAGATTTGATCTTTGATGGATTTATCTATAAATGGACATTTTTATTTTTAGTTTAATTGCACATAGATAACTAATATTTTCGAACTACAATCGAACTTCTCCCTCGCAAGTTTTTTTCATAAATTTCTTTAATTCGATTGACTATTCTATGCTCGTCGACAATTCTCTTGGAATTCTTCGAAAACCTCGAGTTAATGCAATTAAACTTTGAAAATTTTTCAGAATCTTTTAGTTGATATACCACACTTCAAGATAACTTTCATCAGGGGTCACAAGAGTAAACAATGTTTTACTACTTATATTTTGTATTTGGGTTTAAAATTTCATTACTACGCCACCCTGTTCATCTCATCACAATGGCAAGCAATTTTTACATACAATTTTTTATTATCTTTGTTATTTTTTGAATTCCGTTCGTCAATTCGCCCGACCGACCGTGTTTTCAAAGCTGCTACCTTTTCTGTTTTCTACTTTATTCGTTTTTCATATCTATATTCCGTAGCTTGACTCTGTTAGTGCTGTATATATGCCTTTATTATATAAGACCGTTCAGCATATACAATAGCTTGGTTCCATTTATATACCTCATGGCTGTGTGATTGTGTGCCTTTTGAGCTGGAATGAATGCGTTCGCTCGAACATGAGTGGACGGATGAATGAATGGATGGATGGTTAGATGGATGGATGGTTGAATAAATAAATAGGCTTTGCATGAATATGCGAACAAATGACTTCAGCACGAATTGCTGTATAGTGCTGAGTGGATTTCTTTTGCTGGTCTGGTCTTGACAAAAGAAGAGAAGGAAGGAAGAAATCAAGTTACATCGGCAAAACAGCAGAGTCTGTGGGAGACCATCGGTGAAGTAAGTATATAAATAGGAAAGTTTTTGTGAGTGGCTTGGTTTTTGATTAAATGTATGGAATGCGGGGAAAGAGAAATGAAGCAGAATATAAATAATTGGAAAAATGAGTAGGCAGATGAAGGCGACGATGAGGACGAAGTAATGTTGGCATGTTGACGAGGCAGAAGGCATTGCATTATAAAAGTAAGGGTGGACGAATGGATGGATTACTAAATTCCTTATGTACACATACAAACGTACACATATACGTTATCTTTGGTTACGTGGGTACCTTTTTACAAATATACCTCTTTTGCCATAGCTAAATATTTCGATTTATATATAATGTAGTATATGAATATATTTTGAAAGATGTACGGCAGACTTCATCCATTCTCTTGCGGCCTCTTGAGTTGTTTTTGGCAAGTTGATATCTTTTACAGTAATCTCGCGATGGCAATAATTTTATTATTTTCAATTTGGTAGACATTTCTTCGTTTATTGTAAAATACTTGAATCTTCAACAATTAAGATGACGAAGAAGACTTTAATATTTATTCTTACTTTAAATAATACCGACACGTTAATTTTACGCATTTTTCACGACAGCCCATTTTTTATGACAGGGTCTTGAATTCTGGAATTGTTTACTCATTTTTTTTTTTAAACACACTTCTATAAGTTCCTAAAGTATGGTCCAAGTAAGTACCAAGCTATATGGTCAGTACTTTTAAGGGCAAAATTTCGGAATTTTTCAAAAATTTTAAATATCTGCATAACGGCTTAATAATTTTCGAAATAAAAGCTCCATACCTAGATATATCAAGTTCATATGAAAGTAATTTTTTACATAATTAATACTTCTGAAATGGTCTTTATTCACTCAACTCTTTTTTTACACGGTAGATTCCTGAGTAAATCGTGTAAAAAAATTCGTGTTAAAAAAATAAAAGCAAAATATGGTCAATTAAGACATGTGTTCCAAAACTATGAAAAACAGTGTAAGTTGACAAACTATTAAAGTTTTGCCTACAAAACCGTACAAAAAAGGAATGAATTCAAAGAACATACAATTATATTAAACAAGAAAAATTAATTTTTTTTTAAAAAACTAAAAGAAGTAAGAGTAAAACGTAAAATATGCAGTCAACTTTTTGAAATTTTGCGACTAGCAAAACACTGCTTTGATGAAGTGAAAAGTGCCTCGGTAATTCCGTTTGAGTTTTACAGCAGTTGCACTTATTAACTTTTCAAAGTTAGTGGACTGTATGAACCATAGAGACTACTGATGAGTTGGAGTATCATCCGACGAAACCATGGTCTAGTCTGCTCGGTTTTGTTCTGCAGTAGAATTTGTTGTTGTAGCAACCTGTTGCTTCATCAATTATTTGGCATAAAGCTCAAAAATATAATTCTTTAAAAAAAAATATATTTTCTTAAGAATTATAAACTAAAATAAGTAAAATAAAGTAGTTGACAGCGAAAATCTTAAACAAAATGAGGAATACAAACCAATTTCATTTGAACTTTTTTTATTAACGGCACTTCAAAAGTGAAGTACAAAATAAAAAATAAAAATAATACATATTACAACTTTGTAAGTCACTGACTTCATACAATAAATTGAATGGTAAAAGAAAAACTATGAGCACTGCAAATTATTTCATTCTATGAACAGGAGAAATATACTATAGAAATCGGGTGTTCTCCGAAACTTGCGAACGTGAACCAGTGGTAAGCACAATTTTCAAAACTTAAAAATCGATCAAATTTGTATATATATTTCGACAGAAAATTATATTGGTCATAAAACAATGAAAGTTTCACGTGCGAAGTGTGCAGTGGTTCAAAGTAATAATGGAGCAAACTTGAAAATTTCATTAAAATCCAAACTTTAATTCGTATTGGTAAATGCGAAACTTGATAAAAACAAACTTCGCCCCACAATAAAGCACGGTATGGGTTCAGTGATGCTTTAGGGTGACATGTCAGCTGCAGGTCCTGGAAAGCTTCATATCATCGATGACATTATGGACCAACGCAAATACCTTAATATATTGAACAATAATTTTAATGAAAGTGTGAAAAAGTTGGGTTTTGATTGATTGCTTTTAATTTTACCAGGAAAACGATCCGAGACAAAAGACCCATAATGTGAGAAGCTGACTTCTTAATAATTGATATGACTTGCAAACTCCAACCCGCTTTGCAGACCTCAATCTTCTTGAGGACACATGGAGTGACCTGAAGGAAAGTTGAAAAATCACACATTTTCTACTCGTGATCTGCTAAATCAGCCATTATTGAAGAGTGGGAGAATATGGAGCCGGCCTACTGCCGACAAATGGTAAAATTAATGCCAAATCATTTGGAAGCAGTTATTAAACAGAAGAGCTTACCAACTAAAAGATAAAATTTTCATTTTAATAATTTTCAAGTCCATGTGACTAAGATCACGTGCATTTCAATACAATTAGTTAAGATTAAAAATTAAGTAATTTTTTTTGGTTTAGTTTCAAGCACTTTAAGAAAAACTTATACTCATGTAAAACTTCTGAAAAAATCTATAACATCATTTGAATGAAACATACGAAATGTTATGCATTTTTAAAAACTTTCTATTAACCAAAACGTTTGGTGTTCGCAAGACCGTGCGTCTACTGTACTAAGTCGTTGAGCAAATTAAAATGTTACTTCTGATTCTTTGCCTTCTCTAATATGCAGTTTCTTTCTCTCTCTGTCTTTCGCTCCTCAAGCTAACTTATAAGACCCCATGTAAGAGCAAAGCTTCAACTTTTTTGGAACGTGTGGCCAAATGTGTCCGTGGATACGTTTTTGTCAGTAGCTGCATTGGTTATAAACGGAATCAAATAAGGGGAGCGACGTGAGCAAGCGAAAGAGGGAAATATAAAAAATGAAAAAATATACGTGCTCAGCTCATCAATTTCACATTACAACGCTTTTTTACTTCCGGTTGTAAGTTTTTATACTTATTTAATAGCTGGTTTATCGTATATCTTGCGTCTACACTTTGAACTGAGATTTTTAGTAAAGACTATTAAACGAATATTAAGAAAAAAAAACCAGTACCAACCGAAGTGATGGAACCACTTCAACGGCAAAATGGATATTTTTGGAAATATGTATTATATTATTTTTATAAAATACAAGCATATCGCCTTAAATACGAAGATAAACATGACGTTATCTGAAAACCACTCGAAAATGAGGAAAACGTAAACGATATCTTTCGAATCAGTAACTGAAAGCAATTGACTTCTATTAAAAAAACAAAATATAACTAATGATAAGCAAAAGTTATTCTTTCAACAAACCACAGAGGTTATAAAGTCGTGATCGTCGCATTAAATGTGGGCGGCAGGTTTAAAAAATTAGTTATTGGAAAAACTTAACATAAGTTTATTTTAATAATATTTGAAATAATTGTGATAGGAACAATTTGACCTTAAGAGGAGATAAACCACAGTGCCTCAAGATAATTTTTGACTAAATTTCAGGTCAAAAACCGAACATGTTGCTGAGCTATACGAGTATCTTTTAGCACAAAATTTAAATTCGATACAAACGTGTTCATTCAATTTATAAATAATTAGTATAGAAGCCCGACATTCGACGGGTTGTATTCAAAATAATGAAGAAGCTGACGATATGACATTTTTCATTCACACCAAATATTGTTTTGCTCCAGTCGTCGTCAATAAAATTTTTGTGCATATTTTTAGGCTAAGAATTTGTTCACACAAAAATCACTGTAATAGCGAAACAGGTTCTGGTACAGGCTAACATGTTCAGACTATACATAGCAATAACAACAATAACAGTTTGAGCGATATAGAGCACGGAGTACCGTGCAGGTACGGAGCAGTGAGTACCGTGCTCTTTATAAATAAGTTGAAATGGTGCGGCTTTAAGAAAATGTGCGGCTTAAGGAAAAAAGTACCTTATACCTAAGTATAAAATGTTTTTAATTTGTAGCGAAAATATTCAGATCATTGAGAAAACGTATTCGTCTCGGATAAAGTGTGAAATCAAATATAAAAGTATTTATAGTGAATTTAATTAAGAGTATACTAGGGTGTTCAGGATGCTACATGCATCCAAGTGCCGGCATCACTACTTTTCTAATGCATGTAATTTTTAAGATCAACATGAACACACCATAAATGCCAGATCGATCTGTCAATAAATAGTCCCGTTAAAGAGTTATAAATGAAACAATTTTTGGTATAAGCATAAAAATGGATTAAGAAGAATTTTGTGCCTTGATTAAGCCTAACTATTTGCGTCACAAAAGTGCAAAAGAAACAAAATAAAATCTATATAAACAGATTAAATGTCGAATCAGTAGAAAAGATGAACACACCTGGAGAGCACCAAAAACAGTGAGCACTCCAGAATATATTGGAAAAATCCACGAATTGGTATTCGTCGATCCGAAAGTGAAAATGCTGAGATAACTATAGCCGTAGGCATATCAAAATATCGTGGGTTGGTGGTTTTTTTCAAGTAGGTCGATAAAAAACATGAACGTGTTTGCACTCTCCAACAATATTTGGACATGTTTAAATATAATTCGGCTGATTTTTTGCTCAAAATATTGAACATGGAAACACCAATATACATCAGAATTGAAGGAATCACAAAAAGGATATGTAGGTCCCAGTGGAAGTGCACCAAAACGAGCGAAGATGCAACAAACGGCCGGAAAGTTGTTGGAGTCTATTTATTCTGAATCAAGAGTGTCATTTAGCTCAATCATGAAACATTTTCTCCCGGGAGTTGTAAATGGGAATTTCCGGTTTTAAAATAGCAGATAAAGATATCTCACTTTTTTTATTGTAAATCATGAATATTAGCGATGGATGAACAAAATTGCATTAAAAATTTTCAAAATGTATTTTAACTTTATCTTAAAAACGGAAACTCACATTTACAACTCCCGGGAAAAAATGTTTCATTATTGGGCTGATTATGTTTATCGGCTATATATTTGATGAAAGGAAAAACAATCAACAGCGACTATTTATGGCAATTTTTGGACCGAAAACGAAATCGCTAAGTATCGCGATTCGAAATTGCATGTATTGAAGAAAAAATAATCTTTTTGCAAGATAATGCTCAGGCTCAGAAATCGATTGAAACCATGGCCTATTTTCATATTTTCCAGAATTGGTCCCCAGCGACTATTACACAGTGCGACACACAAATGTACACATGAAAATCTAAAAATAGATCTGAAAGGGGAGTCTAAGCCTAGAAGAACTTCATATTCACTTCTTTTCCAGGAGCCTAGATTATTTTTTAAAAATCGTTGCATTTTAACTATTTTAACTTAAATAAAATTTTTCGAAAATCAAATATTTGTATAATTTTTTGTTCTTAATCATATCAAACTTCATTAATTTAACGTGATATTTAGCACAGCGTTAGAATCTTCGTTGTTTAACGTGTGAAATCAATTTGTGACTTTAGGGATTTTTGGGAAAACATTGACAGAAAGTATGTGACGCTCTTCTTTTCCCCTCTCCATGTTTGTCACTTAAATCACTCAATTCTTCGGTAAAAAATCCAAGTGGTTGCTCAATAAGTGAAGTTTTAGTGCCACGCTGACTTCCATTTCATGATAAGTACCAATCATTTTAGCCACAATTTCTTAAAATTTTTCTGCTCTTTTGTTATTCAAAAAATGTTCTGCTGCAACATTTACACTTTTTAACGCAATTTTATGGACTGAGGTCAATATCTCCAGGAACTTCACGTTATTTAGCAGTTTTGTAATTCATGGGCCAATAAACACACCAACAAGATGTTGGGATATAATGTCTTAATCATAATAAAAGTTAAAATAAATTTGACTTATTATTCCAAAAACTCATTAATATCATTTGCATAGGCTATGTTGCTTTTTTAAGAGTATCAAAACACAAGTCTAAGGTTTTTAGTGTGTAAACGTTTTCGAGCTCATGTAACTCTAAAATCTTCCGCCACCAAATTCCTCTGCTGTAAATTGGATGCCAAGATTACTGCAATTCTGTGTGATATATTTGTGACTCATATCCAGCGTAATATCATAAAAATCGACATCACAGCCTACTTCGCTTTGAGTTGGAACAAATTTAGAATAGTTCTTTGTTATCTGTAGTGCTTATTGAATCTGCGCCGAATCTTTTTTAAGTTAGCTAAACGATATATATCATTTTCAAAATAGCAAGTTAAGGAAGACCATGAATAAAAAATTTTAAAAATATATGATTTTCACAAAATATTATTTTAGTGAAAAAGTAAAACTTGTAACGATTTTTTTAAAAAGAACCTAGGCTGCTGGAATAAAAGTGAGTTTGATGTTCTTCAAGACTTTGACTCTTCTTTCAGACCTTTACGAAATTTTTCATGTGTACAAAAACAAAGCAAGATCTGTTGCTCTGTGTTATCGGTTCCTAAACTTAAAAAGGTTGCTCCAGGAAAGGAGATTTGCGATAAACAGGTCGAATTGGAAACTGAAGCTTATCTTGAGAAATCTTAAAATTCAAAGGTCATCGGAATGTTAGAAAATCGAGCTGAAAGGGGAAGAATTTGGAAGAACAAACAATAATTTTGGCAAAAATCGTGTGTATCCATGTTGCTAATACAATCATGAAGTCATGTATATTTTTTTATCGGGTCATCTTTGGTAAACGGCCAACAGTGGCAATATTGCAAAAAAAAAAACAGAAATCAAATCTGTGCACCGTAACTAAATAAGGTTGTGTATAAAATCAACAAAACGTAGAGAGTCAAACTGTCAGAAACATGTGTTTACAAAGGGATTTTTATCTTAATTACCACATGTACAGCATAATTCTACAAATAATAGAAGGAACTCTCTTTCTCTTTGATTTAAAAAATATGAAATTGTATATAAATGGATATTTTAAGCATTTTAGATAAAACAAGTAAAGAAAGTCTAAAGTCGGTCTAGGCCGACTATGAAATACCCTAAACCCACTTTAAAAAAAAAAAAAAAAAAATTAATTGTAAATGGGCGTGTCCGTAGGCGGATGAAGTCTATTTTTCCAAACCATCTTTGTCTTGTCATAAAAAACATACGTGCCAAATTTTAGCTCTGTAGGTTAAACACATGCTTATTTATTGCGTTTTCAATTTTTGGGTTGTATGGGAGGTAGGCGTGTCCGTGATCGGATGATGTCCATTTTTCAAAGACATCTTTGTGTTGGTATAAAACACATACATATCAAATTTTATTGTTGTAGGCTAATTATGAGCTGAGCTATGCAGTTTTCAATTTTCGCGTTGTATGGGAAGTAGGCGTGTCCGTGGGCGGACGATGTCCATTTTTCAAAACCATCTTTTTTTTGTTATAAAAAACATACGTGCCAAATTTTAGCTCTGTAGGGTAAACAGAGGCTTATTTATTGCGTTTTCAATTTTTGGGTTGTATGGGAGGTGGGCGTGTCCGTGAGCGGATGACGTCCATTTTTCAAAGACATCTTTGTGTTGGTATAAAACACATACATACCAAATTTTGTTGTTGTAGACTTATTATGAGCTGAGTTATGCAGTTTTAAATTTTTGCGTTGTATGGGAGGTAGGCGTGTCCGTGGGCGGATTCCAAAAATATTCAATAGTGCAGATCCTTGGGTACATGTGACCATGTGTACCAAGTTTCATCCAATTATCTCAACTCCTTCTTCTTATCCTGTGTATACGGACAACACACAGACGGACGGACGGACGGACGGACGGACATAGATAGCTCGACTCACGTGGTGACGCTGATCAAGAATATATATACTTTTCTATACCGGACTCGCTTCGTTCTATGCGTTACAAACGTTTGCACAAAGTTAATATACCCTGACCTTTCAGGTTTAGGGTATAAAAAATAATCCAGTTGAAATTTATATTGTTCTTAAGTCATGATTCTCAAATGTCAAAATTGTTAAAACGAAAAAGAAATCTTAAAATAACTTTTCAAATATCTGCCTACTTAATATAAGCTGAACGAGATAGTGGATCGAAACTCTATGGCACATTTAATTTGTCATAATAAATAATACATACATTCCAACACTAACCCAGACAAAATTAATTCCACTCTTTCTATAATAAAACCGGATAACTAAAGAAGAACATTCATTTCATATCTTATGCAGTAGATAAGCAGTAAAAGTCTTAAACAAACACCCAGACAAAGGCGGATCTTTTGTTCGGCACATCAACTTACGATGGTAATAAAAAGTAAAGCAAACACCACGCGTCCACTTTGATCAATGCCAAGAAGCCCTTTAACGTCGACACCACGATGAGTAACGAAGGAAGTTTTTAATCAAGCCAATTACGAACGAAGCTTTATCAATTTATTCCATCAATAAATCAATCAATACTCCTCGTACAGTTCTTAAATTTATTACGTTATAAGTATTACTCCGTGGTGGAATTTAAGACCAGCAACACTGATCAATAAAGATTCTGCTGTCACAAATTATCCATGTTAAGAACCTGCAGCAACAACGTTGCCTTCACTGATTTAATTAAAGGTCGTTCATGTCACAATTACGTGGTACTGTGTACAACGTATTGCACTTTATGCGTGAATTGCGGACACCGTTTGCACCCTTTTACACTTTTACACAGTATCCCATTCCAAATTCAAAAACCTTCCGTGTCGCCACAATCTTGACTTGGCAGGCAGCTAGATGCAAACCATTATGTGCATCGTATAATAATTTAGCGGTATAGAGAGGGTGAAATTAAATGCTGAGATGTTATTCGGGTGGAATTTGTTTTCCATGGAAAATGGAGAAAAAAACAAAAATCAGGCAGAGGGAGTGCAACGTGTTGTGTTTTTAAATATTCGCTAGTATTTCACCCTCGCAATACGTTGAAGCATTCGGCGTTAAGGGTCGAACCGCTAAACAATACTGATGGTCCAACAATATTCAACAAATCCAACTAATTGGTAGCACTCTACGACAAAAAAACAGAATGATGAATGGATGTGTGAGATATTAAGATAGAATAAAGCGACCAAATATTTAATAAAACTTCTAATGACATTTTTTGCTTCTCGTCACGTTTGTTTGCGGTTAGAAATAGTAATATTGAGTTACACATTAACCGGTGACCGTGGCATGCAGATTAAGTGTGTGGCTTAGCATGCTCGGAGCCCGGGTTCGATCCCCAGCCGCGGCGAAAAGTTTTTTTCAATAAAAAATTTTTCTGATCGGTCACCACCTCTCTGCAGACAATGGCAAACCTCAGAGAGTAAATAATGTCATGTAAAGCTTCTTGAGAACATGAGCCGTTCGGAGTCGGCATAAAACATGTATGTAGGTCCAGTTCTCGGTCAATTGTGTGCAAACATTTAATAACACACACAACACAATTGATCATAAGAAGCTCGGTCAAAGTCCTTTCAAGGGCTGAAATGGCCAATTTGTTTTTTTTTTTTGGGTTACACATTGCCATTGTCAGTTTTTGGTCGACATTTTTACGTTTCCAAAGGTCTTCTCGAGTTTCTATGCTGAGTTATCAGCGTTCTATAAAGATGTAGTTGTACTTCTTTCAGACCATTTAAAGCTGTAATGTTTAAAGATAAGTTTAAATATTCTTAAAAAATTTAGCTTATCAGACTCTGCAACTTCTTAACAAAAGTAATCAAAATCAAACCCACAACAATAAGTTTACCCTTACTTGTGTGCATTAAGAAAATTACACAATTAAGTCCCAAAATTTTGGGAAAAATGACCTTAAAAAAAACAATAAATGTCAAAGTGCCCAATTTGCTCTGTTGCCAGGAGAATCTGTCCTTGAACAAAATGTACAAAATTTTCAAGACACATTTTAATTTGGTGGATGCTTAAGAATCTATAAAAACATTTCGTACTCAAAAATTAATTTTGCAAGCATATAATTTCAAAACTAAGTAATGACTGTGAAGGGTGTATCCAAATATGTATGTATATCCTTTGCCTTTGTCAGAATTATACAAATAGAAATAGTTAATTATAACAAAGGGCAACACTGATTTTGCGGCATGGGGTTTGGTAGTCAATTTTAGTATATACATTGATGAAGATCTTAGCCTCTTATTTAGATTATTTGAATTGACTCTGGTTCTCGCGATAAACCGCTATTTTTAAAATTAACGAGATTTCATCAGAAATATTAACATAACTCCAGAACAGTTAGTCTGATTTGGTAAAATAAAAAATTCGAAAATCCACAGCAAAATTGCATCAAAGTTACATCTACACTGTTTTTAATTAGCTGAATAGTTTCGGATATATTCATAAAGTTCTTTCGAAAAAAACATTTTTTTATACAAAATTTAAACTTTTTTGATATTTCATAATTCATAAAAAATCGAAAACGTCAAGTAGCTCTTTTTTAACATAAAGCTATAAGAACACATATCGCACACTAAATACAAAACAGTCACAACTCAAAAAACATGACTTTTCAGGAAAAGCGAAAATTAAAACTCTTTGGTTGAAACTGCAGAAGAAAAACAATTTTCATTTAACACAAAAACTTCATTCTTCCAGTTAATGAAGAAAATAACGAAAAATATAGTCAGATATGTGTTTTATAAATTGATTTATAACAAAATTTCGATATAAAAAATTTTGAGTTGTGACTGTTTTGTATTTAGTGTGCGATATGTTACAAAGAAAATAAGCCATATTTCATTTAAATCCATTGGCATGTTTTGGTTTAATTCACATTCAATGCTGTTATCTCATTTTGATAAAAAATTTCTAAAAAAAATTTCTGAATAAATACACAGGGGAACAACAAGATTTTTTTTCTGCGGCATATATTTTTACATAAAATTCAAATTCACTTACTATTAGGCCACCAGAGCATTAATGGTAACGAGAGGGCTGACGGACTACCAAAGAAGGGCGTCGGGCTGGGATCTGAATTCATAAAACATGTGCGAATCCCGCTACAAGAAGCCGTATCGAAAACTCGCGATTAAATCATCATAAACAGTGAGATGGTATATGTGAGTCTGCTCTGAGAGACAGCCGAATCAACCTAATCAAAGATTAAAAAATGTACTTACTACCGCTCCACATGGGAAATTTTACCTGTGTTGTGGCCAAAATTCGAAAAGTTGATGTATCAACTTCAAACTTGGTTCAGTTGGTTCAACTATTGAGCGCTTAAGTTAGAAGTAGTGAGCTTGCCAAACTTAAATAGACTTGCTACGCCTACTTTTTCTACAGGTGAAAGGTTTAGAGTTGAGTTATCTTGAATCTTGGGTTAAAGTACAAATACAAATACTGAACTGAAAAATTATAATACAAATACTGAACTGAAGGTAAAGAGTTCAATAAAAGTTGTTATATTAACATTAGAAAAATACATTTTCTTCAATATATTAAACATTTAACATTTAATTCTATTTGATTTATATTATAAGAGACTTAAGCACTTGAAGCTCAATAGCATGACGAATTTACTTCTCATCCATATAGCCACATATTGAACTGTCTTATACCATTACTTTTACTTTCTTAAATTTAATACAATTCTCTTTTCTGTTAGCTTTTAACTGTAACCTTTAATCTTAAGTTTCTAGCAATGTAAGTTCATTTGCAAGTTTTAGTTTTAAGACTGCTTTGACGTGTTTTTAAGCTCTATAACTACAGAATTTTTACGTTTCGATACGGCTTTTGTAGCGGGATTCGTACATGTTTTATACACTCAGATCCCAGCCCTTCTTTGCTAGTCCGTCAGCCCTCTCGTAACCATTAATGCTCTAGTGGCCTAATAGTGAGTGAATCCGAATTTTATGCAAAAATATATGCCGTAAAAAAATCTTGTTGTTCCCCTGTGTATTTATTTGGACATTTTTTTTTTGAAATTTTTTATCAAAATGAGATAACAGCATTGAATGTGAATTAAACCAAAACATGCCAATGGATTTAAATAAAATATGGCTTATTTTCTTTGTAACATATGTTTTTTTATAACTTTATGTTCAAAAAGAACTATTTTGACGTTTTCGATTTTTTATGAATTATGAAATATCAAAAAAGTTTAAATTTTCTATAAAAAAAATGTTTTTTTCGGAAGAACTTTATGAATATTTCCGAAACTATTCAGCTAATAAAAAAACAGTGTAGACGTAACTTAGAGGCAATTATGCTGCGGATTTTCGAATTTTTATTTTACTAAATCAGACTAACTGTTCTGAAGTTATGTTAAAATCTCTGCTGAAACCTCCTTAATTTTTAAAATAGCGGTATTTTAAAAGATTTTAGACTTCATAAAAGTACATGAAAAATCCTGTCGATTGGTATACTTTTTTTTTATTTGAACTAATTTTGGCGTCCCCCGAAATGCATTTTTGTGCATTTTATATCAACTTTTGTACTGGAGATCCATTAATGGTTAATTTAAAAAGAAAATCAAGCTTATCAATTAATTCCTTTCATATAAAGACACAGATATGCAAATTTTCATACCTGTTGACAAATGCTCTGACGAGATATAACAGTTCTTTTCAAAGTGAATCTACTTGTTATTTAATATTTGATATGTTTTTATTTATTTATACAGATAGGACTAAACCGTATGAACGAAAGGATACGTTTACTATTGATTTTTAGTTTTTATTAAATGTTTGTTTTTATGAATTTGTGAATGAAATTATATTTTATTTTATAATTATAATTATAAATTAATTTAATATACATACATATATGTATGTTGAAAACATAAACACAAGTTCTATTTCAATTTATTCAATTTATACAAAATACAATTTCGAAATCGATTCTAAAGTAACTGCCAAACATGTTTAAAAGCGACTCAGAAGTGACTCTTAAATAGATTTAAAAGTGTCTCAAAAGTGACTTCAAAATATACTTAAAATCGATCCCAAAATAATTAGAAAACGACTTGAAAATGAGTTGAAAATAAGATCAATATAGATTCAAAACTAATTTAAAACTCAGTTAAAAAAAAGATTCCTCATTCGGACTCGTGCGTAGGGTACCATTTTCTCCCGACAAAAGTCTTTTTTGATCAGAAAAAGAGAGCGTTTTCGATTATTTGAATCGCACACAAGAGTCAAAATTGACTCGAATTTTTTTAAAGTTTTCATGAAATGCTGAGTTGGAAGAGTGAAAAATTTAAACTTATTCATGAATTTAGAAAATTCTAAAATATTGTACTTTTGAAATAAATACAATAAATATCGATGACGACTTGAACTCTCAAGCCAGTAAGCCGGCCTTAAAGCCGGTAATCTTTTTACATCTATAAAAATTATTTAGATAAATCTATAAGCCAATAAGAGAAGTTAGAAAATTAAATACAGTTTTGTGTCAGTCAGCATAATTTTTAATTCTGATTTGGCAGATTAAAGGTGAATTTCATAGCACTTAGTTCTACAGACATGTAATAAATTCCAAAATAGTTTGAAACACAAATTTGTAATATATTAGAGGGGAAACCATATAATTTTTTCTCATTTCTTGCTTCTTCTTTATTCATGCTACTTTATTAAATTAAAAAAAAATATTGTTGTTTTTCCTAATCTCGCAATTATATAATTATTTTTCGAAATTTCTCTGCCTTCATATAGAAATAAGTTTAAGAATCTTTCATACATACACATATGTTTCGTTATTATGTACGTAAATGCACATGTTACTAGAATGTGTTTGTTCACCCCTCTTATGTTTGGCCTGTAGTTCATGTATATCACGGTTTTTGCCCAGAGCGTTTTCATTCTCTAGACTACAGAGAAAACATGCATGCAATAATCTAAATTGGAAAGAAGGAATGAAATCGAAAGGTTAGCATTGCTACAGCGGCGCAGTTCCCCTTAACTAAATAGTATTTGCAGGAACATACATAGATGTCCGTGTTCAGTGTTTACACGCTTTGATAGAGTTACAAAGAATTTATTACAGAATTAAATTGAATTCCAAATGGAAGACAAAACTAATAATAAAATACATTATTTAGCATTAAGAGACATTAAGGGAACGGGTCGATATCTTTTCAATCACTTTTGTCGGCCATGTTTAAGGTTTAATCGAAAATTACTAGACCGCAGGCAAATGACTCGATTTTGCATTATTGGTTATATTAGAGCTTTTCTAAGTTGGCTGTTGTTGACCCGTTGGTTGGTTAGGCGCATAATAATAATTCTAACATCCTTTGGGGATTTAAATAGAAGATTTTTATGATCTTGAAAATAATTCCATTTTATTTTAAAATTAAATTTATTTTTTCTACAAGAATATATCGGGTAACAAAGTGAAAAAACTTCTTAAAAGAATTAACATTACTTCACTGTTTCAAATGAAAGTAATATTTAATAAGGGAACGGAAAGAAATTTAAACTCAAAAAAAAAAAAAAAATCCGAATCTTTATTATTATTATTCATTTATGCATTCTGAACATAAATTAAACTTTTGGAAATGATCCAGGCATAACGATTTGTGACAGGAGTAAGAGAAGTAACCATACTTATTTGCCTTCACGCCGTATTGAGCGAATTGAGCTCGTTTCAGCGGTTGTGCTTGATCGTCTACGAAAAGACGCTTCTGGCTTGTTGAAGGCATTTTATTTTTTAACTAGTTCTTTCTCGTCAAAATTGACGAACCCGCTCTTAATTCTCAAAATGAAAATTTCAAAATGAAAAAAAAAAAAATTAAAAATTTTTGAAGTTTCTATAAATCACAATATAAAAATGCTATGAAATTTAAAAAAAAAAATCAAGCGTTCCGCACTCACATTTTACGGAATTATGTTACAGTAATAATAATAAAATATATATACTAGAGATGTAATGGATATCCGGTTACTATGCGGTATGCCGGATAGTTTTTAAAAGTATCTTAATTGTGATGAAAATTTAGCAAAGAATTTTCAATTTCAATATTTGGAAAGTATCTTAAAATAATAACTTGATGTATTCTTCATTCATGAATTCATTTATTTAATAAAAAAAGTTGCAAAAACGCACAAATAGCAAAAATTATAATAACTTAAAAATCAATAAAATTAATAAAGTTTTGCAATGTTTCTTGTTTGAATTTTTCAAACTATCGAACTGTTAGCCGCAACACGTTGATGTAGCTGAAAAATGAAGTGATCAGTTAATCAGACTCCGCTCCACAACATGTTGAGTGCGAAAAAGCTATAGAAGCTGAACTCTATTAATATGAGCTTGTTTGTTTGCTGCCGGATATCCGTCCATCTGGTTTAGCAGCTCGACGGATATCCGGTATCCGTAAAAGTCCAATATATGGACTTTTATATTCAATACATACAGTCGGTGCAAATTCGCTTAATACAAGAGATGGCGGGTAGTATTATTTTTGATACTAACTGATTTGTAACTTTTTTGTTTCGTGAGAAAAATTACAAAAAAAAATACTCAATTTTACTTTCGAGTGTGATTGCCACAAAGTTAGAACAAAGCAAAGAAAAAAACCAAAAAAATAGTATCAAAAATGATACTTAGGGATGTAGGCTTAAAAGCAATGTATTTTTTAAATTATGAAGATCTGAAACTCAAATCTAATTTATGAACCCATTTGCCGCCACTGTACGGTCCTGAAAATCCAGAAAAAGGTTGAAAAGTTCAATGGCATGAAGAAAGTTTTTCCGCTTCAGTTTTCACCATTACCAAATCTAGTATCTAATATCCAAGCATCTAGTAAAATATTGTAATCTGGTTTAACAATTCCCTAGTTTTTTATGCTTCCACAGACACAATCATCCATTTTGATCTTTATCTGACGATATTTCATTCAATTTTTTTTCCATAGAAATGAATAAATTCGCACACACAAGTTATGTAGTAAAAATTTAAATTTAATTTATTTTTCCATTAACGTTTATAAATTATTGATAAAAACTTAAACTCACTTAAATACTTAAACTCACATATGAACTATATCTAATGATAGTTAGTTACATTTACATAAATATGTATAAAACATATAATTTAGTTGGTAGTAGAATATATATTTATTTTTTATAAATAAATTATTATGATACATTTTTTATATACACGAAGAATATGGAATATTTACATAAAAAATAGATATCTCTTCTGGTTGCCGATAAAAGGCACCATTTAAAAAATTTAGTTAAATTCAGTTTTAACTGTATTTTCAAATGAAGCCAAACAAGTTGCAAAGCTCTTTAAAGGCAAAAGCATTTAAATGGAATTTTTCGAAAAAATTTACATACCGCGAGGTAATATTTATTATATCGATAGAATATTTTTCATTTGTAATAATTTTTAGGAC
Source organism: Tetanocera ferruginea (assembly GCA_958299015.1). Taxonomy (NCBI): domain Eukaryota; kingdom Metazoa; phylum Arthropoda; class Insecta; order Diptera; family Sciomyzidae; genus Tetanocera; species Tetanocera ferruginea. Next base: position 1,537,642 of record OY282640.1, on the reverse strand, counting down.
TATAAAAAAACAAAAAACAGATAAAAAAAAATAGTTAAAAATAAAACGAGTTCATTTAACAAATAAAATTAAAACCTATAAGAAAACTTAGTTCTGTATAAAATATATTCGTATATTTAACGAGGAATTTGAAGCTGTGCTTTCATTGAACTTTAATGTCTAGACGTGAACTCTTGTGTACTCGACTCGAGTACGTGTGGTCTCAACATGTTGAACTGTAATGTTCCCCATCCTCCACTAGCGAACTATGCAATATTCTTATACTTATGTACAGATTTGAATCTACAACTTGTGTGTCTTTTTTTTGTTTCTACTTTGTTTTTGCTGTGGACTGCAGTTTGGGCGTCTTTTGACTACCATTCGATGTTATTGTTTGTGGTGAAGTCTTCGGACTGGATGGTTTTGTTGAGACAAGGTTGCGACTTTCCGATTCGACATCGCCAATTGTGGGCATTTTATCGACGCCACCGTTCTTCAGTTTCTGCATGTAGTCGATGAAGGCTTCGTTTCCAGCACGTTGCATGCGCGATAATTGTTCCATAATGTATGCTTGCTGATAGTTGTACATGGAGGGTGCAAACTGACCCATTTGGGCAGCAGCGTTGGCATATGAATAGAACATGTTGGATTGATTTGCAGCGGCCGCTTGGACCTGAGCACGTAGCAGGTTGTCTTTAAGGAATTGGCTAAGCTCTGCTTGATTAGCTGCACTAGTGGCCGGCACTCCGAGATGAGCTGGCAAGTTGGGCAGTCCAGGATGTGGCTGCATGTGATGTGGTGGGATTGCAGGCAATGAACTTAGAGCAGCGTGTGGTGTTGGCACTAGTTTATTTAGTGCATTAGTTGCGGGCAATGGCGTGGGTGTAGCAATAGGTGGATTGAATGCGGGTTGAGAGTTAGTGACAACTGGTTTTTTGCCTTTGCTTGTGTGTGGATTTTTCGGCTGATTAGGTGAAGATTTCGGAGATACTGTGGTTGTTTTAACTAAGGGCAACGCGGAGTTAGGTGAGCTCTTTGGTTGAGGTGCTTTATTATTGTTTGTGTTGCCATTTTGGTTGCTTGGAGCGCAGTTTGGAGATTTTTTTGATGGTGGAATTTTTTTGTTCGCATGAACTTTGACGGCAACACCACTGGGTGATGAGTAGGTACCAATAATGTTTCCGGCAGTTACCTTGGGTGGGATAATTTCGGAAATTGCGGTTGGATTTTGACGTGGTAAGATATGACGGAATTTTTTAGCAGCTTGAGCAGCAGCAGAGTCTGAATTTGGTGATTTGGGAGACTTGTTTTCGCCTTGATTGCTTGCTGGTGAATTACTTGTATCGACTTGATTTGAAGTTGGACGTTTTTCGGGACTGGGTGTCTTTTTGTCTGCAATTGCCGTTACTTCACTGTGCTTGGATGTCTTCAATGCATTGACTGGAGGTGGTTGTATTGGGGGTTTGACATTTGTAGTTGTGGATAAAATTGAAGCGTTTGCTTTGACGCTCGTTGTTTTGGTGGTTTTTGTGTTGGCTGCTATAGTGGTGCCGGATGGAGTATTGGTGGGGTTGACATTATGGATTGTGACAGCTGGTTTGGTGAAGTTGAAATTCATGTTTTTGGAGTGTGAACTGGTTGTCGTTTTAGTATTGATACCATTATGTGATGAATGTAGACGATTTTGCTGTGATGGAGCGTTATTGTTTTCTTTTTTCGGTATTGGTGCAGGCGTTTGTTTTGGCGGTGAGGGCCGTTTGTTGGTTTCCGTGGAATCCATTGTTTGATCTGGTAGCTTTAGAATCTCTATGTAGTTGTTCACAGGGCTTTTGTGCTTAGGATACGAAGTATTGTTTAACTGTGACTCACCATCTTCTCGCGTTATTGTTATTGAGAGTGAGGACGGAATGTTTATGTTGCAAGATGTAAGTAGTGATTTCACCTTCAGTTGCTTCTCTGGTGGATCCTCAACAGGACTTGGGCTCTTGGAGAATGGATAAACACGCTTCTGTGAGGGTTCTGTTGGCTTCAGTGGCGAACTGGAACGTGAATGTGAAGTATTTTCAGTAGAAGGCTTCTTTGTTGGTGGCGCGGGAAATAAGCTAGACATTTGGCTGTTGGATAATACACTCTGGAAGTAACTGCTGTTGGCGTTGCTTGGTTTGGGAGTATATTTATACGTTGGCACGGTTGGAATGTTGTAGTTTGGCGTATATTGAGGTGAACTTGGAGAGTATATGGGCGAGTTGGGACTGTACATTGGTGTGCGACAACCAGGAGGCACTTCGTTTCCTTTTGATTTTGAAGAGTTGAACAAGGCCAAGTTCAGATAGTTGTTGGAACCATTTGTTTTGTTCGAGCTTAATGGTGCACTACCACGACTATTATTAGATGATGAAGGTGACTGCATTGAAGACTGTGGCGGGCCCATTGATGATTTGTGTGTTGTTTTTGGTCCATAAACCACCTTGGGATTTGTGTTGGTATCACTTGAAGAAATTGATTTAATTTCTGTGCCAGCATCTTTCAGAATTTTATTTACATCGGTAGGAATGTTGGCAAATGGGTTAGGTCGAGACGCTTTTGGAAGAATTGGCTGATAACGCTTGGCAATGGGTGTGCGATTGCCAGGTGAAGCCGGCTGATATGATTGAGAGGGATGAGGTGTAAGAGAACCTGGCGGTGCGAATTTGTTTTGGGGCTTGTGGGGCCTTTTCGGAAGTGCACTTGGTGGTCTCATAGCGGTGAAGGGCGCTGGTGGTGGCATTAGTTTTTCAGCACACATATCCTTCTCTGGTGCAGCAGGTGGAGGCATATGCTTGGTAGTTTTTAAGGGTACATGAGGACTCGGCGGTAATTTGATCTTGAAATCATCTGCAGGAAGTGGATAAGCGAACTTTGGCTTTTTAGGAATAGCTTTAAGAGGTTCCTTGCTCTTGCGCTTAGATGATACTCCTGACTTGGGCAACACACAGCTTGGTGGTCGCATCAAAGTCATAGCGTTAGGTGTAGGCAATGTTGATGTCGAGTGCTTCGGATAATTCTTGGGCGGTGTTGTGCGTTTTTCTGGCGACTCTTGCTTGACATCTTTAATAGGTGCCAAGGCAAAAGATTTAAGGAACTGTGATTTCTGTTCTTCTTCTTCTTCGAAATTGGTTGAGGAGGAACTCGAATCAACATTTGGACTTTGTACTTTGGGAAGAGTTTTCGCCAAAGGACTGATTCGCTCAGCTTTAATTGTAAGAGGTGGCACAGTAAGTGGACTTGGAGTTTTTCGCTTGCGTTCTCGATCACTGCTGGGTGATGATTTGGGACTATCGCCCTTGTCTTTTTTTGTTTTGACCTTCCACTCGCGTTCCGGTTTAACGGGTTTTACGATTTCTTTGCGCTCCGGATCTGACATGTTAATAATAGTAACGCTGTTTTGTTTTGAAAGGTCTATTTTCAGTTTGATATTTTCCACTTTTCGCTCATCTTTCAACTCCGCTGCTAATGGTTGTTCTTTCTTTTCTTTGTTAGGTCTGGTGAGAACAGGTGATTTCAGATCACCATTGGATTCACGTCTGTCACGTGAACCTTTAGTAACTATAGTTATTTTAAGTTTATCAGTCTTGGAAAGTTCGCTCGAGCCAGAGTTGGAACTCAGATTGCTTTGTGGAACAATTTCAAAGGTTTTCTTTTCGGTGGGAAGAGGCATTGATTCTGGCATTGGTTCTGGCTCCGTTTCTTCTTCCTCTTTGATCTGTGTTAGTGGCAAGACATCTGGAATGCTTAACGAAGGTGTAGCTTGATGCACGATTGTCATGGCGTCTTTAGTCAATCGTGGTTCTTCGTGATCTGAAAGCACCTCTTGCTTTGTTTCCACCACAGGTATAATTTTTTTGACCTTTACAATAGGCTTGGGAGACTCTTTTACACGAAAATAGAAACGCATTGGAGCATCTCGCTTCCACGTGTATATATAAGCTACATCCATGAGGGTGTAGTGATCGAGTAATACGATTGTCTTAACTTTATACATGATATCAACGCTATAGAGATTCGTATCGATGTCGAATTTGCCATAAACGAACTTCTTCAGATGCGCTACGGTGCAAATGGAGGGACATTGCAAAAATTTGGGCTTAAGTAATTCCGCAAATTCAGAATCGGTGCTGATGCCAATATGTTCCCTAAAATGACAGAAAAATAAAAGGAAAACTATTAACGTTTATTTCTAAATGAGGTGAGAGAAACTGGCAGATTATAATATTTCGTCGGATGTAATCATACTGTTGCCCGATTTAAAATATGTAATATTAACGTTGGTATCTTAGTATACTTACTCAATGTCTGCGTACTCGAGCGAGAGTGACATGTACTCGGAGGGACTGAAGATTAAGTGTTCTGTATCATCGCCCCGCTGTTCTGGTGTAGCCAGTGCAGCCTCCATGGGTTTGTTCTTATAGAAAGCACGTTTCCTCATCAGCTCTTTTTCGTACAAACCAGGAACAAGCTTATAGACGATAGCTTGTAGCGTAGTATCCGGCCTGAAAACAATAAAAATACAAAACTTTAGAAAGGGTGAACATTTGAAAAATTGCTAGGAATTTATTTACGAACTATGAGCCTAGATAAAATAAAAATCAGTAGAAATTAGTTTCGCCTTTAGGTGGAAACAATTAATGAATGGAATGCCGCCATGGGCGCCGTGCAATTACAACCAATACAACAAATGTAAGAAAAATAATTCATTCATCACGTTGTTGCCTCTTCCCCCTGTATTCTAGTTATGCGCGGTCGCGTACCAAAGCCATGCGTTGAATGCAACAGCCAACACTAGACAACAGCAACAAATACCAGTTCGAGAAAATAACAAAAACAACCTCTGCTTTGCTAACTCTACAAAAACTATCACTAGTTGAGGAAATAACTGAGCATTATGCGGCCTCCGTAGCGCACAACCGAGCCAACACAAAGCTTAACATTAACGCACACAGTGACGGCAACATCATAATCATCATCATCATCAAAAAGTAGTAGTTCGACGACGCCGTCGTCGTCGTCAAGAAACACTAGACAGTGAGTTAATCTTTAACCACTGCTCGGTTCGCTGCGCCAGCTCATGGCAGCTACATAAGAACGTATATCTACACTAGGTACAAAAAGTCTGCATGCAGAAAAAAATTTATATATTTTGCTTGATACTCATGAATAATCAATTTTTTTGTTATCAGTACTGGTTAATAGAAATATTTATGAAGATATTTGAATGTTTATTCAAAAAACGATAATTTTCTGTCAAAATTCCGTTCTAAAGTGCAGAAAAAGTTTGGGTACAAAACTGAAAATGGGAATTCCAAAAACTGAACATCTGAATGAAGTGTGCAAATATCTTATTTTACCTTAATTCTAAGTTATTGTTAATTTTTTATTATTTTAAAATAACTTGTAAAGGAGACGGGTCCAACGTATGTGACCAGGCATATGTGGGGACAACAAAAAGCAAACTTCGGACAAGGATATCTGCTCACAAATCGGACCAAAAAGCACATTCAAGACCAGTTGAGCAAAAAACAGCATTAGCGGCACACTGCGAAAAACAAAAACATACACCCGACTTTGACAATGTGAAGATACTGCAACAAGAGGCCAATTATTATAGAAGGTACACACTGGAAATGCTACATATTATAAATGTACCTCCAGAGAAAAGACTTAACTTCAAAACAGACACGGACAAATGCGCTCACACATACAGACGATGTGTGGAAAATCAAAGGAAAACCGACGACGAGAGGAGATAATCTGTTTTAGTCTACAGTGTTTAAATGTTTGGATTAGTCATGTTTATATTCTATGTTCTAATTGTTTGTAAAAGTGTTTAAAAAATTTGTTATCTAAATGTAAACTAATATAATATTTTTTAATTGATAGTTTAAAATTGTTACAGTGTTGTGAATATTTTTGTTAATATTATTGTATGTATTTCAGTAAGCCTGAAGATGACTTCCGATGGAAGTTGGTTGAAATATAAAATCAAATTAGTTTATAATAAAAACTGATATTTTTATATAATAACAAACGGACCTAAACCCTGAACAACGTACAAAAAAACCACAAACAAAGGTCGATAAAATAAAGTAACAACTATTTAAAAAATAATTTTATTATATGTTCTTTCCATAAATTTTACAATACCGCCAAATTGGACAAGCAAAAAGTAGAACACAGTTTTCGATTCAAAGAATCCAAGTTAACGATCAGAGAAAAATGTCATATCATTCAATGCTTTTGCAAAAACCCACCACCAAAAAGTATGAAGGAAGTTAAGAACCGATTCCAGAAAACCAGCGAAACCATGCAAAATTTTAAAAAATAATCTATTCGTAGTCGTGTTGCACTCAAGATGCAGTTTTATTTGATGTCAAAAGGAAGAAGAGGATCGCTTTCGCAAAAGGATATGTTTACAAGGCGAGTCAGAGTTTTGCGAAAGATAGTTTTTCTGACGAAAACAAAAAATGCAATTTGGGCATCAAGGCACACAAGTTGGTTGATTGTACTGCTCTTAACGAAAAGAACCTTGAGTCAACCGTTAAACATGGTGGTTTGTGAGTGCTTGACTGAAAGTGGTATAGGCCAATCGGAGTTCATAGATACCTTTATGCACAAAAAAGTGTATTTGAACATTCTTAAGGCTAATTTTAGCAGATTATCGAAAACTTATGGCGTTTTCGTTTCTACCAAAAAATGTTGCCTTTTCATTGCCCTTGCCTTTTTTCGTGTTCGATTCTAAAATAAGTGCAAACGGGTGAGTAAATTCTGTTTTCGTTTGTTAAAATGTCACACTCACAGAGGGCAAAAAAGGCGCATTTTCTGCCCTGCAAACTTTCTCAGGGTATATGATTGCCCTGCATATCAGCTGTTTTTAAAACGACAATATTATGACATGCGTGCGTTAGACAAGGATGGTTACATTCGTTTATTTAAGTTGACATTTTTCGAGTAGGCAAAAACATGCACTTTCACAGGGTTGCGGGCAACATTGAAAACATTTTGCACTGCGACAGGGCAACATTTTTAGGTAGAAACGAAAACGCCATTAGTTTTGGAGAATGGGTTCTACTTCCAATAGGACACTTCGAAAAACACTCTTTTACACTGCAGCAATATTCTCAAAATTACGAGCTTTATGAACTCTGGTTGATTGATGAATGTCCAATAGTGTTTAATTTGCTCGAAATTTGGTACGCAAACTTTTTCTGACAAGTGTATATAATTAAAATTTTAGCTCGTGTAGGATTGTATGTACCAAAAAGGTTTTACTATTGAAAGCATACATATAAATAACACACGCGATTATTTACTCGATTTCTGTACGTTGTAGAATATGGTTCCCGTGATATGAGGGCATAAGACGAACAGTAGGGATTTATTGCAGAGGAAAATTCAAATTAGCTGTATAAAGAGAGAATAAGGCTTCTTTAGAGTGTTCGTTTCGATCAGCTCAAAGTCAAATTGAGAATGTCTTTTCGAATAACTCGGCAAAGGATCACATTTAAGCTGATTCGTGCATATCCACCCCGCCAAATAGCTACTTCAACAAATACTGTACACATGGATCGTTTGAATTTTCTTATGGTACACAGACAACGGCACAAGTTACGCACCAATCATTATTTTCTTTTCTTTCCGCTTTCGTTTGTACACTTCGGTTACAATTAATGCGGGGAACAGCTGTGCGATAACATGCCGTGGCATTTGTCATAACTGCAAACACTCAACAGAGTGCTATAGTGTAATGTTGCCAGTGATGTTGTTGTTGTTGTTGTTGTTGTTGTTGCCAATGTTTCTGTTATTCCAGAGCAGATGCATTTGAACGCAACACAACCGAAAATAGACAAACAGTCATTCATTCACTCACTTGCAACGTTGTCAAAGCAGTATCTGTGGTTGCTGTAGTTATTTATTTTACCGCATGCCCTGGCTTCACGGCACTCATCACTAGCAAATTATCTGGATGTTGACAACATTAATTAACAACGCGAATTGACAACGTGGATTTCCAGCAGAAGTCCTACACTTCAAGGCACGCTGTGCAAAAATCAATAGATTTTTTTTTTATGTATCGAGTAGCTTTAGATTTATTACCAAAAAGCGTTTTTCAAGGATTTTTCTTTTGCCAGGAGCAGAAAACGATATATGTGAAAATACCCATCAGAGACATCAGCTGTCAATTATTCAAGGATATGTTTTATATTTCACTCGGAAATCGATATGGAACTCATTCCTTGCTACTGCTGTTCTGGCATTCTATGCAAAGCAAACTGGCAAACACACCAACACACACACACACACACACACACACACACACACACACACACACACACACACACACACACACATAAAACACAACAGTGGACGATGGCAACAATAAGACAGAAGAATTGAAAAGAAATCGCATTTCTACAAAAATTGACAATGGAAGAAGGAACATATTGCGACGCTCACAATGGATGAAATCATGTTATTTCGTAAACGTCGTCCTCAATCCGGACAGCACAAGGACGAAAAGAGGCAGCAGAACAAGACGAAAAAAAAGGTGGAATAATTCGCATATGCGACATGCGATTGTAAGACAGCACGAAAGACAGAAAATTCGTTGCGCTTCGCTGATTTTGACGAGTTCTTTTGTTGCGTTGTACCATAGCTAGATGTAGAACAGCAGCCAGGATGCAGAAGAAGTAATTCGAAGAGCCCAGACTAGTAACTCTATGCCGTTGATGTTACGAGTTGGGAGAGCACACCGGTTGGCTGCTCTTGCAATAAAGGGATGAATGATTATCGCAGCATCATCTTCAAAATAATTTCAGTTACAGCGATTTAATCAGCTCATTACGTTGTCGAAGCTACTTTCAGTCGCCGACACTCGAACGAAACGAGCCTTAAGTGCATTCAGCCAATTGTAAACAACAGCGATGGCAGCAGTCGTTAAAGCCGCGCTATACAACCCAGCCACAATCAACATCATCAAGTATTCTTCTACGGCACTCCAGCCAAAACCTAAACAAAAAAAAATAAGGCTCCAGAAACCACATTGGAAACAAGAGCAAAGCAAACAGCGCAACATAATAGCGGAGAGACTTGAAAGAAGCCTTCTCGAACCAACCAAGAGTTATCGTGGTTTCTTTCACATGAGACTAACTAGTAGGCAAACAAAGCTAGAGCAAAAGAAGAAAAGAATCGATCCAGGAATGAGAAGAAAAACGCACAAATTTCAGCTAAATGCGAAGTAAACAACGAACAGTGCGACGACGTTTTATGGCTGGCATATTAAATATTCTCGGCACATTCGAAGTGTTTCTTCCTTCGCTTCACTGCACGTTTACGTCGCTCGAATCGTCAACGTTGAGATCGAGCTATTCTCATGGTTATTTTCGTTGTTATTTAAGACGGACCAAGAGTATCTCATTCGGCCACACAAACACGCACTCGCACACATTAAGTTAGCCGCTGCGGCATTTTAAGCTGCAGCTAGCCAGTCAGTCATCCGCAGAACAGGCGACTGACGACTCTTGTGGGAATCGAAGTTGTTCGTTCAGCTGACTTTTTAGTTGCCGTCGGCAAATTGAAGACCCGCCCGCTTATGTGTTCTTCAGTTGATTGTTTTTGTTGTTGGTTGTTGTCAGTTGGCTTTGTTCGTTTGATTCGCTTTCTTGGAAGCAACCAACATGAACAAGAAAAAGATCCGTGCCCTGCTTTGCCTGGCCTCGTGCTTATTTGTTCTCATGAGTGACTAACATGCAACGAATTGAATGCAACAATGGCAAACATTCGCCAACCATCAACATTAACAACATCGTCGTCATCGTTGCTGTCGTCCTCGTCCCCATTGTTGACGACAGACATTGCCAGCGACCACAGATATTGCCAGTGCGTTGTTGGCCACGTTGAAACCTTTTTAATTATGGCTCGTGAGCAGTGAAGTTTGGCTCTTTATACAAGTCGTTAATTGGCAGCGAGTTCGGCCATTTATTGTTTTTTTCTCTGTTTTATACCAACCTTAATTCTCTGCACATCAACTTTGCAGGTTTTTTATTTGATGTGATTTTTTCTTCTTGTTTTTTTTTTGTGCTGTTGTTGTAATGTTTCCCAACATCGAGTCACGTTCGCTCGTTTTGCTGCGTTTTAACATGTTTCCAAAAAGTTGTTCATCTAGCTCGGGGTGTTAATGTGCGAAAAAATCAAATCGAATGAAATCACACTCTATCGCCCCATTTTTATGGCTCAACAATCGAACAGACCCGTTTTTTTCGTTCATCTATGTTCGTTGAAATAGGATTAGTTCATCGATGCTTAGAAAATCAGATAGCTGGCCAAAGTAGACGGAGGGGAAAAAGAAAGAAAAGAAAAAAAAAACACTCAAACAATGGCAGGGGCGGATCTGGAAAACATCTTGGGGGGGGTAAATTATCAAAGACACACATTTTCGATTTGAGAAAATTTTGCCTTTTTACAAATAGCTAAATTGTTCTTTTTTGAATTGAAATTATTGAATTGTTTAAGAAGCATTTTTCCCAGACACATACACGCACATTTCTGTAATTATTTATTTCTCCCTTTTTCTGGAATAATATCTCAGCGAAAAGTAAATAAAAACTCTAAATCTAACAAGAGCAGCCCACGTAAAATTGTGAAATTTTTTCGTCTTTGAACGTCGATATCTTCGAAACTGTCGAATATATTGTTATTGAATGTGCAAAAATTGAAAGGTCTATCTAAATCGGTAGATCAATATAATAGATATAGCAATATTATCAGAAAAAAACTGATTATCATGTTTTTGCCTAAAACTCAAAAACTCGAGCTGATGGAGAAAAATGGAGTCTATATTTGAAATCAGCAGCCAAAATTCATTCGGTATTGTTTATAGAGATATCTGCACCTTTCATAAAGCTTAATTTTGTAACTGACAAAATCATATGACAAAATCATCGCAAAATTATCAATAACTTCGTTAATATTTATTTAAATGTCTCTAAGTATATGCAATAATGCGAGTCCATTCAATCGTTCTCAATTTGAACGGAACCATATTTTTAATCGTCGGAGTATAGAAAAACTTCGCTCAGCTGTTTCTACTTTGATAGGAAGCGTGGCAAAGATAGCAAACGTTATAGAAATTAGTGGAAAAATGTCATTAGTGTCACATTAGTGTCGCTCTCCTATTTACACTGCCAAATTTTAAGTTCATGAAATAATTGAATTTGAATTAGTTCCATACTAAAAGTGGACTAAAAGTGGCAGTTTTATTTCATGAAAGTCGGTTGTGGTAATTTGGTTGGTTTGTTGCAAATATAATTACTAGCACCGCCCTGGGGTCGCAAATCGAACAATTTTTGTTTGTTTATTTATAGTTGTACAAAAAAGTCGGTGCACTCCTTCTCCGCACTCTAATTCATTTAAAAACAGAATTAACAAAATCGGTTGAAAAACACGGGAGAAAATGGTCCTTAACTGTTTTCCCTGCGCCTATTTATATAAAAAGTAAGTAAGGTAGGCTTGAAAAATTTCAGAATTCCAAACAATTTAGAATTTAGTCAAACAAAAATAATTGTATGCAACAAATTATTTGCGCAGTTGATACAATTTTAGCAACTTTAACCTAACATTAATTCACTTCAAAACAACCCTGTTATAAAGGGTGTTTTTTTAAAAGCTTGCTGATTTGAAATTTAAATAAAACACATGCCAAATTGTGAAATAGCCAAACAAATTTTTATTTGGTAGATAATTTCTTGGCATTTAACATTTAAATATAATTTCGGGCATATGGCCACCACGACTTGTTTGCACAAAGGGCATTCTGGAGGTCCACTTTTCGACCCAAAAGTCTTTGAGGGCGTATTTCAACATCCATATCTTGAAGATTTGGCAACAAAAATTGATTGATCATGGTTCTGTATCGATTTCTATTCACGGTAATGCGTCGTCCTTCCTCATTTTCAGAGACAAATCGATAAATTAACGTTTTCTTCGACACTGGCCTCAACGACAACAATATTTTCTTCTGTACGCACTCTTCTCATTCTTCTCGGTGGCTTGGAATCCAAAAGAGTGAATATAGACCGAAATTTGGTAATTACGTTCTTTATGGTGGTCTCAGACGGACGATTATGTGCACCATAAAATTTGCGAAGTGCTCCATAAACATTTTTAATTGAACACTGTTTTTGAAAATAAATTTTCACGATTTGGAAGCGGTGTTCTGGAGTTAACCTATTCATGATGATTTGCCAAATAATACTGAGTAGAGACGTCACTTTCAACTGTCAAAACAACTGTCAGACAATAGAGTAATCCATATTGAAAAAAAAACCTCAGAAAAAAACACCCTTTATATCATATATGACAAAAAGTATTACAGATGTATATAATATTTTCATAAGGACTGAATATAGCTGAAATATTTCTAAGAAATAATTTAACTGATGATGAAATAATTGAAGTAAAAAACTATTGGATTGTTTGAATTTTTTTTTGAAAATTTATAAAGTGAAAACTGAAAGTACAATGCACGTATTGTTTTTTTATGGTATGGTATGGTATTTTTCGTTGGCACATAGGTTGCAAAAAAGTTTGGCAGGTTTTCAGTAAAAATTTAGAAGAATAAAATATTTTAAGTGGCAACTTTGGTTTGCATAGCCAAAATCTTAATTGCGCTCATAACAAATCAAAATCAATGTTGCTTGCTCAATGATTTCATATAAATGGCATTTTTAAACTAATCGTAAATGTCTTGCAAAAATATAATTATTATAAAGCAAACACATACGCTAAGGTATAGACTTCAAGTTTTTTATTTGTAAGAAAATAAAGCGTCTTTAAAGTTGATTGTTTTAAAAATGGCTGTTAATTTGAGAACATAACGATCTGTTACTTTATTTTCAATCTCATTTTTAAAAAAAGCGAAGTTACTACCTTGACGTAAGTGTTGCTTTACATATAATTATATTTTGTTTTTTGCAGATGACTACAGATCATGTGATTCTACAAGCAAAATGGTCATACTCTTCTCGCATCGCTTCATAAAAACGTCATCTACACGCAAATGACCTCACGAAACAAAAATAAACAAATTTTTTTTTTATATACTTTAATAATTGTTGAAATCAATAAAAAAACTAGAGTTTAACAATGTCTCTGACCATTTTTTTTAGTATTCTTTCAAAACACGCCTTCAGAATCGCTGATGTATACATAAAAGTACCCTTAAGCTGTGGGCATAACTATTTTTCCAAATAAAGTATTAAAAAAAAAGTATTTGAGAGTTCTTGGGGGGGGTAATTACCCCCTTTACCCCCCCTTGTATCCGCGCCTGAACAATGGTAATCCTTCTAAAAGGTTCGTTTGCTTTTGAATACTTTAAAGGGGGTGGGCTTAGCTGGCTGGCTGCTCTTTATTGCTTTTTTAACAAATGTGCTAATTTAAAGGCTATGAGGTCGGTTTACCACGGATGAATTATTTTCAATGATAAGGTAGAAAAATTGCAAAATATTCATAATAAAAGTTAATGCAGCTTGTCAGATGTAAATGTTGTCTAACTTAATGTTTCTTAAATGCCAACAGTCAGTAACTCCTCATCAATATGAAGTGTGAAAATTAACACCTCTTGTTGGTTGATGAGTTCGCAAACGTGCAGGAAAAAGCCTTGGCATAAATTACGAAATTGATTTAAGTCATGTGTTTCTTATCTGCAGCATGAGGCTAATAGGTAAAGAGCACTTACTTAATGAGTCAACTCTACTCTCAAGATCGAATTCTCTACTGCTTGTTCTACCCGAGCAAAAATTACTTTAACAGTGGCGAAAAGGCAAATAGAAAAGTAACACGTTTTATTCTTCTTGCAATAATTATATTTTGATTGTTTAGTTTCTTTATTTTGAGAATGAATATATCATATAATGAAGTGGAAAAGATTTTCATGAGGTGATCAAATAATTCATAAGAACTAGTTGATAGAGATTAGTCCAGGAACTAGTTCATATGGACTAGTCCAGGAACAAGTTCATAGGAACTAGTTCATAAGGACTAGTCCAGGAACTAGTTTATAATGAATGGACCAGGAACTAGTCCAAAGGGACTAGTTCAGGAACTAGTCCATAGGGACTAGTCCAGGAACTAGTCCATAGGCACTAGTCAAGGAACTAGTCCATGTATGACGGATTTTTTAACACACCTCAGTTTTGATATAGAACACACAAATACCGAGTTTCCGTCTTGTATCTTTAATATTAGTTTCTTTATAGAGTTTTCAATTTTGGGGTTGTATGGGAGGTAGGCGTGTTTTTCATCCGATTTAGCCCATTCTAGAACTTCATCTTGGTTTTTTTTAAAAAAAGCCTAAATATCAAATTTCATTACGATAGCTTGAAAATTACGACTGTAATCGTGTCGACAGACAGACGGACAGACGGACGGACATGGCTAAATCAACTCAGGTGGTGATACTAATCACGAATACATATACTTTTCTATACCTAACATGCCTCTTTTTGGGTGTTACACACGTCGTGACAAAATCAATATACCCCTTACGCAGTACGCGTGGGGGTATAAAAAGAGTCCAAAACAGTTTCATATCTGGTGTCCGTTTCGAGTTCGAGATGAATCCGAAAAAAGCAATTCGAGTTTTCGAGAGGAATTCCACTCGACAACGCATCAATTTCGAATGCATCAATTTCGAAACGCAATCCGTTTTGGTTTAAGTGTATGAAGAAGCAATTCCATCTCGAATTCGAAACTGATCCTTATTGGATCCTTGTCGGGTATGGACAAATTTGATCTCGTATGGATGGTGTTATTTTTTTGTTTTTTCTTCTATTTTACTCAATCATCTTGATGCTTACATTTTCTACAAATTTTAAACCTTAATATGTAAAGTAGGACAACGGATTACAAAAATGTCGACAGCAGCAGCCGCATATCGACCATGACAGCTCATTCATGAACCGTGCCTTGACTGTCGTATTTTACGTAGCAGACAGCAGCAGCCGAATATCGACTACGATAGTCTGTCGTGAACTGCTGCTTTGACTGTCGTATTTTACACAGCAGACAGCAGCAGCCGATCATCGACTGTGATTGTTCTTCGTGAACTATGACTGTGGTTTTGGAACTTTACGCAGCAGACAGATAGACTGCAATTAGGGTTGCCAACTCTGGAAAGTACAAAATCGGGACGGAGCCGTCATACACTCAGAAAAATATCAACTGTAATATTAACAGTCGGCCGCTGTTATTTCAAAACACTGTTCGATTGAATGATTTACGTTTAAGTAAACAATTTTCTTTGTTGAATGAACGTTTCAAAGTATTTTTGTGTTGTTAAAATTGGTCAAAATTGGTTGTTAATTGGTTGTTAATTGTTTGGTCAAAAAAAACCTTCAAAATAGAATGCTTACAATCTTGCAAAAAAAAAAAAAAATGCAAATTTCATTTTTTATTTTTTATTGGCCTTGCCGGATTTGAACCGTGGACACTCGAGTACTAGACGCACAGGTTAGCACACTCGGCCATACATGAACTTTCAAACCAGTGATCAAATTTCAATAAATAAGTTTTTATACGGGTTTCGTGTTCCATAGACCAACAGTCAACCGACTGTTGATTTGAAAGTTTCATTTGTTGGATGGTATTTAACAGTGAAATCTGTTATTTCAACCCATGATTTGTTTGATAAAACAGCATTTTTTCCCTGAGTGTAGCTATTGGTTGATTTTGAAAGTACAATAGAGCACCATATAAGCGGGTCCAAACCTTTTAAACATTAGCAGTTTGAGTCTCTTTTGGAAGTCTTTTTTTAGAAAATCCAAAATTTTTTGAACCAAGGATTTCAGGTGTCAAGACTATCGGAAACGGGGTGATAGATAAGATATAAAAAAAAAACCAAATTAAACAAGTGTACAATGTTCTATGAGTGGCGAAGCGCTATATCAACATGTGATTTATCACTTACCTAATTTGAATATGAGGTAAGTGATTTACCTTATTCACCCCAAATAATTTTACATTTGCCTTTTACCTTTACCTCAATTAATTCGAGTTATCAAGTCATCTCATTTCACTAACATCTCTACCACCAACTAGAACTGTTAAGCCGTAAATATTGATGCAGTTTTTCGTAATTTCCACTGATTAGACATAAGGAAAGAAATGAAGAAAGTTTAAAGCGTGGGACCATGGCCTGACCAGGATTTGAACCAGGGATCTCTGAGTGGGCAGTCAAGCACGCTTACTAGGCCCATTTTCACCTCAGTGGATTCGTCAATAAGCAGAATTTGCGCATTTGGGTGAATGATAATTCAAGAGTGATTGTCGAAAAACCAATGCACCCACAAAGAGTGACTGTTTGATGCGATTTATGGGCTGGCGGCATCATCGGGGCGTATTTTTTCCAAAATGAGGCCGGTCAGGCAGTTACTGTGAATGGTGTTCGCTATCGTGAGATAATAACGAACTTTTTATGGCCCGAATTGGTAGATATGGATGTTGACAATATGTGGTTTCAACAGGACAGTGCCACTTGCCACACAGCTAACGAAACAATGCCTCTTTTATGCGACAAATTCAGTGGCCGGGTTATCTCACGTTGTGGCGATGTCAATTGGCCGCCAAGATCATGTGATTTGACACCGTTAGACTTTTTTCTTTGGGGTTATTTGAATGAAAAGGTGTACGTCGATAAGCCAGCAACAATTCAAGAGCCAAAGAATGAGATAATTCGGAATATTAACGGCATAGAACCTCAATTATGCCTCAGTGTCATCGAAAATTTGGACCATCGGATGGACGTGTGCCGCCGATATTTTGTTCCATACATAATTGAACCATACCAATATTATCATTATAAAAAGAAATGGCAATAATTTCCTAAACAATTTGTGTTTTATTCAAAATCAATTTCGAGCCTTAAAATTTAACCACCCTTTATATGTAACTGTGTGTCTTTCTGTAATCTTAACTTCAATCGCGCTGACGTTATATGTTTTTCCGTCACTGTACCTTGGGGTGTTAGCTTAAGCAGCTGTACACTAGCTCCTTTTTTTGAAGTTTTTGTGACATTTTGAGCAAATAATGATCATGATTGATGTCTTTGATGGATTTTTTATTGTTTTCAGCTCACACACCCACACTCATGCACAGTGATTGAGTTGTTATTTTCTAAAGTTTATTTGAATCTTTTCTAAATTTGACAACTTTGGCTACTTACTTGATATTCGGTTTTGCGGTGTTAATCATCATTTCGCAGCGTGGACAGTATTGTTCGGTGCGCAAGTGTCTCATGATGCAGCTGTGACAAACTGTAAATAAAAGAAGGGAAAACCACATAAGATGCAGATCAGACATAAGTAAATCAAAAACTTTTAAAGTTGGCACAATCTTAAAATCAAAAAAAAAACAAAAAAAAAATCAAAAGAACAGGTTAATACAAATAATGCTGCCAAAAATAGAGCTTCATTTGCTTGCAGACTCAGTTGGAGAGCATTAGGCACACCTATTTTTTTTTCTTTTTTTTTTTGGTTGAGTTCTTGAAAGTTGCTCGTATCTGACAACAAATCTCAGAGGCACGCGTGAGTGGGGAGGTGTGCGGGGGTTGTTTTTTTAACAACTTAGTTCTTTGCATATTTTTTCTAGTTAGATTTTTTTTTTGTTTTTTTGCAGCTTAAACTTGAACTTGTCCCCCACAAACTTGCTGAGTTGGAGCACAGCACAGCTCACACGCACACATACATAAGTAGAGTTGCTTGTGTTGGCGTTGAATTGTTTCTGGTCACCGTTAAAAGTCCCAGTTTTTGTCCAAGACAACAAATTTAAATAATGTTTTTTTTTTGTTTTGTTTTTCTTTTCACTCAACGTCATCTGATGTGTTGTGATTGAGGGGAGCTGAATAGAGTAGAGCTTGTTCAGAGTGTGGACTTGATTACCATTTAAGCCGATTACTTGATGGCTGATTAATTGTTCCCGTTGGTCTTGTTATTATTGTTGTTGGTGCTGTTGTGTTGCTGTTGTTATTGTTTACCATACATTTGGTAGGTTAGCTAGCAATGGAACAAATGTTTGCTTTGGGAATTCTCTGATATCCCTACACGTGCTTGACATGGAAATGAATGAATGAATGAATTAACGAGAGAGAGAGAGAAAGGCTGACCGAAATGAATATCCTGGCAAAAGTTAAAAATACACAAGTAGTTGGAAGAGTCATTGATGCCCAGACCAGGATGAGGTTGCAAAAAACATTTGATATAAACGCTTTTTTAAAGTTATTTCTTTGTTTTTGCGTATCATACAAGAAAAACTTAAAACTTAACATGTAAAAACTTTTCTTTTTCCAAATTCGTAACTTGCTGTAACAAGGTCTAGACACTTTTTCCCTCTGTATATTAAGCAGTACAGAATGCTATGGAATGAAATGACATGGAATAAAAAAAAAATAATATAAAAAAATAGGATTGACTTAAATTGGATGGTAAAGTGTTGAGATTTGTCACTTTTGCACCCTACTGTTGCGGATTAAGTTGATCACATATTGTTGCCTTGACGATTTTGTTTGCTAAAAATATTACGAAAAATCAATCCTTTTTTTTCCATTTATCTTAACTTATGTAAAGTGTTCGAGATGTAGATATATGAAATATTTTATTTTTTATGGTTTTTTTTATTATTGATAACAATGTTTGCAGGACACACCGAATTCGTTCATGACCGGCTTCAGCACGTTCTCTTGTTCTTATTCTGCTATTTTTATTTGTCTTCTCTTAAGCACACACACAGACAAATAAAACTTTTTATGCAAATGCATTAGAATAAATTGTGTTGAAAAAGTTTTTTCCCTTGCAATTGTAGGAAAAGGATTTACAACACTTGTTGAAAATTTGACATGGCGTCGAAGTGATATAAAAGCGTTGCCACCCAAAAGTACGTGTGTGTGTGTGTGTGTATGCATGTGCAAATTTGTAGCTTTAAGAGCGTTAACAAATTGAATGATTTAGTAAAAACACAGTGGAGAGAAAAAGTGTGGCCACATTATCCAAAACGACAAACTTTATCTAATCCGAGTAGTATTTTTGGCAAAAAAATCAGAGATGTGAAAAACGTTTATGTGTTGATAGTGTTTCTTAAGTAAATTGTTGTTTTTCGAACATGGACTTGGTAAAAAAACAATATAAAAAATTCATTGTATTTTGTTTTTTAATATAAAATTAATGAAATACTTACTGTATTTCTGTATTCATAAAAATTGATGATCCTCTTTAAAAGCCTTTACAAAAAAAATATCAAAAACATCTTATATATTAATACGTGAACATTAAAGTTTGTCGTACGCTTTTTTGGCATTAATTAAAACTCAAAATAAATGAAACTTATATCATTCGAAAGGTTATGATGACCAGATGTGCAGAATGTATATATAAATGATATATCTGATAGAGAGGGGTTCCCAACCTTCTAAGAGAGAAATTAAATTTTTGAGAAAAAACCCGCTCTTTGATTAATATGAAATTTGGTTGGAGGAGAGTTTTTGAGTTGGTCGAATTTGAATTTTTTTAAAAGTAACAATTTCTCAAAAAAAATTTAGTTTTATCCATTCGTCAATTGTCGAATTGGTAAAAAATGTGTTTTGAATTCAAAAATTTGACTTTCCATGTGAATATCTTGGTCGAATTTTAACGGTTTTTCCATTTTTCTAATTTTTCCTAAAATTTTGTTAAATTTTCTTTTAAATGTGATAAAAATTTCATCAAAGTTCTAACCAAAAGTATTTTTAATAAATTTTCTTAATATTGTCGTTAGTTATTTAGCGTGTGTTTCAACCAAATGCCAAGAGAGAGAAAAAAACTGTATCAAATTGAATGTTCTAAACTGGGAAGCCAATATCTCCGCCATCTGTGAATAGATTTTATTTATTTCTTTTTTGTATTTAAGTCTTATCAGTTAACTTAAAAACAATATTGAAAATAATACCGTTTCTTTTTTGTTTATATTTAAATTTTTACTTTTAAAAAAGACCACAAAATTTGATTTATTTTTAAAATACGGGGTAAAAATGATTTTTGTTGTTAAAAAAACAAAAACTCAAAATTGCATTTTTGATTTTCTTTCAAAGTCTATACCATGATATAATAAGGAGGTACGGTAAAGAGATTCACCACACCGTATACGAATGTCATGCACATGTGAAAATGAAAATTAGCGATACCACTTTTTCTTTGAGTTGATAAATGTGGGACAAACTCTTTGAGGGAGTAAAATATGAGGGTAAAAGGGATAAAATAAGAAGAAATGCATTTTAGACTCGATATCGTTATTTAATCGTTTTTATATAATTTTTAAACTACTTCAGTTAGGGAAACATCGAGAAGAAATATCGATATTGATTTGTAATTAATAAATTGTTCTGAAATTAAAAGTCATTTTATTTCTTTGGTGCCAGCAGTACTTATAATTAAATAAACTATGAACTATATATTATTTGAGATGATATTGAGGGTATTCATGCAAAGCGGCAAGCTGACATTTTGGACAATAAGTTATTTTTATCAGATAGATTTTGTGAACGTCCCCTAAAGTTAATTGTGCATTTGCAGAGATAAGTCAGCTGTTCTCTTGCAAACAGCTAAGAGGGGATTTATACAATGAAACTAATTGCATGAGATTTTCTGAAGTTCTCTTTTCAAGTTTCATCTTCAAATTACATGATGAAACTGAGTTGCAGCGACTTTGCTCTGAAAATTCAATCAACGACGAAAATATAAAAAAATAACGTCAAAAAGTTTCATGAAATCGCAGCCCGAGAGACTTTTTTCATTCACTTTCGTTTTCTACTCCGCACCCTCACTTTTGACAGTCTCATGCGACTAGTTTCATTGTATAAATCCCCTCAAACTTTCAGCATTTCATTTCGTTTTAGTTTAATGTAATAACAATTATTTTCATTGAAATTTTATAAGGTTTAAAAGAATAAGGTAAGAACGAATGTGTTAAAAAAGTGTTTAATAAGAAAAGCTTTTATTTTAATTTTAAAGTTTTATTTTTACTTATTTCGAATTGCCCATTAGCTTCTTTTAGCTTTTTGTATTCTTAATTTTTTTAATTTAATGCATTTTTTTTAATGCATCATTTTTTAATAACAAAACATGTACTTCCCCATTTTCTGCTCATATAATTCAACAAAATCACTATGGACGAACATGGATATTTCAAGAATGCCTTTTAAGATACGGCAGCACTGTTTTTTTTTTATTTGACATTCGTAGACGGTGTGGTGAATCTCTTTACCGTACCTCCTTATTATATCATGGTCTATACCGAATTTTAGGTGAATTTATTTTGTCTTGACACTAAATTAATAAACTGTCCGTGCCATCAAAAAATCAAGGCTACCCCCTATGATTTCTTGGACAAAATTAAATTTTTTTAAATGTTGTTTTTCTGTTTTTTAAAAAATAAAAAAAATAAAAATAATAATTTTTTTGAAGAAAATAGCTTTATATCTCTAATCAATCAAGAGTTATAGCCGCGAACTTATTTTAATCATCTCGCATATAATTACAAATAGGCAATCAATAAATTGGTCGAATTTCGACCCCAGGCGATACTAGTTATTTATAAACGTACAATAACGATAAAAATCTCTTATAAAGGGCTTCATAATTGAGAAACATGCAATACACCCTTGATAAAGCAATTTTAAAAATTTCAACTCTCATCTCAGCACAAATATTATCAAAAATACTTCAAACTCATTTAAAAAAAATATGAAACATGTGTAAAAAAAATACCAAAATATTGAAATAAAAAATAAAAAGTGACAATTTTTTAACAACATAACATAGATCACAAAATTTGTTGACTGTTGGAATGTTAAAGTATTGATAAAATGCGACAAATAAAAAAAAATTTATGGAATTTATTAAATTCACAAAATATGTCTGACATGTCTGTTTCCACTTCAAATAGAATGTGTTAACATTTGAACAAAAAAACTGAGACAACATTGTAATGAATAACAAAATTTAAAAAAAAGCTTGTTAGCTATGGAACATTTTAAAGCTTTTTTAAGATATTTTTATGAATAAGACCGTTACTTTCTTTTTTTTATGAACAAGTTCAGAAATTAATCAATTAAAGTGGTGACCGTGGCATGCAGGTTAAGTGTGTGGCTTAGCATGCTCGAGAGCCCGGGTTCGATCCCTAGCCGTGGCGAAAAGTTTTATCAATAAAAAATTTTTCTGATCGGTCACCACCTCTTTGCAGACAATGGCAAACCTCAGAGAGTAAATAATGCCATGTAAAGCTTCTTGAGAACATGAACTTTAGCCGTTCGGAGTCGGCATAAAACATGTAGGTCCAGTTCTCGGTCAATTGTGTGCAAACATTTAATAACACACACAACACAATCGATCCTTAGAAGCTCGGTCAAAGTTCTTTCAAGGGCTGAAATGGCCAATTTGTTTTTTTTTGTTTTTTTCAGAAATTAATCATAAATGATTTTTTATGCGTTTATAAGCATGTTCAGCAATTATTCAGAAATGATTTATTTTTTTTGTGCTAAATGATAAATGATTTTTAATTCTTAATTTAAAAATAAGACAATTAAACAATTTCAAATTCTATTTGAATTTTGGCTTCAACAGTTAAATTGGCGGAATTGTAGTATACAAGGACTTTAATCACCGTCAATCACTGGAATTTGAGGTTTTTATGTATTTATTTTTGACAGCAATAAAAGATATGTATATAACCCATATAAACTTGTTTTTGATTTACAAAATTTGTTGTGAATGAATCGGTTGTAAACAAGTGGTAATTTTAATGTTGATTTTATTTAAAAAAAGTATATATGTATTTTGGTAGTTGTGTTAAGTTATGCACGAACAAAGAATTTCGTTTTAATAGGCATTTAAATCCGGCATGGTATTGAAAAGGGAATTATTTCAATTGCCGAATGTACTTTTCAACTCCAACAGGTTAAAAATGAAATGATGTAATGACTAGAACTTAAGCCAACATTTAGTCAAACGTATTTTATTTTAATTTAACAAAAACTTCAATTTAAGAAAAGTTACTTCTATCTTCAAACTCACGTTTTTTTGTTTTGTATAAATAACTGTGTTTTTATTTTCCAACTGTTCTTCAGGTCTGTCTACTTTGTTTATTAACTATGTCGCGTCCTTTTTTGCAAATTTGTTGCGTTGCCAGAATAGCTGTCAAAACAGGTGGCAGCTTGCTGAAATTTTCTACTTTGCTGTGTGCTTCAATTTTCATTAGAGTGGGGAGGAAAATAGAAGACAACTGTGTAAAAAGTTATGGGGGGAGGAGGAAGTGGTTGGTAAAGAAAAACAGCTGACAAAATGAATTTATGTTCAACGCCTTTGTTTTTGTCATCTTTTCTGGTGTTTTTTTTTTTCGTTTTTGTTTTCCTTTTAATATTCACATTCATCACAGAATATTTAATTTTTCCAACGAGAAACTTAGAACAACAACTTTGAAAGAAGTGTTAAGCACGGCATATACGAAGCTGTATCTAACCCTACACTCTTCATTAGAAATAACAGGATGCACTATATAAGACGAAACACGTTCAGGCTCTTCTGGGTTTATTTTTAATCCATTTCTGCCTACCATACAGACATAGGTCGTTTTTAATCCAAAACTAATTGCAACTTGCACGTTACTATTTTCGCAAATGATTCAAGCTGATTAAAGTTCTCTACAACTGTCACGCCTACTTTATTGCACTACGCACGGCAAGCGTAGATTAATGAAATATTTACAACTTCTGTACTCCCCTACGCCTCTTTGTACTCATCCTCCTAATCACTCAGCGGCAAGACCAAGAATAAAAATCTTGTCGTCTTCTTCTCTAGTCTTTGCAATGCTTTTTGCGATTTTATTATTTTAAGTGCTGCAAAATGAATGAATTAATCACCCGTCGACCTGCTCGCCCTTCTCGAATTGCTCGCACCTAAGCCCCTAACTACAGTTCAGAGCCGTTAAGCAAGACGAAATATTTTCACTCGACATGAATTAAATGTTTGCTGGGCTCGTTTTCATTAAAATTTAACACAAAAAGGCCAACAGCGCCCAATACATGGAAAAAAAAACTCCAGCAACAACCTAACCAGCCAAGCAGTCAGTCACAAAAACCACCCACCCACTCACTCAGTAACTTACTCCCTCACTCACCAACAAGCACCGCACTCAAAATCTGTAAAGCAGCAACAGCAACAACAACAACAACCAAACAAACAGAAATTCATCCAGCAGCAGCAGCTTTAATGTTGCCTTCACAGTCAGAATTTTGTTGCTGTTGTTGCTTAACTGTTCAGCTTTAATGTCAATGCCAGCCAGCGCCAGGCGACCCCCAATTTACGGTTAGTAGAAGGAAGTGCTTGATGAGTGTTTGTGTTTGTGTGTGGGCGGCAGCAGAAGTGCGAGGAGGTGGCATTGGATTTCTATGCGGATTAAAGAAGGGTTCGGGTGCGAATTGCTTGGATTGGCAGGCTATGCTGGGTTCAACTTGTGTGTACGTCAGTCTATATGTCCGTCTGTACTTGCTTTTGGCAAAATATGTTCAATCATTATAAGGTTCTAGTTCTGTCCTGCTGCGTGCCATTCGCATGCACATTAAAATGAAACGCTATGGGATGAGCTCATGGGCAGACATACAGCCAGTTAGACAAAGTGACTCGAGTCAATGCAATTCCAGATTTTCGCAGATTTTGTAGCTGCCGTCAGTCAGCTTGTTGCTTTTGGATAGTGCTCATTACCTGGCGCCTATGTGTATGTTTGTGTGAGTACGACAGTCGAAGGACCTTGTCGATAGGGTAATTAATCCATGTTCGAAATGTTTTATTCGCTGCATGAACAGCCAGTCAGTCAGTCGCGGAGTTGTCAAGGATAACAAGACAACAATAACAACAGCAACAACAAAATGTGTCATGGTCAAAAATGCTTTGTGGATATTTTTGGAAAAATTCAGCCAACATGTTGCTCTGCTCTGACATGCTGGCATGTTTAAAAGCGGGGTCAACTTCAGAGCATGACGAACGTAGAGTGTGCAGGAGAGAGAGTGTTATAATGAGCCCAGCCTAATTGAGTTGCCACCCTTAAAACAAAACCAAAACAAAAATTTAATGAAACTGTGATTTGTTGACACTAAATATCAAGCCAAACTATAAATTATTTTAATGGCGGTGGTGTCGACTGATGGTGACTGCTTATGTGTTTAAACTCTCGCGTTAAGTGACACCGGTGCGAATGCCATCAAAAGTTTCGCGCGGCTTAACTAGGGTATTCGTATGAGACGTAAAATACCTATCGAGACATAGAACTTAGTTAATTTTAGTAACAAATAATTAAAATAATAATATTTAGTCTACTTCAAGTTACACCGGTGTAACCACAAATTCTTCTATATGTTAATCTTCTAAGCAGCTATTCACACTTTGTTGATTTTGGTCTTGTATCCAGGCAACGATTTCAATGTGTACCAAATTTCCTTAATAAACAAGCACAGTATGAATATCACATGCTCGAGAGAAAGACCGTGAAGTTTTGGTGAATAAACACCAAAGATACAAGTGTACGTTCATCGCCTCACAAAAGTTAAGCCACCTGAGGAAATAAAATTAACTTCAGAGTAGCAAGAAGAGTTAGTTAGATGAGTAGCATATGAGATACCGGCAGGGTTCGGTTTCATAAGAACGTGTTTTACCTGACAATTATTTTTGAAATTATTGGCATTTAGACGGTTTAAAACAAGTTCCGTTGCGTTATTGATTGCAGCACTAACTGGTGTTAATGCGCTGATACATTTATTTCTTTAAAGTAACACAGTAGCGCAGTTATACAAATTGTTTTTTTGCTTGTTTTTCTTGCCTTGTTGATTATAGCGAATTTTTCTTCTTTTTGCTTTTAATAATACTTCACTATATAACTAAATGGGCTACCCAACTCCTCACATGCAAAACATTTTCCACATAACTCAATACAATACACAACTCAAAAACTCACTGCGCTTATGAAGGTCTTGTTGATACAATAAAGTATTTCAAACTCCGCATTGGATTTAGCTCATTTCGCTGATATACAAACTGATGTGCTGATTATGGTGTGTCAGCGCAGTAGTTTTTAACAAGTTAACAGTTTTGCAATCACAAAATTGAGTTATAAATGTTATGCTTTGAGTTTTTTAGGTTTAAAATTTTATCTTTAAGTTTTGTTTTTGGTTTTTAAATTTTTCTCTAGTATTCTAGTTCCAGGGCATACATTTTGGGCGTTTTTTAAAGTTCGATAAAAAAAACTAGGAATAGTTTTAGTAGCTATTTTTTCGATAGTAGCTAAGATATTTATTGATATGTTAACAATACAAAACAAAAATTAACAAAAAAAAAGCGGCCAAATTTTGTAAAAAAATTTTTTTGATTCCCGTAGTTCATGCAAAAGCCTGCTAATTAAGAATCTTTAAAATTTTTTTCTTCAGATAATTTTTTTAAGCTTTGAACCAAGGATTGCAGGTGTCAAACCTATTCAGTCAAGTCTGCCTTGGTTCGGAAATGGGGAGATAGATAAGTAGGAGGTAAAGTGTAATCAAGAGATGCAAGTGTAGAATGTTGTTTGTGAGGCGGAGCGTTTTATAAACCTACGAATTTGAATCTGAGGCAAGTTTTATGCCTTTATCTATATTCAATTCGAGTTCTTAAGTAATCTCATTCCACAAACATCTCTGACACCAATACAACTTCCAAAATCGTATATATTGATGAATTTTCAAATTCAGTTGATTAGAAATGAGTAAAGAATTAAGGAAAGGTAAAAGCTTAGGACCATGGCTGGAACGGAATGCGAAATCGGAACCTCTGGGTTGGCAGTCAAGCACGCTAGCCACTCGACTACCGAATCAATATTTTATAAAAAAAAATGGCTGATTAAAATATTCTTAGTTTGTTTTTTAATCGATTGTTTTTTAATCGAAATTTAAAAAAACACCCAAAATTTTAACGATTAGAATACCGCATTAACCCCTTCATTTTGTATCACGATTAAGCACACCAACGATCAGTAAGACACGAGAAGCACGACTTTATTCCATACAAAAATCTACTGCTTATCGTGTCTTGCTGATCGTAAGTGTGCTTTTTCGTGATACAAAATAAAGGGGTAAGATTTAAGGTTTTCTATAATTTTTTCATCTGCACGAATTATTTTTGAAATTGATTTAAAAAAGTGATTTTGAAGTGTTTCCATGTAACATGCATGCCATGACTGCTTTACTTTTAAAAATTTATTAAGTTGACTTCAAAAATAAAACTGCCGATTGAAAATAAATTCCGAATCGAAATCTTAAAACTGCTAGGTTTTCAATTCTATATTTTTGTTTTATTTGACCTTAGTTGTTACTAAAAATGTTATTATTATTTTCTAATATCATATTATTATGTTAATATTATGTAAATAATATTTAAGGATTATTATTAATATTTTATAGAATTACCCATAAAATTTTATTTTTAAAAATAATAAAAAAATGTCAACCCGGATCATATGATTTTCATGAAATTTTAAAATGTAGGTCATGGGTACCATAGAATTGATAGGAAAACGAAATTTGTATTTTATTTTTTCATTTTTTTTCCAATAAAAATTTAATATTTCTATAAACGTCATTTTTTTAATCATTTATTTGCTTTTTATTCACTCCAAACAAAATATCTCTATATAGCAAATAAAAAAAAATACGTAAAAATAGGGTACACGTCATATACTGTCGGGTGTTGAAAAACTCCTTTTCTTTGGACTACATCTAACTGCCAGGTGTGTTGGGATATCGCAGTCGATTTTTCTAAATTGCATAGAGAACACATTAAAATACACCTGAAGCTATGTAAAAAGAGTGTACTTTTTCGTTTATCACATCTAGTGATCACTAGTTTTAGCAACATTTTTGCTGAGCATTTTCCGATAAGCAAGGTAAACCACTAGAAATAAGACTGTACCATTTTTTTTTGTTTAAGTTCATCCTTTTTCTAAACTATAGCAAATTATCGCAATATCTCTTATATAGCCCGCGCTAGAATTTTTTACATGTCATCCTTTTCTTGGGTATTTAAAGACCCATTAGGTAGTAATGGGTTAAACGATCAATATAATTTGTAAAATAGAACACTCATTTCTTTTCTATTTTTTATTCCATATTTTTCGATTTTGATTCAGTGTTTAAATAAACCATGTGTAAACTATTGAAAAACTTTCCAACAAAAACTTTTCACGAAAATGGGCGTCCGAAATATTTTTTGAAATAGTTCTGTAAAAGACTTGTATGATTTTTTGTTCAAGTGTCATCAAGATAATGATTAATTAATTGAGTTTTATTAAATTATTTATTGCTTATCGTAATGTAACGAGGGTTTTTCACTTACGAAGACTGGGGGAAATGTATCTACCTGAACCCGTTAAAGTTTCAGGTCTTAATCTTTAGGTCTTAAGCAAATTTCATTTTAGTCATCTTAAAATTCTACACAATAATGTGCTATTGATTAACTCCTGGTGTTAAGTCGATATGCCATGGAATCATAACCTCCATAAGTTGGTGTTTCCACAAAGCTCCATATTTATTTTTGTTAGAAGACAGACACTTTCGCCTATCGTGTACCAAGATATTTTCATTTTCCCACTCGTCTATTTGCCAGTTCTAATCGTGCAATTTTTATAAATTTTCTAGACCATTAACTACCTCCAAAGTATGATGTTCTTATTATAAGTAAATCCTTATTATTATTTAAGTGTTCCTATCCTTCCATGAAATTCTTCGTTTCGAGGACAATATCGACTTTTTATGCAAGAATGTGTATTTTCTATTTTTGTATATTTTTCTACCCATCAAGCGTGAATGGCTTAAAAACGCAACTGTGCCAAAAAAAGCATTAGAAAAACTAAAATATGCGGTTTATCCTTTTTTTTTTCTTTTTATTTCTATACCTAACAATAAATTTAACGTGGTCTGGCATTTTTATCGATAACCAATAAATGAGGGAAAAAAAGGGTTATTTTTTTAGGAATAAAAGAGTTACTTACATGAATGCAGGCACTCAACAATTGTTGTTGCATCGATGAGATATCCGTGGCACAGATTACAGATGATGTGTGGATTGACGGCGCTAAGCAGCACGGGTAGCGGCTTGGCGAACATAAAATTGTCGCTTTCGTTAATGTCAGACGCTTCATTTTCTTTTTCATCGTGTGGCAAACAGCTTGTTGTTGTTGTGATTGTTGTCGTTGTTGCTGCTGCTGCTGCTGTTGTTGATGATGAGGATGTTGATGATGAGGATGTTGATGTTGATGATGTTGCTGCCGGTGACGTTGATGATAAAGTGGATGTTGGTGACGTTTGTTGTTGTTGTTGCAGTTGTTGTTGTTGTTGCTGTTGGTTATTGTCGTGGCTGGGGGCTGCATCTACTTCAGTCTTAATAACAACAGCAGCAACAACATTGCTAACCTCACACTTGTTTGCATTACAACTAGTACTATTATTGTTGTTGCTGTTTTTGCTGCTGCTGCTGCTGCTATCGCAACGTGCCGTTGGTGTTGTTGTTTTTGTCGCTGTTGTTGCCACAGCCGTAGCTTGCCGATATAAAGCATCTTTATTGTCACTTGCAAGTTTTTGTTGCTGCTGTTGCTGTTGTTGCTGCTGCATTGTACTCTTTAAGTTATTGAAGAAATTTGTTATGAAGTCATTGCTGCTCTGTTGCTGCTTCTGGTGATGCTGTTGAGCTGCTGGTTTTGTCATAGTCATGTTTGTTTTTTCACTTATATTATTATTATTGTTGTTGTTGTTGTTGTTGTTGTTGTTGTTGTTGTTGTTGTTGTTGTTGTTGGTGTAGTTGTTGATATTGAGAACAACACCTCGACTGGCCATGTGTGTTGTCTCGGTGCTGTCACAGGTTGCTGCTTCTGTTGCCCTCTCAGCCGTCGAGGATGTTGCCGCAGACAAATGCTGCGAATGGGTTTGGTTGGGTGTCATCGGCTTTGGCTTTGGCTTTGCTCCGGGAGACAAAGGCATGGGTGCCATTATCGCTTCATGTGCGCTGAAATAATAATTAAAGTTCCAATTAGATGATGGTGCTGTAATTGTTATTGTTGTTGTTGTTGTTGTTGTAGCTGTTCGTTATAAGTAATGAAGGAATGAATGAATGAATGTCTGAAAGTTATACTAGCGGGCACAAAACTTCGGCTACGCATCGCATTGAATAAATAACCGCTGAACCAGAAGTTTATCAGTTGGTTGATTTTTGTCTCCAACAACGTGGGTAGCCGTACATTAAAAAGGATAGAAGCCGAAACTGATATAATCACAAATAAATAGAAAGCATTTTGACAGGACGGCAAACAAGCACAGAGGACTCTAAAACTTTACCAAAGAAACTTTGACCTTTGCTGAAGCATACTTAGTTGGTTGGCAACAAGAACTTCAACATGAGAAGATATAAGGATTCAACAAATAATAACAGGGTTAAAGGCGAAGGAAACTCAGGGAAACTAAGTTATTTCAGAGGCATTTTTTTATTGAACAAAACAACAAAAAACGTAAAGAAAAAATCAATTCGCTTAAACCTTGATAGCCGGCCGTAACTCGACAGTTCTTTTTATTCGATCCAAGATTTTATTATTATTATTTCTTCTATTTTTTTTTTATTTTTTCATCTTGCCGTCTTCGTCTTCGAGCCGTTAAGCAGTCATTGTTGAGTTATAACAAGAATCACAGTTCCTCAATATCGAATTACAAAGATGGCCGGCTAGGCAGGGACCCAAAATTGAGACATTCTCTGAATGAGTTGCATTCAT
This sequence comes from Tetanocera ferruginea, assembly GCA_958299015.1. Taxonomy (NCBI): domain Eukaryota; kingdom Metazoa; phylum Arthropoda; class Insecta; order Diptera; family Sciomyzidae; genus Tetanocera; species Tetanocera ferruginea. The sequence continues at coordinate 1,506,778 of OY282640.1, read as the reverse complement.
TATCAGCGACAAAAAATCGAACAGCAAAGAAGAACAGACGACGATGCTCTGGACTTTGATGAAGTACAACATAATTTTATGGGAACGAAACGCATGCAGGAAAAGCAACAACAACAACAACAACAACAACAACAACAACAACAACAACAACAACAACAACAACAACAACGACAACAACAACAAAATATGCTGTTAAACCTTATCCAGAATTCAAACGAACTCAGCATGGGTATGCGAAGCAGTGTGGAAATAGCAAACAACGATAACGAATGAAGCACTAGGACCAAAGCAAGCAAGCAGAGGCACATAAACAGAATTTGAAATATCAAAATTATATTCAATTCGAAGGATAGAAATGCAAGACATAAGCCAAAAGATATAATATTTGTTCAGCAAATAGTATCTGTGTGAATGCGTGCGAGAGTGATTGAGTTTGTGTGTGTGTGTATAAATGTTTGCATGTGTTGAAGGTACATAAGCGGGTATTATTGTGTTCGAACTGCTTCAGTTGAATTCATGAACGAGTAAAACGGAATTGAGAAGAAACAAAGTTTTTAAGAAAGACACTCGAGACGGAAAATTCACAGCTGAAACCATGGCACAGACAAACACTCAAACATAGCATGATGGACGGACAAAAAGTAGCGTAAGAACAAAAAAAAAAAAAAACAAATTTATAAAATAAATAGAATGAAGTGCCCAAAGAAAACAACCGGCATGAGAAACGAAACGAACTTAAAAGAATAAAATTTAAAATGAACAAAAACGAAAAGAAGTTGAAAAGTTTGATCACGAAGGAAGGTCAAAGTTGATTTGTTGGGAAAAAGTATCAAATTTTTAATACAAAAATGTAAAGCAATACATATACATATTTTCATGTAGCTGTGAATATGTACAAGCCATGGTGCGAGTTAAAGAGTTAAAACTACATAAATGACAAAATTTACTCTCAAGATAATAAGACAAAAGTGCAAACAGTAAAAACAAGAATAAAATTATCATGACAAAAATTTTCTGTTAGATCGATTCTGTTGCTTCAATGAGCCGATAATTATTATTTTAAAAAAATGGATTTATTTTTTAATTTGTATACTTTTTTGTTTTATTAATTTAATTTATTTTTTTGTTTATTTTAATTTATGTTTATGTATACTTTTTTTATTTATTTTTTAAATTGAATTTTTTTTTTTATTTTACACCTATACTTATTTTATTTATTTTTCATTGATATTTCATTTTTGTTTTCTATTGAGAGTTTTTATTTTATTGTTTTAACCATTATAGAATAATAAGGTAGGCTCACATTAATATGGCTGATCAAATGTCTAGTTTTACACAAACAATGCTGTGAGGTGCTATAAACGTCAAAAGAAAAGGCAACAACAACAATTAGAACAACTTCAATTCGAACAGCTGATTTTGACATCTAGCTCACTTCTTCTCCAATATGCGCCTACCTTATTATTCTATCATGGTTTTGACTTATATTTATAAATTTTGTTTGTTAATTTTGCTTTTCTTATTTTGTAATTTTGCAATACATAAAATTTTTCTAATTTTAGTGATTTTTTTATTTTTCTTCCTTCATTTGTTTTTATTTATTTGCTTTTATGTACACTTGCATAATTTCTTTTTTTTTTTAAATTACTTCCCCAACAAAAAAAAAACTTTTTATATTTAACAGCTCATAACTGGCTTTGCAAAAAGTTGTGAAAGAAGAGAGTTTTATTAACTTTTTAAAAAATCTAAAAAGAAATGAATTCTCACATATTTGTTTTCATCGTCATATGTCTCGGGTGATGTCACTCATAATAAAATAATTTGAGTCATAAATTTCAGTTCTATTCAGGCTCGACTAAAGGGGTTTGAAGTAAAAAAAACCGAAAATTGATCTCTAAATGATTTTGTTTTTTGGCAAGAACGTGTTTGTTACATTAGTTTTGAATTACCAGCACTTCAATTTTCTCATATTTCTTTACTCTCCTCTCACACCACTTTTATTTTCATCTATTTGTATTTATATTTCTTAGAACAGACATCTTAATTAACTCTAATTTTAGTTAGATTTCAGCTCAAAGGCATACTTAAAATAGATCAATAAAAAAGAGGTTAATTCAATTATCGCAGAATTATTTGTCTATTATCGTTGGATATCGATAAATGAATTTTTATGATATATTTATCAATAGATAACAGTTGATTTAAACTAGGTTTATTTGTGATATCAATGAAATTTTATTACATGTGTTGAATCGGCTAAAGATGCCACAAACAGATGATATTAGATGAGACTAATTCACATGTTAATCAAACTGTTTGTAGGTTTATCGATCTTTTGCTCTCTTTTACACTCATCGAGTGAAATGATTTAAGTGCGGTCGATCAAACATGTTTATTTGTGTGTGATTTCTCTGCGGAGCTCTACGAAAAATTAGCTCTCAATAAGTCAAAATTGTGACAGTACTTCCGGCAAAGAAACAAGTTATCCAAATACAGGGTACACTGAATAAGGTAGCCGCAACACGGAGAGCGCGACTGCCGCAAATGTCAAAGCGAACTGCTTCAGCTGCTGTTGTTGTTGTTGTTCTTTTTTTCGACAGCCAGTTGATTTTGACACTTTCGGATATGCGAGAGAGAGCACAGTCAGTTTTGCAGCAACCTTGTTATTCAACCATGTCCAAATAATTCACTTGAAAAGAAGGTCCGGTCCGTCCTCTGTAGGAGAAAATTCTTCTTTACAATTTGAAGTCATATCACAATGCCAATAAATTGACTAAAGATTTGTTATAGTTAAAAAAAATTTTCATTTTTTTTTTATTTTTTTGAAAAATATTGACATTTTCGTAAACCAATGAAAAGTGTTTGAAAGGGCTAAAGTAAATAAATTATCTATCTGGTAATTTGTTAGATTTGATTCTTTAACCTTTATTCGGCACAATGGTATAACGTGCTCGGTACACTGGCATCATATGCATCCCTGCGACAAACTTTTACTTGATTTTTTTGAGTGTTTTTAAATAAAATAGATGTTTCATAGGGCAAGAATTAATTAACCAATAATTAATGTCAAAACACAAAAAAATAGTGATTTGTAAATAATCCCACTGTGCTGAATTAGGGTAAGGATATTTTTAATACTTCTCCAAATAATATTTAACGTTTAAAGTACTGTTTAAAGTACTACAAAAATACTTATTTTGAAGACATTAAGAAAATATTAAGTACTATTTATACCCTAAACCTGAAAGGTCAGGGTATATAAACTTTGTGCAAACGTTTGTAACGCATAGAACGAAGCGAGTCCGGTATAGAAAAGTGTATATATTCTTGATCGGGGTCACCTCATGAGTCGAGCTATCCATGTCCGTCCGTCCGGCCGTCTGTCCTTTCCGTCTGTATGTTGTCCGTAAACACAGGATAAGAAGAAGGAGTTGAGGTAATTGAATGAAACTCGGTACACATAGTCACATGGGCCCAAGGATCTGCACTAATGAATATTTTTGGAATTCGCCCACGGGCACGCCTGCCTCCCATACAACGTAAAAATTTAAAACTGCATAACTAAGCTCGTAATTAATTTACAGCAATAAAATTTGGTATGAATATATTTTAAATCAAAACAAACATGTCATCTGCCCACGGACACGCCCATCTCCCATACAACCCAATAATTGAGAACTCAATATATAAGCTTCTGTTCAACCTACAGAGATAAATTTTGGTACGTATGTTTTCTTTAACAAAACAATGGTGTTTTTGAAAAATTAACGTCGTACGCCCACGGACACGCCTACCCAAAAAATTGAAAACTTCAAAAATAAGCTTATGTTTGTCTAAGAGAGATGAAATTTGGTATGTATGTATTTTATACTAAAACTAATGTGTGCTTAAAAATTGGACGTAGTCTGTCCACGATCACGCCCACCTCCCATAAAACCCAAATAGTGAAAGCACTATAATGGCATTAACTGTGAGCTACAGGAATAAAACTTGGTAAGTTGTAAATTTGTCATCAAAATTCATCCGCCCACGGACACGCCCATTTTCAATACTATTATTCTATTTCGGAGAAGTAAGTTCAGGGTATTTCTTAGTCGTGCTAGACCGACTTTAGATTTTCTTTAATTGTTGTAAATTAATTTTTATACGAAGTCGAAACTTCGTCCTTATGTCAATTCATTCTGCAAACACTGGTTCTATAGGAGTAGCGATATTTTTGATCTTGTGACTAATTCTTTATGATTTTTTAGTGAAAAACTTATTTTAGCCTTAGATGTGTGCTATTTTGGTAAATTCGTTTAAATTGAAAAATACGTCTACAGCATTATTTCAAATCGAATCCAACGTTTCGGAAGCGTCTTCCTTCCTTCTTCAAGGGTTTTATTTTATTTTATGTTAAGACACTAAATTTCTAGGACATGTTTTTTGAAAAATATTGTACTTTTTTTTGACATTATAACAACATAAACATCTAACATTTAAACAAAACAGAATTTTTAATAAATAATTTAAATTAACAAGTAGACAACAGATGGCAGCACAGATAGTTTTTAACTTTATTTTATATTTTTTACTTTTCTACTTTATCTCTATATTTTTTTTTCTATTGTCCTTTAAAGCAAAATAATTACTTTGACGTTAGAACAATCTAGATGGAGCTTAAAAAGAATTGTTGAAGGAAAATATACCAAAAAAAGAGATAAAAATTACAAAAATTTGTACTTTTTCGAGAAAATTGTTTTCAGAGAATAAATATCCCGTAAGACGTGTCTGCCAACTGTAATTCCAATCCATGCTTTTACTACAAAATGTTTGACATGATTTTAACTAGAGAAATTTTAGCAATTTTTTTATTTTCAGTCAAGTGCATCTTAATCTTAATTTTTTTTCGAAAAATTTCAAGTTTGTGCATCTTAAATATGGATTGATGCGCAGGAGGAAATTCATAAATGATTAATTTATACAGCCAATTTGACAATTAAATCGTCCATAGCATAACATAAAAATACCACCCGTGTAATATTACGAATATTTTGCAGTGCAATTTGACAGTTGCTTTCAAATGAAAAATGTGTGTCGAGATGTGGGGTTACGATTAATGAGTAACTCCTCTATTGTTTCGTCAGGTAGATACAGCACGAAATAATTCCACCAAAGGACTAATCGGCTATTAATTTCCTCTTAATGTAATGTGAAAGAACTTATGGAATCCTAGGAGTATACAAGGAGTTGGGCCAGTCGACTGTTGCTTTGATAATTTTTTTTGAAAAATCTTTAAAGTGGAATCAAATCGTATTTTTAATGGAATGACATAAAAAAATTATCATGACCCTTTCATAACATTTCAAGAAGTCAAAGGAAGAAAAGAGTGTCCTTTCTAGTTGGATTTCGGCTAGTCAATTAGAGAACATGAAATAACTAGAAAGAACCTTTTTTGAAAGAAAATCTTTTATCCCTACCATATGTTTCATGATTTAATTTTAATCCTATCCTAAAAAATCATTTTTTGGGGTGAACTGGTTGATCGTGCTACGGTTGAAAATGTATTTTACCAGATTGCCAGAAGCATCTCGCTAGCTGCAGCCACCATTCATTCCTTTAGTTCTTCGCAGTTTTATAAAATAAAATAATATGAAAGGAAAAAAAATCAAATTTCATTCATGCTCAAAACTTGAAAGAGATAAACAAAAATACACACACACACATATATTCCAAACAAGAAACACATGGCCTAGCATGGGGAGGATAGAGGAACGAAATAAAATACAAGATGTCAAAGTAGAAAGAAGAGAGCCCAATATAATTCCACAACTAATCGCTGGGGTTCGCGGAAGTCAAAACAAAAGAAACACATTTTTATGCTATACTTTAGCGTCAGGCGAAAGAAGGGTGAATAGAAAGGCCATAGAATGAATGAGGCATAAGAAAAAAGAGAAAATAACAAGCACAAAACGAACGAAAATTATTAGAAAGCTAAAGACAGCAAGACACATAAAACAAGCAAAAGAGAACAAGCAGCGTACACTGGAAAAAGGACTGGTAATGGGAAGACTGACTGAACCACGCTGGCTGGTTAAGGTTGGTTGTAGTATAGAGGAGAAAGAAGCAACGCACATCCAACTATCCAGCTGCTGCTTTTGCTATACAACAACACTGCATGCACAAAGTTACACTCTGGGAACAGGAGAAGCAACCACGTACTAGGCGCACAGCAAGTCAAGGTAGCAGCGTGCGAGCAAAACAACAGAAAACAGAGCAAACCAACAAAAAGAATGAACGAATATGTCAAAAACAACTGACGAATATATAATGAACGAACGAAAGACCGACCAAATGAAACAGCGAACCGTCAGAGAAAATGAGAAAAAAAAAAACAAAAGTAGGACTGTGTAAATGCAAACAAACACTGATATATGAAGCAACAGCAGAGAGCGTCGCACAAGTAAATAAATCCCATAGTTAAAAGAAGCCAGTGTAGTCAGAGCAAGGGCAGAAAAGGCAGTGGCAGGCAGGGTAGGCAGTAAAGCGACCAACAACAACGACTGACTGGCAAATGTTGCATGCAGACAGCAGCTAACGATTTCATGTTGGACGTATGCACCCGGTGCCAACAAAAACAAACTCCGCAAGGGACGACGACGTCGTAGCCAGGCAGGATTTTCGGCAACTTAATGCGTTGCATATTTTTGTATATTTTTTTTACTCTTATTATATTTTTTTTTGCAAATTTGCGTCTGTCAAGGTGAGATGAATGCAAGTCAAGGTGAAGCATTTCTGAAGGTCCGTACAATAATTTATTATGCCTACCTTTAAGATATTCTTCTAGATTTAATCCAATGATGAGGTGTACCTAATAATCCACAAATAGCGACAAAATCTGGAGGCAGCAGCTATGTAATTAATTTATTTTTATATTTCTTTTTTGTTTTGTTGTAAAACTTGTATTTTTCAATTTCTCTTGCAATGCATTCGTTAACGAATATAAACTAGCCGAGTTTTATCACATATCTTTTATTGCTTTGGCTATTATTTGTATTTTTATCTTAGCACGCAAAGGCTATACAAACAAACACACACGCACGCACACTAGTTCCCGCTAAGCGTCGAGAAAGCGTAAAAAATACGAAACAACGCAAACCGTTGGCGTTGCTAATGCGACGGCGCGCGTAGTGGCGGCAACTAAGCGACCAACGTCTGGTAAAACGTAGCGTAACGGCGCAGCTTAATTTGTTGCGACGACGCTTGTATATAATGTATTTGTTTTAATTACAACAAATCGTTAATAGTTGCACTTTCACAATTTTATTTATTGTTGTTTTAAACAATTTATATCAATTTGTTTATATTCACTATTATTTTATTATGTTATGTTTATTTATTTTAATTAACGCTTCTCACAAAATATAATTTTCACCGCGTACACAAACACGTCTTAACGCTTCAACACAACGCGTCGAAATGAGAACTTCACTTCACTTCAGTTTATTTCTTGCTACGTTAACGGCAAGCACTCAGCTGCTTATATAAACAAATCTATGTGTTTGTATATAACACTATATACAAACCTTATATGCTTCAATATGCAAGCGAGTGTTTTCTTTGTGCTCTTTCGCGCTTCTATTTCTTCGACGTTAACTTTTATTTACTCACTACAGTGAAACTGTCAGCCTTCTCGCTTTCACTCACACCATTCGATTTGAAATGAGCGCACGAGTGTCTTCAGCAGTCGTTCATTGATCTGTCTCTCCACTCCGTTGGCAAACGTTGTTCCTTTAATTCTTGTTGTTGTTGTTGTCACTAGTAAATAATGCCCACCGCTCAGCATAGAAAACAACACTTCTTATATGCTGCAAAACTGCGCGTTTCCCCAGCTTCGTGCTCGAATCGAGGGCGCCGCCACAATCAATCGTTCTCTGCTCTTTGCTTCTTGTTCGCTTTTTTTTTCCTATTGTTTCATCGCTTTGCTTTATATACAACCGGGTATATAACAGCAAAATTAATAGAATTTTGTCTCTGCTTCTTCTATCCAGTCCTTATGAAGTTGTAGTTAAACTTGTTTTTGTTGTTGTGCCTGTTAGTTGTCGATATAAAAGTTGAAGATTTGGTGCGTTAAGCCACAAAAGAACCTTTTACATTCGTTGTTGGATTCAGACTGAAGTTCCGCAAGTTGTTGCTGCTGCGTGCCTGCTTGTGAATGGCTTCGCGTCGTGTCGTTTGCTTTGTCGCTGCTGCTCTTGTTTATATATATATGTATAGAGAATGAAGCAACCAACATACGTGTTTATTTGTCTATATTTAAACATTCAATGCGGTACATAAGGCGGGCTGCATTTTTTTATTGTGCACGATTTGATTGCTTGGTGTACTTGGTTCGTGTGAATCATTTGATGTTCCAAGCCAACAACAATGGATTGTTGTGCGCTGAATTAACAAATGTGTGTTCATTTACATACTATGCATGTATGTTTGCATGTGCTTATATAAGTGTTTATTAATTTTGTTGAAAGGTAGATATGTAGGTAGATTTATGCATTTATTAATAACACTGCGTTTGCATGATGCAAATGAATATGTTGAAATACTCTATAGGTACAAAATATACTTTTTTACATATACATACATATTATATATGCCTGTGCATTTACATATGTATCTGAATACTGGCATTATGGCTTCTTCACTCCCTCATGCCACGATGTTTATGTATGCAAGGCGTCGGCATGTCAACAGAAAAAACGTGGATTTATGTGAATTTTAATATAACTGCTGTAAGCATTTTACTAGAGACGATGACTGTGTCCATCACCTGCATTTAATTTTGGGTTCCGTTCTGTGGTACGATAAGCTTATTCAATTTTACAGTAATTGCAATTTGTTACTCCAACCGCGACTAGGGCTTTTTCGATCTGGTCAATTCATCGAAGGCGACCCTACACTTTCGCCTTTAGCACCTTCTTTGCTAGAGCTTCTTCATCCATATGATAGACATGATCCAGCCAGCGTAGGCGCTGAATTACCTATAATACGCTGAACTAAGTCAATGTCGTCGTAGAGCTCGTACAGTTCGTGGTTCACTCGAATGCAATAGCCGACGCCAACTAGAACACGACCAAAGCTTTTGCGAAGATCTTTCCTATCGAACATCCCAAAAGCCGCTGCATCTGTTTGCGATACCACCAGTGCTGTCACTTTACCACAATTGTGGTAGATTTATCACTTTTTTCGACTTTTTTGACATCTACGACTTTTACCACCTACTATTTACCTTTTCCCAAAATCTACCACTATTTTATTTCTATCATCAAACTATTTTTAAAGAATTATATCTATTATTCGTTTCTTTTATTTATGGAATTTTTAAAATGTGTGATTGGATTTGAATAGTATTGCATTGGAATAGATCATAAAATTTATGCAAAAAAAAAAAATTATAAATTTGATTTTCAGTTGTTTTTCAATTATCCCGAAATTATTTTTTTTTAATTTCGCAGGACACGAAAACGTTACCTAAGTTACAACTCTTAAAAAGTTTTCAAATTCAATATAACACCTAACCTAACCAGGGGCGTATCCATAACTTCCATTTGGGGGGGAGGGGGAGGGTTGGGGCGATCCAAGAAGTGTGACTTTGTGCTAGTTTACAAAAACAACAAATTATTCGGCAAAATGTCAAAACTCCTTTCTCGATTTATCAAAACTGGGGAGTTTTTTAAAAAACAAGTTTTTCAAATATTTGAAATAAAAAACCATTTTAGCAATTTTCATTGAATTTATATGTATATTGTGTTCATATATGAATGAATACAACAAATATTATACATAACTTATACAAAAAATAAAAAGATACGAATTAACTTTTTGGATTAAAAAGCTCGATTAATGCGAATAGAAAAAATTAAATCACAACACGAAAACTAATCTGTGCTTTCGTGTTTTGGCATATCTCTCGATTATTTTATCCACAATCACTTCAATGTCATAATGAATATTTAATACAGCAAGTCCATTCAATCTTTCTTCTGTTGTTGTAGATCGCAAATATGATTTAATTTTCTTTAATGTGGAAAATGATCTTTTAGCAGTTGCTCTACTTGAAGGCAATGTTATAAGAATTTTAAAAAGGGTTTTAAGAAGCGGATAAATTTCAGTATTACAGCAGTCTAATAAGAATATAGCACTAATTCTTGAATCATGCTTTTCTTTTTCACACATGTGCCACATCTCCAACTCAGTAATCAAATATTTTTCTAAAACCTCAGGAGATTCTTTGAAGAAAATCGAATATCTTTTACTAAGTTTTCTTAAAGCTTTTGTAGATAATGTAATATTTTTCGATGTAACACTATCAGGAAACAGTACTAAAAATGAATACAGATCCAAAGTTGTTTTTGAAAAACGACTTTTTAACTCCATCATTACGTTATCAAGCATAGGAATATAAACAGCTTGCCTAAAATATGCTATGGGATTTTTTACTGGATAGTTATCACAATTTTTTGAATACCTGCAACACGTGGCATTTTAATTTCCACTCCAATACTGTTTGAAATGTTTTCAATTTCTTCAAAAATTGTTTTAAATTTTATATAAATTTTATCTTCTCGTTTCTCGTGTAATAACTTAAAAGTATCATGAACCATATCCTGTGCTGATTTAACGTCCATTTCTTTTTACTGAAGGAAATAGCTTAGGGCTTCACTAAGGGAAAAAGTTATGTAGTCAGTACAGAGACAGCTATGTAAAATCTATGCACTTCAACTTGTATGAGAACGCAACAAGAGCAGTATTTACTGAGTAAAGGGAGCGTGTACTGACTACATATCAATTTATTCACTTTTTAAAATGAATAAAAAATGTATTCAATACATCATGTTATGTGTTGAATACATAGCAGACTTCAATAGATACAAGCCACGTGTACTCAATCAACGTGTTATGTAATTTTTTACAAAAACTTTACTCAATACATAAAATATAGACTCAGTACACGACCCCCTTATACGATTGAAGTGACACATTTATTCAGTACATAACATATGGACTCAGTACACGTATCTCTTGCACATCGGAACACGATTTTGCTGTTTTATGTCATTCGTTTCTTGATTTTCAAATAAGCAACACCTCTAAAGCCTCAAGAAAATCAGAGCGGGAATGAGTTCATCCACTGTACTCTAGAACAAAAGCGATGATTGGATAAGAATTAAATGGCTGGGTTTCTATAAGTAATTGCCAATTATTTTGTGAAATCTAGTCATTTCTTTATAAAATTATTTATTGCATTTGTTGAGAGGGTGCTTTAGGCATAGGCATGAATTGTGTATATATTCAATATATGAAATTATGAACAAAAAATATATAATGAATACATTATGCATGTACTCATTGCATAAAATTATGATTTTAACATATGTAATGAGTAAATGATGTATGTACTCATTATATAAATGTATGCACTAAAAATATGTAATGAGTAAATTATGTATGTACTCATTACATAAAATTATGCATTTAAAATATGTAATGAGTAAATAATGTATGTACTCATTGCATAAAATTATGTACTCCAAATATGTAATGAGTAAATTATGTATGTACTGAGTCAATAATTTATGTAATACGTACATAAGATCTTTACTCATTACATAAAATTATTTGTAACAGTTTGCGTTGAGTACATAAAATTCTTTATTGACTACATAACCGCTTGAAAGCATTATGTAGTCAATAAAGATTTCAACATGTACTCAATACATGAAAAATGTAAAATTTTTGTGTGCAGAAAACTATGCGATGAGTACATAAATTTATGTATTGAGTCCATAGGTTTTTCCCTCTGTGTTGAGTGTAACTCAACATATCAGAGAGACAAACGACTGCAACTAAAAACTTCAAATTCACAAAGTACAATTCTCAAAGCGTTTGCTTTTGACGACGTTTTTATCTTGCCACTGAGATATGTAATGAAGGATTTAAATTTTTTTCGGAAGCGCAAAACGAAATTGCAAAACTCCATTATGTCTTTCGACCCATCTTGTTTCACACAACCTAAATAACTGACTAGCCATAATTTTTTTAACGTATTGGAACGCTTCGCTGAGGCATTGAAGAACGATATCATCTCTTTTATAGTACCAACAGCATTTCGGATTATTTAAACATCTGAAGATGCAGACAAAGATTTGTTCAAAAAATGATTAAAACAAGGGCAGTACTGTATTTATAGCAACTTTAAGCACTTCTTCAACGGGTTCACAAGATTCTGAAACCATCATTAAACAACCATCTGTTGTCACAGCAACTCAATTTTGAAGATCCAAATTCAGCGATTCCAAAGCATTCACTTAAGTTTTACCTTATTTAATACCAGTAATTTTTTGTTCTATTAATTCCTTATCTTTAGTTTCTTTCATAATTTCATAATGAAGATCGATGAATTGAATAAAATTTCTCTAATAGTGTTATCATAAATGTATCTGATGGCTAGAGATAACTGGGATTTGTGAGATATTTCTTAAGTGTCGTCGAATATACTATAACATAATTCCGTAAAATGTGAGTGCGGAACGCTTGATTTTTTTGAAAAATTTCAAAGCATATTTTTAGGCATTTTTTTTAATTATTGAAACTTCAAAAACTTTTTATATATTTTTCATTTTGAAATTTTCAGTTTTATAAAAATTTTTCAAACATTTTTCGTTGCACCTACTATGGTTTCCGTTTTTACTTTAAGGTATTTTATAAATATTTAGAACTAAAATTTGGTATTTGCACAAATTAAATTCGAATGTGTAACCATCGATGATTTCTAATTGAGCTTAAAGAAAGTCAATATATCATGTTTTTTTCTTCCGGAAAACTGGGCCCGTCATTTTTGACGGGAAAGAACTAGTAATTCCATAATATATTGCTTTTTGAATTCGGATAATTATATATAGTTGACAGAATTTCTTGTCCGCAACAAACAATGAGTTCATTTTGTGTTGTTTTATTTATATATGTTGAACGTACGGATGAATCCTCTAAACGATCACGTAATTGAATGTCTCCACTCATTTACAAATGCTTTTATCCGAATTTATTTTGAAATTAGGTTAGAAGATGTGTTGAAGAAGATCGCCCTGATCGCCCCAGCGTGGATCCGCGCCTGAATCAAACAATCTTTTAGTGCGCATGAAAACTTTGCTTGAAAGTTGCTTATTTTCTGGTTCGCGAGCAGCTCCTAACTTGGCTCTTGGCTTGCTCGCGGTCAAGTTTGTACTTTGCATATCATGATAGGCAGTCGGAGTTACGGAAATTTAAAAATTAGCGAAAATTAGTCTAAAAATTAGCGAGATCCAATACCGAGATTTTTACGTTTATCAGTCTTTATTAAATTAGTCTAAAAATTAGCGAGATCCAATACCGAGATTTTTACGTTTATCAGTCTTTATGATCCGGTATTCACAATTGAAAATTGATGTAATGCTATTTTTGGAAAATAATTTGAGAACAATTGTTTATCTTTCTTTTCCAATAAAATTTAATGAATGTTAAAATAAAGCTATACCATAATTTTTATAAGATTACTGCAAGTAAGCCCCATTTTTTGAAGATAGGAAAAAATCTGCCACTAGTTTTCTTAATCTACCACTCTTTTCAGACACAATCTACCACTATTTATAATTTTCAAGTGACAGCACTGGATACCACCCATGCCTCATCGTCATAGAGAAGCACTGGTGTGATGAGCGTCTACGTTTTGTCGAATGTCAGTTTTATCGGTCGAAGGAGGGCTCTGAAACCTAATTGCTTACTTAGCTCGTAGTAGCACCCATTAGCAATTGTTATTCTTCGCTTAATCTCCAGGCTGACTTTGTTGTTGCTGTTTACGGCGGTGCCAAGGTATTATAAACTCCTTTTGCATATTCTTTGTTTTGCCCTCGTTTTATATACAGTGGACTCGCCATAATCTGACCTATACAAAATCTGATTACTCGAAAATGTGACCCCTTTTCTCTCTCCGATTGAGTATTCTAAAATATGAACTTACTCTCAAAGCTCTAAAATGACCCAAAAAATATTAAACTACATTTTTTTCTCTCGAGATATTTAGTGAATTCGTCAATTATTCATTAATATTTTTAGTAGTTGCTACCTAAATCATCTGCGTTATTCTACATACGTACGTCTATTTTCAATTGGTTGATCAAAACTACCTAAAAGTATTGAGTAGCCTTTGAGAAAAGTCTGAATTTGAAGCGCTTAAAAAAAAAACAGCCAAAATGGATAGCCGATTTTTTTTCAAATAAATTAGAACTTAACATAATTTCAGTTTTATTTGATCCGAGCGTGTACTGAAAACTACACTTTATGCTATGAATGTGTGTTTATAAAGGTTTTTAACTTCAAATTCAACCTTTTCCATTTCAAATTAAACTTTTTCCAAATCAAATTAAACTTTTCCATTTCAAAAAAAAATTTTTCCATTTCAAATAAAACTTTTCCATTTCAAATTAAACCTTTTCCATTTAAAAAAAACTTTTTCCATTTCAAATTAAACTTTTTCCATTTCAAATTAAACTTTTTCCATTTCAAATTAAACCTCAGAAAAGAAAAAGATTTATTTTAGATTTTTATTAAATTATTAATATGTAATCGACAAGTATTACATATTTCTTGTGTAAATAGCTGTTTGAATAAAATATATTAAAACCAGAGTCATAACTGTTAAAGACATACTGAGACGAAGTGAATAAAAGAAATTTTAAGAAAAAATTTTATCAATAGAAATTCTTTTTTTTTAACTTCATTTGCATGAAAATTGTTTTAATTGTTAAAAATCATTCAATGTGTTGGCCACACATTGATAGATTTTTTTCCCATTTCTTTTGACATTCGCAAATATCAATCCGTTTTTATTAATCCGTATTATCGAGAGTTCACTGTAAACTAGAGTACGATAATGGCAGAAATTCGATCTTTCACATACAGTCTCTGTTAATTCATACAAAATTAATGTGAAAACAAATTTACTTCATAAAAATTTAGTAAAAAAAATCTTAAAAATAGTCGGTGCACTCCTTCTCCGCATTCTGATTCATTTAAAAAAAAATAATCAAAATCAGTTGAGAAACACGTGACAACGTCCCATGTATGCCAAAACCATGAATGTGCTTTTTTATTATATTAAGATAAACGAGTTTAAAGGTTTGAATGCTTCTCAGAATTTGGAATGTAACACTTTTAAAGAAATTCTTTTGCAGAAAGTTCGGCATTTATTCCTTTGACAGTCCAAAAAAATTTGGTAGACCTTCATGCCTGCTATTGTCTTTAAAAACACATTCGTTGTTTTAAAATCAAATTTTATCACTTTCATTGAATTAAGTTGCTGACTAATATAACTTGAATTTTGTGTAAAAATTAAGGATACTAGTTTTATGATATTTTTTCTTTTGCAAACTTGTTGACATTCACATTCACAAAAACCAAAATTATTATTTATTTATTAAAATTCAGTATTCAAACTTCCTTGCTCTTGAATCGAAAAGCACATTCATTGTTTTGGCATACTAACAAAAAAATTTTTTAAATCATTCGTATACAGGAAGATTCAAGTTTCAAAAACTTAAATAAAGCTTTTTGACAATAAATTAATTAAGGTTATTATTGATTATTGTATTAACTAGCAATTTGGAAACGCATTCGGCACTGCACTTTAAGTTTTACATTAAAATTTATAAAAACCGATTAAAGTCAAATAATATAAAAGGAAAATATTATAATTCATCTTCTTTATTTGTATCTGCTGCAATATCTGGTTTTCGCAGAACATCACGAATCTATATAGTCGAGCCTCCAATCCCAATTTTACATTTAACAACAATAGAGTTTAGCTACTACAGCTTTTTGTATTTAGCAACAAAGTTTGGGTTGTTTAGGAACAAGTTTACCGGAAGAGGCGTTTTTGAATTTGATTTGTCGAAACCATAGTCGTATTCAGAGCTGCAGTCGGAGTCGAAACTGGATTTGGAGTATAAGATAGATGTGAATAGTATGCCTTATAAAATAATAAAAACAAAGAAGAGTATTCAGTATCTTGAATCAATACTTAAAATATTACGGAGGTATTGCACAAAGTGTTGCTGAACCCGACCACGTGTTGTCATGGCCACCTAAGTAAGCAAGTTAGTTGCTAAAATGTTTATCAATAATTAAATTTATAAATAATTACTTATAAACTTAAAGTAATTTTAACAGAGAAACTTGCCCATGCTGTCAAATCGTAAATGCCACTACATTTCGATCTAATTTATTACTCCAATTCAAAATTATAGTAGGCGAATTTTGAGTCGGAGGCATAAAATAAATCCAATCTTTCGGAATCAAACTAAATATCATCATGGCTTACAAATATTCTTGAAGTTTATTTCAACTTTTATTAAAACTTTCAAAGGGGTTTGTATGATATATCCAGAATCTGTTAAAATTTGTTTTGCCAAAAACATGAATGTGCCACATTTTTTGTGTATTTGGCATACACAAAAAATTAAAAATGCACATTCATGGAATTAGAATTGAGGTATTGTGGACGAACTAATCAGTATTCATAATTCACGTTTTGGTATAGTGTTCGTCCTATTAAAACGCATTAAAATCTGCAATAAACCCAAAATTGATTTTTTTCACGTTCATTGTTTTGGCATACATGGGACGACAAAATGGGCTTTAACTGTTTTCCCTACGCCTATTTATATATAGATAATATCGATATCATCAGCGTACGCAAGAAACTAGATACCTGTGTATAATATTGTCTTTTGTAGGATCGCTTCCATGATGAAATTGAATAAATCGCATCGCATAGCAAGTCGTTTTGTCTGAAACCTCTTTCAGTATTAAAGGTTTCGGAGAGGTAATTCGCAGAGGTAAAAGTAGGAACCTTGACGGAGCTGTATGTATTGCTCGACGTCATCCTGCATAGTCTTATCAATTTTGCAGGTATACCGAACTCAGATATGCTGCGTACCGGCAATCGCGAATCGGGCTATCGAACGCAGCTTTGTAATCAACAAAGAGATGATGGGTGTCGATTTGATTTTCGTAGGTTTTTTTTCTAGGATGTGGCGTTGTGTAAGAATCTGGTCTATGGTGGACTTGCCAGGACGAAAGCCACACTGATAAGGTCCAATCAGTGTTTTGATATGCGGTTTTAATCTTTCACACAATAATCTCGAAATAATTTTGCAGTCGGTAGTTGGAGAAGATTTTATTAACCCTTAGCGGCCACACCTCAGCCAGGCCACATAGCGGCCACACGATGTAACTCATTAGATCACGCTGAAAAACCTATTTGAACCTAAGACTTCTAACCGATTCTCCTTACTTCTTACATTTTGGATAGTAAACAAAAACTTGGGACTAGGTGTTAAGTACCATTTTACATTCTTTTGACAAAATTTATTTTGAAAAATTTCTGATGTTTAGTTTTTTTGCTTTAGTTTTGTTTTAAAACTCATTTTGACAAAACACAAAATTATTAAGAAAAAAAAAATTTAAAAAAATATTTACTTAAAAAAAAAAAATAATAAATCCGAATCCAAACAAAAAGCTACCAAACTTACATAACTGTCTATTGCTCTAAATATATCAAGAAATAATTTTGTGCAGCAAAAAAGCAGTTTTTAGCTTTCCTAAAATATTGTTTATTTAAGTAGAGATTGTTTATCAACGTCCACTTGCAAGAAATTTTTACAAAACACATTAATGATTTTTTTGAATTCAAAAGCAAAAATGCAATTAACATTTGTATTGTATTTGTATTTGTCATGTTAAATCTTGATACATAGAAACTTTAAAAATCATAGCAAAAATTCGGTGACTCATAATATTTTATCGTCAATCTCGCTTTAATATTTTATCTTCGAATGGTTGCTTTACACAGAGGGAAAAACCTATGGACTCAATACATAAATTTATGTACTCATCGCATAGTTTTCTGCACACAAAAATTTTACATTTTTCATGTATTGAGTACATGTTGAAATCTTTATTGACTACATAATGCTTTCAAGCGGTTATGTAGTCAATAAAGAATTTTATGTACTCAACGCAAACTGTTACAAATAATTTTATGTAATGAGTAAAGATCTTATGTACGTATTACATAAATTATTGACTCAGTACATACATAATTTACTCATTACATATTTGGAGTACATAATTTTATGCAATGAGTACATACATTATTTACTCATTACATATTTTAAATGCATAATTTTATGTAATGAGTACATACATAATTTACTCATTACATATTTTTAGTGCATACATTTATATAATGAGTACATACATCATTTACTCATTACATATGTTAAAAACATAATTTTATGCAATGAGTACATGCATAATGTATTCATTATATATTTTTTGTTCATAATCCCTTTTATTGAATATATACACAATTCATGCCTGTGCCTAAAGCACCCTCTCAACAAATGCAATAAATAATTTTATAAAGAAATGACTAGATTTCACAAAATAATTGGCAATTACTTATAGAAACCCAGCCATTTAATTCTTATCCAATCATCGCTTTTGTTCTAGAGTACAGTGGATGAACTCATTCCCGCTCTGATTTTCTAGAGGCTTTAGAGGTGTTGCTTATTTGAAAATCAAGAAACGAATGTCATAAAACAGCAAAATCGTGTGCCGAAGTGCAAGAGATACGTGTACTGAGTCCATATGTTATGTACTGAATAAATGTGTCACTTCAATCGTATAAGGGGGACGTGTACTGAGTCTATATTTTATGTATTGAGTAAAGTTTTTGTAAAAAATTACATAACACGTTGATTGAGTACACGTTGCTTGTATCTATTGAAGTCTGCTATGTATTCAACACATAACATGATGTATTGAATACATTTTTTATTCATTTTAAAAAGTGAATAAATTGATATGTAGGCAGTACACGCTCCCTTTACTCAGTAAATACTGCTCTTGTTACGTTCTCATACAAGTTGAAGTGCATAGATTTTACATAGCTGTCTCTGTACTGACTACATAACTTTTTCCCTTAGTGTAAATAACAACCCAGTCAAAAATAAAATGACTGTTCATGTTGGAATTCAGGACTCACAGGTATGACCGAGGTCTAATAGCTCTTTGAGACAATTCTAAATTTTTTATAAAAAAATCAGCCTCTTCGGACCTAAAATTTGGTATTACTTTTTTTTTTTAATATTTATGCCTTATTTTTGGTTTGAATATCAACGTTCTGATCAATTCTAAATAATGAATTACAAAATTGAAATCGCAACTGAAAAATGGTGACATTATTTTTTAAGAACATCCAACCTGCGTAGGAGATGCCTAAGAGATCAAAAAAGACTCTTTGTTCGGGAGAAATTGGTACCCTACACGCGACTCTTCTTGAAGAGTCATTTTCGAGTCGTTTTTGTACTTTTATGATAAAAAAACGACTCGAAAACAACTCGAAAATCAGTCGTATTTTAATCATATTTTGGTACTTTTAGATCGAAAAATGACTCGAAAATGAATCGTATTTTAATCAGTTGTTGATCATATTCAAGTATAAAAAACGACTCGAAAAAGACTCTTCAGGAAGAGTCGCGTGTAGGGTACCATTTTCTCCCGAACAAAGTCTTTTTTGATCAGAAAATGAGCGCACACGCGACTGTCACCATCGCGGAGGAGAGTCGAAAACGACTCTTATATGTTAAAAAATTCGATAAAATGCTAGCTGGGTATCTACACAAAAGCCTTTATGTGTAGACTATCAAAGAAGCCAAACAAACTCTATGCATGTTTATCTTTGTTTTTGTCAGAGTTCTCATCTGCCAAGTTATAGCATTTTCTTATAATGTTTTCCACACTTCTCACTATTATATCACTATCACTATAACTATCGCTATCACTATCAATCATACTATCAAAACAATTTATTCAATTCAAGAAATAGGTGGGCTCAAAATTCTGGTAAAAATGAATAAAATACAGAGCAAAAAAAAATATTTTTTATTTGATTTTTTCGGCTTTGAATTTTATTCTGAAAATTTTTTTGTGCACATTCTCAAGATGTTTTTCAAAACAATAAAAAAATACGAAAATTAAAAAAAAAATTTTAACTGGGTCCTTAAATAAGGCAAGTAGGGGAGAGTGGTACTAGTTGTCACAAAATTTGAATGAACCGCTGTAACTCCCACAAATCAAGCAATAATGGCACTGCAAAACTTGTAAACATAAATTTAATCTTTTATTCTTCAATCCTGATGTGAATAACAAATATTATTTTAAAATAAATTAAAGAATTTCCTTTATAAAAAATTTAACTCGTCTGTGACAAGTTACCCCACTCGTGGGGTAAGTTGTCCCAATGCGTAGTCCCCGTTGTCACACTTCTTAATCGTCATTGCTGCCACACTCCGAAACACAATTTAACCAGCAATGTATTAAACTATCACTTTCAATGCATTATGTGCACAACGTTTGCATTTTATACATTGACGACAATTATTATTGGATTTGACGCTCGACAACGATCTACACATAGTGAATCCACGTTATCTTCATTGATACTAGCTGTATTCGGCATGCATCATGATATATGAAGATGTCCGACCTTGGTTTGTAAGTCGTTTGCGATTTCTTGGCATATTTCCTTAATTTCAAATAAATCATAGAATACTTTCAAAATAGTTATATGAAATTATATGTGACAACAAGCCCCACAAGTGCTGTGACAACCTGTACCATTTGGGAAAAAATGTTAACAATGTTCTGTAAATTTAAATATAAAGATTTATCTTAAAATTCATAAGTATTCGCAAAATATAATATTAATTGTATTGGAAATTTATTTAAAGTTGAATATAACACACTTGTATTTGTTTAATTACAAAATTTAAAAAAAATATAATAATGCAAAAATCCAACTTAGTTTCTTAAATTTCTTTTAATTTTTGCAAAACAAAACTAACGGCACTTAAACTTTCTTGGGATGCTAGACATTGCAATAGCGTATAGATGGCATTGATATTCCATTCGATAACGTGTTGAATCAAAAGATATCGGCGTTGTGACAACTAGTACTTGTGACAACGGGGACGAGTCTCCCCTACTGGTTATATTTCAGAAATATGCATTAAAAAAGTTTCTTCTCTAAGAATATTTAGTTTAAGTTCCAACGTATCCCAAATGTTCTCAAAATTAAGATAAGGACTCTGCGGTGGGTTCACTCATAGCTGCTTTGAAGTGCACTCATAACGAGTACACTTCACTTTACCGAACCATCATTTGATGTTAACAAGTTTTACTTATGTAAGCAAGCCATTAAAGTAACATAAGCCGCAACCCTAAAACACAATTTTTACGATTCATTCATTCGTTTTAATTCGTCTTGAATATCACTCAATTATGTTGCACTCAAATGTGGCACTGCCAAGATGTAAATGGGTGTGAAAGTCAGTTATTTTTAGCAATTGCATTGAATTTAACAAATGCCTTTAAAGAAAACGACCGAATGGTACCTGCTCCTTGTGGTTACTAGTAAGAGTGGCCTTTTTCAGGCTCTAAGCCTTTTTTATATTTTTTTTTATTTGAATTAATACTTTCCAAAATGCTCACAATTTTTTTGGTCGAGGTTGTACTTAATTTTATTCACTTTGGATAAATTTTTACGTTTAGTACCTAAGATATAAAATTTTATACAAAATAACTAAATGGTAAAAAAGCCCTTTTTTTGTGTATTGTTTACATTTTGCTCGTGTTCTAGCAAGCAACAGTTTAGCCCGAGGTTAGAAAATAAAAAATTTATATGTATTTTCATGAAGTCACTTTGTATGGGAGGTAGGCCTGGTTTTCATTTGATTGCCAACTTTTGAAAAGCCCAGGCCCGGAGTTTTTTTAACAATGTTTTTATCGTCTGATTTTAATTTAAAATTCTTTATTTCTTTGGTCTTTTAAACTTCCTTTAAGGAGCTAGTACATTCAGTTATTTTATTTATTAACACATTAAAAAATCATAAAGTAAACAAAAAATAAGAACTCAAATATTGGTATCATTTAAGAACAATGTGGGCATAAAACAATTTATTTTATATTTTTTTTTTTACTATAAATTAAACATTTATTTTTAATTTTAATTTGGCATCTATCTTTGTAGTTCTTACAAGCTCTTGTTGATCCGGGTGTTGAAGAAACGAAATAAACTGCTGGCAATCCATATTAAAATTTATCCGTATAGATAGCTGTGCTTAAACCAAACTTGTGTTCAGTTTGTTTCTGTCGTTTCTACATACCGACTCAAAACAAAGACGTTGCTCGCAGGTACGCTTAAAACTTTTATAACAAGTTTTGTTATTTCAAAATATATATTTGTTTTAAAAATATGCACCCAAAAAAGGCCTTAAGGATAAGTCAGTATCCCAATGGACTTTTTTGCGATGGAATTTTTACTATGTTATGGATTCGAAAAATTTATAAAAATGAAATTATTTTGGTTACCAAAAAACTTTAATGGACCCTTAAGCCAAATGGTTCATACATTCACTAAAAAGGGTGAATCAAATCTGATAAGCAAGTTAAGTATAGTTTTTGTAAAAAAAAACTTGATTTATATATAAACTAGCGGATGTAACCCGGCGTTACTCGGGGTTGTGCCTTGAGCACAGAAAAGGGACGATTTTCAAAACTGCTCACATTTTAACAATTTTTAATTATTAATTAAATTTTAAAATTTTTTAAATTATCGTTTTTTGGGGGTATTGCCCCCCCTCCTACCGTCGAAAGTGTTTAGTCAAATTCCGTAAAACTATAGATGCCAGAAATGATTACAAAAAAATGACATCTTCAACGTCTCGATCTGACATCTGGTTTTTGAGGAAAATGGTCACCCAGTTTGAAAAAGTCATTTCGAGAAAAAAGCGTTTAAATTTTTTTTAGCATGCATTTAATATGCAATTTTATTTAAAAAAAAAATATTATTTTAAAAAATCGATTCGATTTGTGGATTGTCTTCGTTCAACTTCGGCTTTGGTCGATTCTGTTCGGTTAATTTTTTTATCTTTTTATAGCTTCTGCTCGTATTCGCTTAACTTCTTTTTTTTCGTTAGTCTTTGGTTCTTGACTTCGTTTGCCTTCGGCTCATTCCTTGAATTTTGTCGAAAGAACTTTTAAAAGCAAAGGATCTATTTCAGTAACAGATACCAATGCTTACCAAGTTTAATCAAAATCGGTTTATCCGTTTTAACGTGAATGCGCCAAACATATTAGATTGAATAAAGCGCCCTCTCACAGACGTTTTCTGAAATTTAAATAGCCTCAATTCTGTTGCTGGCTCAGGTTATTTCACGTACCAAATTTTAGTAAAATCGGTCAAGTCATTTAGGAGTTATTGAGTCTTAAAAATGCACTACTTAAAGTGCCCTCTTGCGGAAGTTTTGGAATTTTTATATTTTATGTTTTATCTTTGGTGGAGTAAAAGGTTCATACAAAATTTCATTAAAATCGATACAGGTGTTTAGGTTTTATTATGTCTTTAAAACTCACTTCAAGAGGACGCTTTCTCTTACGGAAGTCTTTGGAATGTTTTTAGCCTATGTTTTATCTTGGGCACAGTTGAACCTACATACCAAATTTCATTGAAATCGGTTCAGGCGTTTAGAAGTTATTATGGAGTGCCATGCCCACAGACTTGCGCCCACTTTTTTACACCCCCTATGTTCTTTCTCTCTATCAAACGTACTCCGTGTCCAAACTTCAGCTCAATCGGATAAACGGTGCGCTAGCCTATACCGAACAGACAGACAGACAGAGGGACAAAGGGACAAACATTTGATTTATATATTAGATTAGCGCGAAAGCCGGAGAAAATGTGACAGGCTCGAAGCCCGGAGATCGGCCCTCAGGTCCGGAATCTCCGGGCGAAAAGGTATGTATTGGCAACCCTGCTGAGCGTACACATTAAAAATTTTAGCTTTGTGTGATAAATTTCAATTCATTAGATTGACTTCTTGAAATTTTTTTAAGTAATTTTCCGTTTTGATAAAGTCACTTTAGATGAGAAGTAGGCGTGGTTTTCATCCTATGTGGTTCATTTTTGAACTTGATTACCAAAATTAATAAAAAATAATAACATGTGCTTCACAAAAATGTTCACCGAATTAATTTTAAAACAATTTTCTATTAAAATATCCTTCTGATCCGTTACAAGAACACTGGCATACACGGGTACGCTCATCATCCCAAAGTGTACATTTTGGTGTGTCAACTTTGATTAATATTTTATTTAGATATTTGTTGATTTTGTTTTTAGTTTAGTGTGCAATCAATGTTAAGAACTTGTTCAACTGTTTTATAATAGTAGTTTTTCATAAAACCCTAATTTTCTATGTTAAAGTCAGTTTTCCTCTTAGATTTTATTTTTTATCAAAATTTTATTAAATTATAACTGAGTGACCAGATTCACTCAGGAAATTTAATTTAAATTACTTTATCTCGTACTCGAATCTTAGCTGTAACAAAATAAATATTTCTTACACTAGAATAACAACATCAACATAGCCTTGTCTCATACCCATGACCAACATCATGCTCAAGAGGATTGCCCATTCCATTCCAATCTTTAATTTCTTATTATCACTTGATACGATTTCGATAAGGCAAACACAACAATAAAAGCACGGCTCTTGCATTCCATTTTCTTCATGGAACATGCCAAGGCACCCCATTATTCGTGGTTATGAAGGCATGTTCCATCATTCCATCAACTAATACCGGGCTGCCTTTCGGCCGCGTGTTCACGAACTCTTCATTAGCTCAATTTCCTCTCTGATTCATTTATTGCTTTCCGTGTTCGCTTTTCGCCTGACTCTACCTCAGCTTACCCTGCTGTACAACAAACCTTGTTCCTAATTTGTTCATCAAATTTTATTGTCGTCTTTCAATTCGGCCTGGACAAGAGTCAGCAGCAGCAGCTTGCGTTTTTACGGCGCATGCCATGGCGTTGAAAGTGGCCGTGTGCCCGATGAGAGTGACAGAGTGAGTGAAGCAGTCTTATATAATGACGTCACAGGCATCATGTGTAATACTAGATGTACTATACTAGGACGGCGGCAGATGTTTGCAACGTTTGGCTTCTCAACGTTAAGCCAGGCAATCATATACGAACAATTTTAGGGTTGCCAACTCAATGACTTTTGTTACAGTGAAAGCTAATGTACAGCTTAGTAGGAGGCTCATTTCACAAGATATGAAATGAACTTTGTCCCAGGAGACCTGATTACGCCAATAATCTTAAAAAGAAAACTAATGTATTTTGTCTGAAGGGAGACGCTACTCAATGCTATTATATACCGAGTGAAAAATTAAATATTACATTAAAAATCGGTATAGAATTTGATAGGGTTTTAACAATATTTTAAAACTCTATAATATAAATAAATATTTTAAAAATATTATATTGAAACTAGCCTCTGTTCGTGGGCGTGAAATTTCGATGGAAAAATTAATTATTTTGTTGCGTGAAAATTTTTAGAAATGCAGATGCGTAGAAATTGTAAAATTTGACAAATTCGTGTTTGTTTTCTCAAAGTAGAGAGAAAAAAATATATAAAAAAAAATTTTAAGACAACTGTCAATATTCACTTCAAAATAAATGTCGAATTAAATTGTGCAAAATTCCACGCGTGTTTCACAGCTATCGTTTTTTGTATGGAGATTCATGTGTATCATGATATCATATTAAACTGAACATTAAGCCGGATATTTAAAAAGAACTCTTAAAAACTATTCCTGCATCGTTTTTGGATCGGAGAAATCCCCATGGAGCGGTTTTGGTTCTCGTGAACCCTTTTTTTGGCCAAAAAATCAAGTTTTTTGCCTATAACTTTTTTTTTTTTTTTGAATGCATACCCAAGATAAGCTAAAAAGGAAAGATTAGTACTCAAATATTGGCTAAAATAAATGTTGAAATTTTTTGTCCTTACAAACTGTTTTTTGGATTTTTCATCATCATTTTCGAAAAATGTTTCTTTCAAACACCTTTAAAAATATGCATTTTTCAAGCTATTCACATGCATTTATGCTTACTGAAAAAGCAATGAGCTCTTCTTTCTATTGGTATATCTTATGATGTGGTTTAAGTGCCATAATTATATAAAACGTGAGAAATTGATATTCAGAAGAATTTTTCAACTTAATTATTATTTAATTGTCATAATTACTGTTCGCTTTTGACAAGTCTTGGTATATATAAGTTTTTAGGTACGCAAAATCTAATTCTGACAACCATTCTTTAGAAAAGTGTACGCCAGATGGCGCTATAGTATAAAATGCACAAATTTCGAATATATTTTTTTAAACACCTACAAGATACGTATTTTCCATGTCACTCACTTTTGATGAAACCACTCCATACGTTATACCATTGGAAAGAATAGCTCAATACTTTACCAATAAGCTTGAATGAAAAAAAACCACCTTTTTGAAAATGACGAAATATAGACTTTTTGGGGTCTCAAAAGAGTTTGTAAGGACAAAAAATTTCAACATTTTTTTAATTTGTATACTATCACATTCTTTACTTTTTTGCATCTTGGGTATGCATTCTGAAGAAAAAAAAGTTATTGGCACTTGAGGTTTTGGCCAAAAAAAGGGTTCAGGAAGGGATTTATCCGATCTAAAAAATTGCAGAAGTTGTTTTTAAGAGTCCCTATAACTTTTAAGTCCGTCTCCGGGTGACTTTTTTTTTCTCCATACAAAATCGAAACGGCTTACTGAACAGACTACTATGCTTCAAGCTCTAAAATATAACTCTTCAAAAATATTTTTTCAAGAATTATAAAATAAAATAGCACAATGTTGTAACTCAACCCCAAATGATATTTTAGTATTAATAAAATAACTATTTTTATTAGATATTTGGGGCTAAGTCACATCATCTTGCAAGAAAAAGTTCTATTATGATTTTCTTTACAAAATTTTTGACCTGTCCAAGCTTACAGAATTTACTTGCATAAATGAATTTTTATGCGATTTTTATGATGGGAACTCTCTGTTGAACGAAGTTGACCGCATACAAGTAACATTTCATTTAGGAATACAAGCTAGGATACAAGTACTTAATGCATTGAAATATAAAAAAAATTCTAAATATTTCACAACGAAAGCTATACGTAAGGAATATATAAATTAACACTTTGGTATTCTTTCTAAAAAAGGTTCTTTGCTCCGAAATAAAAATTATTCATATAAATTTCCAATATATAATAAAATTATATTTTTCATCTTTCATAATTTTCATATATTTTTTATATATATGGAAATATATTTATTTTATTTATATATTTATACTAGGCCGGATCATTCTTATATGGATAAAAAAATGCCAACCGGTCGGGGTCTCAAAAGTTGGAGGAACTAATTAAAATGATTTCTGTATAATTTTTTCCAAATCGGAGAAAAACCGCCGAAGCAATTTTGATTCTTCTGAAGGTCCTTTTTGGTAAAAAAACATATTTTTTGCTTGTAACTTTTTATTTTTCACAGAATGCATACCCACATCTTCTTAAATGTTAAAATTCTTACTCATACTAACATTTTGACATAAAAAAATTGTTACAATTTTGTTTCATTATAACTTTTATTTAAAACCAAAAATTGAATTGGTTGCTATTTTTAAAAAAAAGCATTTTTTAGAACCGCTGTAAAAGACACATTTTTTATTACATTTACGTGGAATTGTTATTGTTGGAAAGGTATTAAGTTCTTCTTTCTGTGTATCGCTTTAATCAAAGCTATGTGAATAAAAAAAAAAATTTATCGAAAACTGGACGATAAAGCAGTGAACAAATGAAATAAAGTGTATGAATAAGAAATGTTTCATTTTATCAGATTTCTAAAGTCGATTTCTCACATTCTGCCAGTTTTCGCACATAGATTTGATTAAAGCGATACACAGAAAGAAAGAAGAACTTAATACCTTTCCAAAAAAAATATCACTTTCACGTAAATCTAGAAAAAAAAATGTGTCCTTTAAAGCGGTTTTAAAAAAATGTCTTTTTAAAAATATCAAAAAATTCAATTTTTGGTGGTGAATAAGAGTTGTAATGAAACATAATTTTTAAATTTTTTTTATATCAGAATATTGGTATAAGTAAGAAATTTAATATTTTAGCAGATGTGGGTATGCGTTCTGTAAAAAATAAAAAGTCACAAGCAAAACACATGTTTTTTTTACCAAAAAAGACCTTCAGGAGAATCAAAGTTGCTTCGGCGGTTTTCTGCGATTGGAAAAAATAGTATGCAGAAATCATTTTAATGAGTTCCTCTAACTTTTGAGACCCCGACCGGCGGAATCTAAATTTCGATCCGGTCTAATTTATATATATATATTTTTCATATATATACCAGACACTCTTGAACGGTGGCTGGTTAAGAATAACGGTTGCAGTTCCGCTAAGTAATTGTCTTGTAAAACAAACTGGAAACATGGCAGCCCTGTTTATCATGCCCTTCGCTCTTTATCTTTTCCAGCACAGTAAACAACAACAAAGAGTTTATAACTACTTTTCTTGCTTTCTGTTTTTTGTTTTTATGCCTTCACAACATTTTCAACCCCATTTCAACAGCATCAGCAGCAACTGCAACAACTTTGAAAACAACAAAAATACCGAACACTAAAAATAATGAATTATTAACAAACAGCAACGAGCGATAAATGCTGAGCGAGCAGTAAATGTGTGTGAACTCAATAGTAAAGAAGATAAAAATAAAATAACAATCGGTATGCATGGCGTTAAGGGGCGCTACAATTAATCTATCCTGTGGTACGTGCGAGAAATAGTGTGCTCAATAGTATTGTTTTCTTTTTTAAATCAACAATTAAAGACAAATAAAAATTTTGAAAAATATTTTTGAGCGCTACATACAACATTCATTAACCACATAAAGGTAACGTTAGCATAAGAAAAAAATAAAATAAATTGTATTTGGCTAAATTTGAAATGAAGAATTGAACTATTAAATTTTCATTTCAACATGTTTAAGTGGATGTTTTCTTAATGAATATTGAATGAAAATAAAAATAGAATTGCCATGAACTGTAGACAAGTGTTTTTAAAGTATTAAGAATATACTTATTGCGTAAATTAATCAAAAATTTTGTCATCTTTTCTTGCGACAATACAAGAAGCATTATTGCTTTTCACTTTGACAGTCTTTGTCTCAAATGACAGTTGAGCCATCACATTTTAAAATATCTGTTGTAATTGTATAATGGTTGCTTCGAGTGATAATACCCTACAAAGACATGTAGTACAAAATGTACTAGAAATGGAAACCATATGTGTGTCATCGGTATTTCAAACTTTTGTTCCAAAGCAACTAGAGTTACGTACTACAATAGCATCCAAGAAACCATTGAAATTCAGTGGTGTTCTGATATGTAATACGATGAATCGCATTGAACACAGCCAAAGCTTTAAGTTCTTCTCTCAGAATCATATGTTTTTGCTGCAATCCGACAGCATAAACAAATTAATCAGTTAGCAGAATCAAAAAACCGCCAATTTATCAATATAAACATAAAAAATAATAGAACAGTTAAAAAAGTATATTGGAAACGCTGCAATTAAGAGTGGGCATTCTTTGTTCTCATTTGCGTGGAGCAATTATAACTTTGATTGCATTCATTTCTTGTTTATATTTACAAACCTGTGAGACATGTGTAAGACACGTGAACAACTTAGTACAATACCATATGTCTGTCACAATGCTAGGTCGTTGTTTCTTGAGCTTTCATTGTAGTACAGATTATTGTACGGAAACCATATCTGTGTCGACAAGGAAAAACCGCTAAAGCCGAGTTAGGACAAAGGTTTATGACAAAGTGAGGTTATGACTTTTATTGCATTTTTTTGCAACGAAAATGGTTGTACCTTGAAAATTAAATATTTGAGGCCATCAAATCTAAACAGCAAAAGTCAGGGAACTCTGATATCAGGTAGCAATTTTAATCTTAAAAATGCTCTTCTGAAATTTTGAAAATAAGTTTAGCTGTTAATCTTTGTCGACACAGATATGTCTGTCTAGGATATACATTTTAAGTTAAATTTTTTAAGGCATGTTCATGACATTTTTGGGTGAAATAATAAATTATTCAAAAATTGCAAAATTGGTAATAGACTGCACACTACAAGCTTCAAGTACATGCTATGATATGTAATAGTCAAAGCAATTTTTGATATTCGAAATGATGAATAAATATTTTTTTTAATAAGATTTAAAAAAATCGGTAGCTGATTTGAAGTTTCCAAAGTAACTTCTTTAAAGCTTCGTTTTAACTCTTTCTACATCCCATAGAAAAACGTATGCAAAGTTTTGTGTCTGACACTCTGCCAGCTGCTTCAGTTCAGCTCTCCTTTGCCGACTGTAGCATGCAGCTAAATACGAAAAAGGGCACAAAGCGGAATCAAAGTCAATAAAATACACCGAATGTCTTGTGAGGTGGAGCAATACTTTGAAAACTGGCGTTAATGTCGCCACATGACGTCATATACCAAGGCGACTATTAATAAGGTTAGAAAACACATTTTTAAGCCTTTTTAATACTTTATTTTAAAGTTTTTAATGAGCTGCAATTAATCGGAAGACAAAAAGCGAGCGAGTTATATTAAAACCTCATGTATAGCAACATGACGTCACATGGCCTCAAGCGTTGCCAGCTTGTCGATGTATCTATGTTCCTTCATGCATATTCATTTGTATCGCATACTCATCGGATACACATTCATTCGAACATATTTCGATTAAGTTGGTAGCTGTGCAGAGGTTGTGGCGATGGCGAATGAGAAAATAAATTTTTATGCGCACTCCAAACACACAACTGCAACAACAACAACATAATAAAAATGACACGAAATACTTTGAATTTCAAAAATTCTCCAATGCAGATACTCGTCGCACATATGTATGCATGTATGTTTGTAAATTTATCTGTATCTTGTAGCTACATGCAGCTACATAAATAAGCATACAAAAGTAAATACTGACTGCAGAGTACATAGCTAGATATTTATTTTATTCATAGCTGTGCGCTGCGATTTCACTTCAAAGTTAATATCTGAAAGATACAAGCGCACTCAGTCGGTAAGTGAGATTTTTATGTGAAGCAGAAACGTTGTGTATCTGCCAGATAGTTTAATACATAAAGATGGGTTTGTGATGCTATTCTTTTTTTCTGCGTTGGTTGTTGTTGTTGCTGGTACTGCTGTTGCTGTAGCTGTGGCTGATGATGATTATGATGGTGATGAGTGCTTTTTTGTTGTTTGCTGCTCATTTATATTTAGCACAATCAGAAACAGATACTCATTCGTTTAGCACTCAGTGCAGATTATTATTTTTTTCACATTATTTTTGTGATGTCAGTTGAAAACTGTTTGTTGAAAAATAAAAAAAAACTTTGTTTCTTTGATGGTCGTCTTAAGATCTACGAGTTGGTATAAATATTTAGTTTAAGTTTTCTTAACGTGCATGGTAGGCAGAAGTGCATAGTAGGCAGAAATCAAAGAAACGGTTGAAAGTAATTCGATTCTCCTCACTTTGAGTCACTTTTTTTAATTTAAACAGAGTTAGGATCAAATAAATAAACAGAAAACTGCCATAATAGTGGTTTTCAGGTAAAACACATTAGCAAACAATAAATCTATCATGTTCATTTAAAAAAAATAAAAAAAAAAAACATGAAAATAGCAAGTACCGCTGATAGTTCATACGAATTAGAAGTTTTATTTTTGATATACCTAAAAAAAAAAAAAACAAATTGGCCATTTCAGCCCTTGAAAGGACTTTGACCGAGCTTCTTATGATCAATTGTGTTGTGTGTGTTATTAAATGTTTGCACACAATTGACCGAGAACTGGACCTACATGTTTTATGCCGACTCCGAACGGCTCATGTTCTCAAGAAGCTTTACATGGCATTATTTACTCTCTGAGGTTTGCCATTGTCTGCAGAGAGGTGGTGACCGATCAGAAAAATTTTTTATTGAAAAAAAAAACTTTTTCGCCGCGGCTGGGGATCGAACCCGGGCTCTCGAGCATGCTAAGCCACACACTTAACCTGCATGCCACGGACACCACCTAATTTTGATATACCTACATAATTTTTATTTTGCCCACTGTCGATAGGAAATCGAAAAATTATAACTTGCATTATTTAAGAAGCTCTTTAAAAAACGTGACGTATGCGCAACATTTATTCTATAAATTTTAAAAAAACGCATTCAAACAAAAGCTACGAGCTTCACATATAAATTCCAAACAAATACAAAATTTGGCATTTTTCTTTGTTTGCTAAGAGAATGTGTAGTTTTTAAAAAGAAAACCTGATTAATTTTGTTTAATTTATTCCTCCTTTATTAAAAGCTTTCTGATATAGGTATGATTGAAAAATTATTAATGAAAACTAGACACTAATTTTTTTGAAGCGAACCTTTTTACGCCACGGTCTGTGATTTGCTTGTGTGATATACCGACTATGAACGGATAATGTTTGTGCTCTTAACAAGCTTTACATGACATTGTTTACACTTTGAGGTTTGCCATTATATGCAGAGAGGGACGGCGATTAGAAAAATCGAGCTACCTCTATTGTTTTTCACGAACTACATATTTCACTTAAATTATTAATACATACAATTTTTTCCTTTATGAAAAAATCACCATTTCTCTTGTTTGTTTATTTGATTTAGTTCATTAATGGAATGGAATTTGTTTGTTTATTTTTTTTTTTAATTTATTTTCCAATAAAATAACTTAAGTCCACCCTTAATCTTGACGATACAAAATTTAAAAACTCGCTACAAATTTAATTTCACAAATATTATACAATATTTTGATTGACAAACAGTTTTTTTATTGAATAGGAATAAAAATCCAAATTAATTTAAGAACTACTGCTGTTGTTGTTTTTGTATATCATGTTAAAGTAGACCAAAAACAAAAAAGGTATGTCGCTGATTGTAATCAAAAATGTTTGTGCATCATTAAAAAATAAAAATCAAGACTTGAATATGTTGAACATTTATTCCGATCTTTGATACTGGAATAAACAGTGTTGTTTAACTAATAACGGAACTGTAACATCCTTATGTAAAAATTTGCAAAAAAGTTTCAAAACAATAAGTATTTCCGTTGTTTTCAGAGCTATTCTCTTGATGTTAGTACCGACGAGAATGACTGCTTTATGAAGTATGTGTTGGAAGAATTATTCAAATCGAAAAATTGTTCGATTAATTTTTGTAACAACCAATCGCAAACCAAAAGTGGTTTCGAGATTATCGCATTTAAAGTTATAGTAAACTTGCATTACTACGTGTCGGACTTGCCTACACAAAAAATTAGCAAAAAAAAGCACTCATTTGGTTGAAATTTCCACTGTATATTTCCACAGGGCCGTAACCAGGATTTTCTTTTGGGGGGATTTTGATAAAAAAAAATAAATATATAAAAGTAGGGGAGAGTGGGGTGTTGTGAGACACGTCAATATCTGACATAGTGGTACTGTTATGAATGCTCACATCAACTGTAAAATATTTTCTCAATGGTGTCTCACTTATTATGTGCACTCATCGCATTGACACGTGTTCCTAGTGTCTGTAACAATTTTTAACAATTGTAACAATTTGTAACAATTTGTAACAATTTTTGCAATTTCCAGAAACATTGGCAATTAAAAGTGAAGGTAAATATTTATTAATATGATCTATATTCCATTGCCTTTAAGCCCACCGAAGTGATTTTGAAAAAAATATTATATGTGATGATGGCGCAGTGGCCATTTGAAAATGTCGATTATGGGGTGTTGTGAGTCAGTAAATATGGGGTGTTGTGAGACAGTTAATTTTTGTTGTTATTCCATTATTTTTATAGCCATCATGCCACGTAATGCATATAAAATATCAACACAGCCAAAAGGAAATCTGGCATCCATCCACATAGGTGCAGCCAGGGTACACTGAATAAGGTAGCCGCAACACGGAGAGCGCGACTGCCGCAAATGTCAAAGTGAACTGCTTCAGCTGTTGTTCTTGTTTTCGACAGCCAGTTGATTTTGACACTTTCGGATATGCGAAAGAGAGCACAGTCAGTTTTGCAGCAACCTTGTTATTCAACCATTAGTGCAGCCATCAACTAAATTGCCAAAAATAATAATTTTTCGGGCTTTCTTTAAATCATATAATCTTGATAAGTCGTGAGTATATGGAACCTGTTATAAGGAAAAGTTGAAGACAAAATTTCAACCACATCGGCGTCAAATAATAAATTAGTTGATATTATTGCACAGCAAAGTGGCAAAACTGGCAGGAAACCAGTTTTTCCAATATTTTACAAATTAAATTGGTTTTTCATGGCGTCTGAGCTGAGCAGTGCATTAT
Organism: Tetanocera ferruginea; assembly: GCA_958299015.1. Classification (NCBI taxonomy): domain Eukaryota; kingdom Metazoa; phylum Arthropoda; class Insecta; order Diptera; family Sciomyzidae; genus Tetanocera; species Tetanocera ferruginea. The sequence goes on along the minus strand of OY282640.1, from coordinate 1,472,340 downwards.
AGAAGGTTAGTCCTGTGAAGGTTGATCCTCCATTCCAAAAACCAAAACCAGGCCGGAACAGTGGCGTAGCTAGGGTTGGTTGCACCGGGGGCGGAAACTAAATTGTGCACCCCCTTTAGAAGATTTTTTTTTTATAAAATAAGTCGATGAATCTTACTACATATTTTCGAATCAACCTCCACAAAAATGACATATTTTAGAAGAGATTAAAAAAATAAACAAAACCATGATTATTTGATAATCATGGTTTGATAATCAATCTAAAATTTTCAGAAACTTAAAGAATTTTCTCTGAATTGTTCCAATATTTTTGTCTACCGGTATAAGTTGTGAGAGAAAAATTTACTATCTGTAAACCACACAATATCAGTTTTAATATAAAAACTTAAGTTAGTTTAATATAAAAAACTTTGAAAAATTTACGAAAAATTTTTCATAATTGAAGAAAAAATAGAACCTGGAAGCAAAACGTTGACAAATTTTCCCTAGTGACCCTGAATAACTATTAATATAAATATTTTTTCGAAATCAACCCCCATTCTCTACATTAAATTTAAATGAAAAATTAATATAAAATATTAAAATTCATTTATAAACATTTTTCATAATTTTTATCAATTTCTTTATAGTAAACTGAGGAAAAAATATGTTAAAATGAAATGAAATTGTGTTCATATCTAACGACTTTGTTTTTGAAATAGAGCTTGAAACAAATTCATTAAAATTAAACAGAGCTGTTTTTAGAGTTAAATTCAAAACAAAAGTTTTTGTTTTTAAAACAATGTTTCTGCTATGAAAACCAAATTTAAAACAAAAATTTTAAAATTCAAAACACATGTTTTAAAGCTTATTTTTTCGATGCCATTTTTTTAACTTTCCCGAGTTTTAGCACTAGATTCACAACCAGCTACCCCCGGGACCTTCCGAATACCAAATGTTAACTCCATTTGATGAAGTTTGCATTTGAAATATTTTAATATTTAATTAATTAGTTTTTATTTTATCATCTGTTAGATATTTGTCAAACCAATTAAAAAAATTCAAAAATTGTCATTGAATTCAAATTTTTGTTTGTTTTTTTCAAAGAAATAATAAGAGAAAAATAAAAAAGAAAGGAGTTTATAGATAGGTGAAATTTAAACACACTTGTTTTAAATATTGTTTTGTAGAAAGTCCGCTTGGACTTTTATAGACAAGATTGGGGTCTGTAACATTTGACTGCTTTATAAATATCACTATAAGTACCACCAGAAATATCTCCGTATCACAATATTACAGTGATACCAAATTTACATTATAAATTTGTTTCATTCTCATTATCTACATAATTCCCAAAGCAAACTTGCCCAGGTTGGACAAGATCAAGAGTCATCAATGGCTCAAAAAGAGCTGGTAATACCAAGAAATCTGTTGATTCTTCACATTTGGTGATTGAGAACAAAATTCAATTTCAATAATTAGAATAATTTTTAAGGAACTGTGCATCTTATCTTCTCTTAAAACTGTATTTTGATAGTTTTTATTGGTTGATTTAAACATAATAATAATTATTTTAGTAAAATAAAGGATTCAGAAAACCATCTTAAAGTTTTTAATAGACATCTTCAAAATAAAATAAAAAAAAGTCAGAATGACGTAAATTGTCATAGAACGCCATTTATTTAAGGTACTATTACAGTGTGTAAATAATGAAAAATATTTTTTTTTGTTTTTTTTAGAATCTGGTTTCTTAAGGTCTTAAGAATACGTATACGAAATTTTAGAAAAAAATATCAAATGATAAAAAAGATATAACATACATTATATTCGTATGTCGCATAATATTCATATATTATCGTTCATAGAAGAAAGTCTAATCGCGTTTTTCTCAAAACATGTTTTTTCGAATTGGTTTCTACGATATCTCGAGTTCTGTTTGATCGATTTCGATGAATCTTGATTCATTGTGACCTTCATAAACTCTGTTAAGCACTCTACCTATAAAAAGCCGAGAAACTTTTGTATATTGTTTTTTACGGATAAGAATTTCTGCCAAATACAGGGGTTTTTTGTAAATTTGTTTTTCAACGCATGCCATTTTTTTATTTTTTTATTTTTTCTTATTTGCATATGTAGAGTGCTCAACTACATTCCTTTACTGAATAATGCACTTAAATTTTTTACTTTCAGACGCCTTAAAAATGCTGGAGACGAGAAACCAACTAACAACCTTTTTTTAAACACGCCAACTTCAACGACCTCTAAAAAAGAAACAACAAATACAAAAACAAAAAAAAACATTTTTTTTATAAATTCGACTTTAACTGCAAATAATGTTAATAAATTTGATTTAAATAATTTATTAATACTATGTAAAAAAAATTAATAAAAAAGGTGTTGTTTTTAATAGCTTCACACTGTAATAGTACCTTAATTTAAATAAAAAATGTGATGAATTTAAATCAATTTAATTTTTTAGAAATTTTTTTAGCAAGTTAAAAGTTTATTAATGATTTTTAAACTAGTAGTTTTATGTTACCCAAAACACATTACTATTCAAAATTATGTTCTAGCAGCATAAAAGCTGTAAATGAGGTTTGTTTCATTAGTTATAGTTAGTTCTGATAAATAGTCTCAGAACTTAGTAATCACAAAATCATAAAGTATATTTTTATTTTTGACATATATGACATGAACATGTTTTTCTAAAAAGTTCTGGAGAAATGTATTGCTACAAAACAACTGACTCCTCCATTCATCATACTCTGAAAATCATGCAGGTTTTCGAAACTTAATGGTCTACTATGCTAGCAAGTTTGAACACTTCTTAACCTGAATATAAGATGTAAAAAAGTGTTTTTTTATAAAACTTAATGGAATATAAAAAAATGTATTTACATTTTTACTATTGTACTCCATCTTAATATCATGAAAATTTTAATATAATTTGTATGGAAATTGCACCCCTTACCAATGAAAAATTACATATGGAATTGACTTGGGTTTTAGTGTGGGCGTTAATATTGAACAAAATTTAATATAAAGTTAAAGTTTGTTTCAATAACAACGAAGTCCTGGTGATGGTAAAAAAATATTTTCATTCACTTTTGCATCTTCTTGATATTCAAATATAAAACCGAAGTCATTGAGGTGTGTTCTTTATTTAAAAAAATCAAAAATTATGTGGTAAAAAGTTATTTTGCCAAATTTTACACCCCATTTTGGCGTGCACCCGGGGCGGAAAAAGTTTGGATGAAAACAAAAATTCTCATCAGCAGTGTACCAAAATGAAAACAGGGTATTTTAAATGAGTTTTTATTTTTTCTTATTTCAATAAAGACTTTTAAACAAAAAAATGTCATTTTTTATATTTATAGTAGTGTCTCACAACACCCCATAATTTTTTAATATCCAAAAATCCCATCTTTTTTTCAGGCTTCAAAAAATTCTAAAAATTTTTGAATTAAAAAAAAATAGTCATCGCAGGTTGTTAGGCAATACGCTAAACAAAAAATGTTTTCGGAAAAAAAATATTAACTTTTAAAGAAGTTATCGTACAAAAACTAAACCTGTCTCACAACACCCCACTCTCCCCTATTTAAATATAAACAAATAGTAAATATAAATAAAAATCGTAACTGCTAAATTTTGATTACGATAACTAATAAAATTTTATTATTGTTCAAAAAGAATTATTTTGAAATTTGAATTATTATATAATTCAAATATTTTGAATTAATTATAAGAATCATTATTTGATTTTTAGGTGACAAGTTCCTGATGAGTAATTGATTACGATTACAAATAATCAAACTATAATCACGATTATTTGAAATTACGAAAATAATCAAGACATAGTTGTCACAACACCGATATCTTTTGATTCAAGTCGTTATCGAGTGGAATATCAATGCTATCTATGCGCTATTGCAATTTCTACCATCCCTACCATCCCATTTTTTATTAGAATCTTTATTACCAATTCAAACTTTATTTTTAGTAAATAGAAATTTTTAATTTTTCTCTAAAAATATTCTAATGTTTATTCTTTGTATAATTTTTTTTTTAAAAAAATATGAACATTTTTTATTGGTTTGAGTTGAATTGATTTTTTGTTTACTCCTGAGCACCAATGGTGAGGGGGTTTGAATCCCAAAAACCCCCCTAGGCTACAGGCCTGATTCCCAATACTATGAACTGTGATCGTTCATTTCGGAAAACATTTTTGAAAGGTAGAAATAAGGTGGCCTTAAATTGTAGAATAATAACTTTTTTCGATTTAAAAGAAGTTTTTATTAATGTTTAAAAATAAGTCAAATGTTTGATGGAAGAAATATACATGAATTTAATTTTCTTTAACGATAACAAACCAAAACGTTTTCATTTTCTTTAACTATTTTTTAACTTATGCAAAGATAAATTCTGACGTATGGCGCCCTAAGATTTGTTTAAAATTTGATTCAATTAATTTTTTTTTTCTGGCGAAGGAAAAATCTTTTTTAAGATATAGCACTGCATTTTTTAAATAAAAAACACTGATACTTTACATCAATTTATATCTATATAATTAATAGGCTAAGGTTTTTTTTGTGAACTCCTCCCAGTCCAATGGACCGATTTTATCGATTCAGATGTCATCAAATATGGTTTAGGCTGTAGATGTGCAGAAATAAAATTTTTGTACAAAAAACCGCTATTTAATCAATTTGAAATTTAGTTTAAGCTTATAAATTGATCGAATTTGAATTTTTTTCAAAACTAAAAATTTTTAACCAAAATTATCTTTTATGCATTCCTCAAATGTCAATTGTCCGAAAAATGCAGTTCCAAAATCAAAAATTCTACTTTCCGAGCAAACAACTCAGTCAAATTTTAATGGTTTTCAAAACAAAATTTTTTTTTGGCTTTTTTGGCTTAATATTATGTTTTATAGCTGGAAGAGTTAAGCTGCGATGTTTTCGAATAGTAATAATATTGGGCTTACAAGGAAAGGTCCCCAGGTGACAGTCTCCGATTTGAATGATTTTCGGATATGTGATAGAAGACAAAAATCTAAGGTCGACGTATTTTTTTATATGTGCTCAATCGATGGTTTAGGGTGTCAAACTCGCGTTCCAAAATCAGCGAAAATTTCGTTTTTTTGCTTTAATTTCGCTATTTTCCATGGAAACATTTACAAATTTGGTACCAAACGAAACACACGATGGCATCAATTTTACATAAGAAAATTTTGTTGTAATTTTGTTGTTAATTAATTAATTAAAAAAGTACCACTCACTGCAATTTTTTAGTATATATTTTTTAATTCAAAATTTTTATTATTATCTCTCATTAATATGGTTTACTGTAAAAATGTATAAAGAGATAAGAATTATGTAAAATATTTTTTGTTTTAAAATTTGAAAAATTAACAAGGGGGTACCCTTGTGAAAAGTGAATATTTAAGTTATTTTTACTTTTGTGCTTAACATCTGGTATTTAACACAATATTAATTAAAGCACATTAATAAAAGGTGAGATTCAAAATTTTGAATTAATAAAAACTTGCATTGAGTGGTACTGTTTTAAAGATTTATCAAAAATATAATGTGTTTTTAAAAAAACCATATCAAATCGAATTTAAGCCGAAATGCACTTTGAAGGACGTGGACTTATTTTAAAATTAATGTTTTTTATTATAAAATTTAAATGCAAAAAATTATTTTCATATGTGATGAGTTATTCATTCACAAAGTTGATGTTTTGAAATTAGAAGAAGATTTTTATGATTTTTACTGTTAAAAATCAAAAAATTTTTTTTTAAAGAAATATGAAAAAATGCATTCCATTTCTTTTGCATATCGTAAAAATGTCCATATTTGGTACTTTGGATGATTAAAACTATTGTTTACTGGTGCGATGAGACTTACAAGAAAAAACACACATTTTGTATGGAAGCCCTATGAAATGTCAACTTTTTTGATAAAATATTTAAACATAAGAATAGGCCATAAGAAAATAAAATTTTTGATACCCATATTGGGTACTTTTAGTGTAATAAAATTTTTTCTCTAAAGTAAATAAATGCATTTCAATAAAACAATTAAAATTTTTGTTTTATACACAGTAAAAAAATTTAAAAAACAAAAAAAAGGTAAGTTTAAAAATTGCCTTAAATCCAACATAAATTAATATGAAATAATTGTGTCAACATACTTCTATGATATCGACTAAACATTTCTAAAAATTACAACAACAAAATTACAACAAAATTTTCTTATGTAAAATTGATGCCATCGTATGTGGTTTTGTAAGAGCTTTCGTTTGGTACCAAATTTGTAAATGTTTCCATGGAAAATAGCGAAATTAAAGCAAAAAAACGAAATTTTCGCTGATTTTGGAACGCGAGTTTGACACCCTAAACCATCGATTGAGCACATATAAAAAAATACGTCGACCTTAGATTTTTGTCTTCTATCACATATCTGAAAATCATTCAAATCGGAGACTGTCACCTGGGGACCTTTCCTTGTTAGAAGTAATATTAGTGTAAATCCGTCTTCGTATTTTGACAGTTACATTAAAAAATTTATTGTCAGATCATACGTTTCAAGTCAAACCATTCAGATAATGATCTTTTATATTATTATTGAAACTAAATATATCGTTATTGAGTAGGTATAATAGCTTCTGGAATAGAATATCATATATCGCACACTAAATACAAAACAGTCACAACTCAAAAAACATGACTTTTCAGGAGAAGCGAAAAATAAAACCCTTTGGTTGATACTACAGAAGAAAAGCCATTTTCATTTAATCACACAAACTTCATTCTTCCAGTTAATGAAGAAAATAATGAAAAAGATACTGAGATATGTGTTTTGTGAATTGATTTATAACAAAAAGTCGGTATAAAAAAATTTTGAGTTGTGACTGTTTTGTATTTAGTGTGCGATATGTTTCTAACACTTAATTTTTAATGAATTGCTCGAATTCGGGCAACAGGTTTACTAGTTAATCTTAATTCATAAAAGACAAGTTCATTCTACGCACTTAATATTGCTCAAACTGTAATTATAAAGTGATTTCAAAATGTTAAACTTATACTATTCGAAAAAAATTTTCAGACTAAAAGAATGCATATATAAATCGATAAACTTTTTGTAGTATGTTTTACTTTACAGGAATCCGAATAATAATAATATTATAAAATAATAAACAAAATATAATATAAAAAAAAACATGCATAAATACTTATTTCTTTATATTTTAAATTATCAAAAAACCAATGTCGCACCAAAAAAGTGGTTTTTATTATATTTTTATTATTTAGATATTTATTGGGGTGACACCATTTTTGGGGTGACACCATTTCGATTTTTTTTATTTCTCTCACAAACAGAAAAAGTGATAAAATACTTTACGGTAAAAAATGTAATTGCTGTTTTAAAATATAAAATTCTGCTTGCAAGTCTAAGCAAAGAGAAGGAAACATTGCGAAAACGTTTCGAGCTGTAAAATCTGAAAACTTTTTGTATCACAACGCAAATGAGTCCATGTTAAGTGTTCCAAATTTGGCAGCAGCTTACGACGAAATTTCAGAAAAGAAGCTAATTGTTGAAATTGCTTGCGATGCTACGTGGGCACATAAATGAAGCACAAATTGGAAATTTCGCCAAATATTTCATTAGCATTGAAATTATTTTCTACAATTTGTTTATCAGTAGCTTCATGCGAAAGGAGTTTTTCAAAGCTTAAATTAATACAGACTTACTTGGACTTCCATTGAACTTCCAAGGTATTCCATGGGATAGGCCAGAGTTTCCGATCTTACTTTTTTATCCATTGCAAACGAGCTTGAAATCAATATTACTGATTTCTATGAGGTTATTTCAAATATTGCAACTCTTAAAGTAAGAAATGCCAGTATTTAGGACAGCTCACTTTTAATGCATCGAAATGTCACGCAAATAGTAACAAAATTTTTTTTTTGGTTTTTCTTAATTTTAGAATATTGAACCAAATTATTAAGTTATATAAAATTTAAGAGATTTTTTTAACATATCTTTAAAATCTTTAACAAAAAAAAAAAAAAACGGATTCTTGGATTTAGCGAAACTTTTTTGAAATTTTATTGGAAGTATTAACTTTTGACTTTCAAAATATTATTCTATTATCTATATGTCTAGCATTCTCACTAAGTTTCGTTAGGATCGGGTTACTTTTGTACGTACCTTCCATACAAAATTATGTAAAATTTAAATATACGTCCTAGGGAGGTACCCCTAAGGTCTTATCAATATCTACCATTTTGTGTGCACATCAATTTCTCTAATTGCCGTCTGACCAAATTTTATTAAGATCGGCCAACTTTGGCATGCATCTCCCATACAAAATAATGTAAAAAATCAATATAAGAAAAGTACCCAATGAAAGTACCCTTAGAAACTGACCAATTTCAACCATTTTTGCAATTTTTGTTAAATTTAACAATCACGACATTTTCAATAAAAATGTTTCGCCTGCAATAATAACTTTTAACCCTCTTTTTAATCATTTAATTTGTAAAAAATAAAATATTTTTATTACAAATTGAGTGGTAAAATTTTTCGGTGCAGGCGATTTTTTATAAATGAAATGATTTAAAATCGCGCGATTTTAATACAAAATTTTTGCCTGCGGCGCTTACTATAGTTTGCAACCAAAAAAGTTCAAATAACAGTTATTTAATTCTTTAAAATCGAATTTTATTACAATAAAAACAAAAATTGTTCAAAATGTAATATTTTTTTTTTTGTTTCTTTAACAATTTGTTATCGTTTGTTATCTGTTGTTTTTTTCGGAAAACATAAAGGAAATAATAAAAACACAAAATCTCATCAAATTGGTTTCTAATTGCATTTAGAAATTTCTTATAGAGGTGACACCATGGGTATCCGCCCCGGGTGACACCAAGCCTAGGAACGCCTCTGGAGAGTTTTTATCAAATATATTTAATTGCTGTAAGGTTTAAAGTGTCTTTATAATCACAGAAAAATTTGCATTCAATTTTCAAGGCCTTTGAGACTCAAAAAAATGTTTCCAAGCTGTAAAGAATTAAAGACGACCTGTACGACCACCAACATCTTCGTATGAAAGCCATGTCAAAGAAATCAAAAATTTAATGCTCGAAAACAGATCTAGATCTAGATCTGGTAAGACTCAATATTTCTTTTCATGCTTAGAGAACGTTTCGACAAAAACTTGACCCATATCATTCCACAAGTTCAACGCACGTCTTCTGGCTCTTTAACAAGCTCAAAAACCTCCACGGGACGGACAAATCGTTTCGAATCGATTGACCAGACTTTTCACGGAAAAATTTTTCTCTGATTGCTTAGAGATTTGGAAATAAAGGTTGGCCTAAGTGCATTGTGTCGGGTGTATTCTGTCGGGAAAAAATATTAAGTATTATAATTACTGTTGTCGCTGCTAAATCATGTTTGTCATGACACGCAATATAACATTTACGGTATTTTTGGGGCATAGTTTGTAAAGCTAAAATCACAATGTAAAATATCACTATAGAACATTTTATAATGGTTTAATCTATGACTCTTGATTTATAGGACTTGAGTTTTGCGAGCGCATAACTTCGGAGCTCATATGGAAATTATACAACATACATAGATACACACACATTTAGAAGAATTCTAAGGCAGTCAAAAGTTGATTTAATTTTGATCAATTCACTAACTATCTGCCAAGAATTTTGAATGTTGAAATTCTGACACATAAAAAAAAAACAAATTAGCCATTTCGGCCCTTTAAAGAACTTGGACCTACTACTCTGAACGGATAATGCTCATGTTCTCAAAATTTGATTGTTTATTTTCTGATGAAATTTTTAATGAATAACGAAACAGGGAAAATATTTCCTGAATGATTAAAACCTATTCTTTTGTTATTTAAATCCGTCAATAAAACTATTTAGAGTAAAAACGTATCTAATAGGTTAAATCTTAGCGTTTTTGTTAGTTAAAGTTTATTTTATACGATTTCATAAATTGTATAAAATTTCAACAACTTCACAAAAATGTTATGTCAGCGAATTGGAATTAAGAGAAAGAATACGTAATGAATACCATAAACCTCGATAGTATAAAACTAAGCATTAAACAGAGTAGAAAAAAAAGCAATACAAAAACTGCCACGGAATTTAGCGCACAACAACAAAAGCAACAACAAACAAAAGAAAAATATAAAGTTGATATGAAAAAAAAAACAAGAAAGAAACCAAAAGAAAAAAAGACTTCATCAACGGAATGTGGAAACGATATATAATACAATAACAAAAACAACCACTAACAATAAGCCGAGAGTATCTACAACGCCATCCACTTATCGCAAACCCACGACGAGCACACAGATACTAAAAATTCTTGGTATGTGTGTGTATCTGTATTTGAGTATTCATGTGTTCGGATACGTCAATTTCCACTGCTGGCTGCCGAGTAAACGAACAAACAAACCAAACTATTTCCCTCCACTCCACTCCACTCCCCCTTAATTGAATGAGCTGAAAAACATTTCTGTTGCTTGGCAGTCGCCCAACAGCCAAAGCAAGTTGACTGCACGAACTTGACATAACGTTGTCCCACTAGGGAAAAATTAAGAGTAGTTGCAGTAACAATAAGAAGTTCAACTTATTCTATTGCTAGATCGGGAAGTTATTCAAGCAAGGACCTCAACTTGTTAGCTCAATAAAGTATACGAAGTTGTTTAAAAGAGATGGAACATAATAAACTACTAGTAAACCTGTTGCCCGAATTCGAGCAATTCAATAAAAATTAAATGTTAGCAACATGATAGACGCTTAATTTATGATATTCTATTCAAGCAGCTTTTTCCTCAATAACGATATATTCAGTCTCAATAATGATATAAAAGATCATCATCTGAATGCTTAAAACTTATGATCTGACACTAAAATTTTAAATGTAACTGTCAAAATACGAAGACGGACTTACACTAATATAACTACCGAGATAAACATTATTACTATTCAACAACATCGCTGCTTAACTTTTAAAGCTATAAAACATAACTAATTTAAATAATAGATTTAAAAAAAAATTACTACTATGATACAATTAAAAAATTTATTACAAATACTCACAGAACACCAACAACATCAATTTATAGCATATTTCGATGAAAAAACGCCAAAAAACCGAAAACCGTTTTTTTTGAAAACCATTAAAATTTGACTGAGTTGTTTGCTCGGAAAGTGGAATTTTTGATTTTGGAACTGCATTTTTCGGACAATTGACATTTGAGGAATGCATAAAAGATAATTTTGGTTAAAAATTTTTAGTTTTGAAAAAAATTAAAATTCGATTAATTTATAAGCTCTTCTAAAACTAAATTCCAAATTGATTAAATAGCGGATTTTTGCACAACATTTTTATTTCTATTTTAAAAGGTTGGGAACCCCCTGAAGTGAAATCACAATTTTTAAAAATGGTTTGCACAATTTCAGTCAAAACCTGATTAAATGACATCTGAATTGATAAAATCGGTCTATTGGTCTGGGAGGAGTTGAAGTCACAAAGAAACCCTTAGCCTATTAATTATATAGATATATTTCGCACTTGGCTTATTTCTAGTGTAGCCTCAAGAGTGTCTAATTTGAGCATGTTATCTCAACAGGTTCAGATTTTTCCAATTTTTCATTATCCGTCTCCACAATAAGTCTATAAATATTTCACAAGATTCCTTAATTAACTCAAAAATTAACTTAATCAGCCCTATCATGAATAATTTTTCCCTCGGAATTGGAAAAGTATTTTTTAGTTTTTATGATAGCAGATAAATACATCACAATTTTCTTCATTACACTTATGAGCATTGTCGGTTAATTAAAAAATTTACATTCAAAAGTTTCAAAAAGTTAATCTGATTTATCTTAAAAAATAGAAACTACCTTTTCCAATTCGAAGAGAAAAGTTTTTCAAGATTGGGCTGAATAATTTATAAATTTTCTTGTGATAACATTAGTCAGTAAGAAAACTTAGTTCACTGAGAGTAATACATGATAAATTAAAATTCTAAAACGAAGACTTTTTAATGTTTTTTGATCTCTGTCTATGTTTTACAAAGACATGCATGCCACGGTGTTGTGGTGACTGGACCAACATGTAGGTTCAGTTCTCGGTCAATTTATTGTGTGCAAACATTTAATAACACACACAACACAATTGATCATAAGAAGCTCAGTCAAAGTCCTTTAAAGGGCTGAAATGGCCAATTTGTTTATTTTTTGTTTTATGTTCTACAAAAAAAATTTTCCGTATAATATCGCAGGTCGATCTCGGTTGTCGAGTGGTTAGCGTGCTAATACCTGGTTCGAATACTGGCCAGGTTATGAATCTGCATTTTTACTGATTTTTTCATCTCTAATTTATTTTCTCTTTACCTTGTTTGGCAAATAATAATACAAGAGGAGTTGAAAACAAGCATTCCTCTGTTAACATCTCTTGGAGAACCAGAAATTGGAAATGATTTACAATTATCTCTACCAAAAATTTGATTGTAAGTGTGTTTGAACGTGATTTTAATCCAAGTATATGTTTTAAATTTATTTTAAGCGACTTTTCACTACGCATTACCTACTGGGTATATCACGTTAATGGAACACAAACAACAGCATTTCGTGCTATCGAATGCGTTCAGAGTTGTTCGTCGTCATCTACGTGTAGTTCATGCAGTGCGCGGAGCTCATTACGAATTCATTTTATTCCAATTCTACACAACGTTCCCTGAAAGGTCCAAAAGAAATGCGATAGAATGGGAAAAGCAACACATTGCGAATAACAGGGTGAAAAGTTTTCTGTATTTTAAGTGGATTTGTTTCCCAATTAATGTGCTTTGAATGGAGTGGAAAAATAATAGAAGACGAATAAGTATGGATGTAGTTAAGTATGTGTTTCAACTTGAAAGGTTGATATGTATTTTATTTTTAATTTGAACTTTTTAATAAATGGATGCATATTATAAGAACAGTTAGTTCACTTTCGTGTAATAAATGGTTGAAAATTATAGAAATGTGCGTGCACCATTTATGTAAGACTTTGATATATTATAATTATATTTATTTAAAAAATTTATAAAGCGCTCTTTAAAAAGTAATTATCTATGGATATGTATTTCCGAGATATCGACCGAAGAATATTGCTGATTTCTTCAAAAAAGGTGGGCTCTCATTATTCGTATAAATTCTGTTTGGACTGACGGATTTAAAAGTTGTTAACAAAAAATGCTTGTGCATCAACTGAAAATCCAAATTAGAACGGAAGTATGTAAAGTATTAATTCCGTTATTACCGGAAATAGGGTTAAGAAAGTCGTTAGATAATAACGGCACTGTAGCATAGCGCAGCATTTTGCTACGATTAGTTTGAGAGGATTTTCCGATGTATTTCGGTGTTGACTATCACGAAAGAAAATTTCATCCAAATCGTGCCAAGTTAGTTAAGATTTTTAAAACAGGCAGTTTCCTGGAGAAAAAACAAAAAAAAAACAATTTTTTTTTTATTGAGCAAATAGGTGGTTTTTGAAAGTGAAAATAACATTTTGAAATACGGGGTCTGTGAAAATGTAAAAATTGCTTAATTTCTACTCAAAAGATTTTCTGGAAATTTTAACTGTATGAACCCAAAACTAAGAAAGTTCATACACTGAGGGAAATATGTGTTGAGATTGTGTTCAAATCAAACGAATTCATTTTTGAAATAGAGTTTGAAACAAATTCATTTAGTTTAAACACAACTGTTTTTAAATTTAAATTCAAACAAAAGTTTTTGTTTTTAAAACAATGTTTATATTTGATATAAATATTTTAAATATTAAAAAAAATATTTTGAAGCATAGTGTTTTTGATGCTATTTTTTAATCTTTACCGAATTTTTGGCATCAGATTCATAATCAGCCACCATCGGAACCCTCAGAATACAAAATGCTAACTCCATTCGATGAAACTTGCATTTTAAATATCTTTAATATTGAAATAATTAATTATAATAAAATTTTTATCGATAAAAAAATTGTGATTCCAAACAGATAGCTATTTTGTTTATTATTTCAAAGAAATAATAAGAGAATATTAAAAAAAAGAAACAAAGGAGGTTACAGTTGAAATAGCTTTTTTTATAGTTGAATATTAAACACACTTGTTTTAGATTTTGTTTTGTAGAAACGCAAAGGTCTTCATGCAAAAAACGATTGCTGTAAAATACGCGTGGAATTTTTCACAGCATGTTCGTCAAAGTGGTACCCTGTTCCACAGCGAGAAACTCTCGCAACACTTTTTCAAATTCATTTTATTGAACTGACTATTTATTTTGAAGTGAAAAGTGACAGTTGTAGTAATATGTGTATACCCTAAACCTATAAGTCCGTCACCTACTTCCCATACAAAATTGGAAATTGAAATCGATATTTAGAAGGTTGCATTTAAGCTAAACTGAGGGAAATATTAATATTATTGTTAAAATTAAATGAAATTGTGTTCATAATAAACGAATTTGTTTTTGAAATAGAGCTTGAAACAAATTCATTAAAAAATTAAACACAACTGTTTTTAAAGTTAAATTCAAAACGAAAGCTTTTATTTTTAAAACAATGTTTTTGTTATGAAAAACAATTCAAAACAAAAATTTTAAAATTTAAAACAAATATTTTAAAGCATAAATTTTTCCATGCCATTTTTTTAGCTGTTACGAATTTTTCGCAAGACCCTCCGAATACCAAATGTAAATTCCATTCGATGAAGCTTGCATTTTAATTATTTCAATATTAGTTAATATTCGATTTTATTTTATCACTAGCGGATGTATCCCGGTGTTACTCGGGGTTGTGCCTCGAGCCAAGAAAAAGCACGATTTCCAAAACTGCTCTCATTTTAACATTTTTTAAATTATCAATTCAATTTGAAAATTTTATAAATTATAGTTTTTTGATGAGATCATTACAAAAAAAAATTGACATCTTCAACGTCTAGATCTGACGTCTGGTTTTTGAGGAAAATGGTCATCCAGTTTGAAAAAAGTCATTTCGAGAAAAATATGTTTAAAGTTTTTCTTGACATGCATTTAAAATGCAATTTTCTCTCAAAAAACTTCCAATTTTAAAAAAACCTATAAGCATCGACTCGATTTGTGGATTGTTTTCGTTCAACTCTTTCGGTCGATACTGTTCGGTTAATTTTTTTCATCTTTATATAGATTTTGCTCGGATTGGTTAAATTTCTTTTTTTTCGTTAGTCTTTGGTTCTTGACTTCGTTTGCCTTATTCCATTTATTCCATTTATTTTTGTCGAAAGAACTTTTAAAAGCATAGTATCTATTTCAGTAACAGATGCAAATGACTACCAAGTTTCATCAAAATCAGTTCATCCGTTTTGACGTGAATGAGCCAAACATAGATGATTGAATAAAGCACCCTTTCAGGGAAGTTTTCTGAAATTTAAATAGCCTCAATTCGGTTGCTGCCAGAAGTCCTCTTGCTGAAGTCTTTGGAATTTTTTATAGCCCATGTTATCTTGGGCGCAGTCGAACCCTCATAACAAATTTCATTGAAATCGGTTCAGGTGTTTAGGAGTTATTATGGAGTGCCACGGCCACATACTTCCGCCCACTTTTTTACCTATGCTTTATATTGATTGCAGTTGAACCTTCATATCAAATATCATTGACATCGGTCCATGCGTTTAGGGGTTATTGAGTCTTAAAAACGCACTACTTAAAGTGCCCTCTTGCGGAGGTTTTTGCAATTTTTCATATTTTTTGTTTTATCTTGGGTGGAGTTGAAAGTTCATACCAAATTTCATTAAATTCGGTACAGGTGCGTAGGAGTTATTATGTCTTTAAAATGTACTACTTAAAGCACCCTCTTGCGGAAGTTTCTGGAACTTTTTATAGCCTATGTTTTATTTTGGGAGCAGTTCAACCTTCTTACCAAATTTCATGGAAATCGGATCAGGCATTTAAAAGTTATTCTAGAGTGCCACGCCCACATACTTTCGCCCACTTTTTTAAACCCTCTATGTTCTTTCTCTCTATGAAACGTACTTGGTGTCCAAATTTCGCCTCAATCGGATAAACGGTGCGCGAGCCGAACAGACAGACAGACAGACAGAGAGACAAACATTTGATTTTATATATTAGAAGATATGGTCTATGTTTGGCAAACCAATTCAAAAAATTTTCATGGTATTCAGATTTTTGTTTGTTTTTTTCAAAGAAATAATGAAAGAAAATTAAAAAAAAGGTGTTTATAGGTAGTTGAAAATTGAATACACTTGTTTTAAATTTTGTTTTGTAGAAACGAAAAGGTGTTAAATTGCTATTTTAAAATTTTTTTGTGTATTTTTAAATTATGTTTTTTTTCTCAGTGTACGAAAACAAAATTTGTCATGTATGTTTTTTATATTGAAACTAAGATGTGTGCAAAAAATGGGCAGCATCCGCCCACGAACTCGCCCGACTTCCATATAACCCACAATATTAAAAGCACTATAAAAAGGTTTTTATGTAACTTACAGAGAGGAAACTTTGTACGGGAGTATAAACTGAGATGTGCGCGAAAAATAGGCGTCATCCGTCTACCAACAGGTCCAAAACATGATATATCCGTATGATATATCATAACTAATTTGAATAATATAAAAACGTATCATCCCCCTACTTTACCCTACACATCCTCAATTTTGTTAATCACGGCTGAACCACTGAAGCTATTCACCTTTATTCACAGCGTATGTTTGTGTGTTGCTCCGGAATTTTTTGTTCTTGTCAATTCCCCGAGGTGGCGCTGTGTATTTGAACCAAAGCGGTTCATTAATTAAATTTTTCAAAAAAATCGACCACAGCGCCACTCAGGAGGGGTTTTATAACAAACAAAATTTCCGGAGCGGTTCAGAAATGATCCTAAAAAATAAAAACGATTTACCTTGAATTTTTTCTTAAAGAATTTTGTACGTTAAATTTTTGTATAAAACGTTGACATGTTAGACCATTTAAAGAAATATAAAAGAGGGTTTAGGATATTGCATAGTCGAGCTAAATCGACTTTAGGGTTTCCTTACTTGTGTGTTCCTTGTATTTATTTTTCTCTATTTTGAGAAGTTATACTATTAATTTTCACGGAACAAATAAATTAATATTGCCAGCGAAATTTCTCTCAAACGAACATTGTCCGCTGTTCAATCCATGATGATGGCAGATACAAAATAACTTAAAATAATAGAAAAACAAAAGCATGCAAGCGCAAGAATTCAGCAGTACGTGAAGCCGAGGAAGCCCGAAATTAGCGTTAGAAGCAGTGTTGCCATCAAAAAAATGTTCATATCGTAACTTTTGCACTCAGCTCATCGGATTTTCATCGTATTTGTGAAATTTTCAAAAACAACAACAACAACGTAGAAATTTTCGGAAGCCATTAACCATTAAAAAGAGATATAAAAACATTGTGGATGTTTTAAGGTGTATTTTTTAATAAAATATCAAAATTTTGTTTCAAAAGTCAGTTCATTAGAAACATAACTACCCTATAAACCACATAGCGTTCCCGATTTTTCGTCGAATTAGTAACGAAACCGAAAACTCGGATCAAAAATCTCGCATTCGATTATGATGAATCCGGGATTATAAGAAATAGCGAATAAATTTTAAAATTACATATTTCTAAGAAGAGATATTTATCTCATATCTAGCTTATCTAAGGATCCAAGATATCTGAGAAACAAATAGTTTTTTTATTTATTTGACTTTAATACGTCAACGGAATAAAGAACAATCATTTTCCAACTTAATTTTAAATCTGATCTTTTTAACACTCCATTCCACAATCTCGTTATTTATTTATATATACAATGAATCAACGCAACACTTTTTTTTAAATCCGTGATCCCTTCAGATTTTTTCAAAAATAGAGATAAAACACCAAATAAAAAAAAAACAACAATACATTTTTTTGCCTCAGCTGGAAGTCGAACCCACGTTCACAGGTGCTTGTTTTCTAACCAAGCAAATTACGCAGCTGTAAAGTTACAACTGAGATATGCTTGCGGATAACGTGGAAAACTTGCACCCAAGAGACATGGGTACGGTTCCTGAAAATATTTTTTTTTTCTTATTTTTAACAAAAAATAATCTCATAATCTTTTATCATAATAATTTGCGTAAGATGTGAAAACATTCAAAAAATTTCATTTCGAAAACAAACTCCTGAAATTACTCGCTAATGCTGAAATTCTCGGTAGTGATTTGATTATGAAAAAATCTCGTTTCGAGAATGAAGTGTGCATTTTTTCCGCCCTCGGGTTCATTAGCAAAACGTTTTCGAACTTTTTTTTCGAAATAAATATCTGAGATTTCGGATTCACCTCAAATTCTAGGCAAATTCGTTTGATTTATTGGGTACATATAAAAAATATTATGATAAAATATATTTCAAAATACTTTTCAGCACAGAAAAAAAGAGTAAAAATTAAACTAAATAATCGTCATTCCTTTAACTACACGTTGTCATTAGTTAAAGGAGTCTTGACACAGGGATTTTAAAACAAAATTGACAGTTGTCACCAATTTTTATATCTTAATTTTTTTTTTTATTACTTATACTTAAATAAAAATATGCAAAATCGGACGTCGGATCTATTTTTTCTGAAATCGTAATATTTTGATGAATTTCGACCATGTATCGGATCATCGGATTCAAGACCGAAAATCGTAACAAATACGAAATATCGGACCATATGGCAACGCTGGTTAGAAGTCCGAGCGTGACGGTTCGTTTTTGTTCACAGTCCAGCAAACGCAAATCGTGCCTAAAGGAGCATACACATCAGCGAACTGGTTCGTCGAACAACATGGCATGGCGAACCGGCTCGACACAGCACGCGTTAAAATTGAACGAACCCGTTCGAGGAACATGCGATTTTATTTATTGTTTTCGCCATTAGTTTGTAATAGATATTGGTTCATTTTATCATTAGGTATTATGCTTAAGTTTAAATTATAGAACATGTTCATCGTGCAGCTCTGATTCGGACTGTACAACAAGCCAACAGGTTCGACGAACTGACGAACTAGCTTCTTAACCAGAGAACTGGCTCGAACTTAGCCGCCGCTCTACGAACGAGTTCGCTAATTTTAAATCTGCTTAAAGAAGTTTATTACTCTAAGAAAATGACAAAAAAGTCAAAAGGTAAAAGGTGGGCTCAAATGAACTTTGAACTAAATCCGAGCAATAAAAAACTAAATGCACTATTAAAAGCTAAAATTTTTTCAAAGTTTAATACGTCACAAAATTTTCCGCCATGGGCCATGTGATAAAGCCGCCTCTGTACATTCCCACATAATCACTCCTTCAGCACCATGTTTTAAAGTTGCAGCAGTTGGTTCGTTATTCTAGCTCTGTATTGGGCTTTCTCCACACTCTTTGGCAGCCATCAGTGCGAGTTCAATATGCCTTCATCCGAGAATACCACTTGGTCCCAAAATTCAGTTGGCTTACGTAAAGTCTCTTTTGTATTTTCTCAACGCTTCTTTGGTTTACGAATGAGATAAGAAGTTTACGTCTAGCAACACGAGGTTTTTACTTCGTCTCATGCAGTGTTCTCCAAACCATTATGCCATGAATATTTTTTCCAAACTCTTGTTTAACCTTAGCAGCGACCTGTGTTTGGGATATTAGAGGACACACTTTGGCTTTTTGGGTTATCTGGCTGTATTCCGCTGCTGCTTAACCCTCCGCAGTCTTCGTTGGACGATATCGTCCACAGTAACATTTGTGAAACATTGTATCTCAGAAAGGGGAGGGAAAAGCGAGTAGATATCCCTATTAAAAAAACTTTATCATGCATAAGAAAATTCCTGAAATATTTCTTCTTAACATTTATTTGGTCCCGACATATGAATTTTTGAAGTTTAGGTCCCAAAATGCTCGTTTTTCGGTGTGCTTCTATTGCTAGCGAGTCGCTGTTAAAATATTTTTTAAATAAAACCTTTTTTGTTAAATAGTTTCACAAAATCTCAATAAAATGTATAGAGCGGTCGGATACTTTTAAAGGGGTAAACTGCCAAAGACGTCTTTGTCCAACGAAGACGGACAAATGTTGAGGCTTTCTTGAAACGCTGCACGATGGCCTGAATGGTGTAACGACTTCTATTCAAAATTTTTCCAATCCCAGATAGTATATTTATGCCTTGATTGGTCAAATACAGAAAATACAATAGGGGTATTCTCGCAGTGCAGCAAAGATGCACAATTAGTGAAAATGCAACCTTGCAATACTGAAATATGCAACACTGCGGGAGCGCACAAAATCAGAAAAATTGTGAATATTAAAAGAAATGCCGCCAACAGGCAAAAACAAAAAATTTAAATACTTACTCTAACGCACACGAACTAAAATTAACAAATTTGTCTCAATTAGAGTGCACGGTTGCACGTCCACTCCAAACATGGGTATCACTATTGCACGAATTGCACGAATTGCAAAACTTTTATTGCTTGTATTTTGTTGTTGTGTCGTTGCACGGGTTGCAAGATTATGCAACTTTTGCAATTCTTACACCTTGCAAGGGTTTTGCAAGACAGCGAGAATACCCCTAACAATTTTCGCTTGAGACTGTGTATTATAATTCTTCCTATTTGTTACCCATTCTTCACTAAAAATAAAATTCTAAAAAGGTGGCTTAGTGTGTGGCTAGGCGCGTATACAGCAATACGGCGAATTTAAACGGGGAGTAAAACCGATGTAATACTAATGCAATACTAATGCAACGCAGCAGTAGATTTGGGCAGTTCCATGGTACAAAAAGTAAGATAGCTGCAGGACAGACAGTGCGACTGCTGAAACTGACAAAGCAAAACTGCACCAGCTGAAAATAAAAGAATCAGTTGATTGTTTTCTGTTGTTGTTTCTTTCGGATGAGTAAGAAAGCACTGTCAGTGTTGAAGCTGCCTTAGTTTTTGTACCTTACTTTTTGGAACTGCCCAAATATGTAAAAAAATGCCAAAAAAATGGGTGAAAGAGTTTTTTGGACATTGCAAATTATCAATTTTACAAGTCTAGCTCTACTCGATGTTTACCATGTAAGCAGCATCGACTTAGCGTCGCCATGTTTTTATCTTAAACACAGTTTTAGTGTGTACAGAAGTGATAAGCTTTCTTTACTTATTTTTGTAAACTGTTGTGCCCCAATGAAGGGACACGAATTTATTATGAAATAGCTTTGAAAATATTTCCTTCTTTAGTGGTGTTCATTTTAAAAATGGTGAAACCCGTTGGCTTAAAAATCAAAACATTTCATTTCCGACGGAAAATGAACACTTATTTCAGAAACCTTTTATTTTCAAAGCCCAAACTATACATCTCTATTGATACATTAGCCTAATTTCATTAAGTTAATTTAGTATCGGAATAGATACTTCTGTAGCGAAGTGATTTTTTCATAATTTGAGCTTGTCTAGTTAAAAAACTTATAAAGAACGCGGCTTGTTAAAAATAAACATTAGAATCCCGAACGGAAGCAATGTTTATTTTCCGCAATAAAACGGATAATAAAGTGGGAAATAAGATCAAGCCTCTAGCCCGCACCTCCTTTAGAAAAATTAGATATGATAGACAGTTCAATGACTCGGAATTGTTGCGGTTTCAATGACCATTTTCGAATTGAGGCTCAAGTTGGATACTTAGTGAGATGAACTCACTCGTATCTTCAAAATGAACTCTTCCATTTCGAGCAGTTAACGCAATAAGTTGCCCAAGTTGTTTGATTTATTCCAAGGAAAAGTTTTTTACAACCAAAAAATCAAAGAAAAATGCCACCGAGTATTATTCTCCATTGCCTACGTTTCTGAACGCTGTGTATCTCGAGCATTAGGGTGAAGCGGTCGTATGGCCTGCCTCCCCGTTCACTCACACAAGCGCAACGCTACGAAGTCTCTTTCTTTCATTCGCTCACTCACACTCTGACGGCCACGTGTGTGTAAAAGATACACACAGAGCATGGTGGCGCCTGTCGACACCCTGCTGAAAACGTCTCATACCGTTGAAACAAAATGGATAGCTTCGGATGTATTCGGCTATACACGAAGTCACGCGACACACACACGCAGCCAATCATGCCACAACACGGCCGAAGGGTAGGCGCGGTCAGCACAGCGATGGCGAAACATAAATATTCGTTCGCCCGCTTTCACGTTTGTGTTAGAAGGTGTGTATGACGGGCTAAGTTCTCTCAGCAAGAGCGTCTCGCTCTGGCCTGGTGCGTAGCTGAGCGTTCCGAAATAAGGCCCGAGTTGATTTACCACTGTGCCGAAGATGAACAACATGCATGGATTTCGGTCGCAGGCGTTGAGAAGTTGGTCGAAGCCGCAACGAGCAATCGAAGTTAGTCGAGTGATAGAATTCGTGCGGTTTAGTTGTGTCGCATGGAACCCGACACGCTCAGCTACTAAATATCGCTTAAATTAAAAATCAGCAGCAGCAGCTAGAAAAAAAGCTTAGAGACAATAACATATCTAGGTTTTCGAGTTATCGGCCGGTACGTAAGAAGATGCAATATTGACGACAAGGTGTGTTTTAGCGAATTCACTTTCGGATTGCTTCACTGTCCTCCAAAATTTAGAGGACAACGAAAAAAAAAAAACGAAAACCGGTGTTAAGTGTTTGCTTTGTGGAAAATTGGGAAAATCATCACGTAAAAAGTTTTCCGGACTATGACAGTAAGAAAATATTCATATTTGGCGTTGATAGAATAGATAAATAGAAATATTTTCGGTTAAAATTCGTTAAAATATAGCTTAAAGTTTGGTGGAAAATAAAAACTTTTCGTGTGTTTTTCTAATTCGAAAAATTTCACTTTGCCAGCAGTACGAGTGGTAGTGCGGAAGAAGTGAGGTGCAGAGAGTAATAACAGAGAGCGAAAGAGAGAAGCCGAGAGTTTTGTAAACACACAGATACGTTTCGGTGCAAGTGTGTGCGTGCGAATGTGTTTTGGTCGTATTGGTGGATTCTCGCTTGTTTCTATCGAAAACGAAAACGAGTGCGACGGCGAATTCAGCGTCGTTTAATTGTGTATCTGTGAATTGTACACTTTTGCCACAGCGAATAGATACAAAACAGACAGATACATTCCCCAACATACAAACACACACTCAGAAAAGTAATTTTAACGCTCGGTCGTTCGGTAATCGGCGCCAACTACGCGATTCAGTTCGCTCTGGCTGCCGTTGTGAAATTTTCGCCTTAATTTTTGTATTTGGAGCTGCGCAACCGCTCGTGCCGCCTCCCAACCAACCCCGCGAAACATCGAACACAACTACGAAGCAGTGTGTGTCTCTTGGACCTCAGTTGTTGTCAGTGCGGCGCGTAGCGCGGTGGAAGAATCTCCAATTTGAGTCGAATTTCGGAGTCGATTGCGTTAAGTTCCATCGGCAGTGATTGTTGTTGTCGTTGTGAACGTGTGTGCGTAACACGCATGTTGGTACATGGGCGCGTTTGCTTTAATGTGTGTGTGTGTGTGTGTGTGTGCATTTGTTAAGAGCATGTAAAAAGCAACAACAAAAATAACAAGTGTGACAACAACAACAAACAGTATCGTTTAATTGACGGTTGGTTCGGCAAAGCAGCCGAAATTTCTCTTGCGTGGCGCAGTGCGGCGTATGTTTAAACTATAAACGTGGTCTTTGTCGACAAGCTTTACGGTCGTGCGTTTGATCGCTCGGTGCCGGCGGCCCTGATACCTTGCAACGCCTGGCCCCAGCGCCCTACCGTACACCCCAACGAAACATTGCGAACGAGCGGGCAAACATTTTGTGGATTACGTTTTGCTCGCTCATTCGTTCGCTTGTGTATCTGTATCTGTATCTGTATCTGGCTATTCAAACGAGATACAAGTACGTACGTACGTTCGTTCGTTGGTGCACAATTCACGTCTACAGTTCATGGATGGATGCTCTAATGGGCTAAATTGTTGTTGTTGTAAGTATAAGTTTGGTACTTCGTAGTTAGATTTTCTTCGTGTAGCCCGTTTTGCTGCCAGTTCTTTGTTTTGTTTTTTGTTATGTTTTGTTTTGCTTTTGTTATGCTTTGCGTTGTTGTCGTTTTTTGCACTCTACTTTTGCGCTTTCGTTTGTTGTTGTTGTTGTTGTTGTGCGAGCAAACGCAATGCTTCAACGTAGATAGCAAAACTCGTAGATAAAAAAATGTACGACTGCGGGGCACGACACTCGAAGTGAAGTCTGTCAGTCCAAATTCGTGGGTTTGCATTTAGAGGTTTGTTTTTGTATATTGTTGTAGTTTTGTGTAACGAAATGTAACTGTATTTCTGTTTTTTTTTTTGTCGAAAACTTTTTCCGAATACCTTTTATTTGTGCTGCTTGGCTAAAAGTATCTAGATACTGCAAGTGGTGCCTGTGGTGTACGAGTAGATAGTGGCAATGACTGAACGAACGAAAGCTCCCTTACGAGTTGTTGTTGTTTTTTGTTGTAATTTTGCGACACGTTTCCCAACAACAACGCTCGGATTCTCACACTTCGTGGCTTCGAAGCCGAATTTGGCTGTTCCGCTTTGTATCTAGATATGCCCATGGCTTTGTATCTCTGTATCTAGGTAGACGGAATGAGTTTCTTTGAGGTGCGCTGACTTCGATGGTGTTTTTGTTGATGATAAAAGTGTTGATTATTATGCTGATGTTGATGTTGATGTTGATGTTGATGTTGATGTTATTGATGACGATGATAATGATGATGATTACCTTTCATCTCATGCTCATTTCTTACCGTAATTTGTAGACCAACTTGTGCAGTCAGCAGCTCAATCACATCAAGTCAAGCCGTCAAACAATCTCTTGCTTTTCGGCAACGAACTTAAAGCTTGCAACGTTTTGGTGTGTTGAAACAAACAGTTTTTGATTCGTATGTTTTGCCATTTTCTATTTTTCTTTTTTCTTTTTTTTTTCTGCATCTGTGAGATTTTGCTTACCAACAACTGCTAGCTTAAAGCCAACGACCTTTCTTCATTCTGTTTCTGCAATTGCGGTTAAGCGTTTTCATCCGCTGCCGTTTCACATTCTTCGTCTTGTTTTTCTGTTTTTCAACATTTTCTTTGAATATTTTTTTTGCTGTTGATGCTTTCACGTTTTTTACCATTTTTTATTTTATGTTAAGCACCATACGGAACCCCAATTCGCTCCCTCTTGTCACACTACCTCCATCTGCTCTTCTGGACCTGCGCCCTGCTGATGGATTGCATGGTGCTGAGTGGCGGCGCATACTTACTGTTGGAATTAAATGTGAATGTTGCTGATGCAAGTCATACATTTTCCTAGATGTATGCAAGTATTCAGATACATACACAATCAAACACACACACAAATATACATACAGAGTATAGCCCTACGAATGTCCTTACGGAGAGAACACAGAAGGAAACGTTTAGTGAAAAGCTTTTCTCACATTAAATTTGCAAAAATGCCCAAGTTTACGTGATTTAATAGCTACAACAGCACGACGATGGTTTGGTACGACGAGATGACGAGGTGGTGAGGTGGTGAGGTGGTCGGATTGGGGAAGAATGCGGCAGTTCATCCATCACTGATGAATATTTATGCTTATTTGACATTTCAAGCTGTTTGTCTGCATGACGAAAATTTGCATGTGAGTTGTTAAACCTTACAATATGTCGAATGGAAATTTGTTAACGCTCAAGCAAAATTATCTTCATAAAAAAGAATAAATTGAAGACAGTCTGTGAAAATGGCTAACAAATTAACTACAAAAACACATACAAACAAGTATTTCGCATAGAAGTGCCTAGCTTATTCAAGTTAAAGAATAAAAGAAGAGAAAACATCAAAGTTATACAAAAAGATCACTTTGTGAGTTCATCTGTATGAAAATCGTGAAATATTTTGAAAATTTAATTTTTGCCTTCGCTTCTCCTTGACCGCGTTCCACCTTACACAGGCTACAGTCCTTCCATTGTCCAAAGATCTGTAACCAAATGCAACTAACCGAACCAAGTTTTTATTTTGAAAATATCTTTCTCCGTTTTGCTTATTAGTTTCAGAGAGTTTAATCAGCACTAAATGACCTTGTAACAAACAAATCAACCATCGGTAACAAAGTGTCTGTAATGTTTGATCAGTTTATGAAGCAGCCTTAGGGGGAGAACTTTGAGTAAACATAGAAAAACGTGTATTTACCAGATTTATAATGGGAAAGTATACTATTATGTTTAAAAACTTGTTGATACCAAGCAAGTTCATTTGTGAAATACATAAATATGTTTTTATTTACGGTAACCATAAATTGTTTGCCACAAGAACGTATAATTAATTATTTTTAATGTGCCCATGTATGAGGCTTTATTAAACAAACATTATTTTAAATTTTTATTATTATACTAGCTGGTACCCGGCGCGTTGCTGCAGTCCTTGTCCAATACCTGTTCCAGATTTTCAATAGACAAACTCCACTCTAAGTTTCAATATTCTTTGACCATTATTTCCAAAGCTATTAAATAAAAAAATTTTCTTTGATGGGTGGAGCCACCCGTTTTAGTTTGCGAGTATATTCGAATAGTAGTATATCACCAAATAGTTACTCCAAACCCAGTTTATTTGATCTGTGACCCCCTGTTCAATGTCATTCTAGTCTTCCAGTAGCAGGACACCACCAAATATTAACTTCATTTTAAGTTAAAATGTTATATGAATTTTACTTCCATAGCTATACTGTATCAAAAATTTGAGTTGTATGAGCGTAGCCACGCCTCGTTTTTCAATGCCAGTGTCTTTTTTATAATTGAAAGACCTGACCAATCAGTTATTTCAAACTGAGCTTTACTGTTATACGACATCAAGTTCCAAATCTATTCTATATCAAAAAGTTTAATTGTGTGGGCGGTGCCATGCCCCCCTTTCCAAAGATCGCTCTAATTTGAGAGTCGAAGTTTCAACAGTAAGTTCGTACCGACTTTAATATACATATGTGCGATTTAGAACGAAAGTAAAACCAAAAATTTGTTTTCTTGAAAAACTGCCACGCCCCTCATGGGTAGGAAGATAAAAAATACTTTATAACCTATTCTCATACCTGCTTAATATATACAAAAAAATTTCATTAAAATCGGTCCAGCCGTTTCGGAGGAGTTGATACACTAACACCGTGACACGAGATTTTTATATATTAGATGTTTATATAAAATTCAGAATTACGAAATATGTTTGCGATAAATATAAATATGTTTGCTGTCATTCTTTTGCGTGTACAGAACCAGATATTATCCAGAGACGTATTCTCCATCTTCCCAAAGAAGATAGTCTCTGTTAGCAAAACTTGTACCTTATTCTTTTCGGAAAGTATTTAAGCGTTGTCCTGTCTTAGAATTTTTAAAATAATTAGTTAATAATAAATAATAAATTGGGAACATAGCTAGTAGATGAGACATATACTAATAATACTTACCGTCAGAATTACATTACATTATTCCTCAGTGGTATGAAAGCCGAAAATCCAATAAGAAAAGACTTTCAAACGATAAGAACTAGTGCAAAAACTGCTTGGACATGCATATCCATTAGCATGAAAAAGTCGTCTTTGTACTTACTTAAAAGAGTGCTCAATATATCCAATAGAAATGGTGTAATAGTCGTAGCATGTGACATATAACGGATGTCTCGGTGGTATTACTAGTTGGACTGTTTGTTGCTTTGTTCTGTGAGATCACGGAAAGCTTTATAAATGCCTAGTTTCTAGGCTGCCAGCTCTAAAAGTAAATTCCTAGAAGCTTATCCCTGTTAAACGGAACTTTCACTATTTATCACGAAAAAAAAGGATACAAAATATTGATCTACCAAAATTAAGCCATTAAATTAGCCGCATGAACGAAATAGCCTGAATAAAACGCCGACTTAATATTACAATTCTAATAGCTAGAACACATTGCGCACAACAAACGACGAGCGCCAAAAGTTACTTTAAATTTACATGTATTGCGTATTTTTGCACGACATCGAATGTCGTTGTCGTCGGCTTCAAGTTAATTCTAATTTGACATGCGACAAAAGGGAATTTTTTCCATTGTTTTCATTTGTCATTGTTTTTTCTTTCATACTGGCTGCTCAAGTGGTTGTTTTTTGTTCCTTTACTTATATTTAAATTTTTTTTTTTTTAAAAAAATATATTTTATGAAATAATTACAATTAAATGTCAAAAACACTTGCTGCTGTCGTGTTAATTATAATCAAGTCGCTAAACATTTCTCTAAAACGACAGAGTGCAGACATTCCATTCGCCTCATGTCGTGCACAATGTGTTCAAGCTATAAAGGTGTCCAGCGATAGGAACGTTTATGGTAATGAAAATGCTTATGAATTGGCCAAACAGGATTCAATGAAGCCTTACCATAGCTAGTGTACTATATTTACTGGAGATGACAACGCGAATCTAAGCTACATTAGGAAAAATGTTGGCTAGTGTTGCTTCCAGGGAGATAAGGGAGATAAGGGGGCGATCTTCACATGGCAACGTGTCTGACTGCCTCAACTTGGCGAGGCCAGCATTATCCATGTCGAAATCGTCTCAAGTCGACTCAAACCTCCGCGTGGTGTCTCCTGGTAACGTCAAAGTACTATCGCCCGATAAACTTTGGCGGCGAATCTGAGCGGCGGGCTTCCTTTGGCCATCAAGCAAAGGTTGTGCGTTGGGTTTGAAGCCCACCATGTAATAACACCATTTCAATGAAAAGTTTAAGAATAAATAAAAGAATGATCCCCAAATCTGATGACGACTACCGCAAACGAAAAACTGATAATGATTTACGGATATGCACCTGGAATGTCCGAACCCTAAATTGGGATGGTGCCTCTATCCAACTGATTGATATCTTGGAAAGATATAATTCTGATATCACTGCAATCCAAGAAATGCGATGGAAGGGACAGGGTTGCTTACGGCAAGCATCCTGTGATATCTACTACAGCGGCCATGCGGAGAAGCACGAGTTTGGATGCGGATTTGTAGTTGGCAAGAGAATACGGCATCATGTCCTGCAATTCACTCCTGTGAACGAACGACTTGCCATAATCCGCTTCAAGGCAAAATTTTTTAACATAAGCCTAATATGTGCGCACGCTCCGACAGAAGAAAAAGATGACGAGACCAAAGAAAGTTTTTACGAGCGCCTTGAAGACGCATACGAGCGCTGCCCCCGTCATGACATAAAAATCGTGCTTGGTGACTTCAACGCCAAGGTGGGTAAGGAAAACATATTTGGTCCAACAGTCGGAAAGTTCAGCCTCCACGACAACACATCCGATAACGGAATGAGGTTGATTGACTTCGCCGCAGCACGAAACATGGTCGTTAGTAGCACTAGATTCAAGCATCTCAATATTCATAAGGCCACTTGGCTGTCCCCTGATCAAAAAACATGCAACCAAATTGATCACGTTTTGATTGACGGAAGGCACTCTTCCAGTGTACTAGAAGTACGCACGATCCGTGGTGCTAACATAGACTCGGATCATTATCTTGTCGCAGCCAAGATCCGCACACGTCTGTGCGCAGCTAAGAATGCTCGCAATCCTACACAAAGAAAGCTAGACGTCGATAAGCTGCAGTCAAAACGGACGGCCGAAGCCTTCGCTACTCGACTCTCACTCCTGCTTCAAGAAAGCACTCCTCCGATCGACGATATATGCGGACAGTGGACGCACATATCCCACTCTATGCGTACGGCTGCCGAAGAGGTGATAGGCTACCACCGCCCTCGCCGAAACCAGTGGCACGACCAGGAGTGTCGCGACGCCACTGCAGAGAAGGACATCGCCTACAAAGCCACCCTGCAGTCGGTTGTAACGCGTGCTGTTATGGAGCGATACCGAGAGAAGAGGAGGGAAGAGAGACGCATTTTCAGGCGAAAAAAACGAGAGGCGGAAATGCGTGAGTGCGAGAAAATTGAGATGCATGGCGACAGGAATGAGACTCGAAAATTTTTCGAAAAAATAAGACGCCTGGCCGATGGTTTTAAGACCGGAGCCTCTTCCTGCAAGGATGAGAATGGGAATCTAGTGACAGATATCCAGAGTACACTGATGCTATGGAGGGAACACTTCTCTAGTCTTTTAAATGGCGACGCTGACAACAATCCCGCCAGTGGAGATGATATCCCGGAAACCCCAATCATGGATGACAGCGTTGAAGTTCCGCTGCCCGACTATAACGAGGTCTTAACAGCTATAGCTCGGCTTAAAAACAACAAAGCCGCAGGAGCCGATGGTCTACCGGCTGAGCTGTTTAAGACCGGTGGCGAAGCTCTGTTTAAATGCATTCACAGACTTCTATGCAGAATATGGTCGGAAGAATGCATTCCAGATGATTGGAACCTCAGTGTGCTCTGCCCAATCCACAAGAAAGGCGATCCCACCATTTGCGCCAACTACCGTGGGATTAGCCTTCTAAATATCGCATATAAGGTCCTGTCGAGCGTATTGTGTGAAAGACTGAAGCCCATCGTCAACCAACTGATTGGACCTTATCAGTGTGGCTTCAGACCTGGAAAGTCCACCATTGACCAGATCTTCACGCTCCGACAAATCTTGGAAAAGACCCTCGAAAAACAAATCGACACGCACCATCTCTTTGTCGATTTCAAAGCCGCCTTCGACAGTCCAATAAGGAGTCACCTATACTCCATCATGTCTGAATTTGGTATTCCTGCCAAGCTAATACGTCTTTGCAGGATGACACTGTACAACACCAGCAGCGCAGTGAAAATCGGGAAGGACCTCTCCCTTCCGTTCGATACCAAGCGAGGTTTCAGACAAGGTGATTCCTTATCGTGCGACTTCTTTAATATAGTAATGGAGAAGATCATCCGAGCTGCTGACCTGAGACGCAGCGGCACAATTTTCTATAAGAGCGTTATGCTGCTGGCGTATGCTGATGATATTGACATCATTGGCCAAAATACGCGCGAAGTCAGTGCAGCATTCTCCAGGCTAGAAAAAGAGTCGAGTCGAATGGGTCTTGCAGTGAACGCAGATAAAACGAAGTATCTCGTGTCAACAAACAAACAGTCCCAGCGTCTTGGAAACCACGTCACTGTTGACAACACCTCCTTTGAGGTAGTGAAGGACTTTGTTTACCTGGGATCCAGTATTAACTCCTCCAACGATATCAGTATTGAGATTAAACGAAGGATAACTCTTGCCAACAGGTGTTACTTTGGGCTCAGTAGGCAATTGAGAAGCAGAGCTCTCTCTCGACGAACAAAACTGACGCTCTATAAGTCAATAATCATGCCCGTCCTACTATACGCATCACAAACCTGGACGTTGAGCAGCTCTGATGAAAGGACTTTGGGAGCGTTCGAGAGAAAAATCCTTCGCAAGATCTATGGTCCAATCTGCGTCAATGGCGAGTACCGAATACGATGGAACCACGAGTTGTATGAGCTATATGCCGACATCGATATAGTCAAGCATATTAAAATAGAGCGGCTTCGCTGGCTAGGTCATGTCGAGAGAATGAACGACGAAGCTCCAGCGAAAAAAATATTGGATTCGGTACCCAGCGGTGGCCAACGCAGACGAGGAAGACCGCATCTCCGTTGGAAAGACCAGGCATTGGATAACCTGACAACGCTTGGAATTTCCAACTGGCGCCAGCAAGCGCACGACAAAAGAGGCTGGCGCAAATTCTTAGACCAGGCCAAAACCGACCAACGGTTGTAAGCGCCATCTAAGTAAGTAAGTAAGTGTTGCTTCCAAGATCCCGGACTAATATAGCAGAAATTATAGAAATTTTAACGGAACACTAGTGAATTGTAGATTATAGTTACTTTGAAAAGATTGGTATACTTTTCAACGTTCCATATCACAGTGGCGATGACCCCTATGAGAAAGACGCGCTTACAAACCTTTTATGTGCTTATCCAACACTGTCTTAATCGAGATTGCACACACTGGGAAACCCCTTACTTTAAAATCTACATGAACTTTCAACCGTAAAGATCAACAACCTGCTTTTATTCTTCAACCGCACTGAATGGTTATGTAGTTGCACACTAACCTTCTACCATGCCACACACTAAAACATAATGGAATTAGAGGTTATGGCATCAAGACGGCTCATTAGAGCTAATGCATGAATTACTATCATCATTCTAACCAACCAACCAGCCAATGCTTTTCAAGATAGAGTTGAGTTTACTTCATGAAAAGTTTGAACAAATTCTACACTTGTGTAAACAGATACAAAAATTTCTCAAAAATGAAAAAAATTTATTCAAATCATTGTACCAGAATTAAACAATAAAATAGTGCATGCAAATTCGAAATTGTCAAATATTAAGACAGAACATAGCTACCAGGGACGATGACTTTAAAGTTGGCAAAGATTTTGTCTGTGTGCAATATACGAGAGCGGGTCAATAAGTCCGAAACTTTTCAAATTAAACACAGGTTTTTAGACAAAAAACAATTTTATTCAAGCTAGTCTGCTTAAATTCCATACATTTCTTCCAATGTTTTCCAATGCTCTACCCCTTTCAAAAAAAAAAAAAATTGTCAAGGTCCTTGAAATAGGTATTTGCTTGTGAGACGAATTTATCATTGGAGTCCACATGGAGAATAGAGTGGATGGGGAAGCAATTCGTAGCTCAATTCATGATCACCCATGCAGCAGCCATCTTGCGGCTAGCTTTTTCATACCCAAGTATGAAATCAAAACCACTGATCCATGTGATATGCCTATGGTTTCCACAATCTCTCGCAATTTCAATCTCCTATCGGTGAAACTTGGTGCTCCTGGTTTCTCCTGAAACTTGATGGTGCAGCCTGGGTTTGAGTGATGTTTTTTCCTGTAAAAAATCTGTGTCAACAAGGAATAACCGCTAAAGTCGAGTTAGGACAAAATTAAATAATTACTTTCATTGCTTTTTTTCGCAACGAAATACACTATTACGCAAATTTTTTATGGATGTACCTGGAAAATTAAATGTTTGAAGCCATCAAATCTTAACAACAAAAGTCAGGGTACTATTTTATTAGGCAGAAATTTTCATCTGAAAAATGGTCTTTTGAAATTTTGAAAATGAGTTTAGTTGTTATTCCTTGTCGACACAGAAATAATGCTTGACGAGCACACGAAACTAACTCTTCCATTTTCTCCACAATTCACATGGCCGTCTGCAATCAATGGCTGATAAGGACTTCCAGTTAAGAGGCAGGAAATTAAAAAAATCACGACTTGTATTAAGGAATAATTTACCGCTAGATTGAGTTAAAATGGCTCCAATGAGCAAGGCATGTGCAAAAAATTGGAAAATTTACTGATATCGTCAACATTACATGGGCACGAGTAGAAAAAGAAATCTAAACAAACCTAGACTTGCAACAAAAAGATTCAAGAATTCAAATTGAATACTATTTGCTAGAAGCTGTGAATTTAGGGGTAAGAATAGTCGCAGACACAAAGAGCTCGATAGTACAGAGGCATAAATTTATCTCCGATATAATTCCATGATTTTTCCATTTTTTCATTTATTCATAGAATGTTCAGGTTTTTAACTAATGAGCAGGAGTTACAAATGGCGATGAGATAGTTTTAAGTCGTGTATATTGCTGGGTTAACTTGACTAACTAGCTCTCGTCACTCTCATTTTAATATTTTTTCATTTATTTGTTGTCAAAAATATCTCAACAAACAAGCGATAAAACTGAGAGCAAAGTTATGATCTCAGCATAAATCAGCAATAAAATGTGATAAAAACAATTTTTTTTATCTTACGACTTATACGTTTGGAATAAAATTAACCTAGAGATAGTCTTCCACGAGCTAAATCATATTTATGCCTCTTGTGAACAACATGGGCCTAAGAATTTTATTTTTGACCAGAATATTATCAATACTTTCATAGGTAAATAAACTCATTTGTAGAAATTTCAAAGGTAATCTCTGATGTTTCTGATCGAAAGTATACCAATAATATAATGAAATCGATTAAGGCATTGTTAAAGGATCAATAATCATGAACTAAGTGAATAATTTGGTAATGTTTATTGAACTGCACCAGAAATGCATTAGAATCGAATCCGCACTAAAGATTTTTAATACACGGTGTTTAAAGGTCGAAGCAAACATTTTTCGGAAATCCACAGCTCTTTCCTCCAACTTTCGGGTCTGTAGTGTATTACCTTAATTAAAAGAACATAAATAGTTTTTTTATATTACATGGAATGAATAAAAGTAGAGCAGATAGTTATCATTCCTGTTCCTGCTATATTTTTAATATGCTATGTTTTTAATATGAACATATCCGATTATCGCTTATGTCATGCCTAGGTTGATGTAATGCGTTCTGTCAGGTAATAGGATGTCTCCAGCTTTCAGATTGCTAAACTAAATTTTCGGTTTCTTAAATGAATGTAAGCGAAGTTTCTGAAGTTTCTGCAGGCCACTCACATCAAGGTTATCCGTCCAATTACGAAATCAGTTTAGTAGATAGGAAAGCTGACATCAAAACGCTGAGAGCAAAGCGTCAAAAGCTCAAACAGTACTAAACTGTAAAAAAGTTCTTTACAGTATCTGAACACCCACGTCGTTACTCTCTGTTGGGTTCCCGAGCAATATATAAGGTTATAAAATTGGGAATATACTAATGCCCTTTGAAGTAGTTTTAAGTACATCTTTAATAAGAGTCGTCCGAAGGTTCATATACCTTAAGGTACTGTCAAATTTGGATTGGAACTACAGCGCTTCAAGGATTAGTCGAAGCTGCAAGGATTCGAAAAAAATGGATCTAACTATGCACACCTCACCTTCTGTGTGCAAATCAAAGTCTGTTACAAACTGGAATAGATTTTTCAAGGAAATGGATGTTAGTTTTTGAATTAAAGTTCTAAACAACAGCCAATGAAATCAACCCTACTCTTTATATTTCGTATCTGCCCGTACTTCTGTTGATCGTACCCAATTGTTGGGTCGAGCTTACTTTACCCGAAGAAAACTCCAAGAAATCTCCAAGAAAACTTATTTTAAAAGTAAAATCATGCTTAACCTTTAAAAGTTCAGTCTACCGTCACCTTTTTTTAACATAAGCAAGAAACACATGGAAACGTAGTTAGGAAAAGTTGGACAGATTTGACATCTATTTTGCGGGGGGATCATATTTCTCGGATTTTTTTGGGCAAAAATTGAGAGTGTTATCTTGGTCTTAACCATTAATTATTGATCTCTTATAACTTGACCAGAATATCGTTATATATACAACGGAGAATTAATCTTCCTTGAAGATTACCAAAGTTGTCAAATTCATAAAATAAAATATTAATATATAACTCTTCGTTCACACCGAAAACGTCAAAGTCAAATGTACCCCAAAGTCATAGTTAACCTAGATAAGCCTACTTGTAACAGTCCGGGTAGAAAATTTGTTATTTTAGCAATATACCAAAAAATTTAAATAACCTTTGTTTTTTTTTTGCTCATTGAAATCCATTTGGAGTGACATTTAACGACTGTCTAAATGCGTAAATTCTACCAAGACAGTTTCTTGCGAGTGTCAAGCACGTTTCAACAATGTTCTTAATTGCCGTTAATGTTCGACATTCCATAACTTATGAAAAAAAACAACAATAACAACACTAACAATGCTCATGAACACAGGCACCAGACTAATAATTTGGTATTTGAGGTGTTGGTGTTTCCCGAAAAGATCATTGTGATCATCACGTGTTTGCGTCATCAGTTGACGCAGCCGCGTTTTATTTTGTTTTGTTATTGTTGTTGTTTTTTTTCACCGTCAAGATAAACGCGATGAAGATAAACTCATCCACACAGCCAAATCTCACCAAATCGGACCGCACTGAAACAAGCTCCCGAGTTGAGGCTGCGCATTCGTGTGCTGGGATTTAAATGAGCATTTAAGAGGGATCAATTAGTGCCTTTGAGATGTCAGTTGGTTTTGTTTGTTCTGTTGTTGTTTTTTTTGTTTGTGTTTCTTAGTTTTGTTGTTGTATATTTTATGGGTTTGCTAAATGCCGAGGACGATTGTTAATGAAGATGAGTGGCACGCGATGCATAAATCCTCAGCTCGTCAAAATAATAATTGACTTAACGCTTTCGAAATGATTTATTGTGAGAAAAAAAAGAAACATAACATTGCGAATGTTAAAAAATTGAGACTAAATAAAAATTATAATTGCTTCATTTAGATGAAAATTGTTTGGAACATTTATTGCTGCTAATTTACTGTGCAGCAGTTAAGAGCAATTTAGACACTCGTCAGATTCAAGCACAAACGAATCATGTCATACTTTTTCATAATATTGACTGTTTCTGTCTGCAACTGGAATTGACTTCATTAAAATTGTTACCCTAGTCATTGCTTTGGCATAAAATAAACAAAACACAAGCAGCTTCTTTAATTGTCTGTCGCGGCTCACTTCCACCAGCACTACCGAGCAGCAGCAGTTCCATTGATACTGATCGAATTATGATCGTTTTTAATTTATTTTTATTTCGTTCTCCTTATTTGAGTGGAACGGATCTTGATCACGATCTTCCCGTAAGCATGTATAAGCAACAATAACAACAACAACAACAACAACAACTGAGAGCTCACATACAACCGCGACGTTCAATTTTAACTCTATAGCAAGGCAGGAAATGTTTGAGTTTTTCCTAGATCTGTGTATCTTTGAATGAAGGCGCCGCAAAGTTCAGCCTTAAGTAGTTTTTAGAAACTAGATCGTACAAAAGTTCATCAATCTGTCGATAAACATAAAAAATATTTGATATTTCTCGAACTTACTCGAAGTAGCTTGAGGGTGCAATAAAGACCATTTTAATTCATTCAACGACCTACATCGAAGTGGTCGAGTTGTAACCATGCCTGAAATGATCAGGCAATTTTTCAAACTTATCACTTAAATCTACAAGAGCAGAACTTATCTTTGCTGATTAGGTTTAAGTCTTTTACTTAAATTAATCGACCACGCCTATTTTAAAGCTTTACCACAATCGAAGCAATGATAGGCCGCCGAATTTTTCTTTCGGAAGTAGGGTGTTAAAACAAATGCAATCATCTGCATATAAAAAATTGTTTGTATTGTGCTGTGATAAGACGCCGATCTACAGCAGCGAACGCTGATTGTTGGTTTGGTATTTTATGTTTTTTTTTTTTTTTCGGTAGATTCAAAACGACTTACGTCGTCATTTTACGCTCTGAAGGCAATCCACACGATCGTTTTCATCTAATCTATTCGAAGCATATTTGTGAAGAATGCGCTCTATAGTTGTTGATGTTGTTGTTGTTGTTGTTGTTGGTTTTTACGGCTTTTTGAGTGCCAACAACAGATCAACTGTTCGACTGATTGTCTGAGCGACAGACCGATCATTCGTCGATTCGTATGGAAATTATGAAGCGCACGTTAATTTTACGAGTTCTGTTGAGTTTTTTTTTTTGTTTTTTTTCAATTTCTATTTTGTTTCCTTTTCAGTTTTGATGTTTTGTTCATTGATGTTATAATTTATGAGCCATTTCGAATATGTTTTGTTATTCTTTTGCATATATTTTGTTGTGTTTTTTTATTTGGTTTTATTAAAGAAGTGGCAGAAATGTTTTGAAGAACATTGAAAATATTGAAAATATCAGACAAATGAAGATTTGTTTAGTTATCGGGTAGCTACATAATATTTATTAGCTTGTTAAATTACTAGTAGCTGTAGTCTAGAACAGTGTTTTTTATCTTTTTTCGGTGTTTTTGTCATGTGAAGACGAATCAAGCAGGAACTTCTATGGAATTTCTATAAATTTGAATTTATTTAATTTTTTATTTAATTTAATTACATACTAAGTAAGACAAAGGTTAAAATCGTAGATTTTATTAAATATTTTATTATACTGTGGACATCTTATAATTTACAAAAAAGTTGTGGACACATGTGTTTTAATGGGTTATATACACTGGCGGTCATAAAAAACGCACCACACAGAATGGTCCTAAAGTTTAGTTGTAATTTCAAATAAACCAATATTTGATACATTTTTTATTAATTTTCAATAAACTAAAAATATTTTTGCAACAAAAAATATTTCAAAAGTCTTTCGTTTATTTTGTATTGACTAAAATTAATAAAACAATAATAACGCCCATATAACATACTTCTGAATGTGTGATATTTTGGAAATCATTACTTCAAATCGACTTCGTGAAAATCTATAGATATGTTTCACTGGCTATGATGTTGACTAAAAAAATACTTAAGTAGAATCAACCAGTACTTGGAGCACAGTACACGGAGAAAATTACTTGCGTGTGATTCATGCATAGTCAACTCATAAATGTATATGCTCCTCCTATTTTTCAATTCATACGACTTATTTCCGTGTAGGTTGTCATTCGTCATTCCTAACGTTCTCTAAAGTGGAGATGAATTTTGATCTCTCCCTAGTCGGTAGCTAGTAACTTTTCGCTTAATTATAATATAAATTCTACAACGCTTGAATTCTCTGGCCAATCAAGCCATTGAATTCTAAGTTATTCAAACACATTTCGTGCATGTTAAGAAAGAAGTAAAAATAAATCCGACCGCAACCGACCTGAAATATAATTTACCGACTTAGCAAGATAGCATGTGCAGAGTTATCCTTGAAAAGAATATAACTTAAACGTGTCAAAAGCTCTTCAAGTGCTGGAACTAGCATCGTCCTAATAAGTTGTTCATTCTTGTTGGTATTCATCGTTCCATCCAGGAAAAAATGAGAATCCTTCATGAAATATGAAATACATCCCCCACCTATCTGTCCTTGAGGAAACTTTACCGTTTCGATTAGAACATTTTTACTATATCTTTCTCCAGGAAACCGGCGCACTTGTAGAAGATTGTCTGCACAAAAAAAAGATTTTTGTCGGAACAGACAGCTTGTCGCCAGTAAACCTGTGACCAATTTTCATATTTTTGTGCCCAAGCTTAATGTGCTGTTTTTATTTTTTCCGTTAGAAACGGCATTTTTACAGGACATCTGCCACGTAAGTCATTTTATCGAAGCCTCCTGCGTAAAGTTTCGTCGCTAATATCTACGTGCTGGTACTACTTTAGTTTCGTCTGCATTACCACAGCACTTTTGAAGCAATCCTGAAAGTAAGCTCATATTTTGGGAACTGTCGGTTTATGTGTGACTCATTGGAGTCCTTACTCTTTGTTCCTTTCCAAGCAATCAGCATTGACATTTTTTTAAAAAAGTCGTACTATAGTTGAATGGATAGCACCCTAATGTACAATAAATTTTACGGTATGAAGACACTTTCTTCGACCATTTTTATAATTTTCACTTTTTCATCACTTAAAAATTATTTATATTTTCGCGACAAGCTGTTTGTTTGCAATCAGATCGTCGCAAAAATGTATCACAATTCACGTCAGTGTATGATTGATGAGTTAAAATTTAATTTACAACGGGATGAAATGGAAATTTTGTGGTTTATCATACCTCTTACTACGTGATTAAAAACTGCCAAGTAGTAAGTCTTGCTTAATGTTGTTTTTTTTTGTTAAAACTTAAATAAATACTATTTGAAGTTAAAAGTAAGGTCAGGTTGTGCAACAGACAAACAAGAACAAAGTTAATAAAAAGACGTGCAGACGACTGTGCAACATCTCGCAAATGTCCCACAAGCGATGTATGTAACTAGCGGGATTTGTAAAAAGAACTAGACAATTTGATGGAATACGTTAAGATTCTTGTAAACTTCAAAATAGCTAGAATGATGGCCGGCTGCAGTGGAGTGATCCGATTTTTTTTATATAGTCCGACCACACAGAGAAAAATAGTGCCACATAAAATCTATACGATTTATTCTTAAAACGTATTTGAAAAAAGGGGCATAAAAGACGATAGAGGAGAGGTGTTTTTTAAAAAGAAATCTTTTTGTTTTTCAGCAAAAATCTTCTTAAATTTATCTAATAAGATATCTTCTTAAAGATTTTTTCAAGTCCTAGACTTCGTGTATCGTTTATTCGTTATTTCTTATTTATTTATGCCTCTTCTTATTTATGTTGAGAAGAAAGGCAAATCATCTTCAAAAAACAAAGTGGATAACATAAAAAAATCATGGTTCTACTTTATATTGAATTCCATAGAGCGGAGATGTCATGAAGTCAGGAAACAAAAAGTAGAAAAACGAAGTATTCACTCTATAATTTTCCAACTCAAAAAAAGGACTTCTCAAATTTTAAGAAAATATTCACAAATATTGTTAAGAAATGAGATTTGTTGCAAATATTTCTTAAGGCTGAATTTACAATGATAGGTTAGGTTGACGCGGTTTCTTATGAGAAACATTTAGACCAATTTGGTTTATTGTAAGAATAGGGGCTGTTTATTTATCTACTCTGTTTTGAACAAGTTTAATAATAAAACTTAGTAGTCTGTAGACCAAAGATTCTTAGAGACCGTATAGGTCACTATAAAACTAGTTATAAGTTACGATAAAAGGAGGCGGTTTTTGGTATATTTTTGACTTCTGTTTGTCAAATGGGTAAAAATTATGATAAAACGGTTAATTTTTCAATATTTTTGGGTAACAGGATAGGAAATGAAAAAAAATACTCGGTACAAAAAACTGGAATTCTGATATACCGAACTCTGGTATGCCACGAATCTTTCTTTGATATATGAAAAAATATTGTTGAGTAATTTTTGAAAAATTTCAAGATTCGATGCATTTTATGGAGTCTGGGAAAAGGCAAAATCATTAGGTTATCATTACAAGAAGACGTAAATATAGGATAGAAAAACGAAATGGGATGTTTCACAGAAAAAGGGACCTTATCTAAATACTTCTATTTAGAATTTAGATAGTCGAAATTTTAGATCCATTTACTGGTCCCTTTACCAGTGCAACATAAATATGGATACTGAAAATTAGAATAAGGATACAGATTCCCAAGCTTTAAGGATCAACTTTAAGTAACTAAATTTTTTTATAGAGTTTGTACTTCTTCTTTGACTTTTTCTTCTTCTTTCACTTATTAAATTCTGACTTATTAAACTTAAAACTTTTATGCTCTTTAAAGATTCAAATGCTAATTTTTTAAAGGCACCGAATAATATTTGAAATAACATTTTTTTCGGAATAGTCACAGCAATTCCGAAAACTAATTCTGTTAAAGAAGTATAGATCCATATCTTTAGAGAAAAGACTATTAAACAGTTTATGGAAAACTACAGGGCAAACCTTTCCTCGAGATTATACTCTCTAACGTCTAAATTTTTTACTTCTATGAGTTGCTTCTATTAGAATTTATCTCGAACATATGATTCAAACTGAGTTTAATTGCTTTATACTCTATTGGAATGAGTTAGAATTAAATATGTACCTACCTAGGTCAGTATTATACAGTTAAAAATATTAGATTTTGAAGGTCCTGTAGAACATCTTCCAACAGTCTTAGTGTGCCGTCACTAAGACGTGAAAAAGGTATTAAAAAATCAAACCATCTTAACTTTGAATCTAAGAGTCGAATGTGGACATCTGATGCCACCCTAATACCATAAAAAGCAACATTACTTTAAATTTAATACCAAAAACTAAAAAACTGCTAAAATCTTCTTCAAACTTTTTTTGGCAAAAAGTTTTTCGAGTAAAAATTTAGCCCCATGAATCTGCCAAATCTACACACAAACTGAAAAAAACATAACAAAACCCATCATTAGTTTCACAGGATGTCGTACAATTCCTGTGACGAAGATATAACCTCCATTGTTTTTGCTGTCATCCTACTCAAATGAGTTGAATTCTATTTTTAGATGCTTCCGCATGACATAACAAATGCGTCAGGATGAAAATGAATGGATGGTTGGTGTTTATATTCAGTACACGAGTTTCAGCGTGACACGACGAGCAACGAGCGTATATTTTTTTTTTCTTTCTTGTTTCCACATCATTTTTTTTATGCGCGCGCATCGTTGACTTTTTGCTTGTCGTGTTTGTTGGGTACACATAAAATATACAAATATGTTGCAGCAGAGGAATCGCCCAAACCTTTTCAACACCCAAAAGAAAAATAGACACAAAAAATACCCCCGCTCTTTTCCCATCTCCTGACACTTACAATACCCTGAGTTGTCATATCAAGTGTCAACGCGTGCAGCGACGATCAAAACATAGAGTTTCGTGTACGTCGCTTCCGTTACGCAAACGACCTCTGGTGGCAGCCTTGCTGCTGCTCACACCGTTTTACTCTGAATTCCCCCGCTCTACTCACTGTTGAAGTCATGCCTCGGGTATAGCTGCACGCCAGGCGAGAGCATGTTTTTAATGAAATTACCTCAATTCCGGGTAATATGCGGAGACTATAACCCTGCCTATGACCGTGGGGGTGGCATTCCATTTCGATATTAAAACTGAGCTCATATTATGACGAAAGGGAACAAACCAGGCACTACCGAAGAACTTTTTCCTTAACCTCTACATGTGAGATAAACACAGAAATGATGCATAATTTTATACTTAATAACTAAAATACGACAACAAATGCAGCATAAAGACGAACAAACGGACGGACAGAGGGAAAGGCACACAAATAGACCTACAGACAGACACTCTGCCGGATTAAGTACTTTATTGACAAAGGGGATGGAAACGTTGACTGAATGTTGTAATCTCGGCGTCAGTATTTGTTGTGCTTAATTGCAGGCATTTTCAAAATGATGTTGTTTGTTTGGGAAACTGATTGACTCAAGGGAGATTTAGTTGAGTTTGCTGGTTGTACACTACCTGAGCACAGCTAGGACAGCTAGGCGGAGTGTGTGTCAATCGTTGAGTGTTCCACGAAGTCTGGTTGGTAGAATTGATCAAAGGACCGACTGTTTAATAATTGTTAGAGTTGGTGTACGAACGGTTCCCGATGTGTGGACTTCACTACATAGTGAGTGTGACCAAATAATCAGTTGAGTTAAACAATATCAGCGGTTGTTACTGTTTGGTATTGTAACAAAAAGAAATAAAGGTGTCACAATGACTGGTTTTTCCAGATTGCACCACCAGAGCTCATTCAAACTCTTTCACGCTGATGGGTCTTACTCTCAGTTATTAGCACTAAAAATGTTGCTGATAATATTAGAACAAAAGTTTTAGTATGCAATGCATTAAAAGTTAGAGGCAATTTGATGGATTCCCTTAAGAGTTTGCAGCTCTTCATTCACAATTCTGCTGCAATACATTGGAAAATATTACTCTCTACCGCTTATTCCCCAAAGCCAAAGTCACATCATCAACACATTACAAGATTGCACGAACAAGTTAATTATGTGTGAAACTTATTGCAACCCACCACAATTAAGTGACAACTCGCTGAAGCTGATGTTGATGATGATTATGTTGCGCCATTGCACCGCTACAGGTGAGAAACTCTGCGTCATACGCTTGACTGTGCGCAGAACACAGTGAGTGCATCCTTATAGCCAATGTGGAAGCTGTCACTATTTCTAACTCTCTGGCTATCTTTTTATCGCACTGACACTTTATGATTGAGCACTAAACGTTGCATCATCGTAGCTGTCACAGCAAGATCTAAGATCTTGATATTTCCTCTATTGAAATGTGTTAAGAATGTTTTGTCTCTTCGCTGTCGTTGTCGTTTTTCTTTTACTGTATTTAACGCTACCATCAACGATACTGTCGTCGTTGTTGTCGTTGTCGTTGTTGTCTTGCTTACTGCCTTAATCGCTCATCATAACTGTTTTATGAGCACGTCAA
Source organism: Tetanocera ferruginea (assembly GCA_958299015.1). NCBI lineage: Eukaryota > Metazoa > Arthropoda > Insecta > Diptera > Sciomyzidae > Tetanocera > Tetanocera ferruginea. The sequence continues at coordinate 1,428,553 of OY282640.1, read as the reverse complement.
TTTACCAAGTCATTAAGTCCAAGAATCACTACTGTGCGTTTTATAGCTCGTGCCTTAAATGCTAAACGAATGCTTAACGAATATTATTTTATTCGAATAACTTAATTGATGCTGTCTGTTTACGATACCTCATAAAAACTCAATATATATGTTTTTAATTAAGTTTTTGTTGTTTTTGTTTTTGTTGTTTCTTTCAGATACCGTTCGAGCCAAGTTAATGCATTGATTCATCGAAGTTTTGAGCTGACACAGTAAGAAAAGGCTTTAAGTTAGTTTGAATTTGATTTGGCTAGTTTAAAAAAAAAGAAAATGCATACCTCGAAGGATTCACACATGATGATGAACTCTGTGCAATATCCACAAAATACTTGGATTACCGGTTCGATGAGACAGCATCGACGCCGAAGGGTCCAGGAATTCAATGATGTCATTTCGTGCTACTTGTGTCACGGTTACCTGATAAATCCAATCACAATAGACAGCTGTATGCATTCCTGTAAGTATTAATTTTTTTTAATAAAGGTTGTACTGGATAAATTTAAGTTATAAGTATTCAACATATAATATGTATTTATGATTCAATGGACGGAAAAACTACTAAATAATAGACAGACATTGCAGAAATGAGCATTAAAATTGTGTGGAATATGAATAAAAAATTTCCTACAAAAAAAAACTACCAACATGTGCCATGAACAATTTTTGAAATGAATCATTGTGGAGACCTTTTTTTTCTGAACAGATATTTAGTCCAAGTAAGCTTTTGTTTTAAGTAGTTGCACTTAAAGTGTTTTAATATAATGTAGTCATAAAACATAAGTCGAAAATCAAAAAAAAATATTCTTCCTGCCAGTAATCATTAGAATCATCACATCCTATGAGATGTATGAAATCATGTATCTGACAAACATGAAATCTATCAGTGAACTAGTTTCTAAAAAATTGATCTCCACGATGGCACTCCAAAATCAGTTAACTGCAAATAAACCATTATTACACCTTTGCATTGAAAAAGGTATCCAACTATTTGACCATCCCTTAAAACAATATTTAAATTAACTTATAAACAAAAAAAAATTGTCAAAATTTAATCATTCCCTAGTTTTTCACATGAATAAGTAATATAATATAAGTATTATGGTGCCTTGAAAAAAAAGTTCCATTTGTACCCATCTTAAAATGAACCTTGATGTATTTTATGATGATTCCCAAAATATTTTGGCTATACCGAAATCCGTCAGTGAGCTAAACCATTTTGCAAAAACCTCCAAAAATCATGTTATCTGCAAAAATAAACTTGATCTGGTCTGCACAGAATTTTTATTTTAATTCAATCTCATAAAGCGATTTTATTTTTTTTTTTTTTTTGGTTATTGCAAAGAAATAATTAAAGCAACTTAAAAAAAAAACAAAGAGAGGAGGTTAAAGTTGAATATGAAAAACAATTTTTTGTTTAATTTCATTTCGGCTCAGTTCATGAAAAATATTTGTAGGTGAAATGCTATCGAGTATATTTAAAGCACTGGTTTTTCTGTCCAATTTCACCAAAATCTCTGAAGAATGTCCTTAAACTATTAAGAAACTCATATTTGTTACGATGATTTCATTAAAGCATTTTATAAAAAATCAGTAATTTTTTTTGACAAAGTTATTAAAAAACATTTCTAAAATATTTTCTAATTATAAAATTCTTTCGTTAATCTCAAAACGAAATCAATTTACAACAATTTTTATGTTTGTCTAATGGTTCTGTGGAGGGGGGGGGGGGTCCGGATCCGTGGACCTCCCCATTAAGGCGTCCAGTTAAGGGGTAGATCGCCGCTGGCTTATATCAAATTAAATTCTTTAAATTTTTTAAAAAGAGGGGTGAGGCGGGTTTGAAAAACACTACGAAAAGTCTCGGAAAGGAAGTCTCGGAATCGGCCAAGTAGTTTATGGACGATCCCTAAGCTTCAATTCATGACATGTACGAAATTTTGAAAAATCTTCTCTCTTCACGTTAAGACCATTCTCGTCTGTACAGTTGCCAATGGCGCGCCGAACTCAAACAGAGGTTTTGTACATGTACCCAAGAACTAAGCTTCTAGATACTTTTATGTTAGTTAAGGATAAAAACAGTTTGTTCTAGAGTAACAATTAATTGGCATTCCTCCTTTAGTTATTCAAGATATTAAAATACAATTTCATATAAATTATTTAGGAATAGGTACACGAACTCTTCAAGTGCGGAACTAACGGGAAAAAACGAACTCTATTTTGTAACTGCAAACTAGGTTTTTCTAAAAATTTGATGTATAAGAAATTTTAAAAAATATTTTATGATGTGGGAGAAACATGAGGTGTTCGACTAATCTGATGTCAAAGTTCTTATTGGAGTGAAAACTTGCGTATTAATTCAAAAATAAGTTTGACAAAGGTTTATAAATCCAATTGCAGATATTTCAATTAAAATAAAAATCAATTTTAAAGATAAGCGTTTTTCCATTAAACGCTACATAATATATGTAGGATGCTTACTGAAAAGTTTACGCAATTATTTTTTAGAAGAAATAAATAAAGTTTGCAACAACATTCATTGGGAGTTGCAAGGAGATGCAATACAGACCGACATAGCCTTTCTGTAGCTTGGATCTCTTTATGCTTATAGCTAAAACTTGGCTGGTGGTTAAACTTTTTTTCTGTCATCATCTGCTCTTTCGATCTCTAACGAGTTTTCTAGACTCTAATAGATGCACGTCTCTGCTCGTGATGGCATGGTTATAGCTTGGATGACATTGTTGTTGCTCTTTAGTACAAATAGATTTGCCGTCATGCCGTCTCAATAAATTGAGCGCATGTGCGTGGGCTTAAATGTTGATTTATGTTGAGAATATTGCGCTAGCTAGCTGTGTTTGTGTACTGAGCATGCGCAAGTCACATGGAAGCATGGTAGCGACAATTTTCTAGTCGTGGGCTCATTAGTATGCATCGTCGGCACCAACCTTCAATGTCTGGACGGAAAGAAATGCCTCATAAATATTGCGCGCTTGCAAATAAAAACCAATATAGTAACAAACAGACAAACACACATTCAACAGACTTATAAAGTGTCAATCACTTTCAATAATGTTCAATTCATTTCCAGACTGTCGTAGCTGCATTGTACAGTACCTCCAAAATGACAAATATTGTCCACAGTGCAAGTTGGGAGGAGGAAAGCACATCAGCTACTCGAATCTAAAGTAAGCAAGCATTGATTGTAGTGAAGAGTCGCCTTTTGAGTAAATTTTTATTTCCTCTTTAAAGGTCGGATGAGGCTTTACGTTGTCTTGTTTTCAAATTGATTCCTGGCCTGTATCAACAGGAACGGGAACGTATGATGCAATTTAATGATATTTTTAAGTCAGATGACCTAACAGAGGCTGTTATTGATGAGTTCGATGAGGAATTTTTTTCGTCTGCGGAACCCATCAGGTAATTGAAAATCATGTTCCGCTAAAAGTAAAACCATTAGTTATGAACTGAAATGAAACTTATTTATATTCCTTTTTATTTTCTTCTACTTCCAAAGCTTATCTCTGGAATACCATCCTACCTTGCTCACCTCCTGTGACAAGGATGAGATTCCTCCAGTGCGCTATTTGCAATGTCCGGCTGGTGTAATGATACATCATTTAAAGCGTTTTCTTTGCTCCAAGTACGATATCGATCCTGAAAACAGTCAAGTAGAAATTGAGGTTATTTACGAGGAAGAAGTTTTACCAGAGGATTTCACGCTCATGGATGTTGGCTATTGCTACAACTGGAAGAGGGTAAGTTATCGATACTTAACGCAGAATGCTTAATAATTTATCCTTAAAAACTTTTAATTTCTTAAATTTTTTAAATCTCTCATATTAAAATTGTTTTATACAAGTGTGCATATTTTTATCTTCTTGCCTTCCTTTTTGAATTTCATTCCCTTAGAATGGTCCAATGCGCTTTACCTACAGGATTCTTATACATAGTGATACAACACAGGATATATCTGAAATTCAAACTAACACCGAAACAAATAGAAATTGTAATATAATAAGTCCAGAGCCTGTCAAACATCAAACATCCTTACCGGATGGTCATTCGAAATCTTCTCGTAAAACAGTACATTTTGCCGATGATAAGACTAAATTAGTTAGTACAAATATTGACAACTCGTTGCCTCCACCCATGACATACACGGTTTTCAAGTCAAAGGCACAGGAGTACCGTTTGGGTGCGCAAAACAACAACAACAACAATAACAGTAAAGCTAGCAAACATACCTCATTAGAAAAAGAGTTCGATGAGAGTATGTTGAATGATGGAAATGGACCTGTCAAGGTTATAATAGCACGAAAACCTAGTGAAGGAAAGAAGAATTCCCCAAAACGTTCTCATTCCTCAGAAGAGGCTTCATATGTGGTGACCAATGACTTCAAAAGTCTGCGTAGTAATGACTTGCGTTACAGTGATTATACAGTTACATCAACCACAAGCTCCAACAGCTCAAGCAAGAGCAAGCAGAAATCTGCAAAGAATGTGGAGCCACAAAATAATCAAGTGTCTAAATGTGACATAGTTGTCAGTATACCGCAGTCACAAATGTCACGCTCTCCTAATACTTCCGATGACAATGTAACACTTTCTCAGCTGAAAACAGCGAACAAGAAGTCGCCCACATCATCAAGCTCCACCAAAACGAGAAATGTGCCCAAGCTGAAAATAGAATTGGGCAGTTTAAAGGCCAAAATAACTATTCCCAAACCTAAGTCGGCCGATGTTTGTATGGCTGAACCGCAACACAAGAAGTCGAAGCATCGCAAGTATTCGGTGGATGAATATGGACCCACGACGGACAAAGTGGATTTGGAGACGTACGTCAAAAATATAGGATTAAAGCCTATTGAAGTTGTAACAGTCACAGATCCTTTGGAAACAGCTGAAAAAGACAAATACAGTCCCGATGCTTCACCCATGTCGTCTAGTTCATCAACAACATCTTCATCTAATGGCAATTTTATATTCACTTCCTCATCGGAAATCACTTCATCATCGCATAAGAAACGCAAAAAGAAGCACTCCAGGGAGTCAAAAGACTCAAATGGTAAAAGAAGAAAACTTCACGCGGAAATATCTTCGCAGCCAGCGGACGAAAGTCTCAAAATGAAAGTTAAGATAACGCCTTCACATATACACAAGGCACACAAAATGGAAAGTCGTCGCACCAATTCCGCGAAAGTTGAGTTGTCAACAGAAAATAATGTTACAAATTTGGATGCTTCACCCAAAATCGTTGCACCGCAAGAGTTAAACAATGGCAAGACAGAAGAAGAGCACCAACTTCACACCAAAAATAATAATACAACCAACATAAACATATCGTCTCTTAATAAAACACTTTCCGAAGAGTCTCTGAATATAAGTAACTTAATTATTGGCCAAAATAGTCCCAGCTCCTCTGATGAACTACCAAAAATAATGACAACAATTCATTCCAATGTCAATACATTGACAAAAACCAACGAGGACTTAACACTGTCTCCAAAACCACTGCTACCAAAGCCAGTTGCACACATTAAGGACCTTAAGATACCTTCATCACCTCCCTTACCCCCGAGTCTATTTAAAACAACACCTTTAACACTAACAACCTCAACCACTCCCGCCGCTACTGCAGCAAATAAGACTTCTTCAAACATTGCGCCATCTTTTGCCTCAAAATCAACACAGAAACTCACAGCCAAACCTCCTTCTCCTATTCAACAACAAAGTCAACAAGCCACCAATGCTGTCAAGAACAATAGCAACCTGGGTAAAATGCAAAACTTTGCCGTGCCCAATCCACCGCGATCGCCCAAGCAATGCTCTCTACCTACATCCATTGCCAGTGCGGCCCATAAGCAAATGGGTGCCCAACTTAAACGTTCCGCATCCCTCGATGATACTCATCCGCAGAATTCTTTGTCGAAGCAACAAGATAAACTGATGCGCAAGACTTTATATGGACCTTCAGTAGCCTCCACTACAGTGCGTTCCAACAATGCTTCCCATAAAGATAGCGCCACATCTCAAAAACCTAAACTTGTGGAAAAATCCTTCTACTCGCCTATGTCTAGCACGTATACGCACGAGGTTGGCAAACGGAAATCGCAACCCATGAACTTACCTCCATCATCCATAAGCGTCTCCAAGATAAATGAAGCCTTCTCAATCTATACTAATCCACGCTTATCCACACAGCCAGCCTTAACCATTACGACTCATCCCAAACAGACGGCAGCGCAGCAAATGATTAATTTTCTACCTTATCCTCCGCTGAATAAACCTGCTTTGGAAATCGTACGAATCACCTCCAATCAAGTGCCAGCCGACAAAATGCCTCTACCTCCAATAAGTCCTCCCAAAAACATCAGACCTGCCCAACCTCCAATTCCATTATTGAAAATAAAGAAACCCGGTCAACAAGCAGCCGGATCATCTAGTGTCAGGTCGCCACCAGCAGCCATATCCAGCTCAGCGCTAAAAACTTCAAGTTCTCTACAGCAGTCACCACCGGCTTTAGTCAACATGCGGAATACGATTCCCTTAAATGTACCCTCCAAGGTAGCATCTAGTGCGACTGTCAAAGAGAGTCACGCCAAAATTACCGATCTAACAAAATCAAACGGTAACATGTTGCAGGAGAAGCAAAAGGCAAGCTTACGCGACTTCAGGCCAACATCAAAGGATGGCAGTGTTGAGATACTCGATCTCTCCTCAAACAAATCTCAGGATACACATAAACCTTCACAGGTTCAGACCACTATTGGCAATAGCCTAGAAGCAGCTTTAAACAAAATAAAGCAGAACATAACATCCTGTACTGCTACGGACAGTCTGCAGTCGAGCAAACTCGGTGCAGCAAAAACAAATAATGATGATTTGCAAAATCTACACCTGCTGTCCGAATCGGCCACGAGTCGCGAGAAAATAGCTATCAAACCGCAACAAATGCTCTTCGAAATGTCCAAGACACAACAACCATCCGTCGTGCGACATCAGAACGCTTCTGTGAGAAACATTCCTAACCCATCGGCGTTGGCTTTCCGCAATCAGCCTTCACTATCCATGTTGGCCTCTGTGGCAAGTCCGCCATCGCCACAGCAACGTGCAGCATCTCCCTCAAACGCCACGGATGCCAAGACACTTTCACCCCCATCGCTGTTTGTTGGCTCACCTAAGAGTCCTCTTGCGACAAATCAAACATCGCCACGAGCCAAAAAACATGCCTCCATTGATCAGGTTGCCGCAAATTTGAATATCAGAGCAGCAGCGGCCGAGGCAGAAGCGTCTGCAGCTAAAGCGGCTTTCATCGAAGAACTCTCATTGGTTTCATCAACATCGGCGGCGGTGGAAAGCAAAGCTTTACCGGCGACCAACACCAGCACTGTAGATGCCTCTTCGATGGCGATTTCGTCAACTACGGCTGTAACTTCACCAGCAACAGCGGCAACGAAAACAGCGATCACTACAGCTGTTAGCGCAGAAAGTGCTAAGATCCTGCCCACACCCACACCAACAATGCCAAAGACTTCATTCAAGAGCATCTCCTCGCTTGTGGCGTCAACTTCGTCTGTGCCCAGTGCCGTGGCCAGCTCAGTCTAGAGGTGAGTTTTAGTGCTTAAATTGCTCCAGAATTTTTATAATTTTTTCCAAATCCTAATCTTGTCTATCAGATATCTTGTTTGATGCTTAAGAGAGTGTGTATGTGTGTTTGCATGAGAGTGATCTTGTGGCACTTTGCGTTCCAAAATATTTGCCCCGTTCATTGAAGTTGTGCGCATCGCAGCGCAACGCAGCATGCGGCTCATTCAGTTAAAATTCACTTAAATTTTTCTTGTCTGCACGCAAGCCCACAATACACGAAAGCCGCAAATAATTCCAGTCGATTGAACATATTCACTTGCGTCACTTATCGTCGTCGTCGTCGTCGTCGTCGTCGATGTTTTCGTGGTTGCTGTCAGTCGCCATTTCTGGGCAGATTAGAACATGTTGTTGAGGCCCAAAAAAGAATAACTTCTTAGAGTACAACAGAGTAGAACACCAACTCGTATCTTGGTACGAGCTCGAATTTTTGGATTCTGCGAATTTTGCGAACCACTCCAAATGAAACCAAATATGGTGGAACGTGAGGGCTCAGTCAGTCAGACAGAGTTTGGGAATTTGATACCAATTGAAAGGTTGCGTTCTGCTCCAAATCAACTTGTCCCACAAGCATTCTTTAAGTCGGGGGCATATTTGCGTGATAAAGTAAAGAGTTGCTCTGTGTGTACGCGGGTACACGGCGCAGTTTATGGAAAATGACTTCCTGCCTAAGGTTCGATTACAAATTGAAAGCAATTTGAAAACAAATCGGGATGTGGGGATAAATTGGTATAACACTCTCCCCTTCGCCATATACGTGAGTATCATTGCAATCATATGTTTCTGTTAACGGTAGCAACGTAACCCTTTCGAGAGTTTCGTGTTGTTCATGAAGATTAGATAAGAGATAAATCAAAAGTGGCCAGAGATGAAAAACCCAATCAACACGATGGCTAACGAAGAGTACGAATGACGTTGTGTCTTCCAATGCTTGAATAAAAAAGATTTCGTCGGTCGGATGTTGTTGTACTTTATTTATTTGACGTCCACTGCGAATGAGCCCCAGCGTGGTCGTTTGACTCTCAAGTGCCTCTTTTGGCGGTTTTTTCGCTTCGTTTTCTGGCTGCTATTTGGCGATGTTAATGGTTTTTTTCTTCTGCTATTTTTGTTGTTTTCGTTGTTGTTTGTGGCGTTTTTATATCTCCGATTCCGATTCCGCTGCTGCTGTTGCTTGTGCTGCTTTTGCCAATTCAAATTTTATGTTTCACGTACAAACATATAGACATTATTTTGGCTTAGTGAAGGCACACACACACACACATACACACATACAAACATATACACGTACGTTTTTATGGCGTTGGTACTAGTTGGGTTTTTTGTTGTTGTTGTTGTTGTTGTTGTTGTTGTTGTTGTTGTTGTTGTTGTTGTTGTTGTTGTTGTTGTTGTTGTTGTTGTTGTTGTTGTTGTTGTTCTTGTTGTTGTTGTTGTTGTTGTTGTTGTTGTTGTTGTCGTTGTATTTTGCCTCAGTTGCCGCTACAGCCATGATTTCTCTTTTGCCAAACGTACTAACTTGGTTGCTTTTTATTTCGTTTGGTTTTTGGTTTGGTTTTGTTTTTTTTTTGTTTTTTTTTTTTTTGTTTTTATTAGCAACTTAGTTGAGCTTGGCTGAAGCTGCTGATTTTGTGATTTAATAACGGGCACAAGGTGCACATTAAAATGTCAACGTCACGAAACAACAATAAAACTTTGAAAATTTCTTCATACAGATACTTTATTGAGATGTTTGCAGCAATTTCGCAGCTAGATAATATATATCTCGCACAGAAGTTCAGTTTTAACTAGTTTCAACTATTGACGCCTAGCTAGACGTCATACGTGTGCATGCTTGAGTCGTCCAGCTGTTGTTAAATATTAGCAAAAACTTTATGGAGCAAAAATCTCAGGCATTATAAAAATGCAAAAAAAAAAATGTTTAACATTAAAATTTAAGACTCGCATATCTCTCTGCTCAGTATTGCTTATTGTGTCTTAGTTAAGGTGACCACCTTTTTGCATAAAATTTTGAAATAATGAATGAACTGGAATATTATTCAATGTTGGTTTTCATATTTGTATTACGATAAAATTATTGAAAACATCTTGTAAACAACAAAATTATTTCAATGAAATAAACGATTGATTGAGTATAACATCGAATACCTTTATCAAGGCATTCTCAAACATAACACTTCACTTTTGGGTGTAGTCAAAATACTTTGTTCCGTATAAAGCAAGGAAAAACCAATGAAAAACACGCGTTTATTTCATACAAAGTAAAATAATTTAAAAAAAATCAATCTAATGTCTGAAAATTTTACATATATACCATATATGACTGATTCCACATAAGTGTGGAACGGAAACATGAATTCTAAAATGCATTTAATTTAAATAATTTTAGACTCTCAAATTAAACCTCGATTTAAAGTTAGTCCTGTTGCAAAATTAGTTTTAATTTTAATGCCTTTTTATGCTTTGTTTTGACAGTTAAACTAAACAAACTTCGAGTTGAAAAAAGTTTAAAATATTTTGTTAAGATTTAAAAAGTTGAAAACAGCCATCTCTTGATACACATAAAAAAAATAAGGTTATGCAAAAAAAGATAAAAATGTTGACTTTGAACAGTTTATAGCAAGAATTGGTGTGCGTGAACAAAGTAAAAAATATTAAGACTGAGTATTTTTTTATTTGTCACTCCTGTTCAGCCATGGGCTTCTGATAAAAATGTAACTTTCCTGAAGTAAGAATATGCATGTTTTAAATAAATTGAGTAAAAATCTAAATTATATGCAGATGCCAAGATGGCAAAATATATCAAAAAATTCCAAAACACCACGGAGTCACTATTTTGGATTCCTAAATTAATAAATCACGAATTATGAGCGAAAACAGTTTAAAATCCCTGCCTTTTTTTCTTTGAAACTAAATAAAATTTGCAGAAAATTATCCAATCTTTTGCCTCTAATTTTTTTAAAATTGTTAATAATAAATATTTTGGATCTGTTTGCTATAAAAGAAATATAATTTTTATTTTAATTTTTTTTTTAATAAAATTCCCATCAAATTCTTACTAAATTTGAGTAAGTAAATTTAATTTGGTAAATTTTTTCAAAACAAATTTAACTAGTTATCCACAAAAAAAAATTTATTAAATTTGATTATATATGTATAAGTCAATAATGACCTCAGCGTGGCAGTTTCAGTTATTAAACTTGCACTAAGAAAATTATGCTCACCTACGTTTATTTTCATTTTAAAAACGTACATTTTAAAATGAGCTTCTAAAACTTTCGTTTGATTTTCTATAATAAATATTGTAACATCAGCTTTGAAAACGTCCGTTTTTAAAATGAAAATAAACGTTAGAGGAGCAAAATTTAGGTTAAATGCTTTCAAAAATAGCACGTTTCCTGCTACGAAAGCTTTTCGTGCTACGAAACGTTTTCACAGTTTTCTCTGAATGTATTCATCACACCCGTCTTAGGCGTACAAGTCAATGTAACTATTAAACTAGTATAAATAATTGGAATATATTTTAGCATTTTGAAACCTAGAGACTTCTGCTAATGGACCCTTTAGTAAATTGCTTACATTTGAACCGGTTAATATAATTTTTTACTCGATAAAGAAGTCAGAATGTCACACCCTTTCTATGGAATAAAAATACTTACCCTGTACTTGCCTTGCCTCTCATACAAAGTTACGTCATACATTTATCAAAATTTTCACAAATTCTACAAAAATTAATATATTGACTTGATTTTGCACACATTGACTTTAAACTTCAAATATACTCTGAATTTGATTTTTGGGTGAAAAATTTAAAGAAAACTACGCCGATCCCCCAAATAAAGTGACGCCATCAAAAAATTAAAAATTAAGAACTTCAACGCAGCTTTGATTGATTTTCGGTTAAGTCGAAGATAATTCCTTTCAAGTTTTTCTATTGACTTGTATAACATTTAACGTGTTTTCAGTACTTTTTATTTTTTTTTTTTAAGAATTTTAGTAGGTACACTTGGTTTTATCTCTTGGCAATATTTCGGGTTTTTTTGATATTCGCTCAGTATACTTTTTAATTGATTTAACCGCAGATGGTCACCTTATTTCTATTTTTGTTGGACTAAGTCAACCCCAAATCCCTGAATGCTAATGCCAGTTAAGCGTACTTTAGCCTCGGCAAACAAAACGAACCGTTTTTACTCTCCTTAGACCACCTTATCCTCTTCTACTGACTCAACCTACTTCTTGTTGCTTCGATTCGCCCTCGCTGCCCGACGTTCAACAAACATACAAAGCTGGAGGGTGTTTTTGACGATGTCAATGAGGGTGGCTGTGTGCCAAATATGATACCATTGTTGCTTATGTGATTATGTGTGTGTGTGTGTGTGTGTGTGTGGTTAGTACAACCTAAATAAAATGTTCGTTTCATCTAAGTTTCAAAAGCATGCCGAGTGTAGGCGGCTCAGTTTTGGTGGCAACAACAAAGGATGTTTAATTACATGGCGTCCTTTACGCTTTCATGCTTCGCTGCAGCATTATAATGATAAAGTTTTTAGCCTTGCCATCGCACTCCTTTCAATTTTTCATAATTAAATAACACCTTAAATTAACAGTATTAAAAAGTAAACCATTTTTCGTATTTTTTCTTACAGGGTCGGTCTCTTCAACGTAGCTGCATGAAACACACACAAACAAGGTGTCGAGATAGCACTTGCTTAAATGAGGCAACACATAAATAACTCCATGCAGCATCATCGCGAGCAGTGTACAAAAAAAAGGCTTAACTTAGTAGCTGTAACTAAAGGCTGCATAAATTCAGGATTGTACGGTGCAGTTCAAGAGACGCCCGCGTCATTCTCACTTGCTGTTTCAATGAAGCCCCAAAGTGCGGAAATTCCTATGTTAACTATCGTAAATTAGCTTCATGTGCTTCGTTTGTAAATAATTCCCCCATCCCCCTTGCCGTTCATGGCGCATTATAAGTAATTACCTAGAACCAGCATGTAATCAGCCAACACAGCATTTTTGGCTTAAAAGCCATTGAAAGCGTTCAATTAAGAACAAAAACAACAACACTAAAAGTGCTGCAATATTTTTTGTTATTTATTCTTTTATATCACATTTTTACGTAGTTCAGCACAAATTTATATAATATATTAACAAACACACATACACATATACATATACACCGACACATCAACAAACAATTAAATACATATAAAAGTATGTTATAATAAAATTTATAAGGCTTAAAACAGGCAGGAAACAGGCATTGAATTTAAGATGGAGTGGAACCGAGTACAGTGAGCGCAAAAATGCTGGCTCATGGTTGCCAGATGACGGGCTTAATAAGTAGTATTTTTAAAAAAATATGTATAAAAGCTTAAAGCTTAACCCACTTTAAACAAAAGCAACCACACAGCCTATGCTATTTCCATTGTTTAACATCATTAGCTGGCAACCATGAGCTGAGCTGCCAGCAGCTATGAATATCCAATGAAATTTATGTTAAATATTCAAAACTGCTGCGAATTTAGCACACTTTTGGCGTTTTGCTGTTGAGAAAATTATTCATAAGAAAGTATAAAAAAAAAAATAAATAAAAACAGAACAGATATGAAAAATAAAACGTACCAACACTCAATGCTTTAAATGTACCTTTAGCAAACACTTAATTAATGTGCTCAACATATTCTGTAATGTATGCGTGTGTGTGTGTGTGTAAGTGTGACTTTTGTGCACACCCACGCACACACTTGTATTTATTCTGTATCATAGATTATTTGCTTTATTTTAAACTCATTCATTATCGCGCACGTCTGTAATTAATTTAAAATTGCGCGCATTTCGGATAAAATTTATGAACTGTATAAAACATAATCGTGGGACACGTGGGTGCATGTGAAAGAGACACATATAGAGAGACAGAGACAGAGAAAGTGGCTGCGTGTATACATGAAAACTCGGGGCGCCTCACGATGAACATCAACGTGAAGTTGTCTCCCTGATGAACGCCTGCCGCACCATTCAGCCAAACCTCAGACGAGGTGGTGAGAACTGTTTATTAACTCGCTTTAATCGATATTTATGCAATTTTAATTAGTTTGGCTTTCTAGGCCGCACTCACACACAACACAGCATAGCCCAGCACAACATAGCCATTTAGACTGACAGATAGATAGACAGACAGACAGACAGCTAGACTCGTTACGAACATGCACACTAACTTTGCTCTAAGTTGATGTCGTCCCGTACACTATAGCGTATTGTTTAGTTTTCTTTTTTGTTGCTATTCTACATATATTTTGTTATGTTATTCGCACAAATGTTTATTTTATCGTTTTGATTCACAAGAATTTTTCAGTTTTTTTTGTTTTTTTGTTATTCTAAAAATTAGTTTGTTTGTTTTAATTTTATTTTGTGCGAAAAAAAATTTCACAGATTGTATCTGCGACTGTCTATTTATGCATATTTATAAACAAACACATAGAGATATACATATAAATTTAATATATATACATACATACATATAACATATATTTGCTGTATTTTAGATTAGAACCTACTCGAAAGTTGCAATTATGTTGAAAACATTTTACTTAGTTTTAAGTTTATTCCTTTTAGCGAATGTTAGATATCGATATTTACTCACCACTTAGATATTGTAATTAAAAATATGATAAAAAAAAAAATATTAAGATAAACCCACAAACACATACAGAAATAATACAAAATCAATTAAATTTAGAAATATATATATATATATTTCGCATAATTAATATTTGATAAAGTCTCTGAAAAACAATAATAGAAAAAACCAATTAAAGAATACAATAAAATAAATAAATTGAATTTAGCAAATATTTAAACAAAATTTGTTTTATTTTTCAATGGATTGATGGAGAAGAACCCATAAAGATTTTGAACAAAATGAAAGGAAAGATGAAGAATATTTTTGTACACTGTGACGGTGGCGTACAGCTGTATTTTGCCATACGTCAATTTTTAATATAGCTTCATATTTGCGTAATAGTTGCCCATATTTTGTTATAAATTATTTATATTGTTTGGAGCAATGATCAAGGAATAAAATAAAGAAGTCGTAAAATAAGTTACGAAAACCGCATCGATAATGAAGATCATCATCGATCATGAACAAAATGCAGTATTCAACCGTTTTACGTTCACCGCTACGAATGGCGATAACTTTTTCTATCGTAAAATTTTCCGTAAAACCCGAATATGGGCTTGTCCAGAAAATGGTCAGCCAGAAATTTCAAAAATATTCAAATAAAATGCTTCTAAGAGCAGCAACAACTTCAATGCGAAATAAATTAATATCAATGTCAGGAAAGTGAATAATTTAAGCGCAGGTGTATTACTTTGCGTTGCTAATAAATTTCTAAAACAAAATCATGAGAATTTTTAATATGTAGGGAAAATGTGTAACGTAACTTTAATATTACGATTTTTTAGGTGTTGTTGAATGTTTATTTAAACTTATTTTATTTGTAATTATTTACTCTTTTACACTTTCAAAGTGTGACCGACTAAGTTCAGGAGTTGTCTCAAAAGTACTTCATAATGTTTTAATTATTATATTTAACACTTATGGAGAACATTTGAACATTTTAAACAAATTTATCTTAATGGAACACCTCTTTGCGAAATGTGTAAAATATACAAAAAATGTGTCCGAATGTTACGTCCGAACGCTAGGATCGACAAATATCTTGTTTTTTTTCGATTGGCCCCAGTTTTCCTGGAAATGGCAAAATTAAAAAAAATGCTTATAAAAACTTTTATTTTAAGGTAATGACAATTTTCAAAAAATGGTTTTAATTACTCGAAAAACAAGAAAGAAACAATATGAGCCGATATGTATTTTAGGTATTCTAACGCAATGAAAGAGTGCTACATTTAATAAAAATATTAGCGAGATTTAGTACAAATAAGTACAAAGTAATAAGCAATCATTCAATGGAACGGACGCGACAAAAAACAGAAGTATTTTTAAGCTCGTATATAAATAAGCAAAATTTAGCTAATTTTGAGAACTTTTTTTTATATATAATATACATGTTAATGGAGGTCAAAGGATAACTTTTCTTCATAGACTTATGAAATATAAGAATTATCTCTTATCTTTTTTTAAATAGATATAGCACGAATACGGACGCGACACCATGGACGCGACAAATTTTTCCAACAGTAGTAAAATACAGTAAAGATGTTCATTATAAATTTTAATAAAAATACATCATAATAAGTTGAATTCAAAATACATAGCAGAAATACTAATCAAAATAAAAAAAAAATAAAGTTTAAAGCTGTTAGAGTGCTATATTTTAATGTTTTCTTCACTTTTGGTGGACTTTTTTTGGGAGATGCCCATATATGAACTGGAGAAGATTTCAAAAACAAAAAAAAACTTTCTTGGGCCACTAGAAAAAAAAGCCAAAATGGTATTTTTTGCATAACTTTAACATGTCTCTTAAAAATTTATATATCGTTAAAAGGGCTATATTTTCTCAGCAAACCATTTGGACCAGACCAGCCCGGACCTTAATAATACCATAATTTGTATTTTTTATAAAATGAAAACTATGCTTTCCCCCAGACAAAGTGACGTCATCAAAGTAATAAGATCCAAATGGCGTCAAACATATTCTAAGATAACTCTGTAATAGTTTATGCTAATTCAAGTGACAATCAGCCCAATCATGAAACATTTTCTCCCGGGAGTTGTAAATGGGAGTTTCCGTTTTTAAGATAAAGTTAAAATACTTTTTGGAAATTTTTTATGCAATTTTGTTCATCAACCCCCAATATTTATGAGTGTAAAATAAAAAAATGAGATATCTTTATCTGCTATCTTAAAACCGGGAACTCCCATTTAAAGGGTGATTTTTTTGAGGTTATGATTTTCATGCATTAGTATTTGACAGATCACGTGGGATTTCAGACATAGTGTCAAAGAGAAAGATGCTCAGTATGCTTTGAAATTTCATCATGAATAGACTTACTAACGAGCAACGCTTGCAAATCATTGAATTTTATTACCAAAATCAGTGTTCGGTTCGAAATGTGTTTCGCGCTTTACGTCCGATTTATGGTCTACATAATCGACCAAGTGAGCAAACAATTAATGCGATTGTGACCAAGTTTCGCACTCAGTTTACTTTATTGGACATTAAACCAACCACACGAATGCGTACAGTGCGTACAGAAGAGAATATTGCGTCTGTTTCTGAGAGTGTTGCTGAAGACCGTGAAATGTCGATTCGTCGCCGTTCGCAGCAATTGGGTTTGTGTTATTCGACCACATGGAAGGTTTTACGCAAAGATCTTGGTGTAAAACCGTATAAAATACAGCTCGTGCAAGAACTGAAGCCGAACGATCTGCCACAACGTCGAATTTTCAGTGAATGGGCCCTAGAAAAGTTGGCAGAAAATCCGCTTTTTTATCGACAAATTTTGTTCAGCGATGAGGCTCATTTCTGGTTGAATGGCTACGTAAATAAGCAAAATTGCCGCATTTGGAGTGAAGAGCAACCAGAAGCCGTTCAAGAACTGGCCATGCATCCCGAAAAATGCACTGTTTGGTGTGGTTTGTACGCTGGTGGAATCATTGGACCGTATTTTTTCAAAGATGCTGTTGGACGCAACGTTACGGTGAATGGCGATCGCTATCGTTCGATGCTAACAAACTTTTTGTTGCCAAAAATGGAAGAACTGAACTTGGTTGACATGTGGTTTCAACAAGATGGCGCTACATGCCACACAGCTCGCGATTCTATGGCCATTTTGAGGGAAAACTTCGGAGAACAATTAATCTCAAGAAATGGACCGGTAAGTTGGCCACCAAGATCATGCGATTTGACGCCTTTAGACTATTTTTTGTGGGGCTACGTCAAGTCTAAAGTCTACAGAAATAAGCCAGCAACTATTCCAGCTTTGGAAGACAACATTTCCGAAGAAATTCGGGCTATTCCGGCCGAAATGCTCGAAAAAGTTGCCCAAAATTGGACTTTCCGAATGGACCACCTAAGACGCAGCCGTGGTCAACATTTAAATGAAATTATCTTCAAAAAATAAATGTCATAGACCAATCTAACGTTTCAAATAAAGAACCGATGAGATTTTGCAAATTTTATGCGTTTTTTTTTTAAAAAAGTTATCAAGCTCTTAAAAAATCACCCTTTACAACTCCCAGGAGAAAATGTTTCATGATTGGGCTGAATATAACAAAAAATTTGGATTTATTTTCGTAACGCTTTGACAACTGAACAAAGCAATTTGGTTTTTCTTAAATGTCAGAATAGAAAGATTACAGCACTAATTTTTAAGGTAAAGAAACCCAGATTTCTGGTGTATGACTTTAGTTGCTGCTGCCAATATCTAACTTTTGTTTTCCATCTAAATACTATGATGAGGATCTTCTTGAAAAACATATGTGTTTATTGTTCCCAAGCTCTGTGGAAGGAAAAATAGAACCCGAAAACATGGATATTTTTAAAAGTTTAAATAATTTACCTTTTAATTGAGAGTCTCTTACGACTAAAAATTCTTATTTCATATATCGATTAAAGCAGATTTAATTTTCTTAAATACTACTTTAAAACAATTGATTGTGATTGATACACTTTTGAATTCTTTCAGAATTAGAATATAATTGGTATATAGAAAAATTTCTTATTTATTAATTTGTTTTAATACAATATACTAATGTTCTTAAATACCTTAGTCTATCTCAACTGTTAACACAAAAAATCACTTTTTTGCAAATGAAACTAACTTGTTTTTCTCTAACTAAATCCTAACTAAAAGCACACTTGCACTGTATTCTTCATATTATGCCATACCAATCCATGATACCTATCAAAATATGGTAAAGATACGAACAATGGTATTATCGGCAAGGGTATTCTGTACCCATAGTATCATACCATACTATACCCATCTATCACATGATACCCATATTTTTAAACTTATCATATCATGCCTTACCACCCATAGTATCATTCCATAACTTTTATTAACATTCCATGAAACAAAACCATTTACTGAGCTAGATGTATGTTTAAGTTTTTTGTTCAAAACTCTTTCAAAATTTTTCTGTTCTTGTAACGAATTCGTTACTACCGCAAACACTTCAGAAGTTAACATAACAGCTTCTGTTTTTTAATTTGTGAAGCAACTATGTTTCTGAAGTTTTTTAAAATTTCATTTTCATCAGTCATATCAGTCTGTTTCTTCAGTCAGCTATACAAATACGACATACCACAAAAAATACTCTTGAGGTGTATACAATTATTGTATATCGATGGTTAAGCTCACTAAAGTGATAAGTGACCTTTTGACGTACATGGGTTTATTGCATTTTCCAAGCCATCAATATAATATCTACCTTCTATAAATTTGTTGGAAATGCATAACCAATGAATGCTGGTTAATTAAGAGTTGAAATAAGTGTTTTGCACTGAGATGTATTGAAAGTTAAAAACAAAATCGACGTTTCTGTACATTTGAAATTTTTCACTTATCACTTTTGTGCGCTTAACCATCGATATTTTTTATGAAAACGCAACACGACGTATGATAACCGATGTGTTTATGCACAATAAGGACGAAAGTTTTCATTAATTCTCTGCTTTTCAAAAAAATTTTTAGAAATCTCCTTCCTAAATAATCTAACTTTATGAGTTTTGAATTATAGCTTTATTAAATTTTCTCAGAGTTTAGAATATATTATTCGAAAGACAATGAAACAAAGAAAAAAAAACAAAAATGTATAACTAGACAAAAAAACTTTTTAAAAGAAACGAATTGAACATTATTATCAATTCTAAAAATCCAACTTTAAAAAACTTTATTTCAAAAATCGATCAGTAAAACGCCTGAGTTTTCACAATACCTTCTCGCGTACTGGGTAAGGAATATATAATATTATTCCAATGTTTGAAATTACTACAATAATAGGTGTAAAATTGGTTTACAACAATACAATAGGTGTAAAAAAATACGAATATGTTCAAAAGAACTACCCAGTAGACAATGACAGCGCTGCTAGCAGGCCTTCCCGTGGATTTTGTAGTACTGCCGCACTCATATACAATTACACTTTCTTTTTTTTATGAAGTGGGAAAATTTCGCAGGCCTTACGCTCCGATAGCTCAAAAGAGGCCTGATAGAAGCACTTCTTAAGACTGGCTAAAAGAAGGGGTCAACAAATAGTATTGAAAAAATTTTTTTTTTCTTCTGAACCTTCTTTTGTTTATAAATTCTATTATTTCATCTTCTCTCCTATGTTTTTTTTATGTCAAATTAATTTCAATCTATAAACTTTGATACAGCAGTAAAAAGTGACATTATTATGTCATATTTTTAAACTGATATATATTTTGACTTTAAACGAAAAAGTAGCCCTGAAGTTTATGAAAAGTTAGTCTTTGAAGGGAAAAAAGTTTGTTGTGCTGCCTTTTGTGTAGAAAAAGAAGGCCTTTAAGAAGGGCTCATAAGAGCAGCGAGGAAAGGATGTGTTTGGTCTTCAAAAGTAGCAGTCAATGCAGGCCTTCGTTTGAAGAGCGCTGGCTTAATTGCCTATTGGGTAGGCACCTTTTAACACCACCTCAAACAAAGAGATTTTTCACCAAGCTAAAGCAGAAGATGTCTGCTTTAAATTATTTATTAAAGAAAATTTGTACTTTTTTGGTCCCTTCCCTCATTTTTATGACCTTCCTTATTCTACACACCATACTACAAACTAGAGCACGCAAACTATCGATAGTTGTGACAATCGATAGTGAGCGATATTTTTTTACTAGCTATCGATAGACTATCGATAGTTTTCGAAAGTAGTTATGAGTTATGAATACATGGCCGTTTCATTCGAAAATATGTTTTATTTTCAAAATTAATATGAGGTCAAACGAAAAAGGATTTCAATTTCACATTTTTCATAAAAATATTTCACTCTATTTTAAATTTTTTTTATGTTTGCTTTGCTGGGCCATCATGTTACCAGTTGTCATTGTATTTCGTACGACATATAGTATGGGTGAACGCAAGAACTGGTCCATCGGACATTTAGTATGAAAATCAAAAACCATCGATAGTCCATCCGAAACTATCGATAGTCACGATTGTGTGATACTATCGATAGTATCGATAGTCCCATCGATAGTTTGCGAGCTCTACTACAAACTAAGTTTTTGCAGGTTTCTTCAACTATGTTGTCCGTGGATACGCAATACGTGGGCATTTCCAAACTGGCGTTATGTACGTTTTGTACGAAAAAATTAAAAAAAAAGAATGAAGAAGTCTAAGTTTTAAAAACTTTTTTTTATATTTGCATTGTTATTAAGTTGCTCTATATTAAGTACAAAAATTTTAACAATCGACTCCAAGAATTAAAAGATATTAGCAAGAAAATGCACTGGCGTGACGTTACAAAAAACAGAAGTGGTTTTCGACTTAGATTCGAAAATTTGCAAAACTCTGCGAATTGGGCAAGACTTTTTATACAAAACTTGATTTGGAAGAATTTAAAATAATATGAGATTATTTTGCTGGTTATCAAATAAAAAAAAATCTTTTCTCGGTTTTTTTTTTTTTAGGCTAAGTTATCTGGCGTGACGTTACTGGCATTACGTTACTTAAATTTCCATACGAATATTTTAAGTCAAAATTTGTTTAAAAAAATATTTGACGTAAATAAAAAATAAATTTTAGCTATTATCTAATATGAAAAATCAAATGTCTGTCTGTTTGTCTGTCTGTCTGTTCCGTATAGGTTCGCGCACCGTATATCCGATTGTGCTGAAATTTGGACAAAACGTGCGTTTCACACGGAGGAAGCTCATAGGGGGTGTAAAAAAGTGGGCGGAAATATTTGAGCGTGGCACTCTATAATAACTTCTAAATACCTTGACCTATTTCAATGAAATTTGATGTGAATTTGATGTGTTCAACTGCGCCCAAGATATAACATATACTATAAAAATTCCAAAGACTTCCGCAAGAGGGCGCTTTAAATAGTGCATTTTTAAGACTCAATAACTCTGAAATGACTTGACCGATTTTACTTAAATTTGGTACGTTTAATAACTTGACCCTGCGGAACGGAATTGAGGCTACTTAAATTTAAAAAACTGCCGTAGGAGGGGGCTTTATTCAATCAACTAATTTCATCTAATCAACTAATGTCTTACTCATTCACGTCAAATCGGATGAACCGATTTTGATGAAACTTGGTAAACATTTGTATCTGTTTCTGAAATAGATCCTATGATTCTAAAAGTTCTTTCGACAAAAATCAAGGAATGTGCCGAAGGCAAACGAAGTCAAGAATCAAAGACTAATGAATAAAAATAAGTTTAACGAATACGATCAGAAGCTATATAAATATGAACAAAAATCAACCGAACAGTATCAACCAAAACCGAAGTTGAACAAAGGCAATCCAAAAATCGAATCGATCCCAAAAGGATTTTTTAAAATTAGAATTTTGTTTTTGAGATAAAAATCCATATTAAATGCATGCTAAGAAAAACTTTAAACGCAATGTTCTCGGAATGACTTTTTCAAACTGCGTGGCCATTGTCCTTAGAACCCAGATGTCAGATCTAGACGTTGAAGATGTAATATTTTTTTTAAAATATGACTGGCAGGTACTGTTTTACGGAAATTAGACTACACTCTTTTGACGGAGGGAAGTGGAAAAACCCCAAAAAACGATAATATAAAAAATTTAAAAATATAATGGATAATTTAAAAAATGTTAAAATGAGAGCAGTTTTTAAAATCATACTTTTTCTGTGCTCAAGGCACAACCCCGAGTAACACCGGGTTATTCCGCTATTATATTATATTTTCTTAACTCTTTCCCCGTCGACCATGATAAGTTGGAAAAAAATTCCACTAAAATACCTGTGAGCAATGTGGCGTGACGTTACTCACTTTTCAAATTTAATTTCAAAACTAACGGTTTTTCTTCATCACGACTTTTTTTTTATAAAATTTACTTAACTTTATTAAAATTTACTAAAATGCGCGTTTGAACGTCAGCGTAGAAAAAATAGCACAAATGCTTTTTTGTCTGGCGTGACGTTACCGCAGAATATCATTAAAAGCAAATCAAAATTTTACCGTTAATTGATATATGTTTGCTCTTTTGCATTTATTTTGCGGTTAATTGTTGTTGTAGCAAAAGTTTTGCATAAGAGTGCAATTGCAAAATTACTCTTAGAAATGGAAATTGTAAAGAGAAAATGCTCATAGAAATAAACAAAACTGACCAAAACTTTAACTTTAATTTGGTAGCCCGATATCTAGCAATCGCAACATGGGAAAAATTTGAACTCTTTAATTAAATTAATTAAGAATATTTCTCTTTAATAATACAAGTAAAAAAAAATGTTGGTTAACTTTTAATTGTTTGGTCACGGTAGACTTTTCTGCGGAAATGCCCACGTGTAAAAGATGGTATTAGTGTATTGTTGAGCGTATTTATATACCCTTTGATTTTCATACGACCCAGCCATGGCACCAAGCAGTCGGGGTTATATTCTTCACCTACTCGACGCCTTACGTTGGTTACTCCAGGTGTTTCAAAAATTGTTTTTATGAGATCATAGCGTTTTAGAATATTCTGGACACATCACTTCATTACTTTCCCGAGAAACAATTTCATATTTTGTGTCAATAAAGTAGCTGATAAATGTCCGGTGCCTGTGTCGGTGAATGTTTGACCTATGCACCGAAAAAAGTGCTAGCTTTGGAACACCTTGGGCATGCATAGTGCACGAACGAAGACCGAAACGGGCACACGTCGGTGTATTGGGACCGAAAATGGTCGCTCGTTTTTTAACACTTTATTAACATAATGCAGACTAACTACGATACTATTTAAGGTGACTTTCCAGGTACTTAAACCGATTATCCGATTGGATATGTGTCGGGTACATTATAGTTAAAAATTTTTTCAGGAAATTTTGAGTAAAATACCGAGTAAATTTAAGTAAAAAAGTCAAGTACTTTTCGCACATTAAATAAGTCTGTAACAATATTAGTCTGTCCTGTGCGCTGTAGCTTGTTTGCATTCGGCTTCATATCAATGTTCGATTCCTTATTTTTCGTTAGCTTCGCAGTTGTTCGTTGCAAGTCGTAGCTTTAAAAAATAAAATTGTGCCTGATACTCCGGACTTTTGTAGCTGAGTACTTTCCGTACGTACACAAATTATTTCTCGGGTCTTGCAATTGTTTTCTGCGAATATCCTGATTAATGTAAAATTTATATTTATACGCCGTCATCATGCCAAATTGACTTGCATTTTCTTCATTTTTCACTAGAATTCATGTCAAAAAATTTCACTTTTTGGTATTATTAAATTTCTCTTTCTTTTTATATTGACTCAACGTTAAGTAAACTAATGATAACGAATGAAATGTTGCTTGTTGGATGACGACAAATAATCAATAAAAATGCTGTAATTAAAAAAAAAATGCTATTTATAAGTAAATAAAATTGACATGGTTGCACGTTTTTTACGTACACTTTACATAAATTATTTAAATCATTCAAATTTTCTTTCGAGTAAAAAAATGTTTATGCATCCTTTTTCACTTCACAAATCAGTCGTTCATATTTTGATAATAAAGCTTGGTATCCAGGCGCATGGGTCCTGGTGTTCATACTTTTATCGAGCAATAAAATAAAAAAATTAAATGGTGTTCCTTGGTCTCCGATGCACTTATGAATGGTCTAACTGATATCACTAGATTTTTTCATTTTGTCGGTATATATGTAAGGATGATTTGTTGTTTGTTGGTATTTATGTAGGTACTTGTGCAAGTTCTAAACGTTGTGTGGGAGAGTTTTTTTTTTCATCAATTCGAACAGTTTGAGTCCTCATCATGCCATTTTAAAATTGAAATTCTAGCATATATTTATAAAATATTTTATTATTTCGGCCCAAAAACATTGCAAAAGTACACATTAAAATTTCAAAAGGTAACTCTAGTTGAGTTTAAATTTAAATAGAAATTGACTTGAAACGGATTTACTAAGCAACTAGTTTTTGTTATAATTCCATATTGTTGCCTGCGTAATGATTCTGTGAAAGGACACTTCTGGTTATTATGACAAAAAAAAAAACAATCTGTTTTAAAACTCGTTTGAAAAAATGCTGCATAAATTCTACACAACGACAGAAAAAATTAAAGATTTATTTGGGAATCGGTCATCAAAACAGTTTACTGTACAAATTTGTGCTCTATGATGAAATCCTCAAACATACGTTTCATCTGCCCGTACATCCGTCCCGCTCAACATAAATGTTATTTTTTATTTCGCAATTATTTTTAATTTTATTTCTTGTTTGCTCAATTTAAAATTCTACAGCAAAAGACAGAAACCAGAAAATAAAACAAGTTTTTACCGAAGCTACAGAAGTTAGTGCGAATGTGTTTAACGTTCAAGCATCATGATTCGTGTTGGAAAACGTGCCTTTATAAAAGTATCAAATTTCATTACTTCAACCCTAATTGCACAACTTCTCACTGTGATTTCGGTTTCAGCTCTCTTTGGTTGAACAGCAACAACAACAACAACAACAACAACAACAACAACAACAACAACAACAACAACAACAATAACAACATATGCTAATCTGCTGCCAAAGTTGCCACGTGTCCCGATTCTTTGTACTCAATACTTGAGATTGTATTGAGCAACTCATACGGAGGGTTGCATAAAGTATGGGTACACGAGCCAAAGTTGAGGTACCATGAAACCCACGATTGGCGAGAAAAAAAAAATACGCAGGCGTACATATTTATTCATATGTATATATGATATGCCGGATATATGCGTTTTATAGATTCCTATCTGGCGTTGCGGTGGTGATTAAGATGTATTAATATGGTCATAAATTCATTCATTAAGCTGGTATTCTTTTGCGACATTTTGAACGGTTAGAGCGGTTTAGATGACAGCGTTAAATAGATTGAGCTAATAATATAAGAGCTGGTGAAATAAGAGAAAATTCTTTAAATCCGGTTCATTATATTCCAATATAGCAAATAACTCGATATAATTCAGTTATGCATCCAAAGGAAAATAAGATAAGTATTTGAAAATAGCTACATTTGAGTTCTTCGGAAATTTTTAATGAAATATATGTTTTATGTTGAACTTAATAAGAGCATAGTTCTAATGAACATATGCTTACTTAATCATTAATAATGATCTTCTTTTATCTTCTTGTATAAAATTGAAAAATGTTAAATTTTAAACTGATAAGCGATGCGCACGAATGAGATTAACTCAAATCTCTCTCTTATATGGCCGAAAACATATATTGCATTAAGTATTCAACGAAAAATTTCAGTCCGAATGAAAACGATTATAGAAACTAAATGGCCATTAAGGGCCAATGGACAACAGTCAAATGGACGAACGGACGTGCTAACGGATATAACAAGTTCACAAAAGTTCAGAAACAAGTTTCTTCGCCTATACTTTGCGTTTAGCATTAAAATAAATTTGCACAGACTTGATATGAGAATTCCATCTTAAGCATTACTTTAATTTATGTATCTGAATCTGAAATAAAATTAATATATTTTTTTATTTTTGTTTTGTTTCTACAATTATTTGTCTATACCATTATCTCCAAATAGGATCTACAGTGGTTTGTATAAAAAAAAAAAAATGTTATACTTATTGTTTTGTACTCTATACATGTATATAAGACAGGTTCACAATACAAATATGTTAAAATATTCGGGTCTAGTTTTTTATATTTTGGGCCCTAATGAGAATAAAAATACTTTAAACCCAAATATATTTGACCTCTTAATATTGCGAAAATCAGTTAAATGACATTTTGGAACTATGAATATTGGACTAAAACCATTTTAAGTAATATGGCTTACAAACTCACATGGAACATATGGATCATATATGATCATATATATGGAACACCGAAACATAAAAAAAAAACAAATTGGCCATTTGAAAGCCCTTGAAAGGACTTTGACCGAGAATCTTATGATCTCGGTCACACCGAAACATACATGAAACATATGTTATGGTAAATCATTTAAAATGATCCAAGCTTTTTGTATCTTTGTAAAAAGTTTAACCTTTTTCGCAGTATAACGTATAAAATATGCTTCCAAAATTCATTTTTATAAAGCATCAGTGTGTTTTTCTCTGCATTTGTGCATACTAGATTCACCAAAACTGAAGAAATTTTAATAAAAACACACTGATGGTTTTTAAAAATGCATGTTTGAACTCAGCCAAATGTCAAATGTCAAGATGTGCAATATTGGTTTTTCCTCTAAAACCTAGTTTATGAACCGTGGGCCTTTTAAAACCAACTAAAACCAAAATAAGGTTTATTTCGAAGATGATTTCGGGGATTTCGTATGGTTCCCGTTGAAATTAAGGTTAGTTTTGTTGAGAAGAAACGAATGCTTTTCAGGTAACAGTTCTTAAAAAAAAAAACAAATTGGAAATTACTGTTTAATTTTATTAGAAATATTGAAGTTAAATCTTTTTATTATACAATGGAGTATTTAATTTACTACAATGGAGTATTTAATTATCATTAACCCAAAAAATATTAGTAATGCTTAACATAAAAAAATTCCTATACATCGCTTATAATAACCCCAATAAACAAAATATGTTTTTGAGCGAGTTAAAGGGTAAAGATTCCTCGTCAATACACGATCCGAGGAAACTTCTTGGAGTTGAAGTTTTGAACTTATATCATCAGCAGTTGGTTGCTCAGTTGTTGTTTCGAATTTATTGTCTGGGCTTTTTTTCCAGCAAACTTGCATCTTTTAAGGTAATTGAATTGCATATCCAAAAATTATAAACTTAAAAAATTGTCCTACTTAAATAAGTCTAATCCGAAGATGTTCTTCTGAAATCCTTTGCTAGAGATATCTTGATTATAGAATTCTCAATGAAAAATGGGACGAAGTATTTCTGAATTTAAAAAATATTCTAAAATTTCAAATCACTCGTGAATGTTGTGCCCATAATAAACATAATTCTAACATAAGTTCTGTATTCTTGGATTAAAAGTAAGACGAATGATAAGCGGGAGAAAACTGGGAGGAAAATCAAAAACTTCCCAACCATCATTAAACATACATTTTTGTGCAAACATTTTCAACCGGCTGAGAATCGGCAGAGAATTGCATGGAAGATGATACAATCGCAGCTGAGCTCATTTGAAAGTCATTCGGGCATCGCCGCTGAGAGAGAGCAGCTGATGCAAGGTTGATTTATTTAAGGTTGCGTACATTTTTTGACGCATCCTTATTTTATGAAAACAAAAATATTTTGACGTTTGCAGAGTAGGGTTTTGTGCTGCTCGAGAAAAAAAAGTATTTTTCAGGGTTTTGTGCAGTTTTCTGTATTATTGTGTACACACTAAGTCAAGATGTGTTAAAATTTTAATTTTTGTCAAAATTGGAAGTAAAAGTGGTTTTTACGATCACCGTTGTCCAATGCAATGAATGTTTCGAATTTGAAAATATTTATTTGGTCTGTCTTTCTTGATTTTCTTAATATATATTTATTTCCTTTAACCCTTTTTTAGGGCATAGTACTGAAATCCTTCAATCAAAACTAAAATTATGGGGGTAGATCAAACTCAATGACTTAATTTTATCAGGACATCCGAATAAAAGAGGACCAATAAAAGTACTAAACAAAAATTTTAGTATTCTATTTACCAAATAGTACTACAAAAAATTACCAATAGTATTATATTCAGGCAACCGTGTCAGTTCTTTACTCAAATGACTACGCTCTTTTGCTCTCATTTCAAAATAAGGGTGCCGAAATGAGAAAACGTCAAAAATGTATGCAACCTTATATAAATAAGCCTTGAGCTGATGCCATAAAAGCGATTCTCTGGAGAGGAGTCTTAACCGATTCGTCGGAAAGATTCACATACGAATCGGCAGAAGGGGTCTCAAGCGATTCACTGACAAGAGTGATAAACGAATCGTTTTTAAGAGTCCTCAGCGATTTGTTGTAAAGCATCGTTGTTTGTTTCGTGATTATTTTGTGAATTTGTTTTTATGTTCAATTTGTTATAAACCAACGTTGCTAATCTGACATATTTTTACTTGTTCAACTTTTAAATTAATTTTAACGATTTTCCAAATCCGGCTTCATATTCCTACGAAAGATTTTGAAAATGTCTGGTTAAGAAAGTTTAACATGATATTAATTTTTTTTTTTTACATAGATTTCAATCAAATCTTAAGGCTTAGAAAAGTAGATTGTCATAAACGATGTTGAATGCATTTTAAACTTTTAGCTCAATACTTGTCTTAATATCAAAATCACATAATAAGAAGTCCTTCAAAATATTAATTGAGGTTAATTCGTTTTTTATAATGGAGCCAGAAACGAAAGCTCTCTCTTTTGGATTTATAAATTTTAAAAATGGATATTCGAGCTATAACGAAAAATATTTTATTTGTATATCTTAGTTAATTAATTATAGTCTGAATAAATTGAAGGTAGAACTGAGCTGACAAATACCTAAATATAGTTATGTTTTTATTTTATTTATAATTTTTGAATATAATTTAAAATTGAATAAAGTTTATCCATTATTCATGGATTTTTTTTTAAGTAAATTTGAATGAAATTCTAAAGGATTGTATGAAAAGTTTAAAGATTTTGCAAATAAGACATTCTGCATTTTTGAAGATTTATAAAATGAAATTCTATAAAAATTGCACAATCAGCATTATAGACGGATGATAAGCTCGGAATTGTGTGCTTTTACTTCAACATCAAGTATTGTCTTTACGAAGTTATAGCAAAAAACGTGCTACATTCATCACATTTTAAATTTTATGCTGAGGTTCTTCTTAAAAAGTTTGCCATCCATCTGTTCAGCACAAAAAGCAAGATTTTTGCAATACACTCATTTTTAACGACGCAATGAGGAACCCATGCATGGAGCACACTTCAGCATGCAAAACGTGTCTGATTGCATCCGAAAGCATTCTTAGAAGCTATTTTGCATTCGCAATTGTATAGCACATGAGTTCTCGCCATGGCCCCCTTCTGCCCCCGAACCCAAAATCAAATACCGAAGTGCAGCAAAACTTTTGCACGTAGCTTTCGTTTCCAGAACGGGTTGGAATTTCAATTCGCAGTCAAGGCGGTTGCAGTTGTAGCCAGTGCTTGAGGGTTGAGTGGCCACTGGCGGAGGGAGAAAGAGGAGCCTTTAGAAGCGCAACCAGGCATACGCGCCGCGCCGCCGTGTATGTATCTGGCAAAGCGTGTATGTTCGATTTCATGTTGACTGCCTACGCGTTGTTGTTGTTGTTTTTTTTGTAGTTGTCTGGCAATTTGCCATTTTGCACGACGTAGTGCAGCGCTCCGTTGGATGCCAAATGAGGTCGGTGCGATATGAAGCTCTACTGTTCCGTTCCATGCCATGATGTGTGATGCGAAATCCGTAGCGACGTGACTAGGGCTCAGAGTTCGCGTGTAGCTAAACCGGCTACCTGGTTGATGTTGATGGGTTTTTACCAGTCTGTTAGCCTGCATTGCTGCCTTCTGCTCTGCTCTTGGCAGACCATCCGACACACAATGCCTGTCGACCTGAGTACGTCTGTCCGAATTCGAGTTTGTTGGTGAGCCATGGTTTGTTGTTTGGTTTTTTGTTAAGGATTCTGATGCAGTGCCGCTGGCTTTCGATGGAGAGCCCAACCGCAGCTACGCATTGTGGGCGGAACTCGTATAAGTGTTACAACAGGTTGCTGCTCAGGGGGAAATGAAGCTGATCGAAAATGAATTCGTGAGTAGAGGTCGAGTCGAATTGCCAATTGGTGTGATTCTCAAAGCATTCGAGGGTGTTTGTTGCATGACAACGTAGCAATCAAATTAAAATTGTTTTTTATTCATTTGCAGCAATGCAATCAAGTTAAATGACGGAAGCTCAGGCGGTATTGATACACGATTTTAAGAGAGTGTTAAATATATTGGTGAGCTAAAATCAAAATCATATTTAAAGTCCAGGAAGTGGGCAATTTTTAGTTTAAATTAAGAATTCTATTAATATCTTTGTAACTCAGTTTAAATGGCGAATATCTGGTATTTGTTCTTGCATTGCTGAATGCAGTCATTATTTGCAAATGTGAATAAGAAAGCAAAGTGAAAAAGCATTACGAATACTTTCCAATCAACATAATTTTAATCTAATGAGCACTATAATCATTAAGGTGCTTCATAAGTGCTTCAAACTGCATTACAAATGAAGCAAATTGAAGTTTCCGGCATTAAAAGATGATTGCAAAATTGTCTCACATTAAATATAAGCAATATTCTGTTATAAATCAAGCTCCTAATGCTCATTAAGTGTAGCCGTATTATGGAAATTGTACGTTCATTTCAAATCAGGCTGTAGTTCAATTAAAATTTATTTAATTTTAAACTACACTCAGGGAAAAAATGCAGTTTTATCAAACAAATCATGGATTGAAATAACAGATTCCACTATTAAATACCATCCAACAAATGAAACTTTCAAATCAACAGTCGGTTGACTGTTGGTCTATAGAACACGAAACCCGTATAAAAACTTGTTTATTGAAATTTTATCACTGTTTTAAAAGTTCATGTATGGCCGAGTGTGCTGACGTGTGCGTCTAATACTCAAGTGTCCACGGTTCAAATCCGGCAAGGCCAACAAACAATTTTTTTTTTATTTAAAATATTTTTTTTTTAAATAAAAAATGAAATTTGCAATTTTTTTTTGCAAGATTGTAAGCATTTTATTTTGAAGGTTATTTTTGACCAAACTATTAAGAAAACAGAATTATTATTATTTCAATTACTAAATTACAATTTTTGATACTTACACAGCTAGGGTTCGAACCCACTTCTCCCGCATGACAGTCTAGTGCACTTCCACTGAGCTATTGGCAACGATAATATAATTATAGCAAAACACATCTAAAAACTATTGCTTAGGAAAAATAGACAATTCAACGAAAACACAAAAATATTTCAACAGATGATTTTAATAGCACAAAAATACTTTGAAACGTTCATTCAACAAAGAAAATTGTTTACTTAAACGCAAATCATTTAATCGAACAGTGTTTTGAAATAACAGTGGCCGACTGTTAATATTACAGTTGATATTTTTCTGAGTGTAGATTTAAACATCTATAAACATTCCTGTTAAGTGAGGTTGTGGTCTTTGCTTTCTTGCGATTAAACTTTAGATGTAGAAATTATTTAAATCAATTGCAGCGACGCAACATTAACTGCGTTTATTAAGGCTAGTCGTCATTGCTTGAGATTCATTGAACCCAAGTGTTAACTTTAGAGCGAATATTAATAGGATTAAGCAACTTATGTGAATTTCAAACCTCCAATTTATTGACTTGCAGTAATCAAAAACTTTGAATTCATATTAAATCTATTAACATCAAAAAGTTTTAGGCAAAGTGTACATTATTGGGTGGTGACCGTGGCTTGCAGGTTAAGTGTGTGGCTTTGAATGCCCGGAGCCCGAGATCGAATCCCACTCGCGGCAAAAGTTTTTTGCAAATAAGTAGTAATAAAAAATTTTTCTGGTTGATCACAGTTTTCTAGGCGGCATAAAACATGTAGGTCCAGTTCTCGGTCAGTTGTATGCAAACATTTAATAACACACACAACACAATTGATCATAAGAAGTTGGTTTTCATCTAGATGAATTTGAATTTGATTTACAAGTAAATGAACATTTTCAGTTTTTGGTGTCATTTTCATCCAACCTATCTATCCTTTGAGAGCAGTGTAGTAATAGTTTTTCCCTGAAAAATATATTTTTTATTCGATTTTTGTGTTTTAAATTATCTCAATAATATACTCTATTGAACGATTGGAGCCTTTGTTTGCTCTATCCAATCCACAAAAAAGGCGTCCCCACCAAATACCGTAAGATTCCAAATAAATAAGAAGACTTATATATATCTCATATAAGTTCCTCTCTATTATATATTATGTGAAAGAGTGAAGGCCACCGTAAGCCAACTGAATGAACCTTAACAGTGGGGCTTCAGACATGGAAAGTCTACTTTCGACCAGATTCTTGCGATACGACAAATCTTGGAGAAAATCAAAGCAACTCAGTTCGACACACACGTCCATTGAGGTTGTTATGGCGTTCGTGAACCTGGGATCTAGTTTTGACTCCTCCAATGATATCAATATTGAGATCAAACGAAGGATAAGTAATGTCAATAGGTTTAACGTTGACCTCAGTAAGCAATTGAGAAGCCAAGCCCTCTCTTGATGAACGAAATTCAAGCTCTACAAGTCAATAACCTTGCACGTCCTTCTACATGCACTAAAAACCAGCACGATAGACGCATTTAAAAAAAATCGTTTGCAATATCTTCATCCAAAGCAGCGTCAATGGCGTTAACTCGATTTTGACACATGCCAGTAGTCGAACATGGCTACACGATTTTGAAAGCCAAACTAAAAAAAGAGGCAGAGCATCAAAAAACTTCGAACAGATGCTTCTAATGTTGAATTGATTTGCGGCTACGATTCGGAAACTGATGTACAAAAGTTAATGACACGAACCAATATAAAATTATGAAAATTTATCAATAACTAGCGGATGCTACCCGGTATTACTCGGGATTGTGTCTCGAGTACAGAAAAAAATACAAAATTGTCACCAAGTTTGAAAAAAGTCATTTAGAGAAAAATGCGTTTAAAGTTTTTCTTAACATGCATATAATATGCCTTTTTATCTCAGAAAAAAATTAGAATTTTAAAAAAATCCTTTTGGAATCGATTTGATTTTTTTATTTTTGTTCATCTTCCTTTGTTCTTTTCCTGATATTCCTTTTTTTTTTGTAAGTCTTTGGTTCTTGACTTCGTTTGCCTTCGGTTGATTCCTTGATTTTTGTCGAAAGAACTTTTAAAATCATAGGAACTATTTCAGTAACAGATACGAATGCGTATCAAGTTTCATAGAAATCGGTTCATCCGTTTTGTCGTGAATGAGCCAGAGATAGTTGATTGCATAAAGCGACCTCTTACGGAAGTTTTGTGAAATTCAAATATCCTCAATTCTGTTGCATTGTCAGATTATTTCACATACCAACTTTAAGCAAAATCGCTCAAGTTCTTTAGTAGTAATTGAGCCTTAAAAATGCACTACCTAAAGCGCCTTCTTGCCGAAATCTTTGGAATTTTTTAAAGTCTATGTTTTAACTTGGGTGCAGTTGAACCTTTATACCAATTTTATTACCTTATTTTTATTAAATATTATTTACCTTAAGGGATTGGTAGAAACCACTTCTGGATATAAAAAAAAGCTGATTAAAATCCCAGTGTTTGTAAAATATCAAGTTTTTAAATATCTTTAAAATTTGAATAAGGTGCATAGAAAAGTCAGGTGTTAACAGCCATTAACAGCATTGTCTCTTATAGCCACCATAAACCTTTTTAATTTATCCCATATATCATATCTTTCGTCTCCAATTAAAACGCCTCGACAACTGCTCCTGTTACAATCACATTTTCTCACAATTTATTAATTTAGCACGAAATCGTGGATTCGCCAAGCAATTTTTCTGCCAACCAACATTTTTTTATCAAACGGTATAGTACAACGGTACAGTATCTATCATTGTCTGTTTTATCTCTCCGTGGATTATTTAATTTTTAAGCATGAGAAACATACCAGTATTCTACCGTCATCGCTAATTTAATTAAACTCTGAGATCACTGTATAGGAGACTAACAAAAAGCGGGAATATTTTCATGTGAGAGAGTTTCATCTGACATTTATGCATACCATTTTGAGATTATTCTCGCCTAGAGCTTTTGTTTTAGGCAACAGCTTGAAGATCCATCTCTGGACACGAGATTAGGGAAAAGAGATAACGATTTGTATGCATACGAAAGCGAGTAACTTTTTGAAAAATCGAGTAAAATTGCTAATTTTTATGCATCAGACCCTTTATCTTAAATAGTTCAGATTATGATAAATTTAAATCTGTAATCTTTGGATAAATGTTAAACAATTACTTTTAACCTTTAATTCCAAATATAAAGTTATAAAGCATTGGTTTTATTTTATTTATTAAACAATTATTTTGTACAAAATTAAACATTAAGTTGAACATTGATGTGGTGACCGTGGCATGCAGGTTAAGTGTGTGGCTTAGCATGCTCGGAGCCCGGGTTCGATCCCCAGCCGTGGCGAAAAGTTTTTTCAATAAAAAATTTTTCTGATCGGTCACCACCTCTCTGCAGACAATGGCAAACCTCAGAGTAAATAATGCCATGCAAAGCTTCTTGAGAACATGAGCCGTTCGGAGTCGGCATAAAACATGTAGGTCCAGTTCTCGGTCAATTGTGTGCAAAAATTTAATAACACACACAACACAATCGATCCTAAGAAGCTCGGTCAAAGTCCTTTCAAGGGCTGAAATGGCCAATTTGTATTTTTTTTTTGTTTTTTTTTTTTTTGAACATTGAACTGAAACTTAATTCGATATTTGCCGAATTGATTCATTGCTAACAAATAACATTTCGCTGTTCAGCAAATGTCAAAACTTTTAGGGCAAAGGCTATAAGGAAATAAATATGAAGTTCGAATAAGGCTTTGTTATTGGAAAATACTGATTTTTAGTAATATTTCTTTGTTAACAAATGATGACCAAAATAATATTGTTTTTTAATATCGTTAACAGCATCCTAACCAACATACCAAAAGACTGGGATGTCTTAATAACAAATTGTAAGATTTAATAAAAATTAAAATAAAATTAAAAATTAATATATATTTTTTTTTCTTAAAAATTAATTATTTTTTGTTTTCTTTACAAACAGATTTAATTTTTTATTTCATTACAACACGTTTGGTATATCAACACGAACGGTTCACTTATGACACATTATTTAGACATTATCACAGATCAGTGTTGTTCCACTTGCTTAGCGGTTGCCTTAGAGATGAAGAGTCAAAAAAATGAACCAAGTTTGTTTGTATAATTATTTATTATCTGATGACTGCACGATGAAAGACGATGTTCGTTCTGTGGCTGTATTTTCAGAAGAACCGCATAAAAACTCCATTGAAGACAAGTCCAGGCATA
Organism: Tetanocera ferruginea; assembly: GCA_958299015.1. NCBI lineage: Eukaryota > Metazoa > Arthropoda > Insecta > Diptera > Sciomyzidae > Tetanocera > Tetanocera ferruginea. Next base: position 1,392,718 of record OY282640.1, on the reverse strand, counting down.
AATCGCAATTTTTTACTTCATCTTCATTCGTCTGCGTCTGTGTTTTGCTGCGGTGGATTTACGAGCAGAACCGCAATTATGCACTGAGTTGCCCATTAAATTGACTGACAATGACTTTACAACTACGGCATCAACAACAACCATAATAACAACAACAACAACAAATGCAACAACTGCAACAACAATTACCACAACTCAACAACGCATAACCTCAAATGACAAAAATAAAAACATTTTAGAATCTAATTTCATATAATTACTGCTGACATGCAACGATTGCGTCCCATTTATGCAGTTGAATGGGACGACAACGCATTGGCAGAAAATACTTCGCCCTACTGCCCCCCTCCCCCCTCCCATTATAACCTTTAGTCTGAGCATATCTTGCCTGCGGCCCCGTGGCCCTAAATTTTACATGCGATTTTTGATTACGAATGAGCGACTCGAAGCTAGTGCAGCCAACACAATGTGATGACTGAGTTAAGTTTTTTTTGTGACGGGCTGTAGAGTGCGGTGCAGCAGGTTTCATTACAAAGACGAATGAGAGCGCAACGTCACGTGCACGCTACATGAAGTATGGTAGGGAAAATTATATAAAATAAAGTAAAAAGAAAAAAAAAACAATAAAAAAACGAACAACAAGTGAGAAGTTACAACAAACACGAACCCCTCACAACCCTCTTCCCCACCTGCTGCACAAGCGTTGCTTTGGTTACGACACTACGTGATAAATGGCGATTCGGGGACGCGACTTTACTGCATCCGCTGTAGTTATTGTTGGGTGCGTTACAATAAATGCCAAACTTTCAGACATGGTGTGCAAGATTCGCACTTTCCGAATGCTTTCTCGCGTTAAGCACTGTATATTTATTTTAATTTAATTTATATTCAATATTATTGGACACAAGTAAATATTTGGTTGGAATTTTAATTTAAAAGATAACACGAAAAGGCAATAAAAATAGGCTATAGATGCGACTATTATTATATCAGTATTATACAGAAAAGTTCAGCATTTGAAGACTGACGATGTTATTGTTTAATTGAGGATGTTGTTATACTGTTTTCCCCACATGATTGAATTTATGAATGTTAGTTAAAACGGGGGCATAATCCCTGAAATATAAATAATAATTTATATATTTAATCAGCGTTTGAATTTGCTGTAAGACTATTGCAGTCGATAGTCGGCAATTGCTGTCTGCTGCGTAAAGTTCCAAAGCCACAGCCATAGTTCACGAAGACCTATCACAGCCGATGATCGGCTGCTGCTGTCTGCTGTGCAAAATACGACAGTTAAAGCAGCAGTTCACGACCGACACTCGTAGTCGATATTCGGCTGCTGCTGTCTGCTGCGTAAAATTTCACAGTCAAAGCATAGTTCATGAATGAGCTGTCGTAGTCGACATGCAGCTGCTGCTGTCGTAGTCGACAGTCGACTGTCGTAGTCCTACTGCGTAGACTCTAAAAGTCACGCTTTGTATCGAAATGGTACGAAAATAGCAAAAGATTGTTGCTTTCTTATTAAATTCAACACAATATTGAAGCATATTATTAAGCTATTTAAAATCGACTTGGTGATATTACTATCGCTGAGGGTAATAAGTTAAATTATCTGTTTCAGGAAAAAGTAATAACATTAAGTAATATATTATACTAGCAGGCCACAGTCGTCCGAGGCTTCGCCACGGACATTTTTTCTTTATCAATAATACCTTTGTATATTTGAAAAATTTCAATAATAAAAAATGTTAAAATATTTGCATATTATTTGTATTTGGAAGCAAATTATATTAAATAGAATAATGGTAATAAAGTGAAGATATTTTCATTTTAGTTATTTAATGCTTCAGTATAAACAACGTTTTTTGATTCATTGGCATTGCCAGGAATAAGAAAACTCTTATTTTCTGCTGTACCGACTCTTAACCATAATCTACTTCTACGATTTTCAACGTTTTTTATTGAATATTTATTATACTCCACCCGCAAAGCGTAGCGGGCACAATAATTTTGTCACGAAATTTTTTTCACGACCATGAGTCGATTAAGCCATGTCCGTCTGTCTGTCTGTTCATTCGTTTATCCACACGATGACAGCCGTGTCTTTATTGCAAATCTCTTTAAAGTCCAGAGTCGTTCGGTAAATCGAAAAGTTAATTAAGTCGGTAATACTATTTTCGAGTTTTTTATCATATAACAAAGCTAATAAATTTGTCAACTTGAAACAAATATCCTTACATTTTTTGTCTGAATTATGCACTCCAATAAAGTTGAATTTTTGAACTTGTTTTAGGTATTATTAATTATTATTATTAAATGTTTGGAAAGCTGCTGGTTAAAATCTGTTCACACTCTAAATGAAAAATCCAAGATTATGTCAATACATTCCTATAATGTTTTTTAAAAAGGAAACCCTACAATATGTACATTAACCCGAGGGGACTATTTGAGAATTAGATAAGTTAATACATATTAATGTTATTACAAATTCAAAAACAAACGAAGCACGCTCAGAAAGCAAATGTTTGTTCAATAGAATACCTACAATTTCAAATGTTCGCAATATAGAGTCAACAACGAACATTAAATAAGGGTTCGTTATATTGGAAGTTCGTTAAATCGGTGTTCGCTAAATTGGAGCACCACTGTAATGCTTAAATTTGAAACATATACCCTGAAGTTGAAATTCAACAAAATTTTGTGAATACTTCCATAGAAAGTGACGTCACCAAAATATCAAAACCTTCATAATTAACACAAAAAATAATGTGTTGAATTGAAAGTTCATACATTAGTCTTGTTTTCTTGATAAATAAAACGTTCTCTGAGTTTGAAATATGAAAATTCGAATAAACTTCAACCTGAGTAATTTGACTTCGGGCCAGTCGAAGATCATTTTTTAATGGTTTTATTTTTCATTTGTCTTTTATTCATCATTAAAGTGATGAATTAAAGTATATTCCTATATATATATTCCTCACTTTATATTCCATAAAGTTTTTTAAAAAAGCTCTTGTACTTCAAGTATTCATCTTAAGAAGTGCTCAAACATGCTAGTATAGTAGACATTTCATCCAATATCCCAGAAAAATTTTTCGTTAGGTCTTGTTTTTTAATCGATTCTAAAATGCATTACATAAATGCTAATGCAAGAACTTAAATTTAATCCGTAATATATTCACGGCAAAGCATTCACATCAACTTGAAAGTTGTTATTCAAGTATTAATTTCGTGAAATCAGTTTTAAACCAACCATTTTAAGCGCTTAATCTTTTCAAGTGACAGCGCTTTCGATTACCTCTAATGACATGGATATATAAAAATAATGGGTTCAGTAAGCGAGAGAGTAATCGATGAATGAAATTTTCTGGATTACTTTTTCGATTATATGTAAGCGAAGATTTTGCTGGGATGTTCTCCAGCAATACATTTCTCCAGAGCTTTTTAGAAAAACGTGCTCATGTCATAAATGTCAGGAATAAAAATATACTTTATAATTTTGTGATTACAAAGTTCTGAGACTATACATTGACAAACAAACCTTATTTGCAGCTCTTAACCTGCTAGAACATAATTTTAAATAGTAATATAATTTTGGGTATCCTGTAACATAAAACAATTTAAAAGCTAAATTTATTAATTGCTTTAAAATTTCTAAAAAAAAAAATAAATTGATTAAAATTCATTAAATTTTTTATTTAAATTAAATAAATGATGTTTTATAACAATTTTAGGGCGTTCTGATGTTTTTTTATTTTATTTTGAAGATGTCTATTTAAAACTCTAAGAAGGTTTCCTACTCCTTTACTTTACTAAAATACATAATTATTATTCTGTTCAAATCAACCAACAAAAACTGTCAAAGATACAGTTTTTAAGTAAAACTATTCTAAAAATTATTCTAATTTTCATGACTCTTGACCTTGTTCTCCCAGGGAAAGTTTGCTTTGGGAATTATGTAGATAATGACTATGAAACAAATTTCTTATATCAATTTGGTATCACTGTGATATTGTGATACTGTGATATTTATGGTCGAGAATAAGGCAGTCAAATGTTACAGACCTCAGTCTTGTCTAGTAAAGTCGAAGCTGAAATGTCGAAATGTATAAAGAGTACTATAAAGAAATTTATAAAAATTAGGAAAAAAGTTTATAAATTAATTTTAATATTTTGTTCTAATTTTCACTTAACTTTTATATAGAAGACGTGGATTGATTTCGAAAAAATGTTTAAATTGATAGTTATTCAGGGTCACTGAGGGAAAATTTGTTAACGTTTTACTTCCCGGTCCTATTTTTTCATTTATTATGCAAAATTATTCAAAATATTCAAAATAGATCTTGGGGATTTAATCACTATTGCAAGTCAAAATTTTGCGTAAACAAAACATTTTTGAATAATTCCTTGATTGCGGAAAATTTTTCAGTTTTGTATAAGTTACCAAATTAATTTTCAAATGATATCAAATATATTAATATCGATGGGATTAATTTTTAATTTTGTATATTGTTACCGACTTTTATAAATAAAACAATGAATTAAAATATATATATGTTTACTCATTTGCACTTTAACAAAATAATCATAACAGTAAACTATTATTTAAAAAAATTATATGCATTTCGTAGTACTTTTTTATATGCAATTATATGCATTTCGTAGCATTGCTTTTATGAGGTTAAGTATAACCTTCTTAAAGGGTGCACAATTTAGTTTCGGCCCCAGGTGCTAGAAACCCTAGCTATGCCACTGATTCACTCCAATCGCAGTCGTGTAAGCAAATAATTGCATGCATAATTTACCAACAATTTTCTCTTTGAGTCGCTGCTCTTGCTCTCCTAGCGCGGAGCATCGCTCTTGCATTTTCTGTTAAACTTGTCAAACTTGTTTTACGTCGAGGCATTTATTTGTAGTTAAGGGAAATACGAACACTTCAGTTTTCAAACTTTTAATTTATCTTTAATCTATACAAAATATGCTATCACACTTGTGAATGCCACATTTTAAAATATTAAAATATCTTTTTTCTCAAGTATTAATTAAAACATTGGAAAACTACAATAAAAATATGTGTAAAGAAATTGCATGCGGCGAAACAAATATGCACACATTGGTTTGCAGCTCATCATTTTACAGCAATAACATCACAGCAAGGTTTATTTAACTTGTATTCCCATCACGTCAAAGAGCGCCAACTGCTTTTGGTTACTCTTCGAATGAGTGTGGAGAGCGAGATCAATAAACTTTAAAGAGAAGGGTTGATAGCAACATGTAGTTTAAACTCTCGTAACACAGACGCGTGAAAAGCAAGCGACCAAGCAATGCTTAGCATCGGTGGTAATTTCCTAAAAAACTTAACAACTTAATAAAATATATTTATTGTTAAATTTTCTTAAATAAACCCCACCTATGGCATTCTGTAGCACAAATATGATATTTTAAAATTTTTTTCATAAAAATCGGTCCAGTAGTTTTGGAGTCATTGCTGCACTTAATATTTCCACTTCAATTTTATATAATAGTATAGATTTCTTTGCGTTACAGTTACACCTCTGCCTTATATTGTTTTTAGTGATTCTGACGAAGAAGTTGGTAGCGATGGAAGTCATAGTGATATGAGTTTTTGACTTTTTGTAAATGCACATTTTGTTAATAAAAAAAATTACCAATTAATTTTTTCTATTATAAATAAAATAAAAGGTGCCTAAAGTAAAAATGTACTTTTACATTTTTTAAAAAAAAAAAAATTAAAATATTTTCGTACCGTTTCGATACAAAACGCGACTGTTAGATTTTACGCAGTATGACTGCAGCAGTCGACTATCGACTACGACAGCAGCAGCTGCATATCGACTACGACAGCTCATTCATGAACTATGCTTTAACTGTGAAATTTTACGCAGCAGATAGCAGCAGCCGAATGTCGACTACGAGAGTCGGTCGTGAACTTCTGCTTCGACTGTCGTATTTTACACAGCAGACAGCAGCAGCCGATCATCGACTACGACAGCTGAGAATATGCTGTTGCTGTAGCTGCCAATCGCATGTACTTTTACTGTACAGCCACAGCACAAATATTGGTGCTGTTGCTATTTGTTGCGCAGCAATTTAAACCCTGTATTTAATTATGTGGGAGAGAAGGATGTCCAGTAATGTGTTTTGTGCCCTTGAATGAAAAATACCTGAAAAAACTTTCTCTCTTCTAAAAAATGTATTCCAGATTGTCTGCTTCAGAACTCAATACATTCCACGCTATTGTAATGTACTTTATACTGTAGATTTCAAGGCCCTTAAATTAATGGATGTAGCTTACTATGCCTACGCTGTGATCACATGAAGTAAGCGAAAAAAAGAGCTTTTTAAGAAATTGGAAAAGTTTTTTGAGTCGTATATTTTATATTTTACAAAATGGAAGATCTAAATAAATCAGAATAAGAGTCAAGACATTGTTTTGTCAAACATTGTGACATTGTGTGTCAAAACAAAATTAAGTATCTCGGTGTTATTCTTGTCCAAAAACTATTATTCCACAATCATATAGAGACAGTCTGCGAAAAAGCAGTAAAATCATTAAGATCATTAAGGTCTTTCTTAAACAGAAACTTAAATCTCAACTTTCAAAACGAAACTGTATTATTTTTCAGATACTGTTTGACATTTAATTAAAAAGATCTTTACCCCATTTTTGCATATATGAAGTTATTACTGTTATCTATATAAATTCCTTAACTTATCCGGACTAGATAAAAGTAAAATTTGAAGTTATATAAATATATATAAGAAGTTTATAAGTAAACACTGCATAAAAATAAATATTGGATGACAAAAAGCAAACAATCGAAAAAAAAATATATTAATTTTGATAAGAGAAAACTATTATCTACAAATAAGAGGGAATTTGAGGTATTGTTGAATGTTTGTTATTTGGTTGAAAATATTCCGAGTAAAAATTACATTTTTTTAACTCAGGCCAAACAAGTAAAAATTTGAAAAAAGGGCTGAAAAGTAGCTGTATAACGGGCGCTAGTAGGACAGCGGCAGTAGCAGCGGAAAAATGTTCATTTCGAAATGGTCACTACAGCCGGTGTAGGTACAGATCTGTAAGTCCGAATTACAAGCGACCATAGTACAGCCGTTGTATAACTTTATCTTATATTTTTTTTCTTCTGCGGCCGATGTTAAAACTTAGTTGGCTTGAATTAAAAAATTTTGATTTTTATTCGGGATGCTTGGGAACATTTTTTTTCAATTATATCAAAAGTAATATCAGATATGGCAGAAAATGTGAATATTTTGGTATTTGGATCCTATGATGAATGTTGAAAAGGTAAGTGCGGTCTTGAAATAAATGAAATTTTGTTTAATTTGTTTTCTAAAAAAACACGTTGTCATTATAAATGCTCCACAGTACAAAATTTATGAATAAATTTGTATGGAGGCAAAAAATCTGATGTTGCCTGGGCGATTTTCGGTTCGGGCATGAAAAGTTATTAAACAAAAAACAAAAAAAAAAGGGGACTGGGGGTACACTTTACCCCCACTTTGTGAATTTTTTTTCAAACTTTTTGTTTTTTAAAACGTGCTCAGCTAGGGCAAAACTAACGCCAGATATGAAATCCTCACACCCGATTCAACCAAAAAACGGTCTAACATGTATGCGTTGTCATACAAAATTTTACCGTAACAAATTGCTAAAGAAAAAATTTCACTTAATTCAAAGAATATTCTTATCGTTAGTGCATATGTAATTGCGACCATCACGGCTGAACCACTGCAGCTATCCACCTTATATTCGCACCATATTCCCAAAAAATTCCCAAAATTGAGGGTGCGATGGGGTAAAGTGTACCCCCAGTCCCTTTTTTTTGTTTTTTTCTTAATAACTTTTCATGCCCGAACCGAAAATCGCCCAGGCAACATCAGATTTTTTGCCTCCATACAAATCGACCCAGCCTAATATTTACTAGTTCAACTTTTTGAATTCAAACGGTTTTTCAGAGCCTCTTTATATTCCAATAATAGATTTTAAAAATGCAAAAAGAAATCAATCTTCATTTGATTTCTTCATGATTTCTTCAAAAGAAATCATGCATTCATTGTTTTGGCAATCTACTTTCGAATGATCGCCGGAATGAGCGAAGGAAGATTTTATAAATTTTTCTTGATTTTGCAATTGAAAAGCGATCTTTCAAGGAACCCTTGGACGAATCGCTAGTGCATTACAAACTCAATTTCTTTTCCAAATTTTTGAGGGGCATTTTTAATAACACACATAATACAATAGATTATAAGAAGCTCGGTCTAAGTCCTTTCAAGGGTCAAAATGGTCAATCTGGTTTTGGTAAAAAAGAGAACATTTCGGATCGAAAGGAGGACAATTAATTTTTAGTGAAAAAGGAGAACATATCCTCCTTTAGGATACCTTATGGTAACCTTAGCTTAGCATCTCTTTTAACGGCACACTATAAAAAAGTACAAAGTTGTATTAAACGCAGTTTTATATACAGTGGTGGTCACAAGTTTAGCACATTAAAAGCATGTAACTTATTAAAGCAAATATTTTCCTGTTTTTCAATTATTTTTATAACTGTTTTTTCAAATGTGTTACTAATGATTCAATGATAATGTAACATAACTTCAGTAAGGTTATATCGTTGCATTTCATTTTATTCGTTATAAAATACAACTAATACAGAAAAAGATTGGACATCAATTTAGCACATCTCTACGGACAAAAGAACCGGTTCAGAACCTAGCACGTGATAGGTACCAAAGTGAAAGTAACCGGTCCCAATTCTGCCGCCAACATATAAAACCAACCGGTCCCTTTTACATGGCGTTGTCATTGACCGGGGTAATTTGACACCGGCTAGAGACCTTTGGACCAATCTTAGAACCGGTTCAAAAATATATCGGCAGGTGTCAATTGACACCTCATAGATAAATTTGGACCTAATCAGTAGCCGGTCTATTTATAGAACACGGTACACTTATACATACGTTGTTAATGAAATTTAATCATTGATTTGGAAATTCATATTTAGCCGAGCTTGCGAGCGTTCACGGTTAGTACTCGACTGACCTGGGTTCAATCCCAGGCAAAACAACCAACATTTTTTTTATTTAAAATATTTTTTTTTAATAAAAAATTACCTTTTCAATTTTTTTCAAGTTGTTAAGCAAATTTATTTTGAAGGTTATTTTTGATTAAGCAGTTAATAAAATGGAATTTGAATTTAAATTATTAAATTCGAATTGTTGATACTTGCATAGCCAGGGTTGGAACCCACATCTACCACGTGACAGTCTAGCGCACTTCCACTGAGCTATTGGTAGCGATAAGATAAATTTAGCAAAACACATTTAAAAACTATCGGTCCCGTTCTGAGTTATATCGAACCTGTCCTGTGATAGGTTAATTATGAACTGTCACAGGACCGGTCACTTTAGGGCAATTGACCCTGCCTTCGCCGTAGGGAAATTACAAAACTTTATTTAAATAGAAATAAATACTAAACTAAGTGGAACATTTTATGAAAAACTTAACACTTAGTTGTATATTCATGATTTTTAGTAACAGCTGCACATCTTCTTGGCATACTCTCCACCAGTTTTATGCAACCCTCCCTTGGTATTGCGCTTCAAGCCTTTTGAATTTCGATGCACAGATCAGCCAAATTTTTAGGTTTTACTGTAGTAATATGTTGCTCTACACCATTCCAAATATTCTCAATGGGATTGAGATCCGATAGATTGAGCTGGCTATTTTAAAACTTCTACACTGTTCTAGTTCAAGCAACTCTTCACTTTTCATTATGTGTGTTTTGGATCGTTGTTGTGCATAAAACGCCATATAAGTGGCATGTTTTAATCTGCATATGGAATCATTGCATTTTCGAGTAAATTTTTGTACACATATTGATTCATCCGTGTATCAACTTTGAGTATGGGACTTACGCCGTGCCCAGAAAACGAAGCCCACGTGATCACATTTCCACCACCATGCTTAACGGTGTAAGAAGTGTATTTTGATGAACGCCAAACGTATTGGTTTCCGTCAGATCCGAACCGACAAAATTTTGATTCATCACTCCGCAGAAATGGGCTTATCTAAATGCTCACGGGCAAATGAAATTCGACTCTTTAAATTTTTTTTTGACAGGTGTGGTTTATGCTGAACAATGCATCAATAACAATTTTTTTCATGAAGTCTTCTCCTAATATTTTATGGTGAGACATTTATGCCAAATTTTTGCGAATCATATTTTTTATTGTATTTTAGGTCTTAAACGGGTCCGCTACTGAGGCTCTGTAAGTCATAGATACCTATTTATTGTTGTGGTTTTTCTTATTTTTGATGGACCCGTAGGTTTCAATATGACTTAATGCGTTGCATACCACCCAACCAGCAAAATGAGTAGAAATTTGCGTTTGAGTTCCCTTTAAAGCTGTTTTAAGCGGCAAAATAAGTTCCATGTCACTTCGAAGCTGCTCTATGGTCCGTTGTAGAACTCGACACACCTAAAGCTGCTTAAAGGTACGTTGTGGAACTTGCCACACCTAAAGCTGCTTTATGGTGTCAATTTCAGGCAATAGATCTTGTAGTTCCAAAAGTTACAAGTTATACTTCTGTGCAGGTTTAAGATAATTAAGTTCGAAAAGAATTCTGAAGTGCCGCTTGTGCGTCTTCTTTACATTTATTTTGAACTTAAAGCTGCTTAATGGTTCGATTGAACCTAATTTTGCACCTTAACGCTGCTTATGGGTACCTACGACAGAATTAGCTGTATAAATGAAAAATCTTCGTTTCGATATAAAGCTACATGGCAGAATGGCTAAGGCGTCGGACTTCAAATCGGCGAGACACGGGATCGAACCCTGGCAAAGGCAATATTTTAATAAAAAAGTTTTTTCACTGCGAATCAGATAGTACAAGTTGAGAACAAAAGCGGTAATTGTAGAAAAAGAAGAAAATAAAAAATATAAAAAATAAAAAAATTAAAATCAGAAATAAAACAAGGAAAATATTTTTTTGTAAAAAAAGTTTTCGAAGTTCGATTAGAAAGCTGCTTAGCAGTCTATGCAACGTTCTTGTTGATACCTCAAAGTACGAAAAATTACTTAAATTTTGGGCTGCTTACACTGCAAAGCAGCTTAGAGAATTCGCTGTATAAGCCAAATTTAGAGCGTTTCTTGCTGGTTGGGCATCTTCCTGAAGAAATTTAAAAGTTTTGCTATCTCCACAACTGCTTTTCCAGTTGTGTTCACATGCTGAATCACCTGTTGCTGTGCTTCCGTGCGCCATTTTCTTTTAGCCATGTCTAATTATAAATTTTGTTAAATAACAACTTCAACTTATCAAAATATTTTCAAAACATACCAACAATTAATTAAAACAGGGGAAAATAACAGTAAATAACTCATCATAAATAAATCATTAATAAGATGTGCTAAATTTGTGTCCAGCCATTTCTACGTATTACTTGCAATTAAACGGGAGAAGTAATATAGAGCACAAAAGAAAGAGAAAACAAATAACGGTACATACTGATCACACTATATTCAACACTTTACAACAAATTTTTGGCTCAATTACGATTATTAGAGAATATTGTTTACTTTTGAAAACAATACATTCAAAGAGTGCTAAACTCATGACCACCACTGTATAACCAGCAGATGCCGACCCTTTATAAAACATTTCAGAATGAAATCATTGTGAAGTAACTTCTTAAAATGCCGCCATAAAAGCTCCATGTTCAAAACTCCCTGTCTCTTCTAGACTCTAAACTTAGGGGGGCCTAAACAAGACCTTAAGTTTGGGTCCCCACCACATTATAGCTACCCAATATAAACAAAGTTGACCGTAACCCAACGACGTGTTGTCATGACAACCCAAGTAAGTTTAAATTTAAGAGACCCTTTTAATCCATGTGAATATTTATGGCTCTATTGTAAGAGTCCGTGATTTAAACTGTGATTCTAGCTCGAAATTTATTGATTTTTTACAAATATTTTAATATTGTGGTGAAGAGTAGAGAAATCTCCGCAAGATACGTGAGGTTTTTGGCTACACTGGACCACATATCAAGACGAATTTTCTTTTTGTAAGCAACAAAAAAGGCGTTTATCGTGTTTGAATTTGTTTACTTCAATATCAAACAAAAAAGTATAACTAAACTTATCTCTGTTATAGATAGAGCCACATAAAACTATATCTGATCAAATTGTTTAAGTGTTGGTCAATAAAAAAAAAAATATTGCAAACAAAAGCAATCCACTTGAGCCAATGTTTGCCGACGGAGCTATTAAGTAATTTTTTTTTTATTTACCAAGTTAAGTAAACAGTTTTATCGTTGGCCACTTAAGCGCAAATATGCTGAGTAGCAAAAAAATTTAAAAATTATTTTTAAGCAAATATTTTTAGATTTCACGTGCTTTTGTTATGTTTGTGCTTTTTTTGTGTGTGTGTTGTTGTTGTTGTTGTTTATTGGAGCTTAGTTGGCGATGCGCCGAATGGCATTTCATAAAAACTGATGTATAAGCAGTCGTGGCCGAGCGGTTAAGGCGTCTGACTAGAAATCAGATTCCCTCTGGGAGCGTAGGTTCGAATCCTACCGACTGCGCAGCAATTTAAAATATTTTTTTTTTAATTGTTAAACTTTAAATCTCTGTCTGATTTACCAACCGAAAAGCATTAAGCATGGTTTTGTCTCCATTTAATTTTGATCATCATTTTTCGTTGCGGTTTCAGATGAATCCACCCACATGTCGGGCGGGTGTGTATGTGTGTGTTTGTGTTTTGTTTGGTTGCGCCTTGCAGTGCAGTGTTTCGAGACCTTTTGTGTAGCCGGTGACTCGGTGGCTGTCTTTCTACCTGATGCCATGGCCTACGAATCATTGTTTTTGTTGTTTAGTTGCTGTTGTTCACTTGGTTGTGTTTGCCTTGATTGTTGTTGTATTTTTATATTTTTTTACATTGTATTGTTTGGCTGTCCGTCTGGCTGGCTACCTTCTACGGACCAGTTGCTGATGCTGAATGGGTCGGTGCGATACAAACAAAGTCTAAATCATTTATTTTTTGTATTTACCTGGGAGCGATACGGACAGCAACAATGAAAAATCTTACAACAACATAAATTCGCCATTTTTTAGAACTTTAATGATTACGATGATTGTGGTTTATGTGATTTTTATTCATTTTTTAAATCAAACAAAGTAAGCTTAAAATATTAACCTTAATCTCTGTGGAATACAAAATGTTTGTATTTAACTTGAAGTTGAAAAAAAGTGAACGAATCAAAAAGACCACCCAAGACAGTCAGTCATTGTTAAAGATTAAAGGTTTGTGAGGTTTGTTTAGTTTAAAAGGATTTATATTAAATTTTTGTGAAGAATTTATGTGTGTGTTATGATAGGCTTACGTAGTTACAGTTGAAGTTATTGAATTAGAAATTTTTATATATTTTTAAGAAAGTATTTAACTTAAAAAGTATTATAATTTTTTTTTTACATCATATTTTTGTCGTAATCAAATCCCGGAAGCACCAAGAAAATAATGGTTGGACGATAATGTTTCTTTACAGATTCAAAGGTTTAATTTTTCCCTCAAATTATAAGTATGTACTTAATAAATTTTGATTTCCACAAGCCACCATTTTATTAAAAATACAAACTTTTGAAAAAAAAGTATGTCACTCACTATTTTTAAGAGCGTACTTTTACAATAATTTTTTATTTTCTGAAATTTTCCAAATCCAAGATATTCTGCCTAACAAAAGGGACCTTTTTATGTATGCTTTTGAGATTTTATTAATTCATAGAAATGACGTCAAAAAAATCAATAATAATACACTTTTAAAATGCAATAGGTACTTCCTTAAAAATACAAACTTGCAGACAAAAATACAGCAGGGGTGCTTATTTTGCCATGACGATTCGATTTATTATCGAGTTTTATAGTGGTCATGTGTGCTCATTATCACCTAACTATAATTTATTTTTTTGTAATTCATTTCAAGTCACCCAATGATACCCAATTCAGTTCAAAGATCGTTATTGATAAAGTCACTATTTTTAAAAAATAATTAAAATATTTTTCGGGAACTTATACAGTGCACTCTCGATAATACGGATTAATAAAAACAAGGAATGGTCACATTTACGAGATTGTCCATATTTGCGAATGACAAAAGAAATGGGGAAAAACATCAATGGGCCACACATTGAATGATTCTCAACAATTAAAACAATTTTCATGCAAATGAAGTTAAAAAAAAAGAATTTTTATTGATAAAATTTTTTCTAAAAACTTCTTTTATTCACTTCGTCTCAGTATGTCTTTAAATAAGTAAAAAGTAAAAATTAACAAAAATTAATAAAAATAAATACATGTGTAGTTATATAAACACACATACATAGCATAAAGTGTAGTTTTCAGTACACGTTCGGATGGAATAAAACTGAAATTATTTTAAATTCTAGTTTATTTGGAAAAAAAAAAATCAATTATCTATTTTTGCTGTTTTTTTTTAGCACTTCAAATTCAGCCTTTTCTCTAAGGCTACTCAATACTTTTAGGTAGTTTTTATCAACCAATTGAAAATGGACGTACGTATGTAGAATTACGCAGATGATTTAGGTAGCAACTACTGAAAATATTAATGAATAGTTGAGGAATTCACTAAATATTTCGAGATATTGGGAGAGAAAAAAGGGGTCACATTTTCGAGTACTCAGATTATGTATAGGTCAGATTTTGGCGAGTCCACTGTATAATAAAACATAATATATATATCCTCACTGAAGATCGGTTATGCTATAAAACTGTACTTCTTATACAACTCCAAATCTTACAAATCAAAATTTAAGCATTTATAAAAGTTATATTCTGAATATTGGGAACTTGACTTCATCAAAAATTATTCCAACAAATAAACTTCTGTGAACATTTTAAAAGTTTATGAAAAACTGAGATCAAACGCAAGTTTTATGGAAACTAATCACCACAAAAAATATGGGATTGAACTACGATGGGCGGACACATTTTAAATGACCCCAAGGCCACAATCTTATTTACATTGCACTTATGAACACTTAAGTTTTTGAACTTGGTACAAAGCCCAATCATGAACAATTTTTCCCTCGGAAGTGGATAAGGAAGTTTCTATATTTAACCGACTTCAAAAAAGAGGAGGACCGACTTCAAGTTCGTTTATTTCTTGTTTTTTTAGATAAAACAGAAGAACTTTTTCAGAAGTTTTAATAATAAATTGTGTAAAAAGTGTAATAAAAAAGTTGTGATGTCATTATTTGATATCTAAAAAAATAAAAACCTTTTCTTCGATTCCGAGAGAAAAGATATTCATGATAAGGCTGATTATAATACCAACATAAAATATAGACGTGATTTGTCAACAGTACCTGGGAGCTTCCATATAATTTAAAATCCTTAAGACGAATTGAATCTTTGCCCTTATGAAAATGTTACAAACCTGTCCTAGAGATTTTTAATATATGTTTCCAATATAGTCGGAACTTTATAGGCGGTTGTTATCAAAAACATACAATAAGAAGACCTCTAAAAATTTTAATAGAGGTTTTTGGCTTGCCAGCCAGAAGTGAAATATGCTTCGATCTTTAGTACGAAACGATTACACTGAGAAAATTTTGCTCCTCTAACGTTCACGCTAAATAGAGCTCAAATACTGTTTCATCGAAAAACAATCATGATAGTCATCATTTAGGACGTTTCGAGATTAAAAAAAATTTAGAAAATGTTGAAGTATTAAGAATAAAACAATCTAATTTTTTTTTGTAAGATGATTTTATAAAACCCTTAATTCACTACTACGAAATGTCCCATATGGGCATCTCCCAAAAATGTCCACCAAAAGTGAAGAAAAAAATTAAAATAAAGCACTCTAACAGCTCTTAACTTAATTTTTTTATTTATTTTGATTAGTATTTCTGCTATATAACTTGAATTTAACTTATTATGATGCATTTTTATTAAAATTTATAATGAACATCTTTACTGTATTTTACTACTGTTGGAAAAATTTGTCGCTTTTATGATGTCGCGTCCGTATTCATGCTATATTTATTTAAAAAAAGCAAAGAGATAATTCTAATATTTCATAAGTCTACGAAGAATATTAATCCTTTGACCTCCAATAACATGTATATAATATATAAAAAAAAATTCTCAAAATTAGCTAAATTTTACATATTTATATACGAGCTTTAAAAAACTTCTATTTTTTGTCGCGTCCGTTCCATTGAATGATTGCTTATTGCTTTGTACTAATTTGTACTAAATCTCGCCAATATTTTTATACAATGTAGTACTCTTTCATCGCGTTAGAAGACATAAAATACATATCGGCTCATTTTGTTTTTCGAGTAATAAAAACCATGCGAATGTCGCGTCCGTGCCACTGGGAGATGCCCATATATAACTTTGAAGCTAAACACTGGGAGTTCTGCTTTTGGGAATTTCGCCATTGTTTAATTTTTTTAAAAATTTAAATATTTAAAATGTTTTTATTAAAAAAATTTATATTAAGATTAAATCAATTACTTATTTGTTTATTCGGCACTCTTTTTACCAACCACCCTACCCAATGAAAGAATAAAACCGGATGATCTTTTGTCCTTATCCAATTACGATTGCTTATTAGTATTGACCCTAGAACTTTTCTGGAATTTCTTGAATTCAAGTCGATACTTAAATAATATCCATCTTTGAGAATTCTGAATGCGATGAAAACTTATTTATGGTTCGAGTATATAATTTGATGATTGAAGTCAATTATGCGTTGTAGAAAAAAAAGGAATTTTAATGCATTGATCGATCGATCGCAGCAGATCAGCGCGATATGCTTTTAAATCGAATGTTTTTCATTATTTTTTAAGCTCTTTTTTTATGTGCGAATGATGTATGGATGTGTTATGTATGCATTTTTGTTGTTGCTGTTGTTGTCAAAATGTATCTCGTGCATATTGATCACGTCATCGTTGACCATGGCTCGAACTGGCAGATAAGCAAACAGATCGGGGACTACAAGTAGCGAAGCTTGCGCCGCAATTCTTGGTACGTAAATAAATCAATTGCAGATCGGCTCGTTTGGAAGTCGAACGCAAGTTCGTAACGAGACGTTTGTTTATTTGGCGCGATTTTGCGACTATCTCTCACTCTACATCATCTATCTGTATTGCTCTCTCTTTCTTTCTTGCTGTTGTCTGTCTAACTGACAGTCAGTCTCTTAAGCTTTCGTTCGTTTGTTCGTTGGTTCGCTCGTTGATCAACAAATATTTTCTTCATAAATAATTTATAATTCTTTTCGTCGCGTTCTGCACTTTCGCAATTCTTCTGTGTGTGGCGATCAGAGTGGAGCGCATAGGCGCAATCACAAGATCCAACAAGGCCGCCATAAACAGAGCGTGTGTAGATCGCAACAAACAATCTGGTGGATCCAAAAATAGCCCTACTTGAGTTGGCTAAGTTAGGCTAGTTGGTGGTCGTGGATATGCGAAATGCTGGATTTTATTGACCATTAATTCTATATGCGACGATGATGACGTCGTTATGAAGAAGCAGTGTCTGTGCGGCTGATCACGTAATGCTCGCTTGAAGGTTTCGAATATGTAAATAATTTTAAATTAAGTTGAAGTCGGCAGACAAAGTAGTCGAAATAAAATTCGAAATAAGCTTCCGACTTACGGTGTGGCTTCTGTCGTCAATATTTTAGTTTGATAAATGTTAGCTAAACAAAGGCATTCTTTGGAAAACAATTGGCAAAAATTCATTTCCGGCTAGGAAGTTTCAAAGGACTTTTATAGTCACTGCTTCCAAGATAACTTTTGATGCATCTTCTCGCAGCCGAAAACATGACAAGATTATTTAAAGAGAATCTTGCAACATAGCCTGCGGCAGCCAGTCGTTCCACTATTTAATGCTTCTCTTAAGCAACAGTAGCTGCTGCTGCAGCGTCTGCAGCAACGTGGGATTTTGGACAACCGCACGTTGTTGCTTTGTGCTGCCTTTGATTATGTGCAACCTGTTTCCGAGTGCGGGTCGCCGTGCCACGGATGCTGTACGAATGAAAATGTAGAGGCAGTCGTTGCATTGCTAGCAAGGCAGGAAATTCAGGTTTGTTTCTCGGAACGCTAAGCAGCATCGCAACACATTGCATTGCAATCTCCAAAGTTTGCGCCGCATCACTTCACAGTTTGCAATTCTTCGTTTGCACCGCTTTGGCTTCACTGCTCTCGGCTTTCTTTGCGAACATTGCTCTGTCTCTGTTGTTGCGCGGTATCTCGAATTGAATCGCAATTAAATTTTATTTGGTCGCAAGTATTTTTAATTAGCAACGTGCAACTGTTGTACGTCGTCCTCGTCCTCGTCGTCGTCGTCGTTGTTGTTGCTCGCCTGCTATCTGCGCTTGTATCTGCGGCCTAAGTAGGTGCAGCAAGAGTAGCGGACTGTGAGCGAGTGGACTGGGTAACAACAGCCATTAGGGACACAAATATTTGTCTGCTTCTTATTCACATCAGATGCATGTAGCTCCATTTACGTGAGACTTTGACATGGACATGATTTGTATCTCAACTTGGCTTTAAGTGTATCTGCAGACAAAGCTGTTGTCGCTGAAGGCGTTCTCGAAATAATGGCTGAAAATTATTTGTGCCCAAGTAGAAGAAAAATGACACTGATTTCAGATACTTGAAATGTTTAACTTGTTGTAAGGTTTTATTTCTCAATATTTAATTTTTTGAATGTAACAATGATAATATTTCAGATAAATTTAAGACTCATGTTAGTTGATCCCGACAGGAATATTCCAAATATTCAATTTAAGAAATCAAAATTTCCAAATAATTAACATTATTAAAATATTAACGGAGAAAATGTGTACCTGAAATATTTTTTTTTAAATTCTAATTTCGGATATTTTGAATGATGCTTTGAATCCAAAAGTATAATTTTTGTACATTTTTATCTATCGGTTTAGTTTTTGTGAAGCTATGCCTATATCTCTGTATGCAAATTAAAGTTTGCATCTTACGTCTCGTATAAGTATGTGGGATGCATAAAGGACACTTAATTACTATCTTCAAAAAGATTATCTTCAAAATAATGGCAAATTGCAAAAGAATAATTGTCAAAACTAAAATGTATATTATTTTGACTAGAAAATCATGGGTAGTTCTTACGAAAATTAATACCCCTGTAGAGCTACCTCGATTAAATAAAAATAGTGCTAAAGGTAAATAAAAACAAAATCTAGTTCGAGAAGACTCCTTTAAGTACAATCTTTTATTATAGATTTGAAAATATATCTCGATTTCACAAGATTCTTTAATATTTTCCAAAAGTGCTCAATCGAATCCTCTTTCAAATTTAAATATTTCTTGAAAATTGGGACATTCGCACGGTTTTAATTACTCGATAAACAAGAAAGAAACAAAAAGAGCCGATATGTATTCTAATGCGATGAAAGAGTGCTACATTTTATAAAAATATTGGCAAGATTTAGTACAAATTAGTACAAAGTAATAAGCAATCATACAATGGAACGGACGCGACAAAAAACAGAAGTTTTTTAAGCTGGTATAGAAATATGCAAAATTTAGCGTATTTTGAGAACTTTTTTTTATATATAATATACATGTACAATGGAGGTCAAAGGATAACTATTCTTCGTAGACTTATGAAATATTAGAATTATCTCTTTGCTTTTTTTAAATAAATATAGCATGAATACGGACGCGACATCATAGACGCGACAAATTTTTCCGACAGTAGTAAAATACAGTAAGGATGTTCATTATGAATTTTAATAAAAATACATCATAATAAGTTGAATTCAAGTTACATAGCAGTAATACTAATCAAAATGAAAAAAAAAAAGTAAAGTTAAAAGGTATTAGAATGCTTTATTTAATGTTTTTATATATTTTTGGTGGATCTTTTTTGGGAGATGCCCATATGTCGTCTGTCAATACGGATATACTTTGTTTATACAAGATTCTGATGCTTCACAATGACCCTAAACATTGTATTGACCACCACAGTAATCCGACCTAAATCCGATCGAGAACTTCTGGAAAGTATTGAAAAAAAAAACAAATATATTGAGGTATCTGTACCCGAATAACGAATATGATCTCTGGACGTTTGTTGCTGTGGAATGATCAAAGATAAGTACTCAAACTTTGGAGAACTTTATTTAAAGTATATCTTATAGCATATAGCTGATGCTCAAAGTAAAAGGAAGCCTTTTAAGGAAGGATTAAAAACTTAAAAATGCAAAAATCTTAAATTTTAAGAAGTTAAAGAGTAAAAATTAATATTTCTTTCCATTAAAAATAGTCATTCTATAAAAATATGTATCTTAATGAACAATTTTGTGAGTCACTCACTATATTATATACAGTGTTCGGTGTGGAATTGTAAAATTAATTTTTGTAAATTACGCGGTTTGATATTGATTTTATATTGAAATAGTAGAAGCATGGAATTTTATTGCCTTGTTGGTCGAGTGTGTTCAATGCTGAGTTTTTATAAAAAAACCTGAAGGAACAAGATCTTTTTTAAAATTTTTTTTTAAACAAAACGTCTATGTTAATTTAATTAATAGATTTAACAACTCAACTGTTTTGCTTACGGTCTGCAATTCAGATAAAATATAAAAGAATTTCTTTTCTGGTCTAAATTGTCTGACACTTTTTGAGATGAGAAGTTCTTAAATATGTTTTTCTATAATTAAATAATTGTTACCAGCATCTCAGTGAAAGTGTGCTAAACCGATATTCGGATTGCGTGGGTTCGTGTCCTGATTTTATTTGTGTCAAGATTTTAATTAATTTTTGGAATTCGAATTTTATATCTCATAAGCTGCTTGGGCAGAAATAACCTCCGAAATAAGTTTGCACTTGCAACTCAAAAAAATTATTTTCGATTTCTATTTAAAAACAAAAAATTTTTTTTATTCAAAATTTTTTCAATTTCAAATTTTTTGACCTAACTTTTTTGTCATAATCTTCAATTTTCATACGCCCTCGAGTTTGAAATTTAAAAAAAATGCATTAGAACCCCGCTAATCCTTCATACAAAGTGACATTTATCTAAATAAGAGAAACTTAACAACTTAACAACAATCTTGATAACTTCGGTCAAATTCAAGATAGTTTTTAACTTCTTTAAGATAATAAATTATCAACTTCAAATGTAAAAATATTGCATAATTTAGCATAAAACTTTTCGAATTTTATATCTCAATTAAACGGCAATAAAAACTTTTAACGATATCATAACTCAATTCCAGGCTACTTCTGGCTTGTGTGCGTCTCCAAGGACAACTGGCAATTAATTTATTTTGATTATATATTTCTCGATATTGAAGTCTGTTGGTAGAAAACTTTTAGCTTTGTGGCTTTGTTCGATACTTTAATTATGTATTTTGTTTCCAAACACGAACCGGTCAGCGTCAGCATGTTTAATGTTCGTCTACGAGTATTTGTTGTGTCATTCGATATCCTAGGCAACGGTGTTGCTGCAAGGATACCGTTTATTGTATCCAGCTAACACACATTAAAAAGTCAATTGCTATTGATAGCGTTAATTATGTTCCCAAAGTGTAATTTACTGTGTATTTGGGCATAATTACGATTATTTTAAAAATATTCGATGAGCTGAAAACACACACTCGTTTGCTGTGCACTCAGAGTTAACATTAAGTTTTACAACAACAATGAAAAGGTTTGGGCAAATTCGATTATCCATTGGAATGAAATTATAAATGGTGTTTTGATTCCATGGCCCTCCAGGGGATTATCCAGAGCATATTTTTCATTAACGAAAAGCGTGAAAAATCGAATCACCCCAGGCGAAACACGACTGACTGTTTTATGGTAGTCATGAAAGCCTTGAGCATGCGATAGTATAGTAAGTAGTTCGGATACGAGTGATAGATACAAACACATACAGTGGTAGCTTCACAAATACACCCACACACACACACACACACACACACACTCACTCGTTTACGCTCTCAATCACTCATCGCCCACAATTATCCTTCGAAAAGCTTTTACATTCGAAATGAATTATATTTGCAAGTCTCCTGGGAGTGCGGAACTCAAGGCAGTGTTGCCAATTTCCATATTGTTGGTTCGTTGTCGCAACCCAGCAAAGGGGTTAAAAGACGTAAGTCCTTGCCATCATAAAAGCGGCAGCAGCTAGCGTCGAATATGTTGCTGTCCTTATGAAGGAGTGCGTTTGAGAGAGCAAATTCTTGTTTTTGAGGTGTTTGAGTGAAGAATAACACATACACACATAATTCAAAGTTTTCCATTTACTCGTGTACAGAAATGATTTTCTTTTTTTTTTCTTATTCGAATTAGAAAAAGCGAAAATAAACAGAAAGAAGAAAAACTAAAAGAAGTCAAAAAGAAACGCAAAATAATGAAATTTCAACTGAACCCATTCTCCATTTTGTCCTTGACGTAGAGGTGACCAGACCATAGCAATATTATTGATTTTTCAACAAAACAGAAGGGAACTTCAATGGATAGTATAAACCTTAGTATTTATTATCTCCTCTCTTCTTGCACTCTCATATTGAAAATGTTATCTAAGAGTAGGTAACTTCGTTAGCTCTATTTTCAAAACAAATTATTTATGGATCAAGATGAATAATTTAGTTTTTATAGTTTGAAAGCAAAATTTCGTTTTATTGCACCTTTCAGTAGATTCGGCTCGAATAAATTGTGACATTTCCATTTTAATGCTTTCAGACGTTATTCCCCTATAACGGGGTATTTGGCAGGGTTCTTGTATTTCTCAATTTATGCTATTAAAATTAACTCCAGGTCAAAAATAAAGAAAATGCATAGTTTTCATTTCGTCAATAGGTCTCACGCACACGGCAGCATCTCTTCCAGTTTCCATCTCTTCCAGGGCTAACCTTCTCTCACAAATTTTGTTATGTGGAGAAATTTTGTATAATAATTTACAAATAAATAAAAATAATTTGGAAATTTTGTTTTGTGGTATTTATAAATATTAACAAGTTGACTTATATTGCTTATCTTAATATTCTGATAGTGTTTAAGTATTTAACCCTATATTATATATTATCCAAATTTAAATTGTTCATGAAATTTTTTTTTTTGTAGTTGCATTGTTGTAAGAAATCAGTATTGAAAAATTCTAGCAGAAGTCTGTTTCCGAGTCTTGGTTTCTTAAAACTTGAAAACTAGTTTGCATTCACAAGTATATTAATATTCAGGCTTTCAATCCGGAAAAATTTTGCAAAAGCCCTGGATTCAGGAATTTTTTGAAATTTACGGGACTGTTCAGGATTTATATTTATAATTCTTGTTTCAAACGATTTCTTTAACCAAAACTATTTCGTTTTCAATGTAAAAAGAAATTTGGAAACTCGAATGAAATTCAAAGAGAATTTGTTTTTTTATTATGAGTATTTTTACAAGTAAAAAAAAAAACAAATTGGCCATTTCAGCCCTTGAAAGGACTTTGACCGAGCTTCTTATGATCAATTGTGTTGTGTGTGTTATTAAATGTTTGCACACAATTGGCCGAGAACTGGACCTACATGTTTTATGTCGACTCCGAACGGCTAAAGTTCATGTTCTCAAGAAGCTTTACATGGCATTATTTACTCTCTGAGGTTTGCCATTGTCTGCAGAGAGGTGGTGACCGATCAGAAAAATTTTTCATTGAAAAAAACTTTTCGCCGCGGCTGGGGATCGAACCCGGGCTCCGAGCATGCTAAGCCACACACTTAACCTGCATGCCAAGGTCACCACATATTTTACATATATGCATATTATTTATCGGAGCTTTTAATTAAAGCTCTTGTATCTTATATCTCATGTGATAACTTTTATACAAAGGCGCCCCTGGCTAGAAGGCCCCAAAACAGGCTAACGTTTTTTAACACATTATTAGGCTCATAAGTTGTGTAAACATTTTTGTGCACAATAAACAGATAGTAATTATTTTTAAAACCAATTTTGACTTTGAAAAAACCTTTCATGGTGATTTTAGAAGTCAAATTAAAAATTTGTAGGCAATGTTCTTCTAACGATACTCGTAAATTATTAGATGGATTTTTATTCACGATAAAATTTTTTTTACTCGTTATTATTAGATGGATGGATTAGATGGAAATTTCTGAACAATTTATAACATGTCAAGGAGAATTTAATTAAGTTTTAACCAAAATTTGTTTTTTTTTCAAATATATTGATATATGTTGACGTGTTCAAGTAACTTTTTTAACCTTTTTTTTTGTGACCTTAAATCCCGGAGGGCCTGGGTTTTTCCACTACATTTTAGCTTTAATCTAACAGAAAATGCGCGGAGAACGAATAAAATCAGAAAAAGGCACATTTCATACGTTTCGTGGGTGCACTAATGGGAAGTATAATTTGTTAAAACAAGACTTGATCTGAGCTTACAACAAATACGAGTATAACATGCTGTAGAAAAGTACCCTTCATGATTGTACGCTGGTCGGAGAAATAGTCAAGAAAAATAAAATAAAAAAAAAAAAAAAAAATAATAATCGCAGAGTATGAGTTGCTTCGCTGAGCAATGCGAATTTCAAGTGCGTTAAAAGCTCTCTGTTGAAAAATGTTACTTAAATATTTATGGATATTGTATGCCCTGCTTGATGTCATCCCGAAATACGGGATTGCAAAAAGCCTCCGTGATGCTGGGAATTGGGAACTGAAAGCCTTAGTTGGCTAGATCTATTTCGCACTTTAAACATCTGGGCACCTTGATGACAACATGTCGCTTGTAGGTATCTGAAACTTTTGGCAATGAGAAAAAACCAACAGAAAAAACTTTTGTTTTGTTTCGCCCTGTCAGCAGTATTCACTGCTGCACTTGACGTCGTTGTTCGCTGTTTATACGAGCAGTTTATTAAAAGAATTGTACGCAATGAAACCAACACTGCAACTGTGCATATCAGGGTGTTAGGATGAGACGTAACGGCATAAACGGGGCAACAGCATTCATTTTAATCGCAATGAGGGCGCTGCAGTCTGGTTGAGGGAGTTCGGTGGTGATGGTGGTGGTTGTGAATGTTTTTCGATTTGCCATGAGGGCTTTTTTCAAATTGTTTTTATTTTCCCTTTTTGCGTTTTATTTTTATTTTGTTTTATTTGTTGTAGATGCAGTTGTTGTCGTTTTAGTCTCTGTCTGTTGTTGAGGCCGCCGCCAGCGATGGAGAATAAATTTAAACTCACTGTCTAAAGATGGGGTGGAATTCATTTCATTTCCGTTTCCGATTTCGTTTTTATTTTTCTTTGAGGTTTTTTTTTTCACATTCACAGTTAAGTTGAATGTGTGTTTATTTTTTTCTGTTTTGTCCTCTTTCCTTGTGACGTTTATAATTATGCGAATGAGGGATTGGCAGGGATTTCAACAACCCACCAAAACCCCGCACCGTAAGGTTCTTTGTATGTATGTATTTCTTGAATTTGCATGTACTCGTAGGTACATACATATGTATGTGGCTGGGCTTGTTGTGAAAAAAAAATATTTTATGTAAATACAAATGCTGTGACTCGGCATGAATGTTTATTGTTGTTGTTGTTGTTGTTGTTGTCTTTTTTTTGAGATCTATGTGGATTGAATAAATAAATACAACTGAAATTGCACTGAAAACTGCTGCGTGTGTGAATGGCGTAGCGTGTTTTGCCACATTTAAACGCGAAAAAATAAATAACTGAAACAGCAGCAGCAGCAGCAGCAGCAGCAACAGCAGCGTGACATTCTCAATGTCATAAATTATCTCAACGATTGCTGGTTGTTGTTGCTGCTGTCTGGGTATGTTTGTTGTTTTTACTTGAATTTCATTTTTATTTTATTTCATTTTTATTTTTGCTGATGTTTTGTGTTTGTTCGCCATAACTCAGCAAGTTTTAGTGATAAGCTCCTAATCAAGTTTTAATTGAAACTCGCAAAAACCATAAAATTAAAAACAATCGAAAAAAAGCATGAATCATGAACATGAAAACAAAAATCTTTAATTGCTGTTTTTAAAAAATCTGTTTATTGCAGAAGACGAAAGTTTTGCAAAAACTTGTTCGATAAATTATTTATATTTAATTTAAAAAACGTGAAAGTGGAATTATCACATTTATACCGGGTGGTGCAAGAACATATGAGATATGAGAGTGTTTGTTATTTTACCTAAAGGCCACCCTGAACCTTGGCCTCGCTAAAAATTAAATTTCACAATAATTATTAGAGATATTGAAAGATATTGAACAGGAAAAATATCAAACTTTATTTAAAAATTATTTAATGCCGTTATCGTCTGTACTAGAATTAAGAGAGTCGTTCAACAAATAGCATCCATAAGTCGAAATGTACAAAAATAGGTTTAAAAACAGTAATAAAAAATAATTTTTTATAATAATAAAACTACAAAAACAGGTTGTAAAAAACCACTTGCGAAAAAGTGGTTTCGAGAAATCGCATTTAAAATTATGGTAATTGTGCAAATTGCATAATTTTGAACCTGACTTGCCTAAACAAAAAAAAAAAAATCGGCAAAGAAAAACTACTAATTAGATTTGTTTGAAACTTTCACTGTATGTTAACAATACTATTTTAGATCACATAAGCAACAAATAAAAATTTCGCAAGAAAAATTTTTCAAAGTTAAAATGTGGCATTAACTAGCGTTAAATATGCTTGAAATATCTAAACGACCTAAACAGCTGTTTATAGTGTAATTCTAAGCAAAGTCATGACGTAGAAACCTTTGCTGTATCTTGCATTTCCCATTTGGTTTTCTATTTCTCCAACCGTAGCCAAAAAATTAGAAATCCTTGAACGCAATGTGTTGAGACTCTGTGTCTACAGAAACTACGAATCCTACGTTAAACGTTTCTCGAATTATTTTATTTATAAAGGGTGTTTTTTTTTAAAGGTATAGAACTTCGAATTGAAATAAAACACAAGAAAATCGTTTTAATGTCCATCAATTTGGCTTAATTAGAAGGATAATTTTATGCTATTAATGTTTAAATATGATTTAAGGCATGTGGCCGCCGGGGCTGGCTCGAATAAAGCCAATTCTACAGGTCCAATTTTCAACCAATTTTTCGAGCATATGGGGCCGTATGTCGGCAATAACGCCACGAATGTTGGCTTCCAAGTCCCCTACCGTTTCTGGTTTGTTGGCGTAGACGAGCGACTTCACATATTCCCAAAGAAAATAATCCAATGGTGTCAAATCACACGATCTTGGTGGCCAATTGACAGGCCCATTCCGCGAAATTATGCGCTCATCGAATGTTTCCTTCAATAAATTGATTGTGACGTGCGCTGTGTGGCATGTAGCGCCGTCTTGTTGGAACCACAACTCATCCACATTCATGCCATCCAATTCGGGAACAAAATAGTCGGTTATCATGGCTCTATACCGGTCTCCATTAACGGTAACTGACTCTCCAGCATTATTTCGGAAGAAATATGGCCAAATGACTCCACCAGCCCATAGAGCACACCAAACAGTCAGTTTTTGTGGATGTAGTGGCGTCTCAAGGGTCTCATGTGGATTCTCTTCACTCCAAATGCGGCAATTTAGCTTGTTGACATAGCCATTCAACCAAAA
The DNA here is from genome assembly GCA_958299015.1 of Tetanocera ferruginea. Lineage (NCBI taxonomy): Eukaryota > Metazoa > Arthropoda > Insecta > Diptera > Sciomyzidae > Tetanocera > Tetanocera ferruginea. Next base: position 1,365,044 of record OY282640.1, on the reverse strand, counting down.
ATGAGCCTCATCACTGAACAAAATTTTGCGATGAAAATCAGCATCGAGATCAATCTCATTTTCGGCCCATACACCAAAATCACGACGCATTGCATGGTCTCGCGGCTTTAATTCTTGCACATGCTGGATCTTGTAAGATCGCAAGCCAAGATCTTTGCGCAAAATCTTCCATAAAGTTGAGAGACAAAGCTGCAATTGCTGTGCATGGTGGCGAATCGTTTCATTCGGGTCCTCTTCAACATTTTGCTCTACAGCGGCAATTGTTTCTTCGGTGCGAACTGTTCGACGTCTCTGCGGATGCGTATTATCACATAGAGTAAACGTAGTGCGAAAACGACCCATGGTTAACCGAATTAATTGCTCTGATGGACGATTATGTCGACCATAAAATGGACGGAGCTTGCGGTAAACTTCGCGAACTGAACCATTATTTTCGAAATAAATTTGCACGATTTGCAAGCGTTGTTCTTTTGTCAACCTGTTCATGATGAAATGGCAAACCAAATTGAACATTAGAGTTGCCAGATTTGACCACAAAATTCCAGTTTTATCTCTATTCGAAAAACAAACCTCTAAAAAAAACACCCTTTAGTAAAGCTCAAATAAATCCTCTATGTAAATATGCTTTAACCTAACAAAATAAGTTTATTTTAAAACTTCCTTTTCATGACAACTATATTTTAAATGATATCTTCGAGTATCAAAAATCTTTTAGTTGGTCTAATTCCACTTACCTTTCTCCTATCAGTTTGATAAATGAAAGTATTCCCTTGGACACTGATTTTTCCGCAAATTTGCTACCCTTTTTTTATATTAAAACACTCCCTGGCACTCATAGAAGCTGATTTAAGTAATTCATGTAACGTAATTTAAAATCATAATTGTTATTTTTAAGCTTTGTTTTTTATTTCTACTTCTACTTTCTATCTATTAAACTTCTATTATACTAATATTTAATTGTCATTTATCCACAAAAATGACTTAATTTTTAATTTTTTCATAATTTTGCTGTTAATATTATACTCCATATATTTTCTTATATTGGACAATTGTTATTTTTAGGTTAAGTATTATTTAAGTGTTGTGGTGACCGTGGCATGCAGGATAATTGTGTGGCTTAGCATGCTCGGAGCCCGGGTTCGATCCCCAGCCGTGGCGAAAAGTTTTTTCAATAAAAAATTTTTCTGATCGGTCACCACCTCTCTGCAGACAATGGCAAACCTCAGAGAGTAAATATTGCCATGTAAAGCTTCTTGAGAACATGAGCCGTTCGGAGTCGGCATAAAACATGTAGGTCCAGTTCTCGGTCAATTGTGTGCAAAAATTTAATAACACACACAACACAATCGATCCTAAGAAGCTCGGTCAAAGTCCTTTCAAGGGCTGAAATGGCCAATTTGTTTTTGTGTTTTTTTTTTTTTTTTTATTATTTAAGTGTTAGTTAGTGTGTAAGTCTATCTGAGTTTTCTCTCTAAGCCACAGCCTAAATGCCGGGAGCAAGCATTGTTTTTCATTTAATTTTTTTGACTTTTATTGTTCTTGTATTACTTTTTATGTATTTGCATGTATCTATTTACTTTTGTTATTAGAATAATACTTCTATAGTTCTAAGTGTTTCTATTGTTAGTGTGAAAGAAATCTATGTGTTTAAATTTTGAAGTCTCAATAAAAATTTACTTACTTACTTACTTCATTTTGAAATTTTCAGTTTTTCAAAAAATTTTTAAACTTATGTCGTCGTACCTACTATGGTTTTAGTTTTTACTTTAAGTTGTTTTATAAATATTTGGAACAAAAAAATTATTATTTGCATAATTTAAAATTGTATATGTGACCATCATTGAATTCTAATTCGGCTTAAAGAAAATCAATATTTAATGTTTTTTCGTTTATTAAAACCGGGCCCGTCATTTTTCACGGGAAGAAACTAGTATCTTATAAATTTCTTATTATTAAATCCTTTGTCTTGGCATGGATTCTTCTTCAGCTTTCGAACTAAGAAGAAATAAGTGCTATCAACCAAGTGTCATGTCTAATTTCAAACATAGAAAGTGATGTGGAAACACAAAAATATCTTGATTGAAAAGTTAGCTTGGATAAATTCTACTTTAAGCATACTTATCAGAGACCGACCAATCTCAAATAAATGGAGTTACTAAAGTAAATATGTATTTTTACCGATATCAAGTTATTATTAACTCCATGCTTTCCCTAAACATGAAAACAAACTTCTGTTATTCCAGTTGCGAAAGTTAGAAATGCCTCCACCACAGTGCGGTGACCAGTGGAAATAATTCGAAAAACTTTTTTCGCAAAAAAAAAAAATAAATACATAGTATTGAAAATTCTGACAAATTTTTTTCTTCTTTCTGTGTTGTTTTTAGAATAAAAATTGAACATATTTGTAGTAGTTAAAAGTCTTTCTTATAAGACAGTTAAACTATAATTAAGAAATCAACACAAATAAGTTTTATGTTAAATAAGTTAGAAACAGTTTTTGTTGGGTTAGAAATATATGCGTAATTTATTTTGAAATTGACAAAAATCATTTCTCAAAGAAAACAAGTTATGATAACATTAAGTACAATATAACGATATCTGTTTATTTTGTCTGAGCATTGAAGCTATTTAGTTTTCGATCTCTTACGACGTTATTTTCTGCCACTCCTCTTGCAGCTTCTTTTTTAGAGTTGAAGAACCACTAATAGCGTGCTTTGGAATTTTTCACTCTAAAATTTAACACACGTGTTCTATTATATTCAAGTTTGGGCTTTGTGGAGGTGACTACAGCTATAGTGGAGCATTATACAGCAGCCAGTCCTTCACTACCTACTTAGGATCATTATCCTGTTGGAAGATCCATTGAAAGCCATCCAAAAAAACCTCCAACAAACACCACATTTCCAACGTCTGAGGCTGCAACTGATCTCCAGACTGCCACCACTATTCTTCACAGTCGGCATTAGGTGCTTGCGATTCATAGCAGTGCTCGGTTATTTACAAACTTTGGCTTTCCCGTTATATCCAAATATGTAGTATTTCGACTCATTCGTAAATAGAAAACCATCCCAGAAGTCAATTCCGTTATTTATATGCTTTTTTGCAAACTCCAAGCGAAGTTTCCGGTTTTTGTCGCTTACAAGAGGCTTCTTGCGAGTGGTTCCACAGTGAAATATTTCATTATTGAGTGTTATTGTTACTGTGCGTGGATGAACAACAATTTTGGATCTCTCAGCTATGTCCTAACTTCGAGATTTCGTTAAACTTCTTTGCGGATGAATGACACTTCTCTGGACGGTCAAGCTTCTTCGGACGACCAGTACGCGACTTGCTCTCGGCGGAACTTGATTATTTAAAGTTATTAAATATGTTCTGCACCGTCGATTTGCTTAAACATAATATTTTCGTAATTGTTGTTTTCAATTCCTTGAGAAGGCTTTGCTGATCAATTTTTCTTTTTCGCCAAATGATGGCGTGGAGCCATTTTTCTGAACGTACACTTTTGAAAATGCCAAAAATGCAATAAATTCCACAAATAATACAAAGTATATAAATAAAATGAAACAAACGGTAATTAACCGTGATGTTTCCTGCAGAGAAAAATAGGAAGAAGAGAGAAACCAATAAAAAATATGTAGACTTTTTTCAGTTTTAAGTGAATTACTTCAAAAGTTAATATTGAAGTATAATACTTTTTAGTCAATTGTTAAACAATAATAAGATTCAAAACAAACCCACATCATTACTTTTCTTTTTAATCCAACAGAACTTCTTAAATTTAAGAAAAGGGAGTCGTATGTAGAGTTTTGTCGGCCACTGTAAGTATCTAGATTTAAAAACAAAATGTCTTATGCCACTCTGAACATAAAAGTAAAAATTTAAGACATGATTTTTAAAAATAATAAAAAGATATACAATTTTAGGAGAGTAAAAATTTTGTAAGATTAGAGTTAGCTCTTTTACCAGAAAAGAATGTGAAGGTACAGAGTAGTAAATATAACACTCATATTTCTCATTTTTTCGATGAAGATGAGTTTGAATATAATTTCTATTTTTATTTTTTATTTATTATTTAACTTAATTTTACACAAATTTATGTTAAAAAATAAACTGTTCAAGCGTTTTTTTTTTCATTTGTATTTCAAGAACAATTTTAAATAGAATTTAAGCAAATTTAATTAGTCTTAATTTAAATATTGATTTTATGTCATTTTGTTGCTTTTAAAAATTTAATAATAACTATTTAATCTGTTAATAATTTGAAATAAGAAAACATTTAAATAACATAACTGAAAAATTATTTTTTTTTTCATTAAGTATTTTTTAGTTTTTTATACCACATAAAAAAAAATTACTTAATTTTCGAAAAAAAAATTACTTAATTTTTTCTTAGGTTTCTTTCGGTCTCATGTACGTGTGTGTGTCCACACAAATTCCAGAATCTCAATGTTTAATTTTTAAAATAAATATGAACTATTATATGTAAAATTTAACTTTATTTCTTCTTTTATTTAATTCAATTGATTAACATTATCAATTAATGTTTTTTCGAAGAGTTTTTGTACAATACATAATTCCAACAAACATCTTAATCTATTTTATTTCATTCATTGCTTAAAATGTTGCTATTTTTTATTAATTTTAATTGAAATTCAAATTCTTAATCAACAAGAAATTTACACTAAAAATTAAATTTTTGCTTTGTATCGTTTTGGCCCTCAGACTTAACTTAACACGTCAAAATTGATTATCCCAGAATATAACAAGTTTAAGCAGGGGAACAAAAACTTATTTCATGGCTAATAGTTAGGTACTTAAATCCAGCTTAAGCAGTGGAACAACATTCGTCTGGGACATTTGAATGGAACTCATTAACATAGCTGTTTTTTTTTTTTTAGAAGCGTAGAAATAATGGGTATTTATTTTCCCATTATTACTCCATGCTGGCATAAATATTTTATTAAGGTATCGTAATCAATTTTGTGATTCCATCGAAAAGTCACAAAACAAAAAACAAAAAAAAAAAAAAAAAACACAAACGTTGAATAAATTTGAACGGGTTTCGGTTGACAATCAGTTAAACTGTCACCACCAAAAACAGAAAAATAAAAAACAAAAAAAAAAAAAATAACAAACTTGACTTCATACAAAGTAATAAAATAAAACAAAAACCTTGCGCAAAACGAAACTCGTTTTAAAGCAAAGTTTTAAGCATTATTGTTGTCGTGGTTATCGTGTTGCACATAAATGTATTCATTCCAGCGCGCAAATTCACTTCGCTCCGAAATTGTTGGGGTTTAACGTGCTCGAGATGAGTTCGAGTCAAAGTTGGATGCAGACTTAATGCGATACACAAACAACTAACAACCAACCACTAACAACAACAACAGCAACAACAATAACAACATCTCGGAAATAGATTGTTTATTAAATAAAATCGTTTGTTTTGCCTAATATTAAAAATGCCAGGCAGTGCAAAACCATCTCAAAATCATTGCGACGCGTCTCTCATTCAGGTTGTTCGCTTTGAACATCGACATTTATGGAATACAAATGCGATGCACGAACAACACGAAAAAGCAAAAATCGATCGTTTACCTGTTCAAAGTCGAAAAACTAGGCATGCAACGAAATAACAAGTCAATCAGAATTAATTTTAAGTGCCTCGTAAAAGTGTATTTATTGTTGTTGCTGTTGTTGTTGCTATTTCTGCTGCGGATGTTTTAAATACAGTACTAGTTAATGGCTAAAATATAATCTGATGTTTATGTGGTACTTGAAACCTGAACTAATGAGCATTCCGGATATTTTCTGTTGTGCAAAGCAGAAAATGTGCATCATCTTAATTTTAAGTTGTTTCCTGTTGTTGGTAGTTGTACAGAATAGTTGTTGTTGTTGTTGTTGCGGTGTAACCAAGCGAAACGTGCCCTAAAGACCCTTTCATTTCCAAGTTTACCATCATTATGTTGAAAATAGGTAGAAATAAAGTTTAATAGATAAACAATGATATGCTTTTGGCTGTATAATAAAATCGGATTGAGTTCGTTGAGCTTTTTGGAAAATTGTTTTCTTAAATAAGTCAAAGCTAATAAAATATAGAAGTACGATAATGCAAAATGCAAAATTTTCTAGCATATTGATGTAAAAAGCTGAAGAAATGTTTATGACCAATACAAGTTCATGAAAGTTTAACACTAAAGAACCCATTTTGATGAAAGTATCGAGTTAGTCAAAAGCATTTTTATAAATCGTTCGAACGTCAGAAATGAAAGAAAGTTTTATATCCTTTGTCTTTGTCAGCAAATTCGCAAAACTAAAAAAAAAATATTTAGTAGTCATTTTTTATAAACTTTTAACGGTTGATATGGGTATTACGATTTTTTTAACCCTGGATCACTAACCTAGGGCTGAGTTGCGTCACAACTAACTCTGGGTGTCTTCCACCCACAAAAGAAATACTCAATAATAAGGACATAATTTCTTAAACCTAAGAAATTTGGTAGTATTAAATAAATTGCAAATTTTTTTCGCCGTTTTACAATGTTTTGTTATGAAAAGAATGGCTATTTCTATGTAAAACAAAAAATTTAAAATTAGTTCATGTTTTAATTTAAAAAAAATACGAAAATGCAATGGGTTTTAAAAAAAGCGCGTCATTTCTGCAGTTTAAGAGATAGTGAAATATGAAGTATATGATTGTTAAGCTGAAATTATACAAACAAAAAAATTTTACAAGTATTTTTTTCTCTTTAGAACAAATTTTCACCTCAAAAAGATAAGCTAAATTTATATAATTTTCGTAGTAAGATTACGCTACTGGAAGAACTATCGTCTGTAGTTTTTCATATTTGCGAAGGCGTTGCGTTGAAGGACATACTGTTATTAGTGCAAATTGAATATATGTGATCTTATCAAATATATTTATCACTAAAAGAGCACGTTGTCTGAGTTTTGCTACTAAGCTTCCTGGGCAAAAAAAATAGTATTTAATAACTAACCTGGGTGTAAAGCACCTAAACACTTCTTATTTTAATCGCGCTGTCACGCTTATATCTCGAAGACCACTAGAAACTGAAAATTATTGAATTGAAAGTATTGAATAGAGATTAGATTTTGACTGTTAGTTCGTCACACAATTATTCCATTATAAATCTTACATAGAAAGTGTGACTGGGTGAATTCCACCCTAAGTTTAGTGATGGAGGGTTAAGGCAGTATTGTAGTCTAGGGGTACACATTTTTGTGTTTTTATATATATAAAAATATATTCTTATAAGATATCTATTAATATTTTAGTTAATTAACAAAAAAAAAAATTAAATGTTTTAACAGGTTTTTCGCCAAACTACTTTTCTAAGACGTCTGACACGATTTTTAAAGTTCTAATTAACCGATTTACTTGAAGTATGGTATGGACCTTCTTTCTATCTCTCTACACTAAAAAAAAAGAAAATGATAAAAAGACATCATATTTAGAGAAAAATGGTATAGGCTTTGCTCCAGTGAATGCTTTTTTCTAAATTTGATCCTAAAAATTCCTTAAAAATGATTAAAAATTTCAATGAAAAAGAGAAAAATATAAAAATATATATTTTTTAGAGAAAAAGACTTTTTGTTTTTGACAAAAGATTGGTTTTTATTGCAGAAAATATTTCGCAAAGTTAATTTTTTATCAAAATATAGGAAAAATTTATCATTTTTAATTAAAATTATTTTTTCTACAGGGTGAACGGGAATAACTGTCGCACCTAACATTCGTCATAATTAAAAAATGGAGGTCAAAGTTTAATAAAAAATAATTTTTATTTTTTCCTTATATTATTCTTCGCAATTTCTCATCATTTAATTCAAACCGTTCGCCTTTCATTTTTTTTACCAACTTAAGACGTTTTCTAAAAGATGAGCACGCGGCACGTACCTCCTCATCCGGAATATCGTCCCATATCTTCCTTAGTTTTTTCTTGAATCCATCAACAGTCACATTTTTAACATTGCTTAATTTGCTAAGCATAATACCTCAAATAGAAAAATCTAGAGGATTAAGGTCAGGGGAAGACGGAGGCCATTCCTCAGTAGATATAAAATCTGGCAAATGAGCACGACACCAGCTTTGCACGATTTTTGCCTTGTGGGCTGGAGCGGAATCTTGTTGAAAGCAAAACTCTTCGTTTCCGTAAATCTGCTTGGCAAACGGCAGCAAATGAGTTTTTAAAACCTCGTTCAGGTAGTATTGAGCATTGATTTTGACCCCTTTTTCTATGAAAAGAAGGGGTAATTTTCCTTTTTCAGAAACAGCACCCCAAACCATGACGGACGTTACGTTTTGAAACCTTTGAACGGATTTTTTTTCTTTAGGAATATCTTCCATGCTTGCCACGTAGACTCTGTCATTTTGGGGGTTATGACTTGCCTGTAGAAGGAACAGTTTTTCATCTGAAAATATGATGCTGCAATCAGCGTGTCTCCGAAGGATAACCTCACTTCTTTCCTTTCGCATAAGTCGCTGGCGTTCCGTAAGGCCGTGAATCCTCTTCTTTTTATACGCCTTGAGCTTAAGGTCTTCAGAAATGACCTTACGGATGGTGTCTTGGCTGACGTTTAGCTCCCGTGCGATTTTTCTTCCGGAAACTGAGCAATTTCTACGAATTCTTTCCCTCACCTTTTTAACCAGGGTCGGCGTCCTCACTGTCCGTTTTGCACCACCATTTGATTCTGGAAGAACGCTGCCAGTCCTCCTAAAACGAGCTACCGTTCGCTGCATAATTCGCCGGCTTATTTGCAAGTCTTTTAAGCAGTTGATAATTTTGCAAGTCGATTTTCCTTCCAAATGTAGATTTAAAATCAGTGATCGTGTTGCGTTCATCTTTTTTACGCGAAAACTACTAGACAATTTATTATATTTTTTTTTACATACGCTCACAATGAATTGGAAGATTGCTAGAAATTACAAAAAAAAATGTTGGTGCCTACAGTTTTAAAATATACGGTACTTCGGTAGGTGCGACAGTTATTCCCGTTCACCCTGTATAAATGAGAATTTTTTGTGCGAGAAAAATACTTATTAATAGGGGTATTCACGATTCAGTGCACTTGCCAGTGTAGTTGAGGACGTCTGCACTTTATAAAAACAAAATACACGTGCGTTAAAAATCTCCACATCTACATTTCTACTATAGCCTTGAGGACTTGAGGACTTGAGTAGTTGTGTACTTTGAAAAATTTGACAGCTTAGAAATAGTGATGCAATATTTCAGAGTTTTTATACCAATTACTTGATAAATATATTTAGCAACATTTCCAAAAACGTTCAATTTGACAATTTATTGTACTTATAAATAAAAGTTTATAAAAATTTCATATAAAGCGGACAAATTATTCTTTATTTATTATGCGCCAAATATATAATTGGGCACTAGGTACTTCATACAGAATATATTGCACATCACTAAGTGTCAAACTATTTATTCTGCATGATGGAAAATAAAAATAAAGCAAGCGCTTCCGTGAAAAACCACAGAAAAAGTGGACCGATGAAGAATGCCAGTTTGATGAGTTGGAATACTCAGTTCTGCTCCTCGCCGATTCGTCAGTACAGTCATTAGCTCCTCGTTAAGTTCATCAAAAATTTCGCCAACAGCATCATTATGTTCAGGATCTAAAAGTTGATTATTTGTATATAATAGAACTTGGTATTTTATATTGTGTGCTTACATTGAATCCATTTCCAATATATTTTATCAATTGCATTATTAATTAAAAAATTTATAATTTTTTTTTTGACACTTTTTTTCGGCATGCTATTTGGTCAAGCAAGTGGTCATGACAAATAACACATACTTCAATAAAATTCTCTTTTAAAAGTGTGGTGTGTTCACGAAATTCTTACTGCACAACTACACAAGTCTTCAAGTCCTCAACTACACTGGCAAGTGCACTGAATCGTGAATACCCCTAATATTAGAGATATGAAATATTTTTCATTTCCCACATGACAGAATAATAAGGGTAGGCTCATATTTTCACGGCTGCTTAAATGTCTAATTTTACACTAACAAAGCTGTGAATGCTATAAACGTCAAACAATAAAGACAGCAACAACAACTAGAAAAACTTAAATTCGAACAGCTGACTTTGACATCTAGCTCACTTCATCTCCAATATGCGCCTACCTTATTATTCTATCATGGTTTCCCATAAGTGCAGAAATATTTCTTCGAAAATGTGAAAATTCATTATAATTGAAGAAAATTTAGTTTGAAATGGAGAAAATTACTATTTTCGAAAAAAGAGAAATTTTTTATCGGAGAAAGATGGGTGTTTTTTCCAAGTGTTTGCTTAGAACTATGATTATGTAAATATTTTGTTTGTTACTATTTTTAAAAAATTAAGGCTTTAAAAAAGAGGAAAAATCTCTTTTGTTTTCAAACAGCCGCCATTTTGTAAACATTTTACTACTGAAAACATTCTTACTACTGAATGAAGCATCTATGTTTGTTTTTTTTTCACATCACCAGAAGAGTTGGAAGCATGTCAAAAAGTACGCACACTTGTTTTTCACCTCTCCCTTTACCAGCCTGTAATTTTTCAATTGCCAACTTTTTTTTTTTTTAATTTTGTTGTTGTACTTATTGTTAAAATAGCAAAAAATATTTTTATAAAAATTTTTATGGGTGTTAAAAATATTCTAAGTTTGTATTTCATCGAATTTCAAAAAACAATCCAAAATTTTTACCCCTAGACTAGAATATTGGCTTAGATAAAAATTAGTTATTTAATTGTTTTAATTTAGCTTATTTATTTTAGAATGCTGTAATATTCCCTGGGCGTTCTCCCATGTCTCCAAAATCTTTTTGAAAATGAGAATTTCAACACATCTTCTAATTTTATTCCAAAACATATTCGGCATACCAAAAGAAATAGAACTCATGTTTGCATTTGTGCATGAATATTAACTTGACAGCAACCGAACAGTTTTTTCTTAAAATAATTCAAGTATTGGAAAATTTATTTTTTGAAAAATCGCCATTTTCGGGTTATGCAGAAAACAGATTTTACATTTTTCCGAAGATTTTGTTGGTTCTGATTTGATTTTGTATAAGATTAAAATTTTGTGTGGGTCTTTTTCAGACGGGTCACCAAAAATGAATACAAAAAGACATCTCCCAGAATTAAAGCTTACATCGAGTGTTTCAGCAATATTAAAATTTTTTTTTTGGGTGTCCTAAAAAACAGCCAAAATGGTCTTTTAGTAGTTGTTCTGAAATTGATTGCGCCTGAAGTTTATTTTAATAATAATTTTGAATCGAAGTTATGGGATACCTAAAGCAAAAAATAAAAATTGCAAAATATCTACTTGAAGATGACCTCTGAAACCAACGACACCAAAGAACACGATATAGCATTCTTTCCTATCCATTTAGGACCAAATATTTCCTAGACCTGTCCAACGGTATGCTGATTGATGATCGGACTTAAAATACCAATGCTATAACTAAAAGATCATTTTGGCTGTTTTTTGGGACACCCAAAACAATCAATTTTTATAGTATTGAAATACTTTCGATGAAGGCTTTAATTCTAGAGGGTGTCTTTTTATATTAATTCTTTCTACCATATAAAGCGACCTATTCTAGTGCATTTGGGTCGCTATCAATGGGATCTCTTGAGTATGGCCCTGTTCGTTTTTTAGACGTGATGCCATATTTTATTTATACCATATTTTTGATGGATTAAGTAATGGCCCACTAAATGATGTAGTACGAATTAAGAGATTGTTGCACATTCACGAAGTATATGCCCATGTGTTTCTTCATACCTCTGAGACGGCTGAGACAGACGCCTGACCCAGATCTCTTTGGGAAGTTATGTTAAAGTTGAAAAAATCTATTAAGAGTTGTAAGTTAGAGTTTGTGAGTTCAAGTTATTTTCTTGATGTAGTCCTAATTTGAATAAAAATGGTCTTTGCTTGCCACTGTTTATCGTTGCATTTCAGTGGGAAAAAAATTTCTCATATTCCCAGATAGTATATTGCCAGACTCTAATTAAATTTGTACAAAATAAGGGTTTTCGCTTTGAGCGGTCTCGGTTTTAAGGATATACAATTTTTTTTCAGAATTCCGAATTTTTTGACATCCTTCTTCTAATGTGCTATTGCCTCCACGGGTTGACTCTAGTCCTTGTTCGTAGCTTATAGGCTTACACGGCTTTTAATTCCATAAATTCCCTGATCCGTTATCAGTAATTTCCTTCTTCCATTCTGACTTGACTAATAGCCCATCCACAATGACGACAACGGGCCACAATGACGACAGGTCTCCACTCTGTCGTTGTAGGGCGACTTGATTTTTTTAAACGCGACAGCAACAAGCTTCAGCAGAAAGTGCTTTTGACATTTACAAACAATTATTTTAATTGAAGTTATGTTTTTTTAATAAAAGTTGATATTCAGCCCAATTATGAAACATTTTCTCCCGGGAATTGTAAATAGGAGTTTCCGGTTTTAAGATAGCAGATAAAGATATCTCATTTTTTTATTTTAATCTCATGAATTTTGGCGGTTGATGAATAAAATTGCGTTCAAAATTTCCAAAAAGTATTTTAACTTTATCTTAAAAACGGAAACTCCCATTTACAATTCCTGGGAGAAAATGTTTCATGATTGGGCTGATTGTCTTTAATACTACTCGAAATTAAGTACAAACACAAATACAAAATACAAGAAGCCTTTGGAAGCATGAATAAATTATTTTTTAATAATTGGCAAAGTTTTTAATCAGCAATATTGTTTCAGGTTATTGAATTGAATTGAAATTAAATTATATTATTTCAAAAAACTTACAATCAAAGTTTGAGCAAATAAATATAGAAATTGAACACAAAAACGATCCAGCACGAAAAAAACACGAATGTCAACAATGGTTGAAATATCAGTTTGTCGTCTGTTTTCGTTGCCAAATTAGAATTAAATTGAAATAGGATACAGCGACATTCAATGTTGGGCAACAATATCATCGGGATTGTCTCCAAAAGGTCGTCCCATAAGAAATACATGTAAAATAAAAATGACGTTTGACGCTCGTCGCCCGTTGTCGTCATTGTGGATAGCGTCATTTGACTTGCCTTTATGTCGATTGTTACCATTAAAAGTGTTCAATTCAGTTGGGCCGCTGCCATTGTAGCCAATGCGTTTCATTATTTTCTGTTAGCTGAGAAATTTGACTGCTGTTGTTAAACTTTTGGCGGCCAACAATGGTTGCATGTGTCCAAAAGTTATTTTCTTTTTAAAAACCTATATTTTACCAGGAAGGCGTTGAAAGGCATATAAATCATTTTATGTTCAAATCTTAAAAAGTCTTAATAGAACTGAATAGAGCCTTAAAAATAAGTTCCTTTCCATAAGTCCACTTCATTTGAATAGTCGATAGTTCTGTGACAGCTGCAGTAGCATATATATATATCGCATATATTGCCATTCATCATATATTCGGTTTTTGTAGTCGAACTTTGGCTTAAAATTCTATATGTAAAGGAGACAGAGCGCGACATAGAAGAGAGTGTGTTCTTTCCAAAACATATAGAAACATTTTTTACCAATTCATTTAACCCAGCCAAAGTTCAAATTATGTGAAAACATGGAATCAGAATGAAGGCTTAAATTAATCTCTAGAAAACTTTGCCGCTTAACCAGTCTAGCCGTCCAAATATCTAGCGCTTATGAATGGCTTCCGCTATAAACTGTTTTCAATTAGCATGGTTTCTGCATTTATTAAATAAACCTCATCAATTGAATGAGAAATGATCATGTTATTTTCACAGATGCGGGCCATGCTCGGCTTTGTTTAAACCAAACAACCAAACTGACTTCATTAATCATGCTCCCGATGGAGTCTAGTAAGTTTCGTTGTTGTTGTTGTTGTTGTTGTTGTTGTTGTTGTTGTTGTTGCTGTTGTGACTACAAATGTTTTCATTATTTCTATGCCATGTATAGACAAACGCACATTCATGTTCATATTCCGTACCTGAACCACACTCCATTCCACGCCGTATCTATCCATTCGACACATACGCAGTTGAATTTTGTTGTTGCTGTTAGTTTTCTGACACAATACAACAACATCAATAGCAACTACAAAAATGGAGTTCTATAGTGCAAAGTTTGTTCAGTGTTTTCACAGTTGGCAGCAAAAGTTCGCGTTGCTATTTGCACTCGGCTGCCAGTCAGGCAACTCGCAACAAAGCCAAAAGCCACCCACTCGTTGGCCATATCAGTCAGCTTGTTTGTTCGTTTGACCGCCGAACTGTTGTGCATTTGACTGGCCTTCTGTCTGACTCATGCTATGCTCGTTCACTCTGTTAATTTGTATCGCATGCTCGGAATTTGTGCGGCGCTTCAAGTTCTGGATATCGTTGTGTATCCATCCGTCTGTCGTACTTGTACTTGTTTTGATTCTGCGCTCCAGATGAAAAGCGCCTTTGTTAGAGTTTTACGTTTATAAACGATGTAAACAACTCCCAGGCAGAGCAAAACAAAGCATACAGACAGGAATACATGTCTAGAGAAGTTGGAGCTGGAGTTTACTTTGAAAATTAGAACATTTTGCAAGTTCGAATAACTAACAGGTACACCGCATGAGCTGATGATGTGGACTCAAGTTTTTAACTGGTGGATAATCTTTTTTCGAAATTGTTTTATTTACTAGATGTTGCTTAAGGGAAATATTTATTTTCAATTAAACATTATAAGTACTAAATAAATAAATAAATAAATAAAATTATCAATCTTAAGAAAAACTTTCATTTTTTGAAGACTTGATTCTTAATTTCGATTATTGCTGTTGTCATAAGTATTTTATTCAAATTGAATTCTTTAAAAACAAAACAAGATTAGTACACTCTCTTCCAGGTTATTATTCTTAGAATTACAATTCAAGGGAAATTCTACTCATTCTGAAGAAATTTCTTCATCTTTTTACACGCACCTTCTGCTTTTATTTTGAATAGAAGAATTCTACAGAATAAGTACTTAACTTAATTTTTTGTCAAAGTAGTTCGGTCTTGCTCGATGAATTGATTAAAGTATTTTCCCATTAAGTAGTTTGCTTAACATTCCTGCTTATAAGAAAAGTTTGAACAATTTTTTGTAGCTAAACTAGAGTTAACATTGTTTTTTTTTCGAAGCAAACCCTTTAACCTATTATTTTTTAATTTCTTTTTATGTTTAAGGCTCCATTCACTGAAAGCATGAAATATATAAATCCTTACATCGACTCCAGTAGCGTAACCAAAGAAGGTTTTTGGGTCTTAAGTCCCCCAAAAAATATTTCAAAAATGTTAACTGTTTTCATTAAAATTTCTTTATAATTAGTTTTTTTAAAAATATTATGCATTTTAATTTCTGAACCCGAAATTATATTATCTTTCATAGTGTAAAGTATTCATTTATTTAAATTTGAATTCAAAGCAGAAAAAATATTGAAAATTTTTTCGCATTTTTAAAACCCTTTATTTTTTATCCTCTCTTGCATTTTAAGACGATTATTTTTATACTAGTGTAAAAGCCCGTCCTACGACGCACACTGTGGTAAATCACAAATCTAGCTGGACAAAATAAAAAATAAAAGTCTGGCAACATTCCTTCTGATCGTTTAATGAGCTTGTCAATACAATAGGTAACTGTAATTCATGTTTTGTTTTGTTTGTTTTTAGCTCTGATTAGAAAAACTAAACTTTAAAGTCAGTTGTTGTCAACACGTGCATTCAGATTTCAAAGAGAAGCGTATTTGTTGTGTGACTTTGGCTTGTGATTGAAAAGGCTACGGTGACTTTATTGCCATAATTTTTTTTTATTATTATTAAGCGATATTTCAAGGAAATATATTATAATTTTCATTTATTTATTGCCATTGTAAGTATTAAAACAATTTTTTTTTTGTTTGAAGTTGAGAAAGTGAAAAAAATAAAATATTTCCTTTTTTCAAGTAGAGTTAAAGCTGTTTATTACGCATAGTTCCGGTGTAAAACTATATTTGTTTTAATCTTTCAAGTGTTCACTTTAAGGTAAATCAAAAACCCATTGCGATTTTTTGCGACCGCCATACATTTTTTTTCTCTTTTCCAGTATGACCTCCACTCTTACGCGAAAGGAAATTTTTGAAGGATGGATAAAAACTCCCAAAATACAGCGCAAAGATGCCTTATTAACATTAATAATGGATAGATATGGTCTTCAAGATATACCAGTAGAAGTGAAGACAAATCTTAAGGCAAATATAAATATTATTTGTTTTAAGCTAGGCGAAAAATGGGTGAAAAGTGGAAGACATCATGGCCGTTTTTTAAAATCAAATTCAGTTTGGCTTGATGAACCGTATGTATTGCCTGAAAGTGTACAACCGAAACGATGTGGAAAAGCTGGAAGAAAACCGAAAAACTTTGATGACTGCAGTGAAAAATCGACAAAAAGAAAGATACAAAGTCTTTTAGATTCAACTGACCATCGAGAAATTATTAAAGCTAGTGAGATAGTGTTTCGCAAAATGGGAAAGCGAGATTCAGCCACACTTGTGAAAGATCTGTCGGAAGCTTCATGCAGTAAAGGTACGGAAGTGAAAAAAATTTGTAAGAGATTTAGCTCTGAGCCTGTTCCTTTAGTGAGCCTTTCTCCCGATGAAGCCTTATCTATAATGGTTTATGCTAATTTGTCGAAACATCAATACGATGTTATTCGGCTAAAACTCAACGCAAAATGCAAAAATCTTTTACCCTGCTACACTAATGTTCAACAAGCTAAGAAAAAAAAGTTATCCAGCTGAAACAGAAATTACTGAGATGCATGCAAAAAGTTCACTTCAGTCATTAGTGAATCATACTATTGAAAGGCTTTGTTTGGCTCAAAAAGAGGTTTTACTCGGTATTGGTGAACTGAAAACTGATGAAAATCGTCTTAATATTTTGATAAAATGGGGATGCGATGGGGCTCAGCAAAAGCAGTATAAACAGAAGTTTTCTTCGGAGGAGTGCCATACAGATGAAAGTTTCCTTTTTCATGGGAGAGACATAATAAGGTCTTGCATTCTTCCTATAGGACAGCTGTCAGAAGAAGCTCAAGAAGCAAGAAATAAGGACACAAGGAAATTTAGAGAGTTGTTTACGAGAAAAACATCGAGAATAGACACAAATACAGATCTTTTCAATCGTCTCTTAATTTCTTCAGATCCTTCAGATCGACCTTTTCGAGTTCGAGGTTTGATAACAAAAGAAGTTCTTTCTTTATTATCTGTTGATGCTTTTGAGGAAGAAGAATCTTAACGATAAATATAAAAGTGAATAAATTAAAATCTCTATTAAAAAGTGAATAAATTAAAATCTCTGTATTTACGTGTTATTATCTGTATTATTAATGTAATAAAGCAAAAATAAGTAACGAAAACAATTATTATCAAATATTTATTAAAAATATTGAAATTATTTTAATATTAAAAATTATTATCTCCGACTCCTTACGTTAAAACTCATTTAATAATAATATAAATCATAAATCTAAGTTATATTCAACCTAAATACTAGTATATATAACTACAAATAATCTCAGAGGATTTATTTAAGAAACAAATTTTTTTATCTTAAAATTCATTTTTTTTTTGGCAGTGATTTTATTAAAAAAAATCTTCTTTTTTAAAAAAAAGTTGATTTTTAATAATCATTTGTATATTTGAACTCATTATTTATATAATTCATAAGTGAAAAGTGAACCCAACGCGATTTATTAATTTTGTCCAGCTAGATTTGCGATCTACCACACTGTGCGACGGGAAGAAACCATTTAGAGTACAAAATGCGACAAAAATTTTTTTGGATTTATATACAAAGGTTTTTATTTGAAAACATGTTTATTAAATTATTTTTATAAAACTTCCGTACATACAATATTTCTAGTAAAAAAATTCTTATGCTTGGTTTTCACTTAGTCATTTTTTGTTTGACATGAAATTTAAAAGTTTAAAAAAATCACATAAATAACATTTTTTTTTTACAATTTTTGCTCTAAACATGTGAAGAGATCAGTTTTTCCTATTTTTCGCCATTGTCAAACAGAAAAAAAATGAGAACGTGTTGGCATTTTTCATGTGACTGACAACAACTGACCATTGAAATTGACCAGGCTTTAGAATTTTAACCAATTAACCTTGTACCTTGCCATCTATAATGCTTAGTTTTACATCATCAGCCCGCTAAAACTGCCCATGACTTTTAGACCAGTTCTTTTAGAAAAACTCCTACTTTTTGCAATATTTAACCTTGCAATTTATTTATGGTCATTGAAAATGTCAGTTTAACTGGAAATTGTCGCCTCCGGAGAGTGAAAGGCAAATCTGTGTTTGTCGGGGCCAAATCAATTGTAGGTATGAAAACTATTTAATGTTCGCCAGTGGACCTGTCAATACCTGTGCGATGATTAATTAAGTTTTTAGGTTTTTCAAAACTAACCACCTTCCATTACAGATATCTCTTTTGGCATTGAAATTTCGAAGAAGTATTATAATTCTTCCAATTTCGGGGTTTAACATATGCAGTGGCATTCCTGAAGGATAAAATTCATTCAAAAACTCGGCAGGGTAATTTTGTTTATCGTTATCACCACTGTTTTCAATTTAATCCGTGCTCAAATCTCTCACTGTGCCACCAACTAAAATATTTAAAACTTGCTCGTTGACTTCGTTCACATCGGAATTTTTTGGGTACAGGATAGCAATTTTGGAATAACGGTTGATGTTATTCGGACTCAAAGTATCGCCAAAAATCTATTTAACCCTTTCAATGGATTTGTCCATTATATTGGACACTTCGGAAAAATTTTTTTTTTATTTTCCAAAGTTTTTTTCTAAAATCAAATAGGTTGGTACTATGAAATGAAGTTGTGCCAACATAACAAAAATAATTTTAGGGAGATATATTTTATGCCCAACAGTAGCCTTCAATTTTTTTATATCGCGTGTTAATAAATTTTGCAAATAAAGTGAGTATTGTGATTGGTGTGCAAATTAACATTTTTTTTTTTTATAATAACATTTGCATAAATAACGCATTTTCATTTGTCTCCGGTTGTTTTAGTTGAACTAAAATATTATAATACAACGTTATCGTGGTTTTGTCCATTATATTAGACAGCCTGCCAAAAGCAAAGCAGCTCATGTAAAAATCAGAGGGATGTTTTTTAATCTTTTTATTGCTTAAATGATGAGAATATAAGCTCAAAAAAATTGTTCACGATTATTCTAGGCAAGCCATTAAAAGGGTTAAAAGGCGAACCTTTACAAACAAAATTATCGGGAATTTCTATGATGTCTTCATCTCCATTTCCTACCTCGGATCAGAAGACCGAACATTGTGATTTAATTCTAGCAATTCCAATTGACACCAACGTCACTGAATGTAATAATTGCTGTTCAGTTTATGCAGACCGAATAGGTTCTGGTTCTGTTAATTAAGAAGCTCTGTAATAGCAAGACATGATGTTTGATGTATATTAGAGTTGAGGAAAATGACGGCAGTCTTCAAGTACAAAGATTTCCAATACATAATTTAATAACAGGTTCTGGTCCAGGCTGAACAGGTTTTAAAAAGTATATAAAATTTTAAATAGGCAACTTGCGGTTTGCGGTGAATAGGTTGTCACAATCGTTAAAGAAAATTGAAGAAATACATGTCTGTTAACCGCCAATTTTTTGTGAAGAAGAGACAAATGACAGTTTGCTGTTATAGAGGTCCGAACGGTTTGGTTCCTTAATATGAAGCGACGTAAAATTGATTTAATAGAGGCGAGAAAATATTGTGCATGCCGAAAATTTAAACCTCTTATACCCCTTTTACATTAGTCAAGAATTGAAGTCAATTTTCTGAGCTTGTAGGCCAATTCGCCGCAAATAGGAAGCGACGAAAGAGGAAAAAGTTGACGGTACACAGTCAAGTGTACTGGCAAGTTTTTCGAACTCGAAAAATTGCTTTCATTTCTTGACTAGTGTAAAAGGGGACTTAGTATGGTTTGCTCCCCGTTTCAATTCGCCGTATTGCTCTATACCCGGTTGAAGCAGTTTCACTTAAAAAAATTACGGTCTCAAACCAGTTGGATTAGTTCGTTAAGTCTTTTACTTCGTTAGGTCTGTCGATTTGGACTCAAACCATTGTTTGATAAGTTTTTCTCATATTTTGATCTGACTCTGCTTTTCAATTGAACTAAAAGAACGAAAACCAATGAACGAATCATTCAATTGAACTAGTTCCTTTGTGAACTATCGAAGTCATCTGCTGAGCTCTGAACATTGTTGTCGTTTCATTAAAATTGCGTTACAACGGTTTTAAAGCTCAACAAAATAGATGAAACTAGATGATTGCAACTTGACGAACGTTTACACTCATTACGGCTGTTATGAAATTTAACCCAAAATGAAAATGATCAGTTTTCAATAGAGTTAAATCCATATAAATGCCTTGTTTGCCCCTAACAATGCACTAATTGATAAAAGTGTAACAAAACTTTATGTGAAAATACTCTTCACAGTTGTTAATGACGAGTTGAGAAGCTTAGAGTTTGGTTTTTATGGAATAAAGTTTTTGGTCATTTTTAATATTATAAGTGTGATTCGCCGTATTGCAAAAAGTTAAACCTTCCGAAAACCTCCTAATAACTTATGAATTCGCTTCGTTTCATTAGGATGTTACATCGTTTCTATTCGCTGTTATTCGCCGTATTGCAAAAATTTAAACCTTCCGAGCACCTCTTAATAACTTATTAATTCGCTTCGTTTCATTAGGTTGTTACATCGGTTCTGTTACCTCTCTAGTTCGCCGTATTGTTGTATACTCGGCTAAAGAAGTTTCACTTAAAAAATAACAGTCATTTATATAATTTTGTTATCCTTGTGTTGTTTTAAAAGTTCAAGTCATTCTTTTAAAATAATAAACGATTGAATCTTACTATCGATCCGGTCTTCTAGTCATAAAAGAATAATCATAAAATTCTAAAATCACTTTCACTGAAATCACTCTCACAGCTGAAATTTATTCAGTCTTAATTAGTTGTTGACTTAATATTGTTTACGTATTATTTTATACGATATGTTTGCGAATAAGTAGCAAACAAACCTTTAACCTACTTAAAATATTTTGCCGATTTTCTCAGTTATAGTGTTTCGGAAATTAAAGCAAAAAGAAAATAAAATATATCATAATTCTCCTTCGAGCCGGATTTGAACCAGCGACCTATGGATATCTATTTAATGGGCGAGTTTTGACTAACTCTTACGCAACTACAGTCCACCGCTCTACCAACTGAGCTATCGAAGGTCTTGAAATCAGGGCAGAAATTGAGTAACAAGCAATCAGCCAGCGAGCAGCGTTCACTTAACAAATATTTGCATAAGTATCTATGAGAAACTTACGCAATTAATTAAAAACGACAACGTAGACTAATAAAATTTGAAATGCCGCTATTTTTAAATCAGATACGGTGGCCGCTCGACTTTGATTGCTTATCGCTTCAGCTGGTTTTAATCGACTATATTTATATATATAGCTTCTTTCTCGCTCTTAACTTCCTTCTCTGTTACTCTTGATCAACATACTTTGCCGTCTAGCTCTATGTGTTTGTTTAGAGAGTCTTCTGGCTGTAAACGTACAACTAACAGAAATTATAACAACCTTCGATAGCTCAGTTGGTAGAGCGGTGGACTGTAGTGAGAAGTACGAGTTTTTCAAGCTCTTTAAAATTAAGTAGAAATCCATAGGTCGCTGGTTCAAATCCGGCTCGAAGGAATCTGTAGTTTTTTTATAATATTTTTTATATATCCGGTACTCTTAGCAAGCGTTTTCACACATTTTCCAGACAATTTAACAAAACGCACCGCACCACAAGCTAAAAGCAGAGAAAGAAACAAAGTGAGAAATGCCAACGAGGCAACAAACAACGTTTTGGTGTTGGTCCATTTGGCAGGCTGTTGTCGTTGAGCTTCACGACAAAAGGATTGCGAAAGAGTCTTGGCCGAGATGGATGTCGGTGACATGTTTAAATTGTTTTGTTGGAAGAGGCCAGGGTGTGTTTGTGTATGTGTGTGTGTGTGTATGTGCATGTAGCTTGGAGTGGGATGTTGTTAAAGCAGTTGGAGGCAAGTTCAAAAGCAAAGCACTTGTTTTTTTTTTTTGTTGTTTTGCTTGAAGGAAGCACGTTAAATATTTGCGTGTTCAAGGAAGCTGTTTGAAGTGCTCTTAAAATGGCATCCTGCTGTTCACTTCGGGATAAACATAGTTTTCCGCGGTGCTTCTCTTCTCAGCAAAGTTAAAGTAGCCAGACGAATACTCAACCAAAGCAAAGTCGTTGGTCGTGGTAAACTTGTCAGTTCTTGGAGCTTATCGGCTAATACCTCCTGCGTTACTATGTTTTGCTCAGGTTCTACTTCGTCATTTTTATTTAATATCTTAAAAAAAAAAATAGCATTTTTTATGCTTTTTTTTAAAGTTGACTCCTCAGCGTCAATCATTTTTTTATTGGTTTTGTGCAAAATAATAAAGATTATCTGAGGATTTATTGCTACTCAGATGCGATTCTACCTCTCTGGCTTTAACTCTCGCTCTCTCTTCTCCTTTGTCGCCCTTGGTAGCATTCGTCATGGTGCGAATCGCTTCCACCCTTGTCAGAATGTATTTATTTTATTTTTGTTGTTGTTGGTTTTTGTTTCAATTGGGTTGATATCCTGCTAGTGTGTGTTTGTGTGTTCGAGTGTATCTCCCTCGGCTGTTGGTTGTGTACCACCCATCGCTAAGTACCGTTACATTGGCAACTACAACAATTACGCAAGTAGTTTATGAAATAAATGTCATTATGTCGATGAAACTGACATCCGAAGCAGCAGCTCCTTCGAAACGGATTGTGGTTGAGGAATTCTGCGGTTACAACCGTGCGTTCGTTGCAGGGTCAAAGTTTGTGCATGGAGTGGGCTGAATGGAGTGTGAGGTTGCCAGGGTAAGCAGTATAAGTTGATAAATGGTTTGCAGTTAACATCTTTGTTGACCATTTGAAGAGATTACTTAACAAGCTCTTTGTGTGCCCTCTGCTGGTTACGGCGTCAACATTGGAGCGGTTAGCTTTGTATATCGACTGAGGAAGCACTTAAGAGCATGACAGGCAGCTACAAACATTGACACAAATTCGAATGATTCAATAAAAAATTGCTTATTCAAAATATATATAAAATAAAAAAAAAACAAAACCAATAATAATTTTAAATGGCATTTTAAATATTCAAAACCTGTTTTTTAAATTGAGTAAAGTAACAGGAAGCTGACAACGATAGTGTCGATAGTTGTAAAACACGATCGATAGTTTTATGATCGTAACGGTCATCCGCAGGTACAGTTGCACTGGTCCCATTCATAACGTAAAAGAATAAAATTTAGAATTCAAAACTATTAAATGCAAGTTTTAATAGTTCGACAAGGAATAACCGCTTAAGTCGAGTTAGTACTAACTGAGATTATTATTTGCATTGCAATTTTTCGCAACGAAATACACTAGTACGCACACTTTTATGGTTGTAACTTGAAAATTAAATGTTTGAGGCCATCAAATCTAAACAGCAAAAGTCAGAGTACCTTGAAATTACGTAGCAATTTTAATTTTAAAAATGCTCTCCCGAAATTTTGAAAATGAGTTTAGCTGCTATTCCTTGTCGACACAGATATATGCATTTATATTTTTTGTTCATGCCACAACATATCGATATTTTCTCTTTGTTTAAATTCCTCAAAATCCATTTGAGGCCTTCCAAGGACTTGTAGGAATATTTTTATTTTTATTTTGTAGAAAAAATAATTGGTCTCTTTTAAACAAAAACATCGACATGTCATTCAATATGATCAGAATTTTAATACCGAAGATATTATGAAAATAAAAAAAGGGAGCCATACGTTCGGCAAAAAATTTTTAAACATTTTTTAAAAATAGTTTTGCTGGAAATATCGATATACTTCCTGAGCAAACGATTAATGATTTTCGTTTTGATATTAGGGTGGCACGTTAGGATGGTGGGAACTGAGATCTGAAGGGCTAGTAGTAGAACGGTGCACCTGAGGTCAATGATCTCTATAGAGGTCTCTATATACCAAACTTTAAAATCCAACTGTAAGCACCAGAGATATGAATAAATATGTCAAAGCGCGACCCCTACGTTCGGTCAAAAAAAAACAAACATTTTTTTTCGTAATTGTCTTGCACAAATGCGTCATATTCGCTGGTTTACGATGCACTCTTTTTTTTGAGGTACGGTCTAATGTACATCTTTGATGATATGACCTTTTCTGAGTTATGATATCAGCTTACTTATATCATAAATCTTATGAAATCGAACTCACATATCAATATTTTTAAAAAGATTTTTGGTGTTTAGTGCGGTTTTGTATTGATAAACTGATAACTGAACCAAATAACATCAAATAACATCAACTCAATAAAAATTCAAGTATTTTGAGATAACAATTTCTGTAGAAAACGTTAATTTTCTTTTAAAATATATCTTACTTTTATTGCTAAAACTGCGCTCTTGTTTTTAAGATTTATTATTTATAAATATTTTTATGTAATTATTAGTTTTTGCACTTTTAACTCAATTTTCTTAAACTTAACACTGAATAAAGCATCGCAGTCATGTTGATTACGATACAACTTTTACTTTTTTGTTTTAAATGAAATGATGCTAAAAATCGAAGTTGCTTGTAAGCAACGCGTTGCAACGTTGGGGTCGAAAGGGTTAAAAAGAAGCCTCTTTATAGAGTTTTCAATTTGGATATCTAACATGCTTTAGTTTTGATATAAACTACACACATACCGAATATTATTTTGCAGCCTAAATATTAGCCCCTTTATAGAGTGTTCACTATTGCGGGTTGTTTGGTAGGTATGCGTGGTTTTCAGCCGATTTATCTCATTTTAATTCTTGATCTTTACTTTTTTTCAATAATAATATAGAATTTCATTACGATAGCTTGAAAATTCGTCTGTTTAAATTTTATGAAACATAACCTAAAAACAGTTATTTTGTTGTAAATGTTACAAATTGTGTTCGATATAAAATACAACTAATCTTGTTTTGTACAAAATTTTTGAAGATACATAGCTTCCTTACGAAGATTGATAATAATAAAATTAAATACATAGTTAGATAATAATAAAACATCAAAACTATTCCTTCTTTTTAATGGCTTCAAACAACGGATATGTTTCTCAAAATCTGTATTACACATTAAAAGAGATTTATTATCTCGTAATTGTGATGTAAATAAGAGAAAAATTGGGTTGGCGATATCATCAATCGAAGCGAATATAAAATTAAATATTTTTAACATTTGACAAAAAACACTGCTTTAACTCAATAACAAATCAGCCTCAAATTCTTAAAACCTAACAGATATTCTAAAGGGGGTATTTTAAAAAAGATTAAAAGTATGAATATTGAATACATCTGCATACAACACTTTAGAATGCCGATTTTAAAATTTGCCACATCTTGCTCTGTAGCTCCCTCTGTGCTATCAGATGCAATGGTGAATGCAAAAAATTTCATGAGTCATATTCGTTAGTTTGCTTTTGCACCCACGACATATAACGTCGATTTATTTACCCAAATACATAACGTTCTATCACTGATTCTATGATTTTAATCCTCAGCAGAGTAAACCGAAAATTCTTTATCCGCTTGCACTTTATGAAAGATAATAGGTATTGAGGATCGCAACGAAAAAAAATCGATATCGATAAGAAATATCTCTTAAAATGTGCTATCAGTAACAGCACGCTGATCGTTTTTTCAAAGATAAGATAGTCCAATCTCAACGTTTTTATCTCAATGCTTCTTATTAAAGGTTTGTTATACAATTCCTTCCTAAAAATTATATCTTCTAATGGATTAAATCCAAATAAACCCAAGTCAAGGTCAATTGATTTTTTAACATTGACTAAGCAGAAAGAACAATCTAGCAATTAATTTAGAAAAAGGTTACGAACTTATTTTTTAAGATACATAACTTGAAATGTTGTGGAAGTGTAGTAGAGAAGGTGTCCTTAGAAAAGCACAAAATACATAAGAAACCAAATTTTTCAAAATTAAATTTTTGTTTTTATTTTTTATTTTAAATTTTATCGAAAATTTCCAACTGGCAAACTATAAATAATATTGAAAAATATTCAGTAAAACACTTTTTAAACTTGTTTTTTGTGCTAAAGCTATATGTCATGTCTCAGGTTTTACTCAGTCATAGCTTTACAAAAACTTTATAACAACCCAGCAAAATCTTCGCTTACATGTAATCGAAAAAGTAATACAGAAAATTTCATTCTTTGCTTACCTTCTCGCTTGTAGAACCCATTATTTTTATACAGGCATGTCATTGGAGGTAATCGAAAGCTCTGTCACTTGAAACGATTAAGCTCTAAACTTCTAGCGCTTTTAACTTGTGCCAACAGAAAAGTTATCATCATATCATCATCATAGCTTAAGACCACACTGTCTTTTATGATAGTTTAACATCTGCTTCAGTATCTATTTCCTTTTTTAGTTCTATTTCCAACACGTGTAAAATGTAAGAAAAAAACTATTTTTTTTTTTCCAAATGATAAGCTCCGTCAACAACTGTTTGGATTCAACATATTTTATGACGTATCATGTAGTAACATATTACGTTTAACATAATGAAAACAAAAATTGTGTGTAACTCTTTAATTAATATTTATAAAAATAAAAGCTGTAATGATGAAAATTGTATCATCAAATCAAAGCTGCTTTATTACGATTAAAATATTTTCATTGTATCTGTGCTAGGGTAATAACATAGTTCAACGAAATCAAAAAAAAAAAAACAAATTGGCCACTTCAGTCCTTGAAAGGACTTTGACCGAGCTTCTTATGGTCAATTGTGTTGTGTGTGTTATTAAATGTTTGCACACAATTGACCGAGAAATGAACCTACATGTTTTATGCCGACTCCGAACGGCTCATGTTCTCAAGAAGCTTTACATGGCATTATTTACTCTCTGAGGTTTGCCATTGTCTGCAGAGAGGTGGTGACCGATTAGAAAAATTTTTTATTGAAAAAAGTTTTCGCCGCGGCTGGGGATCGAACCCGGGCTCCGAGCATGCTTAGCCACACACTTAACCTGCATGCCACGGTCACCACAACAAAATCAACCTTTAAAAAAAGCTCAAGAGGTTTGACAACCGATCTTACATAATGAAGGATGAGAAACAAGATGGGGTATTCAATTTTTTTTTTATCACGTCTAGATTTTGTGAAAAACTACTTTAAATATTTTGAAATTCCATACATTTTGGCTTAAAAAGGTTTTTATATCTATTTAAAATATTAAGAATTTATTTTTGTTTGAGTATTTGAAAATATAGGGGAGAGTGGGGTGTTGTGAGACAGGTTTACTTTTTGGACGATAACTTCTTTAAAAGTTTATATATTTTTTTTTGGAAAAATTTTTTATTTAGCTTATTCAATTACCTAACATCCATCCTGCGATCACATTTGATTCAAATTTAAAAATTTTAATAATTTTCTTGAAGACTGAACAAAAGATTTTTGGATTTTAAAAAATTATGGGGTGTTGTGAGACACTACTATAAATATAAAAAAAATGGCATTTTTTGCTTAAAAGTCTTTATTGAAATACGAAAAAATAAAAATGCTGACAAGAAAATTATTCGCTTTCCTCTGATTCGGCTAATTCGCAGCGAGCACAGTGAAAATAACCAGTTTTCATTTTGGCGCACTGTAGATGAACAGTTTTGCTTTCGTCCAAACTTTTTGGCACGTTTGACCTGCAAATGATGCTAAAGTCAACGTCGTCCTCACCTGATGATAAAGCTTTTGCGTATTTTTTATATACGGTACGTATTTCGGATGACGAATACGCTTTGCTGGTTCCTTCAGCGATTTTTTTGTTTTCGTTTTATTTCCTTCTTTTGATTGGATATTTTCCTCAATAATGCCACATTCTTGGAAGTTGTAAATACGGTTGCATACATAGGCTTCCGGCCGCGTTTTGATATTTGGAATAGGGGATCAAACTTCAGAGGACTTATCTTCTTTAATGCACTGCTCAGTTCAGACGCCATGAAAAACCAATTTAATTTGTAAAATATTAGAAAAACTGGTTTCCTGCCAGTTTTGCCACTTTGCTGTGCAACAAAATCGACTAATTTATCATTTCAAGCCGATGTGGTAGAAATTTTGACTTCTACTTTTCCATATAACGGGTTCCATACACTCTCGATTTATCAAGATTATATGATTTATAGACAGCCCGAAAAAAATTAATTTTTATGGCAATTTCTTTGATGGCTGCCCTCTAGGTGGATGGATGCCCATTAGAGTGGGTCGGCCTCCATACAAAAAAAAAAAGTTTGAAAAAACCACCCCCTATTTTAAAGTTGACCTCGAGAGGATTCCGAAAACAAAAAAATTTTTTTTTTTGGACCACCGGAAAAACAGCCAAAATGGTATTTTTTGCATAACTTAAGCATTACATGTCAGATCTTAAAAAATTATATGTCGTTGAAAAGGGCTTTACGAGCACTACAATGTGTTCTAAGGACATTTTTATTTTTGAGGTCATATTCAACTAGTAAGCCCCATTAGCCCGATTTATCCCCCTTAAATTTATTTTTTTTTCCCATATAATTAAACTCCTTCAAATTTGTTTAATTTGTGTTCAAAAAATTATTTGTTAAGTTTAAAAACAAAGAAGTTATAATAGTTCAAATATTTGATATAATCCTTTTTTTTTCTAAAAAATGTACTGTTAGTTTAGTCAACGAACAAGCACATAATATAAACAAAATTGTAAAAGAAACTTAATAAATAATTTTTTGAACACAAATTACACAAACTTGAAGGAGTTTAATCTTATGAGAAAAAAAAAAATTTTAAGGGGGGTAAATCGGGCTAATGGGGGGTTATTAGTTGAATATGACCTCAAAAATAAAAATGTTCTAAGAAGACATTGTAGTGCTTGTAAAGCCCTTTTCAACGACATATAATTTTTTAAGATCTGACATGTAATGCTTAAGTTATGCAAAAAAGACCATTTTGGCTGTTTTTCCGGTTTTCCAAAAAAAAAAATTTTTTTGTTTTCGGAATCCTCTCGAGGTCAACTTTAAAATAGGGGGTGGTTTTTTCAAACTTTTTTTTTCGACCCACTCTAATGCCCATTTCTTTTTGGCTTTGGTGATATTTTATATGCTTTACGTGGCTGATGGCTATAAAAATATTGAAATAAAACCAAAAATTAACTGTCTCATAACACGCCATATTCGACATTTTCAAATGGCCAAGGCGCCATCATCACATACAATATTTTTTGCAAAATCACTTCGGTGGGCTTAAAAGCAATGGAATATAGATAATTTAAATAAGAATTAAAAAAAAAAAAACAAATTGGCCATTTCAGCCCTTGACTGGACTTTAACCGAGCTTGTTATGATCGGTTGTTATGATGTGTTGTGTGTGTTATTAAATGTTTGCACACAATTGACCGAGAACTGCACCTACATGTTTTATGCCGACTCCGAATGGCTAAAGTTCATGTTCTCAAGAAGCTTTACTTGTCAATATTAACTCTCTGAGGTTTGCCATTGTCTGCAGAGAGATAGGTGGTGACCGATCAGAAAAATTTTTTATTGAAAAAACTTTTCGTCACGACTGGGGATCGAACTCAGGCTCCGAGCATGCTAAGCCACACACTTAAGCTGCATGCCACGGTCACCACTTAATAAATATTTACCTTTACTTTTAATTGGCAATGTATCTGGAAATTGAACAAAGGCAAACTATACCAAAAACTTTTATGGCTAAATCGCAATACTGCGTTAGGTCGGTCGTGCGCCGATCGTACTTTATATCGACGTTGCATAAACTTTACGAGATGAACTGACAGAACGCACGACCTATTACTTTACAAAACTCAATGTTGCGCTGACAGATTGTGCGTCTGTAATTTTGGCGATGCCAATAAAAGCAGCTACACAAAAATGCCCACAAAAGTTGTTTTTCCTCCAATTCTAAATCTCTCAATTTCTATATAAATTTCTAAGATATCGAATAATACAAATAGATTAACTTTATCAAAATCTTAATTTGATTACTTTAATAGCATGAGTAATTAAAAAACATTATATAAAACATAAATTCCAGCGATAATAAAAGAAATCCCACGAAAATCTATCTTTGCCAGTGAAACCATAAAACACCCACATTTTAAGCGCTTTCAATGAAAATGCAACTCTGCTCTATGAAGAAATGTCAAACGCACGACCGAGTAGAACATATTTCTACTTATCTCGTTAGATCGTACTTTGGTCGTATTTTATCTCTTCTTCTTGTTTTACGATATAAAGTACGACCAACGCTTGA
Source organism: Tetanocera ferruginea (assembly GCA_958299015.1). NCBI lineage: Eukaryota > Metazoa > Arthropoda > Insecta > Diptera > Sciomyzidae > Tetanocera > Tetanocera ferruginea. The sequence continues at coordinate 1,334,585 of OY282640.1, read as the reverse complement.
GGTCGCATTTGGATTTGCACCATAAGAACACGTTGATCTCTACTCGAGCTGTCAACGCACGACCGACCTAACGCAGTATTGCGATTTAGCCATTAAGAGCGCGATCAAAACTAAAATTTGTTACAGACACTAGGAACACATGTCAATGCGATGAGTGCATATTATAAGTGAGAAAATATTTTTCAGTTGTTGTGAACATTCACAACATTACCACTATGTCAAATATTGACGTGTCTGACAACATCCCACTCTCCCCTACAATTTTGAAATGGGTATAACAGAAAATTTTAACGTGATAGGGGAAAACCAAGTACGCCAACTTATTAAGAGTAATTCAAAAATTTCAAAATTTTTGAGTACCTAGTTAAGATAATAAATGTTGGTTATACCAAAATGTATGTAATTTTTACACAGTCAAAGCTGTTTTACTCGAAAATTTTTCGAAAAAATAAGACGCCTGGCCGATGGTTTTAAGACCGGAGCCTCTTCCTGCAAGGATGAGAATGGGAATCTAGTGACAGATATCCAGAGTACACTGATGTTATGGAGGGAGCACTTCTCTTGATTTTTAAATGGCGACGCTGACAACAATCCCGCCAGTGGAGATGATATCCCGGAAACCCCAATTATGGACGACAGCGTTGAAGTTCCGCTGCCCGATTATAACGAGGTCTTAACAGCTATAGCTCGGCTTAAAAACAACAAAGCCGCAGGAGCCGATGGCCTACCGGCTGAGCTGTTTAAGACCGGTGGCGAAGCTCTGTTTAAATGCATTCACAGACTTCTATGCAGAATATGGTCGAAAGAATGCATTCCAGATGATTGGAACCTCAGTCTGCTCTGCCCAATCCACAAGAAAGGCGATCCCACCATTTGCGCCAACTACCGTGGCATTAGCCTTCTAAATATCGCATATAAGGTCCTGTCGAGCGTATTGTGTGAAAGATTGAAGCCCATCGTCAACCAACTGATTGGACCTTATCAGTGTGGCTTCAGACCTGGAAAGTCCACCATTGACCAGATCTTCACGCTCCGACAAATCTTGGAAAAGACCCTCGAAAAACAAATCGACACGCACCATCTCTTTGTCGATTTCAAAGCCGCCTTCGACAGTCCAATAAGGAGTCACCTATACTCCATCATGTCTGAATTTGGTATTCCTGCGAAGCTAATACGTCTTTGCAGGATGACACTGTACAACACCAGCAGCGCAGTGAAAATCGGGAAGGACCTCTCTCTTCCATTCGATACCAAGCGAGGTTTCAGACAAGGTGATTCCTTATCGTGCGACTTCTTTAATATAGTAATGGAGAAGATCATCCGAGCTGCTGACCTGAGACGCAGCGGCACAATTTTCTATAAGAGCGTTATGCTGCTGGCGTATGCTGATGATATTGACATCATTGGCCAAAATACGCGCGAAGTCAGTGCAGCATTCTCCAGGCTAGAAAAAGAGTCGAGTCGAATGGAAAACAAACAGTCCCAGCGTCTTGGAAACCACGTCACTGTTGACAACACCTCCTTTGAGGTAGTGAAGGACTTTGTTTACCTGGGATCCAGCATTAACTCCTCCAACGATATCAGTATTGAGATTAAACGAAGGATAACTCTTGCCAACAGGTGTTACTTTGGGCTCAGTAGGCAATTGAGAAGCAGAGCTCTCTCTCTCGACGAACAAAACTGACGCTCTTTAAGTCAATAATCATGCCCGTCCTACTATACGCATCACAAACCTGGACGTTGAGCAGCTCTGATGAAAGGACTTTGGGAGCGTTCGAGAGAAAAATCCTTCGCAAGATCTATGGTCCAATCTGCGTCAATGGCGAGTACCGAATACGATGGAACCACGAGTTGTATGAGCTATATGCCGACATCGATATAGTCAAGCGTATTAAAATAGAGCGGCTTCGCTGGCTAGGTCATGTCGAGAGAATGAACGACGAAGCTCCAGCGAAAAAAATATTGGATTCGGTACCCAGCGGTGGCCAACGCAGACGAGGAAGACCGCATCTCCGTTGGAAAGACCAGGCATTGGATAACCTGACAACGCTTGGAGTTTCCAACTGGCGCCAGCAAGCGCACGACAAAAGAGGCTGGCGCAAATTCTTAGACCAGGCCAAAACCGACCAACAGTTGTAAGCGGCTTCTAAGTAAGCAAGTAAAGCTGTTTTACACGAAATTTAGATGTGATGGAAAAAATCTGAGTACGCTGTATTGTTTTTCATCCTCTAATTATGTATGACTTTCAAACCCATTGAGCTTTTTTAGCCGTTGTACTGTGTAATTATTTCATTGAAACCTAGAAATAAAATGTTTGAATTATTTGATTCAAATAAGGACAAGGGTAAGGTTTATGAAAAAAGCTTGTCTTTCGGCTCAACTCTTACAAAAGAATCAAATATAATTATTCAACTCATACAATTTAAAGTTTGTGTTGAGAACTTCAGGTTAGCTTTTGTTCGAAATAGCTTATAATTAATATTAATTGTAAAACTGTCCATCCAATAAGCTTGAGCAATGATAAAGTGTAACGAATTTGAAGCGAAAGCGTTGATGACATTGTTTAAACCATTGACGGGCAGCTTTGCACACTTGTGATTGTATAAGTGCATGAAAATATGTATTCATCTCACGTACAGAACGATCAAAGCTTCAGTATCCAAGCAAACGTCAAGCAGAAAAGACCTGCGCTTGAGTGTTCCTTGAATGCATGAAAAAAAATTGCGAGATATTACACTGAATAAATTTTATGTTTAGCAAAATTTTTTATTTTTAGAAAATAACGGCATGGCGCACTGCACGGTGTGTCATAAGGAAGTAAAATTTGCTAATCAAACAATTTTGATTAGCAAAAAGCTGTTTTAATTTTATTTAATATTAATGTTACTAAATGTTAACATATTAGTAGAAATGCCAATTTTAGTTTCAGATTAAAATATATTGGTACTTTCGTTTGGTAAAAGAAATAATTAAGAGTTGTAAAAATTCTACGAATTAAAAATAAAAATTAAAAATATTTGTAAAACTTCATTTTTTGTGTTTAATAATACATATTATCCATCTGTCGGTCTGTTTGGATTTCATAGTCCGTCCATTACAAGTTCATTTAAATTCGTTATATAAATCGAAGCACAAAAAAAAAGTCACCCAAAGATACTACAAAAAGAGCTTTAGCACTGCTTTGTTTTCAGTGTAAGCTTTAAAGCGCTCCTTAATACATACTCAAGATAAGAAAGTATAGGTGTGCAAAGTTGCCCGTCAATGGTTTAAACAAATAATTCATAACATCATTCCGATGTACAAATCTACAAATATTCGTACAAACCGACATACATACATACACAACAAAATCAAGTCTTTTCCAGCAATGGATATGTTAAAAAGTACGCTACGTTGCCAAGTTTTCAGTTAAAGCTTCAACGTACACTGTTTGCGCTAAAAAAATTCCAACGCAAAAGAAACCGATAAAAGCAACAACATGAATTAAAAGAGAGAACAAAAAAAAAATTCCGCGCTTTAAATTGTACTTCATTTCGTTGTCGTGTTTTCTTCATTATTGTTTTTCTTTCCATATCAGCGCCAAAATCATTGCACACACACACCAACCAATGCAGCAGTCGTATGCATACACTTGCACACACACACACACACACACAGATACTCACATAAACAAACACAGTCGAAATGCGGCGAATTCATCTAATGAATTTGAGCAAAGCGTGTGTTTGTCTGCTTGTGCGCGCTGTGTATCTGCGCGATACATTTTCGAATTTCGAACAAAATATCGAGTTCGAATAAAATAATTTATTTTATGCCAAATGCTTTAAAAATAATGGATGTGACTGTGAGAGGTGGTTTGAATTGGAATTGGGCAGAGTAAGGGGGAACGCACACACGAATCAAGTAGCGAGAGTATCTCGTGGATTCGGCGTTTCGCTTCGGTATTGTTGTAGCTAGCAAAAAAAGGTCATACATCCATGAGATACAAGTACGATAATGCTACGTTGCCAAATTTCATTCGGTGCACTCGAACTTCGTTGTAGTTCTTGTGGTTGTTGTTGTTGTTGTTGTTGTTTTCGTTGTTGTTACTGCAAAACACTTGAATGAAACGAACTGAAAAACAAATGAAAACAAAACAACGAGTGTCAGCAGAGAGAAAGAAAAACTTTGACTGCCTGCGTGTGTGTGTATCTGTGGAAAAGTTTTCGCCAAATTATGAAACCGCACGCGATGTGCTTGTTTTTGCTTTTGTTATTGTAATCGTTGTTGTTGTTTTGTTGTTTAATTTTTCGTGCTTTTCACATTTGTTGGCATCATCATCATCATCATCATCATCATCAACGTGGCTCGGCATTTGTTACGTAACTAAATTTAATATCTACATAAAATGAGGCCAAAGACGCTTATTTGTGGCTAAAAGAAAATCTCATTGTGGTAAAAATAAAAAGTCAAACCTTTGTTCAAACAAAACCAAGCTATGTATTCTTTAACTTATTTTATGTTAATTTGCGGTTTTCGTCATCCTTGAGTTATGAAAAACAAAAACTGAAACGAGAGGCATTTTAATGTATCTGTATCTGTGCAAAAAAATTAGCATAACTTGGAAAATTATTAACTCTGAGCTTTGTCAGTTTGGTAGGTACAGCTGGCTTGAACATGTAGGTATATGAAAATTAGTTTTTTATGCCTACCATATAAAAGGTTTTATGACAGACTATGGAAAACTCTTGGTGGAAAATTTGCTGCAGTTTATGCTAAGTCTTATTATTTGTGGGTTTAATTCTGAACACAGTTTCGGCGCAGATAACTTTATTTTGGTTAATCTTAAAATAAGTATTGGCGATATGCCGTAGAACAAGAATTAGTATCTTAGATTTTTTTTTTATTTTGTTCATATCATCGATAAATCTTCATATACTTTTTTGAGATTAACAGCTTGTTTTACCCCTTTACCTTCAGGTTTCAAGATTGAATCTGACTTTAAAGTTTTAAAGCCGAACATATCCTTTACAGAGACCATAGCGACCGTTCTTAAATAAATTTGTTTCAGCACTTTTAGCAACTGTTCAACACCTATCTGTGCAGCAATTTGTCCTACAAGATACTTTTGTACAACCGTTTTTCAGCTTTTTACTTGCATTTTTCTAGTTCGCCTGTGTTTGGCCTAAGGTTAAAAAAATTTTGATTTTTATTCGGATTGAAAGGACTTTGAAAGAACCTTCTATTGTTTGTGTTATGAACGTTTTTACAAAACTGACCGAGAACGGGCTTTCATGTTTAATACAGACTCTGAACGGCTAAAGTTCATGTTCTTAAGAAGCTAGATATTGTTTACTATCTAAGGTTTGCCATTGTCTACAGAGAGTTGTTGTCGAACCCGTGTCTACTCAGATTCTTTGGCTTGACCACGGCCATATAGAGCACCTTAAAAACTTAAACACATTCTTATTCTATTAGAACTCAAGTCATTGGGATTTTCTCAAAATTTTTTGAGATGAAATTATTGAAACCGTAGTGGTGACCGTGGCAAAAATTTAATATTTGTCGATTGCCGAAACATGCAAATAAGAGTATGATAAAAAAAAAATGCAAATTTCATTAAAAATATAGCACGAATCTTTTCCTAAACTGAGGCATTGAAAATTGTTGAACTTCTTAAAAATTTTCAAATTATTTTGTTACAAGTTCTTATGTGAACATTTTTTTCTAATCAAGAATCGCATCTTATTGCTTTTGAGTGGCTTTCCTGGCTGTTAATGGCTATCCTATCTAAAAAGCATTGTCTCCAAAAACTTTCCAAAAAAAAAAAATATATATTAGAATGTGAGTAATGCTTACATAATCACTCTGACAATACTTAATTTTAATTGTAATGGATAATTCCAGAAAAACATTTATAATTTTTGCATTTAATAGTGTTTTTAGTTATACATATACCTAGTTATGTCACTATTTAGCACTGCAATAAAAAATATGTCACATACATTTAGGCACTTCAAATCCTATATCCTATAAGTGCGTATCGTAGTTTTGACGCCTTGACCTTTTGCTCTTCGATTTTTCATTTGTCGGGTCTAGCCCGACTATGAAATACCCTAAACCTACTTTTTCAAAATACAATAATAGTATTGAAAGTGGGCGTGTCCGTGGGCTAATGAAGCCCATATCTAATATGCATTTCGATTTTGATGAAAAATTTACACATACCAAGTTTTAATCCTGAAGCTTACATGTTAATGCCTTTATAAAGTTTTCACTATTGTGGGTTCTATGGAAGGTGGGCGTGCTTGTGAATGGATTACTCACCAATTTTTAAACAAATCTTAAAAAAGATACATAGCAAATTTTATCTCTGTAGGTTAAACATCAGCTTATTTATGGAGTTTTCAATTTTTGGGGTATATCGGAGGTAGGCGTGTCCATAGTTGGATGGCATCCATTTTTCAAAAACATCTTTGCTTTGTTATTAAATACATACGTAGCAAATTTTTTTCCTGTTAGATAAATAAAAGCTTGTTTATGTAATTTTAAATTTGTTGATGTTTGGGAGGTAGGCGTGTCTGTGAGCGGATAACGTCCATTTTTCAAGAACGTCTTCGACCTGTTATAAAAAACATATGCTCCAAGTTTTATCTCTGTAGGTTAAACATAAGCTTATTTATTGGGTTTTTAATTTTTGGTTTGTATGGGAGGTGGGCGTGTCCGTAAGCGGATGAAACCTATTTTTCAAAGACATCTTTGTTTTGATATAAAAAACATTCGTACCAAATTTTATTATTGTAGGTTATTTATGAGCTTACTTATGCAGTTTTCAATTTTGGAGTTGTATGGGAGGTAGGCATGTCCGTAGACGGACCCATGCGACTTTGTGTACCGAGTTTCATCAAATTATTGCAATGCCTTCTGCTTATCCTGTGCTTATGGACAACACACAGACGGACAGACGGACGGACGGACATCGATAGCTCGACTCATGAGGTGATGCTGATCAAGAATATATATACTTTTCTATACTGGACTCACTTATTTCTATGCGCTAAGCCGAGAAAAAAAACCATAGTAAAATTACACTGTTGTAGTTCAATTTTGGTTCTGCGATCAGACCAACTTTTTCGGATTTGGGGTAGTCCCCTGAGTACAACTGCGTCCTTGGTTTAGTTAGATTGGCTCAAAATTTTGAGAAAACCATGTTTTTCCAAATGGTCGATTTTGACCTATTCTAAGCCTTTTACCATGTCTATTTATAAAGATATCTGGCAAACCAGTTGCACGGTCTTACCAACCAATGAAGAAAACAAAAGGTCATGAAATTCTATGTCAACAGTTCCTATACTACTTTTTGATCCGAGGAGTAGTTCTTGTGTAATTAATAATTTTTTCCATAAATTATTGTTTTCTTACGAAAAATTCAAATTCATTTTACGGTACGACAATTTTATAGTTTTTCTATAATTTTTAAAGCATTTTTAAAAATATGCTGGTAGAAGATACAAAAAAACAGTAAGACGTATGTCATCGTTTTGAAGGTTTACATGTAAATTAGTTTTTAAGTAGGTTAAAAGTTTACACTTTTTGCACCCTTTACCAGAATAGGCCAGAACAGGCAAGCAAATTTTGTTCCATGAATTTAATTTCCAATTTTCTTTAAAAAAATACAACAAGTTCTCTAAAATTGATTTAATACACAAAAACTAATCCTCGGATCCGAAAGTAGCATGAGAACAACTGACGAAGAATTTCAATACCTTTAGTTTTCTCTGTTGGTTGTAAAGATCGTACAACTTGTTTGCGAGATATCTCTAGAAATAGACGTGGCAAAAGGCCAAAATCGACCATTTGAAAAAACACGGTTTTCTTAAAAATTTGAGCTAATCTAACTAAACCAAGGACACAGTTGTGCTTGGGGAACTCCTCCAAATCCGAAAAGGTTGGTCTTATCGCAGAACCAAAAATTTCGTGTCAAAAACTACAACAGTGTTATCTAAGATGGCTTTTGTGAATGTGAAATAAACTGAATGAAATAACTATGTATAATTACAAAAGTTTTTGTGTGAGCTGAACATGGTTTTATAATAAAAAAATTTATAATTTATACAACAACAAAATGTTTAAATTCACAACTTTGTAAAATTAACCAAACTTATGTATAAAATACTCAAATACTGTTATTAGCTGAAATCGAAAATAACACAAAGACTGCGAGCAAGGGAAATGCAAATATGTAGGTATCAATCCCTTGTGTTCATGCAATATCGACGTTCTGTTGCGGACTTGGCTTAATATAAATATATTTAATTTCGTCGTAAGGAGTTTTGAGGAGTGCACAAAAATTATTATGTGCAGCTACGGCATCACCATTGTTTATGGAAACACCACCGCCATCACCACCAATGTAAGTAATTGTTATTTTAATGAACTAAATTACATTTTTAAACTTTTATAAATTTTTTGGAACCACCAATGCAACAACCGCAACTTACGTCAATAACACGGTCAACACTATTACCTCCTTTAGCACCATCGCTACGACAGACATCGGTAACCATCACCACCGCCAGCACAATCACCTCCACTACCACCACCGCATGTTAAAATGTTTTTCAATAAAATTAATTTTTATGTATAAATTATTTTTTTTATTTATATAAAAAAAAAGTTATTTTATAAGTTACCACAAAACTAAGCTGTATTTTTTGCATTTGCAATATTAAATCATCGAAATATATAGATAATATTTCACCAAAATTTTTTTAAACTAACAATAAGTTCAGTGTTAGTGAGTAAAGAAACTATCAATTGGATCTTTGGAATATTTTGTTGTTTTAGATAGTAGTAGTAGTAGTTAGTAGGTATGTATGTAGTAGTATAGTAAGATAGTAGTTCATGTTGTTAAAGAATATTGAGTTCAGTAACATATTTTCAATCGAAGAAACTTAAGTAACATTTTCTATAGCAATAGAAAAACTTATTTTCAATGGAAGAATAATTATTTTTATGTCAGTAGGAAAAGAGAATTCCTAAATTAAACTTTTTTTAGTTTATAAATTTAATTCGCTAAGAAATATATTATTAAGAAAATTTGTAAAAAACCTAATAAATGCACAAAAATGTTTAATTTATTAAAAATGTTGTAAAGTATTATCACTTAGTGTGATATAAAATAAAAGTATGACTCTTTATTGCTTAGCGTTTAGCATTTTAATTAGAAGAACGATAAAAAATGGTTCATACGTGAATGCTAAAAATGTACTTTCTTCCCTTTAAAGCTTAATAAATGTATTAAGAAAAACATACTTTTGGTTCACAAGGTAGTTTGAATCGGTAAGAATTTCTATAAAAATTAACAATTCAGGAATGAATGCTTGCTAGGTATATCCTAAAGGCTAGCCATTCCTTATGGTTCTAGTTTGCCTAGCCCGAAAGATCTTTTTTTATGCTTTTTTATATCAACAAGGTTTTGGTACTGCATGATTCCAATATTAGTTAAAGCGGATTCGGTTATTTCAAAATAGTAAACTTTATTTCATCTAAAAGTGTAAAATCTAAGCTCTTATTTCTTTAATATATTCGACTGGTGCCTTTGGTACCTTCACGATGTCTTCTCTATGACAAATGCCCTAAGTTTGAATGAATAAATTTATATGATAACCCATACTTTTGTCAACAATTGACATCTTTACAAAACACTCACTCTCTTGTGTAATACACAAAAAAACAATACCATAGAAAACAATACAACGGAAACTTTGAGAAAGGCCAGAAATATGGAGGCCAGAAGTTGAATTTTACTGTGGGTTCTCGCCGTTTATATTCATGCCATAATAAAATCCTCCCCAATTCATAATCGAGCAAAATAAATATGACAATCAGTTATATAATAGAGAGAGAGCATACAATTAATACACAAAACAAAGGCACAACATTTTTATGTGAAATTCTTGTTTTTACATTATCACAATTATTTCTATTCGATTATAGTTATATACAAATTACAACAACTATTAACTGACATCAACTTAAATCAATATTTTAAACACATACATTATATTTTCCCATCAAGCTAAAAGATATAATAGTTTAATCCGATTGCCAACTCAATTTAATTTGTCAGCAAATCGAACATTATATCGCAATGATTTACTGTTATAAAGAAGATGACCCACATGTGCGAGAGCCATTTTTAAATTGAACTTCGAAAATGGAGAAACAACAACATGAAAACTAACGAACGAACCAAGCGCACCAATTCACAGTCCGCATCCAACACAGAGCAAACCTTATGAGCAGCTGGTTAGCACGCGACTGATTGTGTCTGACTGTACCTCGTTCGAAGTGGTGGCAAACACAAAAAAACTGGCTTCCCTGTTGTAGACTCGCCCCTTTGCCACGTACAACTTGGGTGCGTCTTTGGCAATGCTGTTGAACGAGCAGCCACGAGGATTGGTTATTTTTTGGTCGGTATAGCCGAGGCTTGACGAAGTTGACACTGTTTGATTGGTTGATAGCGCAATTCAAGGCATGCCGAATGTTGCCGAAATTTTCCATAGATTACTTTAAGCGCTACAGATTATGTTAGGGCAGCAGTGTTTCTTGCTGATTCATGTTAACGATAATGTTTGCTGGCAGTAGTCGTTGCAGGCTTTATTTTGAGTTCGTTTTTTGTTTTCTTCAGGCAGTTTGATTGCACTTCATACAAGTTGTGTTTTTTACAGTTCCGTCGGACATGCGGAGAATTCTGTTTGATACATTTTTCATAAATAACTTAGGTATTGCTTTTTGTTGAACACATGGAAATTTGTAATTTTTTTTTTAAGTACATAATTATTAAGAGAATTGTATCTAATTTATTATTCTACAGCAAATAATATCATGAATGCCTTTTCTCTTAAAATATTTGTGATTATAGGTATTTATTTAAATTTTTTACTTCTTGTGATACATTTTCCTAAATAATTACTTGCTTTATTTGGAATAAGAGTACCTTAGTTATTTAGATTTTAAGCATAGTACTCTGTTCGGCTTCACGTGAAATTCCACTCAAATCTCCATACAAAAAGTGACAGCTGTGAAACAAGCGTGAACATTTCTGTACTATGCTTCGCTGCGGAAAATCTACTACTATATTCCGCAACATGTATCTAGCAACATTGTCTTCACGGCAATTAAATTGAACCGACCATTTATTTTGCCGTGAAAAGTGACAATTGGCATTTCATTTAAGAAAAAAGTTCAAGCAAAAGAACAATGTTTTTAATTGAAATTATATTTTTGTACAATTTCTAAAGTTTTACAATAAATAATTACAGTTGTTGGAATTGTAAATACGGATGCACCTTTTCGCGGTGTTGGCGGTCGCAGTGGCGTACCGAGAGGCTAAGCCGCCCGGTGCGGATTCCAAATTTGCCGCCCCTCTCATATGCAATAAAAAAAAAAATCTTTGATATTTATATAGGGTTTTGTATGCATAGTTTTCACTTTAGAATTTGGTCTTTCATTGTTCTCAATTATATAAAAAAAATTCTAATATACATATCATCAACCTATTTCTAATACGACGCAAGTTTGGAAAAAATGGAGCAAAACGCGCGCATGAGTCTATTTTTGCTCTCATTTCTTCCGTGGTTTTGTTGTTCTATCTATGTTTAAAAATCTAGAGCAAAAAGTCTACGAGAAACTTCAATCCATTTTTGCCTATCTCATTTCTAAACACTAATATTAAAAAAAAAATACAACAAGTAACTTGAAATGCCTTGATTAGATTAAAATGGGTTACAACAAAACCAAGTTACTTCAGTACTTTTCAGCACATTACTTAAACGAAGTTAAATTTTATGCGAAAAAATTCACTTCAAAATACCGCAATCGAAAAATTATTTCAAAAATTTATTGAACATTTTTTCTTAGTCACATCTTCTTCTTCAAACGTATCGAATATAATCAAAAACAGCGTACAATGTCGTCACTTGAAAAAAATTTCGATTTAATTGAAAATTTGAAAGTCATAATCTATCAAAAATTATATGATAAGTTCCTTGAATTTTTTTTTGGAAATTATTACAAAAATATAAGTATACTCTCCAGTGATTTTTGCGTTAATAACGGAGAAAGTAAAATTGATTTTAGTCCTGCATCGTCGTACTATGATCCTGATTTTGATCCACAAATGAAAAAAGGTGACGAAGAAGAGCTCATGGACAATCATTTCATGGATACTCGATCTGAAGATTCTCAAACAATCTTTTCCAATCGTACTACAAAGGATTCTCAAACATTCGTTTTCAATCGTGCTACAAAGAAAAGATTATTGCATCCAGCATACAGCAATTGCCGAAAAAAATGAAATGCAAAATTTTCGAAAAGGATTATTGTAATTTTTTATAAAACTTCCATCGAAACCGATGCAAAATTTTTTTGAATGCACATTAGTTCATCAAAAAGATCTTCTGAAATTTTCAAATATGTACAATTAAAGGAAATCGTGAAAAACCCATCTAAAAAGAAGGATATTATAGATAAATTAATTCCTTTAATACATGATAACACAAAAATTAATTTTTGGGAAGATTTTAAGGAATGTGCAGATTCTAAGGATCTTTCTATTGGTTTTACAAGCCATGAGTAAATACCAACATTCATGAATTTATTTATATGTTCCATTAATTTTGTTAAAAATAGTATCAAAAGATTTTTTATTGAGTTTAATGAATAGATTTATATATAATTTACTTAATAAGATACTTGTGTAGATACTTAATTATAATAATAAGAAAAAAAAAAAAAAAAAAAAAACAAATTGGCCATTTCAGCCCTTGAAAGGACTTTGACCGAGCTTCTTAGGATCGATTGTGTTGTGTGTGTTATTAAATTTATGCACACAATTGACCGAGAACTGGACCTACATGGTTTTATGCCGACTCCGAACGGCTCATGTTCTCAAGAAGCTTTACATGGCATTATTTACTCTCTGAGGTTTGCCATTGTCTGCAGAGAGGTGGTGACCGATCAGAAAAATTTTTTATTGAAAAACTTTTCGCCACGGCTGGGGATCGAACCCGGGCTCCGAGCATGCTAAGCCACACACTTAACCTGCATGCCACGGTCACCAACCAATAATAATAAGATACTTAATTAAAATTGTAACAAATGTTCAACTTATTTTCTAAACAATTGTGTTTTAATTGATATTATACAACAAAACCAAGCAACTTTAAAGTTACTTGATTTTGAAAAAACAGCAACGAATAAAGTGTTCTAAGAAACATATAAATGTTTTATTTGCTTTTAAGTAACTTCATAGTTGCCTGGTTTTGTGAAAAAACAAAAATCTTGTTTATATGAAATGAAAAAATATATGACAAAAATTTTCTCAGTATCTTAAGTTCGACTGAATTGTTAAAAAACTGCAACGCAAAATAAATTGGCTAGCACAAGTTTCAAAAATTTCGAAACTTAACTCTTAACTCTTCAATAATTTAACTCTTCAATAATTTGAAAAAACTTAAAAATCTTATATACGGAAAGATTATATCCTATAACACAATACCTCAATTTCTCACAATTTTCAAAAAACAAGTTACTTGGTTTTGTTATATCACGGGAGAATTCTATATTTACTAAAATATAAATATGATATATTGACACCTGAACAAGTATTTTTTAAGGAGTAACCTGGCATAATAAAATTTTGTCATTGCATACACACTATACTTATACCCTACAGTTGAAAATAAAATTTATTTATGATATATAAAGTGGTGAACAAAACATATGAAATTAAAAGCGCCATGAATTTTTTAAAAAAATTCCATCAGCAGTATATGTGATTAAAACAATAAAAAATTTTTTTGCGTAATACTTTTCCGAAAAATATATTTGTAATTTTTCAAAATTATATCTATTTTTATTGAACTTATACACATTTTTAAACATTAAAATAAACAAAATTTTGAAGGCGTCAGGTCCCCTTAAACGTTAATAATCGCTATTATTCCAAATGTTGACTTACGCCATATTAGAATTAGGCCAACGATAAAAAAGTTTATTCCTTAATGACACCGAAAAGGAAATTTATACAAATACAATTTTTTTTTATAATATTTTATTAAATTATTATTTTTCTTGTTTTTTTATTAGCAAAATCGGTAATTACATTTAGGGTGCTCACAGTTCTGTATTATCTGCTCTGTTTACTTTGCCGTTTATTAACTTTAGAACATTTTAGCACGTGTTAACTTTGATTGTTTTTGTTTTAAGTTCAAACTTGAGATCCCAGTTGTTGCTAAAGTTATCTCATAATTCTTCCTTTCCGTTCATTCGAGGCATGTTTATGAACAAATTTCAAATTTTTGAAAACTATTTTTGCAATTTAGCTCCAAAACACAAAAAAAGGTGCTCACAGTTCGATCTAAATATCTTTCTAAAGTTGTCAGGTGTTAACTTTAGAAGCAAACTGTGAATTCCCTAATTGTCAAAGTCTATTTCATTACTTTACTTGTATTCTATAGATAATATGGCAAGATTTTGTAGGCGAGAAGTACTCATTGTAGTTCTAATGTAGGTTTTTATGAATAAAAGCTTAGAATAAAGCTTAAAAGTATAACAATGTTTGGAACTGCGTTTTCTAGACTTAATTTAAAAATAAATTTTAAAAGTTCAAGTGGACCTTTCATACAAGAATCAGTTTCTTTGTGAGCTATAGAAACAATATGCTGAAGTATTTTTCTCTCAACGAGAAACTCTTCATTGTCAATTTCTTCGTGACAGAATTCATTCAGTTTACATTCCAACTTATCATTCAGGTGAATCAAAGGAGTAAGAATTGCGAATTTTTCAGCAAGAGCATGAAGCTGCTGAAACCTTGTGGTCATTTCTCAAAATCAGTTCTTGAAAATTAATAATTAAATTATTAAATTAGAAAATGACCTAAATCAGTTTAGACCACGCCTAACTCCTCTCCAAAGTGATTTTATTAAAACAGTGAAATCCCTTAAAAAATCAAAAAACATTATAAAAGATACGACTTAAAATTATACGCATAAGTCTTATTTCTTAATATGCACTCTGAACTTACAATTCGCCATAATCAAACGAAAATTCCGCCTTTCTCCCACACTCAACACATCAAAGCACAAAACAGCTATTTTTACCAAATATACCTAAGTTGAAAAACGTTATTCTGTTAAACCACTTTTCTACTGGGCATTTCCACTGACAAGTTAAAGCACTTAAAAACTCAAAAAACTTTGAGTTACTCGAAAACACCAGTTATTCAATGCTTGTTTCAAGTCGCAGCCGAGTTATTCGAAAATTCAACTACTCGCACATGCCTAAATATTATGTCTTTTTTTATTTCTTTGGCAACTAATTTTGAGACTCGAAAAACGATTTTACATTTTGGTTGTGCTCAATACGAAGCTAATAAATATAGTTACATTTACTGTGGTGGCCAAATTTATTCATTAAGTTTAGTTCTTTCTTTTGTTTGTACACCTTAAAATGATAATGTACACATATTTATTTTGTAAAAGGCTTTATTTAGCTTCAGTGCCGCCCCTAAACTAGTGCCGCCCGGGGCGGACCGCCCCCCCCGCCCCCCCCACGGTACGCGGCTGGGCGGTCGCAAAACTTCGCAGCTTGCAGACTGCCATAAACTAATGACTTGTTCTGCTCCACAACAAAGGACATGCATTCTTTTATTAATATTTATTTTGTATTTATATAATCACAAATATGAAAATTAAAGAACTTAAATGATTTTCTGCTTTTCCTCTAATTAGTTGTGGCTGTTTATTTACATCTTGTTGCAAATTTGTAAGCTGATCATCAGCTGTTCGTTCGCAACAAAATATCTGTCAAAATTTTCACGCAACAAATAAATGGCTGTTGCCAGTGAAATTTCACGTAAACGAACATAGTACTAGGCTTTAAGTTTTAATAGTCATGAAATACGACCAAGAGACGTCAACGATTTTTTGCGTTTTTCGATAGCTTATGATGTATGTATAAAATATTTTATCCTTAACTTACTTAACTTAACTGAAATTCAGATGATAAGAAGGTATTTGATGTTTTTGTGATACTTATTTTTTTACCATTTTATTTTAAAAGCTCTTCTTTCAATCACTATAAAAGTATTAAGAAAAAGTGTACTTACAAAATAATTCAAAATTTTTTTTAAATCATGGAAACCGACTTAAAAAACAAGACTTTCAGAGAAAGACGTGGATGAAATTCAAAATTAATTTTGACATAGCCTGATGAGCGAGCCTCAACATCATTTACGCACAGTAAAAAATTGGAAAATAAATTGTATACACTAAGAAAAAAATCAAACAAATTCAAGCTTGAATTAAAAAAACCATGCTTGAAAAAGCACGATTTTGAGTTGTTTTAAGCAAGTTTGTGCTTGAGAAAAGTGAACAAAAATATTCTTATTTAGAGCACAGATTTGCTTAAAACAAGAAATTATGTCTTGGAAAAGACAAAAAAAGAAATGACTTATTTAAAGAATTTTTTGTTTCGTTATAGCTTTGTTTTTTTTGTTTAAAAAAACCACAATTATTCTTTTGAGATGTTACACTTACTTGTTTGCGGCAACAAACCAGTTATTGTTTCTATTTAGCAGCTATTGAATCATAGATTGGAATCGAAATGTAATAATGTATCAATTAATTTAAAATTTTTATACTTACACAGCGGGATTCGAACCTTTGTCCTTCCGGGTGCCAGTTATTCACTTTTCCACTGAGGTGTCGGTAACAATAATTTAGCCGTAGCAAAACATATTTAAGTACAGTTCATCTCAAAAGCTGTCAGAAAATTTGAACAAAAATACAAAGGCTTTTGTATTTCACTCTAAAAAGTGAAGCGTATTTTAAAGACTGCCTTTAAATCAACTTGTGCCTCAATTTAAGCATGATTTGCATTTTACTATTCTAAATGCTTAAAAACTCAAAGAAGCATATTTGAAGTCAGCTTTTGGAAGTTGATTTCAAAACAAGCTAGCTTAATTTAAACAAATTTATGGGTTTTTATATTAAAAATGGCTACAATTCATCATATCAGTCTTAATTTAAGATAAGTTGCATTGCTATACAAGCCAATTTGTTAACGATAAGGACTGAAATTCAGCGAAGGCAAGGCTGCATTTACCATTTAACTGTCTTTAAGTAAGACATCATTGAATGCTGTTTTACAGTATAAAAAGGCAAAAGTAATTTTAGCAAAAGCCATCTTAATGCTGTTGCAGCTTATTTTAAGACAGTTTTTTACCTTATATGAAGATTTACTTTTTACAGTGTTGTTAATGAATTTTTTAGTTCATTCAAGAACCCAGAAATTGTTTTATCCTTTGTTGCTTAAGCAAAATATTACACACTCGACCACCAAGGCAATGAATTTCTTTGCTTCTATTCCAATATAAAATTATAAAGAATAGAGATTTGAACAATTTATTGTTTAAAATAAGAATGCGTTTATTTAAAAAAAAAAAAAAAAATGGTACATTTCTTTCTGTTGTTAAAAAAAAATATTACAAAAAATTATTTCGATTGTAGCCGGGCTTGAACCCGGGAAGTTTATAGATTCGAACAATTTATTGTTTGGAATAAGAAAGCGTTTGTTTAAAAGAATCATGCTACATTTTCCTCTGTGTACTAAATAAATATAAATCCGTACCTACAATGTTATAAAATTTATACCCTAAAATCTTAAAAACCAAATTTATACAAAGTTGGGGTACATTTTATTCATCGATAGTCATAAATCAGAAATAATATCTAAATTTGAAAAATTTTAAGTTATACCTACACTGAGAGAAAAATGAGTTAAAATTAAATGAAATTGTGTTCATATCTAACGAATTTGTTTTTGAAATAGAGCTTGAAACAAATTCATTAAAATTAAACACAACTGTATTTAAATTTAAATTCAAAACAAAACTTTTTGTTTTTAAAACAATGTTTTTGTTATGAAAAACAAATTTAAAACAAAAATTTTAAAATCTAAAACAAATATTTTAGAGCATATTTTCGATGCCATTTTTTTAGCTTTACCGAGTTTTTAACATCAGATGCACAGACAGCTACCCTCGGGACCTCCGATTGTTAACTCCATTCGATGAATTTTACATTTGATATATTTTAATATTTAATTAATTAGTTCTTATTTTATCGTATGTTCGATATTTTTCAAACCAATTCAAAAAATTCAAAAATTTTCATTGTATTCAAATTTTTGTTTGTTTTTTCAAAGAAATAATGAGAGAAAATAAAAAAAAAGAAAGTAGTTTATAGGTAGCTGAAAATTAAACACACTTATTTTAATTTTTGTTTTGTAGAAACGCAATGGCGTTAAATTTCTATTTCAAAATTTTTTGTTTAATTTTAAAGTATGTTTTTTTTCTCAGTGTATGTATTTGTTTTCTTTAAATTCTCTAAAAACAAACTAGCAGGAAAAAAAAGAGTACAAAATTATACAGTTATGCTCAGCGTACAAAACATGGCATATACAAAACAAAAATTCAACTGAATTATTTGTGCATAAGATGATTACTGCGAGGGATATACAAAAACTGATTATCTGCTAGCATCGCTGAAGTTCGGTAGCTTCGAACACACGACTTGTACGTGAAAGCCGAGTGTCTCCGTGAGGATCTCGCGTTCATAACTGGAATAAATATATGATATTGTATACTATATAGTATACCAATTATACACTTTTTGGAGTAAAATAGCTGCTTGAAAAGAAATACAGATTTTATTAAATTGACTGTGATAAAACTTATAATGCATTTGGTATAAAAAGAGTTAATACTAAGGAAATGTTATAAAAAACATAAATTTGACCCTCAAATTTTTAATTGTGGGATGTGTGATGATTCAAAGTCATAACCAGAATAGAAACATTTTCTAATTTTGTTTATTTTTTTCCCTCGAAGTTAGTTATATTAAAAACATAAAATTCTAAGTGTTCGTATTCTTCATAAATAACTTTTTTCCTTAAATCTAGAAAATTAAAATTTAAAAATTAGCATTTTTTCTTAAAATTTCCTTTCCATAATATATATGTATATATATGAATAGTCTATCAGTACCTTTGAAGTTTGAGTACACAGTAAAAAGTTTAAGAGTAAATTTTATCTTTTTTATAACATTTCTGTAGTTTTATTAACCCGTTTTATTCTAAATTTATTATAAGTTGTATCCCACTCTATGGTATAAAACTTGCATTTCCATTCAAACAGCTATTTTACTCCAAAATAGTATCATTTTTATACCATAAATTTATTAATATCATATATATATTCCAGTTATGCACACGAGAACCTCACGGAGCCACTCGGCGTTCACGTACAAGTCGAGTTTTCAAAGCTACCGAACTTCATAGATGCTAGCAGACTATCAGTTGGCGTTTGTTCTTGAGTCAGGAATCATGTTATAGGCAAATAGTTCCGTTGAATTTTTTTTTGTACGCACATATTAAGAAAAAAATATTGCGCTTGAATTGGAAGCTCTGCCAACATTATTTAAAATAAAAATTTCTGATTACAATTTTGTAATCTTTATTTTTTCTGTCAAATTGTATTTGAAAACATAAATAAACAATATATCATGAAATCTATCAATTCAAATCTAAATATTAATCGTGATTTATGACTTTAACTGTAACACATATTTAATGAATGTTTACATATGTGCCACATATTTTTATACAATATTGCTATAAAAAGTAAGCAAATGTGGTTTAAAAAGCTTTTTTACTTTTGCTTATAAAAATGTATACCAACCTGGTGTACACTAGAGTGTATCGAAAATCTGACCCCCAATTCCGGTACCAAAATTAAATAGTAAATGAAAAATCAGGTCGATTGGTATGCTTTTTTTTTATTTGAACCAATTTTGGCGTCCCCTGAAATGCATTTTTGTGCATTTTTTATCAACTTTTGCACTAGAGACCCATTAATGGTTGATTAAAATAGAAAATCAAGCTTATCAATCAATTCCTTTCATATAAAAACACAGAACTTCAAATTTTCATCCCTGTTGACAAATGCTCTGACGAGATAAAACAGTTTTTTCAACGTGAATCTTCTTGTTATTTAATGTTTGATATGTTTTTATTTTTTGCGTATAAAATGTATGTGGATAAAATCTATGCCAACTGTGTATAAATTTGGTTTATACGATTTTATTGTATAAATTTTATAACATATTTGGTATGGATTTATATTTATACCAAATGGTATGAAATTTATCCTCATATTTTGTACTGTTTAGTAAACATGGTGCAACATATTTTTTTACATAAATTAACTCGTATCAGTAAAAAGGCCGAACTGGGCTCCTCTACAATTTTATTGTTGTTTCGTCTTGTTCTAGACGAAGCACTGTGCGACGTTTTTAACACCGATTAGAGGGGAGGGGATATCAGGTAGAAAAGTATATATGTGTTTGATCACCACCAACTGAGTCGATTTAATCATGTACGTCTGCCTGTCTATTTGTCTGTCTTCCTGTCTGTTCGTGTGCCAAAATATTTTTTGGGCATTCGTTAATTTTTGATTTTGGGCGATTGGGTTTTGGGCGGAATTTTAACTTCGGTCATGTCGAAGATATTCCTTTCTAGTTTTTAATGAAATTCCATTTTATTGTATTAACAAGCCCCGGTGGTGACCTTGGCATGCAGGTTAAGTGTGTGGCTTAGCATGCCCGCAGCCGAAATCGTCGCGGTAAAAATTTTGTTTTCAATAAACAAAATTTTCTGATCGGTCACCCCCTCTCTGCAGACTATGCCAAACCTCAGAGAGTAAATAATGCCAAGTAAAGCTTCTTGAAAACATGAACTTTAACCGTTTGGAGTCGGCATAACACATGAAGGGCCAGTTCTCGGTCAATTGTGTGCAAACATTGCATAACACTCACAACACAATTGATCAAAGGAAATTCGGGCAAAGTCCTTTCAAGCCCTACGTCGTTTCTAGACCCACTACTTCCGCCAAAAGTGAAATTGACAATAAACTCTTGCGAAAACACTGAGAGCAGATATGCTCTTTCTCGCCTTAGGGAGAACAGCGTCTACAACAACGTTCGTTTGTATCTTGCTTATATGCATAAAGCACCGGATTCAACATGCATAGAAGGCAAGACCAAAACCAATCTAAGAGTGTTGATTCAGCAAGAAGGTCTGCCTACCGATGTTGATGACTTGCGTAATTTATTTGTTCGCTTTCACGAGAGTCTCGGTGTCACGATTGATCAAGTCAAGGCGGATCTATACACATATGGCACTCACGTGAGGTCTAAACATGTCTCCCTTCTTCAAAAATCACGTAGAGAACACCAACAATATTATCGTCCCTAACTCCAATTTTTTGAAAATTTTTTACCATAATTGTGGTGGCATGAGAAGCAAATTGAATAAACTTTATGTGGACGCCAAATCATGTCATTTCAATGTTCTTGTATTCACTGAGACATGGTTAAATGATACATTCAAAAATGAGGAAATTCTTGACAGTAACTGGACTGTTTTCAGAAAGGATCGAGACTACTCCTCAACAGGTCTTTCTCGAGGAGGTGGAGTTATTATAGCATCTCACAATTCTCTCTCAAGTGAGCTAATAGATACACCAACTCATAAACTCTTCGATCACAGAATAATAAGAGTTTGTTCAGGAAATAGTCTTTGTATGTACATAGGTGTCGTTTACATTCCTCCCGGCTCAAGCGAAACAACTTACAACGAACTTTGTGAAACACTGTCCTCCTTTTCTTCCACCCTAAAAGAGGAAGACAAGGTTGTTATTCTTGGTGACTTTAATCGTCCAAATATTTCTTTTGTGACCGATGAAAATGACAACTATCTTCTTCCTGTTAACCTTTCTAATGTCATAGATTTCACATTACTCAGCACCTTTTATGGCAGTGACCTGCAGCAAATTTCTTCTGTACAAAATCAAAATGGCAGATGGTTGGACCTAATATTTACTAACTCGTATGATGTAGTGAAGGTTAGTCCATGTATTGAAGCAGAAAATTTGTTAACTAACACTGTTCACCATACAGCCTTAGCAGTTGTTTTCTCTTATAATGATATTACTTTCACTCAATCCTATAATGACTCCATTGCGTACGATTACCTCAACGCTGATTATGAAAGTATAAAATATCATTTAAATGCTCTAAACTGGAATTATGTTCTATCCAACTTAGATGTAGATAGCGCTGTCTCTAGATTTTATCAGCACATTTTTATTGCCATTGAAAGTTTTGTGCCAAAAATAAAGAAAAAGAACAAGCTTTCAGAACCATGGCTAGATAAAAATCTCAGATTTTTGAGGAATCAGAGAAATAAACTTTACAAACTACTCAAAAACACTGATAATAATAATATAAGCAATGAACTGAAGCTACGATATGACGAGCTATCAAAAGAATTCTCCATCAAGTCGATAGAAGCGTACAAGTTGTACACGAACCTTATCGGAGAGAAAATTGTCCAAGAGCCGAGAAAATTCTTTGACTTTGTTAACATGAAGCGAAAATCTAGTGGCTATCCCTCGGCTATGTTTAAAGGTAATGTCAAGTCGTCTAATCCTCATGATATTAGCAATTTATTTGCGGAACATTTCAAGGATGTATTTTGTCAACCATCTACCCAATTTGAAGTTTCTCATCCAAGCGCACCTATTATGGTTGAAAGTTTATATATAACGCAGGAAGAGATTTCTAATGCAATACAAGACTTGAATTTATTAAAGGGACCAGGACCAGATCTTATACCTACAAGCTTCTTGGTGCGTTGTTTAGACCAACTGCTTTTGCCGTTGCACATAATTTTTAATGAATCACTGTCTTGTGGGATATTTCCTTCATATTGGAAAACATCCTATCTTACACCAATTTACAAGAATGGTGATAAACGGTCAATTGAAAATTATAGAGGCATAGCAATTTTGTCAGCTATTCCAAAACTCTTTGAAAAAATTATTTGTGATAAGCTTACACGTCTCATCAACCCACTTCTAAATGAGCATCAACACGGGTTCCGAAAAGGACGGTCTACCACCACTAATCTTATGATCATGGTATCGGATGTTTTAGTCAAAATGGAAAAAGGACACCAAGTAGATGCTGTTTATACTGATTTCAGTAAAGCCTTCGATCGAGTGGATCACAGCATTCTAATATATAAATTAGAAAAATTTGGTATTGCCGGGTCGACACTAAGTTAGATAAAATCATATCTTGACGGCAGGTCCCAGTATGTTAAATTTCAAAGAATTTTGTCTAAAAAAATTGTAGTCTCCTCAGGAGTTCCAAAAGGTAGTCACCTTGGTCCTCTCCTTTTTAACATATTCATTTCCGACTTGTCAGAAGTTCTAAACGATATCCCACATCTAATGTACGCAGATGATTTAAAAATGTACTATGCAATTAAATCGGAGGCAGATGCACATTTTTTGCAGTCAAAACTTTTGTCTCTTGAGCAATGGTGTATCCAAAATAAACTTCACCTTAATGTCAATAAATGCAATGTTATAAGCTTTTCTCGAAAGAACAACGTAGCATTAAATACATACCATCTCAATAATACTGAGCTTAAAAGAGTCAATCATATAGTGGATCTTGGTGTTGTCTTAGATTGCAAGATGCGCTTTAATCTGCACTATGATAAAATTTTTTCCAGGGCCAGTAAACAGCTTGGTTTTATAAAAAGACGAGCAAACGAATTCAAGAATATTTGGGTCACTACATCCTTGTACTGTGCATTAGTGCGACCGATACTTGAATATGCCTGCATAATTTGGAATCCATCTTTCGGTTCCCATAGTGAAAGAATTGAATCTATTCAAAAGCAATTCTTGCTATACGCACTGAGAGACATGTATAATCCCCGGGATTATTGTAGCCTTCCATCATATGTTTATAGACTCAGCCTTTTAAATTTGATGCCATTATCATCAAGGAGATCATTATTAGGCTCATGCTTCACGTTCGATGTTATTAATGGTGCTATTGACAGCGAATATATTTCTAGTTTGATTTCCTTCAACAACCCAATAAGACGTTCTAGGCATACTCGACTGCTAACTGAATATCAGCATCATACTTCGTACGCAAATAATGAACCCATCAGTCGATGCTGCAGGGAGTTTAATCTAATCTCCTCATGCTACTCACCTTCCATGCCCAAATCCTCTTTCAAGCTTACCCTATCTAAATTTCTCAATTACCAAAATTAGCCCAGGTTCGAGATAAATTATATATATATATGTTTGTATATTTGGTTTGGTAAATAAATTTACAAATTAGCATAGTAGTGATAATAAGTTCATTTTCTTATTAAAATATGTTAGTATGTAAGTTCACCTTATTTTTGCTTTTCTTCTTTTTTCTTTTTTCTTCTTGCCTTTTCTTTTCGACATGTTCTTGAAATCATGTCATTCAGGTGGGCGGATTACGCCCACATTGAATTGATATCATCGAACAAATTAACAAGGAAAGGTGAGGAAGAAAAAAAAAAAAAAAAAAAAAAAAAAAAAAAAACCTGTTAGAATAAGTAATTTGCCTTGTTTGGCCAATAAATAAATAAATAAATAAATAAATAAGTGCTGAAATGGCCAATTTGTTTTTGTTTTGGTACCAATTTCTGTAATATTGCCCACAAATCCTCGAGTTAAAGGGGATATTCATTATTTGGACAGTAGAAAACTTTCCTACAAACGCTTTACCTGACATTTCACATAAAGAACTAGTAAATAAAAAAAAAAATATTCGTGGTCACACAAATTATAACTCAATTCATAATTATAGGAGGTATGCGCTGATTAAAAAATAAATAAGTTTTGTTTATGTACTCTTAAGCTCTAATTCAAAACACCTAATAAAGAGGTTTCCTTAGTTATAACAGTACAAAATAGTCGTTTTTTTGTCAAAAATAGATTTTTCGACTTTCAAGTGCTGCCAAACAAAACTAAAAAAAAAAATTGACAACATTACCTGGATATCTTAGGGGGCGTCCATAAATTACGTGAGGTTTTCTTTAAAATTTTCTGTCCCTCCCTCCCCCCCTGGTGAGATGTCGTGAGATTTTATTCAACCACCTCCCCCATACCCCAATCTCACGTGAGATTTTTCAAAATGTGGGTTCCTTACGTAAACGCGTTGGATTGTTATTGTAAAAAGAAAAAAAATTTGCTTCGTACTTTTATTTACGACTAGTTAAGACTAGTAATCGATATTGCTGAGAGTTATAAGTGTTATAAAAATTTAACAATAGAATACTTAAATCGTAACTACTGTGATTAAAAAAAAATATCTACTCCAATTCAGTACATGGAGAATCATGCGCGGTCTCAAGAAAGACTATTGGGACCAACATGTCTCCATATGATTTTCAGTAAAATCATCTGCTCCTTCAACTTCGTGCTGATCTAGCCACTCTAAGCCTCGAACGAATTAGTGAATGATCTTAATCGTATTACGATAAGTATTACAATCTGAATTAAATGGACCAAAATAGTATAAATTTTTTTTTTGTTTCAACCAGAAAAAAAATTGCGTGATATTTGCCGAGACCCCCCCTCTCTCCAACGTAAGATTAGATGAGATTTGACTCGACCCCCTCCCCCCCTTAAACATCTCATGTAATTTATGGACGCCCCCTTATTAGTGTCGCAAAACATCTTAAGTTTTTAATTTCAGTTGATCTGCTGATGGGCTTTGATGTTCCCGGAAAACGGCCACCATATTATTATTTTTTTTTTCAATATAATTTTTACTAGATATTCTTCAAATGTTGCTCTATTATACCTACTTCAATTCAAGTTACTTCCATTAACACCGGTGTGAAGTTAGCCCAAAGTCTTTATCCCAAATTTTAAACTCAGCCCAACTTTTGAATTCGCCGCAAAATCAGTTAAACAATTATGAGAAGTTTTGTTGATTTGCTTAAGGTTATTGTATTGGATAGAACTATGCATAGGTAGTTTAAAGCTTAAAAGCTCTCTTTATCGTGATTTATTGGTTTCAAGAAATGATAAATTGACGTTGAGTACATCAACTTATCCTATGCGGAATGTGAAATTTTCACACCAGAGAGAAAAAATGTCACTAAGAATATTTTAAGCTCATTTTTTTTTCATGTTAAATTTAATATGTTATTGTTGTCATTACTTTTCTTTATTTAAGGAAACATAAGAAACATTTATTTAACAAACATAAGAATTGTTATTTAACTATAATAAATCTAAATAGTTAAATAACAATTGCATTGCATAACATTCGATGTGTAAGATTAGCACATTTAGTTCAACCTTTCTTAAAATGCTTTTATTTCTAAAGGCTAAAAAGAGATGACACTATTATGCTCAAAATAGCTTTTATTCCACAAACAGTGTGTCCTATCATGAAAGAAATTGAATGCGAAAACATAAGATATTTCAAATTTATTTCATATTTAATACGATTTAATTACATATATATTTAAATGCTTATTAATTAATATTATTTTTTATTTAAGCAATTAATTTCTGTAACAGCAAAATTGTTTAATTTAACAATAAAACATCAAAAGGCTGCATTGCTTAACTTTCGATATGTAAGATGCATAAGTAGTTTAAAGCTTAAAAGCTCTCTTCATCGTGATTTATTGGTTTTAAGAAATGATAAAATTGATGTTGAATACATCAACTTATCATATGCGGAATGTGAAATTTTCACACCAGAGAGAAAAAATGTCGCTAAGAATATATTAAGCTCATTTTTTTCTAGGTAAAAAAGCTAAAATTAAACTATAATTTTTGCTATTATGGCGCGAAGTAAGTTTTTGTTGTCATTACTTTTCTTTATTTAAAGAAACATAAGAAACATTTATTTAACAAACATAAGAATTGCTTTTTAACTATAATAAATCTAAATAGTTAAATAACAATTGCATTGCATAACATTCGATGTGTAAGATTAGCACATTTAGTTCAACCTTTCTTAAAATGCATTTATTTCCAAAGGCTAAAAAGAGATGACACTACAATGCTCGAAATAGCTTTTATTCTACAAACAGTGTGTCCTATCATGAAAGAAATTTAATGCGAAAACGTAAAATATTTTAAATTTAACAATTGGAGTATTTCTTTATTCACTCCGTGCGTTCAGAATGGCTTTTCAGTTTCCTTATTCATTTATTTTGTTGATGATTAATAATGATGATGTTCATTTCTATTGTGGATTATTCAATCTGTATTATAAATCATATTTTATTTCCTATCTGTGTTCAAAACTTATGAATAAAAGAAAATTTGTTTTTGTTTTGACATCTTTTCAAAAACAAAAGGTTCAAGTTATCTGTTTTTGGTGTAAAATTATTTTTTAAACTCCGTTTGGATAACAATCATTGCTTAAAAAATAAATATCCGGCTATCAGTGTTCCGTATTTTCCAGTAATTTTCGAACATGAAAATTGTTTATTATATTTCAATACGGTATTCACGATATGGAGTTTGTGGAGTATTTTTAGTACATTAAAAAGAATTTGCTTCAGATTGTGAGCACTCCTATGGGCAGTGCTGTCATAGAACGTCAAGTCAGCTGTTTGTCAAATACACAAATACTATGCAAAATTTACAATAGGGTTCTACCATTGTAAATTTAGTATTTATTGTATTATGTACATATGTGTTGTTTTTGTATAATTGTCAAATGTACTACAAATATCAAACTTATCAAAAATACAGAATACAAGACCTTAAACTCCAGATCGTGAATACCGCTTATGAAATTTTCATTCAAGACATACATTTTACTTCTTTGATGGCAATGCTGAATGTGCATTGTGTAAGTTTTATTTATTGCATCATTCTTAATAATGTATTTATTCTCACAAGATAAAGTGAGATGGCACTGTCATATGCAAAATATCAAAAATTGAACGAACAGTGTGTCCTACTGCGAAAATACTTTTATACAAAAAGCCTCGATAAAGTTTCAATGATGAATTAATTA
Organism: Tetanocera ferruginea; assembly: GCA_958299015.1. Lineage (NCBI taxonomy): Eukaryota > Metazoa > Arthropoda > Insecta > Diptera > Sciomyzidae > Tetanocera > Tetanocera ferruginea. The sequence continues at coordinate 1,306,584 of OY282640.1, read as the reverse complement.
AAAAATCAAACCGTGCATGACAATATAACCGTGCATATTTTCCATAATTTTATATTATTTTTGTTATTTATATTGTTTCCTTTATTTTAAGCTTAAGATAATTTGTTTCAATTCCTTTCAAATAAGTCTGGGAGATAGAACTCTGATATGTACTCTACGTGGATGAGAGCGTACTGCCAAGAATGTCAAAACGAAGTTGAATGCTCAAATAGAATCTCAAAGATGTGAGAATGTAAGAATTTCCAAATTTTAAACGAAGAAAAATAGTTGAATCTGTGTTATTAATTTATTTAAAAATTGTAAAAATTATTCTTTTGCGTGATTGTATTAATATAAAAGCTATTAAAAATTACTGCAATTCCAAAACATTGAAAGTGAAATAAAAAAAATTTATTGAAGGCCACATCTTCGCCACACAGTTGATTTTGACAATACCGGCAGTTACGAAAAGATGCGCAAAGATACGAAAAGATACGAAAAGATGCGCTGGATCTTGCTTATTATTATACCATGCGTGTTCGTACGATTGATACAGAGAACGTATAGCAATATCGAGAGCACCTTCGTTGTGCTATGAGTGTAAACAGTTTTTCGATCAATCAGCTCATAAAACTCTGAACAAAATAAAAATTACGAACGAACTTGACAGTCCTTGCTCAGGTATGATCAAAGAAACGAAAACGCCTGATAATATTATTTCTTTGTTCATTCCAGGTACTCGGAATGACTTTTCTGTTTCTTTATTTACGTATAATTCGGTTTTATATTAAATTGTTTTTAAGATTTTTCCGATCGCGTTCTTTCGATTTGATCAATTTTTAACGAGTGGTTAAGCTTTTCAAAAACTAAAATAATAGAGCCAATGTCTACTTTGACGACTTTCTTTACGTTTTAACAAGGAAAGTTTCTTATTTTAAGTATAAATAAATAAGATGGATTCAAATTTGAGAACACTTTATACGGTATATATCCAATTTTTTTAAAAGAAAGTATACACTGAGAGCTTGTCTTCAGAAACATATTCTTCCTACAAAAAGCTCTTTGTACTTACAAAAACTAATTCTTTCAAATTTTTAAAAAGTTTTAAGTTAATTAATAGCTCACATTATTTTGGTTTACCATTTGGTTTTTGCTTTTAACGAGAATGAAACAAAATAGATACTACTTTTCTGATTCTTCAAGAAATTTGTTGATATTTGGCTTGTCCTTTAAAAATTAATGGCCAAAATCATTTTGATAATTATTTGTAAGTAATCGTCAGGCTTTGATATATAAAACAAAAATGTACAATATAACTTTATATAAGCAGCGTTTTTATAGCTTATAAATCCAATTTTCATTCAATAAAAATAGCTTGTTAAATTGTGGCTGTTAATATCAAGGCCAGATTGCGTATATACGTGCGAAAATATAATTCTTAGTAATAATATTGCATTTGCCCACAACTCCATCTGAATGATAAAAAAAAAATAATGCATTGGCTGCAAATCGTAATCGAAATCCAGAGTTGAATGTTGGTTAAAACAGGTAATGGTCAAGATCAATTTTAAAATTAAGTTCTATTTATCACAAAATCGAACTGGCAACACTGATCATGAAAGTCGCCAAAATACAACTGGAATGAAAGAATAAGCAACACTACGCTGTGGCCACTGACATGACACGAATCAAATTTTGCATTTGACAGAAAGAGACATTACTTTGATGCCCGATTGCCACCTCAAATTCCCACAAAAATTACATTTTTACCACAGTAACAAAAATTAAATTACCACAAAAATTCCCATGGTCAAATTTGAGAAAAAATCCTACCATAATAAAAACATACCATTAACAAGCTCACAAGCATTTAAAATTACCACAAAAATACCACGCATTTCCAAAATACAATAAAAAATCCCATATGCATTGAAAATTACCAAACTTAAGCCCGTAAACAATTCTAATATATTAAGCAAGAATAGGATAGAGCGACGAATTGACGGAAACGTCAATGACAATGCATTAAAAATACAGTCCGTTCCACATTTTTTACTCCAATTCGTACTATATGCATATCCACTCACACCAATTGAATTTACGCTTGCGCTATATTTCAACTCTTCTAAATTAATTTTCAATGCATTAAATTGGAAAAAAAACAATGAAGTATCATACGGGCTTTATTATCGCAGGCGTTTTTTGACCAATTCTTTAGTCTATACCTAGAGCGTTTAATATTCATCGTTCAAAGATAATATGTATTCTAAAATATCAAATATGTCCTGCTCTGAACGAATATCAAGGAAATGTAATAAGAAAATAGGAAATGTAAGAAGAAAAATACATGTAGAAAATGAATCATCAGCTTCTTAAGCCCGTATGATACTTAATTTTTTTTTTCCAATTTTTCTTACTGAAAACAAGTGGCGCGTGGACAAGACAATAAATGTATTAAACAATTATAATACATATGCGAGAATGGGATAGGCACATACTCACTGCCAAGAGCTAATTTTGACAGTTCAGCATCATTGTTAGTCGGCGCTGTTTTTTTTTTCTTATCAACAGCTTATTGCATTGCAAAACATTGACAGTTGACAGTTAATTTTTGACCATTAATTGGCGAGCAACGAATTGAGAGAAACGTCAATAACAATGCATTGAAAATGCTGTCCGTCCCACATTTTTTTCTCCGATTCGTACTATATGCATATCCACTCACACCAATTGAATTTACGCTTGCGCTATATTTCAACTCTTCTAAATTCATTTTCAATGCATTGAATTGGGAAAAAACAATGAAAAGCTTGTTAGCAGAGATAATGAGATGGGAAACTTCGACAAATTTCGGCAAGAAAGAGATAGCCTTCTGTCAAAATGGCAACAATACCAACATAAACTCTACAAATGTGTTAGTGCAATTTTTGACATACTCCCCAGTTACCTTAATTAAATACATAATTCAACAGTTTCCTTAAATTTAAGCAGTCTGGTGAAAACTCAGTGGCCACATCCAGCGCTCTCAATAAGTTATATTTTCTGAATAGTTTGCTATTTGAAACGTCAAAATAGTTGTCAAATTAACGAAATGCAAACAGTTTATTGAATAAATTGGTAGCTTAACCCGGAAATTGTAATTTTTGTCTCTTTTAAGTTTATTTATTCAGTATTAATTTTAAAAATATGCTCTCAAAACTACAAGAACATGCGCATTCATTGTTATTTGTCAAAATTTATGTTGCACGGCATTGCATTTTAACAAATTGCCAATATTTTTGATGTTTGACTTATCAACTCAGTCATAGAAAAAAAGCGCTAATTAGGTTTTCTACTGGAACAGTTGTATCGCTTGAAAGCGCTCACTGATTTAATCTGAAACCCACCTTGGCATGAAAGCCAACAGCAGAGTTGCATAAAAACGTAGTTTTGTACTATTTAGAGTAGGTAATATTCACTACGAATTAATAAGTACGAAATTATAGTAGAATTGTACTAGTACTATTTTATTCGGAATTAATTTTATACAGACCGGTTTTTGTTACAGAACGTCTCCACTAGGAATAGAATCAAGGTACAGAATAACTTTTTATTATTTTGACCCTCTTTAAGAATTTTGCAGTTTTTGGTTCTCTTCTCAAACAAGTTCTGACCTTTTAATATAATAATGTTTTTTTCACAAAAATGTTGATCTCAAAAGTAAGGTAAATTGCAGTTCTTTCTTTAAATTGACGATTTTAAAATTCTACCCTTAAATGCTGTCAACCGAAGGAACTGAAAAGTGACATTTTAAGAAAATATTGAACATAAAGCCCCAACAAAATCCTGCTTACATGCAATTGAGAGAGTAATCCAGATTATTTAAATCACTGATTACCTTCTCGCTTACGGAACCCATTATTTCTTTATTTAATCGATGAAGCTTTCACTTGACATAGAAGAACTTAGTTATAAGCTTATAAATTGTGTTGAATAACTTTTTACCATTCACCAATTATTTTTTAACAAGTTTTAAGTTGGTGAATAAGATATTGCTTTGCGCAAATTAGGAAAGCGATTGAAATTGAATAGAGATCATTGTATAACTCTTGGTAAACAGTTAATGAATTTATTCTTTAGAATGAAAAATACTTTTATTTGGAAGATAACAAATATTTATCTGTAAATTCAGAAGCTAAAATGCTAAAATACGTTTTTGTTATAAAATCGAAACATAAAATAAGCAATACGTTTCACTTAAAGATTTCATTAGATAAAAAACTAGATTTGAAAAATTTTCATATTGTTTTGTTGGTAAATATATTTACTTCCTTCATTTATCTTTCTTCTCTCAAAGCTGTTTCTACTAAAAAGAGAAAAATATTCCAAATATTCAAACTAGAAGAGCACGATTAACTTAAAGCAAAAGTATGAGGCTTTGCATTTTGGTGCCACTCTGGTTAAAACGGTAAATAATTTGTTGCTAAAATAAATTAACAATAAAGGCAAGTTTCTCTATTTAAACTTGTTGTTTAATATTGAATATTCGTTAAAAAATTATAAAAAATCACAGATTTGTATAAGCTTTTTTCGAACTTTGATGAATTTTATCTCCTAAACAAAAAAAAAAATCCTTTTATTTTGCCACCATTGGGCTTAGCGAGTCCAAATACATATAATCTAACTATTCCAACTCAAAAAAAAAAATAAAAAGACGTGGGCCCTATAATAGAATTATGACGAAATTTGTTTTTTTGTGTTTTATCTACTTAGAACAGGGCAAAGTTTTTGGATTAAATAAAAATTGTAATATATTCTGCACTCTTTGCATAGAGGGTGCAGAAAAATGGAATATATTCTTGATTTCTTTTATCGGGAAAAGAAAATGCCATTGTTCTACCGCAAACAGCATTTAAGTTCGAAGCAACTTTGATATAATAGTACATTTTTATTTTTTTTACAATGCAACCCTATTAATAGAATCTGACAATAAAACTTGACAACTATGAGGTGAATCATGTATACAATACATGAGACTCACAAAAGTACCCAAAAAATTGAAGAAGAAGCATGAATTTGGAGGGAAACATGAAAAAAAACATCATTAAAAAGAAGTTTCCCATCTCATTATCTCTGCTTGTTAGCCGGCGCTGTTTTTTTTTTCCTGTCAGCAGCTAATTGCATTCAGGGTTGCCACATCCAAAAATTTTCTTTTACCAAAATTACCAAAAAAATTTCACATTTATGAAAAAAATTTCACATCCAAAGCAAAAATTCAAATATTTTTTATATTTTAGCATTCTTCTTCTGAAAAGCTCTTTATTTTGGTTGTGACGTTATTAATGAAAACAAGCAATCCCAACTAGCACACAAACTTTTGTTAAGATTGCAGCAAGCTTTACAGCAAAAAAAAAAACAAATTGGCCATTTCAGCCCTTGAAGGACTTTGACCGAGCTTTTAATGATTAATTGTGTTGTGTGTGGTATTAAATGTTTGCACACAATTAACCGGAGCTGGACCTACATGTTTTATGCCGACTCCGAACGGCTAAAGTTTATGTTCTCAAGAAGCTTTACATGGCATTATTTACTCTCTAAGGTTTGACATTGTCTGCAGAGAGGTGATGACCGATCAGAACAATTTTTTTATTGAAAAACTTTTGCCGAGACTGGGGATCGAACTCGGGCTCCGAGCATGCTAAGCCACACCGTTTACCTGCATGTCACGGTCACCACAAGCTTTGTAGCAACTCATTATAAGAACTACGTTGTTTCTGAAAGCACACTTATTGACTTCTATAATGGCACAAAGGCGAACTTTTTATTTTTTTAAAGAAGCTTCTTGAACTTTTATTAAACTTCGCAAACAACTCCCATAGGGTAAGTGCAAGCTTGCTTATACAAGCTTTATACAGCGTATATGTGTTTCTAATCAACTTCTAAATGAGCAGGCAACAGGATCCTGCATAAAACTGTTCCAAGTTGAATGATATAAGCTTTATCGAAACTCCATTATAAGCAACTACAAATTTTTCTGATTTTTTTATGATATATAAATTTTTTTATGAATTAAATTTATATCAGTACATTCACAACAAGGGACTTCCAGTCCCGGGACTGATTTCAAATTTCGGGATTGTTAGTTAGGAATTCCGGAATCCCGGGATTAGTCCCCGGTTCTGTAAAACAGAGAAAACCCATTTTTTTGATACATAAATAAATTCGTATGTTCGGTTGGAAAGTTAAGGTATTATTTTCTAAAAACAAACAGAAAATATACAATAAAATTGTGCAGAATATTCATCTTTTTCAGAGAAATCTGTGAAAATAAAGACCATGAATAAAGAATCATCGTATAGACCAAAATATATTCATAATTACCAGCCACAGTCTTGTAAACAGGTGTTACTCGAATTTCAAACTTAGTGTTGCACTTTTCTACTACTATTTTTAATTGCCATTACTCGAAAAAGAGTTGCAAGCAATATTTATAAATACTTTTGATTATTTGAAATTAACAGTTTTATAAATTCTTTTATTTCCTCTAAATTTATGGAAAAAATCGGAAAAATATCCTAATGCAGACATTTTAAGGCAAGTGCAGTGTCCAGAAAATCCCGGGATTTCAGGACTTATAATCCCGGGACTGGCAAAAGTTCGGGATCCCAGTTTTTGGGATCCTGGGATCCCGGGATTTTAATTTATATTCACTTCATTATTCACATCTCATTACATATTACTACAAGTTTTAAATTTAATTTTTAAAATTTTTTTAAATTTAAACCTTACTTAATCTCAATTTTAAAAATAATGGTTTTATTTAATTATATTTTTTTATATAAAAAATTTCCAAAAATTGTTCTTATGGATTCATATGATTCGAACCCGTGACATACCGCATGCCAGGTTGGAGGGTAATTCATCGAAATATTTCTATTTTATATACAAAGAGCTGAAACTGAATGGCTTCATGGCTTCCACTACAAACCTGAAGCTTTGGTTTCAAATACATACTTTTACAAAACTTATTGGAAATAGTAGCTGTTTCAACTACTGTTACTAAAAAGCAACTGTCAAATTTTCAATTAAATAAAGTATTTGATTTTAAAGATATATAATGCAGTTTTACATTGTAAACTTAATAACTCTCCATTCAAGCTGTAACTGATGTAGAAGCCTCTTATATGTTTATATTCAGTGTATACGAGGCTGCCGCCTCTTCTAGAAAATCAATTTCTGATAGGTTTTACGATTTTAGAAACAACTCTAACGTTTTCGCTCATTTTGGAGTTGCCAATCAACAGTTTAATAAATAATTCAATACTTTTCTTAAATGATATTAAGAAAAATTTCGCTTAATAATAATGCGAATGTTGTGAATTTCAGGAAAAGGATAAAGCAGCTTCAACTGCTTAAATTCAAAAGGTTAGGTTAAGCCTTATTTTTCCAAGCCAAAGTTTTTTTCGTAGCAAACAAGTTTAATACATTGAAAAAGGAAGAAAATTTTAATACATTTTTTAAAGTAACACCAGACAGTCCATTTTAAGTTTTTGGAAAATTTTCATAAAAAAATTTTTGGTTTTCACTGCAAAAGTTTACCAAAATGAAACTTAATTTCACGTTTTTACATCGAAAAAAAATTTACCAGTTTTGATAAATTTTTCACATTCTAGCAACGCTGATTGCATTGAAAAACATTGACAGTTGGCAGTTACTTTTTGACCATTAACTTGACGAGCAACGAATTCTTCAAGTGATAAGTGATCTAGTATACTTTGTAATCACAATCTTCTTAATATTGTTAATTTTTATACCAATAAGATTTTGAACTTTTTTCGGAGATATTTCATATAAAAATATGTGTTGATTGTATTGGTCAATTTGTGGCAGGGTTATTTTTGTTATATTCAATGATAATTTTAAGTTTTGTGCTATATTCTAGCTCATGAGTGTCTTCTTATTTAATTTAGTATATTTTTTCATAAGTATTTGTCTTTAATTAAAAATAGTTATACTAATTGCATTCAATGCTTAAAGTTAGTTGTTTTGGGATTTTGATATATTATACAATTTTGCGCCTATGTTGTTTCTCATTAAGTTATTTTTATTTCTTTCGTTTTTTGTAACATATTAGTTAATTGATATGCATTTATTCTGCCTAGTATACTTTCCAATAACTATCTTCTTTATATTGTTAATTTTTATACCAATAAGATTTTGAACTTTTTTGGAGTATATAAAATATTTTTTATTGTATTTGGTCAATTTGTGCCAAGGTTATTTCTTATTAAATTCAATTATAATTTCAAGTTTTGTGCTATATTCTTGCTCATTGGTGTCTTATTATACTATCTACAATATTTTTTATTAGTATATGTCTTTAATTAAAAATATCTTTATACCAATTGCATTCAAGTTTTAGTGGTTTTGGGATTTTATTTTACTATGTCATTTTGCGCGTGTGTTATTTCTTATTAAGTTATTTTTATTCTTTTAGTTTTTTGATACATTTTAGTTTATTGGTATGTATATATGTTATCTAGTATAATTTTCAATCGATACCTTTTTCAAATTTTGAATTTTTTATATCAATAGCATTTTAACTTTTTTTAAAAATATAGTACATACAAAATATTTTTTCTTATTAAGTTATTTTTATTCTTTTAGTTTTTTGATACATTTAAGTTTATTGGTATGTATATATGTTACCTAGTATAATTTCCAATCGATACTTTTTTAAAATTGTTAATTTTTAATATCAATAGCATTTTAACTTTTTTTAAAAATATAGAACATACAAAATATTTTTGATAGTATGTATTTTGTCAATTTGTGCAAGGGTTCATTTTCATTATATTCAAGTAGAATTAAAAATGCTGTGCTATTTTGTAGCTAATTAGTACCTTCTTATTTAATTTAGTTTGTTTTTTCATTGGTATTTTTCTTTAATAAAAAATTATCTATGTAAATTTCATTCAATGTTTAAAAATCTTTTTTTGACTAATTTGTGCCAGGGTTGATTTCATTGTTTTCAAATATACTTTCAAGTTTTGTGCTATATTGTAGCTCATAAGTAGTGTCTTATTTTAATTATTAGGGTTTTTATTATTATTTGTCTTTATTTAAAAAATTCTTTAATATAATGAAAATTGTTTTTATACATGGTATAATTTTGTTTTAATGAGTTTTGTGCAAGTGTGATGATGCATGTTTTGTTCTACGGTATCATATCGCACACTAAATACAAAACAGTCACAACTCAAAATTTTTTTATACCGACTTTTTGTTATAAATCAATTCACGAAACACATATCTCACTATCTCTTTCATTATTTTCTTTATTAACTGAAAGAATGAAGTTTGTGTGTTTAAATGAAAATTGATTTTTTTCTGCAGTATCAACCAAAGGGTTTTATTTTTCGCTCCTCCTGAAAAGTCATGTGTTTTGAGTTGTGACTGTTTTGTATTTAGTGTGCGATATGTTATAGGTATGTCTATTAAACTGGTATGTGTGTGTGCGTGTATTTTGATTGGACCGACTATCGTGGTTTGGTGGGGGAGCCTCCATTGTGTACTGATCTCCCAGTTGTTTGACCTGTATATGGAAAAGTTTTGATATGGTTCTTGTTAGAATTTGTTAGTTAGTTAATTATTATTATGGTACCTGGCTGATGTTATGTGGATTGTGTAGGGATGGTTTGATGTTGTCATGAACACGGTGTGTGTTAAAAATATGTAGCCTATATGTTAGGTGAGAGTGTGCGGACTACATGTGTGACTGGTTGTGGCTTTGCACTCTTGAGGTGACTCTGCATATAAGATCTTACAGGGGATTGGTTGATGATTGTGTTGTAGCTGTAGACGGATGAACTCTTATGTTGTCAGATATGGCTGCAAAAATAAAGAAGCTATGCATGCAGTTAAAAAAGATGGTTATTACAATTACCGGATATAGGAGATGTTGCTGGTTGATAAGTGATCTGGAGGCTTCTGTGTTGTGGAGGCTTTTGTGATTAGTGGTTTTGAGGCTTCTTTTTTGTTTTTTATGGTAGGAGGGCGGTGAAGCAAGGTAAGAGATATGTATATTTCGATGGTTAAGTTAACTTAAGTGATAAGTGACCTTTTGACAAAATTAGGTTTACTGGATTTTCCAAATCATCAATATAACATCAACCTTGTGTGAATTGCTTGAAAATGCATAACCAATGGATGCTGCTCAGAGTAGAGTTGAAATTTGTGTTTTGTACTGAAATGTATTGAAATTTAGAAACAAAATCGACGTTTCTGAACATTTAAAATTTTTCATTTATCACTTTAGTGCGCTTAACCATCGATTTGCTAGGAATTTTTCTTAAATATGGTAACGATAAAGAAAGGCTTGAGGAGGTAAAAAGTACGCCGGTTAAGATATAAAATTAACGTTATGACATGCAGAAATGTATGGGCTTGAAAAACTCTCAATGTGGGATTTTTTTTGCAATGTGTGAGGGAAATTATTTCTTACTTAGCAAAAATTGGAATATTAAAAATCAAAAATTTAAAAGCTAAAAATTAATCAAATGCCATAATGAATGACCGGAATGTGAAGTTTTGTTTTTTTTTTTTTTTTTTAACGAGGAGTAAAAGCATCGAAAGCCTTAATCGTCAGTGCGGAACTTTAATCCGCTAAACATCTCCTCAGTCTTGCATGGTTTAACAAAGGAGCCACTGCAGGTATTTCATATTAAAGCTGTCAGAAAATTATATTTCAAGCGTTAGTATTTGTCAGTCTTCAGTGTAGGATTAACAGAATAATGTAAAAAAGTTAATAATTATATAAAAAAAGTTGGTATTTTTAAAATTAAATTGGTATTTTTATAAAAAAATTAACTAAAATTTAAAAATTAAATTATATTAAATAAGTATGACATATTAAAGATTTTATTAAATTAAAGAATAAATTGATTTCAATATTATGTGTGATAAAAATGTGCCATAGTATACTTGGATTTTTTAGACACATTTTAATATTCGTAAATTTATATATTTCATTTGTAATAAGAACATTAAGAACAAATTTTTGCCGTGTTGTGTTAATATTAAAATAAAAGTTATGAAAACATGACATACTTATCGATAGATTTCGAAAACTTTAATATCTTAAAATAAACTTACAAATCATGCGAGCACACAAGGCAAATGTAATGTTCATTTGAATGATATTTAAGAGGTACTTTTCGGTGGTATATTTCTATACAAGAAACATGCATTTTATTTTTGCAGTTAATGCATTCTATTAAGCAATTATGCATGGACTTTTGCTCACGGCTGCAATATATACATAAATTATTCAAAATTTCGGAACTTTCCAAACACCTTAAAGGTAACTTATGCCTGTATGATTCGGGATCAAATTCATGATGACTGTGAGAAGAATGTGATATTGTTTGCTCAATATAATTCAAAACAAAATACCCACAAGCCCAACCATCTCTCTGGATACTGTTGTACTCTAGAACTTCCAATGTCCAGTTATCTTTACAACTAATTTCTTCAACATTAGCACCCGCAGCAAATTTGTTGTAGGAACTAATAAAAGATGTTTTAAAATCATTGAAAAATAGTTGACCATTATTTTGATGCTGAGGATCGTAAAACTGAAGAAGAGAAGAATGTCTTACTATTATTGCTAGGCACCAGTGACAACTACTTACATTAACTGGCATAAAAGTTATGTCTCGAAGGACTTTGTCAATGCAAAAATCTAATTTGCTTGTAATACAATTAAAAGCAAAGGCAGCATCATAAAAAGTAAAATTTTCATTATTAGAAATAAAAAGATCCATGAAATAATTAATGGTTGAATCATGCAACCAAGCATCTACCGCGTTTTCGTGCTCACAAGCGAAAGTTAAAAATTCATCATATTTAATAAAACATGAGCCTCTTTTAGCAATTAAATAATTTACAAAAGTTCCATCCGTTAAAGAAATTCTTTGATAATGTTCTAAAGATTTTACAACATTATTTTTAGAGAAGAAAACAAGTGTCTTCAAGTTATTTGGAATTGTTGGGTTAAAAGATAAAAAGGGTGAATTAGTTGAACACTCAGAAGAAGAACTTATTTCAATGAGGTCTAAATTATTATAACTATAAGAGGAATTTCCAACTGAATTAAAAGAACTAAGTTCTTCAGAAAGTGGAGAGAGTCGTAAGCATTTTCTTGCATTTTCGGTGTTGACATTACGAAAAGGTGTACCTGCGTCTTTTACTCTTATACGTTTCCGATTTTTGGAGAAGTTGTTAAGGTTAACTAAACAACTAGTTCTTGGACTAGGAGTGTCCTGACGACCCCACGTTTCCGTATAACGCAAGCTATTGATATTAGAAACCTCTAAAGGAACAGAAACTGGTTTTACTTTTTTAGGTTTGGCTATTGATTTTTTGTTAATTTTTAATTTTCTTCCAAAATTAGTACAGTTACTAGATGGAATATTTAATAAAACCTGTTTTGTTTCGCTCTCTATAGTGGCTCTGATAGCTTCTATAAATCTTCCGTATTTTAATCGACCTTGTCCAAATTCTACAGTAGAAATAATGTCATGCTTGACTTCGCGAAACCAACCCTCAACAGTTCCGTTTGTAGTCGTTGTGTGTCCATTAAATCCGTCGGAAATAATGCATGTCCACATCGGCAAATATGGAGCACAATACTGCATAAAATAATCAAGGAACTTATTGCAGTAAAAATCATTTTTAACAAAATCGGAAACATTATCAGATTTTAACTTTTGTTCGATTAAAATACTGAACAAGTCTTGGTAGAATAGACTTTGCTTGAAACTTGCTTTATCAGTTTCATTGACATAAGTTTCCTCAATGAAAATATGCTCTTTAGAGTCTTTAGAGGTATCTTCCTGACAAGTTGATAAAAAATCCCCGGTACAGTTCTGAATAACATCGAAAGACATTTTATTTAACACTTGCAAAGACCACCTTACATCATTTGTTTCAAATTTTGAGATAAGTATTGTACAAAAATGTGAAAACCACGTTTTAATGTTATCATAATTTCTCTCGTGATACACATATAAAAAGATATCTTTAATTTTTCTTTTCACAGAAGAATCTATAAAAAGGGCATTGAATCTAGAGAATAAATTCTTTTGAAAATGGGCGTGGCATATCTTAAAAACTATTTTTTTTGTTATGACATTTTCATTTTTGGAAATTTTGATATGACAATAGTTAATGTATGTCACCACATCACAGTGATTCCAATGCAACATAGCGCCATTTATTAAAGCTCTGCTAAAATCTGTCACTAAGGTTGTGCAAAGGGGCCAAGTATTTTCTTTTTCGCAAAGTTGTCTGAACCTCATAAGCCAGTTACCAATTGAACCAGCATCATGCGAACAAGCTATTCTCTCTGCTACTGGATATGTTTTTCCTCTATTATTTGATATGACCAATGCGTAATAAAAAATTGCTTTTTTACTACATTCATTTTTTCTTATTACAGATCCTGTAGCATCGAGATAGCATACTAGCCCACCTTTATTATATTTTTTTGCTATTGAAGCTACTTTTATTTGTCTTTTTGAAAAAAGACCAACTTCCATGGGTTCATTTAGAAATTGAAAATATGGGTCAGATTCCTGTTGATTTTCATCGAATCTCATTCGAAGGTCATCTCTGTCATTTCTAGAGAGATCATAAGTTTTGATGCTTTCGCTTCGAATTTTCCTGTAAACGCTCTCGGATCTGATGTCCTGCAAATTTAAGTTTACTAATTCTTTTTCCAAAGCTTCATTAACACACTTATTTCTAAGCTGCTTTGGAAGAACAGTTTTTAGCTCTTTTTTTAGAAGTTCTCTATTGTAACCTCTCACTTGTGAAGTCTTATAGCTCACATGATTAAAATGTCCACTGGTTATAAAATGACACTGCATAGCTTCTCCCAGCTTAGGAAATGATGGGATTTTAATAATGTAATTTAAGCAAGATGAATCTTTAGAAGACTGAGAACAATATGCTCTAATTATGGCAAATGTTTTTTTCGCATACCTAACATCTTTGCACTCAATAAGACATTTTTTTAATTCTGTTTCGAAAATATCATTCTTAAACCCAAAGTATGTGTTTTCGACAAAATTATTCTTCAAAATATTTTGTTCACAAATTTTCTCTGAATTTAAATTTTTACTTGTTTTTTTAATCTCAACTAATTTATTATATTGGTCAATAGCTAACCCAATATATTTTTTGAAATAGTAAGGATAGTTTCGATTAAATTTAACGTCTTTTCCTACAAAGTTTTCTATTTCTAAGAATGGAATAGAAAAAAAGAAAGGATTTTTATTTGTTTTAATAGAATCGACGGTTAATAAATTATTCAGACTAGAATCAAGATGCTTTTCATCAGTGACTTTTTCATGTTTTTCGTACAAAACAGTGCTTCTTTCAGGGCTGTTACTTTTCATTTGAACAAAATGTGGGTTTCTCTCATCCAAAATATTTTTCATATTAAGAGAAAGATCATCAATTGATTTTTGAATGCCAATCCAGTGAAGTGTTTTACTAGAAAACAATTTTAATTCACTCAATATATCAGCTAAAACGGAGTGTACTGGATCAAGTTTATTGCTAGTGACAGCAATTTCGTTGCAGATATTTTCGGACGCTTTTTCATTTACAGATTTAAAATTTTTTTTTTCATATTTATAACAGTCATTAGCATAACTAATTTCGCAGCTTAGTTTTGGCAATTCATCCTCTTTAGCAGAAAGCAAAATATGATTAAAATTTTTTCTCTTAACTTCAGTAGCTATTTGCTGAAAGTTTTTGCAATAAAATTGTCTCATTATTGCATAATTTTTTTCGGTACATTTGAATTTCATTTCAATACACAACTGATTCAAAAATGAATTTTTATTCCTATAGTTCTTATTTAATGAGTTTTTTTCTATATCTACGAAATCCAAAGACTTCATAACAACACTAATGCTATCACACATGATATTGAAATCAATGTTCTTAAATGAACATTTTTTACGGGTTGCTATTAAATAAATTACAATTATAAAAAAAAAACATCCAATGCTTAGTAAAGCTGCTTCTCCCATATCTGAAGATTTATCTAAAGGATGTAAGGAATTTAATTAAATCGAATCAAAAACGAAATTATATATTTCAAAAGTCTTGTTAAAAAGGTGTACTTAAATTTTGGTGTTGCTGCTTCTCTGGAGAGCCAAGGTAATATTATTGCAATTAAAATTGCAATAATTTAAGACAGTGAAATGGACTGAAATAATTTAAAAATTAAAATAATATTTTTCTTGTAAAGATCTACATAAGTACTTTTTCTGTTGTGGTTTTATTTATATCTAGAGTTTGACAGTGGCCGAAATTCGACCATTTCACATACAAAATTCTATACAAAATTATTGTGAAAAATACATTTTCTTCATAAAAATTTGAAAAAAAATTTTAAAAATAGCACTCTTTCTCCGCACTGATTCATTTAAAAAAAAAAATTTTCAAAATCGGTAGAGAAACACGGGAGAAAAATTACTGTTTTCTGTTTTCCCTACGCCTATATAGATAAAACTATTCAAAAACTGTGATTTACGTAGAAAAAATAGACAATTTCGATAGAATTTTATGTTGACCAAGGTTTTCGATCACGAAAAGTTTGAGGGAATCCTGATATTTTGTGTAGAATACAGCGGTAATTAAAAGATTGTGTTCACTGCAAAAAACAAAGTCGAATAAAATAAAAACCTAGTAAGAATACAGCGGTATATCTTCCACTTGGCCGAAGTTTAAATTAGAAATATGACGGATATCCGGCTACTATCCATTCCGATAATTTTTTAAAGTATTTTAATTATGATAAAAATTTAACAATTAATCAACATTTCAATAAATCATCAATATATCAGCTTCAATATTTCAAAAGTATCTGAAAACAATTAAGAGGTATACTTTATTCTTGAATTCATTTATTAATGAAAAGTTATGAAAACGCTGCAAATAGTAAAAATAATAATAAAAGAAAAATCAATAAAATTAACAAAATTTCGCGTTGTTTCTTGTTTTAATTTTTCAAACTGTCGACGTTGAGTGCATGTAGCCTAAAAATATAGCGATCAGTTAATCAGACTCCGCTCCACAACATGTTGAGTTGATTAGAAAATTTGGCGTTCAGCAGGTTTAAATTTTTTGTATTAAGCAGGTACACACTACACGGTTACACAACAGTTGTTCTTGCTAAACGCACCCAATGATCATTTGCAGAGGATTTGGAACAGATTTATTCGTATATTGGCCAAACTTTAAATAAATTCCAAAATCTAAGTAAGCCATTTAAAAAAAATAATTTCTTGATATTTCGCTATTGCTATTTCTTGTGGAAACTATTTTTCCACACATTAAATCGGCTTGAGCCACTGGTTTCTACAACATTAAATTTTTTATTGATGATATTGGTCGTGGCTTTGATTGGGTTAATTCTGAGAAAAAGCTGTAGTAGCTGAACTCTAGTGTTATTGCATGTAAAACTGCCGTATTAATATGAGCTTCTTTATTATTGTGCTATAATTGTAGCATGTCGAATCAGAAACATATTTAGTTTGTTAAAAACGAGCCAATGACACACTATCCTGCTGCCGGATATTTGGCCATACGGCTTAGCAACTCGACAGATATCCGGTATTCGGCCAAATAACTATCCGTTACATCTCTAGTTTAAATACTCTCACGGCCAAATCGTAAGTTTTCACCATTGTGGGTTGTATGGGTGTGGGTCGATATTAAAAAAGTCAACTTTTTCATTTGTCTCTTATGTTCTCTATGTTCACACTTAGGCCAAAAAGCCGCTTTTCAGACAATAATGGCTTTTCAGCTGAAAAGCTAAATAATATTCAGCTTTTCGCCATAGAAGAACTGTCAAATGAAAAGCTGCTTTTCGTTGGCTTTTCAGCGAAAAGCAATGAAAAGTTAGAAAACAACCCTGATTCGTAAAGTCTGTTCGTTGAAGTTGAGTATAAATCTATTAAAAATACACAAGTTGTCATTTTTATTTGACGTTTCGTGTGTATGTTTTTATTTACATATTAGGGGCTTTCGCATGATCTAACATATTTGACGTCAAAGTCGGATGGAAAACTAACGGAACAATTTGATAGATCTTTCGAATGATCCAACTTGTTGGACGACATCATTAATTACAAATTTTCAAGCAGAACACTTCGGCGCAATGGCATAAAAATTTTTGGGTGCGCTAATAATTGATCAAGTTTTGAAGGGAAAGGAAGAGATGGATATGAAAAGGAAATCTTTTTCTTTTAACAAAAGGAAAATGTGGTTATATAAAGCACATAAACGCTTGCATTAAGTGTTTATTAGTAATTTATATGCACTGATTGAACGTTGTTAACTCGCTGAAAATTTATTA
Source organism: Tetanocera ferruginea (assembly GCA_958299015.1). Lineage (NCBI taxonomy): Eukaryota > Metazoa > Arthropoda > Insecta > Diptera > Sciomyzidae > Tetanocera > Tetanocera ferruginea. Next base: position 1,289,189 of record OY282640.1, on the reverse strand, counting down.
GAAATGAAAAATGCAGCGTGTTGGACCAACATTCGTTCACATGTCCAACAAGTCGGACGGACCGGCAGAAAAATCAAAAATTTTTGATATTCATCCAACATGTTGGACCGACTGTTGGATTTGTTGGACCATGCGAAAGCTCCTATTTATTCACAAATTGGAATCCCAATTTAATCATCTTGTTGAAATTGACAAGAAAAATGGAAAGTGTATCTAAAATGAAGTGAGCTGCCTGAGGCAATATATTTAGTGCTGTAGGAGGAGAAAACTAACGAGCGAATTTTTTTGAAGAATACGCATATATATACGGAAGTGGCCAGAAATTCAGCTACATGCAACAATCTCAAGAGAACGCAGTAATAAGAAACATATGACTATATGTCAAATGAAAAGCATCTTTCCCAATGTGAACACCTGTTTCTGAAAAGTTGCTTTTTAGCTGAAAAGCAGCTTTTCGGCGTTAGTGTGAACACTAGTTTTCCCTTAGTATACTAAGGGAAAAAGTTATGTAGTCAGTACAGAGACAGCTATGTAAAATCTATGCACTGCAACTTGTATGAGAACGCAACAAGAGCAGTATTTACTGAGTAAAGGGAGCGTGTACTGACTACATATCAATTTATTCACTTTTTAAAATGAATAAAAAATGTATTCAATACATCATGATATGTGTTGAATACATAGCAGACTTCAATAGATACAAGCAACGTGTACTCAGTCAACGTGTTATGTAATTTTTTACAAAAACTTTACTCAATACATAAAATATAGACTCAGTACACGTCCCCCTTATAAGATTGAAGTGACACATTTATTCAGTACATAAAATATGGACTCAGTACACGTCCCCTTTATACGATTGAAGTGACACATTTATTCAGTACATAACATATGGACTCAGTACACGTATCTCTTGCACATCGGCACACGATTTTGCTGTTTTATGTCATTCGTTTCTTGATTTTCAAATAAGCAACACCTCTAAAGCCTCTAGAAAATCAGAGCAGGAATGAGTTTATCCACTGTACTCTAGAACAAAAGCGATGATTGGATAAAAATTAAATGGCTGGGTTTCTATAAGTAATTGTCAATTATTTTGTGAAATCTAGTCATTTCTTTATAAAATTATTTATTGCATTTGTTGAGAGGGTGCTTTAGGCACAGGCATGAATTGTGTATACTATATTCAATATATGGAATTATGAACAAAAAATATATAATTAATACATTATGCATGTACTCATTGCATAAAATTATGTTTTTAACATATGTAATGAGTAAATGATGTATGTACTCATTATATAAATGTATGCACTAAAAATATGTAATGAGTAAATAATGTATGTACTCATTGCATAAAATTATGTACTCCAAATATGTAATGAGTAAATTATGTATGTACTGAGTCAATAATTTATGTAATACGTACATAAGATCTTTACTCATTACATAAAATTATTTGTAACAGTTTGCGTTGAGTACAGTGAGCATGTACTCACCACATACATCCATGAATTCACGACACATATTTATGCGTTGAGTACATAAAATTCTTTATTGACTACATAACCGCTTGAAAGCATTATGTAGTCAATAAAGATTTCAACATGTACTCAATACATGAAAAATGTAAAATTTTTGTGTGCAGAAAACTATGCGATGAGTACATAAATTTATGTATTGAGTCCATAGGTTTTTCCCTCTGTGTAAGGCCGACTGGTTTTAAATATTGTTTTGTAGAAACGCAAATGCATTCAATTTAAATTAAAATTTTTTTTTTATTCTAAAGTATGTTTTTTTCTCAGTGTACATACATTTTAAATGCATATATACCCTGTGATAATTCGTTCTACTTGCGACGAATGCATTGCGGCTTAACGCTTAACAAAATTCCACTGTGTGCACCTCCACAACGAATAACATTTCATACACCATACACATAGAAACACGGTTGCCACCTTTTTTCTAATTTTAATTCTGCATTCGAGGAATAGTCGTATGGAACAGAAATTTGAGATCTTCGAGAAACAAAACGGTTGATTTAAATTCTCGTTAAAAAAGATTTGGGATTTGTTTTTTTTTTAAGTTTCTTTTCATTTCACACTAACCGCGTTTCAATTATATAAACCGATTTAAATTAAAACTTTATAATTATCTTCACTATTTGATCAAATTATTGTGAAAATGTTAATTTCTTTTGAATAAACTTTTCGAGTAAAGAATTATTTGCAAATCTGTTTTTGCACATCAAGTTTTTTGTTTTAAGCTTTAAATACTGCTTCTTTAACAGTTTTCTAAAGTACGTTTTTAAAGATCTATCAAAAATATAATGTTTTTTTAAAAAAACCATATCAAAACGAATTTAAGTCGAAATGCACTTTGAAGGACGTGGACTTATTTTAAAATTAATGCTTTTTATCATAAAATTTAAGTAAAAAAATTATTTTCATATCCGATGAGTTATTCATTCACAAAGTTGAGGTTTTGAAATTAGAAGAAAATTTTTATGATTTTTCCTGCTAAAAATAAAAAATTTTTTTTGAAAGAAATATGAAAAAATGCAGACCATTTCTTTTTCATATCGTAAAATGTCCATATTTGGTACTTTGGATGATTAAAACTATTATTTACTGGTGCGATGAGACTTACAAGAAAAAAGCACACATTTTGTATGGAAGACCTATGAAATGTACACTTTTCCGATAAAATATTTAAACAGAAGAATAGGCCATAAAAAAATAAAATGTTTGATATCCATATTGGGTACTTTTAATGTAATGAAATTTTTTCTTTAAGGAAAATAAATGAATTTCAATAAAACAAAAATTTCATTATGAACAGTTACAAATTTAAAAAAAAAAAAAAAAAAGTAAGTTTAAAAATTGCCTTAAATTCAACATAAATTAATGTGAAATAATTGTGTCAACATACTTCTTTGATATCGACTAAACATTACTAAAAATTACAACAACAAAATTACAACAAAATTTTCTTATGAAAAATTGATGCCATCGTGTGTGGTTTTATTAGAGCTTTCGTTTAGTACCGAATTTGTAAATGTTTCCATGGAAAATAGCGAAATTAAAGCAGAAAAACGAAATTTTCGCTGATTTTTTAACGCGAGTTTGAAACCCTAATGGCTAAATCGGAATACTGCGTTAGGTCGGTCGTGCGTTGACAGCTCGAGTAGAGATCAACGTGTTCTTATGGTGCAAATCTAAATTCGACCTCAAGCGTTGGTCGTACTTTATATCGTAAAACAAGAAGAAGAGATAAAATTCGACCAAAGTACGATCTAACGAGATAAGTAGAAAAATGTTCTACTCGGTCGTGCGTTTGACATTTCTTCATATAGCAGAGCTGCATTCTCGTTGAAAGCGCTTAAAATGTGGGTGTTTTATGGTTTCACTGGCAAAGATAGATTTCATGGGATTTATTTTATTATCGCTGGAATTTATGTTTTATATAAAGTTTTTTAAGAACTCATGCTATTTAAGTAATCACATGAAAATTTTGATAAAGTTAATCTATTTGTATTATTTTTCTTCACATTATCTTTGCATAAATATGCGTTGGCGAAACAGGTAAGAACAACTTTTGTGGGCATTTTTGTATAGCTGCTTTTATTGGCATCGCCAAAATTACAGACGCACGATCTGTCAGCGCAACATTGAGTTTTGTTAATTTATAGGTCGTGCGTTCTGACAGCTCATCTCTTAAAGTTTATGCAACGTCGATATAAAGTACGATCGGCGCACGACCGACCTAACGCAATATTGCGATTTCAGCATAAACCATCGATTGAGCACGTATAAAAAAATACGTGAACCTTAGATTTTTGTCTTCTATCACATATCCGAAAATCATTAAAATCGGAGACTGTCACCTGGGCACCTTTTCTTGTCAGTAATAGAGCTTCTACGGATTTTAATTCTTCATGCCAAACGTTTATCACAAACACAAAAATTTTATATTGTTGATTGTAATAAAAATCATTACCCTGCAAACATTTGTAATCGTCTGAGAATCTCCAGCGAATCGCTTGGAAGATGAAACGATCGCCGGCGAGCTCTTCTGAGAGTCTTCCGGGAATCGCCGAATGTAAGCAGCTGAGGCCATAAAAGCGATTCGCCGGGAAGATTCGCCAGCGAATCGCCAAGAGGAGTCTTAAGCGATTCGCCTGGAAGATTCGCCAACGAATCGCCAAGAAGAGTCTTAGGCGATTCGCCAGGAAGAGTCGCGAACGATTCGCCGGGAAGATTCGCCAACGAATAGCCGAGAAGAGTCTTAGGCGATTCGCCAGGAAGAGTCGCGAACGATTCGCTGAAAGGAGTCTTAAGCGATTCGCCAACGAATGGCAGAAGAGGTTTTTGTTTGTTGCAGAGCATCGTTGTTGAATGTTACAAGTTGTTGCATGTTTCAACTAGCGGGCTCTTCAGACTTTGTTTTATCCCAGTTTCATGAAATTTTTTAAAAGTTAAATTTTTTGATTAATTTAAACGATTTTTCAGAGCCTGCTTCATATAACAATGATAGATTTTGAAAAGCTTTTTAAAAAGCAATCTTCAAACGATCGCCGGAATGAGCGAAGGAAGATTTTGAATTTTTTTTGAATCGCGCATTCATCCCTTGGGCGATGAAAAAGCGATCAATCTTCCAACGATCGCCGGAATGAGCGAAGGAAGATTTTGAACATTTTTTGTCAATCGCGCATTCATCGCTTGGGCGATCGAAAAGCGATCCATCTTCCAACGATCGCCGGAATGAGCGAAAGAAGATTTTTAAATTTTTTGAGAATCGCGTATTCATCGCTTCGGCGATCGAAAAGCGGTCAATCTTCCAAAGAACCCTTAGGCGAATCGCTAGCGCGTCGCCAAATCTTCTAATCTTCCAATCGTCTTCCAAATGTTTGCAGGGTAGGATTTGTTTAAAAATGAAATGTATGATTTAAAAAAAAACAATGAAAATATTTATATCTAAACGCAATTTTAATGTTAATGAAACTTAATTTAATATTAATAAATATTTCTTATTATTAAACGCAAAGAGAGTATTTAAATCCAATAATTTTGAAAATGTTTGCTGTCAGTGGTAATAAATTTGTAAATTTTCAATGCATATGGGATTTTTTGTGGTATTTTTAAATGCTTGTGGGATTTTAAATGGTATTTTTAAATGTGGTGGAATTTTTTTGTTCAATTTTTACCATGGGAATTTTTGTGGTAATTAATATTTGTTATTGTGGGAAAAAAGCTAATTTTTGTGGAAGTTGGAGGTGGCAACCGTACATAGAAAACGCTGCAAATAGCTATCTATCGCGCTTGTTCACGTTTCCTATCTGCCTGCCTGTCTGACTCGGCGTTCACTATAACCGCAACCTTACATAATTCACTGTGCCTTAAAACCTGATAACAATAAACAAAAAACTTACCTAAGCAAAACAAGGAAAAAAATCAAAGCCAATAACATCCAACCAGTGTTGCCATAGAACTTTGTGCAAGAATATTTTTATCCTTGGTCGAACCAATTTTAATGAAAAACCCCATACAAAATATGCAGTTGTGAGCATTACAACAAGAACCTAATTTTTATAGTTTCTTTAGACAACAGGGTTTCCCAAATTACTTTTGGTTACTATTTTTTTTTTATATACAAAAATTCTTAAAATTTTTAATGATATATGAAAGAACATATAGAACATAAAGAAAGAATAGGTTTAAAGATCAAAAATATATTAAATTTAATGTTGTTTTTATGTCATCAATAATTTTAAGAATTTGTGTATAAAAAAAATTGTAAACAGACACCTTATTTCAGATAATTGAAGAATAATGGAAATGCAAAATTTGTTTTTTTTACATGTAATTACATAGATTTGGGGCTCCTAAGTTCGATTCTGAAAAAATTAAGAGTCGCTCTCAAGTAGTTTAGAAGTTATAGGGATCAAAAGTTGAAAAATTACTAAACATTTGCCTGTTTTTCGATTTTTTTAAATAAAATTTAAGCAATATGGGTAGCAAGAGGTCATACCATGACCTATTCAGTTAGGTTTTAATTATAAAAAATCCATTTATTGCTAACTATCCAAAAATGAAAAATTGTTATAAAAAAAATTTTTAGCCTGCGTCGCTTTTTTCGTCTCAATATACTATATGTAAGTGTACAACAAACTTGAAAAGTACTACCATTAATTTTTAAAATATAAAACTTTATATATTGTGCACACTTGAATGTTGACCCTTTTACGAAATAACAATAAATAACACACTTTTAAGAAAACATTTATTTTTCTAGTCTCAAAGACAAACACTTCAAAAGGACAACCAAAATTATCACACCTCAAATTCTTTGATTACAAAAACAGTTATATCATCCAAAATAATGCATAGATTTTTATGATTGATAGATCATTAAAAAGGTTTTACTATAACCTTTCTTTTGATATCCATTACGTTTACTTATGTTCGAAAACAACAACAAAAAACACAGGTTTTTAATCCCATTTTCATAAACGTTGACCCCTATAACTTCTAAACCACTTGAGAGCGACGCTTTATTTTTTCACCATTAAATTTTTTAGCTCAAACACGCATTTAAAAAAAAAAGAAAAAGACCATTTCCACTATTCTTCAATTGTTCCGGGTTTTCACAACCACAAATTTGCACTGAATTTTCAAAATTTCGCAAACACATTTAATAATAATATATTTATATTAATAATGAAACCACAACAGAAAAGAATACTAAAATTAAATAAATTCACAAACCTTGAAGTCGCAAATAATTATTTTAAAGTTTTTATTGCGAATATCAATTATTTGAGTCAATTATTATAAACAAATTCAAAAGCTCGTCAAAATACACTTTGTGGCGCGCTGTAGAATAAATTCTGATTTTTTTTAAGCTAAATATTAGGAAGAGATGGTTATTGTCATTTTAGAAAAACAAGGTAGGCGCATATTGAAGAGGAAGTTCAAAAATTAAGGTAACAGTACTTTTCCAATAATATCGGTATGAATTTTATATGAGTAAGTAGTGTCATTTCTTTCTTCCCTCAGATGAAGATAAGCAACTTTTTCTATGCTTCAAAAGAGTATGAAATTATCTCCCTCTATCTACTCAAGGAAGCTTTTGGTCAAAATTTCAACATATACAGCCTACTTAATGATTGTGATGATTGCGTCAACATGCCATCTCTTTCTGACAAGTGTGAATTCCAATTCTTAACATTTAAGTGACCGCAGCGTAGTGTTGCTTATCGTGTTGCTACTTGAGATTGGCAAGTAAGATGATCAGTGTTGCCAACTCGATAAAAATCTGAATTTGAATAATTGACGAGCTGCCCAAACCTGAACAATAATAAAACATGAAAATATTACGTGCAAACGTTTAGATCGCCTTGCTTTAACATATTAAATAAAAAATCTTTTTCATTTAACTAAACCGTTTTAACTAAACATTACTTAATTGATTTCAAAGTGGCAGCTTTCTTTATTTTTCTTTTAGAAATATATAAATATAACTATTTCAAAGTAACAAAAACTCTCCACTTTGTCACTGCTGAGCCACTAGTTTAACATTTTTCAGTCACGATTTCCGTAAATATACGCTTCTCGTTCTTGCACAATCGTGTGTTCATATGGAAATAGGCAAGAAATTGAATTGCCTTGTAAAAATAAATTTTTTGTAAATTAACATTATAATCAATTCTTTATTATTGAAAATGCCAAATTCTATAGTTTTTCAGATTCTTAAATGTTGAAAAAGGTTAAATTTCCAACAACAATTATACGAATTTAAATTCGTCAAAATTCAGTTGAGAATAAGTTTTTGCTCCCCGAAAAAAAACCCGAATCGTGTTACTACAAGTTTGAAATGTTCATTAAGGCTTGTTTACTCATCTGAAGAGTTTTAATTCCTTAAACTCGGTTTCGTAACCAGAGTTTAAATTCTAAACACAATTAAAATTATTTTCGTAACTTATTACATATTTATCGGCAGTTCACTTTGTCTCTGTTTGAAATGAAAAATGAGGTTGAAAGACAAATTTGTTTGTTAAAACTAATTAATTTTGACGTATAACATAAAAACATTTCGGAAATATTTGACTTATATAATGAAAAAATGATGAAAAATGATTCAGTGAAAAATTTTTACAAAACTTCAAAACATTCTGGATATATCAAACATAATCATAAAAATCCAAAACCAAGTTTATTATTTTCAATTTATTTAAGCTACATACTTAAACATGTTCGAAAATTACTGGAAAATGCGATACACTGATCGCCGTATATATATTTTTTAAGCACTGATAGCTATCCAAACGGAGTTTCAAAAATAATTTAACACCAAAAACAGCCTTTTGAATTTGAAAAGTTGTCAAATTAAAAACAAATTTTCTTTTATTCATAAGTTTTGAACACAGATAGGAAATAAAATATGATTTATAATATAGATTGGATAATCCACAAAAGAAATGAATATCGTCATTATTAATCATCAACAAAATAAATGAATAAGGAAACTGAAAAGCCATTCTGAACGCACGGAGTGAATAAAGAAATACTCCAATTGTTAAATTTAAAATATTTTACGTTTTCGCATTAAATTTCTTTCATGATAGGACACACTGTTTGTAGAATAAAAGCTATTTCGAGCATTGTAGTGTCATCTCTTTTTAGCCTTTGGAAATAAATGCATTTTAAGAAAGGTTGAACTAAATGTGCTAATCTTACACATCGAATGTTATGCAATGCAATTGTTATTTAACTATTTAGATTTATTATAGTTAAATAACAATTCTTATGTTTGTTAAATGAAATTTCTTATGTTTCCTTAAATAAAGAAAAGTAATAACAACAATAACATACTTCGCGCAATAATCACAAATATTATAGTTAAATTTAAGCTTTTTTACCTAGAAAAAAAATGAGCTTAAAATATTCTTAGTGCCATTTTTTTCTCCCTGGTGTGAAAATTTCACATTCCGCATATGATAAGTTGATGTATTCAACATCAATTTTATCATTTCTTAAAACCAATAAATCACGATGAAGAAAGCTTTTAAGCTTTAAACTTCTTATGCATCTGACATATCGTAAGATAAGCAATGCAACCTTTTTATGTAATATAGTTATATAAAACAATTCTTATGTTTGTCAAAGAAATAAATTGCTTAAATAAAGAAAAGTAATGACAACAAAAACATACTTCGCGCCATAATAACAAAAATTAAAGTTTAATTTCAGGTTTTTTACCTACAACAAAATGAGCTTAAAATATTCTTAGTGACATTTTTTCTCTCTGGTGTGAAAATTTCACATTCCGCATATGATAACTTGAAGTATTCAACATCAATTTTATCATTTCTTAAAACCAATAAATCACGATGAAGAAAGCTTTTAAGCTTAAAACTACTTATGCATCTTACATATCGAAAGTTAAGCAATGCAGCCTTTTGATGTATTATTGTTAAATAAAGCAATTTTGCTGTTAAAGAAATAAATTGCTTAAAAAAAAATAATGTTAATTAATAAGCATTTAAATATATATGTAATTTAATCGTATTTAATATAAAATAAATTTGAAATATCTTATGTTTTCGCATTCAATTTCTTTCATGATAGGACACACTGTTTGTGGAATAAAAGCTATTTTGAGCATAATAGTGTCATCTCTTTTTAGCCTTTAGAAATAAAAGCATTTTAAGAAAGGTTGAACTAAATGTGCTAATCTTACACATCGAATGTTATGCAATGCAATTGTTATTTAACTATTTAGATTTATTATAGTTAATTAACAATTCTTATGTTTGTTAAATAAATGTTTCTTATGTTTCTTTAAATAAAGAAAAGTAATGACAACAATAACTTATTAAATTTAACATGAAAAGAAAATGAGCTTAAAATATTCTTAGTGACATTTTTTGTCTCTGGTGTGAAAATTTCACATTCCGCAAAGGATAAGTTGATGTACTCAACACCAATTTATCATTTCTTGAAACCAATAAATCACGATAAAGAGAGCTTTTAAGCTTTAAACTACTTATGCATAGTTCTATCCAATACAATAACCTTAAGCAAATCAACAAAACTTCTCATAATTGTTTAACTGATTTTGCGGCGAATTCAAAAGTTGGGCTGAGTTTAAATTTGAATTTTTTCAAAATCTGACTATTTCACTTCTAGGCCGTTTTACGGTATGAAGGACGATCGATAGCAATTTTGGGAAGTGGAGACAAAATCATCCTTTTTCCATAAGCTATCACATATCAAAAATCCAGGATGAGAACTTTTGTTTTGGGACTACTTTTGGGGGTGTTGAAGTTTGACTTTCATACAAAAATCACTTTTTTTTGCTTTTCGGCTCAAATTTCACCACGAAGGACGATCGATCGGAACTTGAGCATAGTGCCAATCGATTTACCTTGTCAAAATACATTTATGAGCAAAAATCCAGGATGAGAACTTTTCACCTTGTACCCCTTTTGACGTTTTGAATTTTTTCAAAATCTGACTATTTCACTTCCAGGCCGTTTTACGGTATGAAGGACGATCGATAGCAATTTTGGGAAGTGGAGACAAAATCATCCTTTTTCCATAAGCTATCACATATCAAAAATCCAGGATGAGAACTTTTGTTTTGGGATTACTTTTGGTGGTGTTGAAGTTTGACTTTCATACAAAAATCACTTTTTTTTGCTTTTCGGCTCAAATTTCACCACGAAGGACGATCGATCGGAACTTGAGCATAGTGCCAATCGATTTACCTTGCCAAAATACATTTATGAGCAAAAATCCAGGATGAGAACTTTTCACCTTGTACCCCTTTTGACGTTTTGAATTTTTTCAAAATCTGACTATTTCACTTCCAGGCCGTTTTACGGTATGAAGGACGATCGATAGCAATTTTGGGAAGTGAAGACAAAATCATCCTTTTTCCATAAGCTATCACATATCAAAAATCCAGGATGAGAACTTTTGTTTTGGGACTACTTTTGGGGGTGTTGAAGTTTGACTTTCATACAAAAATCACTTTTTTTTGCTTTTCGGCTCAAATTTCACCACGAAGGACGATCGATCGGAACTTGAGCATAGTGCCAATCAATTTACCTTGCCAAAATACATTTATGACCAAAAATCCAGGATGAGAACTTTTCACCTTGTACCCCTTTTGACGTTTTGAATTTTTTCAAAATCTGACTATTTCACTTCCAGGCCGTTTTACGGTATGAAGGACGATCGATAGCAATTTTGGGAAGTGGAGACAAAATCATCCTTTTTCCATAAGCTATCACATATCAAAAATCCAGGATGAGAACTTTTGTTTTGGGACTACTTTTGGGGGTGTTGAAGTTTGACTTTCATACAAAAATCACTTTTTTTTTGCTTTTCGGCTCAAATTTCACCACGAAGGACGATCGATCGGAACTTGAGCATAGTGCCAATCGATTAACCTTGTCAAAATACATTTATGAGCAAAAATCCAGGATGAGAACTTTTCACCTTGTACCCCTTTTGACGTTTTGAATTTTTTCAAAATCTGACTATTTCACTTCCAGGCCGTTTTACGGTATGAAGCACGATCGATAGCAATTTTGGGAAGTGGAGACAAAATCATCCTTTTTCCATAAGCTATCACATATCAAAAATCCAGGATGAGAACTTTTGTTTTGGGACTACTTTTGGGGGTGTTGAAGTTTGACTTTCATACAAAAATCACTTTTTTTTGCTTTTCGGCTCAAATTTCACCACGAAGGACGATCGATCGGAACTTGAGCATAATGCCAATCGATTTACCTTGCCAAAATACATTTATGAGCAAAAATCCAGGATGAGAACTTTTCACCTTGTACCCCTTTTGACGTTTTGAATTTTTTCAAAATCTGACTATTTCACTTCCAGGCCGTTTTACGGTATGAAGGACGATCGATAGCAATTTTGGGAAGTGGAGACAAAATCATCCTTTTTCCATAAGCTATCACATATCATAAATCCAGGATGAGAACTTTTGTTTTGGGACTACTTTTGGGGGTGTTGAAGTTTGACTTTCATACAAAAATCACTTTTTTTTGCTTTTCGGCTCAAATTTCACCACGAAGGACGATCGATCGGAACTTGAGCATAGTGCCAATCGATTAACCTTGTCAAAATACATTTATGAGCAAAAATCCAGGATGAGAACTTTTCACCTTGTACCCCTTTTGACGTTTTGAATTTTTTCAAAATCTGACTATTTCACTTCCAGGCCGTTTTACGGTATGAAGGACGATCGATAGCAATTTTGGGAAGTGGAGACAAAATCATCCTTTTTCCATAAGCTATCACATATCAAAAATCCAGGATGAGAACTTTTGTTTTGGGACTACTTTTGGGGGTGTTGAAGTTTGACTTTCATACAAAAATCACTTTTTTTTGCTTTTCGGCTCAAATTTCACCACGAAGGACGATCGATCGGAACTTGAGCATAATGCCAATCGATTAACCTTGTCAAAATACATTTATGAGCAAAAATCCAGGATGAGAACTTTTCACCTTGTACCCCTTTTGACGTTTTGAATTTTTTCAAAATCTGACTATTTCACTTCCAGGCCGTTTTACGGTATGAAGGACGATCGATAGCAATTTTGGGAAGTGGAGACAAAATCATCCTTTTTCCATAAGCTATCACATATCAAAAATCCAGGATGAGAACTTTTGTTTTGGGACTACTTTTGGGGGTGTTGAAGTTTGACTTTCATACAAAAATCACTTTTTTTTGCTTTTCGGCTCAAATTTCACCACGAAGGACGATCGATCGGAACTTGAGCATAATGCCAATCGATTTACCTTGTCAAAATACATTTATGAGCAAAAATCCAGGATGAGAACTTTTCACCTTGTACCCCTTTTGACGTTTTGAATTTTTTCAAAATCTGACTATTTCACTTCCAGGCCGTTTTACGGTATGAAGGACGATCGATAGCAATTTTGGGAAGTGGAGACAAAATCATCCTTTTTCCATAAGCTATCACATATCAAAAATCCAGGATGAGAACTTTTGTTTTGGGACTACTTTTGGGGGTGTTGAAGTTTGACTTTCATACAAAAATCACTTTTTTTTGCTTTTCGGCTCAAATTTCACCACGAAGGACGATCGATCGGAACTTGAGCATAGTGCCAATCGATTAACCTTGTCAAAATATATTTATGACCAAAAATCCAGGATGAGAACTTTTCACCTTGTACCCCTTTTGACGTTTTGAATTTTTTCAAAATCTGACTATTTCACTTCCAGGCCGTTTTACGGTATGAAGGACGATCGATAGCAATTTTGGGAAGTGGAGACAAAATCATCCTTTTTCCATAAGCTATCACATATCAAAAATCCAGGATGAGAACTTTTGTTTTGGGACTACTTTTGGGGGTGTTGAAGTTTGACTTTCATACAAAAATCACTTTTTTTTGCTTTTCGGCTCAAATTTCACCACGAAGGACGATCGATCGGAACTTGAGCATAGTGCCAATCGATTAACCTTGTCAAAATACATTTATGACCAAAAATCCAGGATGAGAACTTTTCACCTTGTACCCCTTTTGACGTTTTGAATTTTTTCAAAATCTGACTATTTCACTTCCAGGCCGTTTTACGGTATGAAGGACGATCGATAGCAATTTTGGGAAGTGGAGACAAAATCATCCTTTTTCCATAAGCTATCACATATCAAAAATCCAGGATGAGAACTTTTGTTTTGGGACTACTTTTGGGGGTGTTGAAGTTTGACTTTCATACAAAAATCACTTTTTTTTGCTTTTCGGCTCAAATTTCACCACGAAGGACGATCGATCGGAACTTGAGCATAATGCCAATCGATTTACCTTGTCAAAATACATTTATGAGCAAAAATCCAGGATGAGAACTTTTCACCTTGTACCCCTTTTGACGTTTTGAATTTTTTCAAAATCTGACTATTTCACTTCCAGGCCGTTTTACGGTATGAAGGACGATCGATAGCAATTTTGGGAAGTGGAGACAAAATCATCCTTTTTCCATAAGCTATCACATATCAAAAATCCAGGATGAGAACTTTTGTTTTGGGACTACTTTTGGGGGTGTTGAAGTTTGACTTTCATACAAAAATCACTTTTTTTTGCTTTTCGGCTCAAATTTCACCACGAAGGACGATCGATCGGAACTTGAGCATAGTGCCAATCGATTAACCTTGTCAAAATATATTTATGACCAAAAATCCAGGATGAGAACTTTTCACCTTGTACCCCTTTTGACGTTTTGAATTTTTTCAAAATCTGACTATTTCACTTCCAGGCCGTTTTACGGTATGAAGGACGATCGATAGCAATTTTGGGAAGTGGAGACAAAATCATCCTTTTTCCATAAGCTATCACATATCAAAAATCCAGGATGAGAACTTTTGTTTTGGGACTACTTTTGGGGGTGTTGAAGTTTGACTTTCATACAAAAATCACTTTTTTTTGCTTTTCGGCTCAAATTTCACCACGAAGGACGATCGATCGGAACTTGAGCATAGTGCCAATCGATTAACCTTGTCAAAATACATTTATGACCAAAAATCCAGGATGAGAACTTTTCACCTTGTACCCCTTTTGACGTTTTGAATTTTTTCAAAATCTGACTATTTCACTTCCAGGCCGTTTTACGGTATGAAGGACGATCGATAGCAATTTTGGGAAGTGGAGACAAAATCATCCTTTTTCCATAAGCTATCACATATCAAAAATCCAGGATGAGAACTTTTGTTTTGGGACTACTTTTGGGGGTGTTGAAGTTTGACTTTCATACAAAAATCACTTTTTTTTGCTTTTCGGCTCAAATTTCACCACGAAGGACGATCGATCGGAACTTGAGCATAGTGCCAATCGATTAACCTTGTCAAAATACATTTATGACCAAAAATCCAGGATGAGAACTTTTCACCTTGTACCCCTTTTGACGTTTTGAATTTTTTCAAAATCTGACTATTTCACTTCCAGGCCGTTTTACGGTATGAAGGACGATCGATAGCAATTTTGGGAAGTGGAGACAAAATCATCCTTTTTCCATAAGCTATCACATATCAAAAATCCAGGATGAGAACTTTTGTTTTGGGACTACTTTTGGGGGTGTTGAAGTTTGACTTTCATACAAAAATCACTTTTTTTTGCTTTTCGGCTCAAATTTCACCACGAAGGACGATCGATCGGAACTTGAGCATAATGCCAATCGATTTACCTTGTCAAAATACATTTATGAGCAAAAATCCAGGATGAGAACTTTTCACCTTGTACCCCTTTTGACGTTTTGAATTTTTTCAAAATCTGACTATTTCACTTCCAGGCCGTTTTACGGTATGAAGGACGATCGATAGCAATTTTGGGAAGTGGAGACAAAATCATCCTTTTTCCATAAGCTATCACATATCAAAAATCCAGGATGAGAACTTTTGTTTTGGGACTACTTTTGGGGGTGTTGAAGTTTGACTTTCATACAAAAATCACTTTTTTTTGCTTTTCGGCTCAAATTTCACCACGAAGGACGATCGATCGGAACTTGAGCATAGTGCCAATCTATTGACCTTGTCAAAATACATTTATGAGCAAAAATCCAGGATGAGAACTTTTCAACTTCTACCCCTTTTGACGTTTTTTCCAAAAAAAATCTACAAAATTACAATTGATGCATTGGTGCAAATTCACCATGGGAAGGACGAATTATACTATCAAAAGGATAATGGAAATTTTTTTCAGACATTTTGAACGTCTAATCTGGCCATTTTTAAGCAAATCGCTTTTCAATTTTGACTTGTACACTCTTTCCATTCATCACATTTTCAAAACCTGTTTATTTCACTTCCTGGCCATTTTACGGTATGAAGGACGAATGTTGTGAAATGGACATATTATGCAATTAAATTTCATTTTTTATCAATGTTTTATTAAAATTTTATTTTTCACTTTATTTTGTTGTTGCGGCGAATTCATATCTCAGAAATGATTTGCGGCGAATTGAGTAAAAATTTGGGCTGAAGATTTTGGGCTATCTTCACAGAAGTCCATTAACAGTAGCGCGTCAAAAAATTTGTAAAAATGGCAAATTTTTAGGCTGAATTAAATTAAAGTTAAATTTTGACGAAAACTAACAATAAGAATCCAATCATTCTTTACTAAGCAAGTAATTTCCAAAACATGTGTACATTACGTAATTAAAAATTTTCTTTACAGAAACGAACTTAAATAAAAACACTACGAGTCTGCATCATCCCATCTTCCGTCTTTCAGTTCTTCAATTATATTTTCTGCCACCGCGCACCTTTGCAAAGCATTAAAGCACATTCCACCCTTGTATACTTTAGTCGCACACAGTTGTTTATATATTTATCTTTTCATATTGTATATAACTAGGTATTTTTGTAAATAGCAAAAATGTATCTATCAGGCTGTGTATGCGCGATGGTGGCAGCAAGTGTTGCAGCAAGTTATAAATTATCTCCAAAGTAGTACTTTACTGAAAGGTTCTGAAACTGGGTTAAGCGCGTTTACCTGTTCCGTATATCTGAACCAAATGCTGCATGAGCCATCTGTTGACGCACAATTCAAGCAAACGAAGTTAGTTGTTTACTCGTCAGAGGTCTCGCTATTAATTTAAGTCGTGACACAAACCGTTGTGGGAACAGTTGTTAGTTGAAATGAATGGATAGGCTGGTTTGCAAGTTGACTTAGAAGTGGTTGCAGTACGAAGCACAAAATGACGTTTAAATTTTTCATGGCAATTATTTTTTTTAAATTATACTTATGAAACAAAAATGTAA
This sequence comes from Tetanocera ferruginea, assembly GCA_958299015.1. NCBI lineage: Eukaryota > Metazoa > Arthropoda > Insecta > Diptera > Sciomyzidae > Tetanocera > Tetanocera ferruginea. The sequence continues at coordinate 1,272,382 of OY282640.1, read as the reverse complement.
CAATTTAATTTAACCTTTCTGTCAATACGAACTTTAACAACGCCCCGTCAATACGAGCATACCTGGGTGTGTACCAAATAAAAACAGTAAAAAATGAAAAAGTGTTTATGACAAAAGAAATATACTTTATTTTTGTTAAAGATTTTAAAAAAATTATTGACAATTTTCACATTTTACAAAATCTCGACTATGTTCAGCACAGACTGGCTTCTGACAGTCAAGGCAACTCTTTCTTGTTGGACGTCTCTTCTGGCAAAGAAAGCAATTACCTTTTTGTTTAATGCGACCAGTTTTGTCACGAACTTCCTCTGGAAATTGCTGAGCACTACCTTCAGGTTGCTCACTTACGCCCACCTTACGTTGGAGAATTGCCTCGATTCCGTTCCTTGTATTAAAGTTTCTGTATATATTCGGTGTTTCTGATCGCTTCTGTATAGATGGCATAGCAAGGCACAAACTTAGCTGCTGAAGATTTTTTCGTCGCGTGCAGGTCGATTTAGATAGTGCTGGGTTGTTTATAGAATATATTATATGCGCTGCCAATGCTGCTATATCTAATATGTTGTAAAAAAAAGCGAGCGGCCATCGCTTGGTGCTCCTCTTTGTGGTGTACTAGCCAAGCATTTTGTCCATAGTATCGACAGCTCCTTTCGTTGAATTATAATATGTAATTATTTCTGGTTTATAGTTTATTCCAACCAACTGCTTATCGTAGTGAATGGTTGATAAAAGTATTACGCTCTTATTTTTTTTTGGAACATAAGAACACATTGTGACATTTTCATGAAAGCCGAACTCAGTTGAGAAAACTGCGCGATCACTTGCTGGTAGAAATTCCGTGGGTATGTATGGTTTGTTTTTTCTTAGTGTACCAACTAAGCCTAGGTTCCATCGCATTAGTTTTTTTGCTAAGGGCAGTGATGTGAAAAAGTTGTCCATTACAACTGTCCGGCCAGTGTTTTTGTAGCAGTCTACTAGCTCACTAACTACTCTTTCTCCCTGGTTGACTTCACGATTAGTGCCTGGTTGTTTTCCAACATACAACTGTCCATGTAGAGGGTAGCCGGTTTTTGTATCACACACCCACCACACTTTAATGCCGTACTTAGCTGGTTTTGAAGGTATGTATTGCGTAAATTTTGTTCTACCTCTATAAGGATATAATTGTTCATCAACAGTAACTGCATCGTAGGGTTTGAAACATTGGCGTAAGTTGGCATTGAGCATTGCAAACAAGTCTGAAATTGGCGCTGCTTTGTCAGTTGCTAACCGTTGAGCTCGTGTATTTTCATTGTCAAAGCGAATATATCTTGATATTGCCCAAAATCTGTTAAGACCCATTGCTGCTCTATACAATGGGTTAGAGAACGTTTTCCAGAGGTCTTTAGTGTGCTCATAATTCGAACGGCTAACTCCTGCAGTAATAAGAATTCCTAGGTATGCATCAAACTCTTGTAAAGTTAGAAGTGTCCACTCTTTTCCAGAACCGGGATTTTGCTCATTCCATTTTTGATAACATTTATTGGCCTTACGATTTGTTTCCCTTAGGATGACATCGCACATTTCGGTCGTAAAAATAGTCTTAAACGTTTGCAATAACGTAAGATTTGTTGTTGAGGAATGGGGACCACCATTTTGTCGAACAATATTATGCTGGCGATATTTGCGGGGAGTGGGTTCCCTTTTTGCCCATAAAGTTCCATCGCGAGCAACAAATGACTGACTTGAAGTGGGAAATTGATAAAATATTTCATTATCATCATCGCTACTCTCTTCTTCGGACATGACTTCAGGCGGTAGGTGATCTTGTTCCGCATCTGAAGCATTTTCATCCATGTCAAAAGCACCACCATCGTCGCTGTCACCAACGGCATTCAAAGCGTCATCATCAGATTCGCCTTCTCCTAGAATCTCCTCCATCATCCTTGACATATACTCCTCACGTTGCTGAAGGGTCATTCTTCTATAATTCCTTGAGTGTATGGCTTCCTGTCCGTCTGACATAATTGCAAAATTTTCTTGCTATGCACTTTACAAATAAGTGTATTAGAACAAATAATATTATATTTTGTTAAACTTTTACCTTCAGATTTAATAATTAATACCTTGCGAAGGAAATCTTCTAATCAATTATAACACAAAACCGAAATTCAGTTAAAACTTCACTACAATCGACTGACTGACTCAAAGATAAACAAAAGTGATTAGCAGCTTGAAGGAATAACTGTAAAGTTTTCGTTTTCTTTTAGCTTCGTGATCTTGCATGCACAAAACATGTTAAACTTTATCGAAAAGTGCTTGCATACCCGGGTATGTTCGTATAGAGCGTAGGTTGTTAATATTAGAAAATACTCCTAGACCTAAAATAATGGTGCAAATAATTTTTTTTTTTTTCAAAAGTATTGCCGTCCTATATTTAGGAGCATATTAAAAAGCTGAACTTTGTGTGATACAAGGAAAATACTTATTTTTGCAGTTAAAAAATCAAAAACACACCCGGGTGTGTCGTATTGACAGAAGGGTTAAAAACGCACAACATCGGCGAAAATATAAAAACATGATAATATGAAAACTGCAAACTGTTCTAAAAAATATATACTATGTGATAAAAAGAGTTTAAAAATTATATTTGAAAATATGTATTTAAAAAATCAAACAATTTAAATATAACGTGGTTAGAGATTTCAGACAAACAAAAGCAAATAATTAGAGCAATCACAGTTAAATCATGATCCTAATGATCCTGGTTTGTTTTAATAAATTCTCCACTACGTACTTATTTAAATATTTAAATCAGCGTAACTAAAACTGAGTGTCGCAAATTAACAGATGACGGATATGCACTGAACAGTTTAACTTGATCCAGAAGATGTTCGCAGATGATTACGATTGTTAGCAGCCGTTGGTAATTCAAGTATTTGTTTGGACTAAGGGGAGGGTTAAGCGGTCCAACGAACGGAGAGCTGTTTACGAAATATCAAAAAAGCAACCCCTTGCATGAGGCACAACAAACAAATAATTTGGACATGTCCGTCTTGTGTTATGTTGTTGTTGTTGCTGTTTTACGAATTTATTAAAAATCGATTTCATATTCGATGAACGAACGAGTGGGTGAACGGACACACACACACAGACACAAACACACGCGTTAGCATGTTCGCAATGTTGTCTGCGGGAGCTGCACAAATATTGTTGCAATATGTTGCTGCCCTTCGAACAGACGTTATATGATGGTCACTCGTTGGAAGCCGTTTATGTTGCTGCTGTTTTTTTTTAGTTTTTTTGTGATAGAAGTTGTTGTTGTCGCTGTTATGTGTACAAAGGTCGTCACTGTAGCTGAACGAGGCTGAAACATATTGTTGCGTCTGTCGTTGTACAGATTGTTGTTTATGTGTCTGTTTAGTTGGCTGTGCGTTGAGCGCGCGTTTCGCCTTTAATGGACTCGGACAGCTTTCAATCGTGTTGGCAACAATTTCCATGTGGAGGTTGATTTTATTTGTTTTGTTATTTTGTTTTTTTTTTTGTACGCTCTGGACATTGACTGCTGTCACGTTGCGTTGGTGATATGTGTCTCTGGCTGGCGGTACAAGCATATCACAGAAACAAACACACACACACACATACACTCACATGCCATTGAAAGACACTCTGCATCAGCTACGTCAGCGCATCAGCCGCAGGCGGACAAAGTATCCGGTATTCGTCTAGGCCTGATGCGCAGTCAGGGATTGAAGCTAGCGAAAGGATATCGAGGGTCACACATAGTAAAAACAACAAGCTATTCTATTAAATATATGTTTTTATATGCATTCAAATAGTGTTGCTGCCCGAAGTGTTGTTTTTCCAACAGCAGCAGCAGCAGCAACATGTGTGTTGTTGTTGTTGTTGTTGTTGCTGTTGTAGCTACGTGCCATTAAGCAATTTCACTTTAATCATGCTTGAACATCAATGAGGCGACAATTTCTTTTTCGCAAGCCATTCCTACCATCAATGTTGGTTGAATATTTTGGCGCCCAGTTTATGAGTTGTGAAAAATACCGAAAAATATGAACAAGCTTAGCGCTAAGGACGAACGAACAAAAAAAAACCTACAACAAATTGATATTCATGCATGTTGCAGAATCCTTTCTGATATATTTACATAAGTGAGACGAAGCAGCAGTGACCGGTGTAAGTATGCGTGAGTATGGGGCGTGTCAGTTGGTGTATGAGTGTGTTTGGTAGTATTTCAATGCTGCTGGGAGTAAATATTTCTGCTCACCCTCGTTTCAACAGTTGCGTAAATATTTATTTAAAATTTTTTATTTTCTTTTAACTGTTTCCGGTGATTTCTTTTTTTTTTTCTTTGCCTTTATTTGGCAACTTTTTCGTTTTGTGATCAAACATATATATTAGTTGTAGTTGTTGTTGTTGTTGTTGTTGTTGTTAAAATCCTTAAAGCCCCGGGGTGCTTTAATTTTAAAAATGTTTCCAAATTCGTTTTTCATTGTGTGGTTGTGGTTGTTCTGTTGGTTGACGCTCCTTAAGCTCCAGGGTATCTTCATTTGGGGTTTGCTGCGAAATCAGTTTTGTTGTATGTTGAAAGTTTTCACTTGGGTTCGATAACAACCCAAATTTGTGCCTATTTTTCTATTGGTTTCATTTCATTGAAATTTTGTTGTTGTTGCGTTTTTAATTGAAATTTTGTGCGGCTGAACCCAAGAGTCTTTGTATATCAAAGAAAAAGGACTCACTTGAATTACTTGCATTGCGACATTTGATGATTTTTGATTTAAGTTTACAAATTTTTGAAAATGGTGACAACAGCAACAACAATGCGATTTAATAAAAAAAAAAAAAATTCTATATTAAAAATTGCTGGGATTTCCTCAAGAGAGCCTCTCAAATCGGATTAAATGCAAACTAAGCCATGCAGCGTCTTCATATATTCATACTAACACCCTCAAACATCACACACACACTCACTTAAAATGACTGGATTTAAATCAGTTCTTCTTGCTAGCTAGACCGGAAGTTGTAGAAGTAGGCCACATCCTTCGCCCTATTTCTAGATTGTACGCTACTCAAGGATCTTGTGGCAGCAGTGTTAAAATTGTATAAAAAAAATTTGATTAAATAATAAAAAAACCCTTCTTGCTTGGCAGCTGAGCAAAAAAAAGCAAAAAAGATGACGCTTCAAATTGCTACAAGAGGATGCGGAAATGCTTGAAAGCTTCTTTTTATGAATTGTTTGTTCACTTATTTAGGGACAAAAGTTTCCGTAGCTGCTTCCGCTGCTGCTTTCCTTCAATGAACGATTGAATGAGTGAATGAATGAATGGCCAAATGAATGAGAGAATGAGTGAATGAAGCAAGGATTTGACAGGAAATAATATTATGTGGCGCATTGTTGGCATGTTTCGTCAGGATTTGCCATAGACACATCAACACAAAACACAAAAAACACATTCACACGAACACACTCCCGCACACACATACTAGTACGTAGACAATGAGCGGGTGTAAAAAGCATTACGAGCGCATTTTCGGGCTTACAATTGAGATTTTAGCATCGGCTGTGAGGCAGGAGTTGCCGATTGTCACAAGAAATCATTAAGTGGGCTTTGTCACTGTATGTGTGTGTATGTGTGTAAGTGTGTGTGTTGGTGTCAGCACCATTGTGACCCACTGCTGTGTTAGGAAATTGCTTGCCTTTGTTTGCGTCGTCCTTAATCCTTCACTGCTGCCAAGGACAAAGCAATGAAGTAAGCTGCAAGCGTGAGTTTAACTTTTTAGGTAGGATTAGCTTGTAATTTTCACAGAATCACATATTTTTCTATAACTTGGTGCTCCTGTGGTGCGGTTTTTTGCTTCGATCCTTCGTAAAATGCGCAGAAATTATTAAATGCTCTAAATTATTTTTTTTTTATCCTCTTAAATGCCGTTAAATTTTTTTATTCCTTTATTTTTATCGCCTGTCACATTAAGAAGAATTATGATGAAACTCAGGTCGACAAGTGCTGCCAGCTCCCCCCAACCACTTTGCAATTTTAAATTCGTTTTGCAGCAAGCAATAAAGCGGCTTTAAATATTTCCTCAATTGCTGCACATTGAAATTCCTTCGATTAGTCTGAATGGTGTTAGAGTGTGGCAGGCAGTTAGACGATTATGCGCCTGGTTGCAAGGGTGTCAAGGTGGCTGTTGCTGGTGCTGCATTCGCTCTGATAAGCAGCAACTTGCCGCTGCCTTGATTGCCACATTAAAAACACACAGAACTGAAATGAAATTAAAAAGTATTGAGCAACGTTAGCTGCAGAATGGGGTTGGGGGCAGTGTGCCAAATGTCGACAGGTTCATGAAATTCCAAAGCGCAGCAACAACAGCAAAAAGTGAAAATAAACCAAGTAAGCACAAAAAATATTGCAACATGCTCTACTCAAAGAAAATCAAAGTGGTTGTTGTTATTGTTGTTGTTGTTGTTGTTGTTGCTGCTGCTATTCGCTACTGCTGTTCGCATACGTCTGAGCTGGAATTTGCACTTTTGACAAGTTCACATCTAAGAACCGCCCCCATTTAAGGCGCCGGATCACTCACAGCATGCACGTTATGTCAATAAAACTAAAAGAACAACAACAACAAAAAACAATAAAACCAACAGAATGCAGTGGCAAACAAAAAAACCCGAGAAAAACAGAAAAAAACAATTTACTTTTTTATGCTTATTCAATTTACCACCCGCCAGCAGCTGCTGTTATTTTTGCCATCGACCTTGTTGCCGTTGACTTAACTTTTCCAAAAATTATGCGCGCTTCTTGCAGCGAACCCCCGACATGGTCCTTATCAGCAAGCATTTCACTCACATATTCGAAATTGTGCCGCTACAAGCAGACATGGCTGACAGACATGCTGTGGGTGTGGGTGATGGTGAGAGTGGGTGATTGTTGCAAATTTGTTTTTTTTTCTCCTTTTTAACCTTGCTTTGATCCAAGCAAGTCATGCCACCCGTTGCTCTGCCGCATACCATCTCAATGAAGCTTTAATCGAAACAACAACAAAAGCTGTTGGTTGCACTCAACGACTTGACGTTTGACATGTGAAGAAGTTGCCAGCCATACCACCCACACCACCCATCCATCCATCCATCCATCCACTTCTCAGCCACCCTTGGCAACAATGTTATTATTATTGTTTTCCGCTGTGTTGTTGTTAATTGCAGACTTAATGACCGTTTAATTAAATCGTCCGACGCTGTTGCTGCTAGGGAGTGCGCTGGCACTTGTATTTGTACTAGCGCCGCAGGCTCTCATTTCGCTAGTATTACCGCTAGTGTTGTCGACCGTATTGCAAGTTACCGATTCCTACGCAGCTGGAAGTACTGAACATGTGTTAGTGTGCCACAAACTGGTGCGTTTTCGCTTCAATGGCAACATCAACGACGCCGACAAATCGGTCTTCTAGACCATTTGTAGTTAATGGAACAAAGTCTAAAGCATTGTGTACTGATCACAAGGCGTTCGTAACAACGGGTTGTGGGGATTGAAGACTAAATAAATTTTATTGTTATTGTTTTAATGCCCAACTTGTTACAGGCGCCAAGCTGAATGTAGCAGTCAATGTTCTTGGCCGCATATCTGTCGCTCAGTGTAGATTAAATTTTTACATAAATAAAAATTATAAGATAGTTACAAATCCACTTAGTGAGAATGTTAACTTGGAAAGCTCTGTGGTAGAAGTGAGAAATTAAACTGATTTCTAAACGCTGCATAAATTAATATTTGACGATTGACTTATAATTTCAAAAATTTGATTAGAGAACCAAAATTTGAGAGTACCCCACTGTTGCCAGATTGAGGTAAATTTCCCTAAATGAGGTAATTTTTGACTCATTTTTTGGGCAGAGGTAAAAAAGGTAATTTTTGACTAAAAGTGGTAAATTTTTGCAATATAATTATTTTTTAGATTTCCAAATATTTTCAGTTTTTTGCACTTTTGTTTCCTCTCTGAATGCACTCACAAGCAGTGCCAAATTATTGGAAGCCCCCTTTTATACCAAAAAATAACAAATGTAGGTCTGTTTTAATTTTTGATTTGCTGCAAATTTTATCTTAAAAACTAAGGAAATTGTTGAAACACACCAAGACAAAAGAAGTAATCAAATGTTTTGAAATTGCATTGAATATTGCTTAAAACAATATCGGTTATAGAAAGAAATGACCAGTTCCTACAAAAAAAGTTAATGGAAAAGTGGATAAAAGAAGTCCCTTACACATCGTTAAATGGAAAAGTTGTTGGCAATAGGAAGAAACGAATTGTTCAAGGCTAGCAAAAAAATGTTTTATTGTGGAAATATTTTAGTGAAGTGAGTTATAACGACTGTTAATCATTGAAAACTTTGTAATTTTTTTTAGAAAAAGGTATATTTTCTCAGAAAGTGGTAATTTTTTTCCCAAATAGTGGTAAATTTCAGATCGGCTCTCTGGCAACACTGGAGTACCCAAGATTTCATATCTTAAAAAAAATAGTGAAAAGTAATTGAAAAATTTAATATCATATGAGTACATCATAGATAATAAAATATATTAGAATCAAATTTATTTTGATCAAATTATACCAATACTTGACATCAGACGAAACTTAACCGCATTCTATAACCGGCTATTTATTTGATTCACCGGTTACTTACTTAAGAGGATTTTAGATAAAGATAGATATAATAAAATTTCAAAAAAACGTATTCCCTCAAAATTTCACCTCCTTCGGTATAAAACTCGCAAAATTATAAAGTTTCAGATGACATTTTTCCGAAAGTCGTCTCCTAAAATCTAAAATAAATTTGATTTTATAAGCATTTCTTCTGAAAGAGGTTTTGGAACGCACTTTTACTGAAAACGTTTTAACATAAAATTGTATTTTTTTCTATTTATTAATGGGTAAGACTTTTTGTAAAATTTTTGATTTTGTTGCGTCCTAAATCTGCTTCACAGATTTGCATATATGTTTAGTGGAGAGCCAATGCATTGCTGGGTATAGTTTTGAAATAAAATCGCTATTAGCTATTATTATGATATCAATATCCGATGATATTAAAATATGGTAATTTTTGTTGCTTTGATGATGGTGCGTGTGGGGTGGCACCACGGCGCAGAATGCTCTTTTTAAGCCAGCGGCTTATTGATTATTTGTTATTTTGTCAAGAAGTGGTAAAAATAGTGGTTTCGCTGTGTTTCCTGGGGTTGCTCTCAATACCCAATATCTTGACATTAAAAACCCATAATCCCACGAGTGAAATCGTTTTTAATCTGGAACTTTTTTGTGAAATTTATTATGTCAGGGAGTATTCTGTGTTCAGTGTGTTAGCCTGTAGAGTTTTGGTACTTGCTGGTAGCTTAGTCCTTCTTCGTCGTTGTGCCAGTATGGTCTCCTTTGCTAGGCCCCGCACTCGAGCGTAGTGCTTTTCAGAGCAAGTGAATTTATTGACTTGAGATTGACGTGAGAGTTCAAGTCATCCCCTTGGACCCACCTGGTCTTTTCCCCTCTACTTCTTATACCCTGTAAGCAGGCTATCAGTTCTGTCTTTATGTATTCTCGACTTATCCTTTTTTTATTGAATATAGTTTGTCCTCATAAAATCTGTTTATTTTCTTTCTAATAAGATTTAAATTTACTAATTTTATTATAATAAATTGTAAAAGATAAAATAATTCACATCATATAGCTTTTTCCGATTTCTCCTGCGTATCAGCCCCTTCGACACAGTTTATCCGCTTGAACCCACCCTATCTACTACTGAGCCGGTGGCAACATTGTCGTGGGAACTTTGGTTGACGTTTTCATTCGTTATTGTGAACAATTCTGTGCGACTGTCGGGTGCCAGTATCGTGTTTTTTCATTCCTTCGTTTCGGCTTAATTAAATTAAAATAAATATAAATAATTAAATAAAAAGTGTCGCGACAATTTGTTTGTTCGGGGTAAGCTTAAAAACCACTAAACAGATTCGATAAAAATTTCACTATCATAAACTGTAATCTTCCTGGATGAACATAAGCTTGTTCAATTGTGTATTTTAAGTGAAATGAATATAAAACTGGTAAGGTATATCTTCGACTTGGCCGAAGTTAAAATACCCCCACGGCCGATTCTTAAGGGTAAAAGAATCTTAAATTGGAGAGCTTTTTGTATGAGATTTTGAGAGATTTTATTATTTTTATGTATCTTAAATACATACATATCAAATTGTTTTCCTGGAGCTTTAATATTAGCCTTTTTATAAAGTTTTCAATTTTGGGATTGTATGGGAGGTGGGCGTGTAAGTGGGTGAGTGACGCCCATTTTTCTAACACACCTCAGTTTTGACATAGAATACACAAATACCGAGTTTCTGTTTTGGTTCTTTAATATTAGCCTCTATATAGATTTTTCAATTTTGGGGTTGTATGGGAGGTGGGCGTGTTAGTAGATGAATGCCGCCCATTTTTCTAACACATCTCTGTTTTGACATAGAATACATAAATACCGAATTTCAGTATTCTAGCTTTAATATTAGCTTCTTTATAGGGTTTTCAATTTTGGGGTTGTATGGGAGGTAGGCGTGGTTTTCATCCGATTTAGCCCATTCTCGAACTTAATCTTAGTTTTTTAAAAATAAGCTTAAATATCGAAATTCAGCACGATACCTTCAAAATTACGGCTGTAATCGTGTCCACAGACAGACGGACAGACAGACAGACGGACAGACGGACAGACGGACAGACAGACGGACATGGCTAAATCAACTCGGGTGGTGATGCTGATCAAGAATATATATACTTTTCTATACCTACCACGCCTCCTTGTGGGCGTTACACACGTCGTGACAAAATTAATATACCCCTTACGCAGTACGCGTGGGGGTGTAAACATAAGTGAAAATATTTAAAAATAACTATTGCTTTATTTTTTAAAATTTTTTTTAATTAAGATAAATTGAAAAAAAATTCAAGATTTCAAAATTAAAAACTTGAGCAATCATAATAAAAGTTAAACGTGTCAACTACTAAAGGTCAAACAAACAAGCCATTTGCCATTTCAGCAACTTGAAAAAAAGAACCAAAAAATAAATATGCAGAAATACTTCTAAGAGTTCCTCTAACTTTTGAGTTATATACAAAATCGATCCGGCTTAATGTATTCAGTTTTGAATAAAATAATGTAATATAAAAATTGCATCTTACCGAATTCAATTTCAATAATTGTTTATAAAAGTGATGCACTCTGAAGTAAATTTAAATCTTCTCTCCTACTTTTTTATCGAACTTTAAATCTTTCCAAAATTCAGTCTTCCGCTCTGCTGCTTTGCTGCTCTTTAAATTTGGCTATTTATGCGCATCACTGAACGTGTCCTGCCTCAGGACCAAAATAGCGTAAATTTTTAATTGCGACCTTTTCGCAACGGTTGGGCGCTACGCAAACTGCGATTGCGACTTCGACGACTACTTGGCTTGGTTATGTGTGCATTTTAATTCAAAGTGGCAGCACTGGTCACTGGTGCGCCCATCTTTTTATGTTTGTATTTAATCAAATGGAAATGAAAACTGTTCGAATAATTGAAACAATGTTGTTGTATATTTTTTTTCAGTTTTAAATTTTATTTGTTTTTTTTTTATTTTGTTTTTTTTTTTTTATCTTATTCAGTTCTCAATAAACTGAATTTTATTTCATATCAATTCATTTGTTTTCACATGCTTTATGGTTGTTGTTGTTGTTGTTGTTGTTGTTGTTGTTGTTGTTGTTGTTTGTTTTTACATATACACCTATTTTTGTGTTTACATTATTTTCATATATCTATAGAATACTTTTATTTATATACATACATATGTATATATATTAAATATGTATCTAGATATATATTCGATAAAATTTCCATGCAACCATTTAGTTGTTGTTGTTGTTATTATATTGTATATTTGCATTTTAAACATTTAGAGTAGTAAAGAGATATCGTTTGCATGCGTGAGAGAGAAAGATAGCTTGATTTAGTGAGTGAGTGTTATTTTAATTGCATTGAGTGAGTGAGTGAGACGGAGAGAATGTGTGTGAAATCGTACCTTAAACTAGAAGTAATTTATTTGAATTTGTTTGTTGTACGTTATTTAATAACATTTTTTTGTTGTTGTTGTTGTTGTTGCTGTTAATTTATGTACAAACACTTGTTAATCTGTGCTCTTTCCGACATCAACATTATTAACAAAACAAGCACGCGGCTTAACGTGCTGTCAAAAACAGTTAATATTTCGATTGGTTTCATGGTAATCGGACAGATTTTAACAGTTATAAAGCAGTGTTAATTGATGTCAGTTAGTTTTGATTTGAGTGCGGATTTTAATGTTTGGGGAGTGGTGGTGGGCAGAAGAGGGAGTGGCAGTTGTGCTTTACTTACTATTTTTAATTTGTTTTTTTTTTTTTTTTTGGGTGTGCGGTTGGTTTAGTTTTTTTTCTACTTTCTACCCTACAATAATTACACAGTAAAAAAAATACACTACGTCGAAGAGAAACAGACAAATACGTAACATATGCTAACGTCATTACGTCAAGAATGTCAAGTAAATTCACATTATCTTTGCTTGTCAGACGAGTAGTAGTGAAACATACACACACACACACACACACACAAACAAACAATGACAGTTAGTTTAGTTAGATAAAATCACAAAAATACATCATTAACAAAAAACAGCTGTTACGTTGAGAGAGATTTTTTGTTTTTTTTTTTTGTTCGAAACAGACAGACAGAAATACATTTACAGTTAAAGTTTGTTTTGCTCATCTTTGTTTTTGTCCATTCATTTTTTCTAAGAAAAATCTTTTTTCTTAAAGTGTAAATATTTGAGTTTTAAGGATTCTTAGTAGTAATATTTATGCTAGAGTAGTTTTAACGGACTCACACTCAAATGTAAAATTGGTAAACTCTGAGATTTGTTGAATATAAAATGTATACCAATATTTTTGTTTAAGTGTTTTAGTGGAGAAATAAAATTTTCAACAGAAAACAGTAGAAATAACGTGCATAAAACAATTAAAAACAAAACAAACTAAAACAAAAACAAAAACAGTTTTTAATAAATAGTTGATGAACGAATTATTACCCTGTGCCTAGTTTAAATACAGTCATGGCGAAAATAATGTTACTTAAATTATTTTAACATTTATTAATAGTTTTGATTTAATAGAAATAAATACATGTTTCTTTTATCATTCATTTATGACTGCATGGATATTTTACAAAAATCTTTAAATTGTTGTGTTGCTTGTTGTTGTTGTTAATTTATAAAAAATTGCTTAAAATATTCAATAAATATTAACTAGTTTCATATATATATGTATATATATATATTTTTTTTAGTATACATTCAATATAAAAATTACTCTTGTTACTTAACAGATGATGTCCTTGCATTGCGACAAATATTTAAAAAAATGTCACCAGGGACATTTTATTTACAGCTGCAAAAAATATTTTTTTTTTAATATACATTCATAAATATTCTATCTAAGTCATATGTGAACTTGTTGTTGTTGTTGTTGTTGTTGTTGTTGTTGTAATCTAAATTTAGTGAGCTGCCCCTTAATGAGCAGTTATTTAAGTCTAAATATTTTTAACTACTTTATTTTGTATCCTTTTTTTTTTGTTTTTGGTTTCTCTCTTTATCAATAAGTTTACAAACAGGTATTCATTAAGTATAAAACAAAAAGTTGTCTACTTTAGTCCGCATGCCATCTCCACAGTTAGTGGCTGGCAGTGCGATTTATACGTATTTCGTAAGTTCGATCACTTGCGTGCGTTTATTCTGCGTTTTCTTTACAGGACTCACGTGTTTCACTTTCGTTAGGTCATCAGTCAAAATATGCAATAATTGAACTCTAGTTTTAGATATATTTTCCCAAATCCTCGTGAAAATCCTGCAGATAGGCCAAGAGCTGCGGAAATGAGGGACGCTGCTTTGGATCCACCAGCCAACAACAGGACATGACGGTAAAACTTCAAGAAAAAAAAAATAAAATAAGCAACTTCACCAGCTTGATTTCTCCCCCTCTCTCTATTACTCTCTCATACTTACAATTCATCGGGGCAATTGATGGGTTGTCCAAGTCGAAAACCATCCGCTAGGTAGGGCGTCAACTCAAACATATCCACCTCTTCGAAAGGCATCATCGCCAACGTAGCCAACTCCCAAAAGAGCACGCCCAAACTCCAGATGTCACTATAGGCGGAGTGATATTTTTTCTGTAGTGTCTCCAGAGCCATCCATTTCAGTGGACGATTCTCATTGTCACCCAGACAGTGATAATCATCAGGAAAAAGATCGCGTGAAAGAGCACTGTCGCATATCTTTACATAATACTCGGCATCCAGACTAGAGAGAATGAAATGGAATAATTATTTTTGTTAAGCTCGCCCGAAAACCACGTCTTACTAGCAATTTCTGGTGGCAACGTCACGATGTATGATGCCCAGAGAGTGTAGATGAGCCAGACCTTTTGTTACATGCAACCCAAACTCCACCAACTGCCGCGTGCTCAACGGAGAGTTCATTTCACGTGACTTTTGCAAAAATCTAGAAATTTGTTGACAACAATAAACCACTCATTATTCCAAACCGGGTTTTTGTCTACTTACATTTTGAGGTTACCCTTAGCCGGATTGGGATAGGCTAGTTCTGGTGGTCCCGGCAGATCAGTGTTGGCTACCATGGGTGCTAAAATATTGTGGTGTATGACACCAATTAACATCGAAGCATCTTGTAGCAGGCACGCCACTTGCGTCAACGATGCACCATCAACCACGGTCTTGATGAGTACATCACAGGAATCACCTAATTTCCCGGCATAGATGCGCCCAAAGGTGCCCTCTTTTATCAAATGTTGGCACACAAGTGCCCCTGGCTGTACACTAGGTATGCGTCGCAGTTTCTCCTTAGGATCTGTGCCACTGCCACCGCCTGTACTAGTGCCACCAATGACACTGCCATTGCCACGACTGCTCTTCGGGGTTGACATGCTGTAAACCTGCAAATGAAACGAAAGGACACAAAAAAAAAAACCAAACTCAATTATCTATCCCGAATGTGTCATTGTAGCTGTCAAATAAAATTATGATAATCGCAGTAGCAAATGTGCAAAAAAAAAGTACACCTCTTCCTGCTCTAGCAGAGGGTGATTTCGATTGCAGGGTGCACACATGTTTTGATTTTCGTCGCAGCGAGGCAAACTACCGAAAATGTCTCAATTTTCTCGATGTTATTTAAATGTGCTTCTGAGCGGTTGGTCCACAATAATTTGATACTTGAAAAGCATCCCTAAGGAATGCTTCATCCGCAGCAGGTGTGAGTTAAACACGCACGCAAACCCTTATATCTTGTGGCGTGAAAATAACGCATTATGAAGTGTTGTTGGATGGGATCGAAGTTCACTGATAATGCCTTGACAAGCGCTGCAGCAAAACCAAAAGATTGTAGAGTGTAAAAGTGAACTAAAAATGGTTTGGGTTTTGGGTGTGAATTTATACAGGGTTGTGTTTATCGACGATTTACACACACCGTCTGTGCTGGTGGGTTCTACTCATTCACAACACAGGCGTTTGCATTGCGAACAAGTGGGCGGTTGGCGACTTCTGTGAAAATGTGAATTATTCATAAGAAGGTAGCGGAAGCATGCGACAAAGAGCGACTTAAGGACGGATGCTACAACTTGGTAAGGATGCAGACTCTGACATTAAATGTGCTAATTTTCATTGCCGATTATTATAAGAACTGTTGTTTGTTGGGATCGGGTCGTCAAAAACATCATCCGAATACAAATGGTGCGTGTGTTGTTGAACTATTTGTTGCGAAGAATGTTTGACATCATCCTTCAGCTGATGTGCATAATTTGCTTTACAAAATGACAAATTAAGCCATTTAACATAATATTATTCCAATCGAAAAATGATTGTTAGCAAAACACATTCAGTTTGATGCGACATAAGGAGATATTCTGAGCTGGTCTTAAAATATATTTTTGAACGGTTCAATTTTGCAATGTTCATGGATTAAAAAAAAAAAAAAAAACGAAGGATGAGTGACTTTTACACTTCGGCTAAACATTAAGACAAATTGGTTTGTGCCAACAAACTCTGCTTAAACAAGTTATCGAAGAGCTAATTTTTGAATGCACAGAGAACGATACTTATTTGTGGAATTTTTTGTGAAAAAGTTCAGGAAAAATATATTACAAATAATGATGTCAGCCAGGGCATGCTGCATTCGGCACAAGTGTTTGTGTGTATTTGACGGCTACTCAAGCATCCTTTCAAAGGATGGCCTTTAAAAAACCACACAATTAATCACAGTCAGCCACAAATTACGCAATTCCATGTCCAACGAACTGCAGCATCGAGCTACTTTCAACTTGACAACATTTTGGAGACAATAACTGAAGTTTCATCATCAACCGCCAAAAAGAAAAACAAAAGAAAACGAACAGCTGCAGCAGCATCATAAAGAAGAGTAACCCAAAAACAAACAACAAAAATTGACAACATTTTTAATTCAAATAAAAAAAAAAAATAACAACAACAAAGTATAACAACCACAATATGGAAATTTGTTCTGGTTGCGGCAACAAAAATCTTGTTCAGTAGCCGTCATTCGGCCCGAAATTGCAGTAGTTGGTGCTAGTTGTTGTTGTTGTTGTCGTTGTTGTCGCTGTTGCAGCAGCAACATGTTTCGTCGTTACGCTCACAAGGAAAATTTCAATTAAAGTGAAACAATGCATACTTTATCATCGTGCTTTGGCAGCACTGTAAAACACTGGCTGGTGATAAATCCTTGTCGCCCAATCTACGAAAATTGTACACATGTATGTGACTGGTATTTATATTTATAGAAGACCATACAAACACACACACACACACACACACACACACACTCACATATTCGCAACCTTGTGCATGTGTAGTTAAATGTTTATGTGACCGACTGAAATTGGTTGCCACCTACTACTACCTTCCCCACCCTCAGATGCGCCACCCAGCGAAAGTGTAATTAAAACTTTGACTAACGACAACGCATTGTTTGAAATCCTGCGATGCTACCATCTGCCACCACATTAACGTGCTACCACATGTATTTGGGACGAATGTAAAACAAGTAAATCCGGCCTATCATAATGATTGTGGTTACTCGGTGTAAGCCAAAAAATACCATTAAATAAATTTAGCAAAATGATTAAAATTGTTTTGGCTGCACATTCAGAGCTACTCCAGAAATATTGCCCAACATAAGCAATGTTTACAATTCCAATTTCAGCAGGTTTTTCGGTAAGAAATATATTAAATTCTGGTAAAAACAGATAGACAAAACGATGCTTTTTTCCAAGTCCATGCATAAACAGTGGAGCCCCGATAATGTAATGTTGAACTATTGAATTTTTCGGTTTATAGAGTACTGCCTAAGACTCTAAGTCCGGAATTTTGTAGACACAAAAGTACCTTGTAATACGACAAACTTATGATTGCATACGACAGATGCAATCATAAGATTCTTTATGTTATACTCTGAAGTAATCTTAATTAGCAAAGATTGTCTAATAAAATATGTATTCAATAATAATAGACATGTCGGATTACAGGAGGTGTAGGATTAAACAAGAGCCGGATTACAGGAGATGACTCCATTTACAGTTTAGTGTAAATAGCATTGAGTTCGATCAGTTTTAAGAGTGTGTAATAGCTAAACAATGTTCACTAATACATTGTAGTTCAGTATATATAGTTAATACAGGTAACTTTTTGAATCATAAAATATGTTATTTTAACACTGATAGAAAAGACCTGTTCGAAAAGAAATAAGTCGTTAAATCGTTCTAAATGTTAAATGCATAACCTGGATCTGTAACTATAATATAACATAAAAGATCAAAACCTATTGGGTTTTTTATTTCTTTTTTAGAAATTTATCAACATACTTAACACATTTTGATGTACGTGAATTGTGTTGCTTACAGTGGTTTTAAAATACTATCCCTACACTTCTATACCAAGCATTGTACATAAATATGAGTTCTTTCATAATATAGTTAGTCACTAGTTCTTTCCCGTCAAAAATAACTGGCCCGGTTTTAATAAAGAAAAAAACATGAAATATTGATCTTCTTTATTGATCTGAATTAGAAATCAGCGATGATCACATATGGGCATTTCCATAGTCGCGAACGCGACATTCGTACGCCTTTGATGAGCAAAATAATAAAGAAAATTCAAAACAAATTTTCTTTTTTTTTCAAGTTTTAGATAGCATTTTATTAGCACTATATTTAGAAAAAATTTTAGGTTCTCTAGATTTTATGTTTCCAAAATATTAGCAATAAACATGGCATCGCGAACGCGACAAAAAATGGAATTCGTTTTTAACTGCATCTAGAAAAATGCAGATATCTGCAAAACCTAACATAATATTTTAAAGCGGTTAATTGTAAATTAAATAAGATTAATGTGGCTTTCAAGAAATAGTTGTCATTTTGACATATTTTCATTCGTTGTTTTTTTATTGAGCTTAAGCCTGATCGCGAACGCGACATCTAGCATGCGGCATTTTTTCTCATCACGTTTTTAATAAGAACTAGTTAAAGTAAGTTCAGCTAAATATTTCATTACCTACCAAAAACATCGCAAATATTATTTTTGAGTTTTATATTAGTAATATTAATAAAAACAAAAAAAAATACATTTGAGGCTAGTGAGAAAAATTATGAAATTTTTTTGTAACCTCACCCGTACTACGTATGTGGTCATTTACTTTATAAAGACTTTTTTACGCCCATAAGGAGGCGTGGCAGATATAGAAAAGTGTATCTATTATACTGCAGTATCACCATCTGAATTGTTTTAACCATGGCATCTCTGTTTTTGCATGTCCCCCCATCTGTTGACCTGCTGTAATCATGTTATTATTATATACGTTATTATTAAGTAATCGTAATGAAATTCTACATTTAAGCATATATCGTAGAAATAGAGATCATGTTCGAAAATAATCCAAATAGGATGAAAAACACGTATACCTCCCATACAAATTGACGTTCTCAAATTGGAAAATTTATTAAAAATATATTAAAAATCAATCCAAGTCTTGAGAATTAGCTCATGAGCTTTAATTTGAACTATCAACAGTTCGTTAAAAATTCAGCAAAATCGAATGAAACCTTTCCATACTTCCCATACAAAGTGTATTTAAAAAACGCGCGCATGATCGCGAACGCGACACACTTTGAAAATCAATTTTAAATATTTAGTATGATTTTTACATGCAGTAACTTTTTTTTTTATAGTGAGGCGACAAAGTTTGATTTAAGTTAAAATTTTCAGACACTTTCTTAGAACGATCACGAAGTTCTGATAACAAATGATGATTTAGGTACAAGAACGCGACATTCGAATAGTAATTAAAGCAATTTAAAAAATTTACCGTTAATCTTGATTTGTTTGGTATATTTTTATTTTTTATTGTTTATTTGTAGTTTAAAGATGGATTTTATAAGAAGAGTGCAAACATAACGTTAATAAATAAACGAAAAATACTAAAAAGAAAAAGGCCTTTAAAGCAGCTAAAAGCAAGAAAAACATAGTTCTCAGATATCAGGCCAATTTTCTCAAAATAAAAACTGAAATTAGTTGTAAATGCAGTAAATTAAAAATATTGAAGCATTTTTTTTAACATAATAACAAAAAAATTATTTGTTTATTTATCTTTTTTTTTTTCGGTCCCGGTAGACTTTTCTGTGGAAATGCCCATATTCGATTTTAAATAGCAATTTTTAGTTCCAAATACTAATTAAATACCTTTAAGTTTAAACGGAAACTATAGAAGGTACGGCGAAATAAGTTTAAAAATATTTTGTAAAACTGAAAATTTCAGATTGAAAAAATATAAAAAGTTTTTGAAGTTTCAACAAATCACAAAACAAAAAAATGCCTAAAAATATTCTATGAAATTTTTCGAAAAAGTCAAGCGTTCCGCACTCACATTTTACGGAATTATGTATGTTATTGTAATAATAATAATATCTACAAAATTGTATGCAGTTTGGGAATCTGTTACGAAAAACATACCATTGGTTTGAACATCCTTCACATTCGTCATATTTTTATATCCCTGAAAAGACATTAAATGAACTTTCATATCAATGTAACAGTGCAACTTGTGTTACAAGTTTTTCTTGAGTTACGTAATATAAAAGCTGATGTTTTTTGCTTCTTGATTTTTTAGTGTACATTTTCTGACACCTCACGCGTGATTCTTAACATGTGTCAGAGCCAAAAATGCTCAGTAAGGTTTGTAATTTACCATGAATAGACTAAAAAACGAATTGCGCCTCCAAATCATTGAATTTTGCTATAAAAATTCATTACATAAAATTACGTGTATTTTTTTATTGTGAACACCAACTCGCATGCGAAGAATCTGTACCGATGAGAAAATTGCTGCTATATGGGCCGTTGTAAATGAAGATCGCGATATGTCAATTCGTCGCCGTTCTCAAGAATTGAGCTTGTGTTAATCAACGACCTGGAACATTTTACGTAAGGACCTCGGTATGAAACCATACAAAAGTGTGTACAGCTGGTGCAAGTACTGAAGCCGGTTGACTTACCACAACGTCGTTTTTTTTTTGGTAAAGGGTCCTTAGAAAAGTTAGATGAAGATCCACTTTTTTAACCAAAAGTTGTCTTCAGTAATGAAGCTCATTTTTAGCTCAATGGGTACATCAAATATTGCCGTATTTGATCTGAAGAGCAGATAGAGGCAGTTTAGAAGCTGTCAATTCACTCTGAAAAATGCACTGTTTGGTGCGGTTTGTTGGCTGCCGGCATCATTGAACCATTATTTTTCTAAAATAATGAAAATCGCAACGTTACAGCCAATGTAGGAAGGTACCGTGCCATGATTACCAATTTTTTTTTTTTTTCCTTCAAATTGGAAAAGTTGGACTTAGTTGACATGTGGTTACAATAATATGGTGCCACATGCGATACCATACGATAGAACTGACGTTTTACGACTGGTTTCTTACATTTTGAGTTGATTTCCTCACCACCTAAATAACCGATGAAATATCCTCCAAAATGGTTATTTTATATCGAAACATATATAATTTATTAAACACTTACATACTAACCCAAATTCTTTGTGGAAATGATGTATCCCGTGAAGCCACATGATTCAGTATAAAAATGATTCCGATTGGCTTCCGGTGGAACTGATGGAAAATATTTTATAATTCATAACTTCCATTGGATGTTCAAAATTTGTTTCATGAAAATCTCTCTTTGCTTATTCATACATATTGGTATAACTTTAACATACCACCTGGGCATAAACGGGTGAACAGAAGAAAAATCAAACCGACATGTTGTTTTCTAATAAACCTTTAACTCTTAAAATCGAATAATATTAGACAATTTAAAGAAATTTGTATGAAAAAAATTCGGGAAAGTATGAAAGAAAATGATGAATTATGAATTTTATTTTTCCAGTTTCGGAAGTCAATCGGAATTATTTTTTACTGCATCTCATGACTTCACTTCAAACTAAATCCTGCAGAGTTTGGGTTAGTTTGTGTTTAAAAAAGAATGAACAATTTTAATTTTAGAGGATATTTCTCTGATTATTTCGATGGCGAGGGACTCAACCGGTTTTTCTCAAATGAAGGCTTTATTATTTTGTCTTACTTTTGAATTAATTTCTTTCCAAATATTTCAGCCGCCTTATTGATTCCATGCTAAAAGTTGAAAAGACAACTCAAATTAAAGTATTGCCAACAACCCCTCAAGTGGACGGAATCAGAAATTGACAAAAATTAAACAACAACCAGATATTATGATTCGCTGATTTGATAAGACGTTTGAATACTTTTTGTGTGACTCATTTTGATTGAATCCTATTTTGCTTGGTACTATTGATCTCTTTGGAGGGGTGGAGTGGTTTAAACCCCGAAACCCCGTTTGGTTGCTCTAATGATCCTTCCTTATGTTTGTCAACTGAAACGGCGAATGACTGATATATTTCTGACTGGTGACCATTACAGTATATTGATTACCGACTTAATTTTTCTCTTAATTGATAAATTAGGTTTGTGAATTACTTGGTGTCAGATGCTTGCTTGCACGTCGCTTCCAAAAAGCCATGCAATCATGGTATTTCTTCATTAATTTCAGGCTTGCCTCAAATCTCAACATGGTGAAAATAGGACAAATTAGCCAGCAACCAACTGCTGCCTCTTCCCAACTACCTTCATGGGTTGTGTTATAATAAAATGCGGGTTATCATAGCATCCTGATCGAGTTACAATAAATTCTTTGAGATAAACACAAAAAAGATTTTATATACGTAGCTTTATAAAATGCTCAACTTAATACACTTAAAATAAGAGCAACTTTAGCCAACTTTGCCGCAGTATTTTAAGCCAAAATCTTTTAAGTCCATCAGATAATAAAGACTGATTTATAGGCATGGTTCTTGGTTCGCCTAACGGCCACTTGCCAAGCCTTAGAATTTCCGATTAAAATTTAATTAAAGCAACTTACATACTTATATGAACGGCTACTTGTGTAAACATGCCTGTTGTTGTTGTTGTTGTTGTTGTTGTGATCATTAAATTCAATAAATCACATTCATTTTAGGATTCAGTCTACCACAACAAGCTGTGACAATGCTGTGCAGCATAATCCAACCAGACTAGTAACAGCCGCACTGGTGGATCAGCCAACCAGACTACACGCCATGCTGGAACACTAGAACATGGCAACAACACATACAAGCACACACATAAATATACACATGCCAAGACAAAGAACGAACAAGTGTCACTTGCACATCAGGCATCAACAATAGCCGAAACTCACTTGACATGCATCTGATTTGTGCGCGTCAAAGGTATACCACACCGAGGACACTCGCAGCCAACACACAAATGCCAGCAACATCAGTGCCAGTGGCATGAGTGGCAACATACGCAACGGCAATGGCAACAAAAACGACAACGGCCGCATTTGTTTGTTGTAATTGTTGGTTTTTGTTGTTTTTGCTGTTGCTGTGACAACCGAAAACAAAAGAGATCAGCACGAAATGCAATAAACTCTATGTCCGTGTAACCCAGACTCCCAGACTCTGTGGCTTGCCAGCGGTGGACCCGGCTTAGTTGTGTTAGTTGGATATGAGAGTGGAATGTTAAGCGGGCTGTTCATATCCCCTCGCCCATGCATCTCTCACTCACTCCAATGCACTGAGAGCAGAAAAGAGCTAAGGACAAAACTTGCCTGCCTTTCTGCCAAGTCGAATGACGTTAATGTTTATCTGACGAGCGTGTCAAAATTCGGGTTTGTCACCCTAAAATTACACATAATTATGTGCTCTATGAAATCTTTATGGCGTCGGCTGCAAATTGTAAATTACGTTGAGTTACTAGAACCAGCACCAAGCACCATCACACCATCACACCATCAACCTACCAGCCAGCGCAGTCGATTTAGCACTCACTTAATAAACATATATTAGGCAGGTGTTTCCAAGGTACTGTTATTGCTATTAGTGTGTAAAAGTTGTGCCTTCATCGAACTGCTGCGAACAAGCGTGCGGTACGCTTTACACTTCCCCATAGCCCTACACCTTTAATGCGGTGCGCTCCAGCCGTGCAATTATATATCAATTTGCACGAACTAACGAACTGCTTGACGCCTCCACAAACGACGCAGACTAACAGGAGTTGATTTCACATCCCTTGAGATTTCGTTGTTTTTTTTTTTTGGGTTCTGCATTCATTGTTTTGTTGGCACGTCAGTAGCGTCAGGAGCAAAAAAATCTAAATTATGCGAACATCTACGCTGCGAGTCGAGTATTTCGGGAATGCAGAGAATCTGGCGGCTTTAGTGCGTGCACGAACGCGAGCTCAATATTTGAGAAAATTAAAAAGTTGAAACCATTTTGCAAAGTTTTATAATTAGCTTCATGTAAATGAGTGGAATAAATTCTTATTTTGGTCATGTTTCTTGGTATCTAACAGACTTTGTATGAACTGGAGCGTACAAGGATGCGCAGAATGAAATTCAGGTCGGGTGGAACATTATTTATGTCTGCCAGGTGTTGCAAGAAGTTAGTGGCAAGTAAAAACAATTTATATCAAATTATACCGCTATGTTTATGTTCTCAGACAATTATGCTCATGTCCAATATTATAACCACGCGCGTGCCCTCAACTCAATACTCAATCCGTCCACTCGGTCATTATTTAATCTTTATCAATTAATAATTCAAGCCAGGTACGTAGAGGTAATAAGCAGCAATTACCTTGAAATACATTGAAAATGTGAAGTTGTTGAGGCGCAGTACGTTTGTTATGTAAATTGGTCAGCCCGAGGGTTTAATTTCCGTTCCCTACCTTCATATTTTCATTGCTTATTGTAATTGCTTTAATTGAAATTGTTTCAGAGTCCATTCACAATGGGGGCCGAGGGGAAATGGGGCCAGTGTCTCAACTTCAACTCGAACTTGAACAAAATCTTGAAGATAATTTCCTTTTTGTGTCACACTTTCTCAATCTACGTTCGGCATGAAGGAATTTTCCCACTTAAGGTAATTGAAATTCATGCCGTTCCTTTTGTTCAACTTCAATTTCCGTTACTAACGTCGTCTTGGACTTAATGCGCTGCTACCACGTGCATGCTACACTCTACACTTGCTGTGCTCTCTCGTCCCTTATGTTGTACTTGCTGGCTGTGCTATAAAAAGACACTTCATGCTTGCCACAAGTGTCAACTTTTCAGTCCTCTTGGTGGCTCTACGTGTGTGTCGACTTCCTTGACCCAATTTCGCCAATGATTTTATTACCAACACTTTGTCTCTATTACTTTCAACCTTTTTCGTTTTTCCTCATCTTCCTCAAACAGCAAATTGTCGCTATTGCAACGACAGGACTTTTGTGCGCCTATAACCGGTTTGTTTGTCTGGTTGGCAGAGTTTTGATCCTACAACAACTAAACACTATAAATGATATACATATGTGCGAGGGGAAACCGCAAACGTCAACACAACTACAACAATTGGAAAAACAAACATTCAACGATGAAACAAAAACAATGATAAAATAACATCAAGTCTACCGCAGAAGAGAGGGAGGCGTGTATGGCACACTCCCTCCACTGCCGGTTTCTGTTTCGGGTAAGAGTATGAGTATGTGTCTCTGGCATGAACTTGAGCTCTGACGTTGTTCTTCCTGGCCAGTCAGCTGACTGCATGCCGACTGCTGTGCAAAATCTAACAATTGGAAAGAACCATTTTTGTGTGAAAATAAAACACTTTCATTTCTTATTGAATGGAAAACCGCACAGAATAACATCCGTTAGCCACGGACCGAATACGACCGATTGTCTGAGGTTGACAGGAAGTCATCAATAGTGTAATTGTGTACAATGGAGTCTGCCGACGCCTGCCGTAGCTGCCGCCGCCGCCGCCGTTGGCGCAGCCATTAAATGACCAAGAAGTGAAAAAGTCACAATGGCAACAGGACGACTACAGGACGAAATGGAAAAAGAGCAAAAAGGTTAGACGAATGGCTTCACAATTTGTCAGTTTTTGGTCGGACAATGCAGATTGGACAGTCAGTTCTGACTGTATCCAAGAGCGAGTGGGAGTGGGAGTGGAAGTGGGAGTCACACTGCTGACTTCTCTTTTGATTCAAACTGAATGAGTTGCAGCTCATTAATATCTATGAGGTGATTCGGTTGCTACTTCTTTTTTGTTTTTCTTCTCTGTCTTTATACTTGCAGGCAAGCTAACCGTCCGGACACTCATTGTTCTGGCATCTTTTTATAAAGATTCTGATTTATATGTTTGACTTGCGGTTGTTGGTTTTCGTAATTTATGTGAACTTTAGTGCAGTCGAAGAAGCGAAAGCAGCAAAAATTAACCATTAAAACGAAAATTTTACTCAAGTTAAATCAGTTTTAATGGAATCAAAAGTTTTACTCTCTGCTGTCTGAACTAGTGACTTGGATTAAAGTTTTGAAAACTTCTATGAAGAGGAATAAATAAGTAAAGCTCTAAAAAAATATCTGTATCGACAAGGAATAACAGCTAAACTCATTTCCAAAATTTCAGGAGAGCATTTTTAAGATTAAAATCGCTTCCATTTGATGGGATTTGATGGAAACATTTAACTTTTCAGGTACAATTACAAAAATTTGCGTACTAGTGTATTTCGTTGCAAAAACACGCAATGAAAATAATAACCTCATTTTGTCCTAACTCGACTTTAGCGGTTATTCCTTGTCGACACATATATTATTATACTCGGAGTACCCATGAGAAATACGATTTTTGATTTGCTTAATATTTTTATAGGTAGTAGAATTCGGGCTCTTTGAACATTGTTTATTAAGTAAATTGTAAGGCTATGCATAGTAGAAAAATTGTGCAAACATTGGCATCTGCGACATTTGATTTCAAATAAATAGGCATTTCAAATAAATTGTCGTGAAAAAATGTTGAAAAATGTTGAGTAACAAATTTTACTCTCAGAGAAATGCTGAGAGTATGTTATGCAGCGGAACAGAGTACTACTTTGACGAACATGTTGTGAAAATTGCCACGCGTGTTTCACAGCTATCGTTTTTTTATGGAAATTCGAGTGAAATTTCACATAAACCAGACAGACTATGCTTAGGACGAGAAATAGTTAGTTCGTATTTCAACAAGTGTATTCTCATGAAATGGTATAAAATTAATTATATGGAATTATAAGCTTTATATCTACGCTTCCTTATCAAAAAGTTATTGCCCTAGTCTGACTTGTTTTGAGGCACTAGGATTCTTAACATTAAAGTTTGTTCGTGCTATGGGTCCTACCTTCAAATAGGTTAATGTTGAGAAAGTGTGAAAAAGCTGTAGTAGCTGGACTCCAAAATATAGTTAAAATCCTTCAACAACTTTTTTTGTTTTTAATTAACAAAGAAAAGTGTTATCACAACTATTGATTTCATAGAATGTTTTTTATTTTCCGCCGTATGGAATGATCAAAACCTTCTCATGCAAAATTTATGAAAATTTTTTTAATCAAGAGATGGTTACTTCAGTAGTAAAAGGGAACTTTTCACTAGGGGAAGAGTGGCATGAAAGAGCCAGTTTTAAAAAAAGTTACAAAATATATAAAAATAATTAATAAAATTATAATTCTTGTATCAAAAGTATTTTCTCATTCATTTATGAACGTAATACCATGAAATATTTTCCAAAATCAACAATATTTTTGGACCTGTAGCCATTTATAAAAAACATGAAATTCGGCTCTTTCATAACACATGGGCATTGAAAGAGCCAACCAAAGTTTTGAAAGAGCCATCTTCTGATTACAAGACTTAATACGAAAAATAACGAATATTTTGTTAAAAATATTAATTGTTATTATAAAAAGTATTGTTTTTACAAAAACAAATTAAATAAATAAAAAAATTCAAAACTAAAAACAAAAATAGTTAAACAACTTAAAAATATTTTTAGCAAAAAAATTAAATCGCTTTGAAGAAAATCTATAATAATAAGACCTATTCCAAAAACAAAATAAGAGGTTTAGAACATTTAAAAACATTTTTGACAAAAATAATTTAAACTTCCTTTACGCTTCTTCATACCACCGCAACCCAGCTCTTTCAAAACATATTGTCCAAAGAAACATAACCTCAAAAATTAGTATGAAATCAAGATTTTTCTGGCAAAATAAATATGTTATTGGTAGGCCTAATAAATCCATAAAATTATAGTATAATAATATTACTGTTAGTTTTAAAGGTGAAGACGTCACAAAACAAATAAAATGTTCTGAAAAACTTACTTAATGATGAAGAAATCCAAAATACGATACACCATCGTCGTTTATTATCAGTGAACTGTCAAATGTTCGAGGGTGCCATATGGCGAGTATTGCTTCTTAAAAATTATAATTTAAGAAGCATTCGCATGAAAACTACCGCGTAAATCAAGATGGCTCTTTCAAAACTTGGCTCTTTCATGCCACTCTTCCCCTACAAACTATCCTAACAAGCTAAATTGAGCAGAAAACTATAAAACGAATTTACTATCAATGACAGGAATGATTAAGGCTATCCATCCTATTAAAATAGACAATGAAAATGAGATTCAAGGAAATGTCACAACAGAGTATCTACAACATTTCAAAGATGAGAAAGCATGATTTGAATTAGTTTTTTACCCCTTGCTAACTACCTGACGAATTTTTTTCACGTATATCCATTCCGTTCGTTTCAAGTCTTGCCATAAAAATCTTTAATGAGGCGACAACATTTTTAATTAGCACCTGCTATTTGGCATTAACTCAGCGCATAGGCTCAGTCAACCAAGTGCTGGGTCTCGGGATTGGGGTAGCGTTAGACAGTGGAGGGGAGTTATACAGTCGTTAAGTTAACAGCCTGTTTTCTACATGTTGTTGTTATTGTTGCTGTTGTTGTTGTTGTTGTTGTTGTTGTTGTTGATATGCGAGTACTTTGTTTAATGTTTGCATTCAATTACATTTCGACTCTTGGCTGTCGAAACAATAACAAAAACAGACTCACTTTATTAATTGGAGTCAGTGCAGAGGGGTAGGCAGCCATTACCAACGTTAGCACAACTGCCACCAGCACCACCATCACTACCCCGTTACCCGCAGTCGTTTTAATTTCCACTCTGTTGCCTTGACTGCTTGGCTCATTTGGGCTTTGCTTGCTAACAATTACTTCTGTTTGTTGCTGTTGCTGCTGTCTATACAATAATTGTTGTTGCTCGGTTTGTTGTTTGTTGTTGTTTATGCTTTTATATAAAAGTCGGTTTTGGTGCTAAGGTTCCTGTCTGACTGCCTGCCTGCCTGCCTGAACACGAGGTTTCAATGATTTCTAACATTTAAAGACTAATTTAATAGGAAAACATACGACGCTGTTAGCTAGGCGCCACACACACACACACACTCGGCGAGTGGAGAAACCCCAAAAGTGTTTACCCCAAACTGGAGCTACAACGTCAGTAACAAGAACAACAACAATAACAACAGCAATGACTGAAATACAACTTGTTCCAATTGCGACGAGATACAAGTTTATACAATTCCATTCCGACCCGTTGACTTCAGAGAACAATGTATGTGTGTGTCTGTGTCGGAATGCCAGAAGGAGCTTGCTTTGGTGGTGGTTCGGTCTACTCACACGCACACATTGTTATGAACTGAAATTGAAATCTGTACCAACAGAAATAGACACACTTAAGTAATCAGAAACAAAAGGACTCTGTCTAACAACAAAACGTTTTAAAGTTTAAGACTTGATTTAGGGCCTATAACAGGCACAGTTACTTTAATTATGACCTAATTGTTAATAACATGCATTGACTTTATTGTACGTAAGCTTTATGTTTTGTGTGTGAACTACAGCTTATAAACTGTGGTTATTATCTGGCTTTTAAAGGACATGACGAACTAAATGAAAATCATTAAATAGGTTAATAGAGTGTCGCTTCTTCAAATTTAATGGCAGACTTATAGCTAGGTAGGAGCAGTTAACCTACGGCTGGTTAATGGAAAAGTTTTGACTTGATGGCATTAAAGAGGAATACTCAAGGTCATAGTGAACTGACACACACACACACACCCACACACACACACACAAACAATTGTTATGGATACATATATTAAGAATAGGTCTTTAAACGAAAAAAATGCCAATTATGTGCTTCATATTAAAATATTTCCTGAATAGACAGCAATTAATATATTTTTCTTTTCACTTGTGATAAGAAGCTTTTAATTTATGGAGTCATGTTTTTAAAAACTTTAAGAAAATAATTTAAGAAAAATTGTATCTGTAACTTAAACAATAGCAGTTTATTTTGTTTTGCAGTCGAACTGCAGATATGCTCTTATGACGAGATAATATTTTATTGAACTGACAGAATCAACAAATTTTCATTTAATATCTAAAGGGTTAACGTGCTATAGTGTTGGTAAAAATTGAATGTAAGAAACTGAAGGTTCGTTAACTCAAAGTTATTTAAGCAAAGCACAGAGGTTGTGCTTCTCTAGGGAGTATTCTTGGCAACGGCTATGACCGGCCATGAATCTACATTAACACAGGCACACTTTTACAAACACAAACACACATAGGACAATAAAGTGTTTAACTATTCCAATAAGCCAAATAGATGGTGCTGAATTGTTTTTTTTTCTGTTTTGTATGCTTGCTGATAATTTTTGAGGTTTGATAGGAATCTAGGATATGCGTTCAGTTTCAGTTGTAATCCGCTGCAGTAACTCTTGCGTGCGGCGATATTGAAAACCTTAAGAAGCAGCAGCTTCATGCTGGCAGCAGAGTGAAGTACTGCGTACTGGAGCTCTATGACTGTGGTTGTGGAATGAAAATTTATGTAAATTAAAATTATCAGACGAAAGAAGCGACGTTGGTGCTGGCCTGTCAGGGGTGTAGCTAATGTGTATTTTTGCGGGAGCGATATTTTAGTCATGCAAAATAATACTTCTGTGAAAATAGCCCAAAATCTTCTCAATTTGCAATACGTATTGAATGATATGTTCACAAAATTTTTACAAACCGAGAAATTAAATTAAAAAAATGTTACCTCTTTACTCAGTATTCAAGAAAGTCATCTTTTGTACCGTAAAATGGCCAGGAAGTGAAATCGTCAAGTTATGAAAATGTCATGAATGGAAAGAGATGTAAGTAAGAGAAAAAATTGAGAACCAATTTGTTTAAAAATTAGCAGATTACATCTTCACAGTATTTTAAAAAAAATTGGCATTATCCTTTTTGATCGTAAAAAGCGTTCTTCCTATGGTGAATTTGCACGAATTGAGTTCTTAGTAATTTGGAAGATTTTTTTGGAAAAAACGACAGAAAGGTAGAAATGAAAGAGGTCTCAACCTGGATGTTTCCTCAAAATTGTATTTGTATTTTTATGTGGAAAATTGTGGTTTGGCAATCAATCGTCCTTCGTGGTGAAATTTGAGTCGAAAATTAAAAAAAGAGAGTCTTACTTCCAAACCCACAAAGTAGCTCCAAAACAAAAGGTTTCATCCTGGATTTTTTTTTTTATCTGATCGTTGATGGAAAAAGGATGATTTTGGCTCCTATTCCGAAAATTGCTATCAATCGACCTACCGTAACCTAGCTTATAAAATGTGATGAATGGAAAAAATTTTAAAATCAAAATTGGAAAATTATTTGCTTGTTAAGATCAGACAGTATCTTCATATATAAATCGAAAAAAAATTATGTAAATCATTGATTGTAAAAATCGTCCTTATTTATTTAATTAAAAAATCTTTAAAGGGCGATTATTAGCAAATTTGGGAAGAGGGTACAAAATCGTCCTTTTTCCGTGACCTATCACGTAAAAATGCGCAAAAATGCAATTCGGCGATGCCAAAATTGGTTTAAACCGGAATTGAGAGACAGAATTTTGATACCCTCTATTGATTATCCAATGGATTATATCCATAACAAGCTTTGCTTTTGTTTGTATTCTTCGTTTGTTGTTTGTTTGTTTTTGTAAACAATTCTTCAGCGACTTTCTTTTCCGTTGAGTGAGAATTTTTGACCTGCTTTTGAGTACCTGCTTTCATAAAAATCCAATCAATTGCCGAAATATTTGGAACAACATAAGAAAAGCATGTTCTTTCCTATATATCACTAAAATCGCATAAGATCGAAAGATGATTTGCTGCTTCTTTCCAACCAAAGAGTAGATATCCTTTGAAAGGTAAATGATAGCCCTATTCTGCACCCTCGTGCCTGCGGCACTGTTTTAATTTCATTTTGCTCTATGCAATAGGCACACGTATGTATTTTTGCGTGAGTGTGAGTGACTGTGTATTATAATAGAAAACGCTTTATTGCTTATCTAAATATGTACATAATTCACCACCGCCCCACTCTAGTAGCCAGCCCAATGCAAAGCTCTCTTGCATAACCACCCTTATACATCCTTGCAACGCATGCGAATCCTCCCATGGGTGCGCTTCTCGGCACGAGTTGAGACAATGTATTTATTAATGCTTTTATGCGACAGGAGTTGGAGGGGGATGCATATCACTTCTCGGTGGAGAGGATGTTATATCAGCGCGTAAACATAAACCAGTTAAGTTTTTTTTTTTTTATCTGACGAATTAGTTTTTGGGTTAAGTTCTTTGAAGCTCCCTTTTAAGTGAAGGAATCATTTGGATTGGCTTGTGGGGCTGAGATAGCAAAATGGAAATGGTTTTAAAATTTTGAAAAACCAATCGCCCGTGGCGTATTTCTTCTCTTAATGACTTTAAGAAGGATTGTTTAATTTGGAGTGTACAACTCAGCTGAAATCAGCACGTGCCACAGTTTTGGTGAAATGCACCATTACAGTTTGTACTGAAAGCTTATAAAATATAGCTGAGCATAACATACCTGCGTTAGCTGCGATGAGGCATAATATGATATTCTCGAGGGACATATTGACTCCGGCTTCGAATAGATTGTCTCTGCAACTTGGTCACCCATAGGCAACAAAGCTGTTGCATACGGTGATGGGGTTGGTGAACTGCGAAATCCTGAAAAAAGATTTTTGTTACTATGCTTTTGGAATCCGTAGTGGAAGAGATACTTACTATCGAATATGTTGCAGGACTTTTTCGTCTCGAGCGGATATTTATTGAGACTAGCTATGGTGGCGTAGGAACCGCTGTTGGCACTTGGTGGCCGGCCCAAGGGATCGAGGCGTATGAAGACGTTCTGATGACTACCATAGGCGGCTGTAGTGAAGCTTGTACTGCAAGTAAGAAGATTTTTTTTTGCATATTTTTCTACGATGCTTTGGCAAAAACTTTTGCTCCAGCAGCTTGACAAGTTTTCAAGTTTTACTACTAAAACTCAATTTATTTGTTTACCATCTAACTCATGTCCTACATACTGTTCGAGGCTAGTTAAGGCTGCGAGCACAGCTGCGACATATGCTAAAATCTACTTTATATGTATGTGTATATGTGTTTGTTTGTGTGTATGTGCGACAGGACTTTAAATTGAATTCTTGTTTCACGTTTTGTAAAATAAATGTTTGCACTTTCCGTTCGTGGTTTTAACGAATGTTTGTATATTTGTAAAAAGTCGCAACTGCACTCCGACCATGTCGCCGCTCCTCCTGTTCTTCTCTGTCTGTTCGTGTGTCCTGGAGAAATGTTTCAATTTACGGCGCAGTGCCTCGCCGTGCCGTGCCGTAGTTCACATCAGTCACTTCAACAGCCCCACAGCAGAGAGTGCCGTGAGTCGCATGACCTTGCCGTGAATGTAGAGCTAGGTATGTCAGTTCTGGTTATGCTGATGGTGATGTTGCGACGGAGGGACACGAAGAATGGTTCGACACTTGCGCCAACTTCATTTGAATTTCAAATTTCTTGTAGCAGAGTTTGTTGTCACTGTGACAAAGTGCTGGCGTATGCCGTAGAACCTCTGTCCTCGTTCGTTCATCCTTACTTATGTTCGTCCGTCTGTCTGTTTCTGGCGAATATTTTAAACATGGTGTCAAGTGCTGGTCGTGAAAACAAGCGAAATACATTAAGAGTTATTGTTATGATTTTATTGCGGTTGTTGTCGCCATTAATTTTAAAGGATAACGTGGCCTCCATGACTCAAAAGTGGGCATCACCGTCAGCTTGAATATATTTATATTTATGCTTAAGTGTATTTGTCGAAAGGTGTGTTAGTATAACAGTGTCGAATTATTGATTGTTTACAATCCTGGATGACCCAGTTGAGTGGCTGCACCGCGCGACTCCGCTTCTACGCTGAAATAAGAACTTAGTTTGACTTACTGCAACGAATCCTGACGTATCTGCTTGCGAGCTCGTACGTACATGGCGCTGGCAATGAGCCCAACAACCAACACTAGTCCAAGAGCACAAGCTGCGGCACCTAGTAGAGCCGGTCCCTGTGACGGCGCCTGTGCTGGGGCTGGCGATTGATTTGGTGCCGGATACAAGCCTAAAAAAACCAGATAAAAAGTTGACAATCACTCAGTTTCAACTCGATTCAATTGCCCTGCTGCACTAACGAACCTTTCAGGCAAATTTTATTTCGCTTAAAATTCAATTTGGTGTCATTAGTGCGGGGCGGTCCTCGCACCAGCATGTTGACGCTAAGTGGCACTTGATCGGTCGCATTGCCAGTGCACGGCAGATGCACCAAAAAAGTCTCTATCTGCTGTGGCACGTACCCCTTGGCCGGAATGCTAAGTGTGGGCGCAGCCAGAGCCTCCTGCTCTCGCACGTAGTCAATGCTGATGATGTACGGCAACTGTGGGTAGAAATGAGGGATGGAAACGCCATTTAATGGAGTACAAATTAGTTAACAAGTGCTTCAGAGCAACAGAGCAGTGAAAAAAAAATAATATAATTTACTGAATGGTCACAGCGACCGGAGAGTGGTCGTCAGGGTGGTGAGTTACGAATGCTTACCGGATATGTTGTGAGGCTTTGCCAGGAAAACTCCAGATCATGTACATCTGCGGGCACAGGTACAGTGAAGTGCATGGCGTATGTGTTTATTGCTCCCTCGTGGACATAAAATAAATCCGCTTCCAAGCCTGTGTCAACGAAGACGATGTTTTGCATCAATTGAGTTGTTGCAAACGGTACACATTCAGGACGAGTTGTTGATGTTTCGTTGTGTTAGGTGGTGGGGGTAGTTGTTGTGCAAGGATGCATGAAGAAGAAAAGATGAAAATAGTAAAGAACGAAATGAGAAAAATAAATAAAACTCGGCATTATATTGCAATTTGCTTTTGTATCACTTTTCAAAAGGGATTCCAGACGCATTTGGCTGGCAGCGTGTGCTTGCTCAAGCTGCTGTGCTGTGGCATAAGTAGGGGGAGGGGTTGGTGGCGTTTGTTTGACGGCACATTGAATATCTGCTTGAAGCAAGCATAAAAGTCTTAGCGCTGGCATCCGATTTCTTTGTAAATCGAACAAAAACATTCCAATTTGATCTGAAGTGCGAGCAAAGTACTCGTAGTTCAAGATATTTATTTATCGAGTCTGCGTTTTAATAGTGTTTGTCTTCGAAAAGATTCTAACGCAGAGATGTTGGTAAGGGAAGGTTGAGGAATGACGATGGTCCCAGCAGATCAGACTGCTTTAAGGATAAGGCATTCATCTTGTTTGCATTCGTTTGTGATGAAGCAGTTGCATTAACAGGTAATTCATGAGAATGGCAGATGCAGCTCATGAAGTTAGCTAAAAGATATTTCATTGAATTATTTGTGTATCAAATCAGAGGAATCCATTGCGAGCAATTGGATATGATATAGATATGACTTGGGGAAAATATTATTTTGTGGATTTGAAGTTTGTTTGATAAAATATATATTTAACGTTTTAAGATTGCTTAACAATTTGCAGACTTAAATAAGGCAGTAAGGAAGTCTTGGATACACAACTTCAACTTTATTCATCAATTGCTAAATGTCTTAATTAACTCGATATCAAAAAGAAATTATAACAAGTAGAGTAGAGTTATTAATGTATTTATTAAATAACTCTCCACTTCATTTTTGGACTTTAGTTTTTCAGCATTTAGTTGTTTTAATTTTAAAATATGTAGATCATATTCCATATTCTAGAACAGCGATGACCAAACTATTTACTAACATATTGTGTGAATGAACTAAAAAGCTTTTTAAAAGCTTTGTTTTGTTAAATAAAAATACATGCTGCTTACTTAAAACTACTTTAATGGGGTAGTAAGGTACTGAATAGTTGGTTTATTTTAAAACATTTTTGATAGTAAAAATTATTTTCACATTTCTGTTTATTTATGGATTAAAGTACAAGTTTTCAAATTATCAACGCTCTTAGGTAGTGTTATGACTACCTAGAAGAAAGTCCTACTTATCGTTCGCTAACCTAATATCTCGACTGTGCAACATATAGAAAAACAGAAAATCAAACGTTTTTTATAAAGTACAAATTTAGTGTTAGTCCTAAAATTTGGAATACAAAAGGTTTGTTTCCAGACAAATAAACGGTCTCTCTTCTGCTTCAAAATATAGTTAACATATTAAGACAGAGATCATAGTAGATCATAGTGAAAATACTATAGTATTATCAATTTATATTATCATGGGACAACACTTGTCTTCTGGAGAAAACTTTTTTCGCCTTTAAGGCCTATAAAATTAGAATTTTGATGGAAATAATTGGTGGAAAGCTGGAAATCATCTTAATCACTTTATAAGGTCTTGTTTGAATAGATTTGAAGTTTGTCATATATTCTACTTAGTGAGAATTTAAAGTAAACTTAAATAAAATAAAATAATCTATCTTTTTATATTTTCGTAAGTTACTCTAAAACATTAAAAAATGCTTAAAAATAAATCCAAGACAATAAAATTCTACGTCAGTTATAGAATCATCGGTCATTGAGTAATTTGCAAAAAACTGTAAAATTAAATTTAAAATAATTTATGGCACCGAAGCTCAATGTATGGCTTTTCTCATCGAAGTGGAATGGCAATAACTTTAGTACTTTATTTCCATTTTGATCTAATTTTACTGAACTATTTGTTATAATAGGAAAACTTTTATTTAAAGCTGAATGAAAAGCTTTTTAAAAAAACACAGATAACAGATTTAAAATTGTTTAACCCTTTCGGTACTTCTTTTAGGTTTTTAATTTAAAAAATCATTATTTTCCATTTTATTACTGTTTAAGGCTGCATAATGAATAATCAAAAGTAATTTTAAAAAATTTTTTTTTTGTAAAAGTGGTTTTTGGGCATGTGTCATAGAAAGTATTTAAATGTAAATCATAGAAACTTATTGAACTTTTTTTGGAATCTAATATTTTTTACATTGACTAACATAACGATTAGCTACTAAATTACATATATAAAGTTATAAAATTAAGTAATTTTTGTAATAATATGTACGGAGTGATCTTTTATCGTTAAATAAGAAGCTTGACTACCGTAGTGAAGATAGCAACGCACGCCCATCCACACGTTTCGAAGTTCGAAAACATTTAACCAAATATTCACCACACACAAGATTTTGACCATAAACGAAAGTGGTCAAATGCTAAACTAAATATTATGCGTCTGCTTGTCAATGCAGTCATTTTCATATTTAAGTACACAATTAGCACGGGCAAAAAATTTCTATTCCGTGGCTCTGTTGGCTAAGCAGTTGATTTTATCGATTTGATTTGATTTGATGAATGGAGTGGTCCTGGTTCGATCCTCAGCAAAACCGTATTTTTTTTTGTTATTTTTATATAATTATCTTATATTATTGATTATTTAATTAATGTAAAAATTGAATTGAGCAACATTTTTTTTTTGTCACATCCTAGTATCGAACCGCGGACTACGGTAACCATCGCATTAGAGTCGCGAGTTTTAACCCGGGCTAATCTATTGCTTTTTCTGTTGTTCTCAATTGTACAGTGTTCTACGTGCTATGGTTTCGAAAGTAAACCTTAAGTATAAATAATAAACCTTCAGGATTTATATAATTATAAAAAAATATGTGTATATAACATTTATGGGTTTGCTTTATAAATTCTACAGTTTTAAAATTAAACTTAAAGTCTAAATAATAACCCTTTTGGCCTTAAATATCGCAAGTCGCAAAAAGTTTAGTGGGTTTATTATTTAAACCCTTAAGTTTAAAATTATTGCAAAAATAAACTTTCGATTTTAATAATCCACTGTTTGGTTTAAATTTTACAAAACATGTATTTTAAAACTTCTTAGTTAATTAACACTTAATTTTTAACACTTGATAATTTTAAAAAATAAACTTTCGGCTTAAATAATAAACTTTCTGAGCTTAATTTTCACAATACAAACATTTTTAAACTTTTTGGGTTTACTTTTTGAAACCCAAACATTTAAATTCGTTAATTTTTTGAATGTAAGACTGGAAAGTTTTTAAAAATAAACTTTAAGGTTTAAAAAAGGAGTCATAAATTCAAGGAGAGTTTTAAGGGTTTTAAATTTAAACTCAAATTTTCGCCTGTATAGATGCTGGAATTGTGTGGCTTGTCGTTTGTGGCTAGGTTTTTGTGGCTAGGCTTTTGGCTGGGCTTGCGTTGGTAGGTTTTTGTGGGTACGCTTACGTTCCTAAGTCTTAGTTTCTGGAATTGTGCAGGTAGTCTTTTGTGGCCAGGCTTTTGTGGCTAGTCTCTTGTGGCTAGACACTTGTGGCTAGGCTTACGTTGCTAGGGTTCTGTAGCTAGGCTTATGTTATTAAGTCTTACTTTCTGGAATTGTATGGCTAGGGTTTTGTGGCTAGGCTTTTGGGGGTAGGCTTTTGTGGCTAGGGTTTTGTGGCTAGACTTTTGTGGCTAGACACTTGTGGCTACGCTTACGTTATGTTATTACGTTACGTTGTTATGTTGCTTGGGTTCTGTAGCTAGGTTTTTGTTATTAAGTCATATTTTCTTAAATTGTGTGGCTAGACTTTTGTGACTAGGCTAACGTTGCTAGGTCTAAGTTGCTGGAGTTGTGTGTCTTTTTGTGACTTGGCATTTTTATTTATAATTTTCAACTTTTGGGTTGTATGGGAGGTAGGCGTGTCTGTGGGACTATTAATTTTGTTTTTGCTTTGCATATTACAAAATAATAATCTTGATTATTTTGATGCGAAAGGAACTTAACTATTATTACTCATATTTATACTTTTCAAAAAGTTTTTCGTACGAAAGTACCATCTTTAAATATTTGTGGTCAATATTCTTATCAACGTTTGTTTTATAAAATTGAATTCACGGTTATTTGTTAGAATCGTTAATTAATTAATTTTAAATGCGCTTAAATACCTGCATATTTGTTCAAAATATTTTTTTAACTATTCTGCTATGATATGAGTTTGATTTGTTTTTCAATACTTTAACACTGGATTGAACGTGGTGAGTTCAAAATCGTTGCTGAACTTTATAAGATGAGTAAGAAAAGTGTTGAAATATTTTTTCAAAAGCAATACCTATGTTTTAAAATATTTGAAAATATTTTATTGAGTAAAAAGTTTTAAAATTATTTGGTGAAATTGTTCTTGATTTTTTTGCATATTTTTTTTTTTTTTATTTATTTAATTTTAAGTGCTGTAAAGCAATGAATAAAAACGTAAGCATTAAGAGTGTGCAGCAGCGCTTGCATACCGATTATACACAAGTTAAAAGAAATAATTGCAAACATTGGCTTCAGCAA
The DNA here is from genome assembly GCA_958299015.1 of Tetanocera ferruginea. Classification (NCBI taxonomy): domain Eukaryota; kingdom Metazoa; phylum Arthropoda; class Insecta; order Diptera; family Sciomyzidae; genus Tetanocera; species Tetanocera ferruginea. Next base: position 1,233,112 of record OY282640.1, on the reverse strand, counting down.
GCAGTGTGTTCGAAATTGCTGTGTTGTATTGTGGTGAATTTAAAAAATGTGGCTGAGTTCGAAAAAATCCGACGCTATCTTCACCCATTGGGTGAAGATAGCGTCGGATTTTTCAGCCACACTTTCGAATTCGAATATGCATGCGTTGCTATCTTCCCTCCGGTAGCTTGACTCGCTTTCTGAATTTTAACATTTTACAGAGTTCACTAATCGTAATTTTTATAAGTTTATTTGTACAAAAAACATTAAAAAATATATGTATATAAAAACTAGCTGATAACCGGCGAGTTACCGCCGTCCTTGTTCAATTGTTGTTCCAGTTTGCCAATAGAAGGCCATCAACAAATAGTAACTCCACTCTGAGTTTCAATATTCTGTGACCATTATTTCTATAGCTATTAAATATATAAAAAGTTGTCTTCTAACGGAGCCACACTCCTTGTCCAATGCCCGTTCTAGTGTTCCACTAGCAGAAAAACACCAAATAGCAACTCCATTCTGAGTTAAAATGTTCTGTGACTTTTACTTCCATAACTTTTCTGTATCGAAAATTTAAATTTTATGGGCGGAGCTACGACCTGTTTTCTAATGTCTGTATCTGTTTTATAATTAAATTACCTGACCAATCAGTTACTAAATACAGATATTTATTGTTCTATGACATTTAGTTCCAAATCTATTCGATACCAAAAAATTGAATTGTATGGGCGGTGCCATGCCCTCTTTGTAAAGATAACTTCAAATGGCACGTCTCAATAGACACTTTGTACCGAATTTCATTGATGTGCGATTTATAGACGAAAGTAAATCCGAAAATGTGTGTTCTTGAAGAAGTGGCACGCCCCTCGCGGGTAGAAAGGTAAAAACTACTTTACGACCTATTCTCATACCTACCAAATATTCATAAAAAATTTTATTATAATCGGTTCAGCCGTTGCGGAGGAGTTCAAGCACTAACACCGTACACGAGATTTTTATATATTAGATTAAAAAAAAAATAGTATCCCTAAGATTTCTGACTTAAAACAGGCACTGAAAAGCGCCATGAAAAAAAAGCCATATGAAATTTCCAAAACAAGTTAGTCATGTTAAGTTAAGTCAACAGATAGTCAGTTAAGTTCATGTCACGCAGGTTTGCTAAAATAGCATTTACAATGAAATTTTAATGAAATTTGACTATTTTTGTAAAAATTGTAATACACTCTGTAGTCTTGTCGGCCACATAATTCATAAGTTTTTATAATTTTAATAATAATTTTTTTATTCATATTTCTTGTCGGGCTACATAATTTACATAATTACATAATACATAACTTTGCTTCAAGTTAAAGTACTCTGAAGTGAAAATTTTATGAAATTTTTACGGTTACAATAACAATTGTGTTTTCTTTTTATCTGGTATGGTATGGCATGTAAAAAAATTTTAAAACCTTTTTCAGACTGTAGAACAAGAATTTGTGCATTTGATTCCTGGAAGAGATGCTTCTCTACTTAAATCAAATATTGCTGTACATATGTAACAGGCTGAAAATAAACATTTATCCTAAATAAACACTGACTAAGATAGCAAAAAAAAAAAACATAAATAAACAAACAAACAAACAAATATTGCTTCATAAATAACCATAATATTAAAGTACATTTGTAAAATGTAAGGAACCTGTCAAAGTTAAAGAATAAAATTTTTGAAATCAAAATTTGTTAAAAAATTAATTAAAAAATAATATTGAATGTATATCCTTTAAAAAAATCTTCAAAATCTGCAGATCCTTGAGTTCATGTGAATATGTGTACTAAGTTTCATGCAATTATTTCAACTCCTTCTTGTTAGGATGCGTGCATATTGAACGCCGATTCAGGCAGGCAGGCTGAAATCTGTGTAAGGAAGCGAGGTAAATACACTCAGAAAAAAGTGTCTCGGAATATGATAAAAAAGGCATTATATTTAGAGAAAAATGGTATAGACTTTGCTCCAGAGAATGCTAATCTCTAATTGCGATACTAAAAATTCTCTAAAAATGATAAAAAGCTGCCATGAAATAGAAAAATATATCATTTTTAGAGAAAAATACTTTCTTTTTTGAGAAAATATTTGTTTTTATTGAAGAAAATACTTCTCATTGTGAATTTTTTATCAAAATATAAGAAAAGTTTTTCATTTTCAATAAAATTTCTCTATAAATGAGAAATTTTTTGTGCGAGAAAAATACTTATCATTATTAGAGACATTGAAATGTTTCCATTTCCTAGAAGTGAAGAAATATTTCTACGAAAATGTGAAAATTTATTCTAATTGAAGAAAATTTTATTTGAAAAAGAGAAAATTGCTATTATCAAAAATAGAGAAATTTTTTACCGGAGCAAGATATGTGTTTTTTTCTCAGTGTAGCTATTTGTATCTCGTTTGTTCGTATTGTTTGTCTGCCTGTCTGGATGGTCGTGCACTGTACACGCGGCCTTATCCTGTATTTATGGATAAAAAACATGGACATGTACATATGAACGGACATGGTTAAATCGACTCTCGAGGATTAAGAATATATATGTACTTTTCTATACCGGACTCATTTTTCTCTAGGTGTTACAAACGTTTGCACAAAGTTAATATAGCCTATTATTTTTAGGGTATAAGAAATGCATTTTGGTATGAAAAGTGATTACCAAGAACTTTAGATGCAAGGATCGAATTTTATAAAATTACAGTAGCAATATTTTTAGAGAGATTTCGTAATAGAATTAAACAAAACAAGAAAAGAAAGTCTTAAGTCGGTCTAGCCCGACTATGAAATACCCTAAACCTACATTTTCAAAATACAATAATAGTATTGAAAATTAGCGTGTTCGTGGGCGGATGAAGCCCATATTATATATACATTTCAATTTTGATGAAAAATTTACACATACCGAGTTTGGTTCATGTAGCTCACATGCCTTTATAGTGTTTTGGCATTGTGGATTGTATAGAAAGTGGGCCTGTTCGAGAACGAATTACGCCCAATTTTTGAGCACATTTTAGTTTTGATATGAAATACTTACATACCAAATTTTATCTCTGTAGGACAAACAGAAGCGTGTTAAAAGAATTTTCAATTGTTTGGGAGGTAGGCGTGTCTGTGGGTGGATGACGCCCATTTTTCAAAAACATCTTTGTTTTGTTATAAAATCAATACGTACGAAATTGTATCTCTATGAGACCAACATTAGCTTATATATGTAGTTTTTAATGTATTGGTTTGTATGGGGAGGTAGGCGTGGATGACGTCCATTTAAAAAAAAAAAAATCTTTTTCAAAAATATGAAATACATACATTCCAAATATTATCTCAGTATGTAAAACATAACCTTATTTATTGAGTTTTCAATTTTTGGGTTGTATGGGAGGTGGGCGTGTTAGAAGACGGATGACAATAATTTCTCGAAAACATCTTTGTTTTTATATAAAAAACACACATACCTAATATTATTGTTGTAGGCTATTTATGAGCGTATTTAAACAGTTTTTAATTTAAGCGTTGTATGGAAGGTAGGCGTGTCCGTGGGCGGAATCCAAAAATATTTTGTAGTGCAGATCCTTGGATTCATATGTCCATGGGTATTGAGTTTCATTTCATTATCTCAACTCCTGCTTCTTATCCTGTGTTTACGTGCAACACACAGACGGACGAACGGACGGACGGATTTGAATAGCTGGATACATGAGGAGATGCTGATCAAGAATATATATACTTTTCTACATCGAACTCGCTTATTTCTATGCGTTACAAACGTTTGCACAAAATTAATGTTCCCTGACCGTTCAGGTTTAGGGCATAAAAATCGGGTATTGACCTTCGATAGTAACATATATTACAAGAAAATAAAATTCTAGTTTATGATATATCCCTTCGGTAATCCAAATTTCTTTGTATACACCTAAAATTTAATTTTTGAATTTTTTTTATCAATAGTCTAATTGAATTAACATTATTTGAAGCTTGAATTTAGAAACAACTTTTCACTAATCGACTAAGAATAGTATTTTATGGTAAAAAACATTTAATACATGTTTATTATACATTTTTAATTTTTTTTTCCTTATTTAAAATTTAGTCTTCGACTGTGAACAAGTATGTTATTCTTTTTCAAATTGAAACTTTTGAATATTATTTCTTTAAATAAACCAGTACTTCTTTGTAGAAAAATTTAATTTTGTAAATACCTATACTTAGCTGAGAAATTATGAGTCAAGGTCCAATATAAGAAAAATTCACTAAAAGTGACAAGGACTATTTGAATTAGGTCACATATGGGCATCTCCTAGGGGCACGGACGCGACATTTTCGCACGGTTTTAATTTCTCGAGAAACAAGAAAGAAACAAAAAGAGCCGATATGTATTTTAAGTGTTCTAACGCGATGAAAGAGTGCTATATTTTATAAAAATATTGGCAAGATTTAGTACAAATTAGAACAAAGAAATAAACAATCATACAATGGAACGGACGCGATAAAAATATAAGTTTTTTAAGCTCGAATAGAAATATGCAAAATTAGCATAAAAATAAAATATTTAATTTTGAGAACTTTTTTTTATATATATATCATGTTAATGGAGGTCAAAGGATAACATTTCATATTTCGTAGACTAATGAAATATGAGAATTATCTCTTACCTTTTTTTAAATAGATATAGCACGTATACAGACGCAACATCATGGACGCGACAAATTTTTCCAACGGTAGTAAAATACAGTAATGATGTTCATTATAAATTTTAATAAAAATAAATCATAATCAGTTAAATTCAAGTTACTTCTATAGTAAAACAAATAAAAATATAAAATAATAAAGTTAAAAGCTATTAGAGTGCTTTATTTTAATGTTTTTCTTCACTTTTGGTGGACCATTTTTGAGAGATGCCCATTAGAGTGGGTCGGCCTCCATACAAAAAAAAAAGTTTGATAAAACCACCCCCTATTTTAAAGTTGACTTCGAGAGGATTCCGAAAACAAAAAAATTTTTTTTTTGGACCACCGGAAAAACAGCCAAAATGGTCTTTTTTGCATAACTTAAGCATTACATGTCAGATCTTAAAAAATTATGTGTCGTTGAAAAGAGCTTTACGAGCACTACAATGTGTTCTTAGGATATTTTTATTTTTGAGGTCATATTCAACTAGTAAGCCCCAGTAGCCCGATTTATCCCCCTTAAATTTATTTTTTTTTTTCCCATATAATTAAACTCCTTCAAGTTTATTTAATTTGTGTTCAAAAAATTATTTGTTAAGTTTAAAAACAAAGGAGTTATAATAGTTCAAATATTTGATATAATCCTTTTTTTTCTAAAAAATTTACTGTTAGTTTAGTCAACGAACAAGCACATAATATAAACAAAATTGTAAAAGAAACTTAATAAATAATTTTTTGAACACAAATTACACAAATTTGAAGGGGTTTAATGTAATGAGAAAAAAAAAAAAATTTAAGGGGGGTATATCGGGCTAATGGGGGGTTATTAGTTGAATATGACCTCAAAAATAAAAATGTTCTAAGAAGACATTGTAGTGCTCGTAAAGCCCTTTTCAACGACATATAATTTTTTAAGATCTGACATGTAATGCTTAAGTTATGCAAAAAATACCATTTTGGCTGTTTTTCCGGTGGTCCAAAAAAAAAAATGTTTTTGTTTTCGGAATCCTCTCGAGGTCAACTTTAAAATAGGGGGTGGTTTTTTCAAACTTTTTTTTTCGACCCACTCTAATGCCCATATGTTCACATAGTTCACATAAGCGAGCTACTACTGTACGTTAAAATCAACTTTTTCATTTCCTGAATCAGACGCATTAAAGTGAATAATATTAAAAAGTAGCGGATGTATCCTGGTGTTGCTCGGGGTTGCGCCCCGAGCCAAGAATAAGGACGATTTGCAAAATTGCTCTCATTTTAACATTTTTTAAATTATCAATTAAATTTGAAAAATGTATAAATTATAGTTTTTTGATGAGATCATTACAAAAAAATTGACATCTTCAACGTCTAGATCTGAATCTCTGGTTTTTGAGGAAAATGGTCATCTAGTTTGAAAAAAGTCATTTCGATGACTGCAATATGCAATTTTCTCTCAAAAAACTTCCAATTTTAAAAAATCCTATAAGCATCGACTAAATTTGTGGATTGTCTTCGTTCAACTTCGGTTTCAGTCGATACTGTTCGGTTAATTTTTTTCATCTTTATATAGCTTTTGCTCGTATTGGTTAAACTTATTTTTTTTCGTTAGTCTTGACTTCGTTTGCCTTCGGCTCATTCCTTGATTTTTGTTGAAAGAACTTTTAAAAGCATTGGATCTGTAACAGATGCAAATGTCTACCAAGTTTCATCAAACTTAGTTCATCCGTTTTGACGCGAATGAGCAAAACATAGATGATTGAATAAAGCACCCTCTCACGGAAGTTTTCTGAAATTTAAATAGCCTCAATTCTGTTGCTGGCTCAGGTTATTTCACGCACCAAATTTTAGTAAAATCGGTCAAGTCAGTTAAGAGTTATTGGGTCTTAACAATACACTACTTCAAGCGCCCTCTTGCAGAAGTCTTTGGAATTTTTTATAGCCCATGTTATATTGGGCGCAGTCGAACCTTCATACAAAATTTCATTGAAATCGGTCCAGGTGTTAAGGAGTCATTATAGAGTGCCACGGCCAGATACTTCCGCCCACTTTTTTAACTATGCTTTATATTGGTGCAGTTGAACCTTCATATCAAATATCATTGACATCGGTTCATGCGTTTAGGAGTTATTGAGTCTTAAAAACGCACTACTTAAAGTGCCCTCTTGCGGAGGTTTTTGGAATTTTTCATATTTTTGTTTTATCTTGGGTGGAGTTGAAATACATACCAGAATTCATTAAAATCGGTACAGGTGTTTAGGAGTTATTATATCTTTAAAACGCACTACTTAAAGCACTCTCTTGCGGAAGTTTTTGGAACTCTTTATAGCTTATGTTTTATTTTGGGAGCAGTTAAACTTTCTTACCAAATTTCATGGAAATCTGACCAGGCGTTTAGAAGTTATTCTAGAGTGCCACGCCCACATACTTTCACCCACTTTTTTAAACAACCAATGTTGTTTCTCTCTATGAAACTTACTAAAAAAAAAAAAAAAAAACAAATTGGCCATTTCAGCCCTTGAAAGGACTTTGACCGAGCTTCTTAGGATCGATTGTGTTGTGTGTGTTATTAAATTTTTGCACACAATTGACCGAGAACTGGACCTAGGTATATGTTTTCTGCCGACTCCGAACGGCTCATGTTCTCAAGAAGCTTTACATGGCATTATTTACTCTCAGAGGTTTGCCATTGTCTGCAGAGAGGTGGTGATCGATCAGAAAAATTTTTTTATTGAAAAAAACTTTTCGCCACGGCTGGGGATCGAACCCGGGCTCCGAGCATGCTAAGCCACACACTAAACCTGCATGCCACGGTCACCACAATGAAACTTACTCGGTGTCCAAATTTCAGCTCAATCGGATAAACGGTGCGCGAGCCTTTACGGAACAGACAGACAAACAGACAGATAGACAGACAGACAGACAGACAGACAGACAGACAGAGGGACAAACATTTGATTTTATATATAAGAAGATATTGCATCTCAAACCATTAATTATAATATTATTTCTCTCAAATACCAATGTTTTTATATTTCAAACTCATACTATCGTCCTCCCTAGTAAAGTTCAAATTCTCTCGTCATTTAATATGAAATCCTTTCGAAGGCATTTAAAAGTTTTTCATTAAATTGCCATAAGCTTAAACGATTTTATGAAGAAAGGCAGCTACTGACTGCATGAACTTTCGCTACTTGGAGCTCCAAATTCAAAGTGCAGATTTTAAGTGACTCTCGACCCATTCTGGTTTCTGCTGAAAGTGGTTATTTAAAAGATGAAAGTGAAATTTTGATGTCACTCAAAGACTTGAAATTTGACATTTAAGGGTGCTCGATGAACGCACTACTTCTCTTCTTCACAGCAAAAACGAAACACATTGAAAGAGTGTCATGGTAATGTGGAGTGAGGGTAAGAGTAAGAAGGCAGAAACATCATGTGCGTTTAGTTTCAAAAAAGAACGCTTGTTGTTTGATTTTTTTTTTTTTTTGTGTTTTTAAAATTGCTAAATTTTCCCATCGCTAGTTTTTCTACATCTATTTGGTGTGCGAGTTAAGCGAGTGACATTTGAATCCTTGTCGTAGTCGTCGTCGTCGTCGTCCTCGTGGCGTGCTTTCTCTTCGTCGACTTGATATCCTTGCTTGACGCTGGTATAAGTGAATTACGGCATCTTCTTTGTGACAGGGCAAGACGAGATCCTTTCAGAGTGAAAGACACGAAATTAAATTTTTTACTGCATTATTTACTCATTGGGATCATTGCTAATCCTTCGCGTTCGCATTGGCAACAGCATCGACATCAGCAGCAGCAGAAGCAGCAGCAGCAGGAGCAGCAACAACATGCCAAGCTGTTCGTTCCTCCATTCCCAAGAAGCGAGCAACATCCGCCCTGGTTTTTCACTGAGCGCTGTGGTGCGAGACAGCGTGTGTTTCCGAATGTAGCTCTGAATGTGTGCGTTTGAGTTAGTGTGTGTGTGTGTGTGTGTGAACGATAGATGGTGTGATGAAAACAAGCGCTGAATAGACGCATAAATGCTGTTTGGTGTTCGTTTTTTGTGTCGTTTTTTACCAGGTCCTCTATGGGGAACAGTCAGGATGCATGCAGGAGTGTTGCAGGGTGATGTGGGCAAAATAGATTCTTAAATAGAACAAAGCGAACGTTTTGAAACAATTTTAAATCCAATTATAGAACATGGAAAAGCATTCGAGCCAGCTTTCATCTTGTCACATTCATTTATGTTTGCTTTTTTATTCTCAATTTTGTTATGTTTTTATTTTTTTTGTTCTTTTTTTATTATATCTCTTTGTCATTTTGTATTAACGTATATATTTGAAGGGTGTTAAACGGCGTATCGGCACAACCCCATCTGAGGCCACATCATTTCCTGTTAAAGCGTAGAAGTGTTTTTACGTCAAGGATTTTTATCAAAAAACCAAAAATCAAATTTAACCTGTACGCATTTTGTTAATCAGTAAAGCAGTTTACAACAACAACTGCCAGGCTTGTTTTAATGAAAGTGGTTTTGATTTAAGTGCGTCAATGTGGAATATATTTTAGTTAAATTGTTATGAGTAAAGCTTTGAGCTTCCAACATTTACCATCATACTTTATTTCATAAATATTCCTAGAAAATATAGAGTGGGTTCTTGTTTTTTTTTTTTCTGTACTAAAATTCACTACCAAGAACTTAATTTTTTTTCTCTGGAATTTAAATAACTTAATTTTTTGTCCCTACAACAGAATGTCCTCAACATTTTAAGGTCCTTTTTTGCACTGAACTGTGTCGCATGCTTGGAAACACTTGAATAAATTGTGTTTATTCAATTTATTTAGATTTTTTTTTTTATTTTTTATTTTCTCTTTCTTAGTTTCCCTCGATATAATTGGGTCAGCCGTGTTTGTTTGAGTTAAATACATGGAAAAATTTGTTCAAAACAGTCTTCTTTCAATTAATGTGTTTTTTTTTCAAGTTTTTATTAGTACTTCAGTTATTTTTTCTCAAACCACTTCTATGTCCCAGCTCCATTTCCATCATCACCATCACCATCACCATCACCATCACCATCACCAGCCAGCGAACGCACAAGGTTTCTTTGCATTGCATTACGTTGGAAAATCGACACCGGAGCGGAAAATCAAACGATTTTACTTCACATCGGCTTGGCGTTGCTTGGAAAAACCCTCCAAGTGGAAAATGCGTAAAACGCTGTGATTCGCATTTTTCAAATAGCTTAACATGGTGTTGTTGCCAGGATGCGCGTGATTCAACGCATTCCTGTAGCTGGTAACCAAGCAGCAACCAAAGCTGTCGTTTCTTTACTGCCCTCGCACCCTCACCATGTCACCGCTACAAGGTAGGCCATAACTGTTGACTTCATCGAGACGTGGCACGTTCGTTGAGTAAACAAAGTTAAATGATTGCATTGCAATTATTTGCCAATCGTCAACTTGTAACAGCTACGGTAATAAAAAAATAAGTTATGATTCGAAGCTTGTGCTGACCCCCAGGGGTGTGTAAAAGTAAAAAAACTGCGAGGGAAGTCTTTGAAGTTGTCGGTGATTTTTAATGGTCTCTTATAACAAGCGAAAAAAAAAATCAATACATATTAATTTTTTTTTTCTTCTTCTTTATTAAAGCTGTGTTTGTTTTCATCGATAAGATCTTAAAATATCAAAAGGAAAAAAATGTATACATGTTATTAATAATGATACCTTGAATAAAGCTATTAAAACAACACGAGGAGTGGCAAAGACAGGAATCTATAAATTATTTTTATGGCATTTTACTAAAAATGCGCCCATTAAGATGCATTCCAGAGATTCCAGATATGCTGAGAACTCTTCATCCTGGTTAGATTTTTAATTAAATTGGTTTGTGTGAACTAGCTATCATGGCTGATGATATAGATGATTGATGAATCTATTAATATTAAAGTTTATTTTTATGTATTGGAATAGAAAATATCTTCTTTTTTTGGAGCTGGGAAATAAAGTGACATTTAAAATAAAATTACGGTCAATATGATGAGATTTGATAAGATTTGAACGAGGCCTTGTTAACAAAGTCATCCACACTATGAAATTCATGGAGTTTGCGTACGAGTTTGTTTTTGGTTGACAGCAATTGTGTTATTTATACCAGAGTTATCAAAACAGCTGTCTTAAGCTATGTTGGGGCCTTGAGTACATAATTTACTTTTGAACCCCATAATAATAATTTTGATGATGCTAGTAGGAAAAGTCTTCTCAAAAAATTAAAAAGGACCCCAGTTATCCGTCTCCGTCTCCGATTTGAATGTGAAAGAATACCAAGATCTAAAGTTAACATTTTTTTTTTATACACTGAGGAAACAAATTGGTTGCGGCAGCCAAAAAAATGACCAACCGCATTTTTGAAGTTGCTGTAACCTGAAATCTGTAGTTATTACAGCATATATTTCGATAGCCATGAATGCTTTTGATGTTGTAAGAACTAATTATTGAAAATCCGAACCAAATCATACCCTACTCATAACTTAAAATCGAATGATTCAACTTATCATTCTCTTGATCTGATAGATAGTTGATTAGTACATCAGAAATCTGAATTTGCCACAACCAGGGAAATGAGAACTGTAAACTAATAAGCTGATTACCACAACAGAAACATGCATTTGCCACAACTAGCGAATATGATTTTTGCAACCTAATAAGTTAATTATCACAATAGAATCTGCTTTTGTCACAACTAACGAATGTGGTTGCAACAACTTAATATAACGTTTCCACTGACTAATCATTGTTCCGTGCAGCATTTGTTTTTGAACAGTCATTTTTTTTATTAAAACATTTATTTTATTCATACTTATTAAATAATAATAAAAGTTTGCAAAACAATATAATACACACTTTCAGATGAATCTAATAGTAACATATTTTTGCATGCGCCGCGTTTCCTTTAAGGCAAATAAAATTGACATGGCAAACAAAGCAGCATAAATTCATTTTGGCAGAAAAAAAAACCACCAGAGACTACTGATGAGTCGGAGTAGCGTCCGACGAAACCATGGTATAGTCTGCTCGGTTGTTCTGCTAAGAATTTTGTTGTTGTAGCAAAACCTGTTACTTCATGAATTATTTGGCATTAAAAGCTCAAAATATAATTCTTAAAAAATATGTTTTTTAAGAATTATAAACTTAAATAAAGAAAACACTTTAGTCTAACTTAAACATAAAATGAAATACATAAGAAGCCTTAATGCAAATTAAGTAGTTACTTAAAAAGTCATTTATTAAGTTGAGTTTTTGATGAACAGCTTCAAGAGATGCCTTGTTGATGTCATGTGGACACATATTACTGGAAGTAGTTCCATACTACCAGACTTTCTACAGGTTAACGTATGTTGAGTGCCAAAAGCATTTTTGACCGCCTCTTATGGAGAATTGAAGTGGTATTTTTTGTCGATTAACGTGACATATGCAGAAAATTCTTCAAATTTTCCTACAAGAACTATTCTGGGTTGATAACCAGATTTAAGCATCTGCAATTTTCTTTCGTGGCTACCTGCTTTCTGTTTAGTCTAAAATTCAAAAAAAATTAAATTTATTAAAAGAAATAAATTATAACAATAAAAAAAATTCAGACCTGGGCCCTTAAATAAAATTATTCCATATTTTTTTACTCCGCAAATCGCCAATGATAAACAAAATGGCGTTTTAACACACAAATAAAAACACAATTGAAGAACACTTTAAACTCAAGTATGGTCCCGTCAAAAGCTGAACACGAACTGACGAGCAGTGACTCAATTAGGGGTTGATTTTTTGTTCTACAAGCAATGTGCATAAGAACGAAAGAGACAAATATACATTAGAGACAGTGTTACCATTTACATTCCAAGTTTTAATATCATCAGTTTATGAAAGTGGGTTACCGTGGTAAATTTGCAAACCAAGGAAAACAAGCAAGGAAGCACACGGTTCCGTTTGATTTTAATTAATTCAGTACGGTTCATATATTTCAAAGGTTTGAAAAGAACGAATTTTTTTAAACATTTAAATGTTTGGGCAATTGTTTTTCCCTTTCTATATATGGCGAGTTTTTAAATTTGTACTAATCAATCCTCGTTAAGTCCTCAAATAACTAGAAAAAAAGCCATACACTGAGGGAAATATGTTTTAAAATTAAATGAAATTGTGTTCATATCAAGAGATTGGTTTTTAAAATAGAGCTTGAAATAATTTCATTTAAGTTAAACACAAATGTTCTTAAAGTTAAATTTAAAACAAAAGTTTTTGTTTTTAAAACAATGTTTTTAAGTATTAAAACAAATTTGTAACAAAAATTTTAATATTTAAAACAAATGTTTTAAATCATGAATTTTTCGGTGCCATTTTTTGAATTTGTCTGAGTTTTTGACATTAGATTAGTAATCAGCGACCCCTGGGACCCTCCGAATGCCAAATTTTACTCCACTCGATGAAGTTTAAATTTTAAAATAGTTTAAATATTGTAAAAATTAATTATTTTTCATTTTATCTCATGTTCGATATTTGTAAAACAAATACGAAAAATTAAAAAATTGACATTGTATTAACAGATGGATATTTTTTTTTGTAATTTCAAAGAAATAAAGAGAAAATAATAAAAAAAGGAAATGAGCTCATAGTTGAAATTTAATTTTATTTTGTAGAAACGCAAATACGTTAAATTGATATTATAAAAATTTATTGTTTAATTTTAAAGTATGTTTTTTGATGAAGTATGTTTCTTTTGATCGAAAATTTTTGAAAAGTACTGATTTTTACAAAAATGGTAGTTAAAAAAACGATTTTTGACTAAAATAAAAATAAAATAAAAATCCAACGATAAAAAGTAACATTGGTTTTTGGTTAACAAGTGCAAAAAAATGCATTTTGAGTATCAATTTTGCTTTCCATTTGCTTGAACTTACTCGTAAGGTTTTCTTATGTCAATTTTGGTTAAGCTAATAGTCGTCCAATGACTCAAAAACTATAATAATTGTAGATATCTGCTACTACTTACTTAAGGTTCTTATACAGTAAAAGTGTAGTAAGCTGCTACTTTTTGTGAAAGTTCCCACTTATTTTTCAACCCTGAATACTAAATAAACTTGCACTGTAGAAAAGTATTGCCAAGCATCAGCCAAGAGAATTAAAAAGTTTTTAATACAGAAGAAAAAATTACTCCAAAATTAAAAACCATATTTTTGGTCAATAAACGTCAATATAAGACAACCTCTTCAAAACACCTCTCTTTACATTTATATTTCGGTTGGAATTTATATTAGGCAAACTCCCTTGTTTGTTTGTTCCATTTATTTGTTCTGCGCAGAATAAGATACAACATAATGCAGCAATGACGGTTGGAGCTATTTCGGTAAACAGCAAACACTTCCACAGGTCCTTTCTTTTTATCAAATGATTTTTGACAGCCATATCAAAAGGTCTCACTTTGGCGTTACCGTTCTTAAATACACTATGATGAAAATTAACTCTAAAATCACTCCTCTTAGAATTTCTTTGTATGCTATAGCTCTGTGGGACGCTTTTTAACAAATAATTGAAATTGCTAATAATTAAAAATAATTCGCTTTGAAAATGCATTTATCAATAATTATTAACTTAAACAAAACAAGTTTTAATATGTTCACGGTTTGGATTTGCAGCTTTACGCTGTCCGCCGTTTCGGCTTATAAAAAATTAACAGGAAAAACTACTTTCAAAACCTGACAACTCCGTAGACAATGATGTACACAAGATTGGGCAACCATCTTAAAAACTTACGTGTGTCTCATTTTGTATAGGATAGACAAGGAAAGATAATGTACCTAAGAAATTTGAAATAAATTCAATACATTAAATTCTTAGTTAATATTTTAGCATAAGCGCAGTGTATTTCCAGTATTATCAAGGTCGACTTGAAAAACGAATTGGTTCTGGTACATCAAACATATTCTTATATGGATGAACGAATATATCTGGTTTCTACAACAATTCGATTCTGAATAACGAATTCAGTTTATGACAACCGAAAAATATTTATAGCAACTATTTTTCGAAACATCCAACCAAAAATTTTGGAACTACAGCTAATCTGTTTTGAGAGTGTATGTGTTAAATCAATGTTTTGGGTTTCAAAATAGCGTTTAAAAATCAGTGAAAATTTCTCTGAAATAATCTGTCGACCAATTCTTTAAATTTTCGTTTTAAACATTAATTTCATTATTTTCCTTGTATGAATTTGATATCAAAGAAAAGGTCTCAAAAAATATGTACATATGATAACATAAATTTTGCAGAATTTAAATTTTTTTAATTTATAATAATGTTTAATATTTGTTTAATATTTGCCATGTATCAGCCTCTTGATGTTAAGTATTTAGCAGATGATTTTGTTTTTTAAAATTTTCAACTTTTATAAACAATTCATTGTTTTATTTTTTGCGCATATATTGTAAAAAAATTGTATTACATATTATATATTAAAGTTAGCAATATGGGTATCCAAAAATTTTAACATTTTGACAACTTCTCGTGTTAAAAGGAAAATTAGCAAAACTTATTTTTCAAGCTTTTTACATAAGTCTTATATTTCAAAACTTTAATATTGACTTCAAACAATGGTACCTACTTGATCCTAAATCTAATAAATAAATAGCTATTTTCAGGTTCTGAAGATATTAACCGAAGCTATGAATTGGTGTAAAAACGGTCTCTACATGGAGAGGGAAAAAAAAAAACTTCTAGACTTAATCGAAGCAAATCGGCTATCGTTTTGTATTTATGCACAAATTTCCTTAAATCAAGCATTATTTGACTAATATTGACGAAATGAAAAACGAAAGATATTGCGAAAATAAAACATGACTCAAGAAAAATTTTTTTAAACTTCAAATCTATTCTTGTCTTTTATTTTTTTGCGGTAATAACTTGTTTGATCTTAATAAAAATCACAATAATTTTCTTGATTATAGAATATCTTAAAGGCACATTGACGTAAGCTTGACAAAGTTTTTCTCAAGTTCAACATTCAAGTATAACTATTAATGATCACAAATTTTTTTATTTCGTGGCTAAAGTTGGAAGCGGTTTGTTAATTTGATTTGATTATTTGAGTAACCCAAGTTCGATCCTCAACTATAGTATGCATTTTAATTTCATTTTTGGTTATTAAAATTTTATGTTGAGACATATTTAAAGGAAACAAATTAATTCCATCAATATTTATGTATCTTCTTCAACGTTCTTTGCAGAATTCGAACCATGGACCAATGGTTTAAGGCTTAGACATTCTCTCCTCGTGCTGCAACTCTGCTGGCTTATAAACGAACAAAATGTAAACAAACATTTTGCTACAAAATGCTACATTTTTATTCAAGTAGAATGAGAGATATATCCTACTTATAATAATTCTGATTTCAATGATTGGAGAAATCTTGCTATAAAGTATTTAATAGTGTCCGACCGATTATTCGGCTTCGGCTTCGGTAATCGGCATAGTCGGCCGATATTCTTATCTTCGGCTTCGGCTTCTGCTTCGGCTTCTGCTTCGGCTTCTGCTTCGGCCGAAATAGCCGATTATTTTTGCCGAATGCTTTTGCTTTGCTAAACAATTTTTTTAATTTAAGTTTAATTAAGTTTTTTGAATTTTTTTGAATTTGTTTTTAATTATTCAGTGAACATTTGAAACATTTTCATTGTTTGTTTTGTGTTTCTCTCCTTTTCTGTTCTTTCATGAGTTGGTATTCATTCGTTGAAAATTTTATTCAAATGATAAATGCGAGTCCGACTGACTGTTACGTTTTTGCTTTTGTTATGGACTGACATATAAAAGTCGAGTTAACGCTAGAAATTTTCTACCAGATTTCAGTTAGTATTACATTTCTGTAGCTTTTCTTGACAGGATCGAAAATATATTAGGGGTATTCACACTGCCTTGGGTAGTTGGGTAGATTGGCAAATGCCATACATTTTGTTTTTGTAAGGTGCCATTCTACCCATCTACCAATCTGCTCTAGCTGACCCCTTGACTTGTTTGGGTAGATTGATAGAGTACTTTTTTTATGGGTAACCACCTTTTCTAAAAGTAGGCAATAACTGAATTGACAAAAAACTAAAACAAAGTAAACAAATTACAAGTGAATAAAATATATGAATGTTTTAAAATGAGTTATTTTAAAATTTTTGAGATAAAAATTATTGAATGCCGCAAAGTTCACGCTAAAAACTAGTCCTATATAAAATGAAATTTTACGCCCGTACAATGGCCTTAATTTTGCGCTCATAAAATGACATGAATAATATGGTGGTAACTCTTTTCTAGCTGTCACTCATATCTCATCAGCTGTTATTCTGCAAAGTACTCAATTGCAGTTAAGGGTGCTCACAGTAAACAAAAGTACTCAATCTACCCGTACCCAACTACCCAAGTCAGTGTGAATTCCCCTATTCAATTTTTTTCTACTTTATCCTGACGTCAATAAATCGATTACAGAAAAATCCAAATTTTGCAGAAAAACTCTTGCATTTAACTCGAATTTAACGATTTCAGTAATTTCTTTTGTACTGAAATGAATATAAAAGGTGGTTAAATTGTAAGGGCCGATGTTGATTTTGAATAAAACACAAATTATTCAGAAAATTACTGTCATTTCTTTTTATTATGATAATCACATCATGATTATCGGTGTCAAATCACATGATCTTGGCGGCCAATTGACATCGCCACCACGTGAGATAACACGGCCATTGAATTTGTCGCGCAAAAGCGTCATTGTTTCATTAGCTGTATGGCAAGTGGCACCGTCTTGTTGAAACCACATATTGTCCACATTTATATCTACTAATTCGGGCCTTAAAAAGTTCGTTATCATGATAGCGAACACCATTTACAGTAACTGCCTGACCTGCCTCATTTTGGAATAAATACGGCCCGATGATGCCGCCAGCCCATAAACCGCACCAAACAATCACTCATTGGTTTTTCGACAATCACTCTTGGATTATCATTCGCCCAAATGCGGCAATTCTGTGCTTATTTACGAATCCACTGAGGTGAAAATGTACCTCATCACTGAAGATGATTTTCTTCGCAAATTGATCATCAACTGTTGTCATTTCTTGAATAACTTCAACGCGTTGCTCGATTATGTCTCTTTCCATGGTTCAAATTGAGTAAGTCTGAAATTGAGAAATGCCAAATGAAATGCAGAAAAAACTTGAAGTTTAGGTGTGCTTCACATTCAATATCGGCCCTTAACAAAAGCAAAGAATAAATTTTATAATTTTTTTACTTGAAAACATTTGTGTCTTATTCGGCTTCGGCTTCAGCCTTCTGCCGAGTATTTCCATTTTGCCGAAGAATCATCTTCGGCTTCGGCAAAAATTCACGTTCGGTCGGATACTAGTTTTTAATCGCCATATAAGTTCTATAAAAAGTTCTTCTATTTTGTGTCATAACTTTGCTAGAATAGCGCTAGAAGCCCCAATTTATGCTTTAGGGTTAAGATAACTTAGACGGTTATCGCTTATGACAACAGAATTATTGAATGACAAATTTATTATTATTGTAACCGAACACATTTTCAAAAGAGGAAAGAGAATAGTAATATGTTAAGAGAAAGCTAATAGTGTTCAACAATAGCCGGTTTTAACATTGTATCTACTGCAGTTTTAACAAAGTATCTACTGTGGTTTTAACATCAGCATCTCCAAAAATTTCCCTGATGCGAGCTCAACTGGTTTTAGCTGAAGGCTCTTTATTTTTTATCTGCACACTTTTAACTCATTCGCTACAATTTTACCCGCACCGGCTTATCTCGAAAATATAAAAGAATTTTAAAACTCATTTCGAAATTATACTTATGCCAAATTCAAATAGCCGGATATCCGCCCTACTGAGTTTTTCTAATTGCCCAAGCACCGAACCACAGAACCAGCGAACGACAATTAAAGAGCCATGAATGTGTGAGTGTTAAACTGTGCGTTTAACTAACTGTAAGCAGCGTTCAACGCAACGCTGTCTATGTAGCCAAATCGAGTTCGTGTCTCCTTTCCTTTCTTCATAGTCCTTACATCACAAAAATAAGTTCAAAAGCTAGCAAGTTAATTACACTAATTATCTGTTAAAAAGTTTATGCGATAATTTCGCGTTTTGGCTGATGTGAGCAATTTTAATTTTAAGCTGAGTCACGTAAAATAACAGACAGACACTGCAACGGAGCCACGAAAGATGTAGGAACAATTTTTAAGCATAAAAGCAGCTAAACTAACGAGCAAATGAACAGTAGTTTTATGAGATTTCATATCGTTTCGTGCTCGGCACATTCTAGTTGCTGGAGGAATGGTTCAGCTACGGGATGCCCATTGCTACTTCCGCCACTCAAAGCCACCTGAATCTAGTTGCAATGCAATGAAACTATCTGCCCGAGTCGCACTCAAAGGACCACTTAATCGAGATACTGTTTATGAAGCAAACCGTTAGTTGCAGGCTTTTCGGCTTTCGCCGCCTCTGGCCAAGTTAAACTTATGAAAACTTATTGAAGCTTATCATCAAGTTTTGTTTGGCTTAGTTTATGCTGCGTTTATCCGCAGCAGGCAGGAAGCACTCACGAGTGGAATAAATATTAAGTGCCTTTGCGCTCAAGAGTGTGTATGTGTGTGTGTGCGAATGTGTGTGTTTGACTGAGGCTGGCTTCAGCCATTAACTAATTGGCATTACGTGATTTGGCAGCGCTGACGACGCGACGGTAACTTTTACGCTTACAACTTGGCTACGTGTTACTGCTACGTTACGCTAATTCGTCAGAGGGTCTATCGTTGAAACATTTCCCGCTATTATAGCTAAATGACAGGATATATTAAGGAAGTAGGACAAGAAAGTTTCACCATTTCAATCATTAATCAATGTTGAATCAAAGCTGAGCTGCGCTGCGCTGCATACGAAACCGCAATAGGATCTGCTGAAGTTGACTGCGACGGCGGTTCTTTAATTGCTTGATATCAAGTTATTTTCGAATGCAAGGACGAAGATGAACGCATATAATAACAGCTGCCAATATAAAACAAAAGCACATTAATATACGCTGCCTCTGCTCTTCGCCTATGCTGTACTGTTGTTCCTTCTCGTCATCTAGTTGAGTAAGTTTTGTAGGCGAAGTTTTTGTTGCGAAGTGCTGTCGTTATAGCTATAGCTTTAGCTATAGTCAGCAGCATGATAACGGAAATCGATTTGTTTTCCTTGGCTTGAATGTTAAAACAACTTGTTTGTCTCTGAGTGTTGCGCAAGCAAAGGAATGTCCTTCAAATACGGCTAGCTTATCGTAAATCTTATTCTATTAAACGAGCAATATTTGTATATATATTTGCAATTGCGTTCTCGAAAACAGCACTAACGATTTCGATGAAATTTACAATATAGATGAAGAGGGGGCTGAAAAATCGATCCAGCTAGGTCTCATCTCTGGGAAAAGCTGTTTTTCCGAGTTTTCACGCATTTAATAAATACATTAATTTTCCAGCCGAACATGCTATGTTAAGTTTGCTTAAGTTAATATAGCAGTGATAGCTCAGAGAATAGAGCTTCTGTCCCATGATATCGAGGTTGTGAGTTCGAATCCCGCCGTGCACATTCATTTTTTTGTTTTTATTTTTATGCTTCACCAAACAGTGATTTAGTGAATTTGTTATATTTTTCATTTATTTTTTTATAGAAACGTTTTTAGTACAGTTTTGATGCACCAATTTTTGATATAAAAAGAAATCTTACAAATAGAGTAATTTACACCAAATCTTAAACAAATTTTAAAAAGGAAAATATTTTTGTAAGAGTTTCCTATGCTAGAGTTTCCTACGTTTTGAAAAAAAAAAATCTAATTTGCTCACATCTCAAAAAGTGCACCTTTTTTTGTAATTTTAAGAAACAAATTAAGTTTCCACCAAAATAAAATATAATGGCCAAATGTTATGCTTTTTGTAATTTCAATTTTTTCTGATATATATATCACTTAATCGTTCATAACTTCTATACCGTTTGAGATATTGTTATAAAATCTGGAGGAAAAATGTTTTTCTTATTAGGTCAAATAATTATTTTGTATATAATAAAAGAATCTTGGACCATAAAACTGTAAAAAGCTTGAAGAAAATTTTTAGTTCTTTCTTTTTTATTTGCAGTAAGTTTACAAAATTTTAAATGCCTTATAAAAATTCGAAATAAATTAGGATCAAATTTACTCTAATGCTTGGTCTTCACTTCGTCATTTTTTGTTTCACATGAAATTTAAAAAATCACATAGATAACATTTTTTTGCAATTTTTGCTATAAACGTGTGAAGAGATCAGTTTTTCATATTTTTCGCCATTGTCAAACAGCAAAAAAATGACAACGTGTTGGCATTTTTCATGTGACTGACAACAACTGACCATTGAAATTGACATAGTGGAAACCAGGCTTAAGAATTTTTTAATCGGTCTTAATACAAAACAAAAAGGTTAAATAGTTTTCAATCGGCCGTCTGGGGAGGATGAAGTGACAAATTCACATTTTGTAAATATCTTAAGGTGTGAACAGACCACATAGTACAACAACTTTACGGTTAAAAATCTTAGAGTAATTTTTAAACAATACATGGAACTAATACATATGTTAATCCTTTTTTTAGAATTGATACAATTAAAAATACTAGACATATTTTTTGTCAAAGCTGTACGTAAATTTAATTAATTGGGAATACAATTTGAATTATGGTAACTTATGTTAAAAATTGAATACAAAATAACTAAAAGACTAATAAAAGCTGTATTTTGCTTACATTTTGTTCATGCTATCGCAAGCAACAGGATGTGACAAAAAATAAAAATATTGCACTATGCAATTGTTACATTAAATAATTAATAAAATAAAATTATAATAATAAAAAATTTAAAAAAAAAATATTCTTTACAACCAGGCTGTGTATCGAACCTAGCCACTTTGATTCTTAACGTTGTTACGACAACAGCTTATCCGACTGAGCCATGACTTTGCTGATATTAATTCAACTCAATAACAACCGGTTGCTGTTTTAGATGCAAAGATGATATTAAGTGAATAGAAAACGACATCTATTGGGTAATAGCATACAACGAAAAATAATGCCAATAGTGTTTTTTCATAAGAGTTAAATCGGAACACCCTCTTAACGTGGAGCAGAGCACCAATGCTGCGAATCAGTTCGTTCAAAACAAAACCAACACAAGCAAAAACAAAAACAAAGAAAGTAGCAGACACAACATGCAAGCAGCTAATGATTGATTTTCTTATATAAAAATCTAGATTATTCTTCTAAGCTTTTGCTATTTTGTGACTTTAATATAAAAGTAACAAAATCCAAAATGAGATATTCGTTTAGCGCAGGATATATCTGATTCTTTAGTATAAATATTATGTTTGAACGATGCTATAGAGGTATGACCTTAAAAAATTTTATTAAAACGACTGCATACAAACCGCGCTGTAAGACGTAATTCTACGTAAAAAAAAACCGAAAATGCATTTTTTGAGATATGAACACTTTAATTTTTTTTTTGAAAAAGTAGGCAACTCTAGCAAAAAAATTCAAAAAGTATTTTATTTTTTATTAATAATTGCTTTTCAATTGCTTTCTTACGATACTTCATTTACAAAAATAGGGGTAACAAATGACAGTGGTATGATTTATTGAAAATGACTCCATTTTCAAGATTTTCACTTTGATCAAAAATTGCTATCTCCATAACTTTAGAAAAAATTGCGACATAAAAAAATAACTTCTATTCTTGTAAGTGGAAAAGGAGCATGAGGTTAATTTTGGGAAAAAAAAAATTTACTTAGGCTTGGAATGGCCGGCATACGTTCAGCATAAGTAAATTATCAAAATAATTAAACCAAATATAAAAAAAATATAAAACCAAAACAAATTTCGTTTAGTTGAAAAACGAAGTTATCATAAAATAAAAATGCATTTAAAGTTAATTGAAAAATTTGATCTTATATGTTTTTTCTAAGATAAAGTTGGCATTTCCGATACATTAAATACCGTAAAAAAATTTGAATATACGGCAGGAATCTGAGCGGAGCTCGGTCGCCCAGGTACTTGTTTTAACAGAATGAGCCTCACGGCTGCAGCAATTTATATTTGTTTTTTTTGCCACATGATGATGAATTGAGTGTTTTTCCCATAAGAAGTTTGGATTATTTAGTATTAGAAGTTTTGTTATATCCATGAAGGTATGGAAAATACCTAACATACTTGTAAGGATGCTTGTGGATTCAGTTAACAAGTTTTCAGCTAACAAGTTACTGTTTTGTATGGGTATATGTGTGTGTGTTTTTGTGTTATTTGTGGTTTAATCGTTGACAATTTTGTGTAATTGTGAATGAATATCTAGGCTACTGAGTGTGGGTCGTTAAATGAAGACTTACATTTCCAAAAAAAACAAATGCTTAATGTGGATAAAGTCAAATATTTTCAAAAAACATTTTCTAAGTTGGTCATACAATACAATAAGGGGTATATTGTTAGGAGTGCAATTTACAATTTATGAACAAATATTTAATGGTATAGAACTTTGAAATGAACAGTTTGACAGAATGAACTAAATGATCTATTCTAAATATAAAGTAGCTGCTGCCACTTATAGAGCATCCTCCTGCTGCTTGTTATTTTTGTCGATCATTTCGAGTTACCAATACTTTTAAATACAAAATGCAAAGAATATCCAACTGCTCTTTCAGAAGAAAGACCTTTCGAAGAGCAATTAAATGTGGATATTATTTCCTAATCATCAAGGCCGACCGCATTTTCTGAAACCAAAGTTTATCCAACAAATAGCGAATTAGGATGCTAGGTTCCGCATTGCTGTCAAAACTTATCAACTTGGCTAATTTAGTATCAAACACGAGTCTTTGATTGATTCAAGCAGAATAGTTTTACCATCATTGCATAACAAAATCTGTTTAGCCACGACAGTGATGCTTTTATGTTAATGATAAGTTAACTTGAAATCTACTTAAATCTAAATTTAAAATAAATAAATCTTTCCAAAATTAAGTGTGTCTAAAATAGAGGGAGGTAAAATATATCGAAAAATTATTTGTTTGCCAAATAATCAAATTATCATAACTTCTATTTTTTCGGGCATATGTGATGGTCCACAAATAAAAAAAAGTTTTGAAAACGAGCAGTTCTGTACCTTGCTAAATCCTGTACAAAAAAGGTACGTGGAATGCTTTTGTAAGTGTTTTAAAAAGCTTGATTTTTTTGAGCTTGAAAGAAATGATTTCTGCGTTTGGTGACATGAAAATAAACATGACGTTAAAAATTCATTTCTACACAACCATTCGAATTTTTTCCGTCAAACCTAGAAGACTTCAGTGACGAGCATGGTGAACGTTTTCACAAGGATATATCAACTCTGGAAAGGGAAAGGGAAAGACTCGAGCACAGCTAAATAGTGCTGGTCTTTTTGCCGAGACACAAATATAAACATTTCGTTTCAAATCCCGTAGAAAATAAACGGAAAAACAGACGTTCAAAATTTATAACAAGTTGGAATTAAAAAAAATTACTCCTAACAATATGTAATTTTACCCTAAACCTGAAAGGTCAGGGTAAATTAACTTTGTGCAAACGTTTGTTAAACCAAGAAATAAGCGTGCCGGGTATAGAAAAATATATATATTTTTCTTGATTATAATCAGCTCGAGAGTCGATTTAGCCCTGTTTGTCTGTTCGTCCGTCCGTCTGTGTGTTGTCCGTAAACACAGGACAAGAAGAAAGAGTTGATATAATTGCATGAAACTACAACCAACCAAAAAATAGAAATCACTTTATAGACGGTTTTATCAAAGCTACAGAAATGAAATTTAATATAGGGGTATTCACACTGCCTTGGGTAGTTGAGTAGATTGGCAAATGCCATACATTTTGTTTTTGTAAAAGTTCCATTCTACCCAAGTACCCATCTACCAATCTACTCTAGGTGACCCCCTGACTTGTTTGGGTAGATTGATTGAGTACTTTTTTCATGGGTTACCACCTTTTCCAAAAGTAGGCAATAATTGAATTGACAAAAAACTAAAATAAAGTTAAAATATTATAAGTGAATAAAATAGACAAATGTGTTCAAATTAGTTATTTTAAAATTTTTCAGATAAAATTTATTAAATGCCGCAAAGTTCACGTAAAACATTACTCTAAATTTTGCGCTCATAAAATAACATGAATAATATGGTGGCAACTCTTTTCTAGCTGTTATTCATCTCTCATCATCTGTTTCTACAAAGTACTCAATTTCAGTTAAGGGTGCTCGCAGTAATCAAAAGTACTCAATCTACCCGTACCCAACTACCCAAGTCAGTGTGAATACCCCTTATGTATTTATTTTGTACATAAACTAAGATATGCACCAAAAATGGGTGCATAAACCTCCCATACAACCCACCAACCCATATTGAAAATACTATAAAAAGTTTGATATATGACCAACAGCGATTAATCTTGGTAATGGAGGATTTTATATCAATACTAAGGTGCGCCCACAAAATGGGCGTCAACCACCCACGAACACGCCCACCTCCCATACACGTAGGGATAAAACTTGGTATGGGAGAATTCCATATCAAAACTAAAGTGTTCACAAAAAATGAACGTCACCCGCCCACGAACACGCCCAAATTCCAAAGAACTCACAACATTGAAAATACCATAAAAAAGTTGATGTATGATCTACAGGGATTAAACCTGATAATGGAGGATTTTATATCAGTACTAATAAGCGCACAAAAAATTAGGGGTAACCCGCCCAAAAACAATGGATTTTGAAAAAAATTAAAAGTTATTGGAATATGTTTAAATATATCAATATATATTTCAATATGATAGGAGGTTTACGGTATTCCACAGTCGGTCTTCACCGACTTTAGAGTTTATTGTTTCATTTTAAAGCTTTTATTTAATTTTATTTTTGTTAATGTTGAACTGAAAAAATAAATAAATAACGTGTGGTACTGATTTTAGATTTCAAAATTTAATAATCTTTCTTAAATACTTTCATTCATTAAAATTTTATAGCCTTATTTTATTATTTAAAAGAGTTAGCTGTGATTATTCCATCACAGAAAACTTCAAAACTAGATTTTAAAAAATTCCGCCCTACTGGAGGAAAATGATGAGACATGTATATGTTTTTTCTCATGGGTGCAAACCTCTGTGAAACCGTATTGTTAATATGCTGTACTTATAAAAAAATATTATAACTAAAAATAAGAACTTATTTTCGTTTCATAAAAGTTTCAAATTTATAACTTTAAAGATTGGTTAACATAACATAACTGACATTTTTTATAATTTTCATTTTTCCAGAAATACCACGAAATTTCCAGGCCACGAAATTGGAAAATCATATTTCTCATCGTATATTCGTTTTAGAAGTGTTTTCTGATAGAATAAAGATCATTTTTTATTATCATATTAAAATTCTATGTTGGTTAATTTAAGGTTATTATTTGGTTTAATTGATGATTTGTTGGAATTTGGGGCACAAGGTAGACAACTATGCTTATGCCATCAAAAGTGATACCTCAAAAGTTCCGAAGATGGCTTTTGTTTTTAAAATGTTTTGGTGTTCAATACCTTTGACTTAACTAACTTACTTAACTTGCATGCGAAAATCGATAAAATTGAGTTTATTGGTGAGTTTAAAGTTTTTATAAACTAATCTATATACAAATAATGTCAAAGTTCTTTGAGAGCAGAAAAAGCCAATTTTAATGCTCGATATCAAGTTATTATGACAATATCTGAGCGTCCAACTAATAGTTTATGTCCGTAAGCATGACCAAAAGCAGTTTAAACAATCAAAATATGAAATCTTGCGAGATTTAGACTACTTAAAGTCGAACTCTTTTAACATAAATTTCTGCTAAACGTAAACTTCTCTTTTGCGATATGTATCAGATGCAAAAATGAAATGAAAAAAATTTTAAAAGGAAGATTTAAGATATTATTTTTTCGCGACTATTTAAAACCGTGGACTCTTTTTATTAGAGAAAAAAGCTTTTATATTAAAAGTTTAAATATTATAATCATTTTATTCTTTTTAACGCCATTTTTAATTTTTATTCTAAAAATTTGGTAACAATCAATTGTTACTTGAAATTTGTCACAGTAACAAGTACAAACTCACCAAGAAAATGAGAATACCTTTGAATTGAATTTTTATAAAGAAATTTTATGAACATTTCATTGAAAATCCAATTCATACTATGATAAAAACAAAAATGATGTTACTATTTGTCATATTCTCTCTGAGACTGAACAATTTTTTTTACATTTGTATCCAAAGTATTCTTTTATTACTTTTGTCACTATTGTAACCAAATAAGAATTGGGCTGTAAATCATTAAAATTCTGAATTCTGATTTTTTATTTAAAAAATATGACTATTTCGAAGCTTTCAATAAACGATTTCTGTTTAAAAATATGTGCTTGTCGAGATAAAACAAATTATTCTATGAGCTTTATCAAAAAGTAGCAAAGTATTTCATTTAAATTAGTTTGCTATCATTTTTCCCCACATTGATAAGTCTTTAATTTATTTTTCGAAATGAATTTTGTTATTTTATTTATTTTCGACAAAATGTTTCGAACTGACAGACAGCTATATTAATCTAGTTTATTATTAATACTAACACAATTTTATTAATTTTTCCTTAATACACCATCCACAGTTCATTGCGGTTGATGTTATCAATATTAAAGAGCATATTAAAGCACTTCAATTTAAGCTGTGGCAACAAACAATATTTTTTGCTTACTAATTCTTATTTTATCGCTGCGAAACTATTTCTTACCAGCTAACAACCTGCAGGACTCACACCTATTTATTACGCACAAGGAAGCAAAACCAATTAAGATATTTATCGTCAAGCTTAAATTCTTATCAGAACATAACGAGTTGAGCTGAAGTTAAGCGAACCTTCTCTTTACATGCTATATATATATTCAGTAATTATTATGTAGCAAAACACTTCCTACCGCCGAGATTAATTATGACAGATAGTGGACCACACAAATGTGCTATGTAACCAATTCACTACGTCACCTCATCTTATTTATTTCCGCTTATGCACGAATGCATCCGGTGAAAGGAGCAAACTTCAATTTATTTCCTAACGTCATTATGACACCGTAGATTTACTATCAGGGATAAGAATTGATGGAATGAGAAGCGGAACGTTATGTGCCGAATAGCAGATGCCGTAGAGACATCATTTGAAGTTTGTTTGTTAGACAAATGTTACCACACTTACCCATTAGTTTTATGACCTCCTTGTGGCTAATGAACACATTAAGATATCCGTTGGCCATCAGTGGATACCATGCCACCATAGTACCCCAAAAGTATATCCAGAATTTGGTCATTTCGAGTTGAGTGTGTTGAGTGCGTTGATTGGCGCAAAAAAGTTCGCGTTCAAGATTTATTTTTCACTGCTTCGAAATGAGTTCAGTGTCCAGTGAAGCAAAGCGGTCTGTTATTTATTTGCACTCTTTGGTTTATATATTTTTAAATGAAGTATGTGTGAGTGTATGTGTTTGTTATCTGTTTTTTTTTCAAACTGGCAGAAGCCAATTTAAAATCTTTTTATGCAGTGCTTGGTGAGTTTTAAATCCAGGTTTTTGGCTGCGGATTATGCCGCTGGCTTTACACTCATGGTGTGAGCCATGGTCTGTGGAGTCTAGAGCTTATATCTAGCTAACTGTCTGTTCGACAACTTGGCTGAGTAGCTGGCTGTCTACCTCCCTACTAACGTTGACTGTTTTGTAGACCAGCCCTGACCACAAAACAACCTCGACATCAGCTTTGTTGAAACCGTTGCTGCTGATGGACGTAGACTGTGATTTGAATTATTTTGGTGTGTAACGTCATCTAGAGGTTGAGTTGCTGTTGGCTGTTTTATATATTGCTGTTGCTGGTAGTGTTGGAAAAACTCGGCTTGGTTAAGTTCCGGTTCAACTTGTCGTTTGGAGTTTTTAGCGACGCGTTTCGCTTGTTCGCCAGTTGAGTGAGTTGCGATGAAGTCGATGATGAGCAGGAAAAGGAAAAGGAACAGGATAGGATTCACTGAATTTTGTCATCGTCACTTGGCTGTGCTTTGGTGATTTTTTTGTTGGTTGTGCGTCGTTTCTGTTGATGGACGTTTCCGCTGATGCACCAAAAAGGTTCAGCATGTGTTGCTTGTCTGTCTGCAAAGAGATAAAAAAAAAAAAAAACAACCAACAGTTAGAAAAATAGCAAAACAAGAAAAGTGGAAAACTTTTAAATGAAATCTTTTTTGTGGTGTTGTGGGGAATGGGGAAGGTATGCGTGTGTGTTGGCGCTGCATGTGTCACTTGCAAAAACAACAACTACAACAACATATCAACAACAAAAACAGTTAAACCAAATAAAAACAGAAAAACGCGTGAACAAGTTCTAAACAATTTATGAATGATTTAAACTTCTTGAAAAAGTAATTAAAAAGTTGAAAAGATTAACAATCTTTATACAACGTGCACCACAAGTTTTTCTTTTCCCTTCTCCCTTAATTTCTTTCTTTTTTTTAAGGTTTGTTTTCTTTAAGTTTTACTCTGGTGTTTTTTGTTTCTTGTAGAGTTTTGATGTCTTGCTCTGTCGCAGTGAGTTGGAACACCATGTATCTGTATCTTTATCCGAATGTGTACGAGTGTGATTTTGAACACTTTTGCGGGTTTTTTGAGAAAAACTTTTTGATCAAGTTATAAAACAGTGAAATTCTGTGAAATTGTGGCAGAAAAATAAAATTTTATGTTTTAGTTACTTGTTGTCTCAATTCATTTTTTTTTTTTTTTGAACAACAGTAAAGTTGAATGAAAACTGAATGAAATGTTGCCAAAAGTCTCGACTTTTGTTCTTGTCCAACAGCATAACGAATATCGTCTCCTTGGCAACAAGAAGCTTCTACTGGCTCTATTTCTACTGTAGTTGCAGCTTCGTTGCTGAAAAACTTTTGCAAATTTGCGGTAAGTTTAACAAATTCCAAAACTAAACCGAGAAAATGTATAAAACTTAAAATGGAATAGAATGCATGTGGAGTGGCAGTGAAAGATTTTCTTTTGTTTTCAAGCAACATCAGCTCATCAAAGTAACCACGATTCCATTTTCGTCAACAGGCAAAACTTTGCATTTTTTTGTTCTTATAGAGAGGTAGCCGTATTAACCCGTCATGACTTTTTTATTGATCAAGTGCTCCGTTCTAGGATGTGGGAAGTAGGCGTGGTTGGGCTTTCATTTTTTCATTTCAGGATATCATTTCGGTCAATGTGAAATTCGTAAAAATATTTAAATCTTATGAATTATACATGTTGGTTTATTATAGTAGTGTCAGTCGAAACTATCAAAATTTTCCAAATCAAAAATATGAACTCATGTGCCCTGTCCTTAAAATTTTAATAAACCATCCAAAGTAGCTAAATCTGAACAGGTCATGGTATGTTAACTTTGTGCAAATGTTTCTAACGCATAGAAATAAGCGAGTCCGGTATAGAACTGTGTATATGTTCTTGATCAGCGCCACCTCCTGAGTCGAGCTATCCATGTCCGGCCGTATGTGTGTTGTCCGTTTACACAAGATAAGAAGAAGGAGTTGAAATAATTGAACGAAACTCGGTACACAACGAAACTTTGTGAACGAAACTTTGTGCAAATGTTTCTAACGCATAGAAATAAGCGAGTCCGGTATAGAACTGTGTATATGTTCTTGATCAGCGCCACCTCCTGAGTCAAGCTATCCATGTCCGGCCGTATGTGTGTTGTCCGTTTACACAAGATAAGAAGAAGGAGTTGAAATAATTAAATGAAACTCCGTACACAAGATCACATGGATGCAAGGATTTGTACTATTGAATATTTTAGGAATCCGCCCAAGTACACGCCTACCTCCTATATAACATAAAAATTTAATATGCCATAAATGAGCTTATAGTTAACCTACAAGTATAAAACTTGGTACGTATGTATTTTATAAAAAAAAAAAATATGCTTTCGAAAAATAAGTCGCATCTGTCCACGAACACGTCTACCTTCCATACAAACATCAGAGCTAAAATTTGGTATGTATGCATTTTATATCAAAATCAAGATGTGTTCAATAATTGGGCGTAGTCCGTTCACAAACCCGCCCACCTCCCATACAACTTACAATAGCGAAAACATTTTAAAAGCATTGATATGAGAGCTACAGAAAAAAATAATTGGTATGTTTAAATTAAGCAATTCGTGAATGATATACGGGACTCTAAATAGATTTGATTAAAATTAACATAAATCGTGAAGATTATGAAGACTTAAGGTACGACATTTCATTTCACAAACTGGTACTTAGAAACAGAAATTTTGTGTTTTTTTTTAAACTAAAGAAGAATACTATCAAAAAGATTATAAATCATTATTTATAGCTTTAAATAAATTATTAAGAAATAAATAGTAAACAAATTGCTATAAAAATAATATATTGTTATTTGTTTAAAAATAAATATGAGCATTTTTAGATTTTGGCTCAAATCTTGTTACTCTGAAGCTTTTATAAAGTTTTTTATGCGAGACTTATTAAAAAAAAAAATTGTACGCTTAAATCCTATATAGCGATTTAAATATAGAAACCAACAATCAAATTTTAAATAAGTTATTTATTTTCATTAAAATATGAATTCCCAGTTATTGCCAATTCCCCTTATATCCTTATTGCATCCAGTTATAAAAATCCAATCGCATTTAGTCACCTTAAATATCACCGAACTACAATTTCCAGCCATGACCTTTAAATTTGAAAAGCTTTTTATTATATTATATCATTCATAGTAATTTTTCTATGTTTTCTATGTAAAATAATCTTTCTATTTAAACTTGATTTTAATGGTTTAAGAGATGTCGACGTACATCGGAAAACAATAAAAGTAAAGAACATCTAGTATTGCTAATCAAAGAACGTTCATTAGGTGTGAAATATATTTTATAAACCTCTGTTTCTATGTTTCTCCACTTTATGGTGGTTTTATAGAAAACAATCTTGTCTGAACGTTAGAGATATCTGCAAAATGTTCAATTTAGTTCACAATCAAGGACTCATCAACTGTCGCACAGCTTCAATCACACATAAAAAATCACGAACTGTAAAAAAATCTTGTACTCAGATTTATAGTATTAACAATATAATGCTAAGGCAGGACAATATGTCGTTGCAAATATTTAATCTTCATAAAAGCAAAATATTTTTCGCATCATTTTTTTTTCGGCTGATATTTCGAGTACAAGATTTATTGACTCGAAAAGTTGTGCTCAACACGACATTAAATTTTAAAATCTTGTTTATTTGCATGAAACATGGTGCCACATAAATTCAAATGCCCCGTCAATGTTCCACAGGAATTCATTCTAAGCGAAACAGGAAAAAAAAACAAACACAGAATCATATATAATCTCATGGTCCATAAAGGCGCGCCTATTCCCAGAATGATTTGCATATTCATTATGATCGAAAGCAGATTGAAGCTTGTCTGCGAAGCTGTGGATAATCTGTCATTTCTAAATAGAAACAAAAAAAAAAAAAAAAGAGAATTTCCGTTTCCGTTTGATGTCACTGTAGAACCCCAAAAGAACTAAACAACCAAACAAGCAACCAACAAGACCCAACCAACAACATTGCTAAACGATGGAAAAGTTTACTTAATTTTCTAAATGGAAATGGGGAAAAACGCCCACTGACGATAGAAACTTTGTAACTTTTCTAGCAAGCGGAGACAAGAGCAAAAGCAGCAGAAAGAAAGAAAATGGCATGAAGAAGAATTTTGTGTCACAGGAAAATCCAATGATTAGATCGATCATCGTTGTTGCTGCGACAAACAGTCTCACAGGGAGGATTGTGGGAAAATTCCTACTCAGAGGTTCATTAATAATTCAAAAGACAAATTGAACATCCAGCAGTGTTAGGGGGTTGGAGGCTGAGAGGGGATGCTTTTAATGGAACCACAAAGAAACCCCATTCGTTCAACTCATTCCCACACAAGACAAACGGAACAAACGCATACAGACCAACGTCAAATGTTGCCAACTGGCAATGTCATCCTCATCGCCATCGTCATCGTTTTCGACGACGTCGTCGTCGTCGTCGTCATCGTCTTTGGAATCATTATGTTGGCAATCCGTATGATTACATGTTGGGGTAAATCAGCTGGCAATGAATGCCGAATGGCACATTTGTCATGCATCCACTATAAATACACACACACACACTCACACGGACACACACACACCATACACGCTCTCCCGTACGCACACATTATTATGTCAAGGATAATGATATGCATTGGCAGCGTAGCACAGACGTCGAAATACTTTTCAATTAATAACAAAGACGAGATCCACAACGTTGTCTCGTCTTGTCATCAGCTATCGTCGTCATGCAGCTAATGAATAATAATTGCGCACCGTTGTAGCCAATATCGAAGAGCTATCATATCATGGATTGCAAATAATTTGGCCAACATCGCAAATTATTTCCGGTCGTAAAACGCAGCAATAAAAATGAGCAGAGAGCATCAACAAATCGTTGAATTCATCCTAGCTAACTGGGTGGCATCATCGGAACATTGCAGTAGAAACTCGAGGGGGGGGAGGGGGGGAGCAGCATGGAACAGGGTTGAAATTAAAATGGATTTGGCCTAGAGCTAAGGAAGCGGAAGCACTTCAGTTACAGCATCAGTTTTCAGTTGTTTATGCAAATCCAAGAAAACTCGCTTGCATGAGGTTTGTGCGAATGAATATGTTTGCTAGAAGTAGGATGAAACGAGTGGTTTGGGGCCTGAAAATGCGCTGCTGTACAAACAGTTTGTTGATATTGTAGAACTCTGCGAATAATTTAATAACGAATTGCCAAGGCATGGCTTTTTGCTCATGGTGTTTGCTCAGAGTAAACTTCCATTAAGCAAAAGTAAACTTTCCATCATCATCATCATCATCATCATCATCATCAGCATCACCATCATCATTATTACATCAGCATCATCTCTATTGAGTGAGTCTAATTTCTAAATTACGACTATCTCTAAGCAATACCAAAACACAGAGAACTTTAATGCATCCTTTTGAAATGTTAAATCCGTATACCAATAAAAGCCTTATTTACAGTTAATCTTAGCCCTAAAGTTTTTAATAGGTATTGTCCAAATTTAATTTTGTTATCTATGCCGATATATTCACAAAAGTTTGCCAATATTTTTGCATAAATTTTCATCATTTTTTTTTTTTTTTCTACCAAATGTGATATGAAAATCAGCCAGTTTGATATTAAAAGGTTTTCAACTTATTTAAGGACATAAAAATATTTTTTTTTTTATGAAGAATAATTTTTATTTTTTGTGTCGAGTTTTGACATTTAACCTTTGTTTACCGATAGAAATTTGAAGACAATAGAGTTGGTGGGACTCTAGAGAGATGTTGAAATATGAAGAGCTGTTGAGATATGCTGAATGAGTGAATGATTAAGTTAGGATTCAAGATTGTCTCTCAATGGTTACGCAAGAAAACATAGATGGGGAAATATGAATGGGTAAATTAAGATGGGAAAAACGGTAAAATGAGAATTTAGAGTATAACTTTTAGTTCTCATAGTTCTGACGTAAGGTTATGTAAGCTGTGTTATCTTATTTAATTCAATGTTCTGCTCTTGAAGTAGTCATCCCTACAACTAGATCATCATTGAGATCTCACTTCGGGAGATCTCACTTGTTTGAAAAAACCATTATCACATTATTAATTAAAAACCATTATTATCAAGACAATCACAGACTCTAAGCTTTTTACTTTATACTGACGCATTTTAGAACTCTGTAAACTGACGGTTTGTTTACAGAGTTATAAATTGGCGTATAACGCGTTATATCTTAAACCAGCTATAAAATAAAAACTTCTTTATAACACGTTATAATTTTTTTCAATTTGTTCATTCAATTTTTTCTGTCGATTTGTAACGCGTTATAAACTGGTGAAATGTTTTTATAACGTGGTGAAAAAGTTAAAGCATCAAATATGTATACATTTTGTAGCGTTTTGATAGAACTGACATTTAATTCGTAACCAGGCTTTAAAACTCGTTACAAATTTAAAACACATTTTGTGGCGTTTTAGCACAACTGAATTTTTATTTATAACAAGGTTTAAAGTTCGTTTCAATTTGATATATAATAGGTCTGTTCCCGTACTCTAAAGTTTTAGTCCAATTTACCAGTTTTACAGGTTTTAGTCCGAGAAGCGTTCCCGTACTCGAAAAAATGGTAAAAGAGATTGCAATTGAGAGAGTAAAAAATTTCCCCTCCTTGTCAAAAGTTGCAAGTTTTAGTCCGAGAAATTTCTTCTGGTAAAAATGGTAAAAGTGTCAAACAGCTTAAAATCAGCTGTTAACAAGTTAGCAAAGACATTTCGATGCATCAAAACTTCTTTGAAACTAATCAAATCGAAACCAGAAATATGGGAAAATATGTAAAAACTAATACAAATGCTAAACTTCAGAATTAATTTCAATATTATTAAAAATCTTAAGCATTTCATCTGCGCTACCGATGCTCCACATCAAGCCAACGCTGGACAAACAGTCTTATTTGACAGTTTTTACAATTTTAGTCCGAGAAGCGTTCCTGTACTTTTTTGTGTTTTTCTCTCATTTCGAGAGATTTTTTCTTACTCTCAGACTTTTGACAGTTTTACCATTTTTTGTCCAAAAAGTACGGGAACAGACCTAATGAGTTATAGATGGCGAACAAACCGATTTAGTCTCAAAAACAGTTACAGAAGTTTTATTTTTATAACTCTGTGAACAAACCGGCCGATACAGTCATATATTCTGTTACATTAAAAAAGCTTTTTAAACTTAAGCGCTGATTATAATAGACGAAACGGAACGTAGGCAAGTGTCAGCGTAGCGGGATGAAACGCTTTCAAACGAAGAGACGATTATAATAGAAACGGAATAAATCGTTAAAATCGTCAAATAAACATAAGCAAACATTGAAAAACATCAATCTTCCTTTCTTTTAACTTCATCTCCAAAAATTGTGTTCAAAATAAATATGAATTCATTATAAAAAAGAGGCGTCAGAAAATCAAATTAAAAGATATTTGTTTAAGCATTTGTCAAAAGCATTTGGTTATTCTCGACGGAACGGAACGCAACGCAAAAATCAAAAATCTATAGATCTCAACGTCGCGTGCCGTTCCATTCCGTCATATTATAAACGCTCACATAAGAAGTTCATGTAATAGATTGCAAAGTGACATTTCTCAACGTTCTACAACGTTCCGTTTCGTCTATTATAATCAGCGCTTTATCCGGTCTTACCACAAATTTTCTTTTATAAATTGGCGATCAGCAACAACGACAACAAAATAGGACATTTCAGCCCTTGAAAGGGCTTTGATCGAGCTTCTCATGGTCAATTGTTGTTAAATGTTTGCACACAATTGACCGAGAAACGGACCTATGTGCTTTATGCCGACTCCGAACGGTTAAAGTTCATGTTCTCAAGAAGCATTTCATGGCATTTTTTACTTTCCGAGGTTTGCCATTATCTGTAGAGAGAAGACGGCCGAACAGAAAAATGAATTTCTATAGAAAAAACTTTTGCCCGTGGTGAGATTTGAACTCGGGATCCGTAGGTTCACACGCCACACACTAAGTACGCACGACCACTGCCACCACAATTAGCGTTCAGTAACATCAAAAATATCCAAAAGCATTAATACATTCCAAAAAGCATTCCCGATCGAACTAAAGCGTCATCTTACAACCAAAATACTGTTTTATAGCACCAATTTTTGTCATATTATATACATTAGAGTGTTTCGATTTATAAGGGAAAAGTCTGACCCCAATCCCGGTACCAACAAAATTACATAGTATATATACAATCTTACAAAATTACATATCCTTTCGATCTGATAACTTTTTTTGTTGGTTTTAACCAATTTTGGTGTCCCCGAACTGCATTTAAGTGCGTGTTTTAACAATTTTTGTACTGGACACCAAAAAATGTTTGATTTAAAAAGAAATTTAAGCTTTCTTAAGAATTACAAAAAAAAACCAATATAATTCTTTAGCTGTTTTGTAGTTTAGATGCAATAAATGTTAAATTATAGTATTAGACCTTAATACAGTTGGTAAAACTCTTCAATAAAAGTTCCAGTTCGATTGCAAAAACCTCAAAATCCCATTCCTTTTCTATTTCGGTTAGTGTGGCCACTCAGTGGGAAGTCTTGATTAAGTGAGATATATACATATGTTCGAAACAACTTCAATGCAAATAATTCTATAATGCACCAATGATGGGTCAATGGGTGAGAAAATATGCTCATGATTAACGCATGGATTGGTTTGCAAAACAGGTAAAACAAAATGGAAAAATTTTAACTTTTAAAACAGATTAGATTGATGGATTTTCAAGGTAGGTACAAGTGTACGAAATTGTTCAAGAGTAAAATTGAAGAGTCAACGCAAATAACGTTGTAAGCAACAATTCACGGAGTAAGTTAGATTGTTCACTTTTATTTTTTTTAATAAGTTCCATTCTACATTTTTCACTGAATGAAAATTTCAAGAGCTTTTTTAATATCTACACTTGCATTTTTTCGCTCAATTAAATTTTTGTTTAACCTAGTGGAAAAATTATAAGGGTAATTTTAAATACAAAACATTGGCCAAAAAATTCAATTGTTTTATAGATATACCCAAAATTTACAACCACGGCTTCTGAATGTCCTATTCAATGATGGATACACATCAGCAATTTTCAGAAGTTTTCACAAAAACAGTCGCAAATTTAAATGAAATGCCAAATTTATGGGTCAACCTAAATTTTGACCTGTTTTCTCGCCTTAGCATTTATTTTTAATAAAGTATTTTTAAAGAATCAAGAACATGAGGCATTCGCAAAAAATGCTTCGGGCACCTATACCACCCTATTACATTGAAACAAGCTACAATAAATGGATTGCTGTATAAGCAAAATTGAAACGTTTCAAACAATATGAAATAGATTTGTCGAAAATAATTTCAAAAAGCTAGATCTTCAGCATGTTTGCCTTTAATTTGTAGTAAATCTCATACTTAATACCGAAACCTTTTACAAATTCTCATCAAAGTCGAGTCTTTTTCTTACCGAATTCTCTTTTTTTTTTTTTGATTGTATAAACTATATTGTTGCTGTTGTCACTAAACTCTGTTGTTGAATTACAATTGAAAATGAACCATTCCAATTCAAGACCAGCAAGCAACATGGCGACAATGCAACGAATTTATTTGTTTAATCAGCAAAATGTTGTCGTAGTCTTTGTGTTCACTCGAAGTTAGCTTCTTCTATTCACTCTTTGTGTTTCTTGCATTTCACTTGGTAACAAAAACAAAAACAAAAATGGCAATAAAACATTTTGGCAGTCGTTTTCGCTTTGAGAGAAAAACGGAAACAACTTCTGCCCCGGTGCTGGTCCCGGTCCCGGAATGAATAAATTTAAATTTACGTAATGAAATGCTGCGAAGCTCACTCACATGACTGTCAGTCAGCAACAAGGACTGGTTATTGTTGTCTCTGCCTTGGAATTTATCTAGTCATTCTGTTGTCTCGTTGTCTCCGTTTGCACTGTACTCGTGCAAATCTTTTTCAGACTATCTTAGTCTGAATGCTGCAGTGCTTTCATGCTTTTTAGTGCTTTATGAACTTGCAACAGTCGGAGACAATTTGTCGTTGTGGTAAATACATCCGCGTCAACTTGGGCAACCGTGAGTATCTGTGAACTGTGAAAATTCCTCAGTACTGGTTGGCATAATCATCATTGTCATCATTACCATTAGTGATGAGTTGGTGTAGTTGTTGTTGTCGTAGCGAAAACGGAAGTAGTGCAGACAGCGCAAAAACAAACGTTATTCCATTGAAAACTTGTGACACGGTTTTTATTTGTTTCTTCTAAAAATCTGAAGAATTGTTTGATGCTCGTTGTCTTTCTGCAACACTAACTTGGGTCTGAAAAACACAACGAGTTGTTGAAAAAGTGGCTGCTGCTGATGTTGCTGCTGCTGCAATTGTTGGAAACTGCTGAGCAAACACTTAACTGAAAGTTAATAAGTTTTACAGTTTCCGGCAGGGCACGGTAGAATCCTTTGAGGATCGAAATTTTAATTAGTTTTACTTTTTCGAGGTAGCTGGATGATGGTTGATGGCGAAATTGGAGCTAAAGATGGTGTTGAACCGCACCTTTTCGAAGGCATGTTGGAGGTGAAACTTTTTCTATTTTTTTTTTTTTTTTGTACAGATTTGTGTCAGTCTCTTGGCACGTTGAGGAACATGAACTGAATTGTATGCTATAAACCTAGATAAGAAATTATTTATTTAGCAGACTAAAGTGGAGTTGACATAAGCTTGAATCACCTGCGATCATCACCTCATTAATTTGTGATATTAATACAGTTGAGATATTCAGCCAATTTTGCAGTTCACTGCAATTTAATATTTATTTAAACAAGAGAATAACTAGCACGCGGCAGCTAGGCGACGACACATTCACACCCCATTCTTAGCCCATTAAAAAATTAAGTCCTTAAAGCATCTGACTGCTTTATTGATGCCATTGCGTTGTGTCTGTTGGAATTGCCTTTTTGCCCAAATTGAGACAGACTTCGGCATATATATTATTACAAAATTACGTGCGTATGAATTATGTTGTAAGTCTTTTATATAAGCCATAAAATATGTCTCTCTATCATGCCGTTTTAAAGAAATAAATTCTAATTAAATGCCGACTCCGATGCCGTTTACGCAGGTGGAACAGACATCGAATTCTACAGCTGCTTCCATAAACAAACATTATTATTATGAAGGAATCCCTCACACTCACTCTCTCTCTCTCTCTCTCTCTCTCTCTCTCTCTCTCTCTGTGTTGAAATGATGCTGCCAGATAGCAGGAAGTTTGTCTGCAGCTAAATCATAATTAATTTCAGCAATTTATACAGGAATTAGCTGTAGCATTCGACGCAGTTTCCGTTTCCTGCTTAAAGCTCAATTGCAAAGTACTCCACATAATGGAAATGAGGGAAAAAAACGAAAGGAACTTCCATTGATAGACTAACCTAGGTGGGTTGGGCTGCATTTCTGGTACAGTTGTGAAACCCGATTCTATCTATTCGGGTTATTTTTCAAAATGTTCAGTCAAATTCGGAAATATTTCAATGTAATTTAATGAAAGGCGTGAATAATATTTTATGTTGATCTAAATGCGATGTGACTTTGAATTACATTTTGTTTTTAAAGAAAACACGATATTAACTGCTCAATTAATTGAGCGAATTGGGCACTTTTTGGCTACTTTTTAAGGAATAAGTATAAAAAAGCATTAAAATCAAATTTTTGTTTTTTTTTAAATATTTCTTTCAAATAATATCACGAATTCGATTTTAAAGGTTAAAAAGGACTGTTTTTCGAAAATACCCTGAGTTATGTCTTAGTTGAATATGTTACAAAATCTGCTCGTTTGGGTTAGGGTCTTTTCTTAAAAGTCTTCTTCAATTTACTCAAAAATTTAGGAACTCAAAGTTTTCATAAAAAAAAATAATGGTCCAAGCTTATTATTTTAAGGGCCATCCATAAACTAAGTGACCGATTTTCACTTTTTTTTACCCTCCACCTCCCTCTCCGTAACTTTTTGTAGTACTTTTCAAACATTATTTTTAATAATTTATTGCTTTTTTGGCCCCTATTTCAACAAAAAACTTGTTTTTTTCAAAGAAAGTCAGTCACCTTTTTTTGATAAAAATGTTTAAATCTTCTTCCTGTCGAATGTCAAGGCTACCAGTTATTTTTTGAATTTTTTGATAATTAAGAATTTTTTTCCTTTGTTTTTCAGATCACTTGAAAGGTTGAAATCATATTAAGATGGACGCACTCTTAATTTTTGATCCTACATGCCACTCCAGTCCACCAGTCTGTAATTTTTTTGAATTTAAAAATTGTTTTTTTTTTTTTTAATTGTTAAAATGTCAATAAATATCTTATAAAAAATGGCTGCTCAAAATATCCTTAGTTTTTTTTATCGAATTTTATAAAACATCCAAAATTTGTTCACCTCGACTAGAATACCTTCTTAAAACAACAGTCATATAAAAAATATATACGTTATGTTCCATTAATCATAAAATCTTATATGAAAGATTTCAGTTATATTTTTAAAATAAACAAATATCTACAAAAAAAATTCTCATTTAATC
Source organism: Tetanocera ferruginea (assembly GCA_958299015.1). NCBI lineage: Eukaryota > Metazoa > Arthropoda > Insecta > Diptera > Sciomyzidae > Tetanocera > Tetanocera ferruginea. The sequence continues at coordinate 1,192,130 of OY282640.1, read as the reverse complement.
GCTTATTTCAGAAACCGGTTTTAAAATTTAGTCGTATTCTGAACAGCACTAGCTGCTGGATAACCATCATATGGTTAGCAATATCTGGCCAGCAACTTCCGTAAAACGCAAGTTAAAAAATTATTGCAACAAAAATACGTTATTTTACAATAAATTAAAAATAACGAGCCACAGCAAATTATTCCATATCCGGTTGGTACCAATGCGACACGACGCTCTGCCGCTTGGCCTATCTTCGACTACATCTCTAGGGAATAAAGTTTCGCTTTATGTGTCCAAATCAGAGTATACAAATGTCCAACCCCAAATCCAGTAGCAACTATTCGGTGTGGGGTAGACAAAGCAACACCGAGTACAGCTTTCGAGTCCATTAAAATAACAAATTGTGAATAAAATATTTACGCCTTTTTGTTGTTGCTGCCATTGCATTCGATATAAATTTGTAAGTTTTTAAACTCGGTCATTTCGAACAAACACCATTCATGGTGACCATATCGAAAAACCATTTTTTGACCAAATTTTAGAAAATTGCATTTTGCACAGTTTAGAAATAGTGGCAAAAACCAATGGAATCCCATCAATGACCCGCACAGCTGTTAATCTCCATTTCAACAGCCATTAGCTTGTAGCAAAAACAGTGAGAGAGAGAGAGGGTATTGTTATTGTTGTTGCTGTTACTACTAACCACAACACAAACACCATCAACAGCAGCAACACAACAGCAGCAACAATAGCTATAAAAGCAGAGGTGGAGCAATATCAGCATCAGATCTCATCTCATCTCATCTCGATTGAGGTAATATTTTTTAAGTATTTTATTTTTATGTGTGGCCTGGAATAGCACAACCCAATAGGCAATTAAACCAGCGCTCTTCATACGAAGGCATGCATTGACTGCTACTTTTGAAGACTAAACACATCCGTTCCTCGCTGCTCTTATGAGCACTTCTTGAAGGCCTGCCTTTTCTGCACAAAAGGCAGCACAACAAATTTGTTTTCCCTACAAAGACTGACTTTTCATATACTTCAGGGCAACTTTTTCGTTAAAAGTTAGAATATATATCAGTTTAAAAATATGACGCAATAATAGCCCTTCTTACTGCTATATCAAAGATTATAGATTGAAATTAATCTAACTTAAAAAACATAGGAGAGAAGATAAAATCATAGAATATACAAATAAATAGAAAAAGGTGTAAGAGAAAAACAAATTTTTTCAACACTTTTTGTTTACCCCTACTTTTAGCCATTCTAAAGGAGTGCTTCTATCAGGCCTCTTTTGAGCTATCGGAGCGGAAGGCCTGCGAAATTTTCCCACTTCATATAAAAAAGAAAGTGTAATTGTATATGAGTGCGGCAGTACTACAAAATCCAGAGGAAGGCCTGCTAGCAGCGATGTCATTGTCTACTGGGAACATTCCCCTCACCCACACCCACATCCACACAGACATTTGTGGTTATGCGATCCGATCCGAACGAGGTATTGTTTTGTATTGTGTTGCATATGTGTGCGTGTGTTAGTATTGGCTCATCCAACGAGAGGTGATAACATTGCCACATATTTTTTTTTTTGCTGTCCTCTTCTGTTATGTTTCTTTGTTACATTTTTATTTTATGCCCACTCGATCCCCTACATGCCAGCAGGTTCTCTCACAGGGATACAGAGCTGTGTCCCATCGGCAGGCTACGCTCGAGAACGCAGTTTTGAAACATGGAACCGGCACAATATGCAATAACGTTTGATTTATGGCACTTCGTTATTAAAATGAAATTTAAGGTTTTCAAAAAGAACTTAGACTAGGTTCTGTGCGGGGATCCGATAACAATGTCGTAACATGAGCTTTTGTTAACAGCATGAATGGAATGGAACGTGTGAGGGTGGGCTGAAGCTGTTGGCCTCAGGGTGTGGAGTTGGCACTAGGTAAGCAAGGCAAACATGTATGTGGTTTTATATTTATTTTAAACTCCCACTCCTCCTACCTCTTAAAAACACACTCACACTCAAGTTCTCTACCAAATATTGTCATACCTAGTTTTATGGTAGTTGTGGCATTGGTGCTGGTGCTGGTGCTGGTGCTGGTTCTGTTGCTGATTCGGTTTCAATGTTTTTGTTTCCTTAAAGAGCATTTATTTTGAAGAGGGGCTGACATGAAGTGAGGTCACTTGGTGGGTGGTTTGGTGGTTGTATGGCTACGTAGTGTCAGCCTGTGCACAGCACAAGAAGCCCTTTTGTTAAACGGTAAAGTGAAAGTTTTATATTTTATTAATTCCTGTCTTTGATGGAGGTTCTCGTTATGATTGTGTTAGTTTAAATGATTTAGGTGGTAACAGCAAATCATAGGTATGAGAATATTATATGTTTTTTTTTTATATGTAAGTTTAGTTGTGTTTTCTAAAGCATGTTTTTATAACCATGCATATGGTTGGAATGGACCATCTAAATTATATGTTATTCTAAAGAATGCCACAAACAGTTATTGCTTCTAGGTTATAAAAAAAGTGTAAATCTTGATATTGAAAAAAATTTGGTGAGTGAAGTGGATGTACGAAAAAATAGAAGACAAATCGTTTGAGTTGATTCTACTTAAATGTGTAAAAAAAGGTAGTGAACCAAAAGTAGTATCTCCTTTTGAAATCATTATTAACCTGTGCGAGAACGTTTTCAGCAAAAACTATTTAATCTCTTTAAGACGAACTTTTATGTTGCTTAGAAAGAAGAAGTTGAAAGAAGGATCAAGGTGTGCTTTGACTTCAGTAAAAATCTCGAAAAAGGAACCTTTTCTTGATTGAAATCAATTTAAAAATTAAATTATAACGAATATTGTTTTTTGAAACATTTCTTATAAGTTATAACTATTTTGGCTTATGTGAATATCTAATAACTACCTGTACGGCAAAAATTATTATAATGAAAAATATTAAATGAGAAATAAAACTATGTATTTAATAATTATTCGTTGTATCATTGTGAAAAAAATGCTATTAGACTTATAGCCCTATTAGATTAGCTATTAGATTTACAGCCCTATTCTTATAGGGTGACAATGGAGACAAAAGTAACAATAGAATACTTTGGATACAAAAGTAACAAAACTGTTTACTCCTCAGAGAGTAGGTGACAAAGAGGAATAGCATTTCTGTTTTAAGGTTTATTTGAATTTTCAATTCAAATTCAACTCAAACAAAAATTCAACACGATATTGAGAGAAATATATCAAATATAGTTAAATGTATTCTCATTTCCTTGGTGAGTTGCTGCTTGTTACTGATGACAAATTTCAAGTAACAATTGATTGTTACCAAATTTTCTAAATATGGGCGTTAGTGGAGAGTAAGATAGTACAGCATAAGATTACTACATGCTTGGTTTTTTGAGAGCACCCTCAAATTTGGATAAGCATAGTTGCTCATTTCGTGCAAGACTGTCAAAACTCAACAGAATTTAAATTTTTTGAATCTCGAATGATCTACGAATAACTGAAAAAAAAGTAATGTTGTAAAATTAATAATTGGATGGCTATTATATCATTGCTAGATTATGTAATGATATAATTTACAACTTTGATTTTTGATTCTATAAAGGTGATTCCCTGAAACAACTAATTGATGGAAATTATAAGTTTGACGAAATGAGCGAAATATGCAGAAAAACGATTTTTGCAAAGTGCGTGTTTATTTACACTGCACACTTCCATTATTCGGACAATTCTAAATTTCTACCTCTACAATTCTACCACAGAAGTCATTGTCAACATCAGACAATGATCCTTCAAATCCTACAGCGGAAGTATATACTTAATTTTGATTCAAACTTCAAAGTGCTATTTTACTGTAGTCCGGTAACTTCAATGCTTACTTAAAATACATTCGAAACATGTTGGGTACTTTTGCTCTCAATTAAGATATCGAAGCGAAGGACATGAACAATGGGGACTGAGAAATAATGTAAAACTCTTATAAGGGAGAGGTACCATAAGTTGAACACTTCTAGCTTTTTTGCCCATAACTTATCTCCAAATGAATATTTTTCGCATTTCATTATACCGTTTGAAAGAGCATGTCATTAGCTAAAACTTTGCTGAAGAAACTAATTGGATTACATTCAAAACAAAAAATTATGACCATTCTTCTGAAAAACCTGAAATTGGCAAACAAATTTTTGGTCCGTAAGTTGAACACCCCATCAAAATCGCAAAAACATCAAAAAATTCCAAATAAAACAAAATCTCCAAGTAAAATGTCAGATTATCAAAGTTTATTTTTTCTAAATTATTTTTAAATTAAATTTGATTGTTTTAATAATGAAGGAGTTTCTTTTGAATTGAGCAACGTCTCCAAATCGTTCACTTCAAATGAAATTTTTTTCATAAATCCACAAATTTTTAACACAATGTTTGTCGCAGCTGTCTGTATTCGCTTATTAACTACTTGAAAATTGAAGTCTACTAAAAAAAGGAAGATGACAGTCGAATAACACTGCTGCTATCATCGGAAATGTTATAAATGAATGGTATTCAACTTACGGAAGTGTTCACCTCTCCACTAAACATGAACTTGAATTTTTTGTACATAGTATGGAAGTTATGTTGTATGACCAAATTTGAGGGTGGACTGAAAAAAACCAAGTATCTTTTACTCTACTAGGTCTGCAATTTCTACTGTTCTATTAAGTTAAGAGTCAAGCTTCTCGAATTTTTCTAATTTTTTCACACCGTTTTGTCATATCATTTATGATTTAAATTGTTTATCATAAAAAAAAAAAATTTTAAATTTAATGGCTCTGTGAAAAAAGTCCCCAGGAAATAAGGCCACAACAATAGGATGTTATTTCATAATGAAATAAGACCACACAAAAAAATGCCCGAATGTCATGAAAGAACACCCCATATAAAATTAAATAAGGCCCAGAACATTGTATAGGAGTCATTTCTAGCATGAAACAAGATCCCGAATGATAATAGGTTTTTTTAGCCATATATGTATATAAAAAAAAACAAAAAAAATTGTTTGTGTAATTTTTTGTATTTGTATTTGTATAGGTGTCACGTCCCCTTAAATAAAAACCCACTTTCAGAAATGAAATAAAGCCCTAATAAAGGAAATAACACTTCAAACATTTGTTCTCTTGTTTTATATAGAAAAACTTGGAGCCGTATTGCCTTATTTCATTCATGGATTGGGGCCTTATTTTCTGAGGATTTATTTCAAAGAGCCAAAAAAGTTATTTTTATTTACAAAATCATAATGATATTGCATAATATTATGAATCAAGTCTTTCACATGATAGGTAAGTAATATAAAAAGTGAAATCATCTGAGTGAAATCTGGATGTTTTATGTATGGAGTAAAGCTGTATAAAGAAATGTATTCTGATTTGGACAAAAATAACAAGATTTAAAATCTTGATGTACTAAACTTTTAAATTAAGAACATTATTTTAATGGTTTAACTAAATTTTTAAATTAATTGCAGGAACAGAAAAGGTCAGTTGTAAGCATCTTTCGTATAGTAAGCAATTCCAAAGGCAGTCCAAAAAACGTAGTGAAAAAAAGTTCGTTTCGTCAACAGGAGTGAATATATAAGCAACGCTTACTTCTTTTCCTTAAAATTATTTACGATATTTTATGTAAAAATCGCCTGAGCTTAAGTTAGAAAAAAATGGGTTGGCTTAAACAAAGACAAATTTGTTATTTAACAGGTTTTCATAGAAAAATATAAATTCAAATTTCTTGAAGTATTTCTCATCTCAAAATATATGGTTTTATAAGTTCATCATTTTAAATACGAATGTTTTAAAGAACTTTGCTATTTGATAACAGATCATTGATAACTTCCAGAGAGTGGAACTGTATGTCCTCAGGTGTCCTTGTTTTCCAATGACACTAACGTTTTTCAGTAGCTTATACTGGCATTTTTATTCGCTGCAACCCGTATAAAATCCACTTTTTAGGAATAGAGTGAGGAAAATAACTGTAAATTAATGAAAGCACTTTTAAGGTAACATCGGAAAACTATGACACTTGAGGGCATGCAATCTGGCACTGAAATGGGAAAAATCAAGATTAAAGAAAAACAAAAGACAATCTATTCAATAGAATTTAATAGGTAGGTTGTCATTTCAAAAATTTCGCACATCGCTGGTGTATTTTTATCGAATTTCTGTTTGAAGTCAAACTGCTGTCACGTCCTCTGGCTTTAAAATTCATGTGGTTGCCTCGCAGGTAGGTAATGAGAGGATTTTGATTTATCTGCATTTCGAGCTGTTGTAGCTGTTCATGCGTTTGGCTGCGTGCGTACACATTTGCGTTTGCATGTGTATGAGTGGTAATAGAAACGATGATAATAAATTTAACTGTATTTAATTAAATTATTTGTCAGCATAATTTTAATGAGATCCTGACTGATGCGCACACAAGCACACATGTTGAAATTGTTCGGCTTTGAAACAAAGGCTCATCGACATGAATGACACAACGTACGCCAGATGCATTTTAATAAACAGTGCATACAAGCAAAACAACAATATAGAAACACACATACATACTTACAAAGCACACACAGAGACAAAGGCACTCGAAATAATGGTTAATATATTCACAAAATTATTTTGAAATGTCCTTTTTGTGCTTATCAAAATGCTTATCAACGCACACGTCGTGGGTCACGCAATTGAGCCGAAAAAAGGACATTTTTAAGCCAAACAAAAAAGGTTCTTAACCAGCTTAAGTGGCCAATTTTTTGTATGTTTTGTGTTTGGCTTGTATAAATTTAATTTATGTGTTTGTGTTATATAAGTGTATGTGTGCGTACGTGTGTATGTGTTTAAGTATGTTTATGAAAAACACATTAAATCCTTACTTATCAAAACGCAATCAGCTTAAATGGCGTTGCGGTCCGTTGGGCTGGGCGCAACAAACACTGAGCGCAAAATTGAAATGAATTGATATCCTTTTTATCCTTTTCTGGGAAATTCGACAGGCAGACACGCACACACTTACTCTCCCTTACTAGCGTGCATTGACTACGTTGTTATCCTTTTGAACGCGTTAGAAATCGTTCCTTTGGTTTCACTTTCTTCGGTGCCGATATCCTTTGCGCCTCCACTTGCTTGCCTTGTTGGCTTCCTTGCTGCTTGCTGCTTGCTGCTTGCTACTTGCTTGCTCCGATTACAATGACAAGCAATGAAAGGACATTGAGCGTGTCACAAATACAAAAACAAACACTAAACAACGCTGATTCTTATGATTTTGCACTTGCCGGATAATATTTCATAGTTAATGAGTTTTGGCTGTTGTTGTTAATCTTGTTTCTGTTGGTTTTGTTGTTTTTATTGTTGTTGTTGCTTCTACTGTTGCTAGGAACAATAGAAGGAACACCCAGTGTGACAAAATACAGAATTTTACAGAGCACACAGCCGAAGCACGAAATAAGGATTTCCGATATGATCCTTTGAGTCTCAATGAAGAAGGAGTTTTAAGACTTTTATCCTTTTAATGCCACAGCGTTTGCAGTTGTCGAAAACAAATCCTTGTGTGACAACGCAGGATGATGACAGCGGCACTTATGGCGCAATAGCACAACAAACACGAGACGAACGTGCACACGAAGGTCTTTAATTAATGTAACGGCATTGATAACGTTAACACACCGCGTTCCAACAACCACGACTGCGACCAAGACAACGACAACGACAACAACTTCGACGCTGACGACAACTATGACGCCGATATGCTACACAATTTCAAAGGATCAACATGTATGGCACAAAGTAGTTGAAAATCCTTAATTAAACCAATTTTGAGAAAAGTTTGAATTTTGACACCAACAACAAAGCGTAAAAATATTTGCACAATCCAAAAAAAAAAAACACACACTTTAACGATAAAACAGCAAAAGAGACAGAAAGATATAGAGAGAGCGAGCGGGAGATGTCAAACAGTCGGAACCGGAAATTAAAATGTCTAGTTTAGTAGTATATGTGTAGAAAGGAACTACGAGGAACACGACTCGATTCGTCCGCGCTGACAACCGTTAACTCCAGGATCTTGCGACGAACTGATTCACTCCGCACTCGATGCACTGCAAGTGGCAGTATGTCCGGGCTGCAACAGCCGAATCACGCAAGGATATGCGAAGCCCATTGTTTACATAACAACCGAACCGCAGAGGTCACATGCGCAGAGCAACAGTGGTGCGACGCATGCCGGTCGTTGGGCGGAAAACCAGAGCAAGCCGCATGCTGAGCACAGCCAAATGTTGCCAACTACCAAAGACAGCAGCCAGCATACCAAAGGAATTCTGCTCACATTATTAGAACTTGGCAACTCTGGCCAATGATTGCTCAAGTTGTGAAAACAAACACGAAACTTTTATCGCAGAACCCGAGAGCAACTGTTGCGCATTTTTTTACTTGAGGTGAGCATTTTATTCAGTGCAACACAAAAGGGTGAGCAAAACATGCCGCTCACTCCTAGCAACCAAGAGAACGAGGGTGAACGAGGTCGTACGAGAAGTGAGTGGTTTGGGTGAAACTGAAGTGGAGCTGAGCACGTCCTAAATACGAAATAAACAAAAATGTTTACGCTTCAAATTATAAACACCATTTGTGAGAAATTCACACTTGAGCAGGATCAACAAGGAGCATTTTACATATCCGTCAGTGTTTCAGCTACCTTCCACCTTTCCAGCTGTGCAAATATGTTTGGTCTTCCCGTTTAAGTGTGGAATTATGTAAGATATGCCAGCATTCTCATGAGCTGTATGATTTTTTCCATCTCGACAACAGCTCTCATCATCTCGAAAGTCCATTAAAAGGCTTTTTTGTAATTTAATAACTTCACTTAAAACACACACACACACACACACACACACACACACACTCGAACACACGCATACACTCTTAAGCTGGCAAGAACGAGACAAGAACGAAACGGCATTACGAAGAAAAAGCGTTTTATTCAATGTCGAAGCAATTTCCGGAAAAGGACTTAAATTTAATTATCCCCCCGGCTATGCCCAATAATGACCAATTACATTGATTGGGTGTGACAAATTTAAAGACCAATACACGCTCGACAGCCTCTTATATTTACAGAAAATTCAAAAAATCCCAAAAATTTAGCACAAAAAACAACACGCTGTCAATCGAAAAATTTTTAATTAAATAAGTTTGCCGAAAACCTTTTTTGCCCAAAAGTACCAAGTTTGACATTTTCTATTGCTGTGTGACAACGACGGAGGAGTGAACATTGGCAACGTTGACGACGACAAAGAGTGGAAAAAAAATAAATGGGGAAAAAACTTTGATTAATTTTCATTTGCCTGGCAACACGTAATGAAATGAGTGCGTTCTGAATGAGCGTGTTCGGCGGAACACTCCGATTTCGGATGGCCACTCATACGTAATACGATTAAGTTGACTTAAATGGCTGACTACACTTTGGCAATACTGCAAGTTTTTTTTTTTTTTAATTTTATGAAGTTGAATTTTTTTTTATTAAATGGACAGGAATGTCTCAAATTTGACTTAAACTTTATCAATACAAAGCCGAAAAAAGTTCACGATGAAAATCAATTAGTTAACATAAAACGAAAATCTTGTAAAAACCTCACAGCTACACTCAGAAAAAAAAGTACATTAAACAACCGTAAAATTGACATTTTTAGTTGACAAAAGTCGTCCAACATTAAAAAATGTTAAAATTGATATTATCGTAATGTACTTTTTACATTACGAAACCTACATTTAAAAATTTATAACTGTCACATAATAATGTTATTTTAACATTTAAAATATCAAAAAGTATCATTAAATTAATGCAGATAAAAAAAAAATGTATTGAAAAATAATTTGACACTAGTGGGAATCGAACCTGGGCTCCGGGCATCCTAAGCCACACTCTTAACTTGTGTGCCACGGTCACCTGTATGTCTCAACGGCTCATTTCTTAAATAAACATTACATCTGCTTGTTGTTGACATCTACATTTATAATGTTAAATGGATATGAAATACTATCAATTGTACAGTAAAAAATGATGAACTAAAAACATTTTAAATGTTATTTTAACATTAATAATTGATATTGCAACGTAAAACATTACATTATCAATTTGATATTTTTCTTATCAATTCAACACAATACATGTTAACTTAACGTTTTCTAACGTAAAATCCACATTTTCTGATTTACATTGGAAATAACACTAAAAAATGTTAATTTTACATGACAGCTTTTTTCTGAGTGTACAGAGAGTAATTCGATAGATTTTATTATTCTACACTGAGAAAAAAACACATACCTAGCTCCGGTAAAAAATTTCTCTATTTTTGATAATAGCAATTTTCTCTTTTTCAAATAAAATTTTCTTCAATTAGAATAAATTTTAACATTTTCGTAGAAATATTTCTTTAAAATGAAAAACTTTTCTTATATTTTGATAAAAAAATTCACAATGAGAAGTATTTTCTTCAATAAAAACAAATATTTTCTCAAAAAAAAAAAGTATTTTTCTCTAAAAACGATATATTTTTCTATTTCATGGAAGCTTTTTATCATTTTTAGAGAATTTTTAGTATCGCAATTAGAGAAAAGCATTCTCTGGAGCAAAGTCTATACCATTTTTCTCTAAATATGATGCCTTTTTTATCATATTCCGAGACACTTTTTTCTGAGTGTACTTATGCTTAAATTTTTAATCAAAATAATTATATATTTAATTGTATTCCAATAATCAGTATTTTTTAAAGAATAATTTTCAAACAAAAGACATTTTTAACAAATCACTTTTTCGAAATAAGCCTCAAAATGATAATTTGTTACAGAGTTCTTTTAATTTTCGTCAGTATTTCAATGGTACTCAAAATATACCTACTCAAAATTCGATGACAGCTCAGCGACCTATATGACTCGGAGTCCTATTTTTTAGATATTTCAGAGTGAACGGCTAGTGTTTTGTGAAATCTTATGTGAATAAAGTTAAAAGAGAAATTTAATTGTTCACGTGATCAAACTGAATATGGTTGTAATTTATCTTTTAAGTCTCATCGTAACCTCTCTATATTCGCTTATTTACTCAACGATGTTAACTTTACTTTACTCTACACTAATCTTCTTTAGCTTTACGAACCACCTTAACATTTGTCTAATTCCATGTAAAGCTTTTTAAAGCTGAGAGATAAAAAAGCTGTATTAAATATATTTCGAGGGTTGAAATAACCACTTCGTTTTTATAGATGCAGTAATAGTTCTTAATATTATAATGTGAATAATAAATATTCTTTGAGTATAGTAAGCTTTTCATTAAAGCTTTTTAACTTAAGTACAAATTAGTCGAAAATATAGCTTGATGAGTGATGAGCACTGGGTCATAGGCTTAAATCTTGACTCTCTTCTTAAAAAATATTATTTTATCACTAGAATATGGACTCTCATTAGCAACTTTATTCCGAAAATTTCAAAAAACTTCTGTAAAACAATAGAACTTCCGTTTTTATAGATTTGTAAAAAAGATCATTCAGAGCTTATACTGTTGAAAAGATACACCGAAAGAAAAACGTACAATTAAAAAAAAAACTTCTTAGAATATGATGAAGAAGCATTATATTTAGATCAAAATGGTACAGACTTTGCTCCAGAGAATGCTTTTCTCTAAATGTAATCCCAAAATTCTTCTGAAAATGGTTTCAACTTTAAAGCTTCCATGAAAAAGAGAAATATTTTCTCATCAATAAAGCCACATTCTCTTAACAGAAAAATATTTCTTTATAACAGATTCAACCGTTTTCTTTATTGTTTAAAAAGCCGGATCGATTTTGTATGTAGAAAAAAAAGTCATCTGGACACCGACTCAAAAGTTAGGTGGACTCTTAAAAACTTTTTCTGCATAATTTTTCTTTGTATCTGAGAAATCCCCATGGAGCGGTTTTGGTACTCAACTTTGATTAAACTCCACCATATGATACATCTATGAAAAAAACATCAATAATTTTCCAATAAGCTTAAATGTATAGAATAACTATGAAAGGTGTTTAAAAAAGACGTATTTCCGAAAATGACGTAATATCGGAATACCATTTTTTTAAAAAAAAATTTAAAACATAAAATTTATACGAGTTATAAAATTGTGGCATTTTAATTTGTTAATTTATTTTTATAATTCTTAAAGAACGTCTTCTTTAAGAATTATATTTTGAGCTTTATGCCATGGTCTAGTCTGCTCGATTCTTCTGAGAGATTTTTGTTGTTGTAGCAACCTGTTACTTCATGAATTATTTGGCATAAAGCTCAAACTTAGCAGACACCAAACTATCGAAGCCCTTGTGAAAATGAACATACGTTTTGTTTGTTTTTTTTTTTTGCCGTACTAGTATGTTTTCAGAGTACTTAACATTATTATAGGTAAAAAATTATTAATTAGACTGTGGCCTTGCAAGTTTTTATTTTGTTGTTGATCACATGTCATTTTTTGTTTAAAGCACTGTTCGACTTGGCTGCTATAACCAAAGTTACTAATCATTCTTATATTTTTATTATAACCATTCTTAGAACTGATCTTGCTCAGGGTTTGGCGTATCATATCGCCGCGTCCATGACTAAATATTTACTGCTTTTATTCTTAACACGCCTGTTTCCAACAAATATTTGTTAACTAAGCTAAAGGGTGACATTCTCACAAGTAATTCTCTTGACAGAGCATTTTATTGCTTAGCACACAATTTCCATTCATTGCAGTCTTTTATTTAAGTTTCATTAAAAAGGTCCATTTTTAAAGCCTCAACTCTGCGGAACTTATTTGACATCGCTCACATCTACAAACATACATAAACACACACAAACACACACACCTTGTTGATTCATGCCACTCTATTCGCAACCACTTTGGAAAATCTCAAAATTAATTGGTGAATTTCGTCAAATAATCCTTGCGCAGCATCCAAACAACATAACAACAAATTTCCATAAAATTAAAAATGTCACTTTCAGCACACAAATTCAAGCCGGGAGGCGAGACACTAAAGCTGAACGTGTTGCCACCGGGCAAACTTAACTCAAATGCACACCAAGATAAAAGGACCCCCAGTTGACGGCGGCAAGAACTTTAGACGCCATAAGAGGCTTGTTTCGTTTATATTTACAGAAAGACACGTGTTAACCACTCAAAGGATATAAGAAACAGCATTCACAGGACTAACGGGAATTGTGTTGGCAATAAAATGCTCTACACTGATTTAAACGCCTCCGCACTGCAAAATGGAACAAAATGCAAAAAAGTCGAGTTTGTGAATTTATCACACCCAAAAAAGATAGAACGACAAATATACGCAAAAAAATACACTTCAGCCAAAATAAAAATACGAGCGACCGAGTGCATTATTCCATGATTACGAGCCACTAATCCACCCTAAATTCACTCGAACGCACTTATCTGCACTGCAAACATTCATCGCACCCACTTAATGAGCGGCTCAACGCGTGGATTCAACAATTGCTGCTAGACAGACAGCAGCATACAACCAACAGTCACAGAGACAGACGGACGAACAGGCAACCCCTTAATGGCCATGCATTTCTGTTGCATAAGAAAAAGAAATAAATAAGGTAGACACACACACACGCTCACACTCTCGTACATACATATGTTTGTGTGCTGCAAATTCAACGGAAAAGGAAGACGACAAAGTGCGAAAATTCACACCAACCCCCGGTGTGCAAATAAAAGCTATAATAATAGAAATAAAAGGACTCGTTTTGGTTTAGTGAACGCGACTGAGCAAGCATCTCACACAACAACAACAACAACAAGAAATACGGCATGTGCCTGAATGCAAGAATACAAAACAGCAGCAGCAACAACACCAACAAATACAATCAATCCTCAATTCGCAATTGCAATAAAATGAAATCCTTCAATGCGAAATGTAAACAGAACGAGCACGTGACTATAAGTCCTTTGTTGGCAGCCAGGCAGACAGGCAGGCAGGCATTCAGGCAGCCACGCTGATAGACAGCTAGATCGACAAACAGTCTGTCTGACGATGTGTGGACAGACAGCTGCAAACGTCCTTGCAAGTTATATTATTTCTTTGCCAAATGCAAGCATATCAAACATATTGCACAGCAAGACAGCCTTGGGACACTCGGACAGACAGGCAGACATTTCTTTAGCTCAAGTACATTTGTTGGACATGACAGTCGAGACACAACGATTCATTGTTGCATGACGCCAAAACGAGGTACGGCAGACTCAACAACTCCAGCGTCAGGTACAACCTTTCAAAGCAATAAAAATTCAAATTTAAGCAAATTATTTTGGCAACATTTTTAAATCGCGATAACCTCAAAACACAATAAATCCAACTGAATTGAACTGAGCTGAGCCTTTAAGCGACAAAGACCGATCAGCCGCAGTGACCGTACCGCCAAGCTTGGTGCACACACAATGCGACAATATGTCCAACACGATAATCAACGCATTGCCAATGTTCCCCGAGGTAGAATTAATTTTTGTTGTTATTAATAATAATTCTGATAATTTCGAATTCCAATCACAATGTTGGTAAATTAGTGGCCCAGCACTTGGTACAGCCTGCATTCGTTGTGCTGCCACGTAATCGATGCCAGTTCGTTGTGCCGTCGATATCGACAACTCGCTTCACGCTCTGCCCTGCCCCGACGCTCCATTTGTGCTGATTGCCTTTAAAAGCGCTTTTAATGCTGTTCAACCAAATCATATAATAACCATAATAATGTCTGCATGAAAATAATTTTGTTATATTATGGGTTTATTTTTGTTGTTTTGTTTTGGTTTTTTTTTTTATTTTTATTTGGTAGAGTCGCAAATATGTCGATAGCCTTCCTGTTGCTTCGGCCCGTTTTGGCCCACATGCTGGCTGGCGCACTGGCAGCGGCGTCAGTGTCTTTCAATGAGCCTGTCGCCTATCTTCTGCCTTCTGCCAGCCTTGTCATGATGTAGTTGCAGTATTTGTTGTTGTTATTGTTGTTGTGCCGAATTGTTCACTTGCAAATGCAATTTCATTTTGCTATGAGTTCACGTTTTTGCTGGTTGTAATTGCAGGACCTTGTCTGTAAAATTTCATTTCTTTTTTTTTTCGTGAAGAAATAAACTCGAACCACGTGACGTACATTATAAGCTCTCCCATGAAGCAAGTTATTCTAGTTCAATGTAAGTTTAAAAACTAACGACTATTTATAAAGGAGTATGCAGTGAGTGTGTGAGTGTGTGTGTGTTTTAAACTAGAAAACAAGCCAGCTTGGAAGGAACAGTACGATCACTATCAGTAAATTGACTCATAGACTCAACAATATGTTTGGAACAGTTCCAGAAAGGAAAGTGGTTCTGGTAGAAATAGGCGAAATGGTGTTGTTATGCAATCAGATGAACTCTGCGAAGGAGAGACACACTGCAAGAAAGTCTAACTGTATTTTAGCAAATTCTTCTGAGTGTATGAATAACCTTTAATTAAATAGTACCAATTTCATAAAATTAAAAGTATTTGTGTGATGTAAGGTCAAAAGCTTCACTTTTACTTTCTGCGTGCTTATCATTTTGCGTTTAACTTAAAAAATATCACTTAAAAATTTACTTTCAACCAATTCAGCTTTTTGTATATTTAGTTGAGAAATTGTCGATGGTTTAGCGCACTAAAGTGATAAGTGACCTTTTGACGGAAATAGGTTAACTGCATTTTTCAATCTATCAATACGATCTATCTATATTATGTAAATTTATTGGAAATGCAAATGCAAAATAAAATTAGTGTTTTGTATTGAGATGTATTGAAATTTAAAAACAAAATCGACGTTCCTGAACATTTGAAATTTTTCACTCATCACTTTAGTGAGCTTAACCATCGTTGTACACACAACAAAAAAACATAGTAAAATCAAATAAAAGATATGAATATATAAAAATTTATAGGATTACACGGTTTTGATCCGGAGGAGACGAAAGTGGTCGGTATGTCTTTTTGAGTGCTTATTCAAAATTAATAGAAACGCTTCGTTTTTATTAATTACACCATATTTTTTCGAAGCATGGAGCTAGGGGAACAAATTTTGGGTGTTTTTTAACATTCGATAAAAAAATAAACTAAGAATATTTTTACCAGCTAATTTTTATAAAATATTTATTAATATTTTAACAATACAAAACAAAAACAAATCTAAAAAAGAAAATAAATTATATTCTTAATTAGTAAAGATGTCACTTTGGTGTGAACTGCAAAAATTAATAAAAAATATGCTCTACAAAATGGCGGCTATTTGAAAATAAAAATTATTTTTTCCCTTTTTTCAAAATTCAAAATTTTTTGGATATTGTAAAAATTAAATATTTGCATCATTATACTTCCAAACACTTATAAATAAAGTCCACACCAGATTTCAAGTTGATCGAGAAAAGCGCATTTAAAGATTTAAATTCTCAAATAAAATTTTTTTTACATTATTTGCCATATTGTTACGTGACCCTTGTCATCGTACCTGGCATGATTGTGCACCAGCTAGCTCACGGTTTTAGGGCGCTGTTCTTAACCCATCATGCCAGGTCGAGGGTGCAACAATATTTTCCGGTTTGTACCGGAAGTATAGTAACAAAAACTCAAAAAGAAATAAAATCAACCCAAAATCAAAATCAAAACAAAACTAATTTACTCAAACTGAATATAACTGAATTTTAATTAAATTAAAGCGAAAGAAAAAAAAAACAAAACCTTGGAAAGAAGACGAAAGATAAAAAAAAACACAACACCAGCAAGCCAACAACCAATAAATATACATATTATAAAAAAAATGGCAAATTAAAATATTCTCAGTTTTTTCATCGAATTTGAAAAAGTCATAAAAAATGTGTAACTCTAGACTAGGATATTACCTTAAAGGGATTTTACAAGCAATATTGGGTCCAGCCATTTCTGTTTATTTATTATTCATTATTTTTTTATAGTATTGAAAATATTGGTTTTCAAAATTAAAAATTTTTTAGAATTTCAAATTGTGTGTCTATTTTCAACCCTGTAACTTTATATCTTTCCATGTTAATTAAAAAAATTTGTATTTGAGAGATGAACAATCTCTGGAATTATAGAAAGAATTTTACTAATTATTATAATTTTGAAAAAAACTAAATTTTTTTTAAATTTGACATAAAAATTCCAAAAATATTTTATTTTTTAAAAAATTGCTTTTTAATAACTTTCTAACGATACTTTATCTACAAAAATACGGTAACAGATGACGGAGAATTATTGGAAATGATTCCATTTTTAGATTTTTACTTTCATCAAAAATTGGCACTCCATAAGTTTACAAAATATGATGATAAAAAAAAATAAATATCTTATATTCCTAAAAGTGGCAAAGGAACCAATAGCCAAAATTTCAAGCAAATCGAAGAGCTTGAGGTAAATTTTTCGAACAAAGTTGCATTTTGCTTGGAAATGCCGATTAATAAATTGGTTTTTACTTAATTAAAACATAAAAAAAAACAAAGCGAGTCGAAAACGTTTTCTCAACAATCTAAATATATCAAATTTAATACATTTTACTTTATAAGAAAAAATGTTGCATCGTTACGAACTTTTCTTTTTTCCGCTCTTTTTAGCTTCTCATAAAATATAATTTTTTATTGAAATACATTATCTTTGGTTGTCAAATTACTATAAGAGAGTTTAATAATTTAATGAAATGATACCGATTAACCGTCTTCCGTTGATTATAAAATCGCACCAACTAAAAGAGAGATTTTGTGAAAAACGCGTTAAAAAATTATATTTTCAATCTTATTCTAGTGACTGCCAATTGTTAATTTATTTTCGGGTTATGTTTTATACGCTTTTTTGTATATGAAGGAGGAAAGTCACAAAAATATTATATAATTAGGTCTGTTTCTGCTCGTAAAACAATAAGGTAAAACAATAAGGTAAAAAATGTTGAACGAAATAGAGCGACAAGACGAGATATCAAATAATTTTTGTATTAATTTTGACAGTTGTGACTCTGAGAGAGAGAGAGAGAGAGAGAGAGAGAGGATTGATAGCCCTGCAACTACCTTTATTATTGTGCTAGGGTTTTCGTACTCGCTTCAAGTAAAGTTCGAGTAATATAGAGTAATTTTGATTTTCTGTCGAAATGACAAAATTTTTCAAAAAGAATGGAACCGGTTTCAATTAAGTTTCCAGCACAACAGTTTTTTTTTTTTTAAATAATAAAATTTAAGTGCTTTGCTGGTTTATTTAAACTAGTCCGTTAGCGTTGATTTTGGTTATTTTACCAAATTTTATCAATTTCCTAACCAATTGTATACATTTTTTTTACAATAAAAACAAACGATTTAATCTTATCACTCTGACAATCAGCTCTCTAAAGCCTGATATTAGTGCTCAAAGAAAGTTTTCAACTAAAGTTCGAGTAACATTATCGTTGCTTTGTTCGAGTGACAAAAAGTGGCATTTTGCTTGTTCTTTTGCTCTTTCGTGCTGGAAAAATTTGTAAAGAAACGCTTTCGAGTAACTTCCAGTTACTTGAAGTGAGTACGGAAACAGATCTGTTATCTTTTATTATCAATTCCTTTTCTGATTTTAGCAGTTTTTTTCACAATCACAATTTTTCGTTTTGAAATCAAGTAGACGTGTTTATTTTGGTGTCAGTTAAGTCAACGCGTTTCAACTGATATCAAAACCTATAAAATCTAAATTCAACTACTATTCACTCTGTTCGTAATTCGTTTCGTGTTATAAATATTTTGTCATACGGCGGATTAACTAGTAAAATTTATAATTTAAATTTTAATTTCAACGCATAATGTCTTCAATAAAAAACACATGAAGTGCTACAAGCAACCGTTGCTCCACTGACGCCGCTTGGTGCTTGTAGACCTGATGACTCAACACCTACAACAGTATCTTTGATGTCAGATGCAAATTGGAGCCCTGCAGCTTAATAACATTCGAGAGAGCATTGTTGATCAGCTTGCTGGAGTGATAACTACGTCGGAGAGGGTGATGCAGAGAATTGGGGAAGTGTCAGCAGAGCTTTCCAACTTAAAATCAACTATAAAAAATCTTGAAGAAAGACTTACTACCGTTGAAGCTGCATATGTTGAACTAAGCGAACTGGAAAACCACAAAGCAACTGCGGAGACTAAAACAATGCACTCTTCTACGCTGAATCATAGTACAACAAATAAGGTAGCTGCAGGGCTGAGAGCAGAAAGTCAGAATTGTCAAAAAGTACTGAGCGAATTAGAGCAACAAAAGGAGACATCAAATAATTTGTATTGATTTTGACAATTCCGACTCTGAGAGGGAGAGGATTGATATCCCTGCAGCTACCTTGTTTATTGTACTATGCGCTGAATGATGAAGTGAAAGCTTTGAAATCTCAACTGAAAGCTTATGAGAGTAAGTCTATATCAGCAGATGTCGTCATCAATGTTACCTATTCCCTCTGCTACTAAAAATGACCTTAGCTGCATTTTTAACAGAGTTTACTCTCTAATTAACTGCGACTCTCTAAGGGTACGTGATATATTAAGAGTGCGTGCCAATAACAGCAACAAAAATGCAGTGATCATCGCTAAGCTTGCATCTGCTTATTACCGCAATTGCCTATTGAAAGCTATCGCTGCACTTCGTAGAAGTAACAAGAGGCAGTTCACACTCAGGGAGATCGGGTGTGAGTGAGATGAGCATTTCTATATTCACGGATACTTGACAAAATCAAATCGTCAAACTCATGGTATAATTACTAAAGTAGTGTAATGGCTGAACGTACTCTCTTTGTAAGTACCCTCAATGTCAAAATCGGCCATCTTGGCGAATACAGACAAAGCAAACCAGGCAAAGCAAACAAACAAATCTAAATTCATTTGAACATCGTGTTGTGCTAAGTGCAAATTACATTTCATATTTTCGTTATGATATTGTTTTATAATAACAATAAACTTGATAAAATAAATATCATACAATAACTGAGGAATAACAGTGACTTCAAGATGTTTCAGCGAATTGTTCTAAGAGGTCCGAGTTTAAGCAGCAGCAACAGTGACTGCAAACAGCATCCAATGAATTGTAGTTTATTCAATTTGCACTTTTAAGTTTATATATTATTACTTAAATAACAATAAAAATAAAAAAGAAAACTCCAAATCACAATTTTCTACAATTACTTAACATAAACACGCGAGAGTTGGTAGCGGATCACTGTTTACATTTTGCCTCTTCTTAGCTTTCTACTCGTTCGTAGATTTTGTATGAGCTGTGAACTTCGTTTTGACAACCACGGTAAGCTGCTCTCCTCCCTGATATTACTTTGGTTATTACATGATAGAATAACAAGGTAGGCGCATATTGGAGATGAAGTGAGCTAGATGCCAAAATCAGCTGTTGGAATTTAAGTTTTTCTAGTTGTTGTTATAAGCTTTATTGTTTGACATTTATAGAACTCACAGCTTTGTTAGTGTAAAATTAGACATTTGAGCAGCCTTAAAAATACGAGCCTTCCTTATAATTCTGGCATGGGTTATTATACTATGGTCAAACTATGCTCTATGCTGGTCAACTAAGGAGAGAAAATAGACTTGCTGCTGTTTTTACACCGCGTGGGCGTGTGTACGTGAGAGCAACTCTTGATGGTGAGGCCAAATTGATTGATAGTAAAGAGAGCGTTGATTGCGTCGCTGGACCCATCAGATAGCTGTTAAGTTTTGAAGTAATATCAGGGTGGAGAGCAGATTACCGAGATTGTCAAAACGACGTTTACAGCTCATACAAAATCTACGAACGAGTAGAAAGCTAAGAATAGGCAAAATGTAAACAATGATCCACTACCACACTCTCGCTTGTTTATGTTAAATAATTGTAGAAAATTGACCCTAATCAATGACCCTAATCAACGTTTTGTGTAAGCAGCGCATTGGTTTAAATGTTGTTTACTTTAATGCTCGCAGTTTAAATGGTTTAAAGCTTGACAACTTTAGTAGTCGGATTCTGTAACTTGTTCTCAACTTCGTATCGGAATCGCAATTTGCGACTATTCTCGGTTGTCATACCGAAAACGGTATTCACTAACTTGTACTTTGCGACGAAATTCGGTTGCCTACAAATTTGTTCGGTTTACGTATCGTCAACAAAATATTCGTCGCAAGTTTCCGACAAACTTTTCGATACTTTCACCGACAAAATCGGAAAAGGTGTTTACTGAATACCATTTTCCGAAAATTATCGCTAACAGAACTTTGCGACACCGAATATATACCGAAATGTGTTACAGAATTCCACTACAGATATATATTTGAAAACTCTCTTTCAGTGTGACTTACCGGATTTCTATTACAATTTAAATGGCTTAAATATTTTTCGTAATGATAGGTGCGGTAGAAGAGGTGGTGGTGTAGCAGTGTTTTGTAGGCCCAATATTAATGTTATATGTATCAATAAATGTATATCTGATGACGTTTGTGAGTTTCTAAATGTAGAAATTTTTGATCAAAATTGCAAAATATTAGTATCTTGTGCTTACAATCCTCATCGTTGCCATAGTTTAGAACCATTTTTTGCTGACTAAGCAAGTAAAATAATCGATTGTAAATTTGTTGCGTAATGACTCTGTTAGTGATAATTTTCATTACCTTTCCTCTATGTGTGGACTAATAACTACAAATAATTGCATTCCTACTCGTTTTAAGCATGGTTCTGAACCAAGTCTACTTGATGTTTGTTTAGTTTCGGATATTTCTTTACTACTTAAGTATGATCTTAATAATATCTTATATATCTACTCCTTATATATCTACTCCTTAAGTATGATCTTAATGATATCTTAATAACTTTTTTGTCTGATCATGACTTACTTTTTGTTGTCTAAATATTAATTTTGGTAGAACTTGTCCTGCTAGTTTCTGGTATCACGACTATAAATCCATTGACTCATCTGCCTTATTTCAGAGTTTATCTGCTGTGCAATGGAATGACTGCTGGTTTTTTGAGTCTGTCAACGATAAACTTAAAGTTTTCATGGATAAGTTATATGTTTTATTTGCTCATCATGTTCCGTTACGTTCTGTTCAAGTCTCAAATAGTAGTTGTCCCTGGTGTACGAATTCTGTATTAGCTGCCATTAGGCTAAGGAATAAGCTCCACTCTAAATGGAAAAATAATCCTTCAATTGCTAACTAGGATAACTTTAGTAGAGCTAGATATGATGCTACGGTCGTAGTCAGACAAGCAACGATCAAATTCTTTAATTCTAAGCTTAATCCCAACTTTAACTCTAAACTATTATGGCATAACATAAAAAGATACGGAGTTTTTAAGAAAAATTGCATTAACTGCAGTTTAGATCCGGATGAGTTAAACAACTTTTTCTTAGATAGCGGAAACCTCATGCCAACAAGTAGTTCATTTTCATAAAGGAATAGGGCCCCAATGCGATGACATAACACCTTAAATAAAGTGATGAAGTAGAAAAATTAGGCCCTTGAAATCGTAAAGGAATCAATTTTAACAAAACATAAGACCCCAAATAATACAAGGGTTTTGTTTTGAAATTTTGGGGTTTTGAAAAAATGATGTCCTACTATTAAAAAAGAAATAAAGCACCCCAAATATTTTTTGTTGTTTTATATGGAAACGCGTAAGACTTTTTTCTTTTTTAGTTTGGGGCCCTGTTTCCTGGAGCCTTATTTCATAGAGCCAACATTTTAATTTCTTTATAAACATTTCTTTCTTTTGTTTTTCTTTTTTTAATGAAGTAAAAAAATTATTAAAAAAATAAAATGAAAAACTTTTCTAGTACCTTTTAGCAGAAGACGCAATTCAATGGCTTCAACTTTCCGATGATTTTTATGTCGTAAAATCTGAAGTACCCAATTATTTATATGTAATTCGAGTTTAATCGTAATAGCTCCATTAAATATATCACAAATCAGTCATCATATCAGCTAAAGGATAATGATGACAACCTCATAAAATTTAACTCCCACAACCTAATCATATTCACGTCACACAACTATTTCTTTCGGTGTCGATATTTACACCCCCCCCCCCTTACATCCAAAGTCAAATGTCAGGCATGAGTTTATTTTTTTATGATAATTTTTTTGGTTTTCTTTTTTTTTTGCAGATATAGTCACTCCATCCATACATTTGACTTTTGATGCGCAGAAAAAACTTCCAACCATTTCTTTGCATTAATTTTTATGGTTAGAATTATGAAGTTTCAAAGATAATAATGCGCCAACACTTTATTTTTGGCATCCATTCAGATCTGACAATCTGAACAACTACAACAACAACAACAACAACAACAACAACAACAACAGCAACAATGGGTGTCTGTCTGTCTGTCTCTTTGCCAAGTGCGAGTAGACAAGAACGACACAACTCGACGCGGCGCGACGCGACACGCTGCGACTGACTCAACTCATTGTTAAATCAGTTTATTAAAGAAGCACATCCACAATGAGTGCTCCATCCATATCGGTTCTATCGGGTCTATTATCAGCGTCGGAGATGTCATAAAAATCACATTTGGGTATTATTGCTCCAAGGATGACGCCAGCAAATTGTTTCGCACAGAATGCTGCAGCCAGCCAACTCAACCACATCGAGGGTGTAGTCGTCGTCGTCAGCAAGGACAACAAAGACAGAGCAGCAATAGGACAAAACTTTCAAGTTTTACCAAAAACTTTGCGCCCAATAGGAAAAAAATTTCAAAGTCATGTCATGAAAGTTGCTGGGAGCTGTAGCGGGACGTTGCCAAGAAAAACACTTAAATCGGTACACTGATGCTTGTTGACACCCATTTGGGGCTGGATTTGCATTGTGGTGGTGGAGCGGCAGTAGAGCGGTTGTGGCAGCAGCGTTAGAGTTTTCTCCCGGAGTGATGCTGGCTATGATGTAGCTGTAAAGTAAATGAAGCGTGACGCTTTGTTTTCTTTTGATTTAGTTTTATGAGTCTACATCGGATGTAATTGAATTATGCAAGTTGGCGCCAAACACAACAAAAGCAACAACAACAACAAAAACAAAAACACTAGCACAACCAACAACAATCACAGACGACTTTATTAGCATTCGATCATAATATCCTGCTTGCGTATCCTGCGCTTAGTGCTACGCATAACTCACTCACCCACATGTGAAGCTTTTCGCAGGACGACAACGACATGGATACGCTTTTTAATAACGGCATGTGTGAATGTGGATGCCACTATCATTCCCCTTTCGAAGTCGGGAGAAATGAGTTGGAAAATATGTTATTTTGTATGGTTCTGGAGCAGCGTGAATGAGTGTCTATAAAACAAATATTTACGACATTGACGAGGCTTCAACGGAACTAAAACATGCCACTAATACACGCCGCACTACTTTAAGACTTGTACATCTACAGTATGTCAGCAAACTAATTATGTAGTTCGTCGATTAGACTAGTTTTTGATTAACAGTTATTTGCTTTCAACTCTTATCTCGGGGGAATGCATAAGAAATCGATTTATCAAAATTCAGCCCTTCTAGAAGTAACTCGCTTCTGTCAAGGGAATGACACAGGAACAAGATAGACGAAGAATGCTCGACATGTTGCATTTTCTGCTAATCGGCAACAGCATCAGATTCCGATTTTTCGTTATCATGCAATGTGGCAGGTTCCTCAATATTACTTGGTTGGTATCATCGATTCCTTGACAGCACACTGAAACGAATTTATATTGGAAGCAAAGGATGAGGGTCTTGCACACACACACACACACACTTATGCAGGCCCGTGTCCAATTACGCTTTATAAACATGTCAGTCAGAAGTTCCAAAAACTGTTATCCGACATACAACGACACAAGCACCAGCACAGACCATAAAACAAATTGAGTCAAGTTTCGACAGAAAAATTTACAAACGCACGATTCAGTTGGCATTGGAAAAACATACTATCGGATATCAAAAGTATCCATGAAATACTCGAGAATCGCATTAATACACTTAACAACCCCGAATCAAGGCACTCCATGTTTTTGTTGTTGTTGCTTCTACATCGAACATTGCAGCATGACAGGGACGACACGAAAGAAGTTGCCTGCCTGCCTGCAACATGAGGCGCATATCAATTGAGTAACTGACCATCGTGTTGTCAGTTGAAAATGCGTATCATGGACATGGCCCACGCGCTGATATCCTATGCCGTAGAGGTATCAATGAATTTTGCGCTCACATTTTCCAGTTCGATGCGATTCACAAAAATGCTCACGTGTGACGAACGTGCGCTAACAACGAGTGAGCATCTCTGCATAGTAGTGCGATGTAGTCCTGTGCCAGATAGGTAGCATGCAGGATTTAGTGTTTTCAGTGATGGCTTAAAAAGTTTACCAGAAAAGTTACTGAAAAATTCTGGCTCCGCAAGGCAAACAAAAGATGAAAAAAAAAACGAAAACTTAAAAAGCAGAATGATTGGATGGCTGGTTGCCGGGTTGCTACAAAGGCGCATACATAAAGCAGAGTTTGGAGGAGGGAGGAAAGATGAAGCACTTAAAAAATATTAAAGGTAACAAAGTTACTCGTTCGCTGTCATGCATTAGCATTCAAAGCGTAGCACGTTTCAAGGATACTCACTCAACTTTGGCCAAGCTAAACAGTTAATAGCATAAAAGTGGTAAATAAACCGAAGGCCAGGCAAGCTTTTAAGTTCTGGCCAAATATGATAAAGTTTAGCAATCTTCGAACATGCAGTCTTGAGGCAACAGCCAACAGCCAGCAACATAGGAAATCAATATTAAACAAATTTGACGCTTTCGTTGCCCGTTTAGCGTTTCATGGCCAACTCAGACGCACACAGTTTTCTTTGCTTTCTTCGCATAGAACGACCAACCGAACGACCAAACGACTGACTGAGTGCCAACGCTAATGGATTTCTTAATGGATCATTAGGTCAGTGAAGTGGATTGTATTGTGTCTGTGTGTGTATGTGTTTGTCTGTGTATATGTCCTGAATAGACAAAGGCATGAAAACGTCTGCCGCTGGCCAAAGCCTTAGCCGCCCAGTTATATTCGACTAAGCTGCCTGCGTGGCCAAAGCTAATTATGCGCATTTTAATGTGCTCGCGACGATTGTTTGGCAGCTCAAACACGCCCATTACACTTCAATACAAATAGCTGGACATCCACCATCAACCTGTTTTGTAGCGTTTATTGTTTGCATTTGTTTTCGTTGTTCCTAGTTAAATTGAGGATTTACACGTGTCGGCCATAAATAACACTAGTCGAAGAAGCGTCCTTCGCTTAGTTTTGTTTACATTCTAGGCTAATGTCTGAGCATAGCTCGCTCGCTCCACCCAACCCATTCAGTTCAACCCGTTCCAGACAAGCCCACAGCACAATTGCTGCCAAATGCAAAGCACATTGCGTTAGGGTTATGTTATATGTTTGGCTGGCTCGTAAATTAGCTCAACTCTTCTTTGCAGTTCAATCTAACCTACCGCACTTGAATTTCTTCGATATTCCATAAATTCTGACCCAAATATTTTTGCTAGGGCTGCACTTAAGATTTGCGATAAGCAAAAAAAAAAAAGATGGGCGTTAGCATGGCGTTTTGGTTGCTGTTGTTGGTGGGGCATTACGTGTGGCGCTCATGGACTACATAATTGAAATTTATTTACTGGTCACCATCAACATCGCCACCACCATCACCAACATCTCACCACCTAGTCTGCTGGGTGTTGGTTTGGCATTAAAAATCTAATACTTTATAATTAAATTTCGCACAAGACACAGGCTCAACCAACGCTACAAAAAGAAGTAAACAATTAGCAACGTGCCTAGCTTGGGTTGGCCTGGCCTGGCCTGGACTGCATTGGAGCCAAGGGGAGCTATATCGTTTTGCCTGGGGCCAGCGGCAGTTTTCCATAGCGTTCGATGCACACTTCAATAAGTTTACTTTCTTCGGCATTTTCCGGTCACGTTCTTGTTGCCGCTCGTTTTTAATTAAAATTTAAAACTTTTGCCAGCTTAGCAGCAGCAACAACAGCAGCAATACACACATACACATACACACATATACAGCCGAACAGGCAATACAAATACAACAACAAGAAATCCAATTACAACCAAGAAAATCAGAAATAAAAATCCTGTTGCGTACATTTTGTCACTCTGCATTTATTTTCAGGTTCTTGTTGTTTTTTGTTACGTATTTTTCGTGTTTCTTTTTTTTTTTCAATTAAGCAACAGCATCTCTTCCACGCAGTGGGCGGTATGTAGCAGGAAGTGGAGCAACGCATTCGTGTTGTGGGTGCGGAGTAGATGTTTTTTCATCTCGTCCTCATCTTGATGAATGGCACCGTTTAGCGTCGCTTTGTAGGAATTGAAGCGGAGTGGTGCTTGTTCAAACATTTTCTTCTCATCAGAGTACCCTGTATTTTGTTTTTTTTTTTTTTTTTTATTAACTGCAAATTGCGAAATTGGATTTCTTAAGTTTTTTTTTTCCTAGCAATATTTTGCACTTAAATTAAAGTGCTTTAATGGCCACTTCTTGACGATGCTGAAATATTTTTCACGTGAATTTCTATGATGACCGGCCACTACAACGATTGTAACAGAATTTAAAGGTAATAAATAATTTAAAAACACTAGAGAGAGTACAAACTTTAACTATGTTTTGCCAACTTGTTACCATTTCGCTTGAGTGAATTCATTCTTCACTAAGCAGAGTGACACTTGATAATAAGGCTAAGAGGCATGTATCTGAGAAAGTTTGAATCAAATAATGAAAACACAATTCAATATGTGCTAATATGATACAACGTCTAATTCTAGTTATTGTAATCAATACGGAGTTTTAACCAAAAATAAATATGACTCGTCCACTCAAGTAGACGTAGGTGAGCGATATACAGGAATACAGAAAGTTAATAAGGAGAAATGATATGCTTGTGGTTAAAGTTTTAGACAGAAGTTGTTTCCAATAATAAACAGGATGCACTCACTGACACGGAAATAGGTGAAATTTATTAATTACGATATAGAATTGTCAAACATTATTGGCAACCCTGGCGTGAATGTATGCTAAGGTTGGCAGCCCTGGTGAACAATTGACAGGAGAGGGGGCGGCAAAAGTTTTCTACGCGAACGGAGGTGTCATTAAATTGTATAACTACAAAGTGTTTTGTATGTACCTCCGGACAACTTGACAGCGTCAGAAGTGGGATGAATATCCACGAGTAAAAGCTTAAATATTTTTTTTTAAGTTTATGTACGAAATTTCCGGAATATTCTCGTCGTAAACGAGGGGAAAGTGCAGCTGCATCAAAAGTTGCCTATTCCAACGAATTCGAAAAGAAAAAAAAGAAGAAAGTCAACGACGGAGCAACGTTCAGTTGCGCATTTAAACGAAGGCAACGGAAAACGAGTCGGCAACGACGAGCTGCGCATTCCAACGACGCCAACAAAAACGACAAGGGAAAGAACGAAACAGCAACGACGAGCTGTACATTCCAACGACGGCAGCTGAGAAAAGAAACGAGCTGCGCATTCAAACTACGGCAACGGAAAACGAGTCAGCAATAACAAGCTGCGCATTCTAACGACGCCAACAACAACAAGAGAAAAACGAACAGAAACGAGCAGCTGCGCATTTTAATGACGACATAGAGAATCAAACCAACAAACAAAGCAAACAGAATTAAAGTGTATGCAGAACAAGTAGGAAAAAGAAAAACGAACGCAAGTGTGGAGAGTCGTCGAATAGCGGCACAACGGGCAACAACGAAAAATGTCAGTAAAATTAGATGCATTAAAATTGCAACAAATTAATTTGCTTCTACGCAATCATAATTTGCCGATAACGGGTACAAAAGCACGAAAAGTAGCAGCATTGATTGAAGTTCTTGGTGTCGACGAGGTGGAGGCTGAGGAGGTGGAAATGGCTGAGCCTTGGCAGAGCCAACTCAGCGAGCTAAAGGAATTGGTGACAAGTTTGGCACGTACAGTTGGCGAAATGAGGTTAGACACGAACGGTCAACGCTTAGGTTCGCCGGCGCCAAACATTAATTCCGATGCAACGCCAGCACCGTCTACTATGGTGCCACCGATGAGACTTCCAAACGGCTCACAGGATATTATTGGTATCCTCCCCGAATTTGATCCAGTTAAAAAAACAATCAATTCGCAGCAGTTCATAGCAAAGGTGGAACAGCTGCAACGGGCTTATATATGGAGCGATGAAATGGTGCTGTTCGCCGTGCAACACAAGTTGAAAGGCTACGCGAAGGATTGGTTGGATGCACAAGCGGTTTTCCAAACTTGGACCGCTTTTGTGAGTATGTTCCTACATGATTTTCCGTGTACAGTTAATTCTGCTGATGTTCATAGGGAACTGATGAAACGGCGACGCAGGCAGAATGAGACATTGGTAGAGTTCTACTACGCGATGCTCTCTATGGGTCGTCGTGGATCCCTGGATGATGTGTCCATCAATTCATATATAGTTAACGGACTTAATGATTCGCATCTGTCCAGAATGTTGATGGCGCTTAATCATCAATCATGCAACGAGCTTTTGAAAGCATTGGAAACTTTACCAACCATGCCAATTGTATCCACACGTTTCCAACCACCGAGTGCAAATGTGCCGAATGAACTAAGGGTTGAAACAGCACGCGGGCCCAATGAGCAACGTGGTCCAAAGTGTTATAACTGCAACGAGGTCGGTCACTTTGCGGCTAAATGCCCACGTCCGCAACGGAAACCGAGATGCGAGAAGTGTTCCAAGGTGGGACACAATGCGAAGGACTGTCGAGGTGGGGCAGGAGGCACAGTCGCGAAGATTGATGACAAATTTAAGAATATTTTGGTTCCGCCAATAATGAAAGAGATCAACCTCGATGGGAAAATCTGTCATGCATTTGTGGACACGGGTAGTGATCATTCGCTAATTCGACAATCAGCAGCGCCTAAAGACATGGGGCGTGAGTCGTCGATGAAAGTGTTGAAAGGATTCGGTGGGGCTATCGTAGAGTCTATCGCAGCGATTAAAGCAGATATTCAGCTTGACAACCAGAATATTAAGGCAACATTTAATATTGTTCCAGATGAAGTTTGGCCGCACGATATATTGCTGGGAAGAGACATTTTATGCGGTGAAGACACACGTATGGTTATTGAGTCTGGAGTTCTCCAGCTTCAAACAAAAGAGAACGAAAAGTTCAACATCGACGAGCAACTCAACATAAGAGAACGGCAGTCAATTTTTTCACTTATTAACGAGTTCAACGAATGCTTTTCAGAGGACGTATCGCAGCTGGGTCGCTGCAAGATAGCTGAGATGGTAATAGAGCTAACAACTGACAAACCGATAGTGGGTAAGCGATACCAAGTGCCATTTGCTCAGCGAGAGACACTTTCTTCAATTTTAAACAATTTACTGAGCCATGGCATTATACGACCCAGCACGTCACCGCACGCAGCATCTGTAGTGCTGGTCAAGAAATCCAATGGCGAAAATAGGATGTGCGTGGATTATCGGGCGCTCAATGCGGTCACGATCAAGAAGCAATTTCCAATGCCGATAGTAGAGGAACAGCTATCGCAGCTTTCGGGTAACCAGTTCTTCACAACGTTGGATATGACGGCTGGCTACTACCAGATACCACTCAGAGAGGATTGTAAGAAATTTACGGCATTTCTCACGCCGGATGGTCTCTTCGAACACAATGTCATGCCATTTGGTTTGGTCAATGCACCGATGTACTTCCAAGAGATGATAGTGCAGCTTATCCGAGGATTAAACCACCGTAGAAATATAATCAGTTATGTAGATGAGGTCATCATAGCGACGCCGACAACGCAGCAAGGGATTATGGTCCTAGACGAGTTTTTGAACGCACTAAAAATAGCAGGGGTCACACTTCGACCATCTAAGTGCGTGTTCATGGCGACGACAGTTAATTTTCTTGGTCATGTCGTAAATTCAGCGGGCATTCGACCGGGGAACGAGAAGACAAGGTGCATTGACGAATTCCCAATGCCTTCAAATGTAACGGAAGTGCGACAATTTTTGGGAATCACAGGTTTTTTCCGCAAGTTTGTCAATGACTATTGTAGCATCGCAAAGCCGCTAACGAAGCTGCTTAAAAAAGATTCGACGTTTGAGTGGGGTCACGAGCAAACAAAATCTTTCAACGAGCTGAAGACTGCCCTCACGGTGTCACCAATTTTAGTTTTGTTTGACGCACAGAAGGAGCACGAGGTGCACACAGATGCCAGCGCTATTGGGCTATCAGGAGTGTTGTTCCAAAGAGAAGTTGACGATGAACTTAAGCCAGTGTTCTACTACAGCCGGCAGTGCAGTGAAGCTGAGAGTCGCTACGCGAGCCACGAGCTAGAAGTTTTAGCGATAGTGGAGACGCTAGAGAGGTTCCGTATTTATTTACTGGGTACACGATTTCGAGTGGTGACAGATTGTAACGCAGTCGTAACAACAAAAGACATGACGCCGCTACAACCACGAATCGCAAGGTGGTGGCTCAAGCTGCAAGAGTTTAACTTTGAATGCATTCATCGTGCGGGTGCCAAGATGCAGCACGTCGACGGGTTGAGCAGGATACCAACGCTGCCACCGAAGGTTACACCAACAGTTGCTGATAATGTTTTAAAAATATTCAACTATGACGAGGACTGGATTTTTACCATGCAAATGCAAGATGAAAGCCTACGTGCAGTGGTAAAAATTCTGAAAGGCGAAGAAAAATCAGTGAGGTCCACGCAGACGAAAGATGATTACATTTTAAAATCAGGACGACTGCATAGAAAAGTAAGCGGTGAACACAAGCTGGTGGTGCCGAAAAGTATCAGGTGGCGTATAACGAAGGCGTGCCACGACGACATGGGTCACTTCGGTGTTGAGAAGACCATCGAGCGGATAAAAAAATCATTTTGGTTTCCACGAATACGCCGATATGTTAAATCATATATTGCAGCATGCCCCGAATGTTGTCTTAACAAGGCAAAGGGTGGCAAGACGGAGGGTCGACTACATACGGTAGAGGTGTTGCCGATTCCCTTTAGAAGCGTTCACGTCGATCACCTAGGACCATTCCCAAAGAGCAAGCGTGGTAACGTATATGTTATTGTTTTGGTATGTTCCTTTAGCAAGTATGCCATTATCCGAGCATTGCGAAATACGAAGACAGCGCCGGTGATTGCGATGATCAATGAGGTTATGTCAGTTTTTGGCCAGCCGGTAAAACTCACTCCAGACAGGGGAACTGCTTTCACCTCGAAAGAGTTTGATAGTTTCCTCACTAATTGCGGCATACAGCATGTGAAGACCGCAGTACGAACACCTAGAGCCAACGGACAAGCCGAGCGGGTCAATAAAACGGTACTAAGCTCACTCAAATGCTCCACACCGCAAAATAAAGAGTGGGACACGATACTTCCAAGGCTTCAGTGGAGCATAAACTCCCAGCGCAATGCAACAACAAAATTCTCTCCTAACGAGCTAGTGTTCAACTTCAATCCAAGAGAATTGAGTACAAATTGTCTCATACAAGCTCTACATGATGAGATGCCAGAAGCGGATGACTCAAATAAGCAGGAGCAAGCTGCTGAAAATATCGCAAGGGCCCAGAGAGAGTGGAAGAAGAGATTCGACGACAAGCATATGCAGCCGTACCAGTATACCGAGGGCGATTTAATTGTTATTGATCACGTGCCGCAGGCCACAGGCGAATCACACAAACTTGATCCAGTGTTTAAAGGTCCGTATGTCGTAACGAAAGTTTTAAGTTATGACCGGTACATTGTGGAGGATCTACCAGATAAGCCAAGAAACCAGAAGAGATACAGCAACGTGCTCTCCAGCGACCACATGAAACCATGGTGCCGAATGGATCCGGATATTGATTGGAACAATGATGAT
This sequence comes from Tetanocera ferruginea, assembly GCA_958299015.1. Classification (NCBI taxonomy): domain Eukaryota; kingdom Metazoa; phylum Arthropoda; class Insecta; order Diptera; family Sciomyzidae; genus Tetanocera; species Tetanocera ferruginea. The sequence continues at coordinate 1,159,204 of OY282640.1, read as the reverse complement.
GTCGGCTCGTCCAGTGAGGACGAGATGTCAGGAGAGGCCGAGTTGTCAAACATTATTGGCAACCCTGGCGTGAATGTATGCTAAGGTTGGCAGCCCTGGTGAACAATTGACAGGAGAGGGGGCGGCAAAAGTTTTCTACGCGAACGGAGGTGTCATTAAATTGTATAACTACAAAGTGTTTTGTATGTACCTCCGGACAACTTGACAGAATGCTGAAATTGAATTGAATAACCAGAAGTGAAAGTTCTTGGCATTAAATCTTCAAACAAATGACGCTATCAAAACTTCCGAAAAAACACGCCCATTGGTACATTTTGATTTTTTGTAAGTTTTGTCAAATGCTGTCATGCTGTAGGGGTTGTAAGAGTTTGTCCAGATAAACATACACGATTTCAAAAATGTTTAAAGTTATTCATGAAAATCATTCACAAATGATCACATAAAAAACAAATTTTTATTGAAAGTTTATTCATCAAAAGAAAAACATTTAAGTGAAGGGTAAGGTTTTTTAACCATTTTTTATATAAATGCACTACATCTAAAGAAGATTGTGTCCAAATTTTAAGTCGATCCGAGTTAAACTAACGGATATATGAATTTTAAAGTAGGTGTACCTTGAACGCACAAACGTACATGTACATAACTTAAAAGCGATTTTCATACATGCAAGTCCGTGTTCACTGACATTTAAAAACACTTTTTCTGCCCATAAAAATACCTCCCTCCAACGTTTAGTTACATTGTTTTTTACATTAAGGGGGTTTCCCACCTACAAAATGTCGGAATTTTTCGTGAAAATAGCAGTTTACAATTTTGATGGCTACCAAAAATTTTTAAATGAAAAAAAAAATCATTAAAGACCGCTGGGGGGAGGATTTGATGATGCTTTGACTTAAATTTAATGGTTTTTGATTTCAGATAATTTCCGACTGAGATATAGTGAAACTCCTGCATATTGCTATTTTTCTAAGACGATCTGGGAAAAGCTCTGTCAGGGCTTGTTTTTACAAAATTTCGGGATGGAAAAATTTCAATCCAAACTCTTAAAAAAAATCACATACAAAGTGTGTTTTTGCGCTGAAACCCTTACTCCGCCCTTAACTTGTCAAGAAAACAGTATTTATCATTAATCATTAATCAGAAATGATTTCAGAGATTAATCTTAAAGAATACAACATTCTTCAACTTATGAACCCTAACAAACGAAACGTAGTAAATAAACGTTTACAGTTCTAACAAGAAAACAAATTTCTACATAAGTATTTTTTGTAATAGATGTGAATATTAATGTTATATTCACCACTAACTGTTTTAAGCACAATACCTACAGCTGATACTGAAGGGAAATAAAGAAGAACTTTTTTTACTATTCATCCTACTAAAAAATAGTTTCATAGAAATTTAATAAATGGATATAACTCATGATATGATACGAAGATATGATTAAGAAGAAAAATAGCTCAACTGAATTCTACTAACAAGAAGTAGAAAAAAAGTTTTGAGTTTCTTGAAACAAGTTAACCAAAAAATATTCCATATAAATATACGTAGTTTAAGAAAATACGTCCTTATTGCCATTTCCAGGCTGTTTAGTTTTAGAAACACTTGTTAAAGATTTCGGTTGGATTTGATATCATAGAAAATGTGGTGACCGAGGCATACGTGTTAAGTGTATGACTTGAATGCCCGGAGCTCGAGATCGATTCTCACTCGCGGCAAAGTTTTTTTTTTTTGTTTTGGCTGAAAATATCTATTTGATTTAAGAAGTTTTTGACTGGAATATTTGTGTGTATGTGTGCTATCTGTGGCCGCGATTTTCGTAATTCCCACTTAAAGTGAGTATATTTTTCTATCCGTGCAAGAAATCAGTGGGATAGAGAACCAAGTAAAATTAGTAGACCTCAATGACAAATTTTGAATTGATATGTAAAAAGGAAGTCAATTCAACAAAGGAGTAGGTAATTCATTTTCGAAAATATATAACAGATATTTCTATTTTGAAATCTTCGAGAGAAAATTTTTCCATAAAATATTCTTTCTCGATTGGTTCCAAAACCAATTTTTACATTTCCAAAATCTTTATTCAAATTTTTATTATTCACAAATTCTTTGTGTTAGAATTTTTTTTTAAAGAAGAATTTTTAAAAAATGTATTTTTCTGAGGATATTAAAACAATATATAGTGCGTTCATTCCATATAAAATTGGAATAAAAATAGAAGGAGTGCTTCCATTCCAATTAAATTTTGTATGCTTGGTTAATTTTGTATAATTAAGAAAAATTGCAAAAATGGCCGAAATCAGTCAGTTTCTTGGTGTTTCTCCCTTAGTCCTTTTAACTGTTAACACTATTTTGTATGGGAGGTTGACTGATTTTAGCAAGATTTGATCAGAAGACTAGGCAATTAGAGAAATAGATGTGCACTGAAAATGGTCGAAATTGATAAAACCTTAGGGGTACCTCCCTTGGATCAATATTTAATTTTTACATGAATTTGTATGGGGAGGTAAATACAAAAGTAAGCTCATCATAACGAAACTTAAAAGGAAAGTTAGCTTATTTTTCTCTCTGATATCACGCAATGGAAGAGAACTTGTCTAACTAAAACAATTTTTTTTTTTTCAATAAAAAGAAATACTTTGGGCTGCTTTTTCTGTTACGATTTTCCACAGCTAGGCTGCTCACTTTCAACAATTCACAGCATGGCACCTTCTTTCAAAGCTTACCTTATGGTTACGTTTATTTTAACATTGCCACCCTCTAGATAAAATAGATAAAAAAATTTCTTAGCTGTTTATAACTGTGTAAATTGTAAAGGAACGACTTTTAAGTTGGCCCGCACCTTAACCAAATGTTTTCATGTGCTTTTCTTTTTAATGCCTTTGGACATAAACTAACACAACAACACCCGCAACAGCACTCAGACAAACGCACACACATGCTTACATCTTGTTGTTGCTGCTGTTGTTGTTGTTGGTGTTGGCTTGTGTCTTAAATGCTATAAGCCAAGATCTATTGTTGACATAATGAGAAATTCCAACCCGAACAAAATGTGTGAAAAAGATTAGATGTCGCTCACGCGTTGTAGCCATCCTAGACCGACCGGCCATTCGCTACAAGCAAGACTCGAAGACTTCTGAGCCGTCTGTTTCTAGCTGTTTATAAGTGTAGCCAGCGAAGCGTTCGAAAATGCCTTAAATACCCATAAATTTGCCACAACACCAACACAAACACAACGGCAACGTCAGCCAAACACATACATACAAACGCTTACGTACACGTATGTATGTATGCATGTATGTGCTTATTCGCACATACAAATTCACTCGCATAGACATTGGCGATAAGACGACAAGAAGCAAGCTGCCTCCAGCTGTCCGTCCGTTGGCAGCACAAAAGCAGTTAACAACTGTATGTTAACTAAACACAATCCGCTTAAGGCTTGTTGCCTCAAAGAGCGTGCAAGCGATGAAGGACCAAAATATGTGCGTTCTTATATGTGCGCTTATATTTGCACATATTGCCATATACATACAATATTATGTGTTTGTGTTAGTGTTTGGCTATTTTGGACACTTTTATGCCATGTCAAATAATTAAAGCCAATTAATTAAGCTAGTGAATGTTTTGTTTCTTTTTTCATGGCAACTAAAATATTTATGCGAATTTTAAAGATCTTATAATCATTGGGCAACACAGTGTTATATAGTGGTTTGGCTCCAATTCAACATCATTAACACACTCTTTATATTATTATTTGCTATAAAGCGTCTCATAAACTTTTATGCAGTTATTTAAGTTAAAAGCATTTAATTGATGTCAGGGTGAGAAAACATAAAAATGCATTTGAAAAAAATGTATCATGCCCTAAATAAGCTGTTAAACTAGTTATAAAGTGACAGTTAACTCGACGCCACGCAGTAGTTGAGCGCCATACAAAAAGTGTTAACAACTTGAAGATTTCGCCGAAGACTAATAAACTATGGAATGTGGAATCAAATTGAAATCTATTGAATTTGCAGAAAAAACCATGGATGAAAGAATACAAGGTTACGACATCGACGTCATTGGAGCGAATTGAATGCTGCCATCTCTATGCCATCTCTATGTAGCTATCCTATTGCCATCCTGTTTTTTATTGCTAATAGGAAGAATTTGCTTCGATTACGTCATCTAACGGTAAAACTTCAGGACGGCGTAATCTTGTATTCTTTCATTCATGGAAAAAACGGCAAAATTTTATTGCAGAAAAAATATATCGCTTAAGAATTATATTTTGAAGCTTTATGCCAAATAATTCATGAAGTAACAGGTTTACTACAACAACAAAGTTCTATGCAGAATAACCTAGAAGACTAGACCATAGTTTCGTCGGACGCTACTTCGACCAATCAGTAGTCTCTGTGGTTTATGCAGTTCACTTTGAAAAGCTAATAAGCTCAACTGCAGCAAAACCAAAACGGAATTAACGAGAATCTTTTCACTTAATCACTTAATCAAAGCAGTGTTTTTCTACTCTTTTGCTATGTGCTAATTTTTTGTCAAAAGAGAGCGGAAATTAATTTTTACCTCCATGTATTTTTGAAGAATTTTTAAAGTTGCTATTGCAAAAATTTTCCATGTACCCGAAATGGGTAGAGAATAAACACTGCATCGAAGAAACAAGCATCTTAAGATTATTCTAAAGAAATCGTAATAAATTTGTTTGGTCTGTGTGGATCTAATTTTAGTTCATAGACGTCCATTACATAAGTGTTAATACAATACTTTCCAGTAGTTTAATTTTTCATTTAAATCTTCTCTATGCTTTTGTTTTTACAACATTGTCGTAATGAAAAAAAAGTTGTCAATTTGATCTGACCAATAATCGTGCGTTCAAATTGAAATAAATAGCTATTCTTACCGAAAATATTTTAAGTAACCAATCATGTTCTATTAGAGTGAAGTTAAATTTGATGAAATTGAAAAAAATAACTCTGATTTTTACATCAACATGTCATTCCGTTTCACTTACGTAGCACGCTCTAATATAAACGAACCTACCGTAAATAACTTAATTGGCTCATGTTATTTTCATGTATTTTTTGTTCGGAACGTGTTACCAATTGGCATGTTTGTCCTACCCTAAACAACTGCTAGTGTTGAAGCTTGTCTCAAATGCTATTATTTTGACTCAACTCGTTGTTAAATTTAAGTAATTTTATTTTAGCTTTTGTTGTATTGTCGCCATTGTTGTGGCATTAAAAATGCAAGCACGAAGTGCAAAAATAAAATAACATTAAAAAATAAATAAAAACACGATCCGAACAATAATTAACCATCTACATACGTTCAATTAGAGGCAACTAAATGTTTGCGTTGCCACACGCACAGCAACAAAAAGCCGAACTAGACGACTGCGCTTAAATTTCTTAATTAACCACTGACGCTGTTGTTGGAAGAGACGTAAAGGTTTTGCATGTGGAGCGGTGAGGTCTGGAAATCTGTGCTGGGAACTGGAACAACGCTGGGTGTACTTTCGGGCGCAGGCACGAAAACATGACGTGAAAATTCAACACCCTTTCCTTGTAGTAACTTCCGGTGGGAGTAAGTGTGTGTACTTGCGTGCGTGCGTATATGTGAGTGTGTGTACTTTAAGTGACGATGTTGTAAATATACTAAATGCAATTACATACAAGTACTCAAAAGCTACGCAACAACAACTTAACCACTTAAAGGCTTGCTCAGGCTACAAAAGAGGATATTTACGGTGGGCAGTTGGAAGAAGCAAAGTTGGCTCTCAGCGTTTTGGAGACAAGCATATGAAGGCTGGCTGCTTGGCGCCAGACAAACACTTTGCCACGACAACGACGAACGTCAAACGAAGTAGAAAAAGGGTTAAGGCGCAAGCAGATGCTTCTAGGGGGGGCTCACATGTCACATGGCCATAAAATGTTTGCCTCTGACATGAACCAAAAACAATTTGCATAATTTTCCACTGGCTTACAACAACTTAATTTGGACAAAGCAGAGAGCAAGAGCAGCAGCCACACAAGCGGTACGATGGTCAGAAATAGTCGCTGTTACAGCAGGTTAGCGGATGGAGCAGCAAAGTATTTGAACAGGCAAGGCCTGAATATTGGATTTCCGTTTTAGCCTTATTGCGTGCCGGAGCATTGCAGAGCCTTTGAGCTGCATTTGGGATGGTTGTTTTTTTGTTTCATGTGCAATTTCGAAGGTTCTAAAAAAGTGACATGAAAATGAAACGTTTTATCAGTAATTTTATTACCAGCTCACTGGCAATCCATTTCGGATACAGTGCTGAAGAAGAGACGGAAACGGAAACGGAAACGAAGTTACGAGACATACGCATATATAATTTGCTTAAAAGGATTGCAGAGCTGCTTACATAACGAGCTAGGCATCCTTCAATGTCCCGTAGATGACGCGAGGCATCATAACTCATTTTAATGTGCATGGCAAAACAATAGTTGTTGTTGTAGTTGGTCTGGTGGTGATGGTTGTGTTGGTGTTGTTATTGTTGTTGTTGCTGCTGCTTTAACACTTACATTATGCTACCAACTCCCGCCATCAACTCAGCTGACCCACGTTGCAGCAGCGTGCAGCATATTAAAAGTGTCAAAATGCAGTCTAGAAAGCTTTTTTGCGCTGCTCACACACACACACACAGTTGCAAGTATTTTCAACACACTCTGGATTAAGACGTTAAAGAGTTGTGGGAAGTGGGCTACGGCAATTGAGTTCGGAGCAACATTAAAACTACAAGTGCTGGTGGACTTCTCTACCTTGAGTTGAGTTTTCTGTGTGCCTTTTGCCTTTGCTATATCCTGCTGCATCTCGCACAAAATACAATTTATTTTCTGTCTGGCACAACGCTGCGGCGACTTTTGACTGACGCGATCTTCTCTGCAGCATTTCTATCAAACTGCTGATGTGTGGTTATTGCACAAGCCCGCCGCCAACCCCCTCAACTTGTTTGGAGTTATGAAAGCTGTCATCTACCCGCAGGCAAAAAGAAAATCCTACTTTAGCAGTATTAAACTATTTTTTTTTTTTTGCATTGCACAGAATTTGATTAAGCTTGCATGTTCTCCAAGTCAGGGTGCCGACGATTTCGGAAGATACTTAAGAACTGAATATCTTACAAAGCTTACAATTAAATAGTTCTCTCTGCTCTGCTTTTACCTTTATTAGCTGCACTCTTGCTTTTTTTAGTCCGATGATTTTGCAAGCCAGCCAGAGCAGAGTAGCGGTTTCATGTTGCGTGCCTTGAAGTGGATTTATGGCGATTGTCGTTAGTTTCGAGGAAAAAAATAAGAACTGAATCTTACTGGCTGTGGAGCATGTAAATTATGACTGCTAGTAGATGAAGTCAGTCGAGTGACGAGCTGACGTTGAAAGCATTTAAATTGTAAAAAAATGCTCTGCATCCTTTGGCTGCTGCTGCTATAAATTTTTTTCTGCGGATTTATAATAATTGCGCTTAATTTCTGCTGACATCAATTGTAACGGTGTTAAACAAAGCGAACAAAGGCAACGCCTGAGTTGATAAAATATTCTTTGTCATTCTTCTGTCGCCAAGAAAGCGTTTTTCAATTTTGTCTTAAAAAAAATGTGGCCACAAAAGAAAAAAAGGACGGTGGTGGTATGACTTGAAAGAAGCCAAAGGTGCTTTTAACCCACCCACTCTGCTATGCGCCCACAATGAACAACTCTGGCACCATCACGAACACTGTCGCATAATTAGCATAATCAAGTCAAAATGACGGCTTCCCACACCTTTCCTCTACCCCTCACCACCTCGTGACAGACCACAAAATATTAACGCCTTTATTAAGTTTGTCGAAGTCTTCACAAAGCAAAGCCGTACAATGCGACATGTAAAGGATTTAAAAATTTCAAACACTAATTGAAACACTTGCGCCCGGGAAATGAAAATGAGTTAACACCACAAAAGGTGATGGGGTGCGTCGGATGGGCGTGGAGAATTTAATTTGACATGCGGCAAAACCGAAAGTGTTGAAATTCAATTTCGTTTAAAATTTACCACAATACCGCGTGAACAATTCATTCCTTTAAGTTGGTGACGGATGGTCGGTGGTTGGGTAGAAGCTTGTTAAGAAGAGTTTGAAAGTACAGCGCAAGGAATAAGTTGTTCATTATTAACTGAGGAGTACTAATTTTCTTGGACATATCAGTAACAAGCATTAATATGCCAGGAACTTTTTTTAATTTTCAATATATTTTAACTTTAAGTAGACCTCAAGTCAGCGTAGGTGAAGTGCACAAATAATTGATTCAATTGCAAGTCACCATTTTATAACATTAATATGACATATACAATAAAAAATAATATCCTAGCAAAACAAATCTCTCTAGTTAAATTCTGTAGTTAAATTACTTCAAAGAAAGTTAACTTAAAATTAAATCTTTAAATTTTTTTTATCAAACTATTTCTTTCTATTTCTTCATTTCCCGTATTACAAGTGACGTCCCGTATTTTAAAAAATATTTTAAATGTCCCACCGGGACACGGCTTTTCCCGTATTTTAATTAATGTACCCAGCAGGAAATGAATCGATATCCGTCTTCCAAGACGTCGTAGGGACATGTCAGTTTCTTGCAAGACGGATCGATTCATTTTATGGGTGTCAAACAAAATTCCATGGTGCGAGTTAACGCCGCTAGATTATTTTCTCTGGGGATTTGTGAAGTCGTTATTCTACGACGATAAGTCCGAAACGATCGACCACTTAAAAAACAAATTGGCCATTTCAGCCCTTGAAAGGACTTTGACCGAGCTTCTCATGATCAAATTGTGTTGTGTGTGTTATTAAATGTTTGCACACAATTGACCAAGAACTGGACCTACATGTTTTATGCCGACTCCGAACGGCTAAAGTTCATGTTCTCAAGAAGCTTTACATGGCATTATTTACTCTCTGAGGTTTGCCATTGTCTGCAGAGAGGTGGTGACCGATTAGAAAAATTTTTTATTGAAAAAAACTTTTCGCCGCGGCTGGGGATCGAACCCGGGCTCCGAGCATGCTAAGCCACACACTTAACCTGCATGCCACGGTCACCACGATCGACCACTTGGAGGACAATATTCGCCTCGTTATTGCCGATATATGGTCACAAATGTCGGAAAAAGTAATTGCAAATTGGAGCTCCAGATTAGATAACGTCCGAGCCAGCCGTGGCGAAATTCATTCAACTTTTATTCTATTTCAAAATTCTATACCTCTAAAAAAACACTCTTTATTAAAAAATTCTGTTAAACTTCATTATTTTCAAAAAAATGTTATATAGGATGTACAATTCTGTGAAGAAAGCCCAACATTTTTTTTTTAATTTTGAATTCGCAGTAATTAACAAATTAGACTTGACATAAAATTTTCACAATATTAAAAAAAAAAACAGTGGATTTAATTTGTACAATTTGCTTTCTTCCCAAAATTGCTATCAATTCTCCTTCTTACCGGATTATGATAACAATTCGGATAACAATAAGCGTTCATTATCCCTTTGAACGTTAAAATCGTCCTTTCTATGGTGAGTTTTACCAAATGAGGCAATAATAATTTTGAAGATTTTTTTCCGAAAAAACCACATATGGTGAAATCCTGAATTTATACTTAAAAATGTTACTTGATGAGAAAACGCGATTGATACCATTCTTAAGTTTCTATCAACCGATCATCTTTGTAAAATTTGAGAAATGCAAGAAACCTTAATATTTGTATAAAAATCACCCTAAAACTAGTTCCCAAACTAACGTTCTCGGTTTTTGAAATGTGATAGCTGATGGAAAAGGATGATTTTTTCTCTTTATCCCGAAATTTTTTTATTCCGTAAATTTCCTAGAAGTTGTGTCAAAGTCAAAATTTTCTATAAAATCGTTCAATAATAATTTTTAAGATTTTTTCGGAAACAAATAAAACAAAATCTTTCATTTTCGCCTATTATAATTTTTATTAGTGAGCACATCAAAAATAACTATTGCTACAAAAAATTAATTTCGAAAAAATGTTTTCTTGGATGGCTAATAAAATAGAATAACAAAAAATCATTCACGTTATGCGTGAAATACTTCATATAAATAATACTCGCTTTTAGAATTATTTCGATAGTGTTTAAGATAACTAAGGTGTGAAGGCAGTAAGAAAATCTGGTGGCTGGAGAGGAAGAGCAACAATTACTACAATAACTTGCTATAAGTATCTTGCGACTTCAAGAGCCTGACAAGCTTCTGTACCTGAAAGTCGTAAAAGTGAAACGAAGTTGGTATTCAACCTCAACTGCAAAATTTAACCATTACTTCATTGGACGATCCAATAGCTTTTATAGTTTTAAAGACATGTTTATACTTGTCTTGTCATATTAAAAAAGAATTGACAAGTTAATGCAACTATGATCGAGTTGTTTCCAGAACAAATTTTTAGCAAGGAGTGCACTTTAAAGTTAAATGAAGCAATCATAAGCAATCATTGAGAGATTCCGAAGAAAAACCGGTGCTTATTTCGTAACTATATTAATTAAAATAGTTAAAACATTTTAAAATATTTCTTCAAAAACTCCAATAGTAAAAATGTTTAACTTTTCGAATTCTTCCAGCCAAAATCTTTTCCAACAAAGAATCCTTAAAGTTCATGAATTTTGCCAAAGTATGCTGCTAAAGTCAATTACTATCAAATTTTAAATATTTTGCCGGTTTTTCTCCATCGTTCCCCACCAAACCCCCAACGAGTGACTACAACAACTCGCTATTGGCTTTGCGAAATTCCAACAAAAACTTTAAGAATTCTTCTGACTCCGAACTTTAAATTAACTTTTTTTTCCAATTCCTATTAAAACAATTACTCGAACATTCAACAAACACTGCGTTGATATTGTTGCTAGCAGTGCTTTTACAGTTGCTACTGCTGCTGCTGCTGCTGCTGCTACTGCTGCTGCTTCTACTGCTACAACAACAGCTGTCAGTCAGCGAGGAGCAGCATTCAATTGCGTGTTGTTCTTCTTTTTGCCAATAATAAACTGCAAACTTACAGCACAAGAATTCGTTGTAGCAGCAGAAAGTTTATTGCAACAACATGCCCCTCCCTGCTCCTAACCATGCCTTACCATGCTAGATCCACAACCACTAGCACTGCATAGCATTTGAATCAAAGTTAAAACAAGCGGAAACTGCAACTTGCTTCAATTGCCATTCGCGTCGTTCGGCCACAAAGCACAAGATGTCGTCAAGTTCTCAAGTGGTTCCTCTCAACCACACCCAGAACTAGTACCAACCAACCGGCACCCATTGCAGCAACAGCAACAACAACAACAAACAAACGCCAACAAGACGCAACATGGCGCCAAGTGAATTTAATTTTCTCACAGCTCTGTGTGCGGCAAGTTTTCCCGTTTTCCACTTTGACTTTAGTGAAAACCTTCTGCTGCGAAATGCTGCGTTTGTGTTTTTCTTTGATGTGCTGAGTCGAGTTCTTTGATGGTAAAACTTGGCGAAAAACACAAATTGTAGAAGCGGTGCTTTGATGAAGTTAATGTTTTTCTTGTTAAAACTATTTGCTTTGTTGTTGTCCGAATATAACAATTGCATTTGGAAGATTGGCCAAATGTCTGGAAGGCAAAAGCACGAAGGGATCTTTGGCTGGATAAGGTGCGCCTACTTGAGAAAGAGTTTTTTTTTTGTTTTATGATAAGCAGTTTTTCTTTGTCGATAAGATCCTTAAGATGTTACGTAATCGGTAGATTTATTTTTGTGTATTGCTCGTAAGGAAAAGAGAAAGGAGAAAAGCACTCGGGGATCAAAGCTCTACAAGACAAAAAAGGTCAACAGTGCAAGTTTAACCCTAGGATAGAAAACAGGGTCTAGCCAGACCAACTGTCTTAGCCTGACACCACGCTAATATAGCGATATTCAAGTTGTTACCGATCCTAGGGTTAACCTATGAATGGAACTAGCAGAGTATCCGACATTGCTTCGGAGATCGTTTTATTTTTCAGCGAAATATATTCCAAAGTAGAATAACGAATTTAATTCAACTAAATTTGAGAATATAATAAACAAGCCATTTTCCTGATATTTCATATATATGGAGTAAAGGACTTTCTAGCTTACTTTAATAATTTGATATTTGTTGCAAATTCATGACATTTTTTATTGAATATATATATGGAGTACGCAAGTTACGTTTGGTCCCTCAGTTCAACGGTTTGTTCGTTTAGCTCTTAGTCGCTTAAGTGGATTTGGCATTTTAAGCCTTCCTCCTTATGAGGATCGTTTAACCCTTCATTGCATTGTGATGGAAATTTCAGTCAAACCATCAAAAAAAAAAAAATACAAACAAATCCAGTTAGTGCCATGATTGTTTGCATATGTCAACTTCTTCTTTTTTTTAAGAAAAAATCCTGCAATAAAGGGTTAATACTATTAAGAATGCAGTCATTAAGTGAGCGAAAGAGGTCTGCAGATATCGTATATTTACACCAACTGTATTCGATCTCCAGCAATTGTTTCTCTCATAAATTTTGACTCTAACCATAGAATCTGTTTCCTCTCTATTAAACTCTCTAAAACCTTGATTAGATAAGCAAACGTATTGGTTTGTTCAGAATGATGATTGAACATAGAACCTTTTGTTCCCTGAAAGTAGCTAAAACTCAAGAACCTGACTCAGCCTTTAACTATCCAAATGTTGCTCGCCGTTAACAACACTGTCTATCAAACGTTTTCATAGTAATATTTAGGTGTTACAGTCTGTCAAGTAACCAGTTAAAAGTGACATTCACATAAAAGTCACTCATGCGGCAATTCATCTACTGGCAATTATCATAGTTTTGCAACAATTTGGACTTCTTCCAATTTGCAATTTTATTTCAATTTGAATTCGTTTTGTTGCCTGTTTTTTCTTTATTGCTTTGCTTGCTTTGGTAGCTGTAATCAACAATAAGAATGCCAGTCATCATTTTCTTCATTCACATCCTCCCCCCAAACCCAAAGTAAAGCACTAAAGTGGGTTTGTTACCATGACGCGCTAATAGGAAATTTTATGTTTATCTGAATGAAGTGTGCTTGAGACGCTTGTGCAGAGTATTGAAAAACAGGATAATGTTTAATATTGCCACTTGAGTTTCGTCCTCACCTCATAAATCCATGCATCCATCTATCCATTTAGGCAGTCAGCTATTCATCCATCCATTTATTTATCATGCTATCGAAGCAACCCACCAATTTGCTCGCATCTCTGTCTGTCTGTACGACTATCTAACCGAATAAATGTAGAAGTACCAAATTTTACGCAATAAACGAGCTGTTGCCGTGGCAACTCTTCTTCAATTCCAACATTCCGAAGAGCAAAACTCACTCATGCACAGTGTTGCCAGTCTAGCCTTTTTGAGGCTAGATCTAGCCTTTTTTTTTGTTGTCTAGCCTCGAAAATTACCATCTAGCCTCTAGCCTTTTTTTTAGCCTTTTTTTCTTTTTTTCTAGCCTTTTCTAGCCTTTTTTAATATATTGCTTAAAGATGCATTACTACATCCAATTTTTCTGACGTTGCAATTTTGAAAGTGTAAATCTTCTATTGCTCTTTTTATTCTTTTAAAGTGGTTAAACCCAAATATTTTCTGTTATAGAGAAAGAAAACTCCAGTTACTCTACAGAAGAAATAACTATAATTGAAATATAATGGCAAAAAATTGTAAATCACAAGTAGAATAGGAATCTAGCTGGGCAGAAGCTAGAGATTCATTGAATGAAGATCCGTTCCAAGAGCTATCAGATTTGGTTTTTAGTTTTATTATTTAGTAGAACGAAATTTAAAAAAAAAACTAGAAAAGAAACCATATTCAACTGTTCTTAAAAGAAAACGAGTAAAGAAAGTCTAGTCCGACTATGAAATACCCTAGACCTCCTATTATATTTAAATAAACTATATATTAAAATACTAAAACAAATAGAAGTAACTTCCTATTTTTGTTTAAAATCCCTGTATTTATAGAACTATATAGGTTTTACTAATGAAGGTTGTATGGGAGGAAGGCACGTTCGTAGGTGGATTACGCCTTTTTTTGTGAGCACACCTTAGTTTTATATACTATGATCTCATACCAAGTTTTATCTCTGTAGGCCAAATATAAACGTTTTTATTGTGTTTTCCATATTGTGGGTTGCATGGGAGATGGGCATGTTTATGGGCGGATGTCGCTCAGTTTGCGAACACATCTTAGTTTTGATACAACAATCTCAATACCAAGTTTTATATTTTTGGCTCATATAAAGCTCTTTATAGCGTTTTTACTATAGTGGGTTGTATGGGAGGTGGGTTGTATGGGAGGTGGGCGTGTTTAAGGGCGAATGACGACTATTTTACATCTAAGTACACATCTAAGTTTTAATATAAAATACATATCTGATAAGTTTAATCCCTGTAGTTCAAATAAAAGGGTCTTTATAATAGTGTTTTCAATGTTGGAGTTGTATGGGAGGTGGGCATGTTCATGGGTAGAGCACGCCAATTTTTTGTGTACGTCTGCGTTTTGATACAAAATAAATACATTTAAATTTTATTTCGGTAACTTAAATACAACCATCTATACAGCGATTTTTATTTGTTAGTTGTATGGGAAGTAAGCGTGTCCGTGGGCGGATTCTAAAAATATTCAATAGTGCAGATGCTTGGGTTCATGTGAACATGTGTACCAATCTCATCTCCTTCTTAACCTATATTAACAGATAACACATAGACAGACGGACGGTGGCACATGGTTAGCTCGACTCAAGAGGTGACACTGAACAGGAATATATACTTTTCTATACCGGACTCGCTTATTTCTATGCGTTACAAACGTTTGCACAAAGTCAATATACCCTGACCTTACATGTTTAGGGTATAATAGCGTTAACAAATCTAGCCTTTTTTTAGCTTTTTTTTAAAAGCCATCTAGCCTTTTCTAGCCATTTTTTAAATGCCATCTAGCTTCTTTTCTCAAAACTTTCTGGCAACACTGCTCATGCACATGAACACTGACTGACTAAACGAACGCACTCACTTTTAGCTCATTGCTAGTTGTTGTTGGCTGCTGACTGTCGGCTGTTAGCTGTTGGCTGTTGGCTGCACTGCAGCAGAAAGTGTCGAGGGCTGCGTTTTTGGGCGTCTGGCCTACAACTATCGTTTAAAATGCACACACCTCTCGCCTCTACCTCGTCGACAAGAGTTGGTACCACCACCTGAAGGAGTCTGTTTCTGTTGCTGACAGGATACTTGAAATGTATGAAATTGAATTCGAGAGGGTTTTGGGTGCTCATACATGGAGTTTATTTCGAGTGGAGGATCATCACTCCACAGAGTTGATGACGAGAACGACGTTGCTGCTGATGTTGATGGTGATGTGTTGGTGATGGCCAAGGTGGTGCTGACATCGTCATTTTTAGTACAGCGCATGTTGTTGTTGTTGTTGTTGTTGCACATTGTAGTTGTTTGTTATTTTGGTTGGTTGCTGTAATGAATAATTACAATGTTAAGGATTTTGTACGAGTTTCAAAAGGAAAACACTGCAGCACAGCATGTTTTCCCAGTGTCGGTGCCAGTGAGTGGATAAAATTGAAGTTTATTGCTAAAGAGTGGTTGAGTGGAGTCGCCTCAGATCATTTTGTTTGCTATAAATGTTTTCCCAAACGATGCGGTTTCATTTGTTAATTTATTGTTTGGATATAAAGTAAAGGTTTCCCTAGTTGCTGAACCCAGGAGCGAGCAGGTGAAAGGGATGCAAGATGACTGAAGAGCTATTTTTTTAACTTAACCAATAAAATCAAAGGTGAGTTTTGAAACTCATTTTAAGGCATTAAAGTTTATCAATCAGTGGCAAAACTAGCACTTCAATGGTTAAGCAACATATAAACAAAAACAATTTATGTTTATCCTTCACTTACAAAGTTGCTTCCACCAAACAACAAATAATCTAGTTAACTTGTGTGCAATGGGCGCCATGTAGAAAGCTTTCATAGACTAGACTTTATCAAAGAACGTAACTTAAATTCGTTCTAATAACTGCCAATTGGCAGCTATGGACTTCAGACAGACAGACAGAAAGACAGACAGACAACCACATTCACACACAAGCACCCACAAACACATACTTACGCGAGCTCAGTTATTCGGAAACAAGCTCTATAATTGCGCCACAAACAGAGTCAGATCTGGTGCCGAAATTGTTTCATTGCCATGGATTCTGTTATTGAAGGCAGTCGGGAAGCAGAAATTCACAAACTCGCAAACTTTAATTTTTAAACAAGCTCTGGCAGACAGCGTCAATTTGTGGATCTGGGATTTTAGGGAGTGAGTGAATATTCTTGTGTGTGTGTGTGTGTTAGTGCCTCATGTGTGTGTATGAGAAGTGTTGCTTGTGCGTGTGTGTGTGTTGTTGCCATGTTTGTGCTCAAAGTGCTAAAATCTCTTTTTTACACAAAAGAAATTAATTTCATGCACCGCAGAACTTAAATTGAAAGTAATTGTTTGAAAAGTTTATCTGAACGCGTTCGCTTGGCGCACCCTAAACTAGGGTTCCTTTGTAGCCTACAACAAGCACATCGCATTCAATTACGTTTATTTTTTTTTTTTTTCACTGTTGTATTTTGATTTCTTTTTTGTTTTGTTTTTCATTGCAATACGCAGAAAAGAAGGTGCTGAAATCCTATTTAAGCCTTATTTCAGTTTCGAATTTTAATCCTATTCTTTAAATTAATTTTTTCGCAATTTTTTATTTTTTTCTATTTTTTACCTCAATGCTCAGCCAACGCCTAACAAACGGTTGAAGGAAATGGGAACTAGGAAGTGAAACATTTACGTACCTCTTTTGTTTGTCATTCACCCCTTTGTTTTTATTTGTGAGCACCAACCTCCTTCTCTCAACGATGTGAACTTTGCTTTGTGACACTTTTAATGAAAATTCCTACGAGTCGCCAATTTGACAGTTTTTCTTTTTATTTCGGAATGTATGGAGGAACGGCAAGTAGCCGTTTGTCATTTTATGTCAATTTCTGTGTTTTATTTGATTTAAATTGCATTTCGAAGAAGTTTCATCAAACAAAGCCAGGACAGTTTCGGACGAAATGATTGGCTTTGATTTTTAAACACCAAAAAAGAAATATTTTTCCTCTTTATATTATTCTATTCTGTATTTGAGCATATATGTGAGATGTCAGAGTGCTTTTGTTGAGAATTCTGAAAAAAAATCTCAATGATTTACAAGAAAATATTGTTCAAATAGCATTGGTAAGAAATTTATGTTTTTTAAGGGAAAGCAAATAACATTTTCCGTTTCATTAAAAAAAAAAATCAAAAATATTTATAACAGACTACCACAGATACGAAATAAGTTACAAAATAGGCATTTCTCAAATCACTGAAGTATAAGTTAAATATTTTAAGGTTATCATCAAAATTTTACGCAAATCGTTCAAGTCGTCTTTAAGCTACATGTATTACCATTTTGAAAAACATTGTTTCGAGAAAAGCTTTATGCGTGAGTTTTTTTTTTTCCATGCGCCTCCTCTTGTTAAAATCTTTGTAACTCAAAAAATTATGGACTTATAAATTTCTTAGCACATTTTTAAAATGTTATAGGAACATTCCACGATAATCGTTACCAAGGTAAGAATGCTTTATCTGAATAGCATTCAAAATTAGCAATGAATTTTAAAATATTGTATTAAACTCTATTATTTCTTTCAAAGATTCGGACCTTGCTTTGTTTTTCGTTTATACCATACACCTAATATTAACCTAAAACCTATCTACGTAGACAATATAATAAAATAAGTTCTAGTAATTAAATTTTATTTTGTAACACCCGTCACTATCTGTGTTACACCCATCACATATTAAATTATTGTATACAAAAACTGTCTGAAACGTATTTCTGTTTTTTTTTTAGTGCAGGGTAAATCGTCTAATCTTAATCTTAATATATAAAAGACAAGCGTCCTGCTCCGTGCTCTAAAGTGCTCAAACTGCTTATGGTTGTTGTTTTTGCTATGCTTTTTTAAACAAGTTCAGCCTGAAACAGAACCTGTTTCGCTCATACAACCAAATATCGCTTAAACTGTTGACTGTCAGCCTAAAAGTATGCACACAAATTTTATTCAATATTTGAAAGTAAACACACATTGACGACGACTTGAACAAAACAACATTTGAGGTGAATGTAAATATATTGTCATATCGTCTGTTACTTAATTATTTTGAATACGACCCGTCGTATGACGGGCTTCTATACTAGTCGTTATATAATTGACAGTAATTAATTTTTATTTTTATTGTTGTTTGGCTGAATTTCATAAACATTCAGAGTAAAGTCACATTTTTTTCAATGAGTTCTCGTAACACCCGTCACAGATATTTAAATAAATATGCAAACATTGACCTTAAGTTTAAATTTTTTTTCTCACATATAGGCATCTCCTAAAAAAGGTCCACCAAAAGTGAAGAAAAACATTAAAATAAAGCACTCTAACAGCTTTTAACATAAACTATGCTACATTTTATAAAAATATTGGCGATCTTTAGTACAAATTAGTACAAAGTAAAAAGCAATCATTTAATGGAACGGACGCGACAAAAAATATAAGTTTTTTTAAGCTCGTATAGAAATATGAAAAATTTAGCTAATTTTGAGACCTTTTTTTTATATAATATACATGTTAATGGAGGTCAAAGGATAACTATTCTTCGTAGATTTATGATATATTTCCTTTTTTTCTATATAGATATAGCACGAATACGGACTCGACAAATTTTTCCACAGTAGTAAAATACAGTAAAGATGTTCATTATAAATATTAATAAAAATACATCATAATAAGTTAAATTCAAGTTACATAGCAGTAATACTAATCAAAATAAAAAAAAAATAAAGTTAAAAGCTGTTAGAGTGCTTTATTTCAATGTTTTTCTTCACTTTTGGTGGACCTTTTTTGGGAGATGCCCATATGGGTGTCTATCCAAACCACTAAAGCAGTGTTTCTCATCAGTGCGCCCGCGGGCAACGCATCAGTGTTAGTGACCATATGCATGTGCAGCCGAAGATAAAAAACGAACATCAGTCTTATACCAACTGTCCACACAGAAGGTTCACGTCACATGCTTGCTTGAATTTGATTTTTTTTTCAGATAATGTGCGTGTTTATTTTAATTGATTGTAACAACTACTATGCTTACACTCTAAGAAAAACACACAAGCCGTTTGTTGTTTATTTAACACACATTGTTTTTATGAAATTTACAGGTTATAATTTGTTTTTGTTGTGGTTTTGTTTTATTTTTTAACAAACTTATAGTTTTCTAAATCATAATTATTATAAATAACTAGCTGACCCGGAAAACGTTGTTCTGCCTGCTGTTGTGTGTTGCAGTTTTGTCCAAGAAATATTTTTGGCCCGATTTCGGATTCAACTGTACCTGGCCGGTTACTAACGTACGACACCTGTGGAAATAACTTATTTGCCGTAGATTATATATAGAATATAGAATATAGAACAAATACGTTAAGTTGTGACTGTGTTTGGCGTTGCGCAAATGGCTTTCCCGAGCCGTGGATAAATGTTTTTCATGGTTAATTTTTTGATGAAGATAAAACGGATATGATCTATGAAAGAAAAACGAAAGAACCGCTGTAGACGATGACCGCCGATGAAAAAAAAGAACACCAAACATTCATTTTCCCAATTCTATGTATTTCAAAAAGTGAAAAATTAACACTTTTCTTCGTTAAGTAGAAAAATTAAGTTAGAAAAACCAAAATTATTTTCGAAGGGCAATTGAGTGAACTATATTTTTTGTCAGCCCATCTTTAGCCAACACAAATAAACTCGATGGTTTGCCGACGCGAGAACATGTCACATATAATTGTCCGTGCGAAAATATGGACATCGTAAGTAAATAATTTGCGAATGGATTTCAGAAACAGGTTTGAATCTGGATCTGTGCCGATGAGCAAGCCGTTCAATGGTTCTGGTGGTGTCTCAATTTCTGGAAGTTTTAATGGCTCATGTTTGAATTTAAACGCATGACAATGGGGACATTCCTTGTCCATAGCACCAATAAGCACTTTCGGATAAGCAGAATATTCAATATCTGGCTCGTATTCGAATGCAAGACGAAGAAATGATTCGGATGTAAATGCTTGATGTACTTGTTGGCGTTGTCGACCATTTTCTCTGTGTGTGTCAATAACGAACCGACGCGCTTGTCTCCGTTCCAATTGTCGTTGTTGATTTCCGTTCAGATCGTGCCTCTTGTGATTGAGATGCACGCAATTGCGACATGCTCACACGCGTATTTTCGTTTTCTTGTTGGATTTGTTCGTCTGTTCTTTCTGCTCTATTATTGAGCATATTTGTTGCATTATTCGTTCGACGACCAAAATTTCCCCTCATTCGTCTTGCTGGCACTTTTCACTACAACACACACACAAATAGAAACAATTTTTGTACTTACTGATGAAAATTGGTATTGGTATTTCTTGTTTTGTATTCTACTAACCTTTCACTGTTACAAAACACGTATATATTTCTTGTAAATTTAAATAAATAGCGAACAGTTTCCCACGCACTTTATTTTGATATATAACGAATTCACGTGACACTTTATTAATAAATAATAAATGACTTCACTTCAATAAACGACATGATTTATTTTGATATTTTTCATACAATTGTAATAAAATCGCGGTTAAAACATAGGGGCTGAAGGTAGGAGATCCAAAAATACTTTATAACCTATTCTCATACCTACCAAACGTACAAAAAAAATTTAATTAAAATTGGTCCAGCCGTTTCGGAGGAGTTCTTACACTAACACCGTGACACGAGATTTTTATATATTAGATTATCCTTGAAAACATAAATAAACAAACACATATTTTATTTTGATTTCTGTAATAGCTGCCAACCCATTTTCCCACATAAAATACCTTTTTCCCATAAGCAAATTAAAAAATTACCACACAACTGCCTTACTTCCCACGGTACTTTTTTCATTAAAAAATACCAAAACAATTAAAAAATACCACAAGAATTCCAACAGCCATTAAAAAATACCTCAAAACTCCCACAAACATTAAAAATTCCCACAATAATTAAAAAATACCACAAAAAGTCCCACAAAGAATAAACGGAATTTTTAATATGTTAATTATTATTATTTTGTTTTTCATTAAAAAATACCACAACAATTAAAGAATACCCCAAAAACTCCCACAGCCATTAAAAAAAACTTCAGAATTCCCACGAATATTAAAATTCCCACACGAATTAAAAAATAACCCCGCTGAATTAAAAAATACCACGGGAATTCCCTTTTCCCACCGCAATTAAAAACTACCACAAAAGAGATTTTTCCCAAAAGTTGGCAGCTATGTTTTTTGTGTACTTTTATGCGTTTGACGTTTTGCCGAAACAGCTGATGTAAAATTTTTTGTCCAAGTGCCATGTTTAGCATTCAACGTTGTTTGAACGTTTCTTCAACGTTTTGTTTCCAATGTTGAAATTGGCTCAGTGTATGCACATCGTTACATTAAGATACGAAGCATGATATCGTTGTGTGCGTTTGGCAATCACTGCACTAAAGTCATTTATGATGACTGCAAAAACTTTAAATCATTTTAAGTATACCATCATATCGATACTTGTATTCTTGAATTTACCCTCAAAATAATTTAGGGTCAAAGAGACCTATTTTCATAAAAAAATATAGCAGTTAATTAATTAAAATTTTTTTTAATTTTTCGCTTTGACTTTTTCACTTAAATATTAATTTATTTGTATACTGTAGAATCTCAATTATAAGAACATCGATTATCCGAATATCCGATTATCCAGACTCATTCTTCACGACTCTAATAACCGATTTTGAAATAATTTGAAATTTTTCCAACCAAAATTTTAATTTGCTGGGTCTTATGTTATTCATTATTTCAATAACACGTTATTTTTTATATCGTATTATCTAAATGATGTTTGTGAAACCCTTTTTAAAATAAAAAGTTATTAAAATTTGATTATATTGTTTGATTTGACTTTGAAATCGATTATTGGCAATTTTGATTGTACGGAATACACCTGGTTTTATGTAATTCGGATAATTGGCATTCTTCTGTATTTCTATAGTTTTTATTTAGTGTAATGAAATCTGTTTATGTCATTATTTCAAATTTATTTTAATCGGAAAATTCATCGATAATTTTGTTTATTCTATCATTCAGCAAAAACTTAAAATACATACACTCTTTTTCATAAGTTTACACGAATGCTAAGTATTTATCCATAGGAATTTTATTTGAAGACTTTTTTTACTGGATAACAACATTGAAATCACATATAAATGCACTTGAGATTTTACATTTTGCAAGTACTTATGTGCCAATTTAATATATGTAAAAGTAAATATATGTAAATAAATATGTTAATGGTAAAGATGATAAAGATTTGTATTAAAAATCTGAAATAATTATAGGTTTTTATAATTCCAATCATAAATTTGATTTCTGGGTTTATAATTTAATTCTTTGAAAAGACTTTTCCCATCAGAAATAAATGCTGATGACATATGAAATGAACCTTTTCTAACCTTTTCCAAGTTTTAAGAAAGTTACTATCTGTTCATCATTGCTTTGATCCTCTACCAATGGTATAAAAATTTACCTCCAAAGGACTCAATTCTTATAAGTTTTCAATTGTGCTTTAATTGGCATTATTTACTCTCTGCGGTTTGCCATTGTCTGCAGAGAGGTGGTGACCGATCAGAAAAATTTTTTATTGAAAAAACTTTTCGCCGTGACTGTGGATCGAACTCGGGCTCCGAACATGCTAAGCCACACACTTAACCTGCATGCGACGGTCACCACTGTGTATGTGAATGAATAACTATTAGTTATACATGAAGAAATCAAAGCATTTAACCACTTTGTAAGTATTGAATACCATAAATCTTATCTCTACTGAATATGTTGTGAATTCGGAATAAAACTAGTATATCAATTAAATATTCTTTTGAGGTCTATTCTTACACTTTAACACTATCTTTAAAAAACTTCCACTAAAAATGCCAAATTGAAAATAAGATGCAAAGAAATCGATACAGAAATGCCTAATATATTCTTTTGCCTACCTTGAAACCTACCTATCAATATATAAAGAGTTTATTTATAAAAGAAGACAAATTTTTTTAATTAACTTAATATTTTTCTGATCTGAAAAGAATATATTAACCCATGTAACAATTTTCCTCCTATAAAACACCTAAGAACATTCTCAACAACATATTAAAACACAACAGTTACGGATATAATCATTGTATAATAATCGTATAAGAGAAAAAAGGCGCACTTTTTCTGTTTGTATTAAACCCTACATAAGTAAAATTATATTCTGTTGAACATATTCTTATCATTACTTTATAGGAGCTTTATATCATTTTTTTCAGTCTTATATCAGTGTTTGTTGCTATAGAGGGCATTAGAGAATATTTATATCATGAAAATATTGAAGTTTTATAGCCATGTCAAATATGTCAAAATAAATGTTCAAAAAAAAAATGTTATTCGAAAAAAAATAATTTTGAAGTGTTCTCTTCCAGTTTTTCTTTTCTTTGTTTTCATGTGACAAATTGAAAATGAGTTTCTATTTTTTTTCCTTACATTTTTTTCGTTATAAAAATTAAATTTATTAATTGTTTTGGAAGCGGATTCGATCTTGGTACCTCCGTGTTGCCAGTCCGACACATTAACCTCTCGCCCATTTTTCCATATTCAATACTTTGAAAACATTTTCAATTAAAACCGACTGCGCTGCCTATTGGTAGCTTCAATATTTATATGTGACATTTATTCGAAATCTCAATAATGTCATATTGAGATGATGCTCTTCTATTTTTTTTATAAGAAAAGGGCGAAATTTTTGTTTAACTATTCACTCTTTATTATGTATTTATAATTCATAACTTATTAACAGGTAATTTTGTCACATAAAGTGAACTGTTATTTTTCAAATTTTTATTGTTTTATACGAGTAAGTAAAACATAATTTCCTGGTTCAAAAACATTTTTTATTAAACTTTAACATTAAAAAAATTATAAATAATTATTTTATGCATGCCCGAAGTTAAAGTACCCACTCTTGGTAGTAATATTTAAGTATTACCCAACAGAATCGAGCTTATAATTTTGTAGGTCTGTTTTTTACAATTTTTAACTTTTTCTTAAAAATAAATCCTCGTCTTACACTTTCATATTTCCAAATTATAGAGATAATTAAAACTTTAAATAAACTTAGTTATTCCTTTTACCATTTTCAAGGTAGCATGCAGCCAGCTCTTGCGTAGCTCAAAGATCTCTAGAAAGTGTCAAGACTTATTTAAAGAAGGTGGCAGAAGTAGATTGACGTCTATCACATCCACACCGTAGTGCTATCTACTTATGCTACCTTCCTTAATATATCTTGAAAAGTGTTTTTTTTTTTAATACGAAAGACAAGCAACATCAGCTCTTTGAGAGTGCATTTTTAAGAAATAATTATAATTTTATGTCGATAGGTCACAAATTACGGTTGTAATGCTGTCGACCGACAGATTGAAAGTGCTAAATCTTGTCAGGAGGTGACTCTTATCAATAAATATAAAATTAAATATATGGGAGCTTATAAACACATGCAGAATTTAAAATTTCAAATGGTTAAAACTCCCTTTGTTTATTATTTGTGTTTACATTACTTTTGATTGACATACATTTTTAAACTACAGTTGACGGTGAACTCGCTTTTTATATTAGAAATTATATGAGAATTCGAAGTATGTCAAATAGGTCGGATGCTAATGTTTTCATCTTGAAACATGAAGGTCCATGGTTCAAATGCTGCGGGCGCATAGAGAATTTTTATTTTTAATAAAATATAAATAATTTATATTTTTTTATATATTCTGAATGACAAGCTTAGTTCGAAAAAGAGAAAATTTGTGTCATAGCGATTTGTGTATTCGTTTCGAACAGTTTTCGAACTTCGAACTGAGTGTTGCAAAGGCATAAACATTGTATAATTTTGTTATGCGATGTTTATAGGAAGAATCACTTCCTAGTTATTTAATACAATGAATATAACATCATTATACAAAAAGAATGTGATTTTTCTATAAACCCTGAGTAAATAGATACAGAGAATGTTCTTGTAATGATTTATATCAGTGAACACCAGGGGCGGATCTGGAAAAAATCTTGGGGGGGTAAATTGTCAAAGACTTGATAAAATATAGTATTTTTACAAATAGACAAATTTTACTTTTTTGAATTGAAATTATTGGATTGCTTAAGAAGCATTTTTCCCAGACACATGCACGCACATTTCCGTATTTATTTTTTTTTCCCCTTTTTCTGGAATAATATCTTAGCGAAAAGTAAATAAAAACTGAAAAAGGTCTATTTATTCAAATGTTTCACATTTACTCCGTTTTTCTCCATCGGCTCGAGTTTTCGAGTTATAGGCAAAACATGAAAATCAGTTCTTTTTCTTATAATTTTGCTAAATCGATTATAATGATCTACCTATTTGTATTACTATGAATAATTTCAACGAAGAAATACTAGACCTTTCAATTTTTGCACATTCAATAACAATATCTTTGGCAGTTTCGAAGATATCGACGTTCAAAGTCATACAAATTTCACAATTTTACGTACGCTGCTCTTTTGAAACACTTGTATCTTTGATATTTTTCAACGAATTTACAAAAACTTTTTTTTTACTTGGTAGAAAATGTTTGGAATTTTAATAAACATTTTAGTTTTTAGTTTTTTTTTATTATCTTGCATATTTTCAAAGAAATTGAAAAAACAAACAGTTTTCTTCGTTCAAATTTATTAAAATTCTCTCTACTTTTATATAAAAATCTTTTCTACTTACGTACTTTTTGAAGTGAATTTTAATAAAATGAAATGTAAAAAACTGTTCGTTTTTTCAATTTCTTTGAAAATATGCAAGATAATAAAAAAACTAAAATGTTTATTAAAAATTCAGAGATTTTTTACCAAGTAAAAAAAGTTTTTGTAAATTCGTTGAAAAATATCAAAGATACAAGGGTTTCAAAAGAGCAGCCTACGTAAAATTGTGAAATTTTTTCGACCTTGAACGTCGATATCTTCGAAACTGTCGAATATATTGTTATTGAATGTGCAAAAATTGAAAGGTCTAGTATTTCTTCATTGAATTTAAACATAGTAATACAAATAGGTAGATCAATATAATCGATTTAGCAAAATTATCAGAAAAAAACTGATTTTCATGTTTTGCCTATAACTCAAAAACTCGAGCTGATGGAGAAAAAAGGAGTCCATATTTGAAATCAACAACCAAAATGCATTCGGGCTTGTTTATCGAGATCTCTGCACTTTTTATAAAGCTTCATTTTGTTACTCTGTGTTATTAGATAGTCATTTGATAGAGAAAAAATTATATTACAAAATCATAGCAAAATTATCAATAACTTCGTAAATATTTATTTTAAAATCCCATGTATATGCAATAATGCGAGTCCGTTCAATCGTTCTTGTTGCATAGTGTTTGCAATAGTGTTGACGATTAAAAAACCATGTTTTTAATCGTCGCAGTGTAGAAAAACTTCGCTCAGCTGTTGCTACACTGATAGGAAGCGTGGCAAAGATAGCAAACGTTTTAGAAATTAGTGAAAAAATGTCAATATTACAAAGAGTAAAAACGGTGTTGATATCAATAACCTTAGTTTCGCTCACCTATATACACTGCCAAATTTAAAGTTAATGAAATAATTGAATTTGAATAGTTCCTTACTAAAAGTGGACTAAACGTGGCAGTTTTATTTCATCAAAGTCGGTTGTGGTAATTTGGTTGGCTTGTTGCAATTATAATTACTAGTACCGCCTTGGGTCGAAAATCGACCAATTTTTGTTTGTTTATATATAATATAGTTGTATAAAATAGTCGGTGCACTCCTTCTCCGCACTCTAATTCATTTAAAACAAGAATTATCAAAATCGGTTGAAAAATACGGGAGAAAATGTTTCCTAACTATTTTCCCTACGCCTATTTATATAAAGATGAAATTAAGGTAGGCTTGAAAAATTTCAGAATTTAAACAAACAATTTAGAATTAACTCACACAAAAATAATTGTATGCAACAAATTATTTGCACAGTTGATACAATTTAAGCAACATTAACTTAACATCAATTCACTTCAAAACAGCCCTGTTATATAACATATATGACATAAGTATTACAGATGTATATAATATTTTCATAAGGACTATAGCAGAAATATTTCTAAAAAATAATTTAACTGATGATGAAATAATTGAAGTAAAAACAAGGTATTGGATTTTACATTGTTTGAACTTTCTTTTTTGAAAATTTATAAAGTGAAAACTGAAAGTAACAATGCACGTACACAGTAAAAAGTTTGAGGATAAATTTTATCTTTTTTATAACATTTCTGTTGTATAAACTCGTTTTATTCCAAATTTATTATAAGTTTTATCCCACTCAATATTATAAAACTTGCATTTCCATTCAAACAGCTATTTTACTCCAAAATAGTATAAATTTTATACCATAAATTTATAAAAATCATATATGTATTCCAGTTCTACACACGAGAACCTCACGGAGCCACTCGTCTTTCACGTACAAGTCGAGTTTTCGAAGCTACCGGACTTCAGCGATGCTATCAGACAATCAGTTTGCGCTTGTTCTTCAGTCAGTAATCATGTTATGCGCAAATTGTTCCGTTGAATATTTTTTTGTTCACACACATTACGACAAAAATAGTGCGCTTGAATTGGAAGCTCTGCCAACATGATTAAACATGCGAATTTCTAAGTACAATTTTTTACTCTTTATTTTTCCTATCAAATTGTTTTTGAAAATGTAAAAAACAATATATCATGAAATCTATCAATTGAAATCTAAATATGATTACCGATTTATGACTTTAATGTATGTTTACATATGTGCCACATATTTTTATACAATATTGCTATAAAAAGTAACCAAATGTGGTATAAAAAGATTTTATACTTTTGCTTATAAAAATGTATACCAAACTGGTGTAAACACATTTTATACTTTTTTCGGATAAAATCTATACCAACTTTTATAAATTTGGTTTATACGATGCTATGGTATACATTTTATAACATATTTGGAATTGATCTATATTTATACCAAATAGTATAAACTTTATCCTCATATTTTTTACTGTGTAGTGTTTTTTATAGTAAAATTTGTTAGCACATAGATTGCAAAAAAGTTTGGCAGGTTTTCAGTAAAACTTAAAAAGAATAAAATATTTTAAGTGGTAACTCTTGTCTGCATTGCCAATATCTTAATTGCGCTCATTACAAATCAAAATCAATGTTACTTGCTCAATGATTTCATATAAAGGGCATATTTAAACTAATCGTTAATATTTTGCAAAAATATAATTACTATAAAGCAAACACTTACGCTGAGGAAGTGACTTCAAGTTTTTTTTAATTTTTGTTTGTAAGAAAATAACGCGTCTTTAAAGTTGATTGTTTAAAAAATGGCAGTAAATTTGAGTACTAGAACGAAATGTAACTTTATTTTCAGGCTCATTTTTAAAAAAAGGCGAAGTTACTACCTCGACGTAAGTGTTTGCTTTACATATAATTATATTTTGTTTTTTGCAGATGACTACAGATCGTGTTATTCTACAAGCAAAATGGTCCTACTCTTCTCGCATCGCTGCATAAAAACGGCACCTACACGCAAATTTCGTCACAAAACAAAAAACTTATATACTTAATATACTTTAATAATTGTTGAAATCAATAAAAAAACAAGAGTTTAACAATGTCTTTGGAGTATTCTTTCAAAAACCGCCTTCAGAATCGCTTATGTATACATAAAAGTACCCTTAAACTGTGGGCACAATTATTTTCTCCAAATAAAGTATTAAAAACTAAAGTATTTTAAAGTTCTTGGGGGGGTAATTACCCCCTTTACCACCCCCCCCCCCCCTTGTATCCGCGCCTGGTGAACACTCCTATAACAGCAATTCTTCCAAATTGAAGCACTATACAACGTTTATAACATTAAATCATACTATAAGTTTGAAATAAGAAGGAAAATTGTTAGTTGGAAAGTCATCAAAATACACTAAGAAACTATAAAAATTCAATTAAATTTACTTTATATAATTTAAATATTTAAATTGTATGTACAATTTCTGAAATTTCTTGGTATTTTGGAATAATAATTTAGAATAAATTAAAATAAACAAGAGAGAAACTATGATATTAAATTTTGAATCCATTAAAACATTGAAGTGGATAAACTTAGAGTCATGATTTTAACTGTATCGATTTTCAACAGAATAAAAAAATTATTTTCCATTCACTTCATACGTCACTTCATACGTTAAGAAAAAACCAAACTAAATATTTCGATGCTTCACCGAAAGAGTGCAACGTGCGTTGATACGAAAATAATTTTTTTGTCATATGTTACACAGTGTTTGTAGAGTTGTAATTAATTGGTTTCAACTGCAAAATCACTGTTATTCTTGTTTAATTTAAAAAATATTGAAAATTAACCTTTTTTTTACGTTGTGGTTTTGTTCAATTTAAGCATCAATTCAATTTGCAATTGAATTCATGTAATGTTTTTATTGTACACTGTTTTTTGTGCCAACAAAAAAAAAAAAAAAAAATGAAAAATATATTCATGTTAAAATTGTACATGGTGTTTATCGAAAAATAAACGTGGGTTCCATCATTTATTATATTTCACAGCTTATAAGCTACATTTCAAAACTTTTATGCTATTCTTTCAAAGCTTTAGGCTATAATTTACAAGCTTTTTTTTAAATATTCATTTCTGTTCAAACACTTTTATTAAAGTATGCAAAGTATGGACTTACGGGAGAACATGTTGCGGTTATTCACATTCTTAACTTTTCCCCCAAACCTGTTTTCTACTCTAAAATCCTATCATGACACGTCAACTTATTTCAAAGTAACTTTTTCAAAATAATGCCAACGTCCTCAATATGCTTGCCACAGAAAAAAAAAAAACACAGTAAGACCTAAGAACGAACTCTAGCTCGCCCAACCGCACCACCCGCCCGCATGAATTATTAACTGCACCAATATGACTACGCGAAAAAAGTATCTAAGTGCGGAGGATTACAAATTCCTTTTGAACGAGTGGATTTTTACAATGGAAACAATAATTTTTTTTTTATGTTTTTTTCTTATGGCTTATTGAACGAAGAAAATTGTTCGCGCATCGATTAAATTTGCGATGTAAATTCATGTGCGAAACCGACCACCTGAGAAATCAAAACCAGCGACTGTGGTAGCAATTGAACGCAAGGACGAGAGTACAATGAGCGCGCTCCAATGTTTATATGGACGAGTTATTTGCAGGCGGTACGCTAGAAAGCAGCAATTTTTGGAATAGCGTTTTGAATGGGGAATCGAACAAAATCGGACGCAGAACCTAAACGCGGTACGTGGGAAACGCGCATCTGTCTATAAAGAATATTATGCTGTGTCATTGCAATGCCTGCTTTTATTGGTGTGTTATTGTTGCAGTTATAGAGTTGGCTGCTTTGGTGGTGGCTATTGCATGTTACTAATTTGGCAAGCTTTGCTCCAGTGTGGGCGCAAAGTTATATGAAACATATAATATATAAAAATCCGTCAGCTTATTTTTTAAGATACATACACGGGGAAGAGTAGCATAAAAACATGGCTAGACTCCCAGAAATGATTGTAATTGTTACGATTTATGTCAAAGTTGTTGTTGTTGTTGTTATGGTCCAAATGGCCATCGTCCTCTGCACAGCTCATCTTATCGCTATGCATGTAACTGAGTTGAAGTTATCCTTTATGGCCAATGTAGCTGCTTTTTATTGCAAGCAACTGTAACCTCTTTCCATGCATGTGTTGGTTGGACCGGCTGCTGTTAGTGTCACCCAATAGTTGCTATGCAATTTGAATGCCAGCTAGAGTCGTAAAATAACCACCTGTGACATTCTTGGCAATAACTCTACTCTTAGATAAGCGACAGAATAATCCTTGCCATGATGCTGTTTTGTGTGTTTTTCCTGCTCTCAACTTGGAGAAGATTAAGTATGTGAGTGATTAGGTTTTTGACTTATTTAGATAAGTTGGACCAAGAGACCAAAAGTTGGGAGAGAATATGGCTTTTTAGAAGAGTTTCTATATTAAGAGAAAAATCAATTGTGGTTATGGTTATGGTTATGGTTATGGTTATGGTTATGGTTATGGTTATGGTTATGGTTATGGTTATGGTTATGGTTATGGTTATGGTTATGGTTATGGTTATGGTTATGGTTATGGTTATGGTTATGGTTATGGTTATGGTTATGGTTATGGTTATGGTTATGGTTATGGTTATGGTTATGGTTATGGTTATGGTTATGGTTATGGTTATGGTTATGGTTATGGTTATGGTTATGGTTATGGTTATGGTTATGGTTATGGTTATGGTTATGGTTATGGTTATGGTTATGGTTATGGTTATGGTTATGGTTATGGTTATGGTTATGGTTATGGTTATGGTTATGGTTATGGTTATGGTTATGGTTATGGTTATGGTTATGGTTATGGTTATGGTTATGGTTATGGTTATGGTTATGGTTATGGTTATGGTTATGGTTATGGTTATGGTTATGGTTATGGTTATGGTTATGGTTATGGTTATGGTTATGGTTATGGTTATGGTTATGGTTATGGTTATGGTTATGGTTATGGTTATGGTTATGGTTATGGTTATGGTTATGGTTATGGTTATGGTTATGGTTATGGTTATGGTTATGGTTATGGTTATGGTTATGGTTATGGTTATGGTTATGGTTATGGTTATGGTTATGGTTATGGTTATGGTTATGGTTATGGTTATGGTTATGGTTATGGTTATGGTTATGGTTATGGTTATGGTTATGGTTATGGTTATGGTTATGGTTATGGTTATGGTTATGGTTATGGTTATGGTTATGGTTATGGTTATGGTTATGGTTATGGTTATGGTTATGGTTATGGTTATGGTTATGGTTATGGTTATGGTTATGGTTATGGTTATGGTTATGGTTATGGTTATGGTTATGGTTATGGTTATGGTTATGGTTATGGTTATGGTTATGGTTATGGTTATGGTTATGGTTATGGTTATGGTTATGGTTATGGTTATGGTTATGGTTATGGTTATGGTTATGGTTATGGTTATGGTTATGGTTATGGTTATGGTTATGGTTATGGTTATGGTTATGGTTATGGTTATGGTTATGGTTATGGTTATGGTTATGGTTATGGTTATGGTTATGGTTATGGTTATGGTTATGGTTATGGTTATGGTTATGGTTATGGTTATGGTTATGGTTATGGTTATGGTTATGGTTATGGTTATGGTTATGGTTATGGTTATGGTTATGGTTATGGTTATGGTTATGGTTATGGTTATGGTTATGGTTATGGTTATGGTTATGGTTATGGTTATGGTTATGGTTATGGTTATGGTTATGGTTATGGTTATGGTTATGGTTATGGTTATGGTTATGGTTATGGTTATGGTTATGGTTATGGTTATGGTTATGGTTATGGTTATGGTTATGGTTATGGTTATGGTTATGGTTATGGTTATGGTTATGGTTATGGTTATGGTTATGGTTATGGTTATGGTTATGGTTATGGTTATGGTTATGGTTATGGTTATGGTTATGGTTATGGTTATGGTTATGGTTATGGTTATGGTTATGGTTATGGTTATGGTTATGGTTATGGTTATGGTTATGGTTATGGTTATGGTTATGGTTATGGTTATGGTTATGGTTATGGTTATGGTTATGGTTATGGTTATGGTTATGGTTATGGTTATGGTTATGGTTATGGTTATGGTTATGGTTATGGTTATGGTTATGGTTATGGTTATGGTTATGGTTATGGTTATGGTTATGGTTATGGTTATGGTTATGGTTATGGTTATGGTTATGGTTATGGTTATGGTTATGGTTATGGTTATGGTTATGGTTATGGTTATGGTTATGGTTATGGTTATGGTTATGGTTATGGTTATGGTTATGGTTATGGTTATGGTTATGGTTATGGTTATGGTTATGGTTATGGTTATGGTTATGGTTATGGTTATGGTTATGGTTATGGTTATGGTTATGGTTATGGTTATGGTTATGGTTATGGTTATGGTTATGTATTTGTGTACTCACTCACATTCATCTTCATAATTCTTCACATAACATATTTCGTTCAGCCTTAGTCTAGCTATTTTTAAGCTTGACGAAAGCATTTTGAGCCTATGACAAAAATAAGAAGATATCCTTCCTACTTGACTTTAGGAAAAATAATGACTTCTTCCCTCGTTTAAGTTGATCTCTAGCAGGAGCTTGCCAAAGCTTTTCATATCTAGTGTTTTATTGTTACGATTTTGATTTTATATCCTTTAATTTAAGTTAAATCTTTTCGCTTTTAGCCAGCAGTAAATCTCCTGCAACCAAGTAATCCTGCAACCACAAACAAGCCGCAATTTAGGACTTACCAATTTAGGAGACAGCATCATTATCATCATCATCATCATCATCATCATTCCACTTCTTCCGCGAAAATCTACATTATTCTAATGCTCTTGGTTAATGCCAAAAACATAAACAAAAGCAAAAAGAAAGAAATCAAGCTTCTAGCAAAAAACTCAACTAATTCTATTTTTCTTTTTTTCTTGGTTTATTTTTAAGATGAAGAAACTAAAAATGCACTTTGACTCTGTCGGTGGAGAGTAGCATTAGCAGCATAGAGGCAACACATTTGCCCCACGACCAACATCAACAAAAATCTGCCACCCACTGCCAAGTCTACGAGCTCAAGTGAAGCACTCGCTTTGGGGATTTCCAGACCAACCGCATGAGTTACAACAGCGCCCAATCGACAGTACAACTACTTAGACCCAACCGTACCACCCAACCGCATTCGTCTTTTCTAATGGAGTTCCCAGCACTCGTATTGCCTCGTTTCACTGCTAGTTGTAGTACTCGTAGCTGTGCTTTTTGGCCTTTTTTTCTGGTTTTTTTGTGCCTTGTTTTGTTGGCTTTAAGCTTTGAACAGATTTTTATGATATTGCAGCGCATAAAATTTTATGAGCTGAGGAATCACTTTGCATTGTTTGCTCTTCCTTCATGATGGCCAACTTCAGTCGGGCGTCCTTGCGCCCTTCAATCCGCCCACACGATCCATGGCCCACGATTGCACTCTATTTCAATAAAAGTAATAATATTGCTGTTGTTCTCATTGTTGTTGTTGTTGCGTTTTAGTGATTTTGATTGTTTTGTGTAGCGACTCTTGTGCGGTCGTTCTTCACTTCGTCCTGGAGCTGTGTCTCTGCATTGTTTTTGTTTGTCTAATTTATTGGATTATTTTTTTATATACTGTGCTCTGTAGCCTCAAACCTCTTTTCTTACTGCTGAACTTTAGTGAATGAAGCGCTTTCGACTCTTTTGAATGTAACATTAAGGATGTGATGTTGCTGCTGCCGCCAGGACTGCTCGCGACTACATGACGAGTGAATATGTTTTATTCAGCGACATTCTGTATGATAATAGGATTAATAGCGACAACAACAATAACAATAACAATAACAACAACATCAATTGCCCCAAACATGTTCGTCTTGCTGCTGCTTAACAGTTGTTTACATTAGAAGGCGTTGTGGGTGGCAGGGGTTGAGTCTTAGCTAATTTTCTGAGTCATTTCCGTTTAAGCAGCAGAAGGATTCGACGACAACGCTTTCATGTAAATCACTTTGACATATTTTGGTGTTTCCTATTCTTAAGATATTTTAAGGAGTTGTTCCTTTATTTTTTTTTTCTTGTTGGTTGGTTTGTAAAAAGTTTTCTTAGAAAAAGAAATA
Organism: Tetanocera ferruginea; assembly: GCA_958299015.1. NCBI lineage: Eukaryota > Metazoa > Arthropoda > Insecta > Diptera > Sciomyzidae > Tetanocera > Tetanocera ferruginea. The sequence goes on along the minus strand of OY282640.1, from coordinate 1,124,218 downwards.
AAAAAAATATATTTTAATTTATGTAACAACTTCGTGGTGCTTCCCAGCTTAGCTAAGCAACCTAAGCCAAGCAAGGACCCACAGAAACACACACTGACAAAGCAATTGTCCCTTTATTGGTCATCAATATGTGTGTGTGTGTATGCATGGCTATTGTTGGTTTACTTTGACGAGGGTGTCTCGTAGTCGAGGGTTAAAAATATGCGAAATAAAATCTACCTCATTTCGTTCAAAAACAAACAGAACCAAAATGATTTGAAACAATAACAACAACACTGCATACAAGCACACACACACACAAAAAAGTCACACAGTATAAATTGAGCTCTGCACACTTTTAATAGCTGTGAACTAGGGTGGGGTACAAGCCTTGACAGGCTTGGGGTCAACTGACAACGTTTTAATTTCCGTCAACTTTTGCTGTTGCATTCAGTTCGAAGAGGGTGGGACAGTTCTACAAGCGGGTGGTTTTACACAAAAACACCAGATGACTAACGAGACGTTAACGACAGAGCGACAAATGGTCGAAATGTTTTATGTACTGATAACAGCACAAAAAACAAAAACAATAATAATAACAAAGCCTAGAAAAATATACCAAAAATGCATTAACAGTAGATTAAAGTTCAGATCTGGGCACATTGCCACATAATAATAGAAACAAAAATAAACTGATACATGTTCGGACGGACCAACGACAGCCGGTGCACACGTATTAACATCCAACCATTTCCAAGCGCTTGAAATACGTTCTGAAGCATTTTGAATTTTCAAAATAAAGTAGAAATTGTTGTTTTTTAGTTTATTGTGAAGGGTTCCTTTAGTTAGGAAATACATTTTACGACTTAAATTCAAAATTTTATAATTTTGTGCTTCAAAAATATTTTCAAAATTATTTTATTTTAAAATTGTTAAGATTTTGTAACAACCGAGAGTTTTGTAAAGCTGTTTCGTTACCTTTTGCACAACCCAATTTTTTATCTTTAGAACCTTTAGGTCTTTTTTATCTTTTTGGACTTAATTTTATAAAAGTTTAATGTTTTGATACAAAGCATATATGATAAAACTTGTTTATTATAAAACTCTTGCATGTGTAAAATAAAAACTCAGGGAGCTGTCATGTCATACCACCATAAACATTCTACCCATGCCACATAATTTACTGAAAGTGTGCGTATCAAATTTATTTTTGAAAAAATCTTATGTCCAAAACATCATGAAATAAAACATGCACAAAATTCTTCATACAAATATAAAAATCTATTGCTTTATATCAAGAACGTTCACCTTTAAAATGTGTGGACGAGTCCTACTAAGTTTTTACCAGTGTATTTTGTTAAAGGATTTAAAGTCAGAACAAAATTTAATTTTGTGAGTGAGTGTTCAGTTCTCTGATAGAAAATGTGCCACGCTCATTTTTCCAAATAACTTGTATCTGAAGTCATTTGGCCCAATGAATTTTATAATAGTACTAGTATAGAAACCCGTCATACGACGAGTCGTATTCAAAATAATCATGTAGCAGACGCTATGACAATATTTTTACATTCACCTCAATGTGTCTTTACTGATAAATGTCAAGTAAATTTTGTATGCATACTTTTAGGCTGACAGTTAACAGTTAAAGCATTATTTGGTTGTATGAGCGAAACAGGTTCTGGTTCAGGCTGAACATGTTTTTAAAAGCATTGCAATAACAACTATGAATAATTTGAGCGATAGAGCACGTAGCTGGACTCCATAAATTTTAAGATTTTTAAGACTCACACTATAACTCCAATTTTATCATATTAGCAAAGATAAAACTATTATCATAGCGTTTTAAAGTTTCATTTTCGATATTATTTTATGGTATAATTTATTAAAACTACGTCTTGGACATATTTCATATTTTATTTTAAAGAAATTCTTTTCCGTCTGGAATTGGATTTTATAAAAATATCTCTCTTGTTTCTTTGGATGTCCTTTCAAAGTCCTTTCAAACGTTTTTTCGCCACATAATACTTAATTTGTATGTCACCCAGATCCAAGAATTTTGTAAAAACAATTTGTTTAGAAACTTACCCGTTCATTCAATATCGAATTCTTGTAAAATCCGCGAAAATTTAAAAAAAATGCCAGTTGATGAATAAAAATATTCAACTTAATTAAACTTGATAATGGACAATATGGAGTTGTTTTAAGCAATAAAATATATTGAATATCGATATGAGAATAATTGGCATTTTAAAAAGTATCATGTAAGAATAACTTCAGATGGGTCAAACATTAAAAAAAATCAAATGAACACACATATTCAAAATCAAAAAAGGTCTTAAATGTTGAAAATTTGGCCCAGGTCATGCCATCCAGGCCATCAAAAATTTCAACAAGTTCAAAGATAACACAGCCTATATTCGAATTTTGTGTGGAACATTTTCACGGAATATTTTAACTCTCTAAATGGGTCATTTTGGACACATTTTCAAAACAAAAATTCCCTGAAGTTCAACATTGAAGAGAAGTCATGGATTATCATCTTCCACAAAAATACTCTCCAAAACATTTTTTTAAGGCTCAGTTTCAATATTTTTGTTTTTAATTTTTTACATTTTTTTGCACGGCTTGCACTCTAATTCGAAAATAATTCGTCCGATGACCTTGGTTTATTTTTTAAAATAATTATATACGCTCCTCGTGGACTCACAAAATCAAATAAATTTTTTTTTGCATTATGAAATAAACTTAAAAAAATGTTAATGTAAGACAACTAAAAATGTAAAAAAATAAAATTATTTTGAAAACTGATGAAAAACATCTGACAGAACAGTATCGTACATAGAATGAAATGCAAAGAGTTGACTTTTATATAACATTGCCATAAATTACCAGTAATTCCAAACTACACGATAATCCCTTTGTAATAATGCTATATTACCGTCTTATCCTGATAATATATTTTTGATTTAGAACTTTAACTTTTATGATGCTACAATTTTTGCCATTAAAAGCTTGAGATTAATACAAATATTATTCTCTGCAAGATACAGAGTTTATTCTCTGTTAACTGTAAATATTTAAACCCTTACTAACCATTAAATAAATGTTTAAGAGCATTATTTATCCTCTTAATCCTGAGACTTTAGTTTAACATTATTTTAAGCATACTTTTAGGTGGCTTTATTTCTGTCTGACCGCACCAGAACTGCAAACGCCACTGAACTTTCATAAACTCAGACACTTTGATGCAATTATGCACTTATGTTTGTATATATGCGGTATATATGTGTGTGGGTGTGTGTGTGTGTGTGTATGTGCATGTGTATGAATTGCATGCATGTTGCTGACCCTTTTGATTTATCAAATGAAATTGTTAATTTGCAATCAAAGCCAATTTAAGTTGTAAACTTGTGTGTGTGGTGAGTATTGTGTTTGTGTGTGTTTGAGTGCGTGAGTGTGTATGTGTGTGGTTTGTGGCCAATCGCACCCACTAAAGTGGTAGCAGTGTTGCAGCTGATATCGCCCTCATACTTAAACTGTCTTACTGACTGACTCTTGCTTCTCCACCTCAACTGCCACTCCCACTCCCCCAACAGATATTTTTAATTGAGTGAATGGAATATTTTTCAAATTTAATTTTGCTGAAAATGCATTTAAGCAAAATCAATGACATCGAGATTGTTTCGATTGATTGCAATTTATACACAATTTAATATTATTTTTCTTATCTGTGCTTGTGTGCGACAAAGTCCTTGACATAAACTTCTATTGTAGTTGTTGTTGTGCTGCGAGTTCTTTGAGCATATATTTTTATTGCTTTATGTCATTGTTTGATTTGAAATAATTTTTATTCGATGATTCATGTTAAAATATCTGAAATTAGTTTCCTTTTCCGCTTCGCTGCACCCTCAACAACGAGCTCGTGTATGTTTCTGAGTGAATGCATTTATTGTGCGTACGTATCTTCAAGTTTTATCATTCATTGCCATCAGCAAACAAATATGAAGACATTTTTTAATTTTGTTATATTTTATTTTGTTTCCATTTGGGAAGCTTTTCATTTTGTCCTTGATAAAGAAATATATCGCATAGTTATAGTATTTTCAGCGCTTGGAACTGAAATTTTTGTAATTTCTCTGAAATCTTTAAACTTAACACAAATGAACAGAAGACAAAGAGCTCTCGATGCCTATATTTTGTCAATATTATGTTTATAAACAGCCCCCCACCCAGAACTTAGCTTAAAATCAGAAATTATGAGGCAACCGCAGACACAGACACAGACACAACACACACACACACACACACTATTTGTGTGTTTTTATGTGTGTTCGTTTACATTTGCTTTGAGCCTATTTGCATCCTTTGGCTATAACCTGACTGCCTTGTTTTCTTTCAACTGCCACCCACTGCATAAGACTAAGCATAGCCAAGCCTAGCCAGGAGCCAAAGACATCAACTTCAATATTGGCCCAAATTAATTTCGCAAACATGGCCAGCATAAAGCCAGAGCCTCGGCTTTATATTCAACTAAGTATAATGATTGTGTGAGTTGAGGGTTGTGTGAATGAGAGTTGGACTGACCTGTCTGCTGGCTACTCATATTGTTGCAATGTTTTGGAATTTGTTGCGTTGATCTTGTTCGGCCAGATGGTGTTATTGTAGTCTATGTCCAAGTGTGGTTGCCATTCTCCAAGTGCACATTAGTGCACGTTGTGTTGGCTACAAAAAAGGTGGCTACTTCAGTGAATGACACAAACGGTTTGTCTGACAGGATATGAAAAATTGATTAGCGACAACGAATATGTTGCTGAAACGATTTCTAGAAAAACTCATCAGTATCAGGTAGTTTTTTTTGTTTGTTTGTTTTTTGTGCGCCCATTAACTACATCATCTTTAAGAGACATTCATGGATATTATCTGTAGATGTTACAAAGTGCGTTCATTGGCTGTCAGATGACATAATAGCCACTTGACAAATGATTCAAAAACATTTTTGATTTATTGACAACGCTTTAGAGAAAAATTATTTCCTCTACGCCCAACTATCAAGAAGTCAATTAATCAAAAATAGTTTTGAAGTTTAACAATGTCTGTAGTACAAAAAGTGATGGGTACGGTTACTACACATACTCAGTACATAAAATTAATGATGACAATGATGATGATGATGAAACATACCAAGGAATTTATTTCTCTGGAGAGTTTTTGTGCTTGTTAAAAAAGCGTTAGAAATCGTTTTTTAAAGTTCATTAGGTGAAGATTTTTGTAAAAACTGGTGTGCTTTTTTTTAAGAAAAAAATAAATTTTTTTTTTTTTAAAAAAAACATAACTTTATATGGTTGTGGGCATATTTCGCGTCATAGATATCGCACACGATCTTCAAAAGTGACACAAATCAAAATGTTAAAATTATCAGGAGAGGCAAAAAACTATTTATTTTTCAAAATAACTGCATATTTTTTTAAAAATGAAAGAGCAATCAGATTAAAACGAAATTTTAACAGTCGATGGAGATGTGCGTTACGAATTGGTTTACATTAAAAAGTCAAAATTGAAAAATTGTGAGTTGTGTCACTTTTGAAGATGGTGTGCGATATTTGTTTTCAATTTAATACTAGAAGGGAAAACAATTTTTATTTCGGTGAATTAGGTATTTACAACTTTGAATCCTTCACTGCATGCACGACTTTATTTCTTCTATTATGTTAAGTTTTCGAAAAAAAAAGATTATAAGATTATAAAATTATTAAATTTTTTACACAAGATATTTCAAAATAACAAACTACAACGTTTTTTGTTCTTTTAACCGAAAAGTTCGTTAAAGTGCATGGCAGGGATGATAAATTCAGAGTACAAAGTAAGAAAAGTACTTTTTTCACTTTTCAAAAGTACCGCAGTACCGCGCGATAATTTCAATACTATTTAATAAATATTAAACAATTTTTCACCTGATTTATTAATTTTGACGACTAATTATTGAAATTTTTTAGTAAATTTACACAGGAAAGTGTAGTTACTAGCCAAACAAATAGCATTATAAAACTTTTTCCGTGCGGTGTGAAAAATGCTGAAATAATTAATACTGAATTTAGACCTGTTGCTGAATTCGAAATATTAAAAAATTTTCAAATGGTAGAGAACTTAAGTCCAAAGTTGCTTAAAAAAAAATGAAAATAATTAACTTATATTCGGCAATATGTATATGTTAAATTATCGAAGGAATACCTTTCGTACCTCATGCGTAGGCTAACATTGCACTTACTTTTACTTTTCAAAATTTAATCAAAAGAAAATGTCGAAATAGGCTTCAAATAAGCACCCTTTCCAGATTATTACAAACCAAAGAAACTTTTAACATCAAATAGATAATGGTTTTTGAATGAAAAAACAAAAAAAAACATGTAGGTTTTTGATTAATTACACGACCGGTGTGACGAATAAAAAAGCACAAGCAAACCTTATAGAAATTCTTAAAGAAGGACATGTTGCGAATACATAGCACCTTGACAGACCTCTCAATGTCGTCACAGTTTTTTGTAAATAATTTTTAAAGTTGAAGTATTCAAATACTGTTGTGCCGACTTTCATTGAATTTTTACAGTCATTTGCCTTGTCGGAAATAAAAACTTAATTGCACTCCTTTTTAGTAGAATTTCACGTAGAACAAGGCTGTATAAAAATAAATTTGATAAAATACAAAATGAAGTGTGTAGCGAAGGAAATTTCTTTGTTTTTCGTTAATTTCAGAAAAAAATGCATGTTTCTATGAATTTTAATGACATAATGTTGCATGAGTACCATTATTATTTTTACAATAACTCATTGCGTGTAAATGTACCTTTACATTGAGTTCAAAAATATCAAAATCGGTTGAGAATTGGCAGAATGGCGGCAATTTTAACGATCTTGTTTTTCGTCGTCAAATACCGATTCTCATGTGTAGGCTTGCTATCATACAAAGTGTTGCCATTTCGTCAAATCTTAGCCGATTTTGATCATCTTTAACTCGTTGGAAAGACGCTATGGTAAGTGATATGTATCAATATAGAACGTCATAAAAAAAAAACATAAAAATGGGTACTAAAAAAGCTGTTCCGCGAAATTTGACGCGTTCTATATTATACAGTTATTTTAAGTTCTATATTGTTACATGCCACTAACCATACCTTCTTTGCAAAGAGTTATAGATGACCAAAATCGGTTAAGGTTAAACGAAATGGCAACACTTTGTATGGTAGCAAGCCTATAAATGGGAATCGGTATATGACGACGAAAAAAAAAATCGTTAAAATTGCAGCTATTCTGCCAATTCTCAACCGATTTTGATATTTTTTTTTTGACGACTCTTTCTGATTCTTTCATATATTCGTGGCATTTTATATATAATAGTGCAATTTTCTTGCATTTTTTAAAATAACTTTTTTTATAATTTGTATTTTAAATCTTGCAGTATAGAGCATTATTCTATAAAGAATATATCCTTTTTAATAATACAAAATTATAAAATGCTTGGTAATCTACCAAGAAAATGTATAAAAAGATTAAAAACACAACACCTCAAAAAAAAAGACATTTTTTTCAAACATCTAATCATTAGGCAACCTGTATGCAAGAGCATTTTGGAGTACAACGAAATGAAGCTAAATATATACTCACTTTATTGAGTGCAGTCACACATTTGTATCTTAAAGTTAAAAAAGATATTTTGTTGGCATCATGCTAGATATAATTTTATATGATAGATATGAAATTTTAATTAAACCTCGATATAGTTACAATATCGAAATAATGTTCAATATCAGTATTGTAAGAATATTGAAGTTTTAGTAATTGTCTAGGTCCTTGCTATATCGAAATTTGATTAACGTCGATATCGTCTGTAACAAAACAATTGTAAAATTATATTTTTTTTTAAATGTTTTATTCGACCTGATTTTTTGTTTTGTTTTTTGTTTTTGTTTTTTTAAGAAAAGCAAATGACATTGCTTAGTTCTCGTAGTTAAGTTTTGAGCTATTGTTTTTCTTTTTCCAAAAGCTATAGATATGCTTAGGTCTGTATCGTAGATTCATGCCGCATTTTGTCTTTTTTTTTTATTTCTGAATGTTTTGTCTGAAGTTACGAACACGCTTGGAAATGTTAAAATACCCGAGTTTACTTATTTATCGAGTAAACAAAGAAGTTAGAATTTCATGTTGCTGCTCTGCCCTTCATATATCGTGCCATAACAGTGAAAAAAATGTAACCAGCAATTTACGAAAATTTGTTTTCTTATCGAATCTTTTAATTTATTTCATTATCAATCTATAATTATAAAATAATAGTAATTATAATAATATAACTATTTAAATGCAAGGACTGTATAAAAACATCGTCATTACTTAAAATCTTAAGTTGAAAATAATTTAAAGAAATCTTCTAAAATTATAGTTTTGATAGTTACATCTTTTTCGCAATTATGGCTCAATATTATTGCTTAGCTGGCTACTCATTTGAAGATTTTGTGAACTGTTCCTAATGGGTGTTGAAAGTTTAGTTCTTCTCAAACTGTCTGCAATATTCGAGACACAATCCAACTGCAAGAACTTTTCAATTATTCCTTAAAGCTTTTAATATTTTAGAGGATAACAGTATGTTACTTATTTCAAATTTTAGCCAACTAAAATTTAAGCTCAGTGAATAAATACTGAAATTAAATAGAATTTTAACTGTGATTGTTCAAATTTTCGATGCAATTCTTTGAACTCTATACATTGCCCTGGACTGTCTCAAAAGCATATATTATATCTATTTTGTAACTTTTTGATAACAAGCTTAAAATCGAAACACGCCACCTGACTTAATTCTGAGATCAACTTTAATAACTATATTTATTAATTCCAAAATTAATTAAAAAAAAAACGGAAGTTATTAAAAATAAATTGTATCCTAATGAAATATTTTCACAATTAATATAACATTAAGATCTTAAAAAGAGAACAAATATTTGGCTTTAGTTTTGTTTCCCCCAAAAAGATTTGGTCCTTAAAATGCAACAGAATATTTGAAGACATTTGAATGGGTTACAGCGTTACGAAGCTGCGATATGTTTTCCTTCCCAATAACCGCAAAGCAGTAAGAGCCGCACTTACAAAGCTGCCAACACCTGTACGCGGCAGTCCCCAAGTGGACATTGCGCTGCCTCTGCCAATGTTGCAGAATGACTTCTCGCAGCATGAAGTGCAGGCATATAACTTGGTGCGTTCACCTATCACGATACAGCCTGCTTCACAATTAATGGCACAACGTCGATCTAGCGACCACATCTTCGGCGAACTGGTGGAGTTTTCCGTGCTAGTGGTGTAGGAGAAACGTTTAACCTGTATTTAATGAAAAAGAGACAGTTTTAAGCATTGAGAAAAGAAGTTATTTAAGCAAATGTCGCTGCACTTGCCATGCAGATAAACTCCTCGCCGGTACACTTTTTCAAAAAATTCGAGGTGTTCCGCGTCACGACATCCACGCAAGCCTCTCCATGATCGGTTGTGTCACATTCATAGCACCAAAGATCGTTGATACGCTCCGTCGCAGCTTGTGTGCGGTGAATAGCATTCGTCAAAGATTGGCCAGATTCTGTTATATTCATAGAAAGAAAAAAAAATCAATATTTTGTCTGCATGAACTGCCATGGAGCACCAAATAACACAATGTGCCCAGTTATCTTATCACCTGCAAATGAACAGCGGTTAAGAAATATAATGCTTAGAGGAACCACAAAAACCAGGCACATCTTTTTTTATAAATTGTTGATATATGAAGAATTCAGGAATGTGGTTTCCTTAGCAAAAGTTCCTTTTTGTTTACTCTCACTGGATATATATATATATGTAGGCTATAAACAAAATTAACTAAAAGCCTTGACAGCTGGTGCCAAAACTGAGTCATGCGCAATACAGAATTATTTCAAACGAAAACCTATGGTTGTCAAAACATGTGGCCAGCGGAAAAGGAAGCTTTACGTTATAGCAAGCTAGCTTTTATTACTGAAGGGTTTATGTCTTTGCTGTGCAATAAAGTATTGCAGCTTTCTCGCTCTTCTCGCTCTTTATCACCCTACAATCGAAATATCATGGTTATCGTCTAGTTGAACGATGCATTTAGTTGAGATATATCTCGTCATGAACAATCTCTCTTCTACAAAAACAAATGGTACCATAGGCTTAAGTTGGAAATATTACAAAATAATTAGGCTTTTAGTTACCTCATTGAAATATTTAAACATTTATTAAGAATTCAAAGAACATTTCAAAATTTACATTTTTTTATACATTTTTTAATTAATTAATTTTAAGTAATTTTATATTTTTTATATAGGAAATAAAGTATGAAAATATTGAGTAAAAGAATAGCAAAGTTTGTAAATTACATTATTTATTAATTAGTTGATCTAATTTTAAAAATTTATAAACTTAAACTAATTTTACATTTTTTTTTTTTGTCGCTACTTTATTCTACAATTGCTCTTGGGAATTGAGTACCAGGCTTGCTGGATACCAGCCCAAAGTTCGTGTAGCATTTTCGTATCTCTGCTCCCCAATCGTTCGAAATCTCGAAATCATTCCAAAGGTTTTCTATTCGATGCAGATCGGGACTTTGAGCTGGTCAGGCCCTAACAGTGGTTTTTCAGCCGCTATACAATCATTGACAACTTTAGGAGAATGTTTGGTCACGATATGCATAAAATGTGCTGAAATATTTAATTTACAGACATGGAACGAAATGTGAATCGTATTCTGAAATATCTTGCTATCAATTTTGATCATTGGCCCTACTCCATGCCAAGAAAATGCACCCCACACCATCAATATTTCTTATCCATGCTTAACTGTTTTTTTGTTACAATTAGAATTAAATTCTTTCCATTTTGAGCTATGAAAAAGCTATCATCAATCCAAAATCATTTCTTTTATCGTCCCTACACAAAACTCTTTTCAAAAAATGAAGGCTCCATATTTACGTTTGTCTTTGCAAATTCAAACGATTTTTTGCTATTATTTTTAGAAAACCGGGTTTTTCTTGCTGACTCTTCTTAACAGTCCAGCTTAATTAAGACGTCTTCTTATAAATTTACTCACAATATTACGAATAGTAACGAATACCTCACTTATTCGGTTATTTCGGTTATTTTAATGCGCGTAGACTTAGAAGGGTTGGCTTTGGGCTTATTTTATCGAGTCGATTCTGGAAAACTCTTGGAGAACTCTTGTGTTATACTTTACTATTGATTGAAAAGGAATTTATTTTCCTTTACTGAATTAACCCTCTACTGCACCAGGTTGTAGATCTGCGACAAACGGATTAAGCTCAAAGTTAATGAATGTAAAATTTCATAACGCAGAATTAAAAATTTGTTAATAAGAGTTAAGAAAATGGTATTTTAGCGTAATTTTCGGTAAATTAGCGAAAAAACAAGTAAAGACAGTCTAAAGTCAGTCTAGGCCGACTATGAAATACCCTAACCCACTTTTCAAAAACAAAAAAATTTTTATTGTAAATGGGCGTCTCCGTGGGCGGATGAAGCCTATATTTTATATGCATTTAAATGTTGATGAAAAATTTACACATACCAAGTTTTATTCCTGTAGCTCACAGTTAATGCCTTTATTGTGCTTTCGCTATGGGAGGTGGGCGAGTTCATGGATGGATCTTTGAACACACCTTAGTTTTGGTATAAAATACATACATACCAAATGTAATTTCTCTATGACAAACATAACCTTATTTATTGAGTTTTAAACTTTTTGGGTTGTATGGGAGGTAGGCGTGTCCGTATGCGGATGACGTCCATTTTTCAAAACCATCTTTGTCTTGTCATAAAAAACATACGTGCCAAATTTAAGCTCTGTAGGTTAAACAGAGGCTTATTTATTGCGTTTTCAATTTTTGGGTTGTATGGGAGGTGGGTGTGTCTGTGAACGGATGACGTCCATTTTTCGAAGACATCTTTGTGTTTGTATAAAACACATACATATCAAATTTTATTGTTGTAGGCTAGTTATGAGCTGAGTTATGCAGTTTTAAATTTTCGCGTTGTATGGGAGGTAGGCGTGTCCGTGGGCGGATGATGTTTATTTTTCAAAACCATCTTTGGTTTGTTATAAAAAATATATGTGCCCAATTTTAGCTCTGTAGGTTAAACAAAGGCTTATTTATTGCGTTTTCAATTTTTCGGTTGTATGGGAGGTGGGCGTGTCCGTGAACGGATGACATCTTTGTGTTCATACAAAACACATACATACCAAATTTTATTGTTGTAGGTTAATTATTAGCTGAGTTATGCAGTTTTCAATTTTTGCATTGTATGGGAGGTAGACGTGTCCGTGGGCGGATTCCAAAAATATTCAATAGTGCAGATCCTTGGGTTCATGTAATTATGTGTACTAAGTTTCATTAAATTATCTCAACTCCTTCTTCTTATCCTGTGTATACGGACAACACACAGACAGACAGACGGACGGACGGACGGAAGGACATGGATAGCTCGACTCACGTGGTGACGCTGATCAAGAATATATATACTTTTCTACACCGGACTCGCTTCGTTCTATGCGTTACAAACGTTTGCACAAAGTTAATATACCCTGACCTTTCAGGTTTAGGGTATAAAAATGCCAGAAAGTTGTGAGAAAAAGCATTTTTCATGAAATAAAACTAAATAAGAAATTGATTGAATATTGAGAAAATTTATATCTAGCTAAATAGTTCTTAACAATTTATAGCATATCCCTCGTTTTATCCACTACGATGAAACAAAATGCTTTAAAAATTAATACAGTATTGAAATCTCTTTTCAGTGCGGTTTTTGTTTTATAAATCTTAACCTTGATCACTTTTAACAATGTTTGCTGAAAATTAAGTTTTTGCGCAGTTAGCTGTTAATAGCGATGTTATCTATTTTACTGGAACAATCCACATTTTTTGTGATTTCAGTAGGATTATTAAATTTTTTTGACGAATTTCTAAAATATTTTTAATACTAGTATAAAAGCCCGGCCTAAAATAAGTGCCATTCAAAATACGTAAATTCCAGACGATATGACAACATTTTTACATTCACCTCGAATACTCGAATGTTATTATGTTGCAGTTAAGAAGCACTGTAGTAGCAAGACATAATTATGTACAGTTTGATGTATAGTAGTTGAGGAAAATTATGCTAGTCTTCATGTCCTAAGATATACAATACATAATTTTAGAACAGATTCCGGTTCAGGATGAACAGAATTTAAATACTTAGCAATTAACAACTATGAACAGTATTAGCGAAAAAGATTCTGGTTCAGGCTGAACAAGCTTTTAAAATCAATGCAATTAGAATTATGAACAGTTTGAGCAATTTAGAGCACGACGCTTGTCTTTTATATATTAAGATAAGTTAATTAATTCTCCTTTTTCTAAAGTGCTATTCAAATTCTTCGTCCCATTTTTTAACAATATCTACTACTTTTATGGACCACAGTAACACTGAACATATTTCATTTTCAATTGTCGAATAAATAATGCGTTCTGTTGTTTGAAACAAAAGTGTATTATTAAAGAAAGTGTACGATTTCTCAGTCCAACTTCAATATTGCTTTTATAGAGTGAAGCAACAAAAAATTTTGAAATGATAACATTTTTATAAATAAAATGGGAGTTCTGAAAGTTTCCGTCTGAGAAATATTTTAAACGGAGTGAATTTAATAAAATAAAGATTAATATTTATAAGTATAAACCTTTGGCATAGGTGTGTTTCATATACCTATAGAATTATTGATGGAACTTTCATCCATGTTTTTATCCTTTCAAAAACAGTTTGTCTCTTAGAAATAGTCACAGAGGGTTAAAAATGTTATGATAATTTTCGTTGTAAAATTTCACATAAGACACTTTGAACAAAATTTTTGTACAGCAGACTTCTACAGAATAAAATTGTAAGTTTTTAATTGCAAAAAGACCATCATCAGAATAAGAAGTTTAGGATGAAAATTTCTTGTTCACCGACCAAAAAAATTGAACCACCAGAAAAAAACACTTCCATTGAAAATCCCTGTTCAAAGCTTTAATTGACAGTTTCTTGATGGATTTCTTTATTTTCCACGAAATAAGGTGATTCACGCTATAAATCAGGCAAAATATTTTTCAAATATTAATCGAAGAAATTACATTCACTCTAAAAAGAAAGAAATAAAAACTTTTTAACAAAAAAAAAAACCTACTTCAAAATCACTAGAAAGTAAAAAATAATTTTAAATTACTTTTACTATTTATTTCTTGGTCAAAATTGTATTTTTATAATAAATATATTTATTTTTTTATGATAATATAATCAGATTTTTTGTGCAGCTGCAACACACATATAGCATTTTAATTAAGATTTAAGAAAAATTAAGATTACAAATTAATACAGCGTCACCCAAGCAGGATATTTACAAATAAAAAAGTCTTAAATAGAGTAGGGATGGCGAAAAAATCATGATTTTACGTCAAGGATTAGCGCTGACTAGAAGCTTTTACTATCATAAAAAAATAAATATATTTATTATAAAAATACAAATTTGACCAAGAAATAAATAGTAAAAGTAATTTAAAATTATTTTTTACTTTCTAGTGATTTTGAAGTAGGTTTTTTTTTTGTTAAAAAGTTTTTATTAATACTGCAAAATCAATTAAAAAAATATCAAAATCTATTCAAATTTCATAACAATTATTCTAGAAACTAGCTAGAATTTGAAATAATCGAATAAAAACTTCGCCTAGCTCTCATACAAAGTGACTTCATCAAAATAATTAAACCAAAATTACTTTGAATATTTTTTAACATAGCTGTGAGGGTATTTTAACTTCGCCAAAATAGAATGAAATTCCTTACAAGTTTGTTTTGAAACAAAATTATTGATATCACTTAATGGCGGCATATCTGTGTCGACAGAGAATAACAGCTTAACTGGAGTTAGAACAAAGTTTGGTTATTATTTTCATTGCCTTCCTCGCAACAAAATACACTAGAACGCAAATTTTGTATGGTTATACCTTGAAGTTAAACAACAAAAGTCAGGGTTGCCTGATTTAAGATACCGATCTTAATATTTAAGATGCTCTCCTGAAAAGCTGAAAAATAACTT
Organism: Tetanocera ferruginea; assembly: GCA_958299015.1. NCBI lineage: Eukaryota > Metazoa > Arthropoda > Insecta > Diptera > Sciomyzidae > Tetanocera > Tetanocera ferruginea. The sequence goes on along the minus strand of OY282640.1, from coordinate 1,109,095 downwards.
TAACTGTTACTGTGCCTTTCGACACAGATATATTAAAAGAATGCTTTTGGAGAAAGTTCTTTTTATATAAAATAAATTGTATCTTCTTTTTGACTTTTCTTTTAAAGCAACTAAAAAACAACCGAAAGATAATTCCAAACAAAACATCATATCGCATGGAGTGTCTTTACATAATTATATTCCAAGTATTTGCATGCAATTTTTAGCCAACAAAGTACACATAACAATTTTTAAATTATTCGTCATAATCATATGCATAAATTTCATATTCTTACAACATATTCATTCCACTTTTCCGAGAAAATCACAATCATATTCAAATTTTTTTTCAATGATCAAAAAAAGAAGGGTTAAGAAAGAAAAGAACAATATTTCAAAGTAATGAAAACCTTTTTTAATGAGATGACATCATTCAGAACAAACCAAAGTTTTTTATATCCTTTTGCTACCTTTTCGATAGAAACAAACATACTTCAGTTTTAAATGCTTATTAATCACTTTTTATTGCTCTATCTGCGGTATATCTGCCATTTAAATTGAAGTATGCTGGAGGGCAAGGAAGGCAACGGCAGCGAATAATTAAGATATCAAAAATTAGAAGGTTTTTTTATTATTCCACCCACCCCACCCTGCTGAGACAAAGATACACTTTAAACAGCTTCACAACGCATAACTTCTGCTACACTTAATTTATGACAATCTTTTATTTATTTTTAATTCAAGTTATGCTGAGTGGTTTCAGCTGCCAGTGACTCGGCATGATTTCAAAACTTTATGGCATAGAGTCAGTTGGTTGAAGTAAATGAACCATCGCGGGTTGGGTGTGTCCTTGAAAGTTTATAATTTATCATCCATTTTAAACAATAATACAAGAAATGAATTTATTTTTGTTTCTTAAATATGCTAACCAAGAATGCGATCTGGCGGATACAAAAGAACTTGAAAAACTTTGTTACTAACTCTTTAAATTAGGTCAATCTTAAAGTATCATTTCCGCTCAATAGCAAGCAAGAACATAATCCATGTTAACGACTTAATAAATAAGAAATAAATTCGTATTTTATAGCATTTAAAAAAGTTTTGATTCAGACTGAAAACACATTTGTAGCAAAACAAATTGAATCACAAGCAGGACAAGCTATCAGCAGAAACGCCCGACTTCAATAGACGAGCAACATAATTCATTAAAATCGTCCTTGCAGAGACAACCTCAGATAACTTGAGCTTCGACAGCAATTCTGCTTCTTTTTTTTTCTCCCTGTTTTGTCTCTTTTTATTTGCTTTAGTTTCATTATCAAAACATTAGCAGGATTCTGACTCTCTTCGCCCACTCGAAGAAAATAACATTTGATTTAAAATCACAACAAGGACAAAATAAAAATAAAGACAGTGTGGCACCAATGAAGCGAGCGAGCTGCTGATGTAGTTAAGTTAAGGATTCACTCTGAGGATGGGAGACGTGTAATCGACAAAAGTGTGACGGGTTAGTGGTATGCGCGGGTTGGTATGCATTGAAAGAAAGAAACGAAACCCACGACATAAAACCAAGTTTAAGATATAAAGACGCAAATCTTCAAAGACAAAAGATGTGATGTGGGTATTGTTTATGGCATTGTTTGAATGCACAGACACGTTTGAGACACTGTGAGAAATAAATTTATATTTTTTATAAAATAAACTTATGTAACTAGCTATATCGATTGCTATCGGTGGAAAACGCATAGATTTTTGTTAAAAGGACATTCAGGTACAGGTTTCTTTAACAGAACTTTATCTAATGCTTAGAAGAGCTATTCATATAAGGCATGCACACAAAATATGTTTATGTGAAGTATATTAAACTGTCACTCTTTCTTACAGTGTACTTGAATATTACATAAAACCAGTATATGTGGCTGTGTGTTAAACAAATTTTATCGTTATGTACATTGTGCTAAAGTTTTCGCATGAATTTGTGTACGTTGTTGTTGTTGCTGCTGCTTCATCAAATATTTAAAGCACAAACACACCCACACAAATATATTTCACTAAAAACTAGCAAAATTGTTATTATTTTCAATTCGCTGCCATTACAAGAGGGAAGAGTATTGAGTGGAAGTCTCGTCCTTAAATTAAACGAACATGATTTAACATGATGAACACTGAATTGAACAAGATTTTTTAATTGTTGAATTGATATTAATTTACAGCTTAATCATATAAACACAAACATAAACACAAGCACAGACAAAACACATATGCTCACTCCCACACACACACACACACACACACACACACCATTTCACTGTGCCAGCAAGAAAATTGCGCTGACTCGATTAGAGACAAGATTTACTGCAAAGACCTTTAAACAAAAATAACCCAACAAAAATAAAACCCAAAAAACACGCATAAAGGACAAACGCTACATTAAACATCATGATATATAAAACAAGAACAAGAAAATTCAATAAAAAAGAAGAAAACAAGCACACATTAAAAGCAACGACAAACGGTATTAAGAACATCGACAAAGATTTGTTTACATCGACAAAAGCTCAAGCACAGAAATCAAAACAAACCACAGACAAACGCAACCCAAATGCAATAAAAACAAAATACCAACAAGCAACAAAACAAAACAAAAAAACAAGAAAATAAACAACATAAAGAAATCGTGTCGGAATGTGAACGCAGAGCTGCGCAGTGACGCAGCCAAGTTACCAAATCCTGCAAATGTTCAAAGTTTAACGAGCTTCTAAAACTTTTACACCTAAGGACACGTTCGTGTGCCACAATCGAAAGTCAAACGAGCGAAAAGTTAGTAAAACAAACTGGCCAAAAAAGCAGCACAAAGCGTACAAACAAAAAAAAAAAAAAAAAACAAATCAACTGACTAAAGCGAATTTAATGAAGCAACAACTTATTTAAATGCAGTTAGAACCAAATAAAAAGGAAAACTTTATCCACATGCTTCAACTTATACAACAACTTAAGTAAGCTTTCCGCCAGCTTGACCAACCAACCATCTACGAAAGCATAAAGCGTGAAGCGCATAAACATCACAATCAATCTCCACTTAACCACCGACCAACAATGATGGCGTCTGAAACTGCAGCTGAAATCGAAACTTAATTGAAAAAGTTGGCATCTGTCCAATTAGCCACGTGAAGACTTGTAGCCGAAGTCAATAGACGGCCAAGATAGTTTAACGTTTCTTTATATTATTTGCTGTTGACAACAGAAGGATTTGCCAGGATAATTGAGAATTTATGTTGGAATTTTCTGTTTGTGGTTTATTGCGTTTTTATTATTTCGTCATGATTGAATAGAATTTCCTTTGCTGCAATTTACAATTTTTCTTTTATGTAGAGCTAGTTTGAACGTACTTAAAAAATTAATATCCAAAGTAGTCAACCATGTCTTCCTAAACCACGAGCTTCTTTTCTGGGTTGACCAAAGTTTTGAACACTTGCGAACATTAATTATGAAAATAAAGTTATTCCATTTTATACGACAATAAAGGATCACTGCTCTAATTTTTTTTTTTTTGGGAAAATTTATCATAAAGTATGTATGAGCCGTTTACTATGAAAGTGACATAACTCACTTTTTCAAACAAATCAAGTTGGTTAAAGTTTAAATTTAAATTTAATAAAACATTTTAATAAAATTGACATTTTAACATTTAACAGTTTAAAAAAATTCTGCAATCTATAAATGACGAGGTTTGAGGCCATTGTCTGCAAAGAGCTGAACTTGTTTGAACTTGGGTTTGCTGAGATTCGTTGGCTCGCAACTTCTGCTTTTGTTTTAAATATCCCGACTCTAGTATGGAGTGACTTATGCCAACTTTTAAAATGAAACGTGTTTTTTCTAGAACAAGCTAGGTGGACAAAGTCGATTTAACCAAATACTTAAAAGAGGTTCGCAATTTCGTCAACAAATGACCCGAGAAAGCAAAACAAAAAAATATATATTAAAAATATCAGTTATTTTTAACCGACTTCAAAAAGGAGGAGGTTCTCAAGTTGGTTGGTTTCTCTGTTTTTTTTTTTTTTTTTATAGAGACAACATATAGAGACTAACAACGCGGAGGAGCCCGTCTATGGAAGTGGGCGGTATTCGGCAAAGGGGCGTGGCGTGTCTCTATAAGAAAAACACTGTATCTCAGTAAATATTGACACTAGGGTAATAAAATTCACAGTAAAATTACAAGGGCAAGCACAAATAAATATAATAATGAATATAAAATAAAGCACAAATATTTAAATTGACAATCACTTAAGTGGGCGTAATTCTAAAAAAAGGTGTGGCAATATTGTAAAAACTCTGTATCTCGAAGAAAATTGACACTAGAGTACTGCAATTAAGTACAGAGGTAGGCACAATTATTGAAAATTACTATCAAAAAGTGGGCGTTATTCGACAAAAGGGTGTGGCAATATAAAAGAATTACTGTGTCTCGAATAATATTGATACTAGGATACAGAAATTTATTACAACGGTAGGAAAAATTACTACAAAATTTTGTAAAAAAAAAAATGGGTGTTATTCGAAAAGGGGAGTGGCAATATTAAAAAAAAAAAACTGTATCTTGATTACTATTGACACTACGATACTTAAATTTAGTACAAAGGTAGGTACAAATATAAAAAATAACGGTCAATTAAGTGGGCGTTAGTCGACAAAGAGGTGTGTGGCAATATTAGAAACACACTGTATCTCGAATAATATTGACACTAGAGTACTAAAGTTAACTACAGGGGTAGTAGGCACAGTTATAAAACAATTAATTTCAATAGAGTGGGCGTTGTTTGATAAAGGGCAATATATGAAACACACTGTATCTCGAATAATATTGACACTAGAGTACTGATATTTAGTATAGAGGTAGGCACACTTATAACAAGTTATTGTCAATAAAGTGGGCGTCATTCGACAAAGGGGTGTGGCAATATTAAAAAACACTAAATATAAATCGACTACTAGAAAACACTAAATCGAATACTGACACTTTTAACTGAAAAAGTACAGACTGAAACTGACTTTTAACTTTTAACTGACACTTTTAACTGAAAAAGTACAGACGTAGGCACAATTATTACAAATTACTACCGAGGAATTGGGCGTTATTCGACTAAGGCGTGTGGCAGTGTGTAAAAAAACTGTATAATATTGACTTAAGGGTGATAAAATTAATGGTTAGAATGGGTAGAACTTTTGAAAACACTATGACAAAGAGTGTGATATTCTGGACATAGAGGCGTGTCACTATTATAAACACTCTATATATCAGTCAATATTGACATTGGGGTACTGATAAAAATACAAGAGTAGGTAGTGATAAAGATACTGACAAAGAACAGAATAAGAAACGACAGAAAAGCATTTTCCATATTATGAGCATAAATAATTGGTGTTTAATTAATTTATACACTTTTTGAAAATATTTCATTTTCTCTAAAAAGAAAGCAATAAAAACTTTTTGACAAAAAAAAACCTACTTCAAAATCACTACAAAGTAAAAAATAATTATAAATTTATTGCTTGGTCAAATTTGATAATTTATTTATATTCATTATTAAATTGGAAATCTTATGATATCAATTATTTTGCAGTTGTTTTTATTTTTATCATAAATATATTAATTTTTTTATGATAATAAAAGCTTCGAAGTCGGCGCTAAAATAATCAAATTTTTTGTGCAGCTGCAACACACATATAGCATTTAAATAAAGATTTAAGAAAAATTAAGATTACAAATACAGCGTCACCTAAGCAGGATATTCACAAATAAAAAAATCTTATTAAGAGTAGGGATGGCAAATATATCATGATTTTATGTCAATGATTAGCGCTGACTAGAAGCTTTTATTACCATAAAAAATTAATATATTTATGATAAAAATAAAACAAATTCTGAATAATTGATATCATAAGATTGCCAATTTAATAATGAATATAAATAAATTATCAAATTTGACCAAGCAATAAATAGTATAAGTAATTTTAAATTATTTTTTACTTTGTAGTGATTTTGAAGTAGATTTTTTTTTTTGTTAAAAAGTTTTTATTGAGCAATTAAGCATAAGAGTAGTAATTTGTTTATGGCTGCTGATTACATTTGACAGTCGAAGGAAGCACTTATTAAGTGAAGTGATAATATTTTATCAAAGCGAATTTTTTATAAAAATAAAGTGAAGAGGTCACAGTTGAAGCTTGGAACTTTTAAATTTTGGCAAATATTTTGAGTAAATATTTATTGTTTTTTTATTTGGTTATTTTACATCGTGTATCCGGCCTGTTTTTCTATTTTGTTTCCTAGAAATATTTGTTCAACACTGTTGAATCGCCGGTCGGGGTTTCAAAAAAAAAAAAAAACTCATTAAAATGTTTTGTGCATTCTATTTTTTCAAATTGAAGAACATCCGCCAAAGCAATTTTGATTCTCCTTAAGGCTTCTTTTGACAAAAAACACATTTTGCTTGTAACTTTTTATTTTTCACAAAAGGCATACCCTGATCTGCATGTTAACTTTCTAATCCATACCAACATTTTGACATAAAAAAGTTGTTAAAATTTTGTTTCATTGTAATTCTTATTGACTACCAAAAATTAAATTTGTTCCTATTTTTAAGAAGACACTTTTTTAAAATTGCTGTAAAAGACACATTTTTTATTAGATTTACGTGGAATTGTTATTGTTGCAAAAGTATTAAGTTCTTCTTTCTTTCTGTAAACCGTTTTAATGAAAGCTATGTGAAAAAAAAAATCATACAAAACTGGTATAAATTTAACTGGTATATAAATTGCTCCGATTTGAAAAAGAAGTATTCAGAAATCATTTTAATGAGTTTGTCTAACTTTTAAGGCCCCAACCGGCTGACATTTTTTTTTTGTCCATACAAGAATGATTCGGCCTACTGTTCAACCATAATTTTCTTAGAGTACACGTACCTCCAGCCAAAATTTGAGTTTTTTGAATAGCGCCTTAAGCCGGGAGGTGCAAAAAATATTTTTCAACTTAAAAAAAAAAACGATCAATATGATATGTCAGATAAATGTGTGAGAAAAATGTTTGAGAAAAAATCATATAAGCACCAAATTAAAAAAATTTAATGAAAGGTGATATGCTTGTGGGAAGTTTAGGGATCGGTTTTTGAGCAAAAATACTAAATTGCTCGATATTGATAAGCAAATTATCTTTTGCAAGCACATTATAATGAATATGATGAAACAAAGTAATTATAAATAAATTCTAATTTTTCAGATTTCTACATAAATTACATTTTTCAACGAATCTGAAAATGAAAAATAAACATAAATTGGTCAAAATTTACATATTCAAAAATTTTAAAATTAAAATACTTTCTTGAAATTTTCTTTCCAAATTATATATAAACTAGCATAAAAGCCCATCATACGACGGGTCGTATTCAAAATAATTAAGTAGCAGTCGATATGACATTTTTACATTCACCTCAAATTTGTTCAAGTTGTTTTGTTTAAGTCGTCGTCAATGTGTCCTTTCAGTTAAATAACAAATAAATTTTGTGTGCATACTTTTAGGCTGACCATTTTTTTCTTGACCATAAAAAAGCACTGTAATAATAAGAATGAACAGTTTGAGCGATATTTGATTGTATGAGCAAAACAGGTTCTGATTCAGTCTGAACATATTTTAAAAAGCATAGCAATAACAACTATGAACAGTTTGAGCAATATAGAGCAAGGAGCACGACGCTTGTCTTTTATATATTAAGATAGCCTTGTTACTTCCGATAGCCTTGTACTTTTGGAGTTAAAGCAGCAAACATGGTGCAACTTCTTTTTTTATATAAATTATTCCGTATCGGCAAAGGAGGTAATTTGGAATCTGCTCTCCCAAACAATTTTTTCTTGTTTTGAAGTAAGGAATACAGAAAACCAAAAAAAAATAATTTTGTCCAGCTAGCTTGTTCAAGATGAAAATCTGTGAGGCGCACAGTGTAATGCGAAAGGAGAAAATTATCGATAGAAAACATTAGTAAATTTTAAAAAAATAAACATGCAGATACATAATTCGGAATCTTATTAATATTAACTTAGCCGGATTTAGCGATATCTTATCTGTAATTCAGATCCTCAAACTTAACATGTTGACTTGAAAATTTAACACAATTTCAGTTTTTATAGTTTCGTATTGAATATTTTTCAAAATCACGGAAATTTTAGTAAAATTTACATGAAAAACTTCAACAAAATATATTTCACATGTATTAAATTTCTTTTATAAAGTTTTATATATAGGTCCTAAAAATAAAAAAAAAAATGAAAAATTTAACATGCAACTTTAGAAAAACATATTTTTGTTTTTTTTTTATTGTTAAGTATGTCTTAACAGAACTGTTTTAATCACATTCCCAAAATTTTGGCTGAGGAAGCTCACAATTAAGGATGTTATCGTCCAAAAAATTGTATAAAGAACGAACATCTTCCTCTCTCGCAAAGACAAAGTTGTTCTCTGAGAAAAACATTAAAAGATAACGATCTTAAATGCTCTACTTTCTTTAAGAAAAACAACATATGTCTTTAGACATAAATAAGCATACAATTTAACTAACAATATCTTGCTAAGCACGATATCTTCTCACGAATTTTACCCACAGTGTCCTGTATGAAGAATATTCGAAGCGAATGTTATACTCGCATTAGCACAAAACTTTTGATTGTAACCATTTAGTCTTAACTGAGGAAGTGATGAAGATATCCTTTTTTATACAATTTTGTTTTGGGTGCTCTTGACAACCTCATGCAACTTTTAAGACCTCTTAAAAAAAAATTTCTCGACAAACTTAATTTTTAATTCGACTTGTTAACTGTGTAGACTCTCTGTTTAAATTAAATTCAATATTCGAAATTATTACCTTTTTGACGATATTTGCTAAGTTAAGATAAACTGCAAAGAAAATTTTGATTTTTTTAATTTTATTAATTTTTTAAATTTTTTTTCAAGATTTCTTTGAACCGTTTGATTTCTCACAACAAGCTTTCATTATTTGTCTACCACATCAAATTTTATTTAATCGATTTTCAAGATTCACTGTTTATTTTAACATTATAACCTAAAATACATTAACTGAACAACAGGGCGTATGACTAACATTAATTCAATTTAAATACATACTCTTTTGCCCTTTTCGAAAATTCTTAATATTTTCTTTACTCAACTTAACGACACAGCCTTCAAGTTTTGGAAAATATGCCAAAGTATTATTTTTGAATTATGTGAGATTGATTTTGCTTTTAAATGCAAACAAACCTTGTTTATCCTTACATGCAAGACACCTTTAGAGTTGGCAAGAAGCTTAAAAGAGTAAACTTGCTTTCCTGGCAGCAGCTAAAAGCTTCAGGGAATACAAAACGGAGTTACTTAATTCGTTTAAAATTGATGCTGAAGGCTTGAACAGAACAATAAAGGATGAAACACGTGCACAGCTTGTTGATGGTGCTGAACCATGAAAATCTTTTGAATACACTTATTACCTGTCAGGATTTTGAGCACTTTAAGTCTCTACTGTGCTATGTTTCCGTTTCAACATGGTCAACACCAAATTTGTTTACCTTTTAAATTATTTATTGACATGCTTGCTACACTTGGAGTGACATACATTTGCATCAAGTCTAACGTGACTCAACGAACACTTGGTTATTTTCACAACATTGGCTGACATACTTTCTTTTAGCTTCCCTCTTTGCATTCAACCAATGCACCTCAGGTTGTACTGACATAATGCAGTATGGTAACTGTACCTGATTTAATTTTTCTCAATACCTTCTATTGACTTCTAATACATAGGTAGAGGCAAACAAACCTCTCAATGGCTCAATGGCTTAGTCAAGCAGTCAACACGAAGCCTCATTGGAGCCAGTTTCTAAATAGTACTCGTAATTTTGTAGAGATTTTAAGTTCTAGCCTAGCCCTACCCTGGGACTGCTGCATGATTTTGCCGCATTCAGTTTTTACACCTGCTTTACACCATCCAGTCCCATAGCTTAAAACTTGCCATCATCAAATGGCAGAAGAACAGCCCCAGCCAGCTACACATGCATGACGCCGTAACATGACACTCTGACTCAATGCATGGCCACTGCAACGCTACAATGGCACCAAAATAAACAACATTGTTGTTTTTTATTTGTTTTTGATTTTTTTCTTCTTTTTTTCTAGGCACTGCACTTAAGTTTCGAAAGGCAGATATTTGCGAAAGCTCTTAATTTGGGTCGCTTTAAAGTGTTGTCGAGTTTTATTTAGACACAAAATGGCCCGAAGTGAACTTTGCACGCCAAGAGGTTGCCACAAACTCCCAACCGACGTTGCTCAACACACCACCGAGACTGCAGATGTGCGGCACACTCAGAAACAAGATACAAACGAACATAAAAAGCATTTCACTTTCCGGTTGAAGCATGAATTGAAAAGAAAATTCGAAGCACCTGAAATGAAATGAACTTGAAGAAGCGAAAAAGGACTAAATAAAACAGCGTCTCTAGGAGCCGCAGTACGTGGCAGATTTGCCGAGTACAAAGCGAAAAGGTCACGTTTAGACATTGACTTAATTGCGGTAGCCAACAAATAGTAGAGCAGCTGCGAAGAGTACAAAGCACAGGGTAAGTCATTGAGAACTGCATTGGACACAGCACTTGGCGTACAAATTTAATGTTAATAAAACTTAAGAAACTATTTGACAGCCTGAAGATGATTTTGCCATAAATTGAGGCCATAAACTTTAAAAGATTAAACCACTTATTTGAGAAACCAAGTGAACACAGTAACTGTACAAGTCTTAAATGAACTTAAGTTATTAATGGATTTTATCTTCCTGCTTGGATATAAATAAAGAGTTAAAAGGATTAAGCAGCAGCAGTAGCTCTTTAGCAAAATAAAATTGTATTTATATAAAGCATAAAAAATAAGCTATATAATGGGTGCATAGAATGATAAATAATCAATATCAAATTTTACCGAATGCACAAAATAAAGTGCCAACAAACAGAATTTGGATTATTTTTAAGTTAAAGAAGAAATAGAAGGCCGCTTTATTTTGTTCCTCAACATGAATTTAGTTTACTTCTTCCAAAATATTCTACAAAATACAAAATAAAATTCTCACAAAACAAAAACTCGGAATTTTCAAAATATCCTTAACATTTGGGCCATTTGTTTTCTGAAACAAAGCAAAATCATACATATCTTTGATTAAAATCATTTTTTTTTTTTTATATTTTTAATAAACTTATCAAGATTATACAAAAAAAAATTGCTGAGTCTTCCTTTATATTACAGCTGTGTTAGCAGTACAAAAACTTAGTAACTAGTAGAATATTAATATTAGTGCAAACACTGCAGATTTGGGCCAGTTTTCGCAGAATTTTTAGTGCTGAGCCAATCTACACACCTACGTGTATAGAAATTAATATCAGTTCAAGATTATCACTACCCTGTATCTTTCAAACAAAACGGTCAATTCACTCATACAGAACAAGCACACTTTAATACATACACTGACAACATACCTTAACACAGACAAGATAATTGAGGTTAAGAGTCATCAATTAAGTTTTGTGTATCTTTCATTAAGTTACGGCTCACATTTGTCCTAATTTTCTAGGATTTAGCACTAGTTATGCGAAAATAAAATGGAATAAATAGACGGTTAATTAAATGCTTATCTCATGAGACCTGAATGGTAACAGCAATACAGAAAACCAAATGTTTCATACCGTGGTTTACCCCCATCATGACTCAAACGTTCTGGGTTTATTTAGTTTTTGTAGTTTTTCCTTGTTGCTTCTTCTTTTTCTACAACTGCTTCGTCTAGTGGTGGCTTATTTTAACCACTTAAATTATATAAATTACAGTCATTTCAGCTTTATTGCACGCACTCATGGCCAACACGCACGCACCAACATGTGAGAAAGTAATCCTTGCACTTTCCCTGCCACAGCCTGACACATAAACGAACGCCCACACTAAAGTCACTCACGTGTGTTATCTGCGTGTATGTGTGTGTTTGGGTGTGTTCGAATACCTGTGGGACAAGTGAGTGCAACTATTGCACTTCACTGCCTCAACTACTATGGTTGTGAAACACCCACTTTATTTCAGTTCGCTTCAGCCGTTAAACTAAAATAAAAAACTGTATATTTCATCAGTTACGCGGTTGTCTCGTTTCCGTATCCGATTTGGTTCCATTTCAACTCATGCTTATACTTAATATTTACTGCACATTCTTTTCAAGTTTCAGAATATTCTGAATTTTAAACTTTACTATGAACGAACAAGTGGACGGACAGACGAACAGACGGACGGGCAAACTGACAAACTTTGAGGAGTTACAAAATAAAAAACTAGCACAACATTCAAGGAAAGCACATTTATTAAAGTTTTCTCGTCTCGTTCACCGTTTCACACAGCAGAGTGTGAATTCCTTTTGAAATTGGGTGTAAATGTGTTGGTGCTGTTTTTCTTATTGTTGTTGTTGTTGTTTTGTTTTTCTACAACGTGTATTCGTTTTGTTGACCCACATTACAGGGCAAGGCAAGACAAATGTTTCGCTAAAGAAATTGAATAAAATTAAAAAAAAAAAAAAAATAACACGAAAAAATACCAGCTGAAATATGTGCTGCAGGCAAAGACACAGCAACGCAGGGATTTTGCCAAACTAAGCGCTATAGAGTTCAAAACACAAAAAACAAAAAACCGATTTAATACTATTTTATTTTGTTGATTCGGTTTTAAGTCTTTTATTTTAGCTCAAATTACAGACAGTTTCTAAGGAAATAACCAGAGTTCCTAGACTTTTTGAAGCGAAGCTATTTACCGTTTTGCCGTTCTGAGATTTTCTTGAGTTAATTCACAACCCTTTTTTTCGACACAATTTTCTTAGATTTTATGCTTGCGTCTTTTTTATGTTTACGTCTGTGTTTTTGCCACACTCCTATCACCATTTCTGAACGAACACGCAATATAATGGTTTGTAATGGCTTACACATCTTGGCCCTATGGTAAGTCACCTTTTTTATATCTAGATTTTGACCCATGATTCTACATATACACAGTAAAAAGTTTGAGGATAAATTTTATCTTTTTTATAACATTTCTGTAGTATAAATTCGTTTTATTCCAAATTTATTATAAGTTTTATTTCACTCAATATTATAAAACTTGCATTTCCATTCAAACAGCTATTTTACTCCAAAATAGTATAAATTTTATACCATAAATTTATAAAAATCATATATGTATTCCAGTTCTACACACGAGAACCTCACGGAGCCACTCGTCTTTCACGTACAAGTCGAGTTTTCGAAGCTACCGAACTTCAGCGATGCTATCAGACAATCAGTTTGCGCTTGTTCTTCAGTCAGTAATCATGTTATGCGCAAATTGTTCCGTTGAATATTTTTTTGTTCACACACATTACGACAAAAATAGTGCGCTTGAATTGGAAGCTCTGCCAACATGATTAAACATGCGAATTTCTAAGTACAATTTTTTACTCTTTATTTTTCCTATCAAATTGTTTTTGAAAATGTAAAAAACAATATATCATGAAATCTATCAATTGAAATCTAAATATGATTACCGATTTATGACTTTAATGTATGTTTACATATGTGCCACATATTTTTATACAATATTGCTATAAAAAGTAACCAAATGTGGTATAAAAAGATTTTATACTTTTGCTTATAAAAATGTATACCAAACTGGTGTAAACACATTTTATACTTTTTTCGGATAAAATCTATACCAACTTTTATAAATTTGGTTTATACGATGTTATGGTATACATTTTATAACATATTTGGAATTGATCTATATTTATACCAAATAGTATAAACTTTATCCTCATATTTTTTACTGTGTATATAAAAACTGTGAAATTGTATGTTCTTTTTATCTTTCTAGTTCAGATCCGGTACCAAAATCTTCGAACTTTCGAATTTTCCCTTTAACACAGCAACACAAAAAAAAAAATTTACACAGAAAACAAAAGTAATTTTTCAAGAATTGTTTCTTGTATGATATTTATTTTAAAAAGTAAGAGGTTAATATAAACAAAATATTTTACATTAAAAAAAAAAAAACAAAAAGTAAAGAAAAAATTACAGGAAAATTGCTACAATACAACTTTTAAGCAATTGAAATTATAAAAGCAAGTGTGAATACAACTAATAATTTCGAAAATAGCTTTTAGCGATCCCGCGAACATCTCTGTCAAAATCTTGTGATGATATAAGATGCTAAACACATAAGATAAAAAAAATATACATAATTTTAATACTGATCAATAATATCGATTTTGAAGAAAATGTCAGTTTCCAAAACATATTTCAATTTTCCACAATAATTGTAAAAATGTGAAAAACATTTATCGTAGTAAAAGTATTCGAGTGCTTCGATTAAGTAGTAGTAATTAAGTAAAATACTTTAAAAAATAACAATTTTTGAAAAATTAGAATTTGATTAACCCCAACAACGTTGCCCGTTTCTACATCGTCAAATTAATATATGTAGAAAGGTCGTAACTCATAATTTTTCGAAATCGTTTTTTTTTTTTGCATTTTCTGTTAGAATACCCTCTATGAAACCAAAACAAAAATTAAGTATGGTTTTTAATACTGAATTTGTTGAAAATTTTCATTACAATCTGCGTAAAATAATTTTTAATTAAATAAAATTTTTAGACATTATTCAGATTTTGTTATCTTGCTGTAAAATTGTGAGTTACGTCCTTTCTATGTACGTACTTTTTAAAGTGGTATGTATTGTGGAATTTTTGAAACTTTCTCCTCTCTTAAACCTTTTTGGAAAAAATAAATTACAATGTTAAGCAACGAAGAAAGATTTTTTCCATTTAAAATAACAAAATGAATTGCCAATTAAGACGAGATCGTAAAGTTCATTGTTAGTATTTTCAGATAAAGTTTATTTCTGAAAAAATAAGTATGAGGAAAGGCGCTCGCTTAAGTACCATTGTTAACAACTGTACAGTGGCGTAGCGAGGGGGGGGCAGGGGGTGTCATCATGCCCCGGGCGCCACTCGCAGAGGGGCGCCAAATCATTCTCAAGACAAGCAAAGTTTTGCAAAAAAATTTGTTTTAATTAAATAATTCCATAATTAAGTTAGCCAACTGTAGGGTACAATGCTATGATAATGCTGCCCTTATGTCAAATCACATATCTGGCGTTCAACAAAGAATAATAGAAAAAATAACAAGGCAATATTTGTAAATTGTGATAACCACACTTTTAATTTAGTAGGAGTTACTACAGCTAACCAAGATTCAATCTTTGTAACATGTTTTGGAATAATTGATAACATACGCCTCTTTTTCTCACGTTCAATATTACGATGGAAATTGTTAAAAATGCTTTAAAAAACCTGTTAAAGAATCTGTAACACGATGGAGCGCCAGAGCGCAAGCAGTTAGCGTTATTGTCGAGGGTCTGGAAGAATACGTAGAACTAAAAGAAAAATTAGCAGATGAAAATACTGCCACAAGTGGTACACCAGAAATGCTGCAATCTTTACCTTAAACCGAATTTAAATATCGTAACTTTAGTCCATTTCTGGCTTGAACTCTAAGAGAATTGACCGTGTGCAGCTCAGATTACAAGGTCTCAAATTATTGGCGACTGAACTTGCAGAAATTCGTAACGAGATTTGTGAAAAAGTAATCGAAAAGGCTAAAAATCTTTGTAAAAAATGGAGAATCGATACAACAATCTGTATAAAATGTCGCCGACAAATGCGCGGAGAATTGACTTGAGATATGGCCTTTTCGCAGAAAGCGAAAAATCTGGCGTTATTAAAAGCGTTCTTGATCGTCTGCATCAGGAAATAAGTTCACAATTTACACGACAAGGGACCTTAATTCCAAATTTTGGTATTTTTTGGACGTTGAAAATTTATTAAGTACGGATCTAACGATCTTGAAAAGAATTGTAAAAATTTGGGTGAGTTTTATAATACAGATTTAAAACGAACAGAACTTCCATTTAAAGAAAAAGATGTTTTTCCAAACCTGAGAGTAGCACTTCAAATATTTATTTCTATTTCAGTATCAATCAGTGTAAAATTGAATAAAATATGTAAAATACAGTACAATGTCAAATTTTAGCGTCTTCACTCA
The DNA here is from genome assembly GCA_958299015.1 of Tetanocera ferruginea. NCBI lineage: Eukaryota > Metazoa > Arthropoda > Insecta > Diptera > Sciomyzidae > Tetanocera > Tetanocera ferruginea. The sequence goes on along the minus strand of OY282640.1, from coordinate 1,092,934 downwards.
AATGCATCTCCTGACCGTATTTTTGCACGCATTTCTTTCGGCGGTAGTTTATATTCTCCACTAAAAATGAAAATAGTTTTCGATTTTTTATGAATTATGATAGCGCAAAAACTACTCATCCAAATGAAAAAATTTGTTGATCAAACATGAAGAAAATTAGAAATTTTATTCGGCTTAGCGTGATTATTAATATTGAACGAGAAGTGTACAAGATATATTTCGACATATGCGACTATATTTGAAAAAAGTGAGGAAAACTTTAAAAATCTTATAAATCTTATAAAATCTTTAAAAAACACGTAAATCCTAGTACTCTATCCGTTTGCGTGAAATTTCAATCGCAACATTAATTTTTTTGTTGTCATGCAGAAAGTCATGCTTTACTTCTCAAAATAGACTAGCCTTATTCATACAAAAATTCAATATATCTTTAGTTCATGTTTGTAAGAGTAGAATATAGTTAAAAAATCGAATGTAACATGATCAGTTCGATACAATTGATGTCTTAATTAAATATAGTAAAATTCACTCAATTTGAATAAAAACTATTAACTGTATTATTATTTCAGTTAGCGAGTAGTTGAGCAAGCAACAGTTATCTTTAACGAACTGTCAAAGTTAGGAATAAATATTGCTAGCAAAGATGTTATGGATACGAGTTAACAGGTTAGGTAGTTAAGGGCCAGTTAACGATAACCACAAGTGTCTTTAACGCTTTTGGGAATTCCACTGATGTTAATGCTCTACATAAAAAATAATTTAAAAATGAAGTGGCTGAATACTTGGGAAAAAATAAGACTAGCATTACAGAACAACCCAAAATAATCAAAGCTCAGAATTACTAATATTCTTAGACTTTCATTTTTCATTCCTTAACCAACGTTATTTTCTCTTCATGTCCTTTTATTTCTTCGGCTAATGATACACCTATTCTAATGTCTGAAACAACCTTTTTTATTAAAACCAATTTAGAAATATATTAAAAAACTTTTGAATGAATTGGTAACATCTCGATGTTACTCGATCTTTGTACTCGTACAACTAATATTTGTCAAATGTACCTCAATCAAAAATGTCAAATGTACCCAAATGCTCTCGGCATCTTTTTTTTAAACTTTTTTAGTTTATATTTAGTTCTTTTAGATCTTTAGTAAATAGTTTTTACTTTTTGTAAAAGGTACTTTGATTAACTTTTATAACTCGGTCAGGAAGTCGTTTCGTATCAGTGCCGGAAAATAACAGTTACGCGCGCAAAACATAAAAACTTTTCTGTTACTTTTCTTCATGTAATGCAAGAATCGTCGAACTTCGTGACGATTACTGAAATACAATGATGCAAAATTTATAAAACAAATTATTGTAAAATAACGGTTCGTTCATATCGAAAACGTCATAGTCAAATGTGCACCAAAGTCAAGGGTACCCCAGTTTACCCTACTAGGCTTAACTATAAAAACTTGTTTTGCGATTTTCGTGTTAAGAGACCCTAAATCTGAAACAAAATATAATGAACTGTCGTGTACAGAACCTTTTTCTGATTTCCACGCATAGTGTTATTTGTATTAATGTAATTTAATAAGTGTATTATAATTATTTGTACTAAATATTAAAAAATATATATAATAAATCATAATTTTTTCATTATTTCATTGGGGGCGCCAAAAAATTGTTTTGCCCCGGGCGCCAGTTATGCTCGCTACGCCACTGCAACTGTAGTGTTTTTGATGTTAGCTTCTCGAAAAGTCAACTCAAAAGTAGATTACAAGCTAATGCGTATTAAGATCTAAACACAATTTTTTTAAATAACTTAAATTTTTTTTATATTCTTCTTCCATATGAGTTAAGTAAAAACATTTTATCTTAATAATACAAATAACGGTTGTTTTTGAATCAAAATTTGAGTCAAAAACATATTTTTTTATGTGTGATGTTTCACTGAAAAAGTGACCTTATCTTAATATACCGATTTTTTTAGGAGATCTAAAAGTATACATTTGCGTTAAGGTTGGGTTTCAGGTTATAGGTCGATTGTTAAATAAACAATATCACATATAGAGATTATCTCCTTAAAATGGGATACTCCCTTTTAGACAGGGACCGAAAATAACTGTTATTTTACAAATTTTGAATGAAACAGACACAATGAAAAAATTGTCGAAGGACATTTTCAAATATACCATTATGATACAAATGGCCTCAGCTTCACGAATATTTAGAGCCTTTTAAATTTTCGACTGATTCCATAAAAATTAAAAATTAACTGTTATTTTTTGCCTTTTATTTTTTCAGACAAAAATAACAGTTACCTTTAACTTATATTATATCGGTCAAAAAAAAACAGTTATTTTGTGACTTTTATTTTTTCGGTCAAAAATATCAGGCAATCTGTGTTTTTTTAAAGGCCGCTTGTCCGATTAAAAAAGTATTGATACCATATGTAATCACCGTGAGCACTGATGAGACCAAAATAATGGTATCGATAGTTTTTTAGTCAGTAAAATGGCCTTTGAAAAAACATAAATTGCCTGATATTTTTGACCGAAAATATTAAAAGGTAGAAAATAACTGTTATTTTTGACCGATAAAATAAGAGCAAAAAGTAACTGTTATGTTTGCCCGAAAAAATATAAGGCACATAATAACTTTTATTTTAGTCGGAAAAACATAAAAGTTAAAAAATAACAGTTAATATTTGACTTTTTTGATAAAAACCATAACCGGTACGGTCCCTGCTTTTAATTTTAAATGTTTTTAATAAAAAGCTATTAATATGTCACTCACACTCAATCCACCTACGGAAGTTTGGATCCTTTTTATAGATCTGCAGTATTTTGGACCACTTTTGAATTTTCCTATTATAACAATAAAACGCTAATTGCTAGTTTGCTTTGTCTAACAGTCTTTCTTAACTCATAATACCGTAGGTAAACTTTGTAAAAATTATCAAACTTGATCCTCAATATCTCAAAACTTAATATTTTCATACTAGAGCTTCAAAAGTATAAGTTAGAAATTTTTTTGTAGTTTTTCTTGATGACGTGCCATTCTTTCTCAAATAATATGTAATTTAGGTAAATGCTAAAAAACTAATTTTGATTTCGTAGAGATAAGGTAGCTTTTTCCAAGAACACCCTCTGTTCAAATCGGACTGTGCGAATGAAGCAACAACAACAGTTATCATTAAACTAATATTTTTTTGAAGTCTGGTAACACTGTAATATTCTTGTGCATTAATTTTTAGCGCGATCTGTGACATATTTTCTAACTTTTTGCTTTGTAGATAAGTTAACTACGAGTCAAGATACCTGCGATCTGCGTCTGACTAGAATTTTATAAAAGGAGAAAAAAAATTGAGCAAAGAGTGTATTTGAAATTTTGTTTTACAAACGAAATTTCTTGTCCGGTTGTGTTGGAAATGTTGGAGGAAACTTATGAGGAATCTGCTATGTTGCGTACGCAGACAATTGGATGGTACAAACTGTTTAAATATGGTCGGACAACAGTTAAGCACTTGCCTCACCCTTCTTCAGTGATGTTGAATATTTTTTTCAATTCTCAAGAAAATTCTTTCACAAAGCATTTTCGGAAGAAAATTCGGCCAGAATTATGGAGGGAAAGTTCATGTTTTTTGCACCACGATAATGCATTAGCTCACACATCACGCATTTTTTACCAAAAACAATGTCAATGACCTTGAACAAGCATCAATGATATGGCCCCGTGTGACTTTTTGGTATTTTCTAAAGTCAAATTGTGCCTTCATGGAAAAAATTTGAGACGGTTGAAGTCTTCGAAGAAAATTAGCAGAGGGGGATAAAGACTGAAATCGGCCTACCAAAAATGCTTTAAAAAAATATATATTTTATGCATCTTCTGAGTGCTTTCTTGAAATGTCTTACCTCAATAAATGATAATTTGTTGAAAAACTCAACTCTTAACTGATTACACTGACAATTTTGTAAACCTAAAAACGATACTTTTACTTGTTAAGCTATTAATTTTTAAGATACAATAATAGAAAAAATATTAAAATATTGTACAAAACACGTGATGACATTCAATTCAATCCCAGTCCAATAGACAGAGATGGTCTATTCCAATGTTACTGTCAGGCATGAAGCTAAAAGTTAATCTTATTATTTTTTTTTTTTGTTTTCTATCTTGAACAAAGATTACATGTGGTACAACTGCTTTGTCAACTCATCTTTTGTTTGATAATAAGATGACAGATATACGAGAAAACTTATAAAGATGTTTTATGTGTGATGAAATCCCAGTAGAATTGAATGAATTTTTAACGGAGGTAATTATGAGACTTGGCCTCAGTCAATTAATGTTAACTCTTTACTGTTACTCGGACACCTTAACTCTATTTTAATTAAGTATGCTTATTTAAGTCAACAACAACAGAAGAAAAACCATCAAGACTTGACCGAATTTTGAACCCAAATCCTTTTGAAACTGCCAACTATTATTTAAGGGCATGAAAAAGTTGCAGCGTCATTGTTATGACTTAAATTTCGTTAAATTGGCTAACAAAAATATTCTTAAATGTTTCTTTCAATAACTTAAGAAACGAAAGGCATGCATGGTTTATGGATTTCCGTAGATCTAGAAAGTTTTCTTCTATCATACTCTCAAGCCAATATTAAATTTTTTGTATTTTTTATGCCTTAAATTTTGGCTTCCTTGTCAGCAAAAATTATTATTAATTACCTCGCCGAATTTGCATAAATAAAATTAATTTTGGTTTTTTTTTTTCCTCCAACACTCTGAACTGATCTTTACAGCATGCCAAAAATATCTGCTATAGCACAAAAAATAAAGGCTATATTTAAATTTACACATCAGGCATTCTATTTATTGTTTTTCCCTTGTAAAATATGACTTCCGTTCAAAGAACGCCATACATTCTACCTTTTTATGTCAAACATTCGACATGGATTTGACATTGTTTTTGTGGCAACAGATTTCTAAAGATTCATAGTAAATGGTATTAAACAAAAAATATATACATATACAAATATAATAAAATAAAATAAAGCAAGCAAGCACATTGCATGGCTAGAGCACACAAAAAAAGGATACGCATTTTATATGGGAATTTATTTCTTTGAACGTAGCATAATCTTTAGGGATACGTGCTGTTGTCGAAACAGTATGATTTTGTTTTATCGATTGAAGGATGCGAGTTATAGTAGTAGTACTAAAGGATATAAAAGTAATGTGTCGCTTATGCGCTACGAAACGACACAACGAATAGATATTGTTATGTTTCAACATCACAAGGCGGGTGCAATAAACTCGTACTTTTATCCTCCCCCACTAGCACGCTTGGAATTCTTCACAGCTCTATCAATTATGTTGGATAACATATTCTAGTTAATCTATTTTGCTTCTTAGCTGCAAGTGGCACGAGTGAAAACAAAAGCATTAACAATAGCCAAAACAACAACAACAATATGCTTAGCAGCTATGAGAGAAACTATTTTTTATTCGAAACAAATCATGGACCCTTGTTAAAGCTGCTTAGAGCTGCTTCGATCACTATTCATCATCGTCATCGTCTTCGTCAGCATTCGCAACTTTAGCTCCGCCAGAGCTCATCGCATTGCTGTGACTCAGCAGCAAGGATGTTAATCTATGCAAGCTCTTGCTGGTTACTGCTACAGAAGCAACATACAAACATACCAACTCGTATTCGTATAAAAATAATAATAAAAAAATCTGATTAAATTACAAGAATGGCAAAAGATGAAATCACTTCAATTTATTGATGTCACTGCTTTTCGCTTTCAATCTTTGCAAAATCCGATTTTCAGTTAGACAAAAAAAAACAATTGATCAATAAATACAATTAGCTGTTAATGTGTTCCCAAGAGAATCGATATCCGCTCCATGATTTGCATACTCTGTCGTGTGAGCGCTTGTATTGCATATGGATTGTAAGATTGCCCCAGTTGGAAAATTTTAACGAAAAGAAAATTATTTTGAAAATTTCTCTAAATTCCACAAGTTCCATTCTTATGACAATATAACAAAATTTCAACAGTAACCAAAGTTATACCTGATCTCAATCTTTTTTCTTTCATATAAATAATAATTTATAATTATAATTAAAAGAGAGAGGCTTTCAGCTGAACTTGTTTGTTAAACAAAAGTTGGTGATTTTTATGTTTGATTTTTGACAGTCCAAAATAGCTGTTTATTTGTGTTTTGATAAAATATTTAATAAATTAAACATTTAAATCTAATATATAAAAATCTCGTGTCACGATGTTAGTGTTTGAACTTCTCCGTGACTTAAATGAAATTTTTTATAAATATTTGGTAGATATAAGAAAAGGTCATAAGATATTTTTCACCTTCTTAACCACGAGGGACATGGCACTTTTTCTAGAACATAAATTTTCGGATTTACTTTTGTTTATAAAGCGCACATCAATGAAACTCGGTATGAACTTTATATTAAGACGTGCCCTTTGACTGTCAAATTTCAGCGATCTTTATAAAGGGGGCATGGCACCGCCCATAAAATTAAATTTGTTGGTATCGAAAAAATTTGGAACTAAATGTCGTATAGCAATAAATCTCTGTATGAAGTAACTGATTAGACCAGTTTTTTAATTATATAACAGGCACGGGCATTGGAAAAGGGGTCTTGATACAATTCAAATTTTCGATACAGAATAGCTATGGAAGTAAGAGTCGCAGAACATTTTAACTGAGAAAGGAGTTACTATCATGGATGAAAGAATACAAGTTAACAACGTCCACACGTTTTACCGCTAGATGACGTAATTGAAGCCAACTTTTCCTATTAGCTAAAAAAGGATGACAATAGGATAGCTACATTGAGATGGCAACATTCAATTTGCTCCAATGACGTTGATGTCGTAATCTTGTATTCTTTCATTCATGGTTACTATTTGTTGGTCTTCTATATTAGAAAACTAGAACGGGCATTTGAGAAGAGGTCTGGCTTCATTTGAAGACAATATTTAATATTTAATAGCTTTAGAATATTGAAACTCAGAGTGAGTTACTATTTGTTGATGGCCTTCTATTGGCATACTGGAACAAGCATTAGACAAGAACGACAGTAACGCGCCGGGTACCAGCTCGTATCTAAACAAAAATGTCGAGTTCGTTTGCATGAGTTTAAAATTTTGCAAAAACTTGTCGTTTAGTCAAAATTATGATTTCGATTTTTTTTTATTGTTTTAGCTCTTTGCTTTTTGGATGTCGAGTTGTAATTCCATTAGATTAAATATCATAAAACAACTAACCAAGAATATCGATATCCTCAAGCATCAACTAAAATATCGAAGATACCAATTTTACAGACAAAAAGTCATAAATAAAATAAATACTGTTGTTTTTTTAAATAAATTTGTGCGGTTTAATGGAAGTTTCTGTCAGAAGACTCATCAGAAGCCGTCAAAAAATGTATATTTCTACGGTACAAAGTTAAGATCTAGTACTGTTTCTATGGCCTAGAAATTAATGCAAAATGCCGAGTTTTTTATATAGTTATTTGTTACGGCGACTACACTGTAAAAAAAAAATTATTTTTATTTTCTCAACCTAAACTCTTATTTCAGACGTCAACTTTTTGTGTTGAAAAAATCATGCTCACATTAATAAGCACCATGATCACATTTTTATATTCAGAGCAATTTGCTACAAATGTCTCATTCCCACTCCGTGTCATTTGATACACCATTACTTTTTCGTACTGGGTGCTTGTTGAAAGTCTTATTGTTTTAGCACATCATCACTTAACTAAATCAGCGTGAGTTTTTCTTGTTTAGGGCAGACAAAGAGCAACTTGATTTTGTGCGAATAACTTAATGTATTTGTTTCAAATCAACACACACACACACACACATACACACACTTAGTCACAGTCACAGTCACAGTGGCAGAGACAGACTCGCTGCTGCTAATTTGCATAAATTCACAGCGAGCGGAAAAAATAACTTCCAAATGAAATCGCAAGTATTGGCCATAATCGAGTGGGTGTTGGAGTGTGAGTGTGAGTGAGCGTGTGTCTTGTTTCTTGTGGTCTTAATGTATTTGCCGCCTTCCTGTGCTTTTGCCACTTTCTACTTCCGCCTCATCATGTGACGAGCACATCCAAACATCAAGGCATCGCAGGCGCATCGCATCGAGATGAGATCATTAGCTGTGAATTAGAAACGCTTGCGTTTCGAACAAATGAGCAAAGTTTTTTTTTATTGCGCGCCAACTCAACATCGAATGTAACGGTTACGGTAGTAGAGTGTGGCGTGTAGCTATTGCAGATGCCTGCCTGCTTGCTTGTGTGGGTGGGTGAATCTCAGAGATCCGTTTGCGTCTGAATTGCTTACATTGTATAACAAGCACGTTTATCTATTAATCATTATTTGATTGCGGTGAGTTGGCGGATGTGCTACATGCAGAGCTCAAATTGTTTTCGTGTTTTGTCTCACATTTAGCTGGTATTGTTTTTGTTGTTATTGTTTTGGCACGAAATAACCTTTAACTTGTGCGCCTTGCTGTAGCGCTTGTCTGTCACTCATTCACCTAACAAGTGATTTTTTTTGTTTCGGTTTCTGTTCTTTTTTGCTAAATGAAGCAAGAGTTTCAAGGACATTCGGGTGCATTAAACGTTACATGGCTGTGCTTAACTTCAGAGACCAATGCAGACCAATATATGGTGCTGCTTCTATGCTTCTCTTAATTAAACTACGAAAATGTGACAAAAACTATTCATAATTTATGAACTCCGTGCCGACAAGAACTCTTGTGGGAACATGTAAGAGGGTGGTGAGCGTCTGTCGTGTTTGGGTTGCGTAAACTTTACAAAGATAGTATTTGGGCCTGCTCAGTCTAAGAGCAATTGAAAAGCGTTGTCATTCCAAATGCTCATAAATGAATTCGCCGCAAACAGGAAACAGCATCCAAACGAAAGTAAAGCAGCAACTTTTTTATCGCATGCGATTTTCTCCAAATGCCGCTTCCAGTGTAGACATTTCTCCAGAGCACTGTTAATGCTCTGGCATGATTTTCCCCTTTGGCTTTAACAGGAAGCCAGCTGTTTGAGTAAAGTTCTGTTCACGAAATGTACAACGACTGTTAAGTAATGCTAACAGTCCCTTTGTTTACATTTTAACCGAGTTATTTTCATTCATTCATTGAAACTGTCTATGACCGCCACTTAAATAAATTCGCATGGCAGAAAATGCGGGTTAAGGTGTTCGCATCATTTAGTAAAGAAATGGTATAGAAATAAATTAATTAAAGCAAAATAGTTTTTAGTATAAACGCAGATACTGCAGCGCCTGGCGACTCTGCATAGGATATAGATCACCCACGTTATACATCAGATCCACAACATGCGTAGGACGCAGCATGCGCCACGGCATAAACTTCATGGTTTTCTTGTCACAGTGCACATCCGGCTCAGCTTCAATTGGAAGCGGTACTTCATTGAAGAGAATTCGTCCATCAACACTACGCTGCAGAGTGCACGGTAGCCCAATCTGATCGGACAAAGCCTTAAAGAGCACGGCCCGTTCGAATTGACATCCGCTTCGTATCATGCCAAGCGGAATAAAGTTACAATGCAGCATAAGGGTCAGCTCTTTCAGGTGACACTTAACGGTATGCGCCGAGCATTCCTCTGTGGTATTCAAGTCAAGCAACTTGAGATCAAAGTTCAAAGACTTGGCCACTATTTCAGCGATTATTTTGGCGCGTTTGGCTATGTTATCGAAATCTATGCAACGCTTTACCTTTATTGGATTCTCCACCAGACCTTGATCCTGCAAGAAACAGCTTTAGTACACTTGACTTCAGTCATTTGCATGCTTACCTCCAGCTCCTTATTGAGCTCATCCAATAATGTCGGCAGATTGGGGTCAGAAGGATAACGACTATAACACCAACCTTCGGGCTGTCCATCTTCGGGACTCAAACATTCCAAGGGTACACTTACAATTAGTGAAGAGGGAGCCCGTACTCGATTGAAATTAACTACCAAAATTGGATGTAACGGTGAAACCTCTTCCTTGAGTATAGTTTGAAAGACGCGAAAGTCTTCAAACTTCTTCTTAGACACCAAGAAATCATTGCCAGTAGTCGAATCGACAAAACTGAGTTGGTTGCGAATGCAAAACTTCAAACTGGGGCACTTGGCGAGAATGGCATCAATGGCCGGACCCCATGTGGGTATGCAGAATGCATGTTTCTGATACAAAATAAGGCTGCAGTGTGGAAATGAAAGACATTCAATTGTTGTGGGCATTGATATTAAACAACTCACACTTCCAAGACACCAACATCGATGTACTCGTGCACAAACTCTGGAAAACGCGCAGTTTGCATGATGAAATTCGTCACAGATGTCTTGACTAAGCTGGCCAAGGACTTTAGTCCACGCTTAATAGATGCTGCCATTTTGCCGCTTATAAGACGTGTGCGCACATTCTCCTCCTCGATCAGTGTACAAAGACATCGGAAGATGTTGTTCACCACAATTGCAGTTGAAAATGAATTCTGCAAGAACAGACACTAAATCAACGAAGCTTCGTTGACAAGCGAGAAGTACTTACCTTTAGCAAAAGAGCTAGATTCGTTATGAGCGCATCACATTCGCCGATTTTCTGGCGGTATTCATTGTTCTGAGCCAGCGTTTCAATTATACTCAGCAGCATAAGTATGAAATCTATGGATAGTTCCTCCAGACCTTGCGCAAATATATCGGCCAATACGTTCGGGAAATTAATATTTATTAATTCACCAGAAGTCGGGTGAAAAGCAAAAACTAACAGACTCGATAAAAACTCTGCTGCCTGCTCGCGTGTCTTGATGGGCGTATCCTTTGCCGCCATAATTTCTAAAACAACACATGCAAATAGAGTGAAGAGTTCAAAAGAGAATATGTCACAAGGACCTACTTATTAATTTCAGTATAACTCCGTTGCTGTAAGCAGCAACAATTTTGTTGGCAGCTTCGGTGAATTTCATCAGACGAATTAACCCAGTGATGACATGAGTCAAGGGCTCGTTTTGCAGCAGACAGTCCAGAAAGAGCTCCGTTATGTGCGCCATGTACAACCTATACAAATACTGCGTGTACTTGGCGTTCTCTGCAAAAATACGAATTATGCGACACTTGGTTGGCAACTGATACTCGTTGGCATTCTGCTCCATATTTTGTACAATCTTGTCGAACAGATTCTGCTCAAAGAATATCTGAGTCATTTTCTCCGTGGTCATGGCAGTGGATAAAACTTCGATAACCTCTGCGGCAATAGGAGCCAAGGCATTCTCGCAAAAGGCTTTCGTCAGCTGTTGCAAAACATTCTCCGAACGACCACGTTTGCCAAACGGACTCGTCTCACTAGTGTCCACAATCAGTATTTTGACTACCTTCAGAGCCGCACTACGCACCTCCATAAACTCATTGGTCAGTTCGCACAGCACACGATCTATGGGGAAAAATGCATCGGCTGCAATCGATTTAATGACCTCGGTGCTCTGTACCTGCAGCATTTTATGCAACGACTCAATTGAATGGAGCAGCACATCCGGGTTATCAGTACGCGTTATGAGGGCAAAGAATTTTTCCATATACTCCTTGTTGTCCACAATCGAGAATGCCACCTGCGGATCGTCTAGACTTTTGTTGAGAATGACGCTCAGGTACTCGATGCAGAAGTCGTCGTTCTCATGCAGATAGAAACGCAAGCAAAGCTCCTGAATCTCACGCACTTTTGCTGTATCGACATCCTGTAGAATATTGACACTCTCCACAATTGCGGTGGCCAGATACAGGGCGAAACGCCTGATCAGCACATTCTCCGAATTGATAAATAGCTCTTTGGACATGAGCAGGTCGAGCATATTTTTCTCTTTAAGCACTGCAATGTTTTCGTCCTGTTTACGTAGGTATTCCATAATGTGCTTGAAGACTGTGAGCAGCACTTCGTCCTCTTTGGAGCTGAGCAGCAGCAGTGCAGTATCGAGAGTTTGCAGTTTTACAGTTAACTCATTGAAGGTCTCAACCGCAAGCTTAGCGCGATCTGTAAAGGAGTTGCGGCCTGTATAAATGCTTTTCTTTTTCGGCTTGGCTGACATGGTTCTCTGCTATTTTTTCGGTTATTCTATGAAATTGCTTAAATCTTTTCTTAATGATTACTTTTTTTTCTCTGTTTTTTTTTTTTGTTTATTTGCTGAAATGTCAGAGTATATAAAAAATATGATATTTTGTTTATTTTTTTGTGTCTATGTTTCCATAACGTAACAAAGTACATAAAAATATGAAAAAACGTATGATTGCAAAATCAAAGAAGCTGCTGCATAAGCAAAAACAAAAAAAAAAACAGTGGGCCCAACACCCACTTCCCCTAGCGACATATTGTATGTTGTTTTTGTTTTTGTGCTACGTAATCGCTTAAAGCGAAGCAAGTGCTTCAGGAACTTTGCTATTTTCCAAATTGCACAACGTAGATCCCCCTAAAGAGCCTTTAAATGCTTCAGCAAGCCTGCTTTAGTGGGCGTTGAAGCGGTTGTCGCTTGGCGTTGTGTTGGTCGCTTGGTATTTACTTGTATTTCATTCATTCATTCTACTTATGTTTCGTTCTGCAAATTACTTGAAAAAATAATGTTTAAGAAATGAACTGCCTTCTTTTGTCAGCCAAGTGGTACCGTTCGTCAGTGGTGCTGGTGCGACGTAGCAGCATCTCGTCGTCGTCAACATCTGGGTAACGTCGTCAACGATGAATTGATTTCACATTTTAAGTTCGTGCTTGCCCTACAGCTAATTTGCTTCGTTACATTATCCTGCGGTCCCTATGTAACAAAAACAAAATATAAAAAAAAAAAAACCAAAAAAACAAAAGAAGCAAATAAAAGAAATGTTGAAATAAAAACTTTGTTTCATGGCTATTTGCCTCCAGTTGATGGAGGGTGTAGCTAGCAGTTCGCATTCTTTTATTATTGTCACTTTTAATATAACAACTAAGCTTCAAAAGCCCAACAAAGACAAAGAACAACCGAATCCTATCCAAAAATACGAACAGAGACTGACTGACTCTCTTGATGACCGAAGTCTGTTTGCTGAAGGTCACTTTGACAACGCTAAATTAAAAATAATTTGTGTATTTTTCGTAATTAAAAGATTTTTTTCTCTTGTTCCTCTAGGAAACAAATCATGCCATCAAGCCTGCCTTGCGGGCGGAGTTTAATGCTATTTCTTATGACGAATTCGTCATATTTAATAAATTTTTATGTAAATTCGGACAATGCTTAAAAGTTGATTCTTCTTTCGTTCGAAATACGACCATTCCGGAAGTAGGTCGTTTACATAATTTCTCAATAAATCATCAACCATCTCCTATTAAATGACGAACGAAGCGCTTTTTATCGATGTTTGTCGTCTTGGTTTCTGCTCCGTATCGGGTATTTCGAAGTTTTCCGCTATTTCATTGAATATTAAGCAAGTTTTTATGTTATGTTTGTTTGGTAAAATAGCTATAAATCAGCTGCTTAAGCTTGTTTGTGTGTAATAAAATGTGACCAAGGTTCAAAGTTTGTTTGTGAGAATACAATTTGGTCAGCTTTTCGTTTTGCTCCTTGGCGTCGAATTTGATTTGAAGCCAATTGAGTAAAATTGATTGCCTTCTGACACTCTTGCTTCTTATTTTTTCCACGCTGTATCGTGCTCAATTCAGACAGGCAGACAACAGACAAACATATAGTCTGAAGGACGGACACACACGAACACTTGCTAGCAGCATCAACTCATTTCAACAAACATCACAATATAATCCCCAAGTGATTATTTTTCGGTTGAATTGTTCAGGGAAAATTGCATTTTGCTGCACTGCATGCTCAGCAGTAGCACGACCCACGCCCCACGCCCCACCCAGCACCACCACTTGTCTACCCAAGTATAGCAAATTATTCGAATATTTGTATGCAATGTATTGAATTCACATCAGCGTACTTTGACCTCTACTCTCAGTTGCCGTCGTCACACATTATTTTATTATTTGTCATCATGGTATTGAACCATCTGCTGGAAAATTTGCCATATCCTTTGCATAATAATTAAGGATTTTTAAAGCTTTGCTAAGACTCTTTAAATGCTGCATTTTATGCGATTTTGGCTTCCTTTTAGGAATATTAATTTTTTTTTTTTCTGTTTCCCTCTCATCTGTGAACTGTGTGTGTTGGTGTGCATGTTTATCGAATGTCCTGCGCTGTTCTGTGTGGCTTTATGATGAAATTCATTGCAGTCATTTTCTCAATGGCAACCACATAGTCTGCTTGTCTTGCTGTATCATTTCAAATCTTGGCCATTTATTTAGTCTACTTAGAATGAGATTCGCTCTAAAGACTTCGCTCACTGCATAATACATACATTCCTTCAATTGGCAACAACCTCCTGTGTCGACCGACTGTTATTTGTTGCTGTTCTTGGTGTCATACTCGTTAATGGCCAACACAGCGAGTGAACGTATATAAATCACAATTCGCGAGACTTAGAATAAAATAAGCATATTATTTCCTGGGGCTATTTAGTAGCAGTAGCAGCAGCAGTATCAGCAGTAGCAGCAAGCTCCAGGAGCTGCTATTGTTTTGGTTGTTTGGTGTTGTTGTTATTATTGTGGCTTTATGGCTTCAAACGAAGAAAATTCTTATTCCTTGCACGGAAATGAAAACAAAGAACAAAAAAAGCCAACAAAATACGGTTAAAACGAAGCATTGTTTCACTACATTCCGTCATGAGTTGAGTGCAACACAACCACAGAGAAGAGTTTGACTTTTGGGTGAAATACATTTTTTCTTTCTTGGCAAACATGTTACCTTTAGTCTGCCTGTGTTTAGCACGTTCCAAAAGAGTTCTCGTCGACTTTTAAGCAGTGAATAATTTAAGTGCGTTAATGGTGGGGAACTGTACTGCAAGTTCTTCGTATAAAAGCCGTAATACATCGGTTGATTTTGTGACTTTCGGCATTCGAAAAAAAAACTCTAGGGAAGTCCATATCGGAAATGCAGTGGTTGTTTTTGAACCAAATATAAACGTTACGACTTAAATCTCACAAACTTTTTTAAAGAGCGTATCCAAACATCAGCTGAATTTGCAGAGAGAATATCTTGTGAGGCTGTCGTGGCCGTGGGTGCTAAGTGTATGGCATGCGAGCCAACGAATATCGGCGGACTCAAGTCGAATCTCCATCTGACTCAGAAATTTTTCTCTCTACAGAAAATGCTTTCAAATCTCAGAGAGTAAAAAGAACACACACAAGACAATTGATCATAAGAAGCTCTATCAAAGATCCTTTCATCTTTATAACTTTTGAGCAAATTTTACTTAATCTGACAGCAATTTTTTGAGCTGTGAGCAATTGATTATAAAATCCAATTTTGTTCATGAGTACTCTTCATACGAAGATGCATAGCTTTTCGATATTGGGAATCAATTTAAAAAATTGATGTCGTTTTCTTTTCTACAAAAAATTTTACCTTTTCTTTGTACAAAATTTTTCAAATGATGCCCGCAACCCTGTAAAAATTCATGTTATTGCCTAATCAGAAAATGTGAACACATAATAATACATATCATCCTTCTCTAACGCACGCATTACATAATATTGTCATTTTAAGAACAGCTGATGTTCGGGGCAACCATCTCCCCTGACAAAGTTTCTCAGGGCAGAAAAACAGAAATGTGTCTTATTTGCATTTTCTGAGTGTGAAATTTTTAGAAAAGAACATGGAATTTACTCACCCTTTTGCACTTATTTTGGACAATGAAAAGTTGGCATGTTTTAGTAGAAACTAAAACGGCATTAAACGTGTGCGCATCTACAAGAATAAAGTGAATACTGTGAACACCGATAGAATAAAGATGCAGCTTGGGTGGTCGAGAGAAAAGTTCTGACTGCGCTGGCTGGGTCATGTCTTTCGCATGGTTGAAGAAGCTCCAGCGAAGAAAGTGTTTGAGGTGAAAGCCTAGGGTTGACAACGAAGAGGAAGACCATGCCTTCAATGGATTGACCAGGTAGGAGAAGCCCTAACCGCGCTTTGTGAAACAAATTGGAGACGGCGTGAGCGAAGCAGAGGCACCTGGCGAGAGCTGATGAAGACGGCCCTTACCCGACCAGGTGTTGTCATGACCACCTAAGTAAGTAAGTAAGATAGGATAAAAAAACTTGAACACCGTTTGGTGGAACAAAATATTGCTTTGTTCGGAGTAAATTCTTAAATTCCGCTCAATCGGTTTTAATTCACACCGAATAGTGTTGGACTTCCTGAAACACCGTTTAGAGTTAAATTTCCATATATTTAGAATAAGCGAGATGGTTAAAATTAGTTCGAGGCTATAACTTTTAAGTGATTGCATTTATATAGTTATTTCCTTCAAATAAATTATTTATGAATTTTATTAATTTTTTTAAAAAAAGAAAAACAACATTTTAATTTAATGTATTTTTGTCAAAAAATCATAGTTTTGACAATCACGAACAGTTTATTAATTTAGTGTCAAGACAAAATAAATTCATCTTAAATGCGCTGGAGACTTTGAAAGAAAATCAAAAATTCAAATTTTAGTTTTTTTTTTTGTACAACAAAAATCATTTTTACTCTATATTTTGAGAAAAGATAAAATTTTGTGGAAATAATTTATATATAATCAAAAAAGTAAGTAAGTAACCATTTTTACTAATCTTTTTCAGTTAACTAAGACTTAAATACATTAAAGAAATAAATGAAATCTCTTCGAAGAAGGCGGAGATCTTCCCAATTTAGAAGAGTTTTTTTCAATTTGAGACATTTTTTTTCTCTCTCTTGGCATTTGGTTGAAATACACGCTAAATAACTAACGACAATATTAACCAAAATTAATTTAAATTACTTATAGCTATAACTCACAGTGATTGTTATGACATTTGAAAAAAAAAATTTAACAAACTTTTAGAAATAATAAGAAAAAAATTTGAAAACCGTTAAAATTCGACCAAGGAAAGTCAAATGAGTGTAAAAACATAATTTTTTTTAAATTTTTTAATTTTGAGAAAAACTCAAATTCAACCAACTCAAAAGCTCTCTCTCAATCAAATTTCATTTTGATCTAAAGACGAGAGTTTTACAAAAATGTTATTTCTCTCTCAGACCTATCTACATTCTGCATATCAATGCTACAGTATCTTTTAGTGATAAAAAATACATTGAAATGTTTTGTCTATAAATTGATATAAATGGAGTTCAAGTTTTGTGTTAGTGTAAACATATAAGATTATCAAAAAATACTTAATTTGTTCTAAAGATTTCTTTAAACTTTAATAATGAATTTTGGAACAGAATATAAAATTAACAAAAAAATGTGTGAATGTGAATTCACAAAACAATGTCTGACTGTTTTTATAAAATTGCATTCTTAGTTGAAAACTGACAGTTATAGTCTCAGCAAAATTGGGTCTTTTGTATTTCCTTAACATTTTATAATTTTGGAGTTCTGCTCTTCAAATTCGAATTCAAATTCAAATTCAAATTCACAATTCAATTATTCTTAAACAGGCAGGTTTCCTAAAAAACATTTGATTTAAGCTGAAAATACTGTTTGATTGGTCAAAGACGATCAACTTTCATTTCCTTCGTATTCTATAAAATTTAAACTGGTTGACATAAAAAATTATCAGTTGTGACCACACTAAATCGTTTGTGTCAAACGCCAGATCAGAAATTAAATCTTTTATACGTTAAATTACTCGACATCATTTTGATTTCTCATTCTTGATTGTTTATTAATACTCTTTTAATTTGAAAATTAATTTGAAAATTCCTTTGAAATGTGCTTCAGAACACATTTGACCTAACAAGGTAAGAAAAATATGTTAACTGGTTTGATGAGATAGCTTATTTCATGAAGATATGCACAATTATAACAGATGTAATTAAGTATCTCAGTAACAAAAATATTTCTGACATGATTACCATTTCCATGGCACACATACTACACATTCTACACATACTACCACAAAATTTCGGTCAAGAAATAAATGTTGCATGCCAGCCTGTCCCAACAACCAAGCTCAGCCATTTACACAACAATTTACTCTGAAACTATTTCAAAAAAGTTTGTGTTGTGAAACCACTCAACCACAGTAACCATCACCAGCTTGCAATTCAACATAATTTTAATTTTTGCATAATTCATATAACATTTATCCTTGCGCCAGACGACTGTGTGCACAAAATGCAAAAACAACCGGATACACACACACATACTCAAACACACATAACACAAAAGTTCTTGTTAATATACCGAACTGAACATGCCTATCATAGAGTACACTTTCATTCGAAGGAAAACACAATCAAAAAGGAACAAATAACGCTAACAAATAATGAATGTAAGATACAAAAAGTAATGACACGAAAACAGAGTAGATAAGAAATCTTTTTAATTCCACTATCTTACTCCTCAATGCTCTAGTCTAGATGGAAAATCTTAACAAAAAGAACAACACAAAATTAAATAATAACACAGAAAAAAAAAACACAGAACAATGCACTGTTGTATTCTGGTCCTTCAACAGTATCATTGATTTTGTCACTTAAAGGCTGCTGCTTTAAATCAAAACAAATTAAAAGGACTACAGCTAGAAAAAAGGTAATAAAATAAATTCTCAAGTAATAAAATAAATTCTCTTCTGTGGTAAAAATGCTTTTTAAGGAAAACAACAATTATGTTTTTTTTTTATTATTCCTATTTTTATTCTCCACTCATGAACCACTCGTGAACTATAAGCGTCAACGGAATTAAATTAGAACATTTATAAACACATTAAGACAATAAAATATACGAAAAAAAACGTAGAAAATCTGCTTAAGGAAGACAGCAGTAAGTCGTCATTTACACTTCTTACATACACACACACACACACACACACACACACAAAGAAAACATTAACATCAGGCACAGTAGTCAAGATACTTTATGATAAACGAGCTCTGCGACTTCTCGACATAGCAGCTACATAGCACAAATGGAAGAAGACATTCGGCTACCAAAAACCTTCTTTTCATTGGACGAGTCGACTCTTAAGTAGTTATGACTTTTTTTTTTTGTTTTCTCTTATTATTTCCATCATAATCAATGTCATCAAGTTTGTTGGGATGGTGTAGAAAATATTGTCAAATTGACGGTGCCAAAATAGAAGAAGAAGCAACCCTAACAAATTCAGGGATGGCAAAATAACATAAACTTTATTGTCGGAGGTTGGTTGGTGGTTATTAAACGCTATCCATTATGACTCTTTTGGGACTGTCAGCCAACTTCATTAACTACTGCTACACTCGTGTGTTCAATACATACTCGAAAAACGAAAAACGAAAAACTCAGCATGTGGTAGTGGCGGCTATGGTTATGCAACAAAGGGCGTTACATAACTGTTTTGTTTTTATTAATTTTGCAGTGAACACAAGTTTCTTTTTTTTTTTACTGTGCCTAAAAACATTGGCCTAAAACCATTAGATTTTAGCCCAAATGCCTTTGCCGGAACATTCGCCGTTTTGTGCGCTTACTAAAGGCTGGCTGGCAGGTTGGCGAACTGACTGGCTAACTCGCTAGCTGGCTGCTTTAAATTAAATTGAAACCATTTCACAAGCACTTCAAAATCTTAATTTAACTTTACAAATTTTCACTCTGTTGTAGTTTGGCTCCAACATATGAGCAGGCAGGTTCTTTTCCAGCCATGTATGTATCTACCTCCTATAGTATGCACAAAATGGCATATTAAAATCCGGCTGTTATTTTCAAGCAGTCTGCTCAAGGCACACATAATTCATATAAGCTTGTGCACATGGCAGCCACATCCTCGGTCCTTTATGATATGCATGTATGAGCGAGTGAGAGTATGTGTTTGCCTGGTGCTTATTAGGTCATCACTTCAATGCACAGCGCCATCAGCTGCCATGATTATGATGACGATTACGCTGGCTATGGCGATAAATATAGTGATGATGGTGATGATGATGATGATGATGATGATTATGATGACGGCGCTGCCGGTGATTAAGTCCTTTGGCTTCGCCATCAACGCTATAGTGTTAACAAGCAAGTACCAAGACGATAATTATTTCTTAATTAAATTGACACGAGCAGTCATAAAATTCACTTCCGGTGCAACACAACAAAACAAAAAAAAAAAACCAGTCGACAAGCACTTGTCGAAGTGCGCAGTCAAAAAAGGATTTAATGTGCATGTCTTTGCCAGTGTGTGAGTGTGCGAATGTGTGTGTGCGTTTGCAAAAAGCACATAAAAGCACATTTATTAAAGTCTGTCTTATTGCTTTGTCATATCATTTACGGGCAGCGCACCAGCTCGTTGCGATGAATTAAAATGCAAATCATAACAAGCTCGCTAGCAGTTATCTCTAGAGCAGCTAACAGCAGCTAAGCTAGCTAAATTCACCTGCCAAATCCTTGCCAAGTTTTGTGTCAACATTCGCATATATTTTATTTAATGTGTTTTCCTTTTTTTGTTTTGTTTTGATTTTGTGCTGTGGCTCAACCCGCAGCTTATTAATAATTAAAAATGCATGCATACGAAAGTTCTAAATTTTTAAAGTTTGGCGTACTTTTGAACCAACATGACTTCATGAACCAGCTTAGCTACCATCATGTTCCGCATTAACCCTTTAGACGGGAAAGCAACTTAGTTTTCGAGGCATTTGAGCTGCATTGTTAAGATAGTTTCTTGTGTTGCGGTTAACATCTGGCACATGTTGGTGGTTAAGCTTACACTTTGAGAGCTTAGAGCTTTTTTACTTTTTGTGTTTGCGGCCAACTCACTAATGCGGCTTTTAAAACTGGGGCTGCTCTGTTGGGTTGTTTTTTCCACTCGAATCGAAGAATAACATAAAAGTATTTAAAGTCGTCGCTAAACTTCATGAAAAAGTGTTGTATTTTTTATGACCATCTGTAGGTATATCTGGCTGTCTGTCTGTTTGTCTGTCTGTCTGTCTGTCTGTGTGTGTGTCTGTGCTCGTCTGTCTGCTTCAGATGAAGTGAAACTTTTTTACTCAGTGCTGAGAAATGCCAGTAACAAACATTTTATGGAAAAAGTTTTTTCCACTCATTTTTAAAGTACATCCGTTGCAATGTTTTTTCCGCCAACTCAGATTTAAATCTTAACTTTAGCTTAAGAAAAAGTCTTCTTAGTCTGCATGTTTAAAAAGTTTTAGATAAATAAAAAATTTAAAGATAATTCCGACAATGTAAGTTGGCTTAATTATATAGCAGCGGTTGAATGACTTTAACGGTTATAAAAAAAAACTATAATCATGTCAGATAAGAAGCTTTATATTTATTTATTTTAAATTTTTCTTGTTTGTAGTTAATTTAAAGTAACTGTGTGTGTGTGTGTGTATGGCGCCAAAGGTTCCATAATGAAACTGAAATAGAGCTCTAAGCGTTTATATACAAAATAACAACCCCCGCTGGTAAACATTTGTTGGTGATCCTATTGTAATGCAGATTGTAAGTGGAATTTGACGCGAACTTATTGTTTCTCTTTATTATATTACATGCAAAAGTTTGACTTACATTTGAAATACCGAAGGCACATAAGAGGAAAAGGTCAGTTGTTGGTAATATACAGCAGAAATAATTCTTTGAATAAATGGCATTATTTAAAAGCCATAACCATTCCTAAGAGATAATAATGAAGTTTTTGTAGAAGAAGAAGACTTCCAAGATTTTAAAAGAGCTTTTTATGGCGTGCCAGCGAGAGGTGAAACATGCTTCGTTCTTCATTCCGCTCTCGATTCGTACTAAAAAACAAATCATGTTCATGGTACATACATATACAGCCATGAAAAAATAAAAAGCACACATCTCATACAATATCTACGAACTCATTAACAGAGCCACAGCCAGTAATGCAGACTTTGTCTCGTAACATTTAGCATTAACCTTGAATGCAAGTTAGCTGGCAGACAACTATTATTGTTAATTCACACCCCCGACGTCAATCGCAGATAGTTTTGGGAACTAAGCATTTTACTCTTAGTGATACTCTGAATATGACCCCTACATGCCCAAGAAATAATCCGAACTTGAATGATATATAATCTTAATATAGAAGATTTTAATTTTATACCAAGATTTGTAAATTTTATACCAATTTTAAATGTTTTAGAGATGACGATTAGAAATCACGTAACTCTTTATAACCAATCAATAAACTTAAATGGTTTAAATAAAATGATAATTGAAATGCAATTCTACAAGTACTATTTTTTGTATACTCCCAATGTTGCGGACTCTCAAATAGTTTTACATTATCAAAAGCATAGCATCTGCTTGTCCAAATGATTCATATTGAAGTATTATATAGTAAGTCATGATATAATTACTCCAAGGTAGTATTGACGTTTCTGTTGGAAACTGACATTGGTCAAAAAATATAACAAGAAAGAAATATGCTCACAATCCGTCATAGCATACAATTAATTTTCACTGGTCACATTCAGCGTACCCAACAGTTGCCAACTGCTAAGTCAAATCTTTATGCACATAAATATGAAGTTGCGCATTAAAATGCATTTAAAAATAGAAAATTTTTAATTTGTCGGTAAAATTTCCATTCGTTTTTGATACAAAGCTTGATATTTCATTAACTTGACAATTTTTCTGAAACTTCAATACCAATAATAGCGCTCCCCGATGTGTTGTTGTCACAACAGTTGACACAGCTGAATATGGCCAACGAATATAACAACGAACAGCTGTTTTTGACAAGGGTTCGTTTACTTGTAGCTGAGAGAATCAACATTTGTCAACACTACCTAGTAAAATTATTCTATCATGATAGTAAGTATATTTTCAGCAAAAAAACCAAAACATTGGAATTGAAACTTCTAAGGTAACGATTCTCGTTTATTTCAAGGTCTCGTTTAATTCAAGGTGGCACATTCACAATTTACAAACCTAATAATAAATATTATTTGTGTTAATCTAATGCTACTCTATATCTCTCTCTCTCTCTCTCTCTCTCGGTCTCTCTGTCTCTCTCTCTCTCTTTCTCTCTCTCTCTCTGCCAAACCTTATATTTTATACTTTTGCTTATAAAAATGTATACTAACCTGGTGTAAATACATTTTATACACTTTTTGAATAAAATCTATCCCAACTTTGTATAAATTTGGTTTATAAGGTTTCATGGTATACAGTTTATAACATATTTATATTTATACCAAATGGTATAAAATTTATCCGCATGTTTTTTACTGTGTAGACATAATATTGAGTGTGAATAAGGGGATTAAATAATATTTATTTTTTATTTCAAAAAGGACATTATTAACGAAATTGTCTCTAAACAATTTATTCGCCATACAACTTTGACTTTTATGGGTTGTCAGGAGTGCATGAACTAGATTTGGGCCCAAACCATTGTTGGGTTTTTCAGTACAATTGTACTTTTTCAGTACAATTTTATAATAAAAAGTACGTAAGTACCACGAAGACATTTTTAGTACATTTTCATACACTTGGTCTTCGTCATATCGACTTTCTTTGCTTTTTTTTTGTATTTCATAAAGTTTTCAGTGCCTTTGTTGTGAATTTTTGCAACCATATTTACAACATATTCAAACGAACTGCCACCCTGATCAGCTCTACTATTTTATTTTTCTATTACATGGTCGGCTCTTTCTAGCAGGAAGGCATTAGTGTCAAATAAATTGAATTGCTTGAAAACTAATTTTTTGGACCGGCTTGGGTAACCGCAACTTGATTAAAATTTAAAAATTAAATTTAGAGTACTATATTTATTTAACTATGTATGTATATTGAACTGTATTTCCATTTCTATTAATTTTATTTTACTTTAAATATTTTATTAAATAAGTTTAAATGGGGAGTTGTGAATCACTCAAATATCCGCCATGTTAAATTTTCTTGACATCAGGAAACTAGTGTCGAAATTGTTTACTAGTCTCGGCTCTCACTTTTTATAAGCATTTGTGCCATCAACACGTATTCAGAGTGTGTCTACCAAAAATAATTTTTTTGCGTGCTGAAAAAAGTTTTTTCGAGGATCAACGAGAATAAAATTTTGAAAACTATTTCCGAAGTGTATCGAAACGTAAGTATCGTCAAAATTATCTCTGATCTTTTGCCATTTAACCTACCGAAGTGATTTTGTAGAAATAACATTGTGGGCTGATGACGCGTCGCCTATGTTAGAAAATTTAAAATGGGGAGTTGTGAATCAACAAATGTGGGCAGTTGTGAATCACCTTGTTTTCGAACTTTGACAACTGGCTCTCACATTTGTCATACTTATTACGCATTATTAATGAATTTTATGAACGTTTTATGTGAAATCAAATTAAATTCGAACTTTTTTTGTGTTATATTTCAAGATTTACTCAGACATCATGCTGCGACATAAATACAAATTTTCGTCAATAAACATAAAAATGGCCATTATTTTTTTCATTTTTGTCATGAGAACTATTTGCTCTTTCATTTTTTTTTTTCAAGTTTAATAAAAGTTAATTAATCGAAAATTTTATTGTTCACCATTTATAGTAGTGATTCACAACTCCCCACTTTTTTTGAAAATCCAAAAATCTGATTTTTTCAAGCTTCGAATTTTTTTTTTTAAATTAAAAAATTTGAATAAATGCATCTGGAGGTAGTTATGTATTACCATTATCTACAAATAGACGGTTTCAGATAAAACAAGTAAAGAAAGTCTAAAGTCGGTCTAGGCCGACTATGAAATACCCTAAACCCACTTTTCAAAAATAAAAAAATTTTTATTGTAAATGGGCGTCTCCGTGGGCGGATGAAGCCTATATTTTAATTGCATTTAAATGGTGATGAAAAATTTACACATACCAAGTTTTATTCCTGTAGCTCACAGTTAATGCTTTTATTGTGCTTTCGCTATAGGAGGTGGGCGTGTTCTTGGACGGATTACTCCCAATTTTTGAACACACCTTAGTTTTGTTATAAAATACATACATACCAAATTTAATTTCTCTATGACAAACATAACCTTATTTATTGAGTTTTAAACTTTTTGGGTTGTATGGGAGGTAGGCGTGTCCGTATGCGGATGACGTACATTTTTCAAAACCATCTTTGTCTTGTCATAAAAAACATTCGTGCCAAATTTTAGCTCTGTAGGTTAAACAGAGGCTTATTTATTGCGTTTTCAATTTTTGGGTTATATGGGAGGTGGGCGTGTCCGTGAGTGGATGACACCCATTTTTCAAAAACATCTTTGTGTTGATACAAAACACATACATACCAAATTTTATTGTTGTAGGTGAATTATGAGCTGAGTTATGCAGTTTTCAATTTTTGCGTTGTATGGGAGGTAGGCGTGTCCGTGGGCGGATTCCAAAAATATTCAATAGTGCAGATCCTTGGGTTCATGTGACTATGTGTACCAAGTTTCATTCAATTATCTCTACTCCTTCTTCTTATCCTGTGTATACGGACAACACACAGACGGTCAGACGGACGGACGGACGGACGGACGGACGGACATGGATAGCTCGACTCACGTGGTGACGCTGATCTAGAATATATATACTTTTCTATACCGGAC
Source organism: Tetanocera ferruginea (assembly GCA_958299015.1). Lineage (NCBI taxonomy): Eukaryota > Metazoa > Arthropoda > Insecta > Diptera > Sciomyzidae > Tetanocera > Tetanocera ferruginea. The sequence continues at coordinate 1,067,303 of OY282640.1, read as the reverse complement.
TCGCTTCGTTCTATGCGTTACAAACGTTTGCACAAAGTTAATATATCCTGACCTTTCAGGTTTAGGGTATAAAAATATTGATTTTTGAGAAAGTTATGGCACAAAATCAAAGTGTGATTCAAAACTCCTAATTTTACCTTGCATCAAAAAAGTTTATTATTCATGGAGAAAAAAAAAAATAGTACAATTTGATGCCAAAAAGTACAATTAGTATTTCGACTTGGTACAATTTTGGAAAAGTCATTTCCCATCCCTGGCCCAAACCAATCTAGTTACAGAACTGCTATTGGTGCTTAAAGCACAGAAAGTATATTATAACTCTCTGAGTATATTATTATATACTCTCTGTGCTTAAAGCCTTGCCTCAATTAATTTTCTAACTAAGCCTCTCTGTAACTTTGTTGTTGCTTGTAATAATATGCGGTTCATAATGCATAAATAACGCTTTGTATACAATTTATGTTATTTATTTTTCCAAAGCTGTATATAAGTAAACACTTAGGAATATATGAAGTTCAAGTAAATATAATAAAAACTTCTTTAACGTTTTACTCAAATATGGTATAGAAAGACGCAGGCTTCAAAAGTACTTGAGAGGTTTTAATAAATTTTTTTTTTATGACTTTGAAATAATATATTTTGTATATTATTGAAATAATATAATATATCTTTGAATATATCTTTGATAATATATGACTTTGAAATAATATAATATATATCGTTGATCATAAAATCGTCTTCGGATGAGCTGAAAATAATTTTTTTATTATTTTTAAAAAATATTCAGTTCACTTTAACAATAAATTTATATTGAGCTAACTGTATAAAGCTGTTTTTTCTTTTTGCCATGACATGATAGCATTCTGCCATTGTTAATCATCTGTTCATGATGAATTGTTCAAAACCTCTGGCTCAAACTCCAAAGCACCAGACTGTCTATTTAAGTTCTCAAACTCATTCAATAAACATAGTTCAAACAATTAGATTATTTTAATGTGTACTAAATTGCAGCTGTCGCCAAGCAATGAATCACTCTCACTAATTAACACGCTTTGACTGATTAGCACCCAACACTTATATAAATTAGAAAATTAGAACAAAACAATTGCTTACCACGTGACCTCGGAAGTATTTTGTGTCAAGTTTACATGTTATTATCTTGTAACAAGAAATTTGATTTTGTCCAGCTAGCTTCTCTTCTCTGACATTAGTTGATTGATTATGTCAATTTATTTAAGAAAAGAACACAAAAAAAAATATATAAAAAAAAAAAATATATTATCATACGGTACAACAGACAGACAGCAGATCATTAAACTTAAGAGTTGAAAAAAAACAAAAACTTTATTGAAGAATTCGAAGAGATGATTTAAATTAAGGATATGAATGAATTATTTTTATGAGCTTAAATTTTATAACCTTTTCGTTAAACATTCCTTAGAAACTCCAAGCACGTAACACATCGCAGCTCGTGACGTAGTCATAGCTAAAGCCTTAACATGAATGTGTTTTGTATTTTTTTTTTTTCTTTCTTTTTACTTTCGCCTCGGCATGGATGGATGGATATATGATGGCTATGTGTGCATATTTTTCAACAACCCGTTTCCGATCAATTCTCAAGGATTTGCATCAAGAGAAAAAAAAAATAAAAAAATAAAAAAATTCAAAGTCATCACATGCTGTTGCCACAGGAACAAGGATAACCGAGGAAAGTGATTTCAATGGTGGGCTTTTTAGCTCTTTCTTTTTTTTTTCTCTCCTTTTTTTTTTTGCGGAATGTACTTAAGGTATCAATGCATTCAAGCCAATCGTGTCAATGAGCTAGGATCAAGTTTTATATTCGCATGGATTCGATTTCTCTTATCTTATACATTGGAAGGATGTTGGTAAAAGGTCTCTAAAGTAGACAGTCTCTAATTGAAACTCGAGTAGCAATAAGAGATTTAAACAAATTAGCCATTGTTCTGAATGTGGTATAATTTAGAGATTCAAAGATTGTTTTAAAAGTATTCTTAGAGTATTTTTATAAGACTGCAATAGTCATTAGATGGCTGTTGTAACTTGCTTTAATAGAGTTTATTAAGTCTTCATTACCACTAATGATTAAGACGGAACTTTTTAACTAGAACGATTTGTTGCAAGGAAATGAGTTTCACGTTTTATTGCAAGTCGGTATCGGTACGCGGAATCTTAATGTTTGCTTGTGCCTAAGAAAAGCTTCTTTTGGCTTTAACTTTTGGGACAATATTACGCACACGAAGTGTCCTAAAATCATCTTAAGCTAAGAAAGGAATTTTGTTTTCATGGGCATCAGACATTTTTCTTTTCAGGCCACATAGTTTGTTAAAGAGGCATAAAATATATGCTGGATTAATTTGCTCACTGCGGAAATTCTTTGCTGTGTAAGCAGAAAATGTGCTTTAAATTTCCGCTACAGCATAAATTAGGTACGACTATATCCTTCTTGTATGGCCATGAAAGTAGCAGATTGAGGAAGCTCTGTTAAGGTGCTTCACGGCAAAATATTTTTCTTAACTGAATCGATTAGTGAAACGATGTGTGTGTCTTTGTATTTAAGCCACTTTCTCTAGGTTAGTAGAGGCGGCGGAGTAGACGGAGAAGATGTGGGAATGTTTTGCGTTTTGCGGTGCACAAGGAATGCTTGGAATTTTCGCTTTAATATAAATGATTGCTATTCATTGACTGGTTAAGAATGGTTAAATGTTTTGATTTGCATTCGGTGTATTATGGTGGAGTTGAAATTAAGTTGAAACATCTGTGCTGAATTTTAAGGTCGTCATTTAAATTACCCGAAGTTAATTAAATAGAATTAAAGCATTCCCTTTTTTGGATAAAATTAAATTCTTTAAAGATTCGATAAAAGAGCTTTGAAGATAAAGAAACAAGTTGGTGTTCAGATAACTTTTGAGGTTTAAGTTTATGATTTTTGAAGAACTGAGTACCGCTAGGAAAAAGAATAACTTGGATGCAGAATCATATTCAAATTTCTGGTAATATATTTTAGTTTTATTTCTTTAAAATTGTGTAAAAGGGAAATTCATAAGCTTCTATAATTTTTGTTTTAACTGAATCCAAGTCTGAAACAAAACCTTCAGATTTTGCTTGTTCACTTATAGAATTTTGATCAACAGGAATTTCGTATGATTATTTTAAGTGAGTAACATTTTATTAAATTAAGTAAAAAATTATTCAATATTACGAAAGCAGTGAATAGGATGTTGGAAGAGCCATGAGAATTGTGAAATGCCCTAATGATCCATCACAACATTAAGAAAATAAAATTAATATCGGATTGTTTGGACTTAATTTACGTTGTAGGTAAGTTAAAGGTAATTCCAAACATGATTTTTAATAGTGAAATTCTTTTAAAAAAAAAAATTTTTAAACTTAATTCTTGGTTTTCACTTAGTCATTTTTTGTTTGACATGAAGGTTAAAAGCTTAAAATATCACATAAATAACAACTTTTTCAAAGTTTCGCTTAATGTGAAGATATCAGTTTTTCCTATTTTTCGCCATTGTCAAACGGAAAAAATTACAAAGTGTTGGCATTTTTCATTTGACTGACAACAACTGACCATTTATTTTTATTTTAGTTTATTTTTTTTTATTTCATTAAATTTTTTTTTTATTAAAATTTTACTTTTAAAAAAACTGATTTTTTTTATTTTAAGATGCACTAGATGCATGCACTGATGCAAATTTTTCAAATGAATCTTATGTTAAATTAGTAGGGGAGAGGTCCGTAAGTTAAACACCATGCACTTATGACATTGCATTTTCGACGATGGCAACACTGGTATTTTGACTGTTATCTTTTTTTTTTTTTTCGTAGACTTCAATTTTCAAGTGATTTAAAAGTGAATAGGCGCATTACACACAGCTGCGACAAAGATTGTGTTATAAATTTGTGAATTCATGAAAAATTTGTGAAGCGTTGCTCAATTCAAAAAGAACTCATTATTCTTTCATTAGTAAAACAATGAAATATAATGTAAAAATGAATTGGCAAAAATTTACTTTGGACATCAGCCATTTTCACTTGGAGTTTCATGTTTTTTTTTTTGTGATTTTGATGGGGTGTTCAACTTACGGACAAAAAATTATTTTCCCATTTTTTGGCATTCCAGAAGAATGGTCATAATTTTTTTGTCTTAAAAGTAATTCAATCTGTTTCTTCAGCAAAATTGATATGCTCTTTCCAACGGTGTAATAAAACTTCATAAAATATTTATTATTTATATATTTGGAGATAAGTTATGGCTAAAAAAGCTAGAGGTGTTCAATTTACGGACCTCTCCCCTACTTTCTTTGGTTAGAGTACTTGTTGTGCATCATTCACATAACCAGTGCTTTTTGTTAGTACCGAAATTTTAGTATGAAATTTTGTAAATTATTAAAAAAAAATTATTTCAGTTTTTCTCACTTTTCAGAAAAGTTTTTCTCACTTTTTTAACACGTATGTATGTATAATAAAATAACGTACATATTTCCTGCAAATTTTGTATCGCCATTTTGAAAGCCTTAAAATATTTTAAGCTTAGAATTTTGTAGTCTATCACCTATCAAAAGATCATTCAAAAGATCATTCGGAGAATGACACCTGGGAGACCTTTGCTTATAAGACGTTTTCAATGATTGTACTTTACTTCACATTTATCTGAACTTATGTGTTGTTTTCGAAAATAAAAGTTATCACAATTTAAATTTTTTAATGTTTATAAAGAAATGGTTTTCTAGGTAGTTTTGATAATAATAATACTCACAATGGGCAGTTACCTTCAAAAATGTAGACATGTTTTTGCGCAACTTTTTGGATCAAATATATTTCTAGCATTCCTGATTAAATCATTGCACACGTGTCTGGCTTTTGTGTGGGCGTTACCTTTTCCGTCCGGCAAATAAATTTGTTCTTAAATTCTGTCAAAACTGTTTTGCTTCAATTAGTTCAATGTCAGTTCAATTAGTTTAACAATTGACATACAATTTTTATTAAATTATACAAAATATCTCTATAATTTTTTAAATTGATACAGTCATATCAACATTGCCATTTCCAAAACCTTGTTCAGGAAATCAATATGAACCCAGGTACTTTTTAGGAACTCATCTTAAATTCTACACGAAAAAACCTTTTAAGATTTGTCCATAGTTTCAAATCTGAAAAAGTATAAACTTTTTGCTTCTTTTTAATTTCAAAATTTTCTGAAGCTTGAAGTATGATAACTTTATATATCTTTTGGAGTTTTGGAATATAGAAAAAGAAAACCAATTTATAAAATTTGGTAATTCAAATGACAACAAATCAAATAATTGAAATTCGATCAAAAATATTTTGCTTTTCTCTCTTCTCGATCAAATTTCAAGGGGAAAACTAATAGGGGTATTCACGATTCAGTGCACTTGCCAGTGTAATTGAGGACTTGAGGACTTGTGCAGTTGTGCAGTTAGGTTTTTTCGTGAGCACACCAAAATTTTAATTGAGTTTATTATTATAATTTTTATTGAGATTATTATTATAATTTGAATGAGATTATTATTTATCAATTAATTGAAACTTAAACTCTTAAATGTTGCATCACTATTTCAAACCTGTCAAATTTTTCAATGTACACAACTACACAACTGCTCAAGTCCTCAAGTTTAAGGCAATAGTAGAAATGTAGTTGTGTAGATTTTTGACGTACGTATATTTTGTTTTTGTCAAGTGCACAAGTCCTCAAGTCCTCAACTGCACTGAATCGTGAATACCCCTAATGTTAACTAAATTACCCAGAATTGTTCTTCTACAATCATTACATTTCCCCATCACTGTCTTTGCCCACTGTGCAGAGAACAATTAAACAAGTTTTGCTAATGTTCACAAACAAATCATACTCAATATATCCATATCTGATTACTTCCGACTTTATTTGCACTTGATGTACCTAGTCCGTTAATGATTTCTAAATATTTATCTTTTATTTTACGGTCTGAGAGTGACGGGTGGGAAATGGAAGGAAAGAATGCAAATTGTTTGCATTGTTGTTGCTGTTATGGATGGCAAGAGGTTAATTAAGACGCCTCGAGTGGTTATTGACAAGCCATACAATGAGCTCAAATTGTCGGATAACAAAGAGGCACATCCAATTGGCTGTCAATGGCAATCGATGTGTTTTTCCTCTTAACCCTTTCGGAAGCGTCTTAGTAATTGTTGTTGCTGTGGTTTGTGTGTGTGTGTGTGTGTGTGTTTGGAATTGAAGAAAAGCATGCAAAAGATGAGAGCGGAAAATAGAAAAGTTCAATGTTTGTTACGCTTTGAAGGCACTTTTGGTAGATCGTCATCCTCTCGTACATGACACATTGTTCTATTGTTCCCTAGGTCCCAGCACGACGACCAACAACAGCAGCGCCAACAACATCAATGTTGTTATGATTTTTTTTTTTGTATTTTTGGTTTCGGTGCTTGTGCTGTTGTTGTGCACTTTGACATGGTGTGAAATTATTTTCATTTTGTTGGCGTTGGCAAAAAGTTGTTCGTTCGTGTTTAATTGTTGATGTTGGCCAGAGAGAAGACGAGTGACGAGCTAAGAGCGGTGCAGAGCAAGACCGTGAATGAACGAATGAATACATCTAGAGATGGATGGTTGGGCGGATGGATGGGTGTGATGGGCTTGACGAACGTAGCCATAGGATCATGGTAACAACTGAATTTGGGCCAATTATATTATATATTCTGGCTGCAAGGAAAAAACATAAAGAACAACCATAATAATAATGCTTTCCCCGGATATCGTGCTGTTGATGTAAACGTATTTTGAATGAAATGTTCTTGCCGTGGTTGTTGTTGGTTTTTGTTGTTTTTTTGTTGATGTTGTGGCATTTGTTATTTTTGCTGTCGATGGTGATTTCTTTTTGCTGCTGCTGTTGTTGTTGTAGTTGTTTTGTTATTTTAATATACAGCTTAAGTTATGTCGCTCTTACAACTAGGCTATCATGGCATGGGTTAAAAGGACAAAGAAAAGTTTACACAAAAAACAGTTAACTTCGCTTTGCACTGACTGATTTCGTAATTTATAACTTTTTTATTGCATACTCCAAGGCTTACATGGTCTCTAATTGTTTCTAGCTGCTTTCGGGTCTTTCGTTCTTTGTTTTTTTTTTTTTTTTTTTTGTTTGTTTCTACTATGCACTGCCATTCCGTTTAAGCAGACTTTAGACTTTTTTTAATATATAGGTATGTAACTAAGTGTGTGTGTATGTGTGTGTGTGTAAATGGCAAAACATGCTGGCTTGGAAAGTTCAATTCTTACTTTTGGAATTTCCGTGCAAGCGCCGTGCATGTCAGTAGGTCGTATCGCGCCGTAACGTTGAAGGATATTTATGTGAATGCATGGCGGAATTTTTAAATATGTAGTTATTATCGCTGGGAATATTATTAGTACATAATTGCAAGGAATTATCGACGACACTCGTAGCACCAAATGCCAAATAAATGAGGTTGACGTCGTGCTCGTCGTAGTAGTCGTTGTCGTCATCGTGTGCCAACAGTAAAGGTATTTAGCAGGCAAGAAAAATAAGCAAAATACGCGCACATTAAAAAATTTCTGTGTGTGTATAACAAACGACTTCAAGGACTCTATGCCATATAGTATAGTATACAAAAAAAAAAGGCCAAAAAATAAACAAATGTTCCAAAAGACGTTGAAGAAGTCAGCCAGCCGTACATTGCGAAACCATCAAAGGGTTCCTACTTAATGGCATTTGCTCAAAAAGCATACAAGGCACACACACGCAGCTCTTAGTTATCTACACTGGGAACCACCCTTAAAATAAGCCATCCCGCCTCAATCCAACAGCAACCTAAGAAGTTGAAGCGGAAACTTCAACAACCTTTAAACTTAACAGTTGTACATACGTGCTCCTATCTACCAAATATTTTGTAAAGAAGCAACATTAAGGGCGTGGCACAGAGTGTGACTACATTCAAGTATTAAGTTCATATCATCAAATAATGAACTCGAAAATAATGAATACATACGCAAAATCAGTATCGTAGGTTAGCCAGGTAGCCAAAAAACTTACAACAAAGTTCGGTTATGTGTCAAGCTAGCGGGTAGTTTAAATTTTGGCAAAATTTAATTTGTAACAAATTTGAGCGTAGGTTTTTTTTGATTGCGACATAAAATACTCAAGAGCGTCGTTCAAGCTCACTTTTATGCTCTTCACTCATTTGCTGAATTAGCAACTGGTGAGTGTTTCTTAACAGCTGCGCACAACTTTCCACTCAAGAGTTTACTTTCGCAAACACGTGCTCACTCTTTCACACTCACTTACTCAATTTGAGTGCAGGTAAGCGCACTTCATTGAGCAAATTTTTTGCATGGTCGTCTTTTGCTTCATACTTTCGGGCTGCGCTCGCTGACTGACTGTTGACTGTTTCAACGGTAATTTGAATGTTTTTGCAATTCAAAAATGAACGAGTATCTTGACCCAGATCGATTATACTGCATCATCGTTAGAGCGAAAAAACATAACCTAACCTGCGACATCCTGCAGCGTCAATTGCGACGGTTATGAAAATAAAATTAATGATTTCATATGTCGTTGGCCTGTCCGTCCCATGTAGTTGTAGTCGTTTGACGATCTGCCTTTACAATGAATGCGCTTAACTTTACATCAGCTTAACTAAGCTGAGCTGGCTTTAACCAAATACTTAGGTAGCTGCTGTATGACTCGGTGACAGTAATCCTTTGGGGGAAAAAAAATGCTAATTGGTATTTTTAATAAAGTGTGCTGCTGGTATTCGATTAAGACAAAAAGAGACAAGTGACAACACCAAAACAAAGGGCGTGAATATGAGTTTCATGAACAACTTGTTTGACTAAATTAAAAATTGAATAATTGTGCGCAAAAATAGCTATCTTCCTTAGCATTACTTTCATAAAATTATGTCTATACCTACTAGTAGATGTTACAAATGAACATTCGTGCACATATTTAGAATTCTCAGTTGGCTATGTTCGACACAGAAACAAACGCGGTAAAGGGTGATCAATGAATAGTTGATTAATATCCCTCGAGAGTTCAACGCAAGACTTTGAGCAAAATTTATTAGCCCAAAAGCAATTTATTTTGTTTCTTCTATAAGCTTGCTGGTGAAAATCACTAAGTGAAGGGCAAAAAACTCTCAAACTTTGGACTCACTTCCGGAGGGAAAATAACGCTTATGTTAATTACTTAACCACAAATAGGAAGTATGGGATGAATAGACGTAGCAGCTGATGAACCTACCCTTAAGCTATTTTGTTGTGTTGTGGTTAATATACACCCTGTAAAAACCACTTGTTAGTTTATGAAAATTGCATTTGTAGTCAATTAAATGTAACGTATACGCACCGTCAGACTAGAGCAATTTGTAGCACGAAGTTATGGCAATTTATAGTGTACAACGTCAACAGAGCTTTAAATAAACCTCACTGCGAATAAACTTTGGCCAAAGTTTGCTTGAACGCATGCACGCGAACATGCACACAAACACATGCACGCATAATACTGACCCGGTAGAACCGAAATAGCTGAAGCAAAACAAGAGACTAAGTAAAGGTTTTACTTCCTGAAAATTTAAGCGAAAATTTATGCAACGAAATTATTATTATTACAAGCTGGGAAAATACCCGACTTTGCTCGGGACTAGTGTGAGGTATGTGGTAGTCTTTGGGTTGGGTTTCAATTTCAGGTTTTATTAATAATGAGATGTTAGGTTATAATCATGTATGGGAGGTGTTCATTTTGTAGCCCAATTCCGTTCATATGTATTTATTTTAGTGATTATTTCTGACACGATTCAATAATATATCTTATATACGACTTAAGCTTTAATGAGTGGCAAGATATAATTTTTTAGTAGGTGGAGTTAGTTCTATGGGAGATAGCACACTGTGTTGTACAATCCGCTAAACACGCTTCTTATATAGGATTTAAAATTCAATAAGCAGCAAGATATAATTTCTTAGGATACGGAGTTCTATGGGAGATAGCACACTGTGTAGTATAATCCTATAAACATGTTTCGTCGTATTTATTTATGGTGCTTATTAGTGCCATGAGTAGATTGAAATGGCAGATATGACCCAATACATCATTTCGATGGGATAAAGCTCGATATCCATTTCCAAACAAATCAATTTCGTTTATAATTTCATTATTTCATTATGGATTTCATTATTTTTTAAGATATTCGGTAACTTTCACTGTTCAGCCCCACTTTTATTGTAAATGCTCATTTCTTTGTTATGAATAATCGGGATACCATATTCCGTGGTCCGATACAAACAATTAAATTGTTTTATTGTTTAAAAATTAAATAAATTCTTTTGACGCACATAAGGTATTCAGATTAAAGTGCCTTCTTTAATTTCGTTTGAGTCTTCTTTTTTTGGTTATATTGAAAGTGGGCGTGTGCGCATGAATGCGTTTCGGTCGATTTTTAATTTTGTTTGAGAATAGCAGGAATGTTAATAATACCAAAAAATATATGTGTACAATAGGGGTGGGATAGTGCAAACATTTTCGATTTTGACACCCAGGAACCCTAAATTTTGTGAGGTTGTACAAAACGTTGCTTTTGGAAAAAAAAAATTGGGGGTGGCGAGGGGTTAAGTTGTGCCGCATCGGGGTTATAGGTTGGTGAAAAGTAGAAAAATTAGACGAAAACATCCATAACTACCCAAGTGTTCTCCCCAGAGGGGTAAAATGTTGAACCGACCCCTATTAAATTTTCTTCCCCAACATTTTTTGTGAACATACCTACCCCCTATCTCCACCCCCTAAGGGGGCTCCCATACAAAATTCTTTTACAAAAATCTTTTTTAATAAATGGATCCACCGGTCCCAGGGTGCCCATAGAAGGGTGAAATGTGAGTCTGACCCCCACTTTTTTTTCTTTGCAACATTTTATACCAACATACTTACCCTATACTTTCAACCCTTAAGGGGGCTCCTACACAAATATTTGATTTTTGAAAAAAAAATTTATAAAATCGGCATCCATCGCTCCCAGGGTGCCTTCCAAGAAAACTGAAATGAGACCCCCCTTAATTTTGCATCTCCAAATTTTTCCCGAACATACCTACCTCGTATCTTCACCGTAAACAAGAAACAAGAAATATTGTAATTGTTAAATAGGAATCAAATCAATTTATTTTTTTCATGGGATGGATATTTTTTTCGATTTTCGGCGACGATTTGTAGCAAAAATATTTTTTCCTCCTCATTTCGGCATAACAAGTTATTGGATGGATAATTGTTTAATTGGATGGATAAAATCCAAATGAAAATTAAGTCAGATGGCCAAAGGCATATATTGCACAAAAATGTTCTTATTCCGAAAATATTTCGATTTGAGCAAGGAAGAATTGCATGGACTTCGAGATGTTTGCATTTTCATAGTGACACTATATCTTAAAGCTTGGCTTAGGAGCACCAAAGCAATCGAAGCCCCAAATCAAGATTTTGCATTTCTGAACGCGGCTGCTGGTTATGCTTCAATTGACCCGATTGTGTCCCAAAAATTAGTTAAAAGATTCTGTGGACATCTCTGGTACCTCAGTGGTGAGGCCGTAGCTCTTGCCTTATTCGATTCAGAGGTCCCTTGCGAAATTAAACGAAAAATGGCGAATGCGATCCGTATATTCGAAAAAGAAAAAGTGGATTACGAGGATAAGTTATCTGACGATGAGATGAACAAATCGTCTAACGAAGAACAGAGAATAGATATCGAGGAAGAAGACGAGGAAGAAGACGAGGAAGAAGACGAGGAAGATAATAGCGAGAATAGCGGCGGCAACGTAAATCAAGTACGTGCTTGTCCAGTAAACGTTGTTGGCTTCAAAGGAGTAAAAAGGATTCAACTGGCATCGAAGAAAGTCAGTCAGGAATTGAAAAAAGATTTGAGCCATTACGTCACACTTGAGACATCTAGATTTTTCGCACGTTTCGGATTTTCAACCTATTTCCTTGCTACCGATCCAGAAACCTGGACTGAGCGCGAAGATTACCAATTAGCTCAAGAAATGTTAAGTAATCTACACGTTGTCAACGACGCCACCGAAAGAGGCGTAAGATTGATAGAGGAATACAATAATTTGTTATGCCGAAATGAGGAGGAAAAAATATTTTTGCTACAAATCGTCGCCGAAAATCGAAAAAAAATATCCATCCCATGAAAAAAATAAATTGATTTGATTCCTATTTAACAATTACAATATTTCTTGTTTCTTGTTTACGGTGAAGATACAGGGTAGGTATGTTCGGGAAAAATTTGGAGATGCAAAATTAAAGGGGGTTTCATTTCAGTTTTTTTGGAAGGCACCCTGGGAGCGATGCATGCCGATTTTATAAAATTTTTTTTTCAAAAATCAAATATTTGTATAGGAGCCCCCTTAAGGGTTGAAAGTATAGGGTAAGTATGTTGGTATAAAATGTTGCAAAGAAAAAAAAGTGGGGGTCAGACTCACATTTCACCCTTCTATGGGCACCCTGGGACCGGTGGATCCATTTATTAAAAAAGATTTTTGTAAAAGAATTTTGTATGGGAGCCCCCTTAGGGGGTGGAGATAGGGGGTAGGTATGTTCACAAAAAATGTTGGGGAAGAAAATTTAATAGGGGTCGGTTCAACATTTTACCCCTCTAGGCAGAACACTTGGGTAGTTATGGATGTTTTCGTCTAATTTTTCTACTTTTCACCAACCTATAACCCCGATGCGGCACAACTTAACCCCTCGCCACCCCCAATTTTTTTTTTCCAAAAGCATTTTTTTGTCAAACCTAACCTAACAATTAAGGGTTCCTGGGTATCAAAATCCGGTTACTAAAGATCTCCATACATCACTATCCCACCCCTAGTGTACAATTTGGTTAAAGACATAACTATCTATATATATATAAATACGGAAATAAATACGCAGGAAAAAAAAGGTTAACAAGTACTTTCTACCATGTTTCTGAACGGATTTTGATAATTTTTTTAAATGAATCAGAGTGCGAAGAAAGAGTGCAGCTACCTATTTTTAAAAAAATTTTTTTTGTCTAAATTTTATGAAATAAATTTGTTTTTGACATTAATTTTGTATCAGAGAATCAAAAGAGAATCAGCCCAATCATGAAACATTTTCTCCCGGGAGTTGTAAATGGGAGTTTCCGTTTTTAAGATAAAGTTAAAATACTTTATGGAAATTTTTAATGCAATTTTGTTCATCAACAGCCAATATTCATGAGTGTAAAATAAAAAAATGAGGTATCTTTATCTGCTATCTTAAAAACGGAAACTCCTATTTACAACTCCCGGGAGAAAATGTTTCATGATTGGGCTGAATGTGAAAAGGTCGAATTTTGACCAATGGCGAACTCTAGTAGAGATAAATACATAATCACATTCAGCTCTATTTATTAGATTATCAAAATTATCAATCTAAAATAAGTACACAAACCTAGATTTGGCTCTTACAGAACAGAACTGAGATGCTTATTAAAAAATATGAAAAAAAGAAACAGTTTCGATAGTATCGTAAGTGTAGACGTAGAATTCCGTTTAAATTCCTCTTGTACTTTATCTTTTTGGTCCGATAGTTTTGTTCATTTTCCACGTATTTTTATTGATCTTCCAAAAATTAAAAAATAAATGAATAACACTCAATTATGGACTACTTCTCGAAGCCAAACAAAGAAAAAGTTAAAAGTAAGTATGATTAAATGAGCAAGCAAAAAGAAACAAGCAAAATTTCAAATTTTTTCGATCATTTTGTTAAGTTTGACAGGTTGAGTTCATTGACTTAGTTGAAAAGAAGGCGAAGCAAATGCACGTTCCATTGGTGCCACTTTCGTCTCTGCCAGATATATAGTTTGCGAGCTACAGTCAGTTTAACTACTTATTTCAAATTAAAATTAAGACCTCGATTTTTAAAAAATCGTATGGTTACTATATTTCTCGCTGAGCACATGTCCTTTCCTCTCGTCTCTGTCTGATATTTAGTTTGCTAGCTACACTTTCTGTTCGATGCATAGTTTGCAAACTACACTAGCTAGTGCTAGTGGGATGTGGAATCCAAATTAATTTGCATTATAAGCAAAAATTAAAATTTTACGCCATCTATTGGATAAAAGCATAAAAAGAAATATGATCCAACTTGTTTTTTTCATAAGAGTTAAATCTAACCGGATCACAGAACCATTTCGTTAAATTTGACAGATTGAGTTCATTGACTGAATTGAAAAGAGGTGCATGACCTCTGGTTTCAAAATAGAGCACTTAGTATACTAGAACAGTAGTGCATACATAAACCCAATGCGGACTAATGCTTACAATGCTGCCAAAGCGAACCAATCAGTTCGTGCACAACCAAAGTATACAAGCATAAACAACGAAAGAAAAACATGAAAGCAGCAGGCACATAAGCAGCTGATGATTGATTTTCTTATATAAAAACATGCATATTTCTTCTTATATTTTACTATTTTGTGACTTTAATATAAAAGTGACAAAATCCAAAGTTAGATATTCATTCAGCGCAGGATATATCTGATATTTTAGTGTATATATTATCTTTGAACGAAGAGTATTAAAGGCTGTAGGTATACCCTAAAGTATTCGCCAAAAACGTTGCCTAATGACCTTGAAAAAATCTGTTAAAACGACCCCATACAAGCCGCGCTGTAAGACGTAATTCTACGTCAAAAAAAAAACACAATTTCATCAATGTCTTCACAACTGGGATGAATGGCTTCTTGTGAACTCATGTGCAATGCACACACTCATACTCATTTTAATGTAATAAAAAGGCAATTATTGTCCTTCCTTCGTTTTATTCTCATAATTCTAGAATTTATAGATGTTCATGTAAGCAAGTTTTTATTTCCTACAAAACAATTTCGTAGAGTCATTCTGTCAGTATTCAGTCATTCAAACAATTATTTATATATTTTTATGTTACTATAAATGTTAGCTCATAACATAATGATAAACATATCTAGGTCTGTGTATATGTATGTCTGTATATTCGTATTTGTCTTTATATATACTTGTAGCGTCATATATTTGAAATGCATACAATATATGTATATTAAAAATAATTACTAAAGTTGCCACAACACCCGAATCTACACAATTTCTCATCTAAATATTTATTATATTAAATTTCAAGCTTACTGCCACAGATCTTAAGACCATTCTAACCGTAAGAAAAGTACTTAACATGAATTTAAGCCAAACTAAGATTTAACCTATGAATCGAAGCTGATTTAAAGTCTTGATGAAATAAGGACCCAAACTAAAAATGAATAAATCCCCAAATACTTCTTTATTAGATAATAAATCGAATAATTCGGCTGTGGTCTTTAAGCCGTATGGATTTTGTATGGAGAAAAAAAAATAGTCAGTCGGTCACCGACTTAAAAGTTATAGGGACTCTTAAAAACTATTTCTGTATTATTTTTTTTTTGTTTTGAATCGGAAAAATCCCATGCAGCAGTTTTGGTTCTTCTTAACCCTTTTTTTGGCTAAAAAGTCAAGTTTTTTGCACAAAATAAGCAAAAAATTAAAGATTTTTAAATACACAAATATTGGGTAAAAAAAAAAAAAATTTTGAAATTTGTTGTCTTTCAAAATCTTTTGAAACCACAAAAAATCGATATTTCGTAATTTACGAAAGATGTTTTTTAAACACCTATAAAATAGGAATTATAAAATAAATATGATCTTTTCATGATATTCAGATACATTTAAGCTTATTAGAAAAGTATTAAGCACATCTTTCCATTGGTACATCGTTTGTTGTGTAAATCATCGTAAATCAAAACTTAGTGCCACAATTATATGAAACGAAAAACCATGACTTTTTTGGCCAAAAAATTGGGTTCAGAAGAACCACTCCATGGGGATTTTTGCAATTAAAAAAGATGCAGAAATAGTTTTTAAGAGTCCCTCTAACTTTTGAGGCAAAATCTAATTTTTTTTTTTAATTTCAATCCGGTAAGTGGTCATAATTCGTGTTTGAAATGGTTTATTATGGTTTATTTAAAACTTAAACGCCTTTTTTCTCAATTTAAAGACAACACATTTGACACAGAATTTATGTCATTTGAAAGCTCGAATTTGAGTTTTTCTCAAAAGCAAAACTTTCTTCAAAAAATTTAGTTATATGCATTCATCAATCGTGAAATTTTTAAAAAAATGTGCTTTTAATTGAAAATTTTTACTTCCCTTGTCAATGTTTAGTCGAATTTGATACCGGTTTTCTAATTTTTCTAATTATTTCCAAAATTTTGTTGATTTTCTTTCAAATGTTATAACAATCACCAGAAGTATTTTTAATGATTTTTCTTAATGTTGTCATTAGTTTTTTAGCGTATATTTCAACCAAATGCCAAGAGAGAGAAAAAACTGTCTGAAATTGAATGTTCCGAATTCGAAAGCCAATATCTCTGCCATGTTTGAATAGATTTAATTTTTTTCCTTTTTTTTATTTAAAGTCTTTTAAAAACTTAAAAAATTTATAAAAATTTCACTGTTAATTTTTGTGTTTATTTTAATGATTTGTTTTAAAAAGAGACCACAAATTTTGATGTTTTCTCAAAACATGATTTTTGTTGTTAATAAAAAAAAATCCCAAATTTCCATTTTCATTTTGTCTTGGAATAACAATATTAATAAAAAATCATAGGGTTTAGTATTGATTAATAAACCATAAAAAATCAATACTCACCCCTATGATTTTTTTGAATTAAGTAAATTTTTTTTAAAAGTTTGTTATTCTATATATTACAAAATTAATAGAATTCAATAATTGCAAATCAAATTTGTAGCAACTTTGTAATCGATACACCAATAAACGATTTAACGATTCAACGAACGGTTACAAGCTTTAAAGTCCTTTTACTTTCAACGAACGACAAGAGTAAAATCAAAATTTCTTTATTGAAATTGCATAGAACTTTTCCATATTTCAAACTGCATCATTACATTTTTTCGTTCTTAGCGAAGTTTTAAACGTTATGAAGCGTTTTTTAAAAGTCCATGGAAATTGCTACACGAAGATATTAAAATACTTGTATAAAAGCCCGTCCTACGACGAGAAGGAACCATCTAGAGTACTAAATGCGACAATAAATTTATAGGATTTATATACTAAGGTTTTTATTTGAAAACATGTTTATTAAATTATTTTGATAAAACTTCTTTCTATACAACATTTCTAGTAAACAATTTTTTAGAATTTTTAACCAATTTACCTTGTCACTTGCCATCTATAATGCTTAGATTTACATTATCAGCCCGATGAACTCTAGACATGGCTACATAAAGATGCCCATGACTAAATACTGGTTCTTTTAGGAAAACACCTACTTTTTGCAATATTTGACCTTGCGACTTTTTTATGGTCACTGAAAATGCCAGTTTAACGGGAAATTGTCACCGCCAAATTTGTATTTGTCGGGGCGAAATCAATTCTAGGTATGAAAACTATTTCATGTTCGCCAGTACCTGTCAATACCTGTTCGATGATTAATTTTGTTTTCAGGATTTTCACAACTAACCGCGTTCTATTACAGAGACCTCTTTTTTTTATTTAAATTTCCAAGATGTATTATAATTCTTCCAATTTTTAAGTTTAACTTATGCAGTGGACATTCCTGAAGGACAACATTCATTCAAAAACTCGGCAGGGTAATTTTGTTTATCGTTATCTTCACTGTGTTTAATTTAATCCGTGCTCAGATCTGTCACTGTGTCACCAACTAAAATATTTAGAACTTGCTCATTGACTTCGTTCACTTCAATTTTTTTGGGCAGAGGATAGCAATTTTGGAATAAAGGTTGATGTTATCCGGAGCCAAAGCATCGCCAAATATATCTTTAACCCTTTCAATGGATTTGTCCATTATATTGGACACTTCGGAAAATATTTGTTTTTATTTTCCAACGTCTTTTCATAAATCAAATAGGTTGGTACTACGAAATGAAGTTGTGCCAACATCACAAAAAAAATTTTAGGGAGAGATATAACGTTTAACTTAGTTAGATTTTCGATTTTATGCCCAACAGAAGCCCAACATTTTTTTATATCGCGTGTTAATAAATTTTTTTTTCTATAATAACACAATAAATAACGCATTTGTATTGGTCTCCGGTTGGTTGAGTTGAGCTTTAATATTATAATACAACGTTATTATGGTTTTGTCCATTATATTAGACAGCCTGCCAAAAACAAAGCCAAAAGCATGTAAAATCAGAGGGATGTTTTATTTATATTTGTATAGCCTAAATGATGGGAATATTAACTCAAACAAAATTTTCCACGCAATTCCAATTGACATCACACGCCACTGAATGTAATAATTGCTGTTCAGTTATGCAGACCGAATAGGTTCCGGTTCTGGTAATTAAGAAGAACTGTAATAGCAAGACATGATGTTTGATGTATAGTAGTTCAGGAAAATGACGATAGTACTAACATTTACAATATTTAATTTAAGAACAGGTTCTGGTCCAGGCTGAACAGGCCTTAAAAAGTATAGTAAGTGCAAAGATTTCATATGGATAATTTTATAACAGGTTCTGGTCCAGGCTGAACAGGTTTTAAAAAATATAGTAAGTACAAAAATTTCAAATGCATAATTTTATAACAGGTTCTGGTCCAGGCTGAAAAGGTTTTAAAAGAACAGTACGTTCAAGGACTTTAAATGCTTAATTTAAGAGCAGGTTCTGGTTCATGCCGAACATGTTAAAAAGCATAGCAATAACAACTATAACAGTTTGAGCGATATAGAGCACGGAGCAGGACGCTTGTCTTTTATATAATAAGATGTAACCGAAATGACAAAAAAAATGTACCAAAACTTCTGATTTTTGTGCCTTAAAGTAAAATTTGAACATTTGTTATTCGAAAACATTACTCAAAGACTTAGAAATTGTTTGTTATTGACTTAACTTATGCTTTAAATTTGAAAATTCTCCGAAAACCTGATTTTTAAAAAAAATTCGATTAGCATCACCTCTAAACCTTTTTCAAAAAATTTGCAAAAAATCTCTTAAATCAATTTATCCATAAACTTTCAAACAAAGATTGAACAACTATGAAATTCGAAAAATAAATTTAATTTGAGATAACCTAATGAACCGTTAAATACATTAACTTTTACACCCATCAGAAAATTTGGTAAAAATCAATTGTTACTTGAAATTTGTAACAAGCACAAACTCACTAAGGAAATGAGGAAACATTTTACTATGTTTGACATATTTCTCTCAATATCGTGTTGAATTTTTATTTGTGTTGACTTTTTACATAGGAATTTTGCAAACATTTGATTGAAAATTCAATTATACTCTGATAAAAACAAAAATGCTATGACTTTTTTTCATCTTCTCTCTGAGAAGTAACAAATTTTATCACTTTTGTTTCCAAAGTATTCTATTGTTACTTTTGTCACTATTGTCACTTTATAAGAATAGAGTTGCTAGTGAGATGGTCTTATAAGTATCAATCAAAAATTTCAATACCACATTTCGTATTACTTTATAGTAGGACTTTTATGGCACTTCTAGAGAAAAATACCATTAAGGCTAGCAAAGAAAGCAGTAAAAAACGTGAAACTTTGTACAATAATCGCACAAATTTAGGCACTCTTCAATTAAATATTAACTCCATTCGCGAATTTGAACTTTTTTTCAACATATTCTTCACAATTATATAAAAGTTTAAACCTTAAAAAAAAAATAGCTTAAAATGTTACAACTTATATAAATAATGCTTAACAATTCGTTATCGTTTCACTTTATAATTATTATTTCATTATAATTCGTTCATTTCGGGGGTTTAAACCCCCAAAGCCGCTCCCCCTGTATGCTCCCCTGCACTGACATATTTAGAAAAAAACAACTAACTTTGAATTTGAGTGAGGTCCGGTGATGGTGATTCGACTGGTGATGGATATGATTGATATGAAAAATTCTAACAAATTTAAATAAAAAGAAATAAACGATCATGTCTGTTGATCAATTTTTTTATATTTATATGTCAGCCTCTTTTAACTCTTAAAAAGTCTCGTTTATTTAAGTTTGTTTTACAAACTATTCAATTGAATACATTCAACAAATAAATAATAAATAAATACCGCCCACTTTCCACCCTGCCTTCTTCCAGCACAATTATTATAATGACGTCTCAACTACAGAAATTTCTAAACCAACTAATAATCTTACAGCTAGTCAAACAAACAAACCCTGCTACCAGCCCACTCTCCCCTATCTTTTGACATTGTAAGTGCAACAATGATTGACACTTATTGATAACAGAAACCTGGCACGGAATTAAAAACACATCGCCATGTGATCTGCATGCGTGCAGCTAATGTTGATGAGTGCTTCAAGCTTAATGCCGTTGATTAGAATGGCCAGAAAGCTGGTGTTTGAATTAAAACTGTTTTGCGTGGAGCCGCAATTTTTAGTCGCTTTAATCTATTCAAAGCAAAAAATACTTGAACTTGAACATGATTGCAGTTCTACTGGCATCAGCGTTGCTGCTGTGCTGCAGCTATATCTGTTGGACTTGCACTTTCTGGCAACGGCAAGGAGTAAAAGGTCCTTATGGGTTTCCAATATTTGGAAATATGTTTGTTTTTTTTACAGGACGTAAACATTACGGCGAGGTCTATCAAAAAATATACAAGTAGGTTATAAACTCACACAAAATTTGGATTATTTTCGATACACTTGCATACTTTTGTGATAGTGCCCATCCACAGTTACCCTATATTGGCATTTACCGTCTATTTAATGAGCCTGTTATACTGCTGCGAAACTTGGATATGGTCAAGGAAGTAATGATTCGCAGTTTCCAGCATTTTCAGGACAATGTACTCTGGGTTGATCCTGAACGCGACCCAATTATGTGGTGCAACCCCTTCATAGCCAAAGGCGAAAAGTGGAAAAACATGCGGGCTGAGATCTTACCTATTTTTACACCCAACAAGGTTGGTTCAAATGGCATTGAACTAATTAAGGCAGAGTTCTCTTAGGCTAAGTTCTCTTTTCAACTTAGGTTAAAGCCTCCTTTCCGCACATTAAAGCCATTTCTCGAAAACTGCAGCAATATGTGGGAAAAAACTTAGATGCAAGTTTTGAAGCAAAGGACGTGAGTAGCTTAAGTTTTGATTGATGACCCTCCTGATTTCTTCTTCTTATTCTTCAACGAGTGCAGCTTTTCTCCAAATACACAATAGATGTGGTGGCCTCAGCAGCTTATGGTCTGGATGCAGAATCACTAACGAACACCAATTCGGAATTTGCAGAGCTGGTTGAGAATCTTTTTCTGCCAAATCCGATGAGTTTGGTAGAAACTATAGCTCTATTGTTTTCGCCCACATTGGGAAAAATCATGAAATTTCAGTTAAGATTATTACAATTTCTCCTCGAAGAATACTAAAGAAACATACACTATTTACAGCTATGTGCCAGTTGGAGTGCAAAAGTGGCTCAGCAAAATAATCAACACTGTGCTGGAGACGCGTATGGGCGGAGCTAAATACACGGCCACAAGTAGTGATTTTATTCAATGGCTGTTGGAGGCCAAGCAGAAGTCCAACGAATCCGTAGACGCTCTGACCATTGTGGGGCATTGTGGTACTTTTCTATTTGAGGGTTTTGAGACGTCTTCGTCGTTAATGGCCTTCACGTTATTTGAGTATGCTAGGAATCCAATCGTGCAGAGTCGCGTACTACAAGAGATTGACGATGTGCTGCGCAGACATGACAATGACATCAGCTACGCTGCCCTGCAAGAAATGGTCTACTTCGAGGCGTCACTTTTTGGTGAGACCGTTGTCGAGAGTTTTAGCACATATTTGCTTATCAGTTTTGTTTGAACATTACTAGAATCCTTACGCATGCATCCACCTATGCAGGCGCTACTGAAACACTGCACGAAACCTTTTCAACTGCCTCCGCAAGCTTCAGGAGGGAAAGTGTGTGTCATAGCAGAGGGTACCGTTTTTGTGGTGCCAGTACGAGCGATTCATTAGTTTGTATTGTATTAATTTTCTGCTGATGATTTTTTGACCTTCATGTCCTCTAGTGACCCGGACTTATATCCGGAACCTACAGTGTACAAACCAGAACGCTTTATAGAGTCGAGTGAAAGACAAAAACTCAGTTGTGCATTCTTGGGTTTCGGAGAAGGGCCACGCATGTGTCCAGGTTAGTTGAAAATTAAATTCGTAGCTTCTCTGGATTTATTAAAAAAACATCTTAGGTATGAGATTTGGACTGGCTCAAACAAAGGCTGGCTTAGTGTCATTGCTGGCTAAATATTCCGTACATTTATCGCAACGCTCAAAAAATTCTTTGGAATTGGCGCCCACGACATTTCTGACTGTTGCCAAACATGGAATTTGGATAAACTTTAAGAAACGTCGAGAGTAGAAGATTAATTTTTTGCTTTATACACGATTTTATTTTTTTGATTTTCATTTAAATATGATACATTTACTATATGAAAAGTTTACTTCATCTAGTTTAAAGTTGAATTCTATAGTCTTAAATATACATGTATATAAATATGTATAAAGTAAGCAGACTGTATAGCCCACAATTAAATTACAAAACTTCACATTTTTTCATTTTGTTGTAATTCGGTTTTCTCTCTCTATCTTTTACTAGCATCTTTTGTTATTGTTTTTGTCTAAATGTTACATTTTATACTTATTATTATCTCAGTGTTATAAATGTTCTCGTAAGATTATTGGATATTGGTTATGGAATAAATAACAACAAATAGAAATGCCTAAGCAAACGTATAGAGCTCCAACAAAGTCTTCGACTAAAATCTCAACAAGGTAAAAATTTTAAATTAATGTTAAAATATATATAAATGCAATTTTCTAATTTTAACGTGTAAATAGATAATATTTGCGCTATTTTTACAGTGGCTAAATAAGTTGTCCGAAATGGTTAACTACAATGGGTTAAGTCAATTTGTTACTTTTAAAGTAAAGGTTAAATAAGTATGTTTTGCGCTTTTAAAACGGGTTTTGATTTGGAAAATATTTGACTTAATGTTTAATGATCGAAGATTGATCTGATTATAAAAAACATCAAAAATTTTATTGCTTTAGTGAGCAAACAAATTCACTTTCAATACTTGTATTTGTCTTGGTCATTGATGAAGGTTCCTTGGATTTATATGTCATCTACAAGATGACCTTGCACAACAGATGAATGATGATAACGCCGTCGTTGAGAAAAGTCAACATTTTCCTCATTCAACTGTGTTGGCGAAAGATCAACACCGGGGCAGGAGGGAGTTACCACAATTTGCTCATAGCCATGCATGCGTTTGCTATAAATGTGTTAAAAATTATTCCTTTCCGTGATAAAAATACAACGAAGGTGTTACATACCCAAAGCAGCGGAATATTACACTTTTAAGCCATGCAAAGAAGTTGAACTCTGCCGTAAGTCCTGGCTTAACTGCTGGGTTTGCAGTTCCAACATAGAACCAAATGAAAAACACAACCACAAAACATGTCAGTGCATAGTACCAGTTCACCAACAACATGACAAGTATTTTTGTTAAAGCCTGAAAGTTAAAAAAATTCATGAAATTTCAAGGCATGACAAATTTAATGCTTACACCAAGCAAGGATGCCCAACGATTACAGAAACCCGAGTACCAATTTTTCGTTTTGGAATGTATCGGTGGGCGAATCGGTGCTATAGGTTCATCTTCTTCATTCCCGGTGGTTACGCCTTCCAAAATATTTTCTGTATTTGTACTGTTTGTGCTCTCGGACAGAACGCCACCATTATCGATGCTCGACAATTCCGAAGCCTGATTATTACTCTGCTCAGTCGCATTGTTGAAATTTCTAATGTTATTACTTATTGATGTTGAAGGCACATGTTGAGGTGAATTCTGTTGCGATGTGGATGGGCTCTTAAAAGATTCGAAAATGAGAATACGTTAAAATTGCTTGGAGTTTGTCTGTTTACTTGTAAGTTCTTGTGTCGCACGCGATCCGGAAACAGCAAATCTAAATCATTGTCGCCCTGAACGGTACCATAGCGTCTGGTCTCGTATGAGGGACTCGAAGCCTGAATGCGAAAACGTTCCTCGCGCTGTTCCTGTATATCGAAGGTCTGGGCTAATGCAAAATAGGAATAATCAATACAGGCATATGTCAACAAGAACGGCATGGTAACAATGGGCGCCAAGAAATTGATGTCACCGACAATGATGAAGGATACAGTAACTACTGCGACCACACCCATTGCATACAAGGGAACTTTGTTGGGACCTCGCTAAAATAGTTCCCTTTTGAGTAACATATTTATAGATTAAGCAAAAATTAAGCCTTACCCCTTTGCCAAGTACATCAATACCTGGTATAACACTCTCCTTGGCAATACTCTGCAGTACACGAGGCGTACCATACATGGCACCCAAACAAGACGACATACTTGACACATAGATACCGGCTAATAGTAGAAACTGCACTGCCGAAACTTTGACCGATATCATGAAATCCGTTAACAGTATTGAGCGTTCACAAGTTGAACCCAAAAAGAGTATGAAGACCATGTAAAGGAAGGTTCTACAAAATTGTGTATGAATGAATGAATGTTTATTTGCTTTTGTGTATACTTACGATGTGCCAAATGCTGCCAAGGTACCGTTGGGTATGTCTGTGGATGGAGCACGCAAATCTCCGCTCATATTGATGCCTGATAATACACCGGTGACTGTTGGAAAGAATACACCGAAAACACGGAACCAGGAATAGCCATCCTCATACTTTGGCCAGAGATTCTCGACAAAATTGTTGCTTACCCAACCATCGAAACCATTTGCTGCAAAGTTAAGCTTAGAAGAGTTTTAATCTGTAAAAATTTAGTCTTGACTTACCTGGATCCTCTCCAACGAAACTGCCCACCATAAAATCTAAGGCAGATACCAGCAGAATCATTAATAAAATGAACTGAAGCTTAATGACCCACTTGACACCAGCAACATTAATACAGCCTAGAAGCAACACAGCCGCCGTAGCAAAGCCACGGATAGCCCACTTATTATCTTCCAGACCTACAAGACCTGCCATAGACTCTCCGAAACCCATCACATTGAGTGCACAGCCTACCGCCTGTCCAAAACAATACAGCAGTCCGAGCGATCCTCCAAATCGCGAACCCAATGTATGCGCAATTAAGAAATAAACGCCTCCACTCTCTACTCGACAACGCTCGCAAATGCCTACCGCAGACAGCACGGACACTAAAGCTATAACAACTGTGCAGAATATTATCAGAACCGCATTTACAATTCCGGCCTGAGCCACTATCCAGCCAGAACGCAGAAACACTATCACCCCAAATACGTTGATAAGACATGAGGTAAAGACTCCATCCCAGGTGCCAAATAATACTGGTTGTGAAATGAAGAAATTCGTTCGCCACCTGAAAGTTAAGGGCAATTGTAATATTCTCAAAGCTATCTAAAGACGGCAGAGCATTACCATGGTTTATCGCCTTGCTCATTGGCGAATATTTCATTGGCACCTGAGGCATGATGCCCACCAGCAGCATATGTATACTCGTTGCCCAAATCAACAAATCCCCCTGTATTAGAGCGCTGTCGAAAGTTTGGCTCTTCGTCATCACCAAGACCAAATCTGGAAAATCAACAAAAATTAAACAATATAAATTATTTTAAGTTGTGTTAGATGCCGCCTACCGGTTCCAGTCGACCTCCCCGCGTCGAGTACTAGAACCACGAGAATTGCCACTCGCAGTCCCTCTTCCGCTACTACCATTATTATTATTAAACATAGTGTTTATCACTGCTCCGCACTCTTTGATCCGATGACGTATATGCCGAAGAATTCTAATTCAATTCATTCGTTCTTGATCACTTCTGTGATAATGGCTCCAAATCGATTTTATTCGCAAACTTTACTTCCACGCAATCAGAAAAGAAACAAAACAAGCAAAAAGAAGAGCACAAGAAGCACTTCTTCACATAGTTTAATTCCAGACTAAGGAGATTAGATTTATGACCTGATCTTTAAGCCAATGAAAGAATTGCTTAAGTTTGCAGGATTTAGAAAGGTTTAGAGTTATTTTTATTTTAAAAACAAGCAATTTTAAAGTATTTAGTTAGATCAAATGAGTTTTTTATGTGTTGTCAGCGCTGTCATTGTAGCTGTTTGTCATCAAAATGACGTAAACTTTATAAACGATACACCAGGGCTACAACTCGATA
This sequence comes from Tetanocera ferruginea, assembly GCA_958299015.1. Lineage (NCBI taxonomy): Eukaryota > Metazoa > Arthropoda > Insecta > Diptera > Sciomyzidae > Tetanocera > Tetanocera ferruginea. The sequence goes on along the minus strand of OY282640.1, from coordinate 1,040,991 downwards.
AGTATATCGATAATAATTCATACGTCCAAATTTCGTTATTATTAAATAATTAATTAAACTACGTTTCCACAGTCAATTTTCTTGCACAAAAAAGTTGAAAGCCTGACAACTAGTGTCCGACCGAATATTCGGTTTCGGTTTCGGTTTCGGCTAGTTTCGGCCCTTTTAATCAGTTTCGGCCAGGGATTGAATCCAAAAAAGAACAATATAAAAAGTTCAAAATTTAAGCAAAAAAATATGAACAAAAAAATTCTGTTCTCAAAATAAATATTGTTCAAAGAACAAAAAAAAATGTTGTTCAAAAATAAAAATCAGTTTAAGAACAAAAAAATTTTTGAACAAAATATTTTGCTCATAGGCTAAAAAAAATCAAAATTATTTTATTACTTAAAATCAGTGTTTGAAAACACACTTAAGTTCGCAAATTGAAAACCAAAGAAAACGCAACGAGTTTGGTTCTCGTTCGTGGAGGAAATCATAAAATATATATATTGGCAAATAGGGCTTCGGTATAAGAGTATTAAGAAGTAACTTTATCACGGTAAAAAATCCTAAAATTGTGTCAGCTAAATTATAAGACATTTTCTTGCGTATTTGATTTTATTGCTATTTATTGATAAAAAAAAGGTGTTTTTTTTAAGACTGACACATTTTATACCCTAAACCTGCAAGGTCAGGGCATATTACCTTTGTGCAAACGTTTGTAAAGCATCTTGTTATACTAAAATAAGCGAGTCCGGTATACAAGTATGTATTTTCATGATCAGCATCACGTCATGAGTCGAATAAGCCATGTCCGTCCGTCCGTCTGTGATTTGTTCGTAAACACAGGATAAGACGAAAGACGTTAAGATGATTGCATAAAAATATCTAACTGATGAATATACGTGCATTAAAGCATTAACTAGCTAAACATTATTTAATACTTTCAGTAAGTACTTATATCGAGGATATGCAAATTTTTATATTTTTTTGACTATTTTGCGTTAACTAAACAAAATATTCCACCGCATCACACAAAAAAAGTATGGTTTGAGTATAAGATGGATATCTTCAGTGGTTAAGGATAGTCAAAAAATCATACGCACCAACGACAAGATTGTATCTTGAATTTAGTGAATTTTTTCTTTAGGAATTTGTTACATTAAATTTTTGCATACATGAAACACCGTTTTTAGGTTGATTCGGGTAAGAGGATTTCTCATTTCTGGAAATTTTTGTTTTCTGTAGATGTGCACTTTCTTAAACAACAGTTTTTTTAACAAAATTCCTTAAGAAAAAATTCACGAAATTGAGAGTACGATAGGGTAAAATGCACCCCTAGCCCCTTTTTTTTTTAATAATTATTCATACCCGAACTGAAAATTGCCCAGGCAACATCAGTTTACCAATCGACGTAGCTTATTCCAATATATAGTTTTTCCAATATATAATTAATAATAATAATGAAAATTTCTTTGAAACTTAATAAAATATCAATCAAAATTTTTCAAATGACCAAAAAAACTTGAACAAAATTTATATTGTTCAAAAAATAAATATCGTTCAAAGAGCAAAAAAATTTTAAAACAAAATTTTTTGTTCATAATCAGAACAAAATTTTTATAAATTTTTTTTTTTGTTCTGTTCAAAAACAATATATTTTTGAACAAAAAATTACAATTCAAATAACTGTTATTTCAACCCCTGGTTTCGGCTATTCGGCATCAATATTGCCGAAACCGAAACCGAATATTTGATCGGACACTACTAATTCGGTTCTTACATATATTTCAATGGTAGATGTGAGTTCGCTTTCATCAAAATTTTTAATGGCGTTAAGTAGAACAGAAACGTGAAATTCAGTCATTTGATTGACCGTGTGGATTGGGTCCAGCACAAAACTCTTTATTTATTATTTTAAAGTTGAACATTAATATGCAAACGGTCTTATTCATAAAAATATCTTGAAATATATTTAAAGTGGTCAATAGTCAAAAAGCTTTTTAGAGATAAAAGGCTTTTTAAAATTTTGTTATTCATAAAAATATTGTCTCAGCTTATTTGTTAAAATAGGAACACTCTCAATTTGAAATGGGAACAGTGTCAAGAATGGTTTGTGAATTTGATAAATTCAATAATTTTTTGTTTATTTGTCATAATTTTATCAATATTTTGACATGCAAACAGTCAAAAAAATGTTAAATCTATGTTCTTCTTTGAAAAAAATTGTCACTTATAATTTTTATTTTCAATATTTTGAAATGTTTTGCCATGTTTCCATATTTTTTGAAACAGTTTGAAGTATTTTTGACAATATTTGTGCTCACATTAGAGTAAAAATTTTAAAAAGGCTTTATCAAGGGTTTATTGAAGGTTACTCTTTTAAGAAGCCTTTATAAGAGATTTTTGTCGTTATTGGACGTTTATGAATACTGTTTTTGAGATTTTTTTTGTAAAGGCTTTATAAGAGGCTCGTAAATTTTTATGAATAAAGGCAAAAGAATATTTATCGTATATATACGTTATTATAATATGTTTCAATTGTTATATTTTTGAAAGCTTTTAACAAAAAAATTAAAAAAAATAATTTGTTTTTTAAAACAATTTTCAAGTAGACATTCAGTTTCGGTTTCGGCCGAATATTGCAAAAATGGCCGAAATTCGGTTTCGGCCAAAATTTTGGTTTCGGTCGGACACTACTGACAACTTTTGTTGTAAATTGCTTGAAGTTTGAAATATTGAGAGCAACGCAAGACTTACACTAGGGATGTTGAAAAAAGGCACGATTACGATTTCCGGGGCGCCGCGAATTGAAGATGTTTTCTGATAGAGAACAATAAAAAAACATGATTCGCCGAACAAAAACTCTCGATTTTAGTTATCGAGTTATCGATATAAAAAAAATTTTTTTGTCAACAGATCTGTTCAAAAAAACATCTATATCTTTGCCGTTACTTAATGGATCTTTAAGATTGATATGTCATTTGAAAGGTCATTAAATGACCTTTCAAATATATTTGTTATAAATATCATTGCAAAAATATTTTTAGTTTTATAAGCAAATTTATTCCAAAGTTTTATTTTTTAATAAAAACAACCGTTATTTTCTAAAAAATTTACGCTATTAAGTTACTAAAAATATATTTTTTTTTTAAAGCTTACAGTTAGACCTTTTGTTTGACATATAAAAATATACATCTTTTATTGAATTTAAAACTATATTACATAAAATTTAAATTTTCCAAGTCTTTTCTTTGTTAAAAAATCTGTTCAAAAAATTTTCTATATCTTTGCCAATATCCAATGAATCTTGAAGATTGGTATGATATTCGAAAGGTAATTAAATGCCTTTTCAACAATATATAATACAAATATAATTTCAAAAATCTTTTTGAATTTATAAGCGAATAAATATCAGGTTTAAATTTTGTAATTAAAAGAACCGTTATAAAAAACACCACAAAAAGTCATATAAATTATATATATTATATACCAAATTAAAGATAAATTTTCAAGCTTTAATGATTTACTCTTTATAATTCATAATAATAACGGTAATTTTTGAGAAAATAACAGTTTTGTGTAAGAAAATATTTTTTATTGCATAAAAATACCTATAAAATAGCCTTATATATAACCTTTTAAATAATACCTTAATCATTAATATCGGTTATATATTAAGAATAATATAGCCGATTTTCTTCATAGACCTCATAGCAAAAAAATTTTGAATAATCGATAACTCGAAAACAAATCGATAACACAACATTTCCTTTGGCTATTCTTATTTTTATTAAGAGTACTCTTCGAATCCATCGTCAAATCGAGGCGCCCCAAAAATCGTAATCTCTCCTGAAAAAACATTGATTGGTGTTGGCATTGGTGCTGACATCGAAAGCTCATCATCGATTATCGATATTTATCAAACCAAAACATCGATGTTGCCCAACATCGTCATCAATACAGAAACCAATGTTGAATCCAGGGGTTTATTTAGTATCATGATCATTAAGGTGGCTTGAAAATATATTTTTTACACTTTTATTGAGAAACCTGTATTCAAGAAAATGCTACAACAAAGCTACTACAATAAAAAAATGATTTCAGTTTTGATTTGACAAAAACAGTTTTTCGTCAAAAATTTTGCCTTTTTCACCGTAACTTATACGGGAAATACCTACCCAAACTCAGGTGGTAAATTCAATATATCCAAAACCCCTAAAGTGTGGATTCCAAGTTTGGCGATTGAGAGACCTCTAATTTGCGTCCAAATTTGAGTTGATATTTATCCTTGATAAGAGTTTACGGTGATTTCATGACGGAGTCAAACTGTTTTCAAAATACTTCTAGATTTAATACCTATTCGAAAACAATTTCTACAATGAGTGTCGAAATGATTTTATGAAAAATGCTTAACGAGAGTTTTTAAATAATACGGCTTGGTCAATAAATAGAAATATCTATTATTTAATACATAATGTTAAAACTAATGCAAATGAAACTACATGAAGAATTCTTGTATATGCTGGCAATTTTACATGAAGTTTCACAACATTTCATGAAATGATTTATTAACAAAAACTTTTTTTACTGCGTACTGCGTAAGGAGTTGATTTAGCCATGTCCGTCTGTCGACATGATTACAGCCTAAACTCTTAAGCTATCCTAATGAAACATTTTTAATTCTTATTAAAAAATAAAGATCAAGTTCGAAAATGAGCAAAATCGGATGAAAACCACGCCTATCTCCGATACAACCACAATAATGAAAACTCTATAAAGAAGCTAGTAAAGAGGCTTGTGAAAACATTATAAAGAGGCTTGTGTGAAAGTTTCATAAATAAAATTAGGTATTTATACATTTTACATCCAAACTAAGACGTGTTCGAAAAATAGAGCAACGAACTCAGCCACCTTCCATATAACGCCAAATTGAAAACTTTATAAAGAGGCTTGTCTTTACTTTACAGGAAAACAATTTGATATGAATGTATTTTAGACGTCATCATGATAGTAAAATTTTTTGAAATCTCATACAAAAAAACTACAATTTAACATTTTGTACCATTGTAAGGAACCGACGAACCTAAACCCGCCCTGCAACTATGAACCGCACCTGGACAAATACCCGGTCATACCATGAACCGCCCTTGTTCATAAAACACGCAGCTGTGCGACCCGCAATTAAACAATAACAAAACATACAGCAAGTCAGTGGCATGATCACAGCAGCCAAACAACAAAACAACATAACGAAGTCGCATGAAGAAAAAACCAACAAATCATACAAACAACATGCATTCTATGCACTCACAAGTAATAAACACGTAGCTGTGCGACCCGCAATCAGATAATAACAAAACATACAGCAAGCCAGTGTATGATCACAGCAGCAAAACATACAAACAACATACATTCTAGGCACCCACAAGTGGCAATAAGGGGTCAATAAACAGCGACTATGACAACAATAACAAGCAGAGCAAAAGGTTGCCGCTAGTTCTAGGCATGCGAGATTCAAGGTCGAGATCGGATGTAAAGTTTGCGACACAAACAAGGTCCCGTTATCCTTTTAGGAGATAAAAGGAGTCAGCAAACCGACAGTCGGTCTCTTTTGAAGTGAACACGCAAGCAGCGCACATCGGTGAGTTGTAATTTAAAAAAAGTGACCAAGGACAAGGAGTGATCGAGTGACTGAACAAATGAACAAGGAGCGACAGTGAACAAGGACAATAGTGAACAGTGTTTTCTTGTCGGCCCGAGTGGTTTCATATCGGACGGCCGGCCGCAAACATTTAAGTGGCATCACGAAAACTGTCTTTTTCTTTCGACCCGAGTGGATGTAGTCAAAAAACAATGCTTGACGACATCCACGACTAAATTGTGCATCTGGCCCGAGTGGTTTCATACCGGACGGCCCAACGTTGTTTCAAGTACACCGAGAACAAGCGAACGGACTACGAATTACAACGGATCCTGCTTCGAAGGACATCGAGGGAAATCGAGAAGCAGCAGAACATATCAAAGAATGAAATGTGAATTATTGTGAAAAGAAACAAAATAAATAGACTTAAATCGTGAATATAAATTAACTGAGTTGTTATTTTTTTAATATACGTGGGAAAAAATATTTTTATACGAACCCCGGCTATCCGGCGAGCTAACCCCGGCTAGAAACTTCGTTACACCATTAGGAATCGGCCGTGGGAGGCCCGAAAAAAAATTACCACGTGAATTAAAAAATATCACCAGAATTCCCTGTTCCCACAGCAATTACAAATTCCCACAAAAGGGATTTTTCCCACAAAGTTAGCAGCTATGGTGCTTACAGTTTCAGTTTCAGAAATAAAAGCCGCTTCAGACTATCTGATAAATCATATAACTTTTCATATGATCTGTCAAACAATGAAGCTCAGATAATGTGAACACATTTTTATCTGTTGTTAGTTAGAGTTCTCAAACAGCAAAGCAAACGATTTTTTACATTAGGATTGTTTATATTTCCATCAGAGAAATCAAACCAAAATTATGGAAAACTACATGAAATAGGCAATGAAATGGAAAACAATTATAAAAAAATGCTATAACCTGTCAGGTGTTTTGGGAACTCTGACAAAAAAGTTTACAAAAAGTTGTTTGATTTATCAGAAAGTCTGAAGCGGCTTTAACAAATGTTATAAATACGCTTTGTTTATATACGCCTAAACAGTGAAAAGCCTAAGTAAAACAAATTTGTTGGTTAGTCCTTTGGATCAATTATGAAAATTATTATGTTTGTATGAGTTATGGAGCGATACCGAGAGAAGAGGAGGGAAGAGAGACGCATTTTCAGGCGAAAAAAAAGGGAGGCGGAAATGCGTGAGTGCGAGAAAATTGAGATGCATGGCGACAGGAATGAGACTCGAAAATTTTTCCAAAAAATAAGACCCCTGGCCGATGGTTTTAAGACGGGAGCCTCTTCCTGCAAGGATGAGAATGGGAATCTAGTGACAGATATCCGTAGTACACTGATGCTATGGAGGGAACACTTCTCTAGTCTTTTAAATGGCGACGCTGACAACAATCCCGCAAGTGAAGAAGATATCCCGGAAACCCCAATTATGGCTGACAGCGTTGAAGTTCCGCTGCCCGACTATAACGAGGTCTTAACTGCTATAGCTCGGCTTAAAAACAACAAAGCCGCAGGAGCCGAAGGCCTATCGACTAAGCTATTTAAGACCGATGGCGAAGCTCTCTTTAAGTACATTCACAGACTTCTATTCTATATATAATATGGTTGGAAGAATGCATTCCAGATGGTTGGAACCTCAGTGTGCTCTGCCCAATCCACAAGAAAGGCGATCCCACCACTTGCGCCAACTATCGTGGGATTAGCCTCCTTTGAGGTAGTGAAGGACTTTGTTTACCTGTAGCTCGTTTCTGCAACTTTTGTCACCGCAGTTCTCACAATATTTTCTCACTTTGACGCCATAATGACGTCATTCTCACTTGCACCGTCTCTGTAATAAAATGAGAAAAGTCGGTGACTCGTCTCGTTTGTTTCAATTCTATTTTCGTAGGAATTCGATAGCCAAAGTGTTTCTGTAAACTAAAATATGCGACTCGAGTCGGCTGAAGTTGTCATTATGTTCTGATAATTGAGAACAATTTTTGGTTGATAGTGCATTTTTCGATTTCAATGAAGTGGTTACTAATACTTCTACCCGGTACAAGGTATCAACTTAAATTTTTCATTTAGACTATAAATATATAATATACACAATATTATAAGTATTACAATGCATAAATTATTGAATATACAAACTTATATATTTTATTAATGAGATTTATTCCATGATGAAAATTTGTATCACTGCATTAAGCAACCGCATGAAAAGAATACTCGGATCTCAACGCATGGATAGGGTTTGTTTTTTAAAAATCAACATCACTAAGTGTCAAAACATGAAAAAATTGTTTTGTTTATTTTTGTTTATTTTTTTATTTTTGGAAAAATCAAAACAAAAAAAAAATGTCAATTGTTTCAATTTTATATATTCCCTATCACTTGTGTATCTTTCTCATCACAGAGCAATATTTTCTCACTTATTAATTCAGAAACACTAGCTTTCGTAAAAGTGAGTATTTTGGAACGAAATAGTGTGACGACAGAAAAAGTGACTATTTGTCGCAAAAGTTGCAGAAACGAGCTACTGGGATCCAGCATTAACTCCTCCAACGATATCAGTATTGAGATTAAACGAAGGATAACTCTTGCCAACAGGTGTTATTTTGGGCTCAGTAGGCAATTGAGAAACAGAGCTCTCTCTCGACAAACAAAACTGACGCTCTATAAGTCAATAATCATGCCCGTCCTACTATACGCATCACAAACCTGGACATTGAGCAGCTCTAATGAAAGGACTTTGGGAGCGCTCGAGAGAAAAATCCTTCGCAAGATCTATGGTCCAATCTGCGTCAATGGCGAGTATCGAATACGATGGAACCACGAATTGTATGAGCTATATGCCGACGTCGATATAGTCAAGCGTATTAAAATAGAGCGGCTTCGCTGGCTAGGTCATGTCGAGAGAATGAACGACGAAGCTCCAGCGAAAAAGATATTGGATTCGGTACCCAGCGGTGGCCAACGCAGACGAGGAAGACCGAGGATAACCTGACAACGCTTGGAGTTTCCAACTGGCGCCAGCAAGCGCACAACAAAAAAGGCTGGCGCAAATTCTTAGACCAGTAGGCAGATTCCAGGATTTGCTATCGCTAAATCTCGATCGCTAAAAAATGCTTACGTCAGTTTTAGCAAATTTTAGCGACAATCGCGATTCTGACTCACATATCATCTGTAGGATTGTCGCTAAAATTTGCTAAAACTGACGTAAGCATTTTTTAGCGATCGAGATTTAGCGATAGCAAATCCTGGAATCTGCCTACTGGCCAACACCGACCAACGGTTGTAAGCGCCATCTAAGTAAGTATGTTTATATGAGTCACCCTATCTTCTAATTTCGCAATTTGACAGTTTAGCAATCGCTATAGCTTTTTTCGTGTTTACAAAGAAGTCGTAATTTTGGGTTTATTTATTTGTTTGTTATATTTTACCAAATAAAATGGCTTCAAACACAGTTAACAATGAATTTGATGCAAAGCTAGTTGATCTAGTACGTGCGAATCCTGCTCTATACGCGAAAGACCTACGTTCTTGTCCCTACAATTCAATGAAGAAGAAAATAGAACTGTGGAATAGTATTGCTGCTTCGATGGAAACAGATAGTACATTACAGCTCTTGCTTATGGAATTCGATAATAACCTAGTATTAATATTTTAAGCTGCATATTGCATCTCGCGTTGGAAGTCATTAAGAGATAGATTCAGACGTGAATTACTAAAGACGAAACACGAAGATTGGGAGACCAAAGTAATGAAAGATGTCCCGTGGATTTTATTCGATAAACTACATTTCTTGCATAAACATATCAAATACCATTTGGGGTAAAGCACAATAACGATGACTGGGTATGGACTTGTGTAAATTTATAAAATTTTTAGGAAATTCGACAAACAGAAAATGACCCAGAAGAGTACTACAGCCTGGAGTGGAATGGATGCTGAAAGTCTAATTGAAGAAGTACATGACGATGATCCACTGCAGGAAGCTATGGATGAACAGTGCAATTATGACAGAGACCGAGGCGATGCAGTGACAGCCGCAGCAACGTCGACTACAACATCAAACCATACGCAATTTATTGGGAGTCTCAAACGTATTGAGGTGTTGCTTGATGGCCTGGACGATGCAAATCGCATCAAAGCAGAAAAACGTATTGTGGCATACCTTTGCAAGTGTCAGTTGAAATCATTAAACAACGAGGATGTAGACGATGTCGCAATATAGAGTATTATGGTACACGATAATCAATAATTAATATTTATCCGCTTTAATTGAAGCAATTTATTATTAAGGCAAAACAAAACCAATTATGTTCGAGATTAAATAGATTAAAATAGTTTTTTTTTTTTTATTTTTGTAAGTAAATATTTTTTATTTTATTTGGATCTCTATGAATTTTACTTAATTAAATAATGACAATGAACTAAAACAAAATTTTTGCATCAACATACACAATTCCAAAACAGCAAAAAATACAGTGGTTAATTACATGGTTAATTACAAAACATAATATATGCAAGATTCGTGTGATGAATCTCGAGATTTTTTTAATTTAGCGGGTGATTCTTCACTCATGTGTGATTAATACTTTTTATGAAATTGAATTTGTTGTTACATTTTGTATAATATAATACATGGAGTTCTGGTAAATTAAAGGTAGTTTTCCTGAAAAATGCAATCATTTTCATTGTATAAAAGTAATTTTATATAACACGCCTGAGATATGACTATTCTCTGTCATAAATGAAAGAATACAAGATTACGCCGTCCTGAAAATTTATAGTTGGATGACGTAATTGGAGTTAAATTTTTCTATTAGCTAAAAAAGGATGGCAATAGGATAGCTACATAGAGATGGCAACATCAGGATTTTCTTTTTTCTATGTTTTCCAATGATTTTATTTCAATAAAAGCCATTAATTTGAATGTTTTTTATATAAACAACTCATTCTTTTAACATCTTTTAAATGTATTTTATATAATATAATATTTTTTATTTATTTGATCCCAAAATCATATCTTTTAAGTTTTTATTTAACAAAATAAAAATAAACAAATACATTTACACATGTTGAAAGAATGAACACTAGCTACGCTAACAAATTTAAAATAAATTTGGGAAAAACAACCAGATGACAACAAATTCCGTATCCCGAGGATCAATCTCCAGTCTACTATAGAGAAAAAGACTTACCATATGATATTTCTAATGGTAAAATAAATATATACACAATTCTTCGGATCCCGGGACTGACAGCCTTAACTTCTTCCTTCCAATTATAATCTGCGTTTTTTTCATGGGAGATCCGGATCAGATCAGATCCGGATTTGCACGCTAAGGTTGCGGTTATAGTGAGCGCCGAGTCAGACAGGCAGGCAGGCAGGCAATGTAAACAAGCGAGATAGAGAGCTATCTGCATCTCGTTTTTTCACACAGCTTTCAGCCTGCCTGCCTTTCTAAATCGCGTTCACTATAATCGCAGCCTAAGCAAATACAACAACTGATCCAGCAAGTGAGTTGGATCAGTTCAATTCACGGTTGCCACCTTTAGTGGAAAAATCCCATTTGTGGTAATTTTTAATTGCCTTGGGAATTTAAAACTATAATGGTATTTTTTAATTCAGTATGGTATTATATTTATTCACGTGGTATTTTTTTTTTGGGAATTTTTAATGTATTTTTTTTAAATGTATTTTTTTGGGAACTTTAATGGTTTTAATTATTATTTGGTGAAAACTTGCCTTTTCAATCGTTTTTTTATTGAACATTTACATATGCCGGCCATTCCATACGTTACGGGTGGGACAATTGAATGCTCAAAAGAATGCAGGGATTTTATTTTAATTCAAGATTGCTTTGAGAAAAAAAAAATTTAATTTAAAAGTGCATTAAATTATGAATTCTGTATGTTTTTAATAACGAAAAAGTATTTCTATTACGAGATAAATTTAATTTTATCTTTTTACCCCATGGTTGACATTTTCGTGGAATGGCCGATGCATTTTTACCCCTGATTTAAAAATATGTCCTTTTGAATCCAAATTTCCAAAAATGCAAATGCACCCAAATAATATAAACAAATGTTAAAAAACAGTTAAATTATCAAGCTACCGTTGAAAATTTGAATGTATTATTAGTCGCGAAAAATGTAGTAGTGAACATTCTGAAAAACATTAAAGAAACATTGCTGGTAGAAAAATAAAATTGCCTCAAACTCCGTGCGTTTGTGCGTCTACGTCTTCAAGATATGAAGTTGCCCACATTTTCGCAAGCTTCGACCAAGGTTCTAACGATAGCGTCGACGAACTGGTGAAAAATGAACTGTTGAGATTAAAAAACGTATCAGAGACAACGCCATCACTGGAAGTAGCAGGAGTTCCGGATCAGGACACTTTTCTCACCACGTCACATACAGCACCGCAGTTTGCGCTGCATGGTATACACGATGCGCTATATGGCACTACTCTGAAAATGGTGCAGAGCATGATAGAATAACAAGGTAGGCGCCTATTGGAGAGGAAGTGAGCTAGATGTCAAAATCAGCTGTTCGAATTTGAGTTGTTCTAATTGTTGTTGTTGCCTTTTCGTTTGTAAAAATAGACATTTGAGCAGCAATATTAAAATGAGCCTACCTTATTAGTCTATCATGGTGCAAAGTACGTCGCAGGTTCCTCCACAGGTGTCAGACTGCGATATCAGCGATGAAAACGGCGAAGACGATGAAAGTTTACTTGAGGTGCCAAACTCTAAAACGTAATAAATGTATTAGCTTAATTTCTATGACAATTGCTGTTTTTTTTAGTTCAACTTCAATGAAATTTTCACGAAAAAACACCAAATTTTTAAATTTGTTTTATAACGTAAGTCTTGCTGTCGCTGGCGCTTCAACTTTTTTTTTCTGCTCAAAGTTAAAAAAAATCAAACAACTTGACAAAAACCTGACTTCATCGTTCTTTGATTTTTGGTCAGAAATTTTGGGTGCAAGAAAAGAAATTGATCATGCATTTCTGTTCCCACGAATTAGAAAACTAATATCATATATTTCATGCCTTCCTCACTCTTCTGCAAATGGTGAACGCACACTAAATTTAAATAAAACTTCACTCAGTAATAGAGTTTCGACGGATTCGGTCTCTGCTATTCTTCATGCCAAACGTTTATCACAAACAAAAAAATTTTATAAGGTTGATTGTAGTAAAAATCATTATGATTTGTTTAAAAATGAAATGTATGATTTAAAAAAAAACAATGATAATATTTATATCTAAACGCAATTTTAATGTAAATGAAACTTAATTTAATATTAATAAATATTTCTTATTATAAAACACAAAGAAAGTATTTAAATTCAATAATTTTGAAAATGTTTGCTGTCAGTGGTGTTAAATGTGGTACTTTTCAATGCATATGGGATTTTTTGTGGTATTTTTGAAATGCGTGGTATTTTTAAATGCTTGTGGGAAGTTTTGTGGTAATTAATTTTTGTTATTGTGGGAAAAAGGTAATTTTTGTGGGAATTGGAGCTGGCAACCGTGGTTCAATTGATCTAACTCGATGTTTTTAATGCAGGCTTCAAATCTAAGTTTTTGTGTGCCACACGGCGGCCATTTCTACACAAGTTTGATAGTTAAAAAGCTAGTTCGCCAGTTTGGCTTGTTGACAAAAATTTTTAATTTTCTCTGTCCAACAAAACAAAAAAAAAACATTTCTATAGTCATTACGAAAACAGGATTGTATTGAAACATAAGTGTGGTACTATGTGGAGTACATTTAAATGATTTAAGTACGATATGAGAAATGTTTAGTACTTTTTGTTTTCTATTTGGTAGTTCTCTATGTAAATTGCATACAGTATACGTGATAACTTTATTTGGATTGAGTAAAAAATTTGTTTCGAAAAAAGTAAGCAGGTGTGAAAGACTTGGAGAGCATTTTTGCTTTATTTTCCCGACACAAAAATAATTTTAATTCGAAGCAATAAATCCTTTTTTAGGAGTACATTTCTACTAATCTCAAATGTAACCCTGTGTGTGCCAAACAAATTCCGTAATTTGAACGCTCGCTTTCTCGAACACATACAAGCCGCTATATTGTTTGCCACACGAGTTCTTCTTCTTCTTCTTAAAATACTATTCTTTGCCGAGTAGTACGTATACTTAGGAAAAGGCCATCATGAACGCGAAGTTCTTATTATAGCCTTTGTTAAAATTTATTATCAAATGTGTGTGATTGCTTATCGAAAACTCGAACGCTCTCACTTTGTTGTATCATGTAATGATAACATCTCAAAAGATCGAAATGGGACTTCCGTGCCAATGACTGTATTTTTACTTAAAACACTTCGATACTTTTTATGATCTTTTTATTAAAATTAATTTCTTTTTGTTAATTGGAGATTTACACCCTCCATGGTTAAGAGATTAAACGGAAGTCGCCACACGAGTTCCAAATGTAAAAGCCACATAAGTGTTGAGACCGCAACTGAAAAAGTAGGCAACACTTAGTCAAAATTGACGGCAAGATGGCGCTGGGTGTTTAGGAAATTGGTAGTACTTCGTTATTTTGTACTTATAAAATTTTGCAGCATTGGTTTTTCTAACAAAAAAAGTTAAGGGAGCAACATTAATTTTAAGCTTGAGTCAATGGAAAAATTAAATATTAAGCTATGTTCAAATATGCAAACTTATTTATCTTATCAGCAAAAAAAAATATCAGCTGTTCCAGGTTTGGTATGTTTTCTACGCCATCTGTTTGTGATTGAAAAAACATCACACAATTGATCTGAATCGTTTTTTTTTCATATATGATCTGATTTCCCATGAAAAAACGTAGCTATTGTATATTAAATCCTTCCAATTCTGTAGTTTTTATCTACTACTTTTAAATCATCACTTGCTACTTTTCAATCAACTCTGGGTAGCATATTTCAGCTTTCAATAAAGTTTCTTCGTATAATTTGTTTGTTATGAAAATCCTATGCAGGCAATATGCAGGTCTTAAAATATCTCCAATGAAGTCAAAAAGGTTACAAAATGACAAAAACAAGTCACAAGCAAAACCGTCCATTTGACTTTAAGCTCATTAATCTGGTGGAACCATATCCAGTGCTTTACCAGCGGGAACTTGGTCTCTCCACATACAAGTACATGAAAGCCAAAACTGAGATATGGAATGAAATTGCAGCCAAAATGGGAGCAGATGGTTCGCCAATTAATTTCTATTAAAAGAATTAAGGTAATCTTTCAGTTTTTCTCGCAGTTCAATTCTGTATAAGTCGGTGGGGAAATCTGAGATGTCAATTTACGAAAGAGTTGCGACAGTGTCGCTACCTCTGTCCTAAGTTGGGCGTAATAAAAGGATCAACGTGGCCGTACTTGGAGCGGTTAAAATTTCTTGAAGGCACCGTGCAGTTCAATAGGTTTATAGCAAATGAAATACATTTTTACTCCTTTGATAAAATACATTGTGGTATTCCTTTAGACCAAAGCGGGAACGAATTTCGAAACGTAAAAAGAAGCTATCAGATAAAGTACCAGCTTGGAACAAGAGTGAATCGACGCAGGGTAGTCAAGTTGACGAAGAATATATTCTTGCTGAAAATGAATCGTTGCAAGAAGATAGAATATATGCAGAGGACAGTTTTACTGATCATGAACTTGCTCCTGCAGAAGGTCCAACTGATTTTAGTGTACAAAAAATGACTTCACTATTAAATGGTATAGACAAGGAAAATCGATTGCGCATAGAGCGGCGCATTATGGCGTTTCTGTGCAAGTGCCAACTTAAAGCATTAATTAACGAAAATGTGGATGATTTATACATATAGCAAAAAGCAGATTTACATGAAAAAATCCATTTGTTAGTAAATAGCAAACAAGTTTTGATAAATGTATTTGACTTTTCAACAAAATAGAACTTCAACAACTTTTTAAACTTTTATCGCGTTTCATTATTACCAAATTAGCAACCTAAATAGTTATTTTATCTAAAGCAATCCATGGTATTTTTTCTTTTTTTAGAAAATCTTCTCTATTCAGGCTGTCCAACATAACAACCTGTTTGCGTACGTATTTAACTAGTCTCTCTATTTTGGTGTAATCATCGCAATTCATTTCAAAAAACCTTCTCCAAAGTGATGCAGCTAAAACGTGGTCGTCAGACATGACCCCCTCATCGTAGGCTATGAGTGCAGCTTGAAATTGTTCCGAAAGCATCGCAATTTGTTGGCGCGTGCGTGATGGATTATTTGCCTAAATTAAATACAATTGAATTAAAATGCCTTGTTTTGAAGTTATTTTTACTTGCTCCTAGTTTTTTAGCGCGAGTATTAACATCTCCCCACATAGCCTCAACAATGTTGTTCCTTAGGAACCGACCATCTTCACCAGACTCTGCTCCCTCTGCCATTGAGCGCACCAGTAATAACCACACATGCAGCTCCGTGACCAGGAACCACGAATTAAAGGTGTTGGGCAAATTAAAGTCGCGAAAGAAAACAAGGTAATCAATTCTATCCGCAACACTTTCATAAAGAATATGACTGGCAACTTTCAAGCGCTTTTTTAAAAAGAAATATTTTCTATCAGGAATTTTAATTCTTTTACAGAGATCATAAATGTACTATTACCGTTTTGGAGTTGGGTGCTAAGCCGACTTTATTCAGCACCCTCTTTAGAATTCCAACTTGTTGTTTATCCTGACTATTGACGAAACCTGCTGCACTAGTGCAGTATTGTGCTCGGAATACAGGTTTATAGTATGAAAATATCGTAGGATTTATACTCAAGTGATTTGAACCTCTGCAATTGTCTGTTGTCGCATTAATGTGTATTGATTGCAGTTGTGAAATCTAAAATAAACAAGCTATGAATTTTAATAAAATATGCGTATTGAAATGTTTATATAAGCAATGCATTTGCTAGAGACAAAAAACAGTTTGTTATTTTTTTACCACTGGCACGACGGACTTGAAATTCACAACGTTGGTTAGTAAACGAGTACACAACATTTTTCTAAAGGATATATTTGTTTTTAACAAATTAATTCTGAATTAAAATTTGCATCGAAAATATATTTGGATTATCGCGGAGAATGTTTTTTAGACGAAACTGACATTTATTATATTTAGGGTTGCAGTTAGTGTAAAAATTTAGTACTAGTGCTTTTGAATTGAGGCATGTTAAATTAAAGTCGCTGAAAATGCCCCATTGTGTGGTGACATTGTGGTGACCGTGGCATGCAGGTTAAGTGTAGTGTCCGAACGAAACCAAAATTTTGGCCGAAACCGAAACCGAATTTCGGCCATTTTTGTAATATTCGGCCGAAACCGAAACTGAATGTCTACTTGAAAATTGTTTTAAAAAACAAATTATTTTTTTTAATTTTTTTGTTAAAAGCTTTCAAAAATATAACAATTGAAACATATTATAATAACGTATATATACGATAAATATTCTTTTGCCTTTATTCATAAAAATTTACGAGCCTCTTATAAAGCCTTTACAAAAAAAAATCTCAAAAACAGTATTCATAAACGTCCAATAACGACAAAAATCTCTTATAAAGGCTTCTTTAATGAGTAACCTTCAATAAACCCTTGATAAAGCCTTTTTAAAATTTTTACTCTAATGTGAGCACAAATATTGTCAAAAATACTTCAAACTGTTTCAAAAAATATGGAAACATGGCAAAACATTTCAAAATATTGAAAATAAAAATTATAAGTGACAATTTTTTTCAGAGAAGAACATAGATATAACATTTTTTTGACTGTTTGCATGTCAAAATATTGATAAAATTATGACAAATAAACAAAAAATTATTGAATTTATCAAATTCACAAACCATTCTTGACACTGTTCCCATTTCAAATTGAGAGTGTTCCTATTTTAACAAATAAGCTGAGACAATATTTTTATGAATAACAAAATTTTAAAAAGCATTTTATCTCTAAAAAGCTTTTTGACTATTGAGCACTTTAAATATATTTCAAGATATTTTTATGAATAAGACCGTTTGAATATTAATGTTCTACTTTAAAATAATAAATAAAGAGTTTTGTGCTGGACCCAACCCACACGGTCAATCAAATGACTGAATTTCACGTTTCTGTTCTACTTAACACCATTAAAAATTTTGATAAAAGCGAACTCACATCTACTATTGAAATATATGTAAGAACCGAATTAGTAGTGTCCGATCAAATATTCGGTTTCGGTTTCGGCAATATTGATGCCGAATAGCCGAAACTGATTAAAAGCGCCGAAACTAGCCGAAATCGAAACCGAATATTCGGTCGGACACTAGTTAAGTGTGTGGCTTAGCATGCTCGGATCCCGGCATAAGACATGTAGGTCCAGTTCTCGGTCAAATGTGTGCAAACATTTAATAACACACACAACACAATTGATCATAAGAAGCTCGGTCAAAGTCCTTTCAAGGGCTGAAATGGCCAATTTGTTTGTTTTGTTTTGTTTTTGTGTTGACATATCAAAATTACCATGAGAACATAAAAAATATCGGAAGCAAATTCATTACAAGAGCTGATTTTACTATGATTCTAAATGAAGAATTTATATATTTTATTAAAAAAAAAAAAAAAAAATAAAAACGTTGTTCCAAAAATATCGAAGAAAATGCTAGATTTTCAACATTATTGTTGATGTTATGTATCTTATGATGATATGTTTTAGGGAGATTACGATTTCCGGGGCGCCGTGATTTGACGATGGATTTGAAGAGTACTCATAATAGAAATAAGAATAGCCAAAGGAAAAGTTGATTTATCGATTTGTTTTTGGGTTATCGATTTCTTAAAATTGTTGTTTTGCTATGAGGTCTATGAAGAAAATTGGCTTTATTATTCTAAGGTATTATTTAAAAGGTTTTGTATACGGCTTTTAGAAAAATTTTAAATGAATGAAATCTGTTGAGTACTCTGTATTTTATAGGTATTTTTATGCAATTTAATAATATTTTCTTACACAAAACCGTTATTTTCTCATAAATTTTCGTTATTGCTATGAATCATAAAGAGCTAATTATTAAAGCTTAAAAATTTATCTTTCATTTGGTATATAATAATTATAATTTATTTGACTTTTTGTGGTGTTTTTTGTATGAAGCAATGATTGGCCCTTGTACGGAAAATTGCTTTTTTCACTCATATTAACCTTGATGTTTTGCTTTCTTGCTCCATATTTTCGAATATCGCCATTACAATAAACAATTGTTTTTAAGGCAACTTTGAAGCTATAATAAATATATGAATTAACGGGGTTTTCGAGCCAGTGAAAAAATTTTTAATTTTTAGTCGATCAAAAAAAAAAAAAAAAAAACAAATTGGCCATTTCAGCCCTTGAAAGGACTTTGACCAAGCTTCTTAGGATCGATTGTGTTGTGTGTGTTATTAAATTTTGCACACAATTGACCGAGAACTGGACCTACATGTTTTATGCCGACTCCGAACGGCTCATGTTCTCAAGAAGCTTTACATGGCATTATTTACTCTCTGAGGTTTGCCATTGTCTGCAGAGAGGTTGTGACCGATCAGAAAAATTTTTTATTGAAAAAACTTTCCGCCACGGCTGGGCTTTAAGTCGATCAGTTAATAAAAAAATATACATATTTTTATCTCTCGAAAAAAAGGTCAAACTGTCAGCTTTTCAAAAAATATATATTTTAAGTATCTTAAAAACGTAAATTTTTAAGCAATAACGGTTCTTTTAATTAAAAAATTCAAATCTGATATTTATTCGCTTATAAATTTAAAAACATTTTTGTTATTATATTTGTATTATATATCGTTGAAAACGCATTACATTACCTTTAGAATAGTCAATCTTTAAGATACAATTGATATTGGCAAAGATATAGAACATTTTTTGAACAGATTTTTTAACAAATAAAAAACTTGGAAAATTTAAATTTTATGTAATATAGTGTGAAATTACATAAAAGACGTAAACTTTTATTTGTCAAACAAAAGGCCTAAATGTAAGCTTTTCAAAAAAAAAAATATGTTTTTAGTAACTAAATAACGTGAATTTTTTCGCTTTGGAATAAATTCGCTTATAAAACTAAAACTGTTGTAGCAATCATATATATATAACAAATATTTTTGAAAGGTCATGTAATGGCCTTTAAAATGACATATCAATCTTAAAGATCCATTGAGTAACGGTAAAGATATAGATGTTTTTTGAACAGATCTATTACCAATAAATTATTTAAAAAAATCGACAACTCGATAACTAATAAAGTTATCGATTTTTTGTTCCGCGAATCATGTTTTTTGGTTGTTCTCTACCAGAAAACATCTTCAAATCGCGGCACCCCGGAAATCGTAATCGTAATGTTTTTTAAAAAATGTTTGGACATAATTAAAATTGAACATTAATTCAGAAATTTGAATTGCATAGCTCGCTCTCAAGTAGTTAAGAAGTTATTCGTGTCCAAAAGTAAAACTACGCATTAGCGGCATCAAAGGAAACGCTATGCAGGTATTCAATGAGAAATGAAACATAAAAGCCCATGAAATACTTTTGAAGACAATTATTACACGAAATTGTTATTTCTTATTATAATTTGGTTTAACTTAAATATTCTTAGGAAAAAACAGTTATATCTTCAAACGAAATGCGTCAATTTATATAGTTAATAGCTCCTTCCATAGCTCGGTGAAATAATGCTTACTTTTTTAGAAAAACTACAAAAATCACAAAATTAAGGGCCATTTCCACAAAGCTTTTCCCAGAGCGAGATAAAGTTTTCCCTGGATTAAACTTAGGCCTTATTGCATATTATCTACCAAAGACTTTAGTACATACATTTTTTTATTAACTATTCTATGTTTTTTTTGAGTTATTTGAGATATGTTCCCAAAAAATAGAATTATTCATTTTAACAATAAAATTACATTGATAAATATGTTATTTCATATAAAAAGTAACAAAAAAATTATAGTATATTCGAAATAAAATTTTGATAGTTGATTTGTCATATATGAATGTGGGAATTTAAACAAATTTTTAAACTTTAAAAAGTATGTGTATATACCCAACTAACAATTTTCCTTCCAGTTTTAAACTTATAGTATGATTTAATGTTATAAACGTTGTATAGTGCTTCAATTTGGAAGAATTGCTGTTATAGCAGTGTTTACTGGTATAAATCATTGCAAGAACATTCTCTGAATCTACTTATTCAGGGTTTATAGAAAAACTACATTCATATTGTATAATGATGTTATGTTCATTGTATTAAATAACTATGAAGTGATTCTTCCTATAAACATCGCATAACAAAATTATACAATGTTTATGCCTTTGTACCTCTCAGTCCGAAGTTCGAAAACTGTTCGAAACGAATACAGAAATCGCCATGACACAAATTTTCTCTTTTTCGAACTTAGCTTGTCATTCAGAATATACAAAAAAAAAATTATTTATATTTTATTAAAAAAAAAAAAATTCTCTATGCGCCCGCAGCATTTGAACCATGGACCTTCATGTTCCAAGATGAAAACATTAGCAATCGACCTATTTGACAAACTTCGAATTCTCATATAATTTCTAATATAAAAAGCGAGTTCACCGTCAATTGTAGTTTAAAAATGTATGTCAATCACAAGTAATGTAAACACAAATAATAAAAGTAGGGAGTTTTTACCATTTGGAATTTTAAATTCTGCATGTGTTTATAAGCCCACATATATTAAATTTTATATTTATTGATAAGAGTCACCTCCTGACAAGATATAGCACTTTCAATCTGTCGGTCGATATTATTACAACCGTAATTTGTGACCTATCGACATAAAATTATAATTATTATTGTACAAAAATGCACTCTCAAAGAGCTGATGTTGCTTGTCTTTCGTATTAAAAATAAAACACTTTTCAAGAAATATTAAGGAAGGTAGAAGAAGTAGATAGCACTACGGCGTGGATGTGATAGACGTCAATCTACTTCTGCCACCTTCTTTAAATAAATCTTGACACTTTCTAGAGATCTTTTTGATATAATTACGTAGACACGTAGGTAAAAGGAATAACTAAGTTTATTTATTCCACAGAGATAATTTGGTAATATGAAAGCGTAAGACGAGGATTTATTTTTAAGAAAAACGTTAAAAATTGTAAAAAACAAACCTAAAAAATTATAAGCTCGATTCTGTTGGGTAATACTTAAATATTACTACCAAGAATGGGTACTTTAACTTCGGGCATGCCGAAAATAATTATTTATAATTTTTTTAATGTTAAAGTTTAATAAAAAATGTTTTTGAACCAGGAAATTATGTTTTACTTATTCGTATAAAACAATAAAAATTTGAAAAATAACAGTTCATTTAATATGAAAAAAATTACCTGTTAATAAATAATGAACTATAAATACTTAATAAAGAGTGAATAGTTAAACAAAAATTTCGCCCTTTTCTTATAAAGAAAATAAAAGAAGCATCACCTCAATACGACATTGAGATTTCGAATAAATGTCACATATAAATATTGAAGCTACCAATAGGCAGTGCAGTCGTTTTTAATTAAAAATTTTTTCAAAGTATTGAATATGAAAAAATGGGCTAGAGGTTAATGTGTCGGACTGGCAACACGGAGGTACCAAGATCGAATCCGCTTCCAACACAATAAATAAATTTTTATAACGCAAAAAAATGTTAGGAAAACAAAAGAGAAGTCAACTTCAATTTGTCACATGAAAACAAAGAAAAGAAAAACTGGAAAAGAGCACTTCAAAATTATTTTTTTTCGAATAACATTTTTTTTTTTTAACATTTATTTTGACATATTTGACATGGCTATAAAACTTCAATGTTTTCATGATATAAATATTCTCTAATGCCTTCTATAGCAACAAACACTGATATAAGACTGAAAAAATGATATAAAGCTCCTATAAAGTAATGATAAGAATATGTACAACAGAATATAATTTTACTGATGTAGGGTTTAATACAAACAAAAAAAGTGCGCCTTTTTTGTCTTTTACGATTATTATACAATGATTATATCCGTAACTGTTGTGTTTTAATATGTTGTTGAGAATGTTCTTAGGTGTTTTATAGGAGGAAAATTGTTAGTTGGGTATTGCTCATTTACTTAAAGACAGTCATAACTAAAAAATTCTGTTTTTTATTCGTTATGTAATGCTTCATATAGTGTAAAAATTTAAAGTTATTTTGAATACTCTGCGCCTTAGAAGAGAATATTTATTCTCTTTTCTATGCTTTTCTATGGCCACTGAAACTTTAAACGCGTTTTCTGCAAAATCTCTTTTTTAAGTAATAACAGTCTTTTAGTAAATGAGCGTATGTCAAATTGAAAAGTAAAAATATAATTAAAAAAGTACTTTAAAAAAAACACAAACCCAAAAATATTAAAAAAATGAAGTTTTGTGAACAGCCTATAATTTTATCTTAGTACTGTTTCAAACAATGTATTACCCCTTTTACATTAGTCAAGAATTGAAGTAAATTTTCTGAGCTTGTAGGCCAATTCGCCGCAAATAGGAAGCGACGAAAGAGGAAAAAGTTGACGGTACTCAGTCAAGTGTACTGGCAAGTTTTTCGAACTCGAAAAATTGCTTTTACCCCTTTTACATTAGTCAAGAATTGAAGTAAATTTCCTGAGCTTGTAGGCCAATTCGCCGCAAATAGGAAGCGACGAAAGAGGAAAAAGTTGACGGTACACAGTCAAGTGTACTGGCAAGTTTTTCGAACTCGAAAAATTGCTTCCATTTCTTGACTAGTGTAAAAGGGGACTTTCATTTCTTGACTATAGTGTAAAAGGGGACTATTTATGCTGCAATACTGAAACGGTTTCAGTGAAAATCAGGTGCATAACTGCCAACCCATATTCCCACAGAAAATAACTTTTCCCACAAGCAAATTAAAATATTACCACACAAATTTTAACCATACACTCTCCATAAATTATTGTTAAATTCAACAATTACGATTGTTAATAAATTTAAAAATTGCCTTGCTATAATTTTCTTTTGATTTTGAGCTTTTATTGCTTATTTTCAAAAATCGACAATTCTTATTGTTAACTTGTTAAATTTATTGTTATTTTCATTTATTGTTGAATTCAGCAATTCTATTGTCAATTTTGAAACTTCGAAAATTCGGCTTTTCAGCAGGCAATTAAAATAATTTCAAAAATGTGTTTTTGTGAATGGAAGAAAAATCAAAAGAAAAATATACACATAATCTTTGAATGCATAAGAAGACGGCGTTGAGTACATCTGTGGGCCGATGGTCAACCAAGTGGCGAATAACTTTTTTCAAATATTTTGATTGGATGGCTGAATGTGCTGATAAATAACTTGGTAAATTGTGCAACTTTGATGGAGTTGTGGAGATGAATTGTGGATACTTTAAGCATTTCGTCATTAATCTTTTATTACCATGCTACATCCATTGATGCTACAGTGCGTTTTTCCAGGGATATCACATAAAAACCAAGACAGCCGCTTTGAATATATCAGTTGCAGTGTGTTTGGTGGTGCTGGGTAGCCACAACAAATTTTGAAGTTGCCTTGGAAGACACGCGTTCTCGGATGGTTAATATAAAAAAAAATGGCCTTGATTAATATTGATTATTAAATAAAATTCGTATTTTAAATGCAGGAGTTTTTTAAGAGGTAATGTTTTTGACACTTAATTTTTTGACAGATAATTTTTTGACGTTTAAATTTCGACATTTAATTTTTGACTTTTAAATTTTGACATTTTATTTGTGAAGTGTAAGTTTTGACATTTAATTTTTGACGTTTTAATTTTGACATTTAATTCTTGACGTTTATATTTTGATATTTAATTCTTGACGTTTAAAGTTTTTGACATTATTACATTCATAAATAACAAGACAACTATCAAAATTTAATTTCGAAAAATCTACAATTTTGATTGTTATTTCTAACAAAAAATCAACAATAACGATTGTTAATGCTATTTTAACCAAGATTATTGTTATTTTATTGTTAGAATTAACAAGTTATTTTTGAGAATATATTTATTTAAAATTATTTATTTTCATTATTTATTTATTTTATTTAAAATTTATTAATATTTTTGATATTAAAATTATTGATTTTTATCAGATATAAAAATCATTTTTATATCGAGCCATAACCGCGAAAAAGATGTAACCAGCAATTTGCAAAAATTTGTTTTCTTGTCAAAACTTATAATTTATTTCATTATCAACAATATATAATTATAAAATAATAGTAAATATAATAATTTTAATATTGATTTGTTAAGATTATGTTAAAACATTGTCGTTAATAAAAATCTTAAGTCGAAAATAATTCAAAGAAATCTGCTCCTTTGAAATTTTAGTTTTGATGGTTACATCTTTTTCGCGGTTATGGCTCGATATATTTTCTTCACGAAAATTTTAATAAATGTCTTGTAAAAAGAAAGTATGTTATACTATGTTCACACTGAGATCAAATTAGGTAATTTCGAGCTTTTTTGTAATTTCGACTGAAATTATCTAAAAACTATGGTAATTTCTAGTGTCCGACCGAATATTCGGTTTCGGTTTCGGCCAGTTTCGGCCCTTTTAGTCAGTTTCGGCTATTCGGCATCAATATGGCCGAAACCGAAACCGAAACCGAATAACTCTAACACTAAAAAGTTCCTTAAAGTGGTATTAAAAATTATCTCTTTATTTATTATTTTAAAGTTGAACTTTAATATTCAAAGAATATTTATCGTATGTATACGTTATTATTATCTGTTTGAATTGTTTTGTTTTTGAAAGCTTTTAATAAAATTTAAAAAAAAAAATAAAATGTTTTTAAAAACGAATTTGTATGTAGACTTTCAGTTTCGGTTTCGGTTTCGGTTTCGGCCGAATATTACAAAAATGGCCGAAATTCGGTTTCGGTTTCGGCCAAAATTTTGGTTTCGGTCGGACACTAGTAATTTCCCATACAATTTGTTGATTTGGAAATTACCTCAAACAAGGTAATTTCGTTTAAATTACTCACGAAATTAGGCAAAAATGCACTGCAACCCTGAAATCTGAATAAAGTGTGAATTAAACACACCCTTTTTTTGGGTATTAAAATCTTGCTATCCATTCCAGCTGAGCCGTCAAAATTATACATGACACATGATAATGGCCACATTCAGATACTTAGCTGTTTTGACCCTTCGGTTAGAAACCCATTCAGTGAAACTTAGGTGAGCGATGTTTTCAATGAATTAAAGTTGCACAATTGATGACATGTGCGGCTTTATGCGAAATAATTTTGCAAACTTACTTTGAGTAAGAATTTTTTATTTTTAATTGAACATTTAAGTTATCAACTGTCGAGAGTGCTGAATGTGACCAATAATGAATTGAAAAAAAAAAATAAATCAAACGTCAAACGAAATTATCGAAGCCCAGTGTGAACACTTTTGTACAATTTCGAAATTATCTCACGAAATTACCTAAAGGGCCAAATAGACTACACAGACTGTCGCATCAAACACGTGTTTGTTGCGACGGTCTAATAGTGTATTTGGCTGTTTGAAAGTCTGTTCAGATGTCTGACAAAAATTAAAATATTTTAATTTTCGGTCGTGTCTGACGGACCGTCTGTGTAGTGTATGGTGAAACCTCACAGATTTGCGAAACTTTCGTTGTGCAAAGACGTGTTGCAGCGAAAGAAAGGATAAATTTAGCTGAATTTATTGAGCTTTTTAAATCCCTGTCGTCACTTTGGAGGATTGAAAGCAAAAAGTATTCTGAAAAAATATTAAAAACAATGAATATGAAGTGTTAGTGATGAAAATAAAGATAGAAATCATGAAGCATCGCTGTCCTCACTAATCGCGCAACAAAGAGGAACTAAAAAACCAAGTCTGCGTGCATGAAGTCTGTGTAGTGTATAGTCGTTGCAATGAAAAGAAAAAAACATCTGTCTGACCGACAGTCTGTGTAGTCTATTTGGCCCTTAAAGGGTGTGAAAGGGCTCTTAATTTGATCTCAGTGTGAACATAGTATTAAGTCCATTTGTAGTTTTCAGCAAACCAAAAAATATTTTTATTTTTGAGCCAAAAAAATAATAATCAAAATAGATTTATTTTATATGATGCATCCTCTCAGATGAAACCTAATATAGCTTTCAACTATGTCACTCGTTTTGTAAATGGTTTGAAAAAATTTTACCACCTTAATTTTAAGCTGCAATACTTGAATCCACCTTGACTGGTTATTTGAATGCTAGAAACTATTTTTACCTCCATAAAGTCATCCACACTAAAACTTCTCATTATCTCTATGAAAAATTACAGTGTAGTATTTCTTATTATTCCTTTTGTTGCTTTTCCTATGCCGAAGAAGTGTTTTTTGAATAAACTCAATGCAAATAAAAGATGGCGATTTAAATCAGCGAATATAAATTGGTTTTATTTATTGGTTGATGAAACAATTATGATGAGTTGAGAGGTTTATTCTCTAAAAGATATACAAACAATTAATATATTTGAAAACTGGATTAATGCAATACAAATTTATACAAAACGATAGCTTATATTATAAGTTAACAAATCACTTACGTTGGTTTACTTCTAAAGGCGGTCGGACATAGAAAAAGAATTGTGCCGAGCCACCGCTGAACTTTTATAATATCAACAAAAACTTATTTAAACCAATAGCATTTAAGCTTCTAAATTTTCTTCATATAAGTGGATTAAAAACAACGGCTAAAACAACGACAGTTCTTTGAGTGACATGCGCTTTGAACTATTTCCGCTCTCTTCTTTCCATTTTCTTTTACCTCTCGCTCTGTCAGCTAGACGCTGTTATCGACTGGTTTATTGCTGTGCTTAGCTTAAGACAACTTTTCGACACCTTTTTTTCTGCTACTTAAATTCTATTTATCTTTCTCATACTTTATCATCTTAAATTTTAAATTAAGTTTAATCAACTATGTAATTTTTACATTTTTTTTTTCATAAGTTCTACTCTATCTATGTTGTAATGCTGTACTGTGAATGAGCATGGTTTTTATTTGTACTAATTTTTTGTACATTAAAAAAATAAACAATAAATTGATTAAAAACAATAAAAATCGAAAATAATTTTTTGTTTGAGTAAAAATTATTAAATTTTTAGGCTTTAGGTCTGTTTTTGTTTTATAAAAATATCAGTTTTTATTATAAACTTATTTTATTATTATTCTAAATTTTTTGATATATGTCATAATGATTACAGTCACCGGTGAAATTTGAAGAAGAATTATGAAAATTTTATAACTCAATGTATGTTTTGCTTTACAAAATTTTACAGTTCAAACAAAGGCGTTGATATTCACAATGGTTTTAAAATAACAATATTTTATGCATACTTTAGAAGCTTTAAGATTTAAAATGAGGTTTTATTGAATCGCTTCGAAATTTTGAAACCCATTTGAAGTTCAGTTTATGTAATTCTTTAAATCAGTAAATTTTATCAATAAAAATCTCAACAAACGTCCTGTATAAAACGTCTTTGTTTTATGTAAAAGTCGAATTGATTTTTGAAAAGATTAATGATTACTGATGCTGATACTGATCATAACATGATGAACAAGAAATGTTTATGAATGACAATTTATGCAAGGTTACGTAGAGTGTGTTTCAATATAACTAAAAAACTTTAACATAGCTTGTCAACGCAATTTACTAAATAAGACTGGAAAATCTTACATATATGTAAGTATAATAAAATTCTTCGAGATATCTCTTCTATTTCTTAAACAAATTTTAGCACGAATCTAGGGTCTATGTTTTCAGCATACTCCGAATTAGTTTGGTGAGAGCGATTTTATGCTTGTTGTTCTACTCGCATTTGATCTAAAAAAAATAGCAGCTTGCTAGGGAAACAGACCATACAACTTTTACATTAATAAACATCACTAGCAAACTTTCCGAACAACCCCTAAAGTGGAATTTAAAAGTAGAAGCAACGGCATTTTGTGTCAAATGAAAAGAACGCAGTAAAAGAAAAGAAAACAGCGAACGACGGAACAAGCGTCACTTTTTGCATTGCTGTTGTTTCTATTGAAAATCAAATAAAAAACAATTTTATTTTATTTTTGGTTTTTTCATTTTGAGTAAATTTTACATAATATCATTTTGAATAAGTTTGCAAATAAGTATCAACAAATTTAATAAGGAAAACTTTTTAAAATATGGGGCGAAAGCGAAAAGTTCCAATTGTCGAAGAAGAAAAGGAAAATGAAGACGCCAGCTTGAGTCGATCACCTTTGCAGCTGGCACAAATTAGCTCAAGTACTGCGAACAATACGCTGCATCATGGTCCGATGTATACAATAATGTCCAATGTCCAGCTCAATGAAACTTTTCACAAGAAGTATATCAAAGAGATGCAGCAGCTGTATGTCAAGGTGAGTATGGGAGCTTTACTAGCGGAACGCAACTGTACAATGTATGAACTTATAATGACCTTATATTTCGATTCTCTATTTTAGATGGATCACGATGCGTTTATGTTCACGTTCATAAAAATGATAAAATCTGCCATGGAGGCGGATGAGAGTAACGATTTTGCTAATACTACTTTGCTCTTCTGTGCAAAGTTTGTCAGTTCGTACAATGTCGAAGACACCCATCCCATACTGGTTGACATCTGCAAGTGGTTGCTGACTGTAAGTATT
This sequence comes from Tetanocera ferruginea, assembly GCA_958299015.1. Lineage (NCBI taxonomy): Eukaryota > Metazoa > Arthropoda > Insecta > Diptera > Sciomyzidae > Tetanocera > Tetanocera ferruginea. Next base: position 1,011,660 of record OY282640.1, on the reverse strand, counting down.
GTATGTTTGACATATTTTAAAAGTTTCTAATAAATCATGACTTCTAGACAATTTCCAACAATCCACATATAAGATTTCGACTGTGCCAGTTTGTCAACATGATACTCAATGCTCTGGGAGCAGAAGCAGCATTAGATGATGTGCTATGCGACAATATCATGGATTACATGTTGGCGCGTCTACGTGATGTTTCGCCAAGTGTACGTGTACAAGCCATACTCGCATTGCAGCGCCTACAAGTACCCGACAATCCAGACGATACAGTGTTGCGCTCATATCAGTTTCATTTGTGTTCGGATCCTTCGCCGCGTGTGCGCCAAGCTGTAATCACCTCAATGGGACGAAATTACAACACCATTCCCTATATATTGGATCGTTTGTGGGATATCGATGAGAAAGTAAGACGCCATACATACTTACACATGAGCAGCTATCCAGTTAAGTCGTATAAAGTATCACAGAGACTGATGCTTATGGAACAAGGTTTGAATGATCGTTCAGAAATGGTGCACAAAGTTGTAGTTACAATAATGTTGCAACAGTGGATTGAATCTTATCAAAAGAACTTAATACTACTTGTGTCTGGCTTGAAGCTTGATTCCAATGAAGGAGAAATTGATCGGTTTCGCAAGATTGCAAAACTAACGCTTAAGGAGATTTTCAAGTAGGACTAGTGCTCTAAGATGGCTTTCTACAAGTGTTATAAATTGTTAGTTATTTTTAGGCGTCAACCTAAGGAAGAACTAATGGCTTGTATACCACTGGAGGAAGAAGGCGAATTTCACAAGTGCGTGCCGTTTGAAAAACTTTCTATAGAAATTTCCCTGTACTGGCAGTGCCTGACGGAATACCTGCAAGAGGACGATGACTTGGATCTCATAGTACCGGAATTGAGTTCCTTCTGTTCTTACGTGCAGAGGTAAGTTACAAATTTTGAAGCTTTCTCAAGGAGTGCTAAAAAACTTATTTTCTTTCTTTAAAGATATTGCCAATCGAAAAAGGATGAAATGGACAAGTTTGAACACATGGAATTTCAATACGTTTTACTTTCGTTAATGGAAATTATCTATACTTACGATCTAGGTGATGAGATAGGAAGGGAAAATTTGTTGAAGCTGCTAACAACAATTATAAAATCATACGATTTAGATGAGAAGATTGTCAATGTTATTGTAAAATGTGCTGAGAATTTAATTGAAAACGAAAACACGCGTCTACAGGTTGGTTTTTTGTTATTTATAACAATACTTAAGTTTCTCACATTTTATACTTATGTTTTAAGTATTTCGTCGAAATCATTCAAGATGTGTGTGAATTAAATACCAAGCACTATGATCTAGTGCACGATCGAAATCTCATAAATGAACTGATGGGCAAATCGTCAGATGCTGCTCTGAATCTAAAGCTTTCATCTTTGAAAGTTAAAATTCTTGATCTTGAAGAGCAAGAAATGAACTTTGTTCAAAAGAAAGACTACGTAAACGCTCATAGAATAACTGAATTGAAAAACACATGTTCTGATGAATATTCAAATTTGTTGAAACCTTTGATGGATCAGCACTCAAGTGAAAACGCGGTATGATTCAATCAATCACTACCAATATAATTTCTAATTAAGGTTTTAATCTTTAGACCTCGATACCGCTGCCACAGACTACAAAAGTAACCAATGAGTCTATTTTAAAATGTTTACAAATAGCGTTCTACATGGTTGTTTCGAAGAATGTTCACTCGCTAACGCCTAATGTGTGCAAATTGTACAATGTAAGTGCCATTGGCGGCGACAAGCTTTCACGTTTTATTAAATAGCTTTGATTACAAATTTAACTTATTTTTCAGGACTTTATTTGTCGTTATATTGCTTCGACTCAAATCGCCACTCGCGATTGGGCCCTAAAATGCGGCATCGCTTACAGTATGCTATACGAATCGCTGGCTAAGGACGTCTTTGTTGAACTATATTCACAATTTTACAAGAATCACAACATTCGAATTTGGAAAACAGCAATTTCCGGCATATTCGAAATGCTGGATAGGTGAGTCATTTATATTCTTTCATATATATACAGATGCGCCGAACTAATTAAGAACACTAAAAAAAAAAATATAGAAGAAATAGGTAAGATTTTGCAAAGGAGCACAAAGATTGGACAATTTCTCAATTAAAAAATATTCTCTGGAGTGATGAGACAAAGATAAATAGAGTGGGAAATGATGGAAAAAAAAAATACATTCGACGATCAAAAAACGCCGAATTTTATCCTAAATATACAACCGTAAGTTTTATAGCCCATCCACAATGACGACAACGAGCGACGAGCGTCAAACGTCACTTTTTTCACATTTATTTCTTATGGGATGAACTTTTGGAGACAATCGCGACGACATTGTTGTCCGACATCAAATGTAGCTGTAGCCAGCTTCAATTTAATTCTTATTTGGCGACAAAAACAGACGACAAAAGTAAATGTCAGCCATTGTTTAGATTCGTGTTTTTTTCATGCCGGCTGTTCGAGTGCTCGTTCTTGTGTTCAATTTATATATTTAATTGCAAACTTTGATGTGAGTTTATTAAATAATATAATTTAATTTAAATTCGATTCAATCACCTGAAAAAATATTGCTGATTTCACAAGCACTTTCTGCTGTAGCTTGTTGTTGTCGCGTTTAAAAGTTCAAGTCGCCCGAAATTTCTCTACAACGACAGAGTGGAGACCTGTCGTCCGTCGCCCGTTGTCATCATTGTGGATGGGATATTAAGCATGGAGGAGGAAGTGTGATGCTTTAGGGTTGCATGTCGTTTAAAGCAGTGATGCCCAGAAAAATTATTTGAAAAGTGCTACTTCAATTAACACAAAAAGCCAACAACAACAACAAATCGTTGGATACGTGGCACAATTATTTTTCTAACAACAAAAACACAAAAACAAAAACACACATAAAACCTACATCTGCACCAGCGCAAAAATTCATAAATATTGAACATACAAAACAACAACACGAAACCTTCAATGTGCGCAAATACAACAATAAAGTAAGAAGAAGTAAGGGTGAAGCTGAAAACTTAATTCGGCAAATTACAACAATCATTACAATATTGAAGTTGTTGTAAAGAGTGGAGAATGTTAAAAACAACAACACGAATTCTGGAAGCGCCCAAGCAAAACAATAAAATGACATACAAACAACAACACGTTGAACACACAAAAACAACAACACGCAAATGCAAGATAGCGTCATTTGATGGCTCTTAAAAAAACAAAGCAATAAGAAGCAATGATTTTACTTCCAACTGAATTCGTCGTATTACAACAATCATGAAAACATCGAAGTAGTTGTAAAGAATGGGAAGAGTTAAGGGCCAAATAGACTACACAGACTGTCGGTCAGACAGATGTTTTTTTCTTTTCATTGCGACGACTATACACTACACAGACTTCATGCACGCAGACTTGGTTTTTTAGTTCCTCTTTGTTGCGCGATGAGTGAGGACAGCGATGCTTCATGATTTCTATCTTTATTTTCATCACTAACACTTCATATTCATTGTTTTTAATATTTTTTCAGAATACTTTTTGCTTTCAATCCTCCAAAGTGACGACAGGGATTTAAAAAGCTCAATAAATTCAGCTAAATTTATCCTTTCTTTCGCTGCAACACGTCTTTGCACAACGAAAGTTTCGCAAATCTGTGAGGTTTCACCATACACTACACAGACGGTCCGTCAGACACGACCGAAAATTAAAATATTTTAATTCTTGTCAGACATCTGAGCAGACCTTCAAACAGCCAAATACACTATTAGACCGTCGCAACAAACACGTGTTTGATGCGACAGTCTGTGTAGTCTATTTGGCCCTTTAGGCGCTGGGCATACCTGGTTTAAAGGAACTGGGCCCTTGTACCGCATAGAAGGTATTATGAACTCGAAAAAGTACATAAGCATTTTAGAAAATCTCATGCTACCATATGCGGAGGAAAATTTGTCAAGGCATACGGCAGGTTAACTAAGTTATGGTTTGAACAAAATTCTGTAGATATTATGAAATGGCCATCGTGCAGACCTGATTAAAATCCAATAGAAAACCTCTGGAGTAAGCTTAAAAGAGAAATATAAAAAAAAAAAAAAAATTGGGAATTTAAATGAGCGTTATGAAATTGCTCAGCGAACTTGGACTGATATAGCACCAGAAAAATGCCAGGCTTTAATAAAGTCTATACCTAAACGACGTCGAGATGTCATCGCAAACAAAGGTTTCGCAACAAAATATTAGCATATATTTCAATTTAAGTCTTTATATTTAAAATTTGTTGAAATGTTCTTAATAAGTTCGCCATCATATATTTCTAAGGAATATATAGTTTTCAACAAAAATGACAAAGTATCAAAAGGATGAAAATTATTTTTGTTATGTTAACTTAATATTCGATTATTAAATGCAAAAAAATTCTAAAATGATTTACTCTAATATCGTTCTTAATTAGTTTGCCGCGACTGTATAACTTTTATATATTTCAACTTTTAGGTACGGCATGGACAACTTGGTGGTGCAGGAGCAAACAAACAAGTCCAAAAAGTCTGGTCGTCTGCTGTACAACACTTTAGAAGTACTTGATAACGAGGAGGAATCTGGTTCTACTGCCAACAATCACGGCTACGATGTAATATTTTTGATGTCCCATTTTCTGGATACATGCGATGATGTCTGCATAGTGAGTGCAATAATTAATGGATTTTGTCGCCTTGTGTTACGTGGTCATATCAAAAGTGGTGAAATTATTGAAAAACTTCTGCTACGTTATTTCAATCCTGCAACAGGTGAGCTGTACCCTTACAATTGCACTTACTTTCGACCACAACATTTAAATTCCTTTAGATAATGAAATTAACCAGATTCTGGGTGTGTTCCTTGAAAATCTAATTCAACGCAAAAAACAAGATCTTTTGTATCCTTGCCTTTTGCCTACCGTTTGTACAGTGCTTAGTGCTCCGTACGATAGTCCATTGCAGGAAATTAAACCGGACACCATCATGCGTTTTATGATTGATGCCACACGCCAAGAGTTCTGTCCTAACGATACGAACATTCATAATAAGTTGGCCGAGATGTTCTTGCAAGAGATGCAAAGCAATGTGGACAATAAAGAATTGTGTAAAATATTGGCAAAGGAACTTATTACACTAGAGTTAAATGTTGTGGACAACCTTACAGTTAAAAACGATTTGAAGGAAATGGCGGAAAAGCTTATTAAAGTATAAGCATTAAAGGCAATGAATTAACTCTTTATTGATAAAATATTATATACTTTCAGTGTGAATTTGATCCGAAGACAATTAAAAACATTATTGATTTCAAGGATATACTTGACGGTGTATTTAAGCCATTGCTGAAGACTGCCAACCCAAATGGTTCCGATGATGTATGTCATTTACATACTATTTAGAATAGCATGCATTTGTTGAATATCCTTTTTATTTTCTAGGAGGACAAATCAGACGATGAAATTGTTACGACAACCGAGAAAGAAAAGGAATCGAACGATACGCTAGTTGAAAGTCCCCAAGAAATTACGCAACCCGACACGCAGCAAGACAAAACAATTGATTTAACAAACTGTGTTTCATCCGAGGTAGTCTTGGTAAGCGTTACCCAGAAGGATGGCCAAACAGAAAAACCGCGAACACCATCACCGTCTAAAATATCTAAAGTATTATCGCCTTCAGCTTCGGCGCCCACAACGTACGGTCGCGAGAATAGAGTAGGTTTGCGTTATCTGCGAAAATCACTGAATACTTCACGCAATAATTCCATCAGTGATTCTGGAGATGGACCATCTCGCCCTGCCAAAATTCGTATTGAGGCTCGCATTGATTCTGATAAAAAACCCTCAGAGCCGAAAGATCAAAAGAAAGTACTACCAGAAAACGCACGAGCGCGTCGTAATTTACGTAGAAATTTGATTGGTGAAAGTGGTTTTCAAGCTGAAGTTCAGAAGAATGATCATGATGGTAAAGGCAGATTGACGGAAGGAGAGCCACGTTCACCACGTCATAAAACACCGCATAAACAAAAGAGTCCAGACAAATCGAAAGAAACACGACGTTCAAAACACCACGAGGAGGAGAAGCCCAACACTAATATAAAAAAGACAGAGAAGGTGCAAAAGGCTGTTAAAGAATACGGAATAATATCACCACGAAGAACGAGACGAAAACCGGGAGCTGGAGTAGGAGCAGAGATTGTTCCAGTCATTAATAAGGAAAAGCCGAAAACACCCAGATCGGCTGTGACTTCATCCAAACATATCGAAACTATTGATTTGGAAGAGGAGGTTGGAAAAAAATTAAGTTGTCATAGTTTTGTATAAATTTGCATATTTTTTTTTTTAGTTAAACAACTCTGATGTTATACCAGCATCGCCCACAACTGAAGAAACATCACCAGTAATATCACGAATACGCAGAATTGCCAGTAGTAGAAATACTACTCTGCGCGCCGCTCGAAAAAATACAAACGTCAATCAAGCCTTGATTACAAATTCGCCCAAAGTGAGTAACCGAAGAAAAGGTCTTCAGCTTTGAGCACAGATTCCATTCAATCAAGCATATTTCGTATCCATTCACTTATTATAACCATCGTTTAATTAATTAATAAAATAAACAAAAATCATCTATGTATGTATATATGTATATGTCTACTGTTTAGTTCGTAAGTTGTGGTGTTTCCGCAGTAAATTTAGATTTTTTAATCGTAAAAAAAATAGTGTAGCTATTGCTTCATAAAATATTATTTAACTTTAACTATAGAATTGTAACGTGCTTAAACTTTGTTGTAACTCTTGAACTCTTGTCAAAAATGAAAACCAAAATATCAAACGCACAAAAAAAAGAAGATTGTAGTTTTAATTTTGTATTTTCGGTGCGGGGGATGTTTATATCGGAATATTTTGGTTTTCATCTAGATTGTCCAACAATGAGTTGCTTGTAATCAAAATGTACAACGTTGTCTGCACTTCGCACATTACTTTTTTTAATTTTTCACTTACCTACTCTGATGAAATCCTCTATTTTTTCTTCAGGTCTCTCAAAATACAAACTTAAAAAATGTCGCCAGCAGTAAAATAACCGTCATATCTACCCCACTTCGAAATGGCCGCAAACGAGCACTTCATCCATCTCCAAAGAACTCTTTAAATAACTGTTCAAATATTCTATCTCCTCTACGCAAACAGTATAAAGTCGACAATACTGTCCAAACAGTTGCCCCATCCACTAGAAGGTTACAGAGAGAAAAAACAAAATCACCATCTGCTGTCACGAAGCCAGGAAAGAGTGAATCAGGTAGTCCATCATCGACAAAGGAGAACGAAATTGCAGTTACAAATAAACAGTCTATAATTTTCACCATTGCCTCTTCGCTCTCGTCCATTGCCGATGATAATAATGACGGCGACATAGAAATCAGTTCGCAATCGGATGATGTTCCCACCCACAAATCGCCCAAAACCATGACACTTCCAACTATCAAAACCCTTGGTTACAAGAGTGGTCCCAGCATATGCACTCGAAACTCCGCTCGTAAGGAGCGTCAAAACAGAATGATTATGACACGTAAACGACTGTCACTTGAAAATCAACTCGCCAGTAGCACCAGCAGCGTTAAAATAATTTCACCTGCTCGTGCAATACCTCGTCCAACTACACCGTCTCGAACGAATAAACGCCGACAACCAAGCAAAATTCCAGTTTTTAGACTGATTAAGAAGGGATCTTCGTCTACAGTCAGTGAAAGTGCTTCGACCAGTTCTGGAGCTGAGGAGTCTTCGTCCTCAACCGCAATATCATCGACACGCAAGTCTCTCACGAAAAAGATGACCAGAATTACGTTAGCAACCAGCAGAGCTGGTGGGCGACCCATGCCCTTGCGTGTAGCTGGACCTAAACGTGCAACAGCACCAGCACCTGCAGCTGAGGGAACAACTCGAAGTCGATACATGCAAAGACGGCGTTTTTGATACCCGAATCATGAATTCAAATTTCTTTGCCCTGTTTGTTGAAGATGGACGGGACTAATAATGCAAAAAAAAATTGTTATCTTAGTATCTAATGCGTCAGGTCTTTGTGTGTGCATGAGTATGCTTGAGTGTGTGTGTATATGTGGCTGTCCGAGTGTATTATAAAAATTTCAAATGTCTATAAATTTTCAAGTTACGTTTTTCTGTAAAAAGTAAAAATTTCACACTTTGTGCAACTTGCTTTGTAAACAAATTTGATAAACTGAGAACCTGTGCAAATCCTGTCTATATAGCTAAATAACTACAATACTTACTGTACAAAAAATTGGATAGTACTACAACGTTAAAATAAATTTATTATCAGTTTGTTATTAAGACATCATTTGCACAGGCCCCTAATCACAACATATATTTTAAATTATCTATCTTCTTTAGGAGAAATATAATAGAAAAATTTATACGTTCGAAATATTATATTTTAAAGCAACAGTTATTAAAATCTTTTGCGTTTATTTCATTCTTTTTCTAATTTTTCCAATTAGTATTATATATTTGATAATATAAATACAAACATTTATTAAGATCACGTATTTAATTTTGTACATAATAAAATACAAATTTTTCTTTGATTATTTAACAATTCCTCACGAGTTTATGTGTGTTTAATTTTCAATGTAAACAAATATAATGTTACTTAGAGGAAGGTAACGTAACATGCCAAACCCAATGCCAGTGAAAAGTGTTTTTACTCAGGCTTTTAATGGAGCTATAAGAATGAAATAGTAAATAAATCAACTTTTTAATAGTTGTTTCTCAGGGAACATAAATCACAAGAATTTATCAATTTCGGTATTATTTTATTATAAGTGTATTTAACTGACCGTGGTGACCGTGGCATGCAGGTTAAGTGTGTGGCTTAGCATGCTCGGAGCCCGGGTTCGATCCCCAGCCGCGGCGAAGTTTTATTCAATAAAAAATTTTCTAATCGGTCAGCACCCCTCTGCAGACAATGGCAAACCTCAGAGAGTAAATAATGCCATGTAAAGGTTCTTGAGAACATGAACTTTAGCCGTTCGGAGTCGGCATAAATCATGTAGGTCTAGTTCTCGGTCAATTGTGTGCAAACATTTAATAATACACATAACACAATTGATCATTAGAAGCGCGGTCAAGTCCTTTCAAGGGCTGAAATTTAACTACTGTAACTGTAACTGTTTGATTTTGTTTCAAAACACTTTGCCATAAATATTTTTTAAGCTTTTTATTTGGAATCCTTCAAGAAAAAAAAGGTCAAATAGTGTTCATAGAGAAGAGTCTCAAAATTTTGTTTCGAAAAAAATGTGATTAACGCTTAAATTTTAATTTTAATTTTAAACATAAAAAAGAAACAGTTCAAACATTTTAAGTTCAAGTAACCTTATTTAGAAAATTTGTTAAATTTTTTCGGGTCATTGAATTAGAAACAATGTCATTCACAGAAAATATTAATGATTTTATGTATTTTGTTTTAATATTTGGTAGGATATCCTTTCTGGTTAATGATGGCTTGACATCTGTGTACATTAAATTTCAACATCTTTAACAGGGATGGCTTAAAATGCAACGTTGATTTTGAAAAAATATTCATTAAAATTGGAAGTAATTGAGCGTTTAATTTGTCTAGTCTCCACCTTGGAGGTCTATAGGATTTAAATCTGTATTGGACGATACCCACTCTGGTTGGTACTCTAATTGAGTCATTTTCAAAGAATTTTTTTAATTTTTGCCAAAGTTTGGGGTCATTACCTTGTCGAAATATCCAAAGAAGCGGCAAATTTTCTTCCGCTTATATTAACACGACATCAAGAAATATTTCAACATATTTAGCCCAATCATGAAACATTTTCTTCCGGGAGTTGTAAATGGGAGTTTCCGGTTTTAAGATAGCAGATAAAGATATCTCATTTTTATATTTTACACTGATGAATATTGGTGGTTGATGAACAAAATTGCATTAAAAATTTTAAAAAAGTATTTAACTTTATCTTAAAAACGGAAACTCCCATTTACAACTCCCGGGAGAAAATGTTTCATGATTGGGCTGATTGCTCTTTGGTTTAAATATAATCAATTCCAAATCTCTCATCATCCGTAGACATATTTTTGTCGATTTATATTAAGTAGATTGCATTGTTTGTATAAATTTAAAAATATAACTGAAGGTAACAGAAGAATTATTCTGTGATGCTGGTCACACATCAAAACAATCATAAAAATGAAATGATTTTTGTCTGAACCAATTAGCAGAATTGACCTAAGCATAATTGTCTGTGCCGTGAACGTATACGTTAACAAATAAACCAAAGTATTTGTTACTACGAACCATATCTCGATGTGTTATTTTCAATCGTAAATTCCAAATCCTTCGTACGTAAACAGAATAACTTAATTTTCAATCGTACGTTTGCGGTTTAGTGCACGGAACTGACAATTCGATCCTTGGACTCTCACCTAAGAAATCTAAATTTCAAAAAAGTCTCCGTCCTACGGTTAATGACAGGAATATAAATGGATACTTGAAGTTGAAAAGAAAATTTCTTAAAAAATAAACTAAGTAAATTAACTTGGTATGCCTAGATTTGGTACCTAAACTTTATACTGCTTAGAGAATCTAGACATATTCTCACTAAGTGTCTAAGTCTTCTGAAAGCAAGAAATATAAGTGAAATTTTCTCAGTGATTTCGCCGAAAATGTTTTGTTTGCCTAAAAAAATCAACTGCAAGAAGCCGCAGTGTCAGAGTTGTCAAACTCCACAAGAATAGTTCCATGATAACTTTCATGCCAATTAGTTCTATCATAAGAACGGTTATAACGTCAATGTGAGGTAATCAACACGACCAAACTTCACACTTTATCTAGCCAACATGTATCTCATCATCACAAAGATTTTTTACGCAAATATTTTTTCCCAATTGTTATACAGCATTTCTTGAAATCCTATTCCCACAAGTTTGTTTTTGGAAGATTCACAAAAAGAGATTTTTATTCATGGGACATAGAAAATCTCGGAATATAAATATTGACGATCCAATCCATTGAGCCGAAGCGAAAAGTAGTCTCAATCAATTGTACTAACGTTTCTACGGTAGCAAACAGTATTCATTGTAAAAGGTACGGGGATTGGGATTTAAGGTATTCGAATTTTTTTAAAACTAAGGGAAGTTTCAGGAAATCGTCCCAAAAGTCGGCTATAAACTTTTCCTTCTGCTATTGAGATTTAAATATATGATTGAAAATAGGAGTTGGCTGAGTCATCGTACTTACTTACTTACTAAGGCTTACTTAGGTGGCCATGACAACCCGTGGTCGGGTTACGGCCGACTTCATCAGCTCTCGCCAGGCGTCTCTGCTTCGCGTGCGCCGCTTCCTCGGCCTGGTCAATCCATCGGAGGCATGGTCTTCCTCTTCGTCGTCGATCCTCGGCTTTCGCTTCAAACACCTTTTTCGCTGGAGCTTCTTCATCAATACGAAAGACATGACCCACCAACGTAGTCGCTTAATGTCGTCGTAGAGTTCGTACAGTTCGTGGTTCATTCGAATGCGATAGTCGTCGCCAACTCGAACAGAACCAAAGATTTTGCGAAGAACTTTCCTCTCGAACACCCCAAGAGCGGCTGCATCTGTTTGCGATACCATCCATGCCTCAGCGCCATAGAGAAGCACAGGTATGATGATTGCTTACTTAGCTGTAGTAGCACCTATTAGCAATTGTTATTCTTCGCTTTATCTCCAGGCTGACATTGTTGTTGCTATTTACGGCGTTGCCAAGGTATGTAAACTCCTTAACAACTTTAAAGTTCAAAGTAGAGTCTTCGTAGATCCGGTTAATAAATAATGAAAAAAATAAATAAGTTGTACCATATTTTTTATCTCTTATCTTGTAATGATCTTGGAAATATCGAAAGTGTTTAAAGAAGTAATCTTAATATATAAAAGACAAGCGTCCTGCTCCGTGCTCTATATTGCTCAAACTTTTATAATTGTTATTGCTATGTATAGGCTGAACATGTTAGCCTGGATCAGGACCTTTTTCGCTATTACTTTTTATATGAAAAAAATGTTAGCCTAAAAGTATGCACACAAAATTTATTTGATAATTTGAGGTGAATGAAAAATGTCATATCGTCTGCTACTTTCTTTACTAGTTGCAATATAAAAGGGAAAATCAATGTGATCTCAGATGGACCCTGTACCAACACTGTCTCATATAAAATACTATAATTTCCAAATATGTCTATCACGAAGGGATTCGCCAATTTGTTTTCATGCAGTAAAGTCTTGTTTGCGGTAGATACACCATTTTTGTGTAACGTCAAATTATTTTGGTAGAGTTTTGCACTATTTTAAGCTTCTTCTCCTATAACCTTGAAATTTAAAAGCTTATTCAACTCAAGTGTTACCACACTAATTTACAAAACTTGCTGATTTGGTGTTAGATTATCTATTTGTAGTTTCAATAAAATACTTTACATACATATGTTGTGATATTAATTTTATTAATATGTCGATATAAGTAAGTCGATATAATTTGTTTATAATAAAAAAGTTGCAGATTGCAAATATAAGTACTTAATTGAGATTCAGACTTACTTTAGTTATTAAATTCGCCAAACAGTTGCGCCGATAATGTAAATATTCAAAAAATAGTAACAAATGCGAGATTTTTTTTTATAAATGAAGAACAAATGTTAATGCGAGTAAACAGAAACTTAAACTTTTTTAATCTCCAGAGAGAAAATGATTATTTGTAAAAGTGGTGTAAAAATACTGCGTAGAAAAGGAAAACTGGCCTTATTTTAGACCCTTTAGTTTTAGAGCGGCTATTTGTAAGTCCCACTCGAACTTTTGTAAGGCTTTTACGGATTCAGTCAAACTGAGATCTGAAGTGCTGAGAATATTTTGCAATTTTATTAGCTTGATAGCTTTGTGAACATCCCAGTTTATAAACTCCAAAACATGCAAGCAGCGTATGGGTGTCGCCTTAAAAGATAAGGAGAGGCAGCTGTTAATAATAAAAAAACACAATTAATGCTCAATGTTACTTACATCAGTTCCTAATACTTTCATCATAATGCGTACTTCGTCTGAGTCAACACCGCGTTCGCAACCTTTGGGTTTTTTGTCAGAGAATTCCAAAAGGTCTTCACAACTAACAGAATTTGAGTCCTTGAGTCGTGATGTAGCGTTAGGGAAGGAAGTTTTTGAGTTAAGTTGAGCAGCAGAAACTAGTTCAGGCATATCAGAAGATGTTTCACCATTGCTACCATTTTCCCTAGCATGGTCAACAGAGCAAGTAACGCCACTATGGTTCATGGCCAGATCAACAGATTCGCGCACTTTCTTAAATAGAGCGTGACCTGCAAGTTCGTTACTTTGCTTGGATTTAATAGTTTTGGGTGAGACATCTTTAGAAGTTGTTTCAGTTGTTATTACTTTAACCGGTGAAGCTTCGAGTTGTACTGCTTTTGAATTCGTGGTCACAGTTTTTGCACTTAAAGTCTTGTCCGAACTATCTGTTGAAGCCGTAGCAATAAGGTTCAGATTCTTTTCAATATCTAAATTTTTGAGTACATCTTCGTTTTGACAAATACCGGAGATTTTCGACTTGTCGAAATCGACTTCTTTGCCTTTATTAAATTGTTCTTTTTGAATTGAAAAATTGTAGAAGCCATCGGTTACATCCGGCGACTGTAGAACATCTACCTTGTTGACGTCATCCTCAAGTATGGATTCGAATTGTAGGGATGCCGAGTCCGTAGTCGAGGTAGCCTCAGTGGAACTGGATTTCGGAATATCCTGTAGATTAATATATGTGCGCTCGGCAAGTTTATCGTCTGTCAAACTACTAGTGTTCTCATATGTAGCCGAATTACGTGTAGTTGGACGAACTGCAGCTACAACTTCGTGTGTGAAACGTCGTAGGTTCACGCTGCTTTGGGCTTTTTGGTCGCCTTGCGGCATTTGATTCAGACTTCTATCGCATGCAATCTCAGCTTGTTGGGATGCAAATTTTAGATCATCATCGTCGATGGGTGTTATTTCAGTAACTTTATTGAGAGTGCGCTGGACGCCATACGCGGGTATAATTAAAGGATATTTGCGCACATGTCGCTTCGGATTGGGTTTTATGTGCTTTTTGCCTTCGCGCGATGGAAGTGGAATCGGATTTGAGTCTGCTGCGTGCGGTGTTGTGCTTTTATCGGGAAACGTGTAGAAGGTGTTTGTGAGATAGCTTGGACTCTCGCAAGGTGATTCTTTGTCACTTGTTGTACCATTTTCCAGCATGGCGCTATTTTCGTTAACAGTTGTCTTAGCAGCTTCCGACGGAGATCTCGAAGAGGCATTCAGCATAATCTCAGATTTATGAAAACGATTAGCAGCTCCACGAGTGGGAAGAGTCATAGGTCGTGGTGCATTTTGTTGTGGGATGGACACTTCTTGAGAGACACACACGGCATTTTCACCTTTAGCAGGTAGCTTGGCTTCATCTTCACAACGTAGATGTACTGAACGACGTGGAAATGTCTTGGCATTCGTGAGCTCGAATTCATTTGTATCCAACCTGCTAAGCAGACCAGTGGCTGCACTCATCATACCGCCTCCCAACATGGTGGACTTGCGTTCTATAAGGCTGTTGTATGCTTCGCGACCTTCTTCGCCGATAAGAGACTAAAATTTAAATGAGAATGGCGCGCGGGAGGGAAGAAAACGGGAGGATGTGTGGATCGGAATGATTGAGGTATTGAAATGATGAAGTGTTTTTAAGCATAATAAAACAGGAAAGGAGATTGTAATGAAACGGTTGTCAGGAGATGGAGCAATAAACATAACAAAAATAAGAATTAATTAAGAGAAAATCAAATACAAATTAAACAGTGCTACTGAAACTAAAGCATAAAACCAAAAGAGAGTCACAAAAACATACAAATAAATTAAAAAAATGTTTCAAATATTTCAGCGTTTCAGTTAAAGAGCGTGATAAGAGTGTGAGATGAAGAAAGTACAGTTCGTAAAAAAAAAGACTTGGATGATCCCCAACGAGAGCGCACTATTTTGTTTGTCATTCAAATGTTTTATTCAAAGATTTTAATGTTTCAAATATTTAAATATTAACAATTTTGTTATCGGTACTTTCATAAACACATGTTTAATTCAGACAATTTGAACGATAGATAATTATGTTTCCAGTATTTGTGTATTATTAATTTGTATAAGATTTACGATAAAATGTATATAAATAGTAGTTATGGTAAAGAAAATATTTTTCATAATTTTATCTTCATAATTAATGTCGAGAAGGATAAATTGTCCGAATAGTCGATAGTCGAGTTTTATAAGTATCAATTAGAACTATTTCGAACATGGCTAACGTATTTTCAAAATTTGAACGTTCTATTTAGTGAGAAATTTCATATTATTAACTATAACGAGCCCAGAGATTCATTACTATTTTTTTATTGCTCTATTCATTCGATCATGTTTTCTTTATATATATGTTTTTGTTTTTTTTTTATTTAGAATCCTTAGTCTAAATGCTCGCTCTGCTATTAAAAAACTTTACTGAGAGCATGAAAGTAGTTTTTAATATTATTTAATTTTACAGCAACTCTTATTATATTCAGAGAAATTCGAGAACTGTTAACAAGATTGTCGTCTAAGCATCAATATGGAATTCATTATAGTTTTAGCTGTGGAAGCGCGTATATTTGGCGACTCTAGTTTTGGAACTTGGTCGTAATTGATTTATGAAAAAGCATGACCCAAGGAAAAGGTTCTAGTTGTGTAGGAAAGGGTATTGGACATAGTTAAAAAATCTAAAACCTATAAATTGTGTCAAGGAAAAGTATGTATATATTACATAAGGTAAGGATTAGAAAAAATTACTAAACAGATCAAGTAACTCATTCAAGAGAGAGCAAGACTTGATGATGATGCTGACACACTTTCTAAAGATATCAACAAAATCTATTAAATCAGATTCCAATTCCATTTAATTGGTGTTTTTTTTTTAATAATAAGGCACTCCCTTTCCTCTTATGAGTTTCCATGCTGTAAATATTTTATCAATTTACTTTTTTGACATCTTATAAGCGGATTATTCTAGTTTCTATAAGTAGCAATAAACACAACGCGCCGTCTATTCTATTCATCGGACAGGACACCCCCCACACACAACACAGCCATAATAAACACTTCTTTTGCTAATGTCTAATTATCGGGCAGAACATTCCCAAAGAGTAAATTGATTAAATATTTCAGCATTTTCCTTAGTTATGGAGCCGGGCTAGGAGGAATGTGTGGTAGAAAGTCTCTTCGAAATTCAAAGTCTTCACTATTTGAGGAAGTGCTATCACTTGAATAGGCTTGTTTATCATTCAGATTACTGCCGAATGGGGTGCCCTGAGGTGTAGCGACACGTTGTTGACGCCACAACAAATCATTTTGTTTAACCGTGGATGCATGTATCTTTTCCGGCCAATGAAATCCACTGCCTTGAGTTTGGGCTAAATTGTTCAGCGGTCCTCTTGCAGTTGCACTATTCACTAATGGCAATGGCAGTGATGAGGGTGGCTTAGGTGGAGTCACCTTTTCATCTGGCGATGAATTGAAGAAATTGTTGGACGTTGGACTCTTGCCTGTCAATTTGCTAACGTCGAATTCGAACATATAGCTGCGAGCCCCATTGTAGGCAGCTGCAGAGGAGGCTGCAGACGAGGACCCCGAACCAGAGCCAGCATAGGTTGTATTCATTGCAAATGCTTTTGGGGGCTTAATCAAATGATTGCTTGAAGCTATAGCGTAGTTATTGCCTGGACCGCGTCCACCAAAGTCGTATATTTTATCATCGTAAATGTTGGCCGTTGGCGATTCGTAAGCATGACGATAACGTTGCGCAGACGTGATGCGATTGCCTTCGTAGTTGTAGTGCGGAGCAGATCTAATGCTTGCATTGGAACCATAAAGCTTTTCCTTCGCGAGCGAAATATCTCGGTCATCATGGTTGGCCGAAAACACTTTTCGGTTAAAGTATTGACAGCGTCGACGTGAGGACATCGAGAAGCGACTACGTATATCGCATTCAGAGCGGGCAATGCTTTGGCCACAATCACTTTCCTCTGCACTGGAAGAGCTAGAGTCCAGAACAATGGGATTATAGCTTAGTCGACGTAAAGTACGCGCACGTATTGAGCGTGGCTTGTAGGAAGAATGACGCATGCTAGGTTTTTCGCTGGGTCGAGAGTTTCTCTGAAACGAACCCAAACTACGCTGTTGGCACAAGATGTTACTCTGCTGCAATTTAGGATGCTGTTGGGCATCAGCAGTCCCTGGTGACTTTAGATTGTACTTGTCCGTAAAGGACATGGATCGTTGGCGATATTTGGAGTTGCTATACTGATCATGGCCACCTTTTGTCATTTGGCTTGTGGGATTACTTGAATAAATGGATGTGTTGCTTGCATTAAGGGGTGCTTTAATAGGGGGCGAAGAAGAGGTATTGTGGCTGTATTTTGTTGCAAGTCTATCGGAAGTGCGTTCAGGGACGTATGCTATACTTTCGTTCTTGAGACCAATATAACAACCACTGCCACTTAAACTTACATCTTTCGGACTAAAATAGTTTTCTTGGGGGCTGTAGCTTGACTTTTGGCTACTACGTCGTGAGAGCGAAAGGTTTGTATCGCGTGATGCGAATCCAGTGTCTGGAGTGCTGGAACGCTTATCATCTACAAATTTGTTTTCATGTGCAGCGTCCAAAACAGCCGAGTTACTGGATTGCGCGTTAACGTACTGTAGATGTTTGTCCAGATGACTGGTGGCAGCCGAGAAATCGAACTTGGTATGCACGCCATTTCCATATTCGTATACACCGGACTTAAGGCTTCCAGTGGCACTGCTTATCTCGTCTTCGAGGGAGGTAACGATACTTGTAAATTTTTCATTTAGTAGAGTTTCTGCTGAGTCGGTTTTATCCAACTCGTTGTAGTTTTGCATAAAATCAAGATTGATTGCTTTGAGAGTATTTTCAATGTCGATGATGTTTTCGCCGAGTACATCGCGCTCTTCTTCACTTTGATTATGCTGGCTTTCACAGCTGTCAGTTACAGCTGGCATGTTCAAAAAAGGACGACTAAGAATCTCATGTGACTTTTGAAAACAAAAATCAGAAGTTTCCTTGTCGAATAGTGGAATTCGAATGTCGGATTTATTGAAGTTCTCTATTTCGCTCATTGAACGGAAACGCTTTTTATGTCGTTGTTAAATGAAACAGATTAAGCGGAATTGATGATAAAGAAAAAGTAACAAACAATACAAGAAACGAGTTCAAATGGAAGAAGATAGAAGAACATGATCATTGTTAATTTGTTAGTTTGTGTTTCATATATAAATGTTTTGTATATTATTCTGTAAATATAATACAATTTTGAGTAAATTTTAGGCACAAATATTGGTAAGTTTCATAAATTAGTAACAGAGTAAATAATTTAAAGATCAACAGATGAGTTTTGTGTATAATCAGCAAACTATAGAGAAAAAAAAAACAAAAAATAACAATAGTTGCAGAAAATTAAAAGTACATAAGTTTAATGAAATAAAACGAAAATAGAAATGGGTCAATTAGTTTCAAATAGTGATATGTATAACAAACATTGAAATGTATTGAAGAGAATTGTATAGAAAAACATTCGGAAAATATAGTAAATGCGTAAAGGACGAGGGACATAAGGAAAATTCATGGGACAGAAAATTTAATTAAAAAAAAATTATAAATAAAATAAGAGTTTTGAAGAAATGCAACTAAATAGCTATATACAAAAGATTTTTTAATGCTTTCGGAGTCTATCAGTATAATAAGTAATCAGTCAAAAATCTTAATGAATAACTTTAATATCAAAACACCATTCTATAAGCATAAAGAGGGTTACCTGCAAGTCGGGGATACTTTTGAGTTCCTCTGTGAAGTTTTTCTTTTCTTTAGAATATGAAGACATTCCCAGATTTCCGTTGGCTACGCTGTTAGCGTTAGATGTAACAGGTGATCCACTACCAGAATATCCACTGGCATTGGTTTTGTCGTGCGAACCGTGGTGCGATAGATGTGGAAAACGAAAACTAAATTTTCGTTTTGGGCTTTGAGTTGATGGAGCTTGTTCGCAAACCAAGTCCGTCATTGACCTAAAGTTTATTGAAAAATTCAAGCATTAGAAGTATTCAAATAAAAAGGAATAATGTATGGTATATATATCGCTTATTTCGCGCAAGACCGGCACAACTCAAAATATCGAATTTTAGAGATGACCATGAAGAACCGCTATAATATAAAAAAAAATCAAAGATTAAAACTGTATTATTTATATCACAATTTTTATGACAAAATTTTTCTTCAATTATTTCCGATATAAAATGGTCATTTCGAAAAATTACAATTTTGAGTTGTGACAGTCCTGCACGAAGTGCATATATATCGCTATATATATCTTGGAAGTTTTTAAAAAATCTTTAATCTGAACACAAATATCAAAAACGAATTTAAATGACTCTCTTCGAAATAGAGCCTTTTTTAATCCTACTTAAACGTGCTGTAAAACAATTGCTGTTTTCCCCTAACATACCTTGCACTTATCTCATTTGCTATTTCGATTGCATGATTTAGGATCTTCTCATCTTTGACTGATATAGGCTTCACAGTACAGGCCCCGTTCTTCTTCTTTGAAGTACCAGTTTTATTGCCATTGGATTCACCCGAACTACTTTTGCGATTCAATTTACTTGAATATTCGGTGAGTTCGTTTTTTTTATTTATATGTTCCAAGTCTGGGGATTTCGGCTGACTTGAAGATGATGCATTAGCACTCATTGAGCCAAACATTGAGTTAATTTCGGCTAGCAATGAGGGTCCGAAGTCAAATTTGTCACCGGCTATATCATCATCTGATATTTCATGGTATTCATGATGCTCTTCAGGGTTGCTTCCCGAAGATGATGCCCATGACGTTGTGGTAGTAGAACGTTTGGATATTGGTGCAGTAGCTTCCGCTTCTGTTCCGTCCAAATCATGAACAAGGTTAACATTATTAAATGCATTACTTCCCAAGTCATAGTTGTTGTTTTGCATGGCAAATGTGCTGCTCTTCGCTTGCGATATTGAATGCATGCTTGTAAATGGATTTGTGGCAGCTGATAGAGATGAATGCGGTTTATTCTGTTGCTGTTGCCCCGAAAAATCAAATGAAGTTTGACCAAAAGTTCCAATTTGTTTGGGAGTATTTTCATTCGAAGAGATAAAAGTAGGGTTTGTCGAGGAAGTTGGCAATTCTTCGGGAAAGTAACTACTTGCCGTTTGCAGTGAGTCAGGGCTGGTAGGAGTAGGTGGCAACAATAATGGAGTTTGTTCTATATCCTCTGATGGCTTGTATGGCGTCACAATTTGACGTGGTAAATGATTGTACTGCAAACAACATGTTAACTTAAAGGTTTCAATATAAAAACACATGCTCAATACATACGTTTTGAGAGTTAGCTAAGAAAGCTACATCGCCAAAAGAATCACCATCTATGCCTATGTGTCCTGTATGCTTTAAATCATTCTGGGGCTTGGAAATCATTTCAGTTCTTAATTTTCTTTTGCTACAGCGTTCACTGGTGCGGCAAAATGAGTCTCTGCAAGGTGGAAGTTATATGATTTACAAAATATTTTAATAGCATTGCATTTTTTAACCTATTTGAGCTCGGAATCGATTCCAAATATGCTACTGTATTTGCCGGGTTAAAGAGACCTGTTTTGCCAGAAGTAAGAGCGCCTTTCCAGAAAGTCATGCTTGTGTTGCGATCCAACACCGTTATGATATCACCTTGACGATAGAGGAGGTGATCTTTTTTGGGTTCGCAATAATTAAAAACTGCCTTCAGCTGTTCTGGTTTGATTTCAGGCAACATTTCATGGATTTCATTGAATTTAGGGCGCTTCAGTGGGTCGTCTTGCCAACATTTCATCATAAGCTGATAGTAATCACGTGGACAACATTCGGGTTGTTCAAGACGCTAAAAAATAATTAACGATTAATGTGATATTTTACTTAAGCTATTCATTAAGTTCAACTTACCTGATAATTAGGTGCATCAATGGCTTCAAGAATCTGTAAGCCAGTCAAAGCAGCCCAAGGCTGAAAGCCATAAGAAAACATTTCCCAAAGACACACACCGTACGCCCAGACATCCGATGCATTAGTAAAACGCAAATAGTTTATGCATTCAGGTGCACACCTTGATTTAATTAAATGTTAATCTAAATGCATATAAATATAAAGTACACTCTATTTACCAAGCAATTGGCAGCTTAAGGTTAACATTAAAGTTGGTCTTGTAATAGTCCTTACCGACGCCCAGCGCTCGAGAAAGACCAAAATCAGAGATTTTCACTTTATTTTTACTAAAAACTAAAATGTTTCTTGCAGCAAGATCTCTGAGGAATGGAAAGAAAAGTTAGTATACATTTGGTTTTTAAAATCACTGTTTACCTATGGATAAGTCGTTTGTTTTCTAAATATTTCATTCCATTGCATATTTGTATTGCAAACTCACACAATGTTGGAATGGTGAGAAAACTAACGCGTAGCCCGGAATCCTTAAGGCACTCCAGCAAGGAGCGTAAGTGAGCCAACTCTGTGACCAGCATCAACGAGTCGGTGGCAAGCACAACACCATAGAGACGTACAATGTTCTCATGCTCTATGGAATGCATTATAGCGGCCTCTTTAAGAAATTCCATTGGATTTGATTGCATGCGTTCGCGACAAAGACATTTTATAGCGACTTGAATCTGAAAAAATTAATATATATTAAAAAATATCTGCCTTCACGTGGATTCGTCATATTACTCTTTCGGAACCATTAGTCCAAACACCTTGTTGAACTATGCCAAATTCACCAGTTCCTAGCTGCTTGTTGACACAAATTGAGTCCGCTGGAATGATATGCTTGTTATTTGACGTCTTGCTAGGTGAGCCCGATGCGTTGGCTGCACTCTGTGCATCTGATGAGTGTGCCGATGAATGCGATAAAGTAGGACTGCCATCATCGCGCTTAACAATAGTTGTGGGCGCTTGTAGTAATCGTTTGATTTTGCTCAAGTAACCATGAGGAAAATATTTTTCATAAAATTTACGCAGTCGTCTGATTTCGGGACGTGACAGGCCAATCTGTTTCAAATCCTCATCGGTTGCGTATTTAAACTGGGAAGCATTTGTTATCTTCAGCTCATTCCTGAAAGAAGTGTCATTGTATTGATTGTGGGATTTAGAACATGTACTAAAATTCAATTTACTCACTTGATTGAATTGTAGTAATGTTGAAGTTCAGACTCTGTCAGGAATTCGTACAAATCGATTTGAATGTGATCTGGAAAATGGAATAAATAATTTTTAAATTAAATACTTACATAAGACAATTTTCAAAAATTAAAAAGTTTATTTTATCACTTGTGTGAGTTTTGTTGTTGCATGCATAGTTATGGTTTTATAAATAAACAGGGAACCTTCAATTGATTATTTATGGTTAATTTTTTATAAATTTAATTAAAAACTTTCGAATTATCTTATTAACCAAAGTTAAAATTTCAGATATATTGATATTAATAGCAGATCTGTCAACTTTTTTGAAATGAATAAAACTATTTTGCTTCCTACAATTAAAAAAATTAGTTATGAAATCTATACTTTATATTTTTCAACACAGAATGGCAGTTTAACGATTTGAAATATTTATTATCAAATATAAACCAAACATGATTTTTGAAGGATTTAAATAATACATAAAAGATAACTTATTTATTTTTAAAATATTTTAACTAAATAAATAACAAATATTTATATAAATTTGTTTAAAAGTCACAAAAAAACTTTCCACCATTAGAGTTAATAACAGGACAATTTTTTTTTTAAAAAAGTTATTGTATTTCTCGCTCGGTTTTCAATTAACACATAATATAAAACAACTTAAAAATTGAGTTTAAATTTTTATATGTCACTTCAAAACTAATGTCATATTTCGTGTTAAAGCGATCTTTTAGAAGTGATGGAGCAATCCAATAAGCCCCTTAAAAACTTTATCGTCTTCTTAAATTCCGATTTGAGTGGGTTGTTACGTTATTGAAAATGCAGCGATATTTTTATTTTTTGATTTTTAATTTTTATTGTCTAGCATAGCGATCATCAAGCATGTTTATCTAGAACAATTTGCAAACCAGATGTGGACCAAAAGTCACATTAATCTTTATATCGACACTGCAGAGGACCACAACCATCTGAGTGTCCCATTACATTATTTTTTCAATGTGTTCTATTTTCTATGGCACTCTTATTTTAGTTACTAAATATAAAAATAGATTGAACACAACTAGCGATAAAGATCTTCATCATGAAAAAGTCAGAGAAAATACAGCGAGTTGTGGCCACAAGCACAGACTGCAACTCATCCCACACACACATGACATGAAAAACAGTTCTCTGTTGTGGAGACGATCGGAAGAAGGAAGGAAAATAAAGCAGCTAATGCAATTTATGGCTTATTTTCTTTTACAGATGATATGTTTACTGAGGTTTTGGAATGATACAATTTTCAGATCTTTGAATGTATCCGGAAATGTTGTGATGGTTTATTTGATCTCTGAATCTAGATAGTGAAATATATTAATTCATTTATTATTTAGTTATTATTCAAGTTTTCAAACCAATTTATAAAACTTTGTGAATAAACATTTCAAAACATTCCTAATTGGATTAAATTTGAAATTACATTAACGAGTTAAAACAAGCTATGATAAAGCAACGCGCTTTGGTTGACTGATAACAGAAGTCAGTTAAGCCTTGAATCACATAAGAGTTTGAGCCAATTATTGCTGGCCTACAACTTTAAATAAGCCAACCTTGCTTGCTTAAGCAACGTTGTGTGAATATTATACATGCATACATACATAAATACGTGGATGAGTAATCAGGACATGCAAACAAGTCTTTCTTTAATTTTTTTAAGCGATAAATTCGATAAGCTAAGATTTGTAGAGTCAACAATGTTTCCAAGAATGCGATTAACACGAAAAAAATCAGCATTGTGAGCAATGAACATTTTTTGTTGTAAAGCAAAGTAAAATTTAATCAACGAATTCCAGAGCATGTTGAACCAACAGAGCTAAACAAAAAAATAACAAGCTTGGAGTGAATGAGAAGATGAAGAAGTGAACGAACGTTTATTTAGATAATAAAAGTTGACTAGAACCGGCTATCAAGCAAGCAAAAACTTTGAACGGAAATTCCTTGTTCGAAAGCAGCTAAGACACGAAATATAAGTATGGCTAAACCCGACATGTAGTCGGACACAGAAGTTTACTCGTCAGTAGTGTATTTATGTAATCTGTGTCGTCGTTATATGAACGAGTTGTATGTTTGGTATAGTCCTTTGGGAGTCTTAAGTATTCTTAGGGGTAAAAAAGTGTAATGAGTGATATGGCCAGAATGTCGCGACATGGCATTAATAAATAACAAATAAACTTGCAGCACGCAATCACAGAGCAAGTAGAAGAGATTTTTTTTTTAATCTGCGGCAAGTTAAATGTTTTCTTAATTATGTTAACTCCTTATCTTGTATTACTTCGGCACTCCTTTGATGATGGATCAACATAAATTTTAACAAAAGGACGAATTATTTCGCCTTAGTAGTAACTATGTAAAATTACTTTCTGTTTTACATATATCTGATGAATCACCCGAGTATATAGAATGCTTCCTTTTTCAGTTGATTTTTTAAATAAATATATTATTTTATCTTTTGTAGCAATTAATTGTATTGAATTAGATGGTAAATTTTCCATTACCTGCGTCCAATTTGATCCAATCCCAAATAAAAAAGCGACTTACAAACAAAAGATTCACACAAATCTTCACACACACACAACAACCATGGACACGAAGCCACGAAGGTCCAATTTTTATTCTTCCTCTTAGCTTTTATTATTGTACTAACCCATTGTTGTAATTAACTTGGGAATCTCCGGTCTCATCAACAACTGCGTCCACTAGCAAAGGTTGGCTTCAAATAGATTCTTCCTTGCTCTTAAACGCTTGCAGTTTCACGTTTCACATTCCCGTGGGAATATATTTTTATATTTTCATCGACCGAGATTCATTTCGTACGCTTCGTTTTTTCTACGCATCCAAAGCGGATGTGCTGGAAAAGCTCTTTGTTCACAATTTAAAGACGATTTTAAGCAATATATATGTGTTTCTCACAAAATTCGAGTTGCAAATAATATTATTTGTTAAGCAACGGTTGATAAACAAATAGTTTTGTTAATAAAAACACACAAAATAATCATAAAAAATTCATGTATTTCACTACAACCGAACGAAGTGCACTTGAAAAACGAGACAGAACAATCGACTGCGAATGACGTTTCGAGACTGGAAAAAGCAGGGTTGCCATTATGTCGGAACTAACAAATCTGAACAGGGCTGCAATCGAGTAGTTCTTTATGTGGCATTAGAAAGCGACAAAAGGAACTAATGAATCTATGGGTGCGTTTCTAAAACAAAAGTAGTGGAAAGTGGGGAGATTACGATTTCCGGGGCGCCGCGATTTGACGATGGATTCGAAGAGTACTCTTAATAAAAATAAGAATAGCCAAAGGAAATGTTGTGTTATCGATTTGCTTCCGAGTTATCGATTTTTTTAAATTTTTTTTTTGCTATAAGGTCTATGAAGAAAACCGGCTGTATTATTCTTAATATATAACCGATATTAATGATTAAGATAAAATTTAAAAGGTTATATGTAAGGCTTTTAGAAAAATTTTAAACTAATGAAATCTGTTGAGTACTTTGTATTTTATAGGTATTTTTATGCAATACAAATATATTTTCTTACATAAAACCGTTATTTTCTCAAAAATTTCCGTTATTACTATGAATTATAAAGAGTAAATTATTAAAGCTTGAACATTTATCTTTCATTTGGTATATAATATATATAATTTATTTAACTTTTTGTCGTGTTTTTTATGATACAATGATTTGCCCTTGTACGGAAAATTGCTTATTTCACTCATATTTACCTTAGATGTTTTTCTTTCTTATTCCATATTTACGAATATCGCCATTACAATACAACATTTTTATGAATTAACGGGATTTTCGAGTCAGTGAAAAAAAATTGTATTTTTTGGTCGATCAGTTAATAAAAAAATAATTTTTTTTATCTATCGAAAAAAAGGTAAAACTTTCAGCTTATCAAAAAATATATATTTTTAGTACCTTAAAAAAGAAAATTTTGCAGAAAAAAAACGGTTCCTTTAATTAAAAAATTCAAATCTAATATATATTCGCTTATCAATTTAAAAACATTTTTGAAATTATATTTGTATTATATATCGTTGAAAAGGCATTTAATTACCTTTCGAATAGCATGTCAATCTTTAAGATCCATTGGATATCGGCAAAGATATAGAAAATTTTGTGAACAGATTTTTTAACAAAGAAAACACTTGGAAAATTTAAATTTTATGTAATATAGTGTAAAATTAAATAAAAAATGTATATTTTTATATGTCAAACAAAAGGTCTAACTGTAAGCTTTTCAAAAAAAATATATTTTTAGTAACTTAATAACGTAAATTTTTTATAAAATAACGGTTCTTTTTATTCAATAATTCAACTTTGGAATAAATTCGCTTATAAAATTAAAAATATTATGGCAATGATATTTATAACAAATATATTTGAAAGGTCATTTAATGACCTTTAAAATGACATATCAATCTTAAAGATCCATTGAGTAACGACAAAGATATAGATGTTTTTTTGAACAGATCTTTTAACAAAAATTTTTTAAAAAAATCGATAACTCGATAACTAATAGAGTTATCGATTTTTTGTTCGGTGAATCATGTTTTTTTGTTGTTTTCTGGTAGAGAACAACAAAAAAACATGATTCGCCGAACAAAAAATCGATAACTCTATTAGTTATCGAGTTATCGATTTCTTAAAAAAAAATTTTGTTAAAAGATCTGTTCAAAAAAACATCTATATCTTTGCCGTTACTCAATGGATGCTTAAGATTGATATGTCATTTTAAAGGTCATTAAATGACCTTGCAAATATATATCTTATAAATATCATTGCTACAATATTTTTAATTTTATAAGCGAATTTATTCCAAAGTTGAATTTTTTAATAAAAAGAACCGTTATTTTCTAAAAAATTTATGTTATTAAGTTACTAAAAATATATTTTTTTTGAAAAGCTAACAGTTCAACCTTTTGTTTGACATATAAAAATATACATTTTTTATTTAATTTCAC
Source organism: Tetanocera ferruginea (assembly GCA_958299015.1). Classification (NCBI taxonomy): domain Eukaryota; kingdom Metazoa; phylum Arthropoda; class Insecta; order Diptera; family Sciomyzidae; genus Tetanocera; species Tetanocera ferruginea. Next base: position 984,256 of record OY282640.1, on the reverse strand, counting down.
ACTATATTACATAAAATTAAAATTTTCCAAGTGTTTTCTTTGTTAAAAAATCTGTTCACATAATTTTCTATATCTTTGCCAATATCCAATGGATCTTAAAGATTGACATGCTATTCGAAAGGTAATTAAATGCCTTTTCAACAATATATAATACAAATAAAATTTCAAAAATGTTTTTTAATTTATAAGCGAATATATATCAGATTTGAATTTTTTAATTAAAAAAACCGTTTTTTTCTGCAGTATTTTCGTTTTTAAGGTACTAAAAATATATACTTTTTGATAAGCTGAAAGTTTTACCTTTTTTTCGATAGATAAAAAAATTTATATTTTTTTATTAACTGGTCGACCAAAAAATACAAATTTTTTTAACTGACTCGAAAATCCCGTTAATTCATATAAATATTGTATTGAATTGGCGATATTCGTAAATATGGAGTAAGAAAGCAAAACATCTAAGGTAAATATGAGTGAAATAAGCAATTTTCCGTACAAGGGCAAATCATTGTATCATAAAAAACACGACAAAAAGTCAAATAAATTATATATATTATATACCAAATGAAAGATAAATTTTCAAGCTTTAATAATTTACTCTTTATAATTCATAGTAATAACGGTAATTTTTGAGAAAATAACGGTTTTATGTAAGAAAATATTCTTTTATTGCATAAAAATACCTATAAAATACAAAGTACTCAACAGATTTCATTAATTTAAAATTTTTCTAAAAGCCTTATATATAACCTTTAAATTTTACCTTAATCATTAATATCGGTTATATATTAAGAATAATACAGCCGATTTTCTTCATAGACCTTATAGAAAAAAAAATTTTTTTAAAATCGATAACTCGGAAACAAATCGATAACAATACATTTCCTTTGGCTATTCTTATTTTTATTAAGAGTAGTCTTCGAATCCATCGTCAAAACGCGGCGCCCCGGAAATCGTAATCTCCCCAAATTTTTTTCACTGACTTGAAAATCCCGTTAATTCATATAAATATTGTAGCTACAATGTTGCCTTAAAAACAATTATTTATTGTAATGGCAATATTCGTCAATATGGAGTAAGAAAGCAAAACATCTAAGGTACAAATGAGTGAAATAAGCAATTTCCCGTACAAGGGCAAATCATTGTATCATTAAAAAACACCACAAAAAGTCAAATAAATTATATATATTATATATCAAATGAAAGATAAATTTTCAAGCTTTAATAATTTACTTTTTATAATTCATAGTAATAACGGTAATTTTTGAGAAAATAACGGTTTTGTGTAAGAAAATATTTTTTTATTGAACAAAAATGCCCATAAAATACAAAATACTCAACAGATTTCATTAATTTAAAATTTTTCTAAAAGCCTTATATATAACCTTTTATATAACACCTTATTCATTAATATCGGTTATATATTAAGAATAATATAGCCGATTTACTTCATAGACTTTATAGCAAAAAATAAAATTTAAAAAATCGATAACTCGAAAACAAATCGATAACAAAACATTTCCTTTGGCTATTCTTATTTTTATTAAGAGTACTCTTCGAATCCATCGTCAAATCGCGGCGCCCCGGAAATCGTAATCTCCCCTCATTTTCTGTAAACACTTCCAAAAAGTAACTTATTTGAGCGCAAAAATTTTAATAAATATTGGATATATGAATTTGGACGAGATAACTAATATTTTCTTTAAAGAATTATCACTTTTATTTATGTCAAACTATATGAATATGTCAAATTGAAAATAACAACATGTTGAGTAAATGTAGCGGAAAAATAAAGCGCTCCAAAAATTCGCAACATGTTGTGAGTAGCTGAAACTGATTATTGCCGTTCAGAAGATTTTTACTCAACAGTTGTGCAACTGTTGCGAAAAATTTTGTTTTAGAAACGCACCCAAGGAGTTCGTTTAATATATTTTTGTTGGATCTTGTATTTTACAATATATTAAAAAATAACCTTTTGTGAGCCAAAATAGATAATTATAGATATTTAATCATGATACAACAAAACTGATAAAAGTAGTTTTGTTTGAATTCGTATCCATAAACAAAAACGAATTGGCCTTTTCGATCTTGAAAATACTTTGACCAAGCTTCTAATCATCAATTATGTTATATATGTTTAAAAAATGTTTGCACATAATTGATTGAGAACTGAACCTGCATATTTTATGCCAACTCCGAAATGCTAATGTTAATGTTTTCAAAAAGCTTTATATGACATTGTTTACTATGTGAGGTTTGCTATTGTATGCAAAACGGTGACGGCCATTTATTTCTAATGAAAAATTTTCTGTCAGGTGTCAGGATGGAACTATGGCTTCAGCAGTTCGTTGGCTTGCACGCCACATACTTAGTACGCAGTTCCACTGTTGCCACAAAAGACACACAAAATAAAAAATACTTTTTTTGTTCGATTTTCTGTCAAAATATTAACAAAAAGTACGGAATCGATTTCGATTTTGGATACAAAAGCTGCTTTTTTGTAACTAATAAAATTTGCGCTCATTTTGGTTACTTAACCTTTTTTTTTGGTTTGCTAACCAATTTCAAAAAGTTTGAAGTAGAAAAATTGTTTGAAATAGAAAAATATTTTTTTCTACACTTATATTAAGAAAGATGTATTCAAGAACATCCTACATCCAAAAAGATTCTAGTTTTGATGTGACAAAAACTAGTTTTTCCAAATTTGGGAACCACCTACCCAAGCCAAGGTTACAAATTAAAGGTCTCCAAAGCCCCGAAGGTGTGGATTCCAAGTTTGGCGCTTCAGAGATATTTCACCTTGCTAAGAATTTAATGCGAAAACGTCGACGATTTTTGCCATCGACATTTTGCGAAAAAATTTATTATTGGCAGACGTCAAACTGATTTCAAAATAATTTTAGATTTATTACCTTCTGTGGACTACAGCAGTGTCGAAAAAATGTTCTCCCGGTTATAATGATCGTATATAAAAAAATCACATGAACTTTCTTTAAAATTAACCAACGCAATTTTGAGAAAATTTAAAATTTAAAAACATCGATTATATGTATTTTAGTGACATCGATGTTTGAGATATTGCAATATCGATGTTAAATCATCAATTTTCTGTCTCATAACATAGATGAACACCGAAAATCGATTATCATCGAACATCCCTAGTTTGAAGCTCGATATTTGGGCTCGAAGATATTATTCAAGTAAATTTCGAGTAATAGAAAGTGATTAAAAATTACATTTTGCTTGTTCTTTTTCTCTCTCGTGCTGGAAAAAATTTTAAAGAAACGCTTTCGAGTAGCTTCAAGTCACTTGAATCGAGTACGGAAACAACTTGAAATCTCATTCCGAGTACAAATCAAAATGTGTGTGCTCTTGGATGAGAACGCAAGTGCGACTTCCACATCAATGAATAGAATTTTATCTATGAAAAAGCAATTACCTATAAGTACGAGTTGGGTCATTCGGATTATTTTTGGGAACTGCTTGAATTACGGCCGAATTACGGCATCCGTGATCGAATAATCTTTCGTATTGAAATTTATTTTATGACAAAATTTGTTGAAATTGTATTTAATTATAGAAAAATCAATAATTAGGAAATCTTTTACTCGATCACTACTGCCGTAATTCAGCCCCAGGTTTCAGATAATTTTACTCGTTTGCACGACAACCATTCAATTGGAAATAATTTATATATGCGACAGTTATAACCATGGTCAGTAGGAAAAAAAAGGTTAAAAGGCTGTTTTTGAAGAATCCAGCACTTCGGTAGGATACAGAGGGAAAAAGCAGGAACATCGAAATCAATTGTTCAACGGATTAAATTTTATAATCCGAGGAGTAAGATCAGAAGAAAAAGACGCTGAAGCCAAAAAAACCTCGAAAACTGTATCATGAATACCTGACCAAATTTGATCACGTGGTCGTGAACGATGAAACGTACTGCAAATCCGATTTTAAATAGTTACCTAGATATGAATTATATAGCACAAAAGCTTACTAATTTTTCAACGCAATATATGGGCTGGACAGGCCATTTGCAAATGTGGCCATACCTCGAATAAAGGCATTGGTGACAGATTGCACCTTCAACATCTAAATTAACATCAGAGAATATTTAGAATGGCGTTTACTGCTAGGGTGTTTATACGTCAGCACCAAGGTTCAGTACTATTTTATTAACATAGAACAAAATTGTTGGTACCAAGCTAACGATTTCACCGTGGTACCAAAAAGTGCCCAAACAATTGCAAAATTTGTTCAAGTTCTTAACGAAGGATTTTAGGTGTTAAACCTATTCACTCAAGTCTGTTTTGATTCGAAAATGGGGAGATAGATAAGATGATGAGATATTGAAATCAATTGAAAAGGTTAAGAGTACAACTCAAATGTATGTTTATTTAATAATGTTCCTTTGATAACACTGCGTTACAAATTAAAAAAAAATTAAGTACCAGCTTAAATTTTGTCTGTTTACTTATTCATACACATTACTTAAAAAGAACTCATACTTAGTTTTTTTCTATCACGTACTGTTTTTTAGGTATAGTAACTAACAATTATTAGTTAAAGAATTAAAGCGTCTAGCTTACGCGTTGGTTTATTTAATTGTACATAATTCAAGCAATGCTGACAACAAAAGTTATTATTAATATATTTGCACACATATAAATGGTATTTAAATGGTTAAAAGTATATATTACACACAAAAAATTAAAAATTTTATACTTCCCCAGTAGACAATGACATCGCTGCTAGCAGGCCTTCCTGTGGATTTTGTAGTACTGCCGCACTCATATACAATTACACTTTCTTTTTTATATGAAGTGGGAAAATTTCGCAGGCCTTCCGCTCTGATAGCTTAAAAGAGGCCTGATAGAAGCACTTCTTTAGAATGGCTAAAAGTAGGGGTAAACAAAAAGTGTTGAAAAAATATTTTTTTTCTTTTACACTTTTTTCTATTTATTTATATATTCTATGATTTTATCTTCTCTCCTATGTTTTTTTAAGTTAGATTAATTTCAATATATAATCTTTGATATAGCAGTAAGAAGGGCTATTATTGCGTCATATTTTTAAACTGATATTTATTTTGACTTTAAACGAAAAAGTTGCCCTGAAGTATATGAAAAGTCAGTCTTTGTAGGGAAAACAAATTTGTTGTGCTGCCTTTTGTGCAGAAAAGGAAGGCCTTCAAGAAGTACTCATAAGAGCAGCGAGGAACGGATGTGTTTAGTCTTCAAAAGTAGCAGTCAATGCAGGCCTTTGTATGAAGAGCGCTGGTTTAATTGCCTATTGGGTCTTGTTTTACGATGGGAAGTATCGCCAGCAGTAATGTTCTAACATAGCGGCATCATAACCTTGAAACCGTTCTTCAAGCCTTTTTATATCCTGGTGAAACCGTTCCCCCTGTTCATCACTCACTGCTCCTAGATTTAAAGTGAAAAAAGAGAAATGTGAATGGAGAAAATTTATTTTTAAAAACATCCTGCAACCCTTATTTTTATATGCAATTAACAAATTGTTCATCGCGTTTTCGGCGCTGTGATTACCTTAAAAAAAACCTTTAATCAAGGTTTTTAACGCTGTCCATGCGCATAGTTCTTTGTCATTGAGTTTTTGACCGAAGTTTTGGTTTTTTCATTAGAAGGCGTATTTCTGGACCAATAAAAATTCCTTCTTTTAATTTTGCGTCACTTAATTTTGAAAAATAGACTTTAAATATAAAAATCCTTCGCCGCATTTATCCATTGCTTTTACAAATTTCTTCATTAAACCGAGTTTTATATGTAGGGCAACATTTTACTTTGCAAAAGGAAGATTTTGCTCCGAAAGGGTTAACAAAGATTATCGGTGTGTACCTCAAAAACAAGACGTGATCGAAACAAAATACATTCACTGCCTATATACTGTAACTAATATAAATCTATATTACCAATCAGTTTTTCAGGTACCGAAATCGTGTCACGCAGTGTAATATAAAGAAAGAACTTTCCAACAAAAAGCGATGGTTTATTTGCTATAAGAACTTTTTCCTCCAGGACAGACCGAATTATTTATACCTACATATATTTACTTTAAGAATTTAGAAATTAAATATTATATGCGAAGAGACTTAGAATTCTATAACAACGACTAACAAAGATGCTGATACGAGTATCGTTTTCAAATGAAATTCATACAAGTTCTTTGGGCAAGATCGTGCGATAAAACTTAGTTGAGTTGATTATTTAAACAGCTGAGGTATAGCTCGTCTGACGAGCTGTATAGCTCTTTCAACACCATCAATTCTATAAAAATATTATTATTGCTTTGTACCCATTCGGCTTTTTCCAAATACATGCACGATAGTAAATCCACTAATAAATAAAAGTAACTCTTGTATAATTGAATTCATTTATTTTGCTTCATGTACATAACTGTTTACACATTCGTACATAACATATTATTCATTTATGAGAAAACAGTGAGTGTGGCTTGGACATTTTTTTGTTCAAGTTTATAATAAAGAAAAAGTTGTTAGAATCTGTATAGAATAGAAAAATCATTGAAATGAAAAAAAAAAAAACAGTTTAAATGTGAACTATGTTTTTTTTATTTTTTTGAATAACAATGGCTTCCAGGCACTTCACGTAGGCTAAGTTAAAATAAGGCTTTCTAGTCCGAATACATATTCTTGTTTTCTGGTACGGCTATTAATATTCAAGGCACTGCATCAATATCAATATTTGGATTACATTCTCGTATTACTTAACAACAATAAGCTTGTAAATATAACACTTTAATTTTTGGGAATTCATATTTGACTAGGTATGTAATTTAGTACATTGCTAGATAGCTTTCATTGCACTCTGATTTATGATTTCTTCTGCTGTGTATGTTTGGATAGATTTTTAAAAGATAAAAATAATTTGTAGATATCAATTTTGAATTTGTGCGAGTGTAAATAAATAAATTTCATTAATGTTTTCAACAATTAAAATTTTCATCATTACAATAAGTTTTTCATATTGTTTTTGTTTTGTATCTCTTATAACACGAATAAATAGTTATATGTTTAATATTTAAAAATTAATTCAACAACAAAAATAAATTAACATTAGCGTAGATTAATAGTAATAAATGTATTAATCGGTTATTTGCAGATCTCTGCGGCTCTAACGTTCTGTAAACATATGCAATTAATTATATATGTATGTAATATGTTCAGTTAATAAAAAGTGTTCCAAACCCTGGGTTAAAACGCTTGCAGTTAAGGTAAATTGGTCAAAATAAAAATGATCTAATTAAAAGTGTAGAACAATAAGACGTGTTCTTTTTAAAAGTGTTTCTTTTTGGCATGAATTTTTCAGTTTTTTTTTTTTTCTTATTTTGTTGTCGGCTGCAGTGTTGCTGCAGTTAAGCCCGTTCCACGTAGTTGCCTGGGAAAGTGCCAAAGCAGCCGGTGCGTTGAGATGTTCCCACAAACCAGCCGTCGTCACACTTTTCTAGCACATGAACCAAATCACCTTCCAGTAATTCGAGTTCGTCTGAGTTTTGTGGACGATATTTATAGAGGGCACGGTAGCTGGAGAAGAAAAAATAAAATATGAAATATATGTGCTAGATGTCAAGTAGTCGATTTAGGTATTTAACTTACGCTATGGGATTTGTAGATGTGTCCACATGTAGTACGTCTGTTTTCTGCATATTACGAGTTTCACGTAGTATTCCATTTGGTGGCTGATGCCCATTCTGGGTGATGGTGTTGAACTCGTTATTTATGCTTGTGCGCAGAGTATCCAGCGAGGGACGCAAACCACTTGAAGTCATAACAGTTCTCGGAGCACTATAATCATCAGTTCCAATGTCGCTGAGCACCTATAATGGTTATAAAGTTAAGCCGGAGTTTACCACGGAAAAGCAAAATGAACTCACCTCAACATAGCATACCGGAAAGATACCTTTGCGGTTGGCAATCTTGCCCTCAAACCAATTTTTATCTACTCTGCGTGTCAGAGTGACCAACTCACCCTTGTTCAGTGACAATTCTATGCCTGATTGCGCCTGAAAGTTGTACTTGGCACGAGCTTGGCCCTCGCTAGGCTTACGTATTGGCTGACGAACACCATCTCTGCTTATTATCTACAAAAAAATAAAGATAAAACCAAATTATTAGCAATGCCATAAAACATTCGCGTAATAATCTGCTCCGAGGACTACGATATCCTTACTAAAAAGTGAATAAATATTTTTTTTTGTCTTATCTACTATGTTTTTTTAACTTGTACTCTCAATGCGCTAGCATTAAAAATAATATCAGTTTATTACAGTCCATTTACCTCGACATAATTTGCAGGCAGAAGTCCAATCATGGCATTGTGTTCGCCTTCGTACCAGTTTTTGTCAATTTGTCGTCTTATGTAAATGACGTCACCCTTTCGGAACGTCAATTCCCTGAAAATAGAACAAGAGTATACATATTACATAAAAAATATGAATATTGAATATAAAATTGGCATTTGTGATCCTTAACGATGTCGTCTAGAAAGTTCTAATGCAAGGCTAGAGGGTGTTGTTTGAAGCATCGTTACACCAAACTTAGCATAGAATTTGCAGCAACATTTTGGCCAAATAGCTTAATCCAAAGGCATTCAATTTTGCTCACAACGAAGCAACGAGATAATTTTATGGTATCTTCCAGACAAATTTCGGTTACTTTTGCTCTTACATGTGCCAAGGTTCCCAGACATATTTAAACAAGCTTTTGCCAAAAAACATCGTTGTCGTTTCGCATAAATTTTAACTTAATAACTTAATCAAAGTTTTTCTCATAAATTATGGGAAAGCACTGTCAGAAATATTTCAGAGGATAAAAAGAAGAAAATGTTTGATTTTTAGATGTGTGCGGGTCGAAACGTTTGTCGCATGACCTGGTAGTTCACACACTTGAGTGTGAGGAAGCTGTCAGTAAAGTTAAAGCCAAATGGTCGACAGCTATTCTCCACGCCAGGTGTTCTTCCTATTTGAAGAACTGAAATATATGAGATAAGGAAACCACAGAGATGGTCAATGTATAAATTTAGGTCGCACCAAATTTTATCACTCAGCTAACAGTGGACGCAAAAGTGTCAAAAAAATACACGCCACAAGGGAAGGCAGGCTATTCAAGGATATTTAAAGGACGCATATAAATGTATAAATGCGTCAATGGTTGGTGGCAGCAAGACAGCCGATGTTCAAATGAATAGTCATCCAATTATGCAAACGATGCCATCCTTCGGACTCCCGCGCCCAGCTCATTTCTTCCATTTCGTTTTCTTTCATTGTATTTCACTCGAAGATAAAAAATCTCTGTGTGTGTGTCGCAAGCACAGACACAGACACAACCATACGTGTCGACTTTGGAACTTGTGGCATTTTCTTTGTGCACGAACCGCAGGGATAGATAAATGGATGAAATACGTCTGACAAAAATAAAATTGCCGCCATTACAGCGAATATTCGCAATAAATAATCGGCTATTGTGTGTGAATGTACGCTAAATGTACAGGTTCTTCGTTGTACTCGTCGTCTTCGTGGTTGTGGTCGTCCTTTCGTTGAATGTGGAATGTGACACGAGCCATGAGGCATGAGGAACGAGGCATGAATTATGGCCATCAATAACAAGTTGACAATTTATATTATGTTTGGGTGACTGGCAAGCATTCGGCATAATTTTTTGGGAATGTTTAGGAAATGGTTATGGCGCTGGCATGGAATATTTAAGGCGTCCCACAGGCATGCTAAAGACCAATTTACATGCGCTGATAAGCTAGTTGAGGTCAATGCAGGAAGGGTTTTTATTGTGAGCACAACGCATGAAACTCAATTTATTAGGACGCTTGGTTAGTCCTAAGGCTTACCTAGCAGTTTGTCCCTGGAAGTTGTATAGTGCTCGTGCAATGGTCTTTGTAAGTAGCACAGTGTTTGGTGATTTTGGTGCCAAATCCGATTGGAAGTCATCGTAGCGATTCAATGGAATCGGTGATTTTTGCGAAGGTGTAAAGTTGTCGGTATGACGACGTGAATTCATGTCCTGTAATTCTTGTAGGTACTTGCGTCGACGTTCCTCTTGATACAACTTTTGCATTTGTTCCGCTTGGCGAAAAGCTAACTCTTCCTCGGGTATGGCTTCCTTGTACTCATAGCGTATTGGTGTCTTGTAATGGATGTTAACGTCAGATTCAAAGTAACGATTTGGAGATTCTGTGAAAATAATTTCAAAAGATAAAAATAGAAGAAAAGTGCAAAAATGGTGTGAGTTATGTCATGGGTATGAAAAAGTATAATTGATGTTGTGTTGGATGGCAAAAAATCACTATGTTACATGCAGGAGTCCTTATGTTGCAGGATGTTAATAAACATCATCATAATTATCATAATTCTGCAAAAATGTTTGAAAAAGTTGATTTGAAAGTTGAAGTTGGGTTTCCACTCAATGCAAAAAGAACAATTACTATACAATAATTTTGTTTTTTTCATTCATTTTCATATCATCCGGCAAGGAACGAAAATAATAAACACAGGACCACCTTTTTTGAAGATACATACTATATTTTCGCTAACAATACAAATTTTTAAAAGATAACGTGTTATAAAGAAGTTATGTATATTTTATAGCTGGTTTTAGATATAACGCGTTATAAGCAAATTTATAACCCTGTTTAAAAACGGCCAATGTTATGTCCCTCCTTAAATTCACAAACTACTATTGGCACTGTTCCAAGTTGGCAAAATTTCATGGAAAAATTCCTACGGGTTCAAAAGTTACAGCCGGACTATTGAGAGCGGACTATCTTTGTTTTCTTTGTTCACAAACTTTGAACGCGTTTATCTTGAAACCATGTTTTTCGTACTGGTTGCGGGTTCATTTTTTGACGAAATTTTTTTTTGTTTTTTTTCAAACTTGATTCGCTATCGTATCACACAAGCTTTTGACGTAGAATTTGTATGGGGTCGTTTTAACAGATTTTTTTGAAGGCCATGCAACGTTTTTGGCTAATACTTTAGGGTATAGCTACAGCCTTTAATACTTATCGTTCAAAGATAATATATATACTAAAATATCAGATATATCCTGCGCTGAATGAATATCTAATTCTGGATTTTGTCACTATTATATGAAAGTCACAAAATAGTAAAATATATGAAGAAAAATGCATGTTTTTATACAAGAAAGTCGGTCATCAGCTGCTTATAATGTACCTGCTGTGCCTGCTGTTTTTTTTGTTTTTGTTTCGTTGTTTATGCTTGTATTGTTTTTATTTTGCACGAACTGATTGGTTCGTATTAGAGCTTCAGCTCAAACACGTGTTTCGTGTTGAACACGTGTTGAAACGTGTTTTAAACTACACGTGTATTTTATTCACGACCTACACGTGAAGTTCACATTCGCGTGAATAGAATAGAACCGATAATAAAGAGACACAAAGGAATTATCTGAGGTCACAGGTGGATCATTGGCAGTTTTAGAGGTTCCATTGAACATTTGGACCAAAATGGATGATTCTATGGCCAATGGGATGCAGTGGAATTATCTGAGGTAATATGTCGGTCACATCACAGTGTTTAAAATCAAAATTTAAATTATTTATTAAACAGGTTGCAACCCTTTTCTGCTTATACGGTGTCGGACGCTCACTTTCAAGTATTGAAAAGTAAACGAAAATTGAGAAACTGAGCGAAAAATTGCTTACGCAGAACTTGGGCAACTCAATATATTGCTGTGCAAGTATGTTCTTTTGCTCTCTAGCTTCTGTATGCTTACGCATAACTTGGTTGAGCCTTTAAACGGAATTCTACGTCTACACTTACGATACTATCGAAACTGTTTCTTTTTTTTTAATTTTTCTTCGATTTTTTATGAATTTTTCAAGTCAATATTTTTTTCGAAAAAATACACTTTCAAATTTGGAACATCACCAAAAATTTTAAAAAAATTTAAAAAAAGCTCCTGTCATATGATAACCAATTTTGTTAAAAATTGAAACAGTAATTTTTTTTCCAGATCGGACAATTTTTGCGACTCCCAGCGATGCAACCACGAGGCCCCGTTTTTTTCTCTGTAAATATATTTTTTGAATTTCGTTTCTTGTAATTTGTTCAATTCTCTACAATAATAAAAAAAAATTTTGTAAAAATGTTTGTTTTAGACTGAGTTATGAATTTTTAAAAAAAAAGAGTCTGTTTTCTCTGCCGCGAATGTTGTGTCCCTCCTTAATAAATTTAATTTTTTTTGCTCATTTGTCACAATTTAATCAATATTTTGACATTTGAAGAGTCAACCGTTTCTAATCCAATTCATAATCTGAAAAATTGATGATTTTAAAGTCATTAGAACGGAAATTAAATAAGAAACAAATTAAGTGTCAACAAATTTTGTGAGTTGTTACGCAAATTTTTCAGAAATAGAGCTCAATGTGGAAATTTAGTAGTTTTTAAAGAAAAATTTCATCTTCTCACGATCACAGCTTGAGAACGGATAATTTGAAAGGGATTGTTGATACACCGTTAGAAAGGTCATTTTATTACCTTTCAAATAAGTTCGTTTTTCTACAATAAACAATAATGTGAATTGAAGTCATAAAATGCTAATTAACTCTGTAACTTCTTAGAAGCGAAAATAGACCCACCCTACCATACAATTTTTTTCTCAATTCGACTTTCTCTTTCACTTCCGAAAGTATACGCACTTGCAGTGCGGACACCCTGTATATATACATACATTACTATATGTACCTATATGTAGTTTTCTATTAACTATCTACATTAACCTTCGTCTACTTGGTAATTTAGACCGAGATTTGCACTCGTTAACATTATTTTAATTATATACAGTGACTCACAAATTATTCATTATAAATTATATTTTTATAGTATGACTAATTTTTGATCAAAAGAAATAATAATTTATACTAGAGCTTGTTTTAAACTTAATATTGCTTATTCTCAACTATACTTAAAAAAAATTTAGTTTTGCTATTTTTCAAAAATTTGAATTGCATTTCTGTTACAGCTTTTTTATAAACAATTATGTGACTGATTTAAATTTTAAATTATTTATAAAAATATTTGTTTTAACCACCAGTTGGAATCTTTTAGGTATACCATCAATTAAGTTTTCTAAAGTTTAACTACTTATCTTTGATCATTCCCAGTAACAACCCTTCAGAGCTGATCGACATTATTCCGGTATTTGTCACTCCAAGTTTAAGCATAAAGGTTTTTTTTTGCAATAAAAAACAAGTCATAATATAAAAATATGAGTTATTATGAACAATTCTGTGAGTCAATGTATATATCATTTGAACGGTCTAAGTTATTTCTCAGAGAACCCAGTGAAAAACTGAAAATCGGTTGATAAGTAATCAAGTTACAGTCTTATATTTGCGCAAAGATATGCAAAATTGATTTCTTTAACCGAAAGTTAAGATTTTCGGAATGTTTGGAAAATTTCACAGGAAAAAAAGTATCACTTCCCAGGTATTTCAACTTCATTCCTTTTTTCATCACCGTACTAATGATAAGTCGGGTTGGGCTGGTGAAGCAATGCGCCCAAGAAAATAGCTTAATTTAACGTTTTAACAGGTTTTTAAATTTATAGTCAGAAAACACGATGTTTCTGTCATTGAGACTAACACTTCTGTCACTTTTAACACATTTGTGTTCAAATTCACATAGAAATTAAATTTTTCATTAATTCAGTAGATTTAATTGTACACACCTTAATTGATAGCAAAATAAAACAATCTCGGCAAGTTCACTTTAATAAAAATTTGTTTTGAAATTATTTTTATTAAATTCAAATTAAAAGACCGATCAAGTATTTATCGCGAGTACATGAACTCTCGCAAGAATTACAAAACAATTACACAATCCAGACTAACTTCGAGATAAGAAACTCTACGCACTACAAGATAAGATAATCCACTAACATAATCACCTAAAAAATAAAGTGAAAAAGAAATTTTTATGAAAATATGTTTTTTTTTTTCGTTTTCTGTTTTACTATAGTTCCCGCAACAATTTCATTTGTTTATTTTATTGGTTAAGCACTAATTTTTTTGCTATATACACACATACAGCAACAACTCGTATGCTCGTTCATACAGTGGCACGTATCTCTCGGATTCACAAAAAAACTCAGTAATTAACGAACCGCATGATTTTCAACTCTAACCACAACGTTTGCTCCAACGACTTAAACTGTCTGAGTGTCTGACTACGAATAGGAGGAACTGGCTCTCGTTTCAAAGCAAAAATTGTTTCGAGACGAAGTCTTACTTGTTTTGTTGTCAGCTCTATGTGTGTCAGTTGTTGACTAAACAATAATAAATTTATCAAAATGCATGCGAGCTGAGTAGGTTTTTTAATAAATTCATCAAAACAGTTGAGAGCAGTTGAGGAAGTACTCTAGGGAGACTCCGCGACCTTGACAACCAATTAAAAGGGTCGATTCGATATGTTTAGCCTGACTCTGATTGAATTCGTTGGCGTTTGAAGTGTCGTGTCCTATACCAGAAACATGGTGGAAGTTCGAAATTTGGGTCAAGACCAATTTCAGCTGGACTCTTATGAATGGCGGCAGTATTGGAACGCAACTAGAAAGAATTGACAGCAATTAAGAAGTTTTTAAAGACACACAAAAGTGTTTACTAAAAAATATTAATCAGAACTCAAGTCGTCTCATTGTCGGGTTATGTTTGTTTGCGTGCTATTTTATTTAAAATTGTTTGTATTTATTTTGTTTGTTTTTTTCTTTCCACTCAACATTGATAAAAACAGGCAAACATATACAAATGTTAGAAGTTGACGTGTTAATTAAGAGAAAAATGCGCTAGATATCAGGGTGTATCAGTATACAACGAAGTTAAAGAGAGAACATTTTAAATAATGTAAAAATTTAGAGTGTTTAATTTTCAATTTTCAAAAAAGTCTAGCATTAATCAGTTGTTTTAAGTATTTAATGCTTGCTTGAACTTTACATAATCGTTTACAACACAAAGCTTTCAAAACATCTCTACTTTTATTTTTTTGTTTTTTTTTTTGCTTTTCCCTGAACTCTGTACAATAAGCTGCTGTGAAAACGTTTTTACCCTTCAAGTGCGAATTTTTGTTTTCGAATTAATCAGTGTCCGTGTTTCGGTTGTTCGATGTGCCACGAACAACATCAACAAACAAAAATAACAACGACTATACGGACGACTCGATAGCTGCGCTGTTTCAAGCAGATTAACATATTGATTGAACCATGAGCCATGTACAAAGCCCACCCTCACCATCACCATCACCATCACCAGCCAGTTAAGCGTTTGCGATGTTGTCGCTACTGAGGAGTGAACCTCATGCAGATATTTGTACAAACAGATTCGTGCTTTAAAGCAAGCAAAGCCAATGTAAGGATTATGTTACAAGGATAACGATCGAACCGATTAAGTTATTGACAGCTTGTTTTATATAGAGTGGGAGATGGAGGCGGGGTGAGAAAAACAAAAATATAGTATAAAAATTAAATAAAAAATGCAACTGTTTTTTAAGTCACTTGCTTAAAGCGATTTACTGTCATATGAGCAGATTTACTCCACATCATTCTAGAACACCAGGTACGGAATAACTAAAACACTGATTATCAAAATGATAAACCTTCTATTAGATCAGTCTGCTAACACAAAAGTATGAAATAAAGTCGCTGTGTGGCTCGAGATTTAGAGAATTGTAAGACACTTTTAACCGTCATGTTTATAAGAAGTTTTCCAGAATACTTGTAGACTGTCGACAAAGTCACTTAAATGCTCTCCTAACATCTAATTTAGATGCACACAAATTTATGAGATTGAAAAAACATGATTTTTGTAGAAAATTTCATTGGAACCAGTTAAATTTTTTAAAATTGCTTCAAGAAAAAAATACCCTGAAAACAACTCTCTAAACTGAGAAAAAAAAAAATAAATAGTTATACAGCCTTATGATGAAAACCCAACCATCAAAATGAGTAGAAATTTGCGTTTGAGTTCCCTTTAAAGCTGTTTTAAGCGGCAAAATAAGTTCCATGGCACTTCGAAGCTGCTCTATGGTCCGTTGTAGAACTCGACACACCTAAAGCTGCTTAAAGGTACGTTGTGGAACTTGCCACACCTAAAGCTGCTTTATGGTGTCAATTTCAGGCAATAGATCTTGTAGTTCCAAAAGTTACAAGTTATACTTCTGTGCAAGTTTAAGATAATTAAGTTCGAAAGGAGTTCTGAAGTGCCGCTTGTGCGTCTTCTTTACATTTATTTTGAACTTAAAGCTGCTTAATGGTTCGATTGAACCTAATTTTGCACCTTAACGCTGCTTATGGGTACCTACGACAGAATTAGCTGTATAAATGAAAAATCTTCGTTTCGATATAAAGCTACATGGTAGAATGGCTAAGGCGTCGGACTTCAAATCGGCGAGACACGGGATCGAACCCTGGCAAAGCCAACATTTTAATAAAAAAGTTTTTTCACTGCGAATCAGATGGTACAAGTTGAGATCAAAAGCGATAATGGTAGAAAAAGAAGAAAATAAAAAATATAAAAAATAAAAAAATTGAAATCAGAAATAAAACAAGGAAAATATTTTTTTTTTTAAAAAAGTTTTCGAAGTTCGATTAGAACGCTGCTTAGCAGTCTATGCAACGTTCTTGTTGATACCTCAAAGTACGAAAAATTACTTAAATTTTGGGCTGCTTACACTGCAAAGCAGCTTAGAGAATTCGCTGTATAAGCCAAATTTAGAGCGTTTCTTGCTGGTTGGGAAATTTTCCTCGGAATTGGAAGAGAGACCCAACCATCAAAATGAGTAGAAATTTGCGTTTGAGTTCCCTTTAAAGCTGTTTTAAGCGGCAAAATAAGTTCCATGGCACTTCGAAGCTGCTCTATGGTCCGTTGTAGAACTCGACACACCTAAAGCTGCTTAAAGGTACGTTGTGGAACTTGCCACACCTAAAGCTGCTTTATGGTGTCAATTTCAGGCAATAGATCTTGTAGTTCCAAAAGTTACAAGTTATACTTCTGTGCAAGTTTAAGATAATTAAGTTCGAAAGGAGTTCTGAAGTGCCGCTTGTGCGTCTTCTTTACATTTATTTTGAACTTAAAGCTGCTTAATGGTTCGATTGAACCTAATTTTGCACCTTAACGCTGCTTATGGGTACCTACGACAGAATTAGCTGTATAAATGAAAAATCTTCGTTTCGATATAAAGCTACATGGTAGAATGGCTAAGGCGTCGGACTTCAAATCGGCGAGACACGGGATCGAACCCTGGCAAAGCCAACATTTTAATAAAAAAGTTTTTTCACTGCGAATCAGATGGTACAAGTTGAGATCAAAAGCGATAATGGTAGAAAAAGAAGAAAATAAAAAATATAAAAAATAAAAAAATTGAAATCAGAAATAAAACAAGGAAAATATTTTTTTTTTTAAAAAAGTTTTCGAAGTTCGATTAGAACGCTGCTTAGCAGTCTATGCAACGTTCTTGTTGATACCTCAAAGTACGAAAAATTACTTAAATTTTGGGCTGCTTACACTGCAAAGCAGCTTAGAGAATTCGCTGTATAAGCCAAATTTAGAGCGTTTCTTGCTGGTTGGGGAGTTTCCATTTTGAACATAGCAGATAAAGACAATACAATTTTTTTATTACACTCATGTATATTGACGGTTGATGAACAAATTTGCATTCAAAATTTTGAAAAATTTTTTCTGCTTTATTTTAAAAACAGGCCTTCATTAAAGTTCCAAAGCTGTTTTCACCTTGCATTATTTATTGAGGACATTTTTTTAAGAATTTGTTGAATATTAAGCTTAAAATTCGCTATTTTTATTTATATTGATGTTCAGTTTTCGACCTTATAAATAATAGACCGGATCGAAATTTAGATTCCGCCGGTCGGGGTCTCAAAAGTTAGAGGAACTCATTAAAATGATTTCTGCATACTTTTTTTTCAAATCGGAAAAAAACCGCCGAAGCAATTTTGATTCTCCTGAAGGTCCTTTTTGGTAAAAAAAAAATGTTTTTTGCTTCTAACTTTTTATTTTTTACAGAACGCATACCTAAATCTTCTTAAATGTTAAACTTTTTACTCATACTAACATTTTGACATAAAAAACTTGTTAAAATTTTGTTTCATTATAACTCTTATTGACCATCAAAAATTTAACTTTTTGCTATTTTTAAAAAGGCATTTTTTTAAAACCGCTGTAAAAGACACATTTTTTATTGGATTTACGTGGAATTGTTATTGTTGGAAAGGTATTAAGTTCTTCTTTCTTTTTGTGTATCGCTTTAATCAAAGCTGTTTGCGAAAACTGACAGAATGTGAGAAATCGACTTTAGAAATCTGATAAAATGAAGCATTTCTTATTCATATAAACAATAAATTTAATTTGTTCACTGCTTTTTCGTCCAGTTTTCGATAAATTGTTTTTTTTAATCACATAGCTTTGATGAAAACGATACACATAACGAAAGAAGAACTTAATACCTTTCCAACAATAACAATTCCAAGTAAATCTCATAAAAAATGTGTCTTTTACAGCGGTTTTAAAAAATGCCTTTTTAAAAATAGCAAAAAATTCAATTTTTGATGGTCAATAAGAGTTATAATGAAATTTTAACAATTTTTTTATGTCAAAATATTAGTATGAGTAAGAAATTTAACATTTAAGAAGATTTGGGTATGCGTTCTGTGCAAAATAAAAAGTTATAAGCAAAAAACATGTTTTTTTTACTAAAAAGGACCTTCAGGAGAATCAAAATTGCTTCGGCGGTTTTTTTCCGATTTGAAAAAAAAGTATGCAGAAATCATTTTAATGAGTTCCTCTAACTTTTGAGACCCCGAACGGTTGAAATTTTTTGTAACCATATAAGAATGATCCGGTCTAATAAATAAGGGAAATTTTTTTGCATCAGATTTTTGCAGCTTCTTCTAATTCTTGGCCTTAAGATTAGAGAGAAAAGAATTAAAATCAAAAGCATTTGCTTTAAATTTGCTTATTTACATTCAAGCATATAAATTAAATGTACTCGGGATTATTTTAAAAATTCCGTTGTTCGTTACACGGAGAGAAAGTTGAGCTGAAAACAATCCCAAACGAATTAATTTTGGGATTGATTGTGAGCTAAGCAATAATGTTCTTGATATCAAGCCATAACGTGATTGTTAATCAAAAAATCAACTTGCCCATTCGAGCACAATATATGTGAATTTTGGATCATTTATCAAAAACTTAAGTGTGCAATATAAGCAATTTTTGGATTGTTTTTTGAAAAATAAATATGCTCACTTGAGCCCAATTTAATACAAAAACACGTCAAATGCGAACAAATAAATATGAATACAAAATTTAAGACATTTTATTTTAAAATAAAAAAGGATGACAAACAAGCATGATAAAAATTATATTTTTATTGTCCACATTAGATATATCTGATTCAATTCGGGCAGGAAAATATAATTTTTGAATAGATTTTCTGCACTTTTTAAGAGTAACAAAAACCAATTGAGAATTACGTCATTCAGTTGATAACTTTTTTGATGAGCAAAAACAACAACAACAAAATTAATTTTTTTTATATACAAGCCCAATATTACACTTTTTAAGCACAAATTCAGGTGTTTATCAAAAAAATTTCAAGCACAATTTCTGGTGTAAATTGCGAACGTGAATAGCTTGTTTTGAGATGGTTTTGAGCTCTATTGAGCTGATTTCAGTTACGAAAGCTTTGAGCTTGATATTAGCCCATTTTTTCTCTCCGTGTGCGGTACGATTTGAATTTGTATCTTACCGATGAAATATTGCAAGATTGTGTTTTAGATCTTAACCGCAACTGTTGCAATTACCTATCATGTTTCTTTCTAGTTAACTTGTAATCCACTAAGCGACACGCTCTCTCTTGTCTGACTCGTTAAGCAAGCGAGTGATTGACATATAATTTCCACTTTCACTGATTATGAATGCCAACATGATGCGATGACAAACGCACTTAGTTTCTTGAGCAAATAAACACTAGCACATCACATACACAGTAGTACATTGAAGCCGCGTCAATGACCGAAAATATAAGATGTAAATTTGTTAAGAGCAGATAAATACACTTTTGTATAAAACCAACAACAGTTAATTAGCGTATTAGCGGTAAGTGCTTGACTAACAGTCTCTGCTAATGTTGAATGTTTTTATGTAGGTGACAACTTTTTCATATTGTTTTTCAAGATTTAAAATAATTTATATAACTTTAAAAATAACACTATTTTTTGCAAGCAACTAACCGATTGACAAAATATATATAAAACTTCTCACTTGATTTAGGGTTTGCTTTTATTTGTTTTCACTTGTCTTGAGCTTGTTCTAAAATACAAATTCTTTTTGTATTGCTTGGTTTGGCATCCAAGCTTACCTACATATTTATCAACATAGTGCCATACATTTGAACCCGAACCGTGCACATTGCAATACTGTTTGGAACTGTTTGGCAACAGTTTAAATTTCTCTACAACCAGCATATTATTTACCCACAAACAAAAGTGGCCGAGAGTGCGCCACTCCGAAACGACTGCTGAAACGTTTGCAGTTCACGACAATGCTTGGCGCAAGTCGCAATGACTTTGCTAGTCAAGCGTTTATAATATTATGAACAAATTAAGTTGTTCAGTGGCGTTCTAAGCAAAGTGAGTTCTTACATAAGTAAGAATACAATGAAATACAATTTTGAAAATTTAAAATGTTTTTTAGAGAACATCAAATGATAATCAAAAACCACTTAAGAAATTCAGAAAGAAAAACTTAGAAAACATTTATTGAAAAATACCAATTAATATTTGGTAGTATTCTAGCTCATTATTTGGTTTTAGAATTGTAGTATGTTGTTGAATGTTTATGAAATTCGGTTTTTTTTTCTAAATCTCATTTCATATATTTCGAATTTGAACTGTTGTAGTTTTAAACTTATAATAATTTTTCTGAAATTTATTTTAACTTCTAAGTTTTATGCAGAATTTCGGAATTTTGATTATTTTCGAATTTTAATTTATTTTACTCCTGAATTGAATTAGGAATTAGTATAGAAAAGTCATAACAAAAATAATATTTTTAAGGCAAAATATAGAATAATTTCGAAAGACAGAAAAAAATTAATCATATCATAATCATTTGAATACCATGAATAGTTATGATAAAAGACTTAATAAATAAACCAATTTAAGAAATAAATGCGAGCAGGAAAACTGACTGACATAAATAAGAAAGCCTAATAGTAATGAAAGCCTCAAAATCAAACTTCACATGGTTTCAAACCTACATATATTGTATATGAAGAGGTCCATAACAAAACGTAATAGTTACACCACAACACTTTTTTGAATAAACGACGAAAAGTTATTAAAGCCAGTAGGATATAAATTGGAATTGTTACATTTTGATCTGAACTATCATTTTTGGTATTGAATAACGTTAAAAATATTGGCCCTTGGTATGTTAAATAACAATGACTACATAGATCTTAATATGTTGAATTGGATTCATTAAAAAAATCAAAAAACTCAAAAAGTGTAATTATTGCGTTTTGTTATGTACCTCCTCATATAGTCTATGCATCTAATTATTGAGGAATTATAGCTATATCGATTATATCGTGCAGTTTTAAGGAAAAGACAACAGAAGAACATAGTATGGGACACATAATTTTTGCTTCTAAAATCTTAAATTATCACATTTATATATCCAATCATTTAAAATATTTCAACCCACAGAAACGCCACTGGAGCTAAAAGCGGTCACATTTGCACATGCGCAAAAGTCTTTTTTTCTTTTTATTATTTCGCGAAGTCACAAGGGCACGGTCAAGCGTGCATCTATCTCAGCTTGAAAGCAGATCCAAGGGTAAAAGGAAAGCTGACTCATCTCGCTCTTGTTACTCAATTCGCATGGTAGTCATTTTGCCAAGAAGACCGGTTTTTTGAGAAACAAGTATTTTAGTTCCAAGATATTTTAAGCTTAGTACTTTCTACGCTACCAAAGCGAGTGTGAGAAATTATTGGATTTGTTAGCTCAAGTGAACTGACTAGCTTAATCCAACAATCTGACTGTGGGAATGTCCAAACAACACTAAACAAGAAGAAAGCGGAATTAGCGCACAACACAAAATATAACTAGTTAAACGCTAAAATAGTTTTTAGCATATAGCACATATTACCAGGGGGCGGAGTCAAGGTTACTGTTATTGTTGTGACAAAAAGTGATTTGAATTGAAGAAGCATACCAATTTCATTGTTTTGAAATGTTTCATGAACCACTTTGATTTTTTATGAACTCAATTTCAATATGTTTTCAATACCCTAAATCAATTCAAGTCGAAGTTTAATCAATTATAATTTTTACATAACAATTGTGATTAACATGTTATTTCGACATCAAATACAATTTTTACCCAAAAAAAAATCCCCTACATAACATTTTAAAAAATTTGTATAAAAAATTAAAATTTCACCGAAAGAAACCAAGATGTCAAAAAGTTTTTCTTTCATATGTTCATCTCCAAGTGGTCTGGTTCATGTTAGGAAAAATTTTAAGAAAATGTTCAAAAAATTTTAAGGAGATCAGTTAGAAATTTGATATCTTTTGGTCTAAAATACTTTGCAGGAAAAAAATTAGAGTCGTTATGCTGGGGTCGAAACAAATCTGTGTCGACAAGGAATAACAGCTAGTTTTTCAGGTTTTCAGGAGAGCATTTTAAAGATTAAACAAATTTTGAAAATTTAAATCTTTAAATGCGTTTTTCCTTTATTGTAATATTTTGCTTTTAACTATTTCTAAAGAATTTAAAACTTCGAAGAAGAGGGCAAAAAATAATTTTTTTTTTTCAAACAGGCTTATTAAGAATCTTTTTTCTTCAGATCACTAGAAGGATGGAACCATGTCAAGAAGGCACACCTTTATTTTTGACCCCCCTCACTTTAACAGTCTATAATTTTTCCAATTTTAAAATGTTTTGTTTTTAAATTCAAAAGCTGCTTAAAAGTGTTTTAACAGTTCTGAGAGAAACGACAATACTTCATATAATTTAGTTAAATTTTAGCAAAATATAAAATCTAATAAAAAAATATGCCATCGGAGCGAAAAAAATTTTGTATTAAGTAAAACTTCTTATGGTACGAGGCTAAGTTCATAAAGTTTGTCGGAAATAGGCTGAGAAGGGCTTTAACTATGGGCTCCATCTTTGATTATGAAAGTTATTTTACTGTAGAATATAACGAATGGCAGACAAAACATTATTTTTAGTCTAGCATTCACAAAACAGCAGACAAAGTCAAATATATTAAAAAAACCAAGCTTTCAAGAAAAGCTTTATTGTGATACGCAATCAGCGAGCGTGGTGGCGGTGAACCAATATATTTCAAACCAATATTTCTCAAAGCTTTAAAAAATACGAAAAGCAAATCGTTACGAGGTAAAAATTTTTGAAAATCTGGCAATAAACTAACATGCTAAAAATGTCTTTAAAAATTTAATAATATTTTAGTTTTCAACGACGGATTTGTCTAGATTTCATTCACCAGATACCAGAAGATATTTTCCAAATATTATAACTAAACTGTAAGTGTCACAAGTGTTTGCGTTGTATTACGTAAGCCGATAGAGAATTGGACAAAAAAACTTCACCGCAAATGAAACTTAAAATTAATTAATTTCATAAAAGAATTTCTATCGAAGTATATCGCACTGATGAAACTTGAAATGCAAACAAAGGAGTTGTAATGAACGAATGACACGCCCAAGAAATAATTCCATATTTTTTGTCAAAATGGTAGTAGATATATGTCCGGTGCCCATTTCGGTGAAAGTCTGTTCTGGAACACCTTGTGTAAGCACAGTGTACGAAAGAAGACTGAATCGGACACTATTTGGGTTATTCTGTCCGAATACAGTAGCTCGTTTTTTCAAACTTCGTAGTCATAATACAGACTAATTTCGTAACTCTTTCAGGATACTTGCAAGGTCCTTGTTGTAGACATAAAACAGACTAATTTCGGTACTATTTCAGGATAATTGTTGCAAGGTACTTGTTGCATATGTTTTGGAAGCATTATAGTCAAAACTCAGGCCAGTTACGATACTATTTTCGGTAAAATATATGCATTTTTTCTCGGCTCTTGTTCGATATAGCTCGTTTGCATTCGGTGTTTTTTCATTAATTTCGTAGTTTTGTTTTT
The DNA here is from genome assembly GCA_958299015.1 of Tetanocera ferruginea. Classification (NCBI taxonomy): domain Eukaryota; kingdom Metazoa; phylum Arthropoda; class Insecta; order Diptera; family Sciomyzidae; genus Tetanocera; species Tetanocera ferruginea. Next base: position 960,006 of record OY282640.1, on the reverse strand, counting down.
TACTACTTGTAGCTTTCAACAATGGAATTGAGTTTCATATTCAGGACTTTTGTGCCTGTGCAGTTTGGTACGGACACAAATTGTTTTCGGGACGCCTACTCAAAGAAAGAAGTTTTGCTAATGCCTAAAACAGTTACTTGAGTTCTGATTTTTCTTTAACAAAATTGCTCTGGAGCACATCTTATTGACAAATTCTTCTTGACGAAACTAAAGTTCTAGCAAATTCAAAGCAATTTTGTTGCAACTTAAAGCCTAAATCGTTCGCAAAACACACTGTAAATTAACTAATTTTACTGAAATGAAACGACCATTCGACCAACATTCAAACACTTCCCATCAAATTAACATTTAAGCTGCACAACAAGTGATTCGGTCAGGCTGTTTGCACCCACAGAGTGCAAAGAGCACTTTGTAAATTGCCTCAAGATGTGTCCGGATTCCTTAGATCTGACTGTCTGTCAACAGGGTTGGAGAAATCATACAACTGCCTACACGTTGCACATAATTTGTTTGCCTCAATATTTCACAACAAATGAACAGATTGAATGAACTTAACCCACTAACGTCAACTGATTTTGATATCGTTATTATTAAGTTTTAATAAATTCTGCATCACCAAGTCGGTACCTCAGGCTGAACATGGGTTAAAAGACAATGGAGCTAAACAGGTGCAAACAGGTAGGGGGTGGAAAGAAGGCAATGCACACTTTGAAATGTCATTCTGTGCAACGTTATGCACCACAAACCCATAGAATTAACGTGGAAGCCTGGCTATTTTAGCATTTCTGTGCTTGAAGCGGAATCATGTCAACACAATGATTGAAGATATTTGTCATTGGGTTGGAATGTGTGTGTGTGAGTATTTAACTGCTATAAAATACGTTGAAATAAATATGTCACTAATATGCTATGTACTAACTTGTCCTTCTGCCAGCACCGATGCCATTTACCACCAATGGAATAGCTGCTTCGATAGCATGCTGATTGGCTAAATAGGCCTGACGTTGATGCGGTGATGGTGTATAGGGCAGACCTTGGGCATTGGTACGCACTATAATGCCCGGCATTGGAGCATAACTAGTGGCTGTACCCATTCCAACTTGTGCTCGCATATCACTCTGTTGCTGCCAACCATGTTGCTGTGCCTGTGGTTCATGACTTATCCATAGAATCTTTCCACAATTTCCGATATTGCAGCGGTTGTTCTGGTTGTGGCTGTGGTTTTCTCCAGCACTTTGGAGTCGCGCATTGTACAAATCTGAATCTCGCGCTTCATCGGGATTGTCAATGTTTTGCCGCCACATGTCCATATGATGAAATTCAGCACTATAGGTGCTGCCAGCGCCACTGCTACCCGCGCTACCACAATCTATGCTGCTCAGATTGTTGCAGCTGCGATATTGCTTGGGATTTTGCCATGTTGCGCGTTTGTGCAGTCTTGTTGTTGGTGTTGTTGCTGTTGCTGTTGTTGGTGTTGCTGGTGGTGTGGCAAGATTTTTGCTGCTATTGCTATTGTTATTATTATTGAAATCCAAGAGAGCTTCCTGTGTATTTTTAGCACTAATTCCATCGCTTGTATGTTGCCAGTTTTGTATGTATTGTGGCTCAGCCATTGTCATGTGTGGTTGCGGATGTGGATGCGGATGTACACCGTACGAGAGAATTTCATCTTCGAAGCTTATTTGTTGGATGCCGTTGCGTTGGCTGTCGTCACGCTGCTGCTGTTGTTCGCCGTAGAGCATATCATGAGATGTGGTTGTTGTTTTTGTTTTTGCTTTTATTGCTGTTGTTGTTGCTGGAACATATGCAGCACGTTGCTGCTGCTTTCGCATGCTGAAGACTTTGACTTAAAAAGCACAATTATATAAATAGTTCACTTATACTGTTATTTGGCAAAATTTTCCATCAGTCAGTCAGTCAGTCAGTCAGTCATGCCGCTGCAACTAAGTAGCACTTCGATACAAAGAACACTGAAGACAACTAATGAAAAAGAACAACTGACCGAGTGAGCGAACGTGTGAGTCAGTGAGTTAGTAAGTTGGTGAATACTTGGAATGAGTTGTTGTCAGCGCGGCAATTGAAACGTTTTGACCGTGGCAACAACAGCCATCAGAGTCACGGCATTTGCGTTGTTTTTGCTTCTGTCGACCTTAGCTTGTTATATGGCGAAAGTGCTTTCTCGTTATCGTCGTCGTTGGTTGCTCCTAATTACCAATCGCAGATTTTCGTTTTAGATGTGTCACGTATTTCTTTTAGTTTTTATTTTTTAATCTCTTGCGAACGCATTCTTATTGCCGCGTGTGGCTGTTGCAGAAGTTGCCGAAGGTTCTCGCTAATCTGCTGCTTAGAACGTATTGCTTTTGCCTAAATTAAGCGTTGAAATCCAATTAAGACCAAAATCGTTTCTACGCTTTCCACTAGCTTCACTTTCGATGCCGGTTGATACCGCGAATATAGCTAATTTTTAAGAGTTCTTTGCATTGATTTTCTTTAAACTGTTTTTTTTATTGCTTATAATAGTGCCAGGTGAGGTTTCTAGTTTTTTGTAGTAATTTTTTGGCAACGTCTTAATAGCTGTAGCGCGTCTTTGCAACTGTTCTAGGCGCAACAACAATATCGCTTGGTCAGGTGCTCTGTATGGCTTGGCATGTTAATAGAGTGAGTGTACGTGTGTCTGTTGCTGCTGACGGAAGGGTTGTTCTACTAGCCATGGTAACGGTTTTGTTTGGTTTTATTGCAAGTACCTGCCTGGTTGTCAGTAGCAAACAACCGCGTGGGTGCGTTTAAGCATATTTTTTTTCACAACTTATAGGTGTATAGTTCCTGGATATTTCTTTGTTATGCATTTCGGTAGCTTATGGATTACATTCTTGCGGTTTGTTTTGATTTTAATTTTATGGACTTTAATGCAACACTGCTTTAGTTTCTGAGAAATTTCTAACATAGTAAAAGCTACACGGTACACTTGTTGGCATGGCTTACATTTCAGGTTAATTGGTTCTGTAAAAGTGATATATTCATCAGTATCCTTACGCTTCACACCCTTAACAAGCAAACATAAAGTAGTTCTCGCTCATTTAAGCCTACTCTACGATACAGAAGAGAAGAAGTTTCTTTACTTCAATTTGTTTTCATCTTTATGAGCACGCAACTAAGTAACGCTGCTTTTAATTATAGCTGCTGCTTGGGCCATTTGTGCCCCTGCAAAATGCAACCCGACTGTATCACTCGACTATATCACAGTTATTGCAAAAATAAAATGAAGTTATAAAAAGAACTCTGTGACCTACATAAACGCTTTCGACGGCACTTTGTCGAACAAAAGCTTTCCTACATGACGCGCACACCTATGTGTTTGACTGAGTGTGTGTTTGTATGTGTGTGTGTGTGGGGTTGTGTGTAGCTTCAATAGGTCAGAGTACATGTATAGCGAAACTCGCAATTGATACTAATCGGGCGTTCACCGCAAATGTTTCACCACCCTTAAAATGTAAAATCTTAAGTTGTGACTGTATCTAGCTGTAAAGGTTGTTGCTTTGTTGTGGTGTAGCGGTTTCGTGTTAGTTAACATCTTTCTAAACTCGTATTTAATGCGTAGAAATAAAAAACAAAAGCGTTTAAGACATAACGTTGAGCTTTCGAGATAAGATTTCGAAATCAATTAAATATGTAGGAGAGTCATAGATAGAGTACTATGATTATGGGTCTATTATGGCATAACATGAAAGTGATAAGCAAGTATTGATGGTTAGGCAGGCAAAAAGCAAAAAGTAAAGAGGGAAAATAAACTCACCTGGTCTGCGTCCGTGAATTTCAAGTGGAACACCTTTTCGAGGTGGTTGTGGCGGTACAACATCTGAGACGACATCATAGTCTGAGCACAATTACAACAAAATATTGGATTGTAATTGGGATTGGGTGTAGGTGGGGGAGAAACAAAAAAATAGAACACACATATATTTAAACTAGTTGAATGTAAAAGATTTGGCAAAAGCACATCCTAGCAATGAAACGACGTTAGAATTGGCACCTGAAGCCATGTAATAAAATCCGTTTTAGGTTAATGAAGCATTAACACCAATAAAGCATAAATTAATTGAATAAATTATTGAGTGTCCCAGAGGCCAAGCAAAGAGGTTTCGAAAGCAGAAGCATTATATCCAGGGATAATCCTAGTATTATAACCTAAAAAGTACCCATTAAAACCTTACCTGTTTTAAAAAATAACTAAAAAGGTGCTACTACTTTTGTTGTTTTTCTCTCACGATATGTGCCAACCATAGTTTATGTATATTAAAATGTGATCAGCACCCATCGTGAAGGAGAAACAAGTGTTTTAGGTTTAATGCAATGTGTTTTAACCTTGAAATTTGACAGCGGTTACTTTTTTGAGGCTGCCACAAGTACCCGAGCACAAAGGATGTACTGTGGAACGCTTCCAAAAGCTAGTTTCAACTGCATCCGGCACATAACGTGCCTTGGGTTGATGTTTTTTCGGATCAAAGTCCTGATTGGCAAAAATGTCATGTTGCGGTTTATGCTGCGAGCTAAGTTCTCTTAACTTGTGATGATTTGCTGACTTTGGAGGTCTTGGAGGTGATGTTGAACTGGCACGTCGTAGTTCTATTTTATTGAGGCAACGTTTCATTGGAGGCGGCATGGATTTGTAACATGTTTCACCCACATTCCTTGCCTTAAACTCCTGATCCACTGATAGCAGATTGTCTACAGGTTTAGGATATTTGTGTGCAATCCAGCTAGCAGTCAAATGTGGCGAAATATCTTTGGAATCACGTACATCTGGGCTGGTGCAAGACTTTTTAGCAGAAACTTGATCAACGGACTTCTCAAATTTGCAACGCACACGCTCAACGGACTCTCCAAAGCTACGTGTCGGAGTTGGACTGGGACTTTTATAGTTTTTATCAAAATCATGCTTTAACGAGGCTGTTTTGCTAATAATATCAATGTGTGGCATCAGCGGATCTCTGTGTGGCACTGGCGATATAAGTTTTCTGGTTCGGCTACGACCACGTGTAGCTTTTGAGTTAATCAGTTGGTTGTGCAACTCAAACTTGTGTGTTATCCATGAAACATCACCGGTTTCATCAATATTGATGATGGTCTTATAGGTGTCTTTTGATTCTGAGTTGAACTTGTTCAGCTCGGGATCGCTGCGCACCTTCCTCAGCGGACTAAGCCCAAAAAAATGCTGCTTTTTTGCTGGACGTCCAAGACTTTCAAATTTATCCTTGATTTTTTTCACCTCACCTGTGCGCACGCGATAGAGATACGAAGAAGCTTGGGACTGAGGTGAAGCGCTGCGTGAACGAAAATAAGACTCTATGTTTTCGGTACTACCATCGCCATAACAGCTCATGTCTTTGTCATAGTAGGACTCTTCCTCAATTTCTGACATAAAGCTGTGTGGTTCTTCAATCTCGTCCGGTGGTTGTGGTAGTGGTGGTCTTTGTGGAAAATTTGCTCTTGAAGATTGTTTCTCTCCAAACATTTCGCGTAGATCTGTTAGGGATGAACTGAGTTCCTTATGGTTGCAGCCAGTTTCGTTTGATCTTTTGTTAATGTTCTGCTCTACAAGACGCATAACCTCGTCTTCATCGGGTGAAGAGTCTTCACGGGCATGGTAAATTGTTTTCGGTGGTTCGTCAAATTTGCGTTCTTCAAAAAATTGAATTTTCTGTGTTATGTTTTCTGGTGCATCTTTAGGGTCCACATCTTTTATGAACTTTTCTTTGGTAGTAGTTTTTTTCTTAGCACCACCAACATCTTTGCTCCAAGTCTTATGCGGCAGTGGAGGTGGAACAGGTATTGCTGGTGGTTGAGAAAATGTTACCTTAGCATTTTCCGCCGCAATGGCACCACGGGTCTCACGCGCTAACATAATAGGTGAGTTTGAACGCGTTGGTGTTCCTTGGACATCTAAGTTTATGCCTTGAGTTTGCTTGGTAGTTTCTTCAATATTTGTCAGCGAATGTCTGCGATCTTCTCGTTTCTGTTTGCTTGCTATTGACTTGCTTAAAGCTTCTTTACGGCGCGTAACTGGGCCAATTAAGTCTTCCTCAGTTATTGTAGAATTGCAACGAACTTTTAAGTTCTTGGCTTCTGGACCTGCCTTTGAGTCATGGCTTACTGTTACAACATATTCTTCGCTAACATCTGCTCTGCCAGGTGTTCTTGAGTCTGGACTATAGATTTCATTGAGCTGATGTGTTATCTTCATTATTTGATCTTTAGATAACGTGCTTACTAAACGATTACTGAGTCGTATATCCTTTTGTGCCTCTGCGGAACTTTTTGATTTCTGTTGAACTGCAAATGAGCCAACCTCCGGATTATACTTAACTTCCATGGAAGAGGCCAGATCAGCCACAGTGTTGCTACGCCAATAAGGCTTATAAACATCTTTTTTAGCATCCAACTCCTGCTTCTTCGCCTCATCAAACCAATCTTGATGAATTTTTTTCTCAAAATCTTCACGCAAATCCTCCACAGATTTATCCTTAGATCGCAATCCAAAGTCTTTGTCCTCATTCCATTTGACATCTTCGATATCCTTCGCACGAAAAACAAAATCCTTTTCACGTTGCTCTTGTGTAAGTTTGTCTACCAAGAAGTTCAATTCTTTTTCGGCTCGTTCGTGCAGGCGAACTTTTCGCCACTCCTCAAAATCCAAAGCTTCTCCTTCTCTACGTATAGGCTTAAGATTGCCAGCAGAAGTTGCTCGCTCAAGTTGACCCACACGCTCCAAAGTACTATAGAAACGATTGAGTTCGTTAAATCGTTCGGAGTTGTTACGGTAGCGACATTTGGGACTGTGTCTTTCGGCACAGTCCAGCGAAGTTGCACTGTGAGCCAACTCGCCACACAAGTAAAGACCCTGTTTGGAGCGATCATCTGCACTGCTTAGACTGCTGGCACGTATAACATTATTGATGTTGCCTTTGTTATTAGGACGAAAGCTGTCAATGCGTCGTCTGGAGGGAGAACGCACTTCACGAGGTGTTTGTGCCACACGTACCTCTCTGGTTGGTGAAAATTCTCGCTTACAACGGCTAGGAGCAGGTGAATCTGGACGCGCAATGTCACTTACAGTATTCGGTATTTTGGAACGAGGTTCACTTCTACTTCTCTGCTCTATGCGCCACACAAGATCTTCAGTACACTGAGCTTCGTGGAGCTCAGCACCATCATAGCAATCACCGTATAAATCTCCTTCGAATTCTTGCTGAACAACAAGGCCTCGATTATAGCTGGGACTCAGACTGCGTGACTGACTAACGCTCTTGCGGTCTTCTGGGTAATTGGAATTCTTTACCGTTTTGTTGTATGCATTCCAAAATCTTGTCTTTTCATGCACTGTAGATGGCAAGGATGTTTCGGTGTAGGAAAACTCTGTAATGGGCAAACTTTTCTGGAAATAGTGTGTGGAATGAAACTGTTTGCCAGGTGAACTACTTCTTGACTTTAACGGAGCTACAGTCCTACGAGAAACAGGCACAGATGTTGTCTTAATGCGACGCAATACGTTGTTCTCACTCTTGCTAGTGGATATTTTGTTAAGCTTTGCTGCTGAGGGTTGGGCTGCAGAGGAACGCACATTTTTAGTGGATTCTTTAATGGCTGCCTTGAATGACTTGGTGGCTACTGTTGTCTTCTTCGATTTATTATTAGCAGTTAGGAATTTATTTGGCGTGGAATCTACTGAAAATGTGGAGCTAGTTCGTGCTAAGCTTGTCGTTGAAGAAGCTTTTGGCATGGTTTTAGTCGAAGAGTTCTTCTCAAGAGCTTTCTGTGTGTGAGATTTCTTAAGAGGTGCTGTGGTTTGGTTTGCAGTAGCGAGTACCGTTTTGGTTGGGGATTTATGAAAAACTGTGATCTTCTTTTCAGATTGTTGAGGAAAGCACGTGGAGTGACGTGAGGTGTTGTGGTAGCTCAAACTAAAGTTGGGATACCTTGAAGGCGACAAAACGCGTGGAACTGATCTGCTGCGAGCATACCAAGGACATGTTGCATAAGAACGCATAGCCTGTTTTACCTCATCGGGTGATTTAAGTGATGGATCACGAAGAATATTTGTGCTTGCTTCAAAGTTGGTACGACCCACGGGTAAGCTGTTTTCTAGACGTTTTTTCTCAACGGCAAAAGTGCGTTCCTTTGAAATGCTGCGACCAAAAGCAACAGGGCTGCGACTAAGCTGACGAAAAGTAGAGAGGCGTGACTGATTCGAACGAGTTGGACTGACCGAGTTGAGACGCACTGTATGATGAAGACGTGATACACGAGTCTCGCGTGAATCAATGGGATGGGATTCTTCTTTAGAGTGTGTAGCCAACAGTGAGGAAACAGCTCCTGCGGACTTGGAGCGACAAAGTGGTTCTCGACGTCCGTTTTTACGTACCGTAAAAGTAGCATACTTATTGGGAACACTAGGACTCTTAAGACTTGGACTTTGGAAGCATTGCTCATGGCGACTTGAACTTGATGATGTTGGACGTTTTGGCACCTCTGCCGAGGTGGTAGTGCTGGTAGACTTAAGCACAGTTCGTGTGCGTGAAGACTTCCGATTTGGTGGTGGTGGTGCAGGTGAGCTCGTGGAGTGCTGATTGCTCACTGCTATGAATGAGGGCATATGTTTCGCAAATGGAGTAAACATTTCGTGCGTCCGTGATTTCTGCAGAGGCTGTTCCACGCTATGTTGTTCAACACTATTTTGGATGTCGGCTTCGGAAGTTTCTTTTTCGTCAGATATATTGATGATCTCTCTGCTGTGAACACGGATTTTCGTTAGTGTCGGCGTAATTTGAAGATATTCAAATTCCTCGACAAAATCTTTCGTTGTGTTCATGTGTGCGTGGAAGAGAACAAAGAAAGAGAGAGAGAGAGAGAGAGACTGAATTATTGGGTCATTAAGTTTTGAGCTTATTAGGTGCATTTTACCAAAGAATCGTTGGAAAAGAGATCCAAACTGGTGGCTAACTGGTGAAATAACTGGTTGAAACTTTGGTGATAGAATAACGAGAACAACGCGCGATTACTGCAAACAAGTTACAAGTGTTTGTGTGGCTCTTTTTGTAACGGTGTTTTTTATATTGAAATCTTAAATACTTAGTTATTGTTAGTTACTGTTTGAAATAGAAGAGAAAACCTTAAAACCTTTATAAAAGTACAGTTAAACTTAATGCTAAACCCGTATTACTTTAAATGCCAGCAGCATTTTTTTATTTCTTGCTTGTTAAAAAATGCATTACCGCCACCATTAAAACATCCTGCTTCAAAATCATTTCAAAACAATACTCAGACAAAAGTCAGCAGTGAGCTTCGTTGTCGCCCGGCTCGTCGTTGAAAGTGTTGGAGCAACGAGAATTAAGGAAAAAGTGCAAAACTCAGAAACAAAGTGAATTTTTTAGTAAATGTTGGCGTGTTATTCGTATGTTCGCTGTGAACGGAGCGAAGCATATGAGTGCGGCTGAGTGCTGGTCATCGTTTTGGCTTGTTGGACAAAAAGGGCGCAACAAGCCACAGCACAGAGGGCGTTGCTATAGGTAGCACCAGCAGGCTTCTGGAGTGCCACTCTGCAGTGCTTTGACGATGTCAACACTCAGTCATACATTGTAAGTGCTTCCTTGTTTTTGTTGCTGTTGTTGGTGTTGTTGTTATGCTTTGCTATGCTATGTGGTTATGCTTTGAGGTTTGTGTGTATAAGTGTGTGAGTATGTGTGTGTGTGTGAGTGTTTGTGTGCGAGTGTCTGCTGGTTATTACATACCTTTTGGTTTCTCTGGCGCTGGCTTCCTAAAACCAAAAAGTGGTGGCTCCCCACCTGATTGAACGCTCTTGTAAGCTTGTTTCTGTTCGACTGGACTCAGTGGATTACGCAATGGCACTTCTTTTTTGTGAAATACCAGATTCGAATCACTGGCGTAACCAGATTCCTTGGCCAAAGCTCTACAATTGGATTTCATGTATGTGTTGAGGCATTAAGTCGAGGTAGTGAAGTGAATGTGTCCGTTATGACGTTGCAAAAATTAGTTGAACCATTGGGTCGAAGAAAAATGATATATGAGCAGAGAAAAAAGTAGAAGACAAAAGTTTAAAATTATTGGCATTTGAAAATTCAACAACTTTTTTTGCACTCTATAAATTTGTGAAAAATTTTGCTAGCTAGCTTACCTCGACAGATTTCCTTCAGTATAGTGCGGTGACAGTTTGGTCTGGTCCAAATGCTGCTGGGCGAAGAATGAGTGCAAATCAAGAAGAGATGTAATAAAATTAAAAATTAGTTTAAAAACGTTGATATAGTTTTATTTTTTATAGTATTCTATTTACAAGTCGTTATAATAAAACATAGTTCCAACCACATGCAACCGTGGGTAGTTTCTATACTTCTCTTGTCTACAGTTCAAATTTAATGTGAAAATGTGTGTGTTGCAGTGTTGCTTTTGCATGGCAGACACATTTGCCAAAGACAAAAAAAAAAAAAAACCAAAAACAAATGAAAAACCATTACCTCAGCCTGAACTGTTCGTCGGAATAAGTTGCCTTATCTACTTACAATTAGTGTAGTTGTGGTGATGCAGTAGACTCATATGTGTGTGTGTGAATCAAGGATGCATGCATGCATGGATGGCTTTGTGAATGTTGTTAATGTGTCATGTTCTATGGTTTTACTACAAAAATTAATGCAAATCTTTGAGTGAAGCTCATTCTTTGTATGAACAAATGGATGTTGATGATGTTCATTTGAAGTTTATTTGATCTTACTTTTGATGGCGCAAGAAACCCACACACAGAAAATCTGTTACATGCACAAGAACACAATGCATTTCAATAGAGAGTTAGAGAGAGAAAGAGAGAGAGAGTGATGTATCCTTGTTAAATTTGCCAAAGCTTATTAAATGCCTAAAGAAGTAACATTTATTAGCTCATGTTTGTACATTTGTGTATGTTGACTTGCCTTTGCTATAATGAAACCAGAAGCGGAAACGGAAATAGTTAAGAATTTAAACAGCTTTCCTTTCCGAAAGCTGTAAGAATTCAAATGAATAACACTAAGTAAATATACAGCTAAGGAAAAATAAAAAGCATAGACAGAGCAAAGAAACCATTTAACACGTTCAATTTCTGGTTAGCGATTCTAAACGAGTTTTATAAAAGAATCGAGAAGGTGTTTTGATGGCGGTATAAGAGAGCCGTAAGAAGTTATACAGACTTGAAAGCAAGAGAGACTTTTTGTTCTCAGCAAAATTGCTCATTTTATTGACACTGTTCACTTCTTATTATAAATTTTGAATTGTTTTGAATCTTCATATGTTCTTCTCTATTGAAGATTTCATTTGATTATATGCAGAAAAAAACAAATAAGGAAACTCTAAAGTCAGTCTAGCCCGACTATGGAATATCCTAAACCTCCAATCATATTTAAATATGTATTAATACTAGTTCTTTCCCGTCAAAAATGACGGGCTCTTTTCTTGAAGCTGAATTAGAATAAAATTAGGCTTAATTAGACTAAAATCTTATAGTTTTCAACAAATGTTTTAAAAAAGCTTATTTTATCTAACTCTCTTACACAACAATCTCATTTATTCAATTTAATTTTTTTTCCGTTCATCAACAGAATCAATTTCGGCTTCGATTGAGCCGACCATAATTTCTGGAAGTCATTTTTCGGCTCCAAATTTTTTTAAAAATACCTTGAAGTGAAAATGGAAACCATAGTAGGCACGATAAAATAAGTTTAAAATTTTTTTGTGAAACTGAAAATTTTAATATAAAAAAAAGATTTTGATGTTTCAATAAATCAAAAAACAAAAATGCCTAAAAATATGCTTTGAAATTTTTCAAAAAAATCAAGCGTTCCGCACTCACATTTTACGGAATTATGTAAAACTAGTTCTTTCCCGTCAAAACTGACGGGCACCGTTTTCCGGAAGGAAAAAACATGAAATACTTTCTTTAAGCTGAATTAGAAATCAGCGTCGCTCACATATTCGATTTTAAATTGTGCAAATACCAATTTGTAGTTCTAAATATTTATAAAATACCTTGACGTAAAAACGGAAACCATAGTAGGTACGACGTAATAAGTTTAAAAATTTTTTGTAAAACTGAAAATTTCAAAATAAAAAAATATAAAAAGTTTTTGAAGTTTCAATAAATCACAAAATAAAAAATGGAATTATGTTATAGTAATAATGTGAGTTTGAAAAAACTCACATTTTACACAACTGGATTTTGAAAAAAATAAGCATTTATTTATATTTTTTTAAGAAAACTATCTGAAATGTTATGACTTTTGATGTCTTGATTATAAATGCGTGAAAGACTTTATTGTCTGCACTTTTTATGTTCCATAACTGTACATGCAAATATTTACGTTAATGTATCTTTATAGACAGCTTGTTTAGACAAACATTTTGAGAAATATTGTCAGTGTTAAGTCATTGTTTACAAGAATACATACATACATACTTGACCAAGTTTTGCTTCAAAGAACATTTGTGTAAAAGACATAAATTTAACAAATTCGGTTCATTAACTTTACGTTATGTATTTAAAAATTTCAAGTCAGTTAAGCATATTTTACAAACTAGAATATTTTAACATCATTCATCTTGTAATGTACGGAAGAGTTGAAAAGATTTGCTACATAATTTTGTAATAAACACGTTTGAAAAGCAGATTTTGGCATAAAGGACAAGTTGAATTGATGCTGATGAGAGATGCTGAGGTTTTGGAATTGTGTTAAGATTTCATACTCAATACTTATAAGTTGTTAGTAGCTGCAAACATGCATACATACATACTCGTACATACAAATATGATAGGCACAACAAAAAACATACACTTACAACAAATTCTTCGACTTGATTAGCAAACTCGATGAATATACGTGGCGTGGATGCGTGGTCCTTGAGCCACTGGGATGTATTTTTTTTATTTTATTATTTTTATGTTTTTGTGAATTTAATATTTATAACATTTTAACGTTGTTGTTTTTGTTGTTTTGTTAGTCATTTCAGCGGTACAGGCATTTAAGACATAAGCAGTATGGCAGGATGGCAGGATGCGTATGGCAACAATAGTAGAGCAAAGAGAAAAACACATTTTTAAGAAAGCTTTGATGATGAATTTTTTAACAATTTTAACATTTAAGTCAACAACGCATGCATAATTAAAGCTATGTAAATAATTCAAAGATTAACAATAACGTTGGGTTAATTATGAGACAAAAAAAAAAACCAAAAATATTTATGTGTGTTGTCGATCATGTGGCTAACAGTGTTAGCGTTGCAATATTGATGCTCAATAAATAATTAAATGCGTCTGACTTGCTGCCAGTGAGCGAATCTCAAATTGATGGCCAATTAGGTAAACGTTAGCCGCTATTTTCAATACGCACCACAGTTTCAGTTACATTTTATGCATTCTCAAATACAACTGTGTGCACGTGTGTGTGTGTGTGTGTGTGTGTATGATTGTGTGCTTGTTGCTATTAATTATTAATTTCATGCAGGTGAACTTGTTGGCCATTGCGTGAGGGGTGCAACGTATTTGAGCTGGTTTAAATTGAATTAAATTCCATATCGTGTATGTCCGTTACAAACCCAATAAATTCCAACACACACACACACACACATTGTCAACAGGCGTTTATGTATGTGTTTCACACTGAGAAATGTGATTGTGCTCAAACCGCATGCTTTATTATGACGTTTATGATGATAGATGCGATGCGATCAGGACAGTCAATTTTATTTATCTGCATGTATATATTTATATTTACATTTATATCTGTAGCAATAATTTATTTGTTGGCAAAGGTACCTTTATATACATATATGCATGAACTCTTTCAATCAATGTTCTTGTGTTTTTTTAATTAAACCAAATTCCAACAAAACCATATAGAATTAAATAGTTTGGCTTCAATCTTATTAAAGCGTTATAATTTTGCTATGATTCGCATCAGCATCTTAAGAAATGATTTGATTATTGCGTGTAAAAATGTGGGCATGAATTTATTACGTTCATTTTTTTGCAAGCCTCAACAAATTTTGTCAAATGTCAAGTTCTATTTGTATATCCGTCAATAAATCAACAAGCAATGTGACCAACCAGCTTCAATCTTTGAGCTACATTGGTCAAAGGCTACGCAGGAAGAGGGCTTAACAGGCTTGGATTGTGAACTGAAATAAATCACTTTAATTGGCTTCCTTTTTTTTTTGGTTCGAGCAAAAACATCAGCATATAAATTTTGTAATCTTTTAAGCAATATAACTGATGTAACCTGTTGTTACAATTTTTTTGTTACCACAGTTCCCACAAAAAAATAAAAAATCATAAGAAATTTTTGTTTTTTTACCTTTCCCTAGACCAAATACAGTGGGAGTCAATAGTACAGTATAACCACGAAATGCATTTAGTTATTGTATCTATTAAACTAAAATTAATAAGAAAAACAAAAAAAATTCTTCTTAAAAATGTGAAAAAATGGAAATGGAACAAATTACATACACTCACAAAAAAGTTTCTCGGAATATTATAAAAAAAGGCATAGAATTTGCTCCTGAGAATGTCTTTCTCTAAATGCGATCCTAAAAATTCTCTAAAAATGATAAAAGCTTCTATGGAAAAGAGAAATATATAAAAATATATTCTTTTTAAAGAAAAAGACTTTTTATTTTTGAGAAAACATTTGTTTTTATTGAATTCATTTAATTTATTTAACACTTCTCGTAGTGAATTTTTTATCAAAATCTAGGAAAAATTTTTCATTATCAATAAATTTTTCTCTATAAATGAGAATTTTTTTGTGCTAGAAAAATATTTATCATTATTAGTGACATTGAATTATTTTCATTTCCTAAAAGTGAAGTAATATTTCTTCGAAATTGTGAAAATTTATTTAAAAAAATTGCTATTATCGAAAAGAAAAATTTTTCACCGGAGAAAGATATGTGTTTTTTCTGAGTGTACGCTATAAATATTTCCAATTTTCAGTATAATTCTACACTGATGCAAATTAAGATTATATTTCCTCTTTATTGCTATCCTTATAAATTAAATAAGTTTTATTTTTTTTTATTGAATTTAATTATAAAATCATTCGAATTGCTTTGATGTAATATTCACAAAATATATCAGACAACCATAGTATTGCGTTCGTCATGTGTACTCGTCATCACTTGTTATAAACTACACCACTTAAGGTGAAATTTAAAATATGAATTCCACATCTAACTAGTTAAAATCTTCAATAAAATAAAGAACTGTCTGTAAGTTTTCTTGTAAAACTTTTGATCTATAGAGCTTACCAAACCTAACCCTTGACTTCAAAAATTAGGAATCTCAACTTTTTCAAAGTAACTGAACATGATTTATATCAAACCTATACAGGATATAAATCATTCCGCTGTGGGTGTACATATGTATATATATTCACGAAGATGAAAGGGAGGTCGAGTTGAGCAAAAAATCGTATGGGATCGGGTTAAATTTTCGCATCCTTAGGAGTAGCAGGGTTAATGAATGTTTAATGGCTTTGATTATATAAACCGTTTCTAGCAAGAAATTTAATTCAAAGAGAAAGAAAGCCAATGAAATTTATTTTCTAACAGTGTATTAATGTACCCACCCAAAACATCCATTTCCGAGCTGTGCTCGAGAGAAAATGAAATTTTAACGTACTAAATTTCTACATTGAGCGCAATTTTTTCATTATTTTGCATGATAATTCAATATTTTTTCTAATTCCATCAAATCGATTTTCTTTCGAACTCCATCAAAATATCTCTAAAATCAAGTATTCTGAAAAAATTGGTAGTACCTACTTAAAAAATCCAATTTTTTCAAAAAACAACTTTGTACTCTAGAACCTAGAGTCTAGAACAGACAATCAATACCTACAAAAATAAGCAATAAACATTTGAGCTTGAACTCGAGGGTAAGGTTTGTTTTTACGAACGAGACAGACAAGCTTTAATCCGTTCATCCAAATATTTTCATTGTCTAGATGCTTATCGATTCGCGTATCGTTCCGCAAACGTAAAAACTCATTAAGGGTTTTCACGAGGCCCTGAGTAAAAGAGTAAAAAATTAAAGTGTAAATTAAAAATACTCTCCAACAACAAAATGCTTTGAATGAAAACTTGCACTTTTACTCAACATCAGGCGTTGACTGTATATTTTTACTCTAGTGTAAGAAAATGACAGTTTGATTTTTTCAAACTCAATTACAGGTATGTTACAAAAAAACATAAGACGTCGTGTATTTTGCCGATGTATGTGCGTACAAATTTCAAAAAATTAGCTAGTGTGCATGGAAGCATAAATCAGCTGTGAAAATAAATTAAATTCAAAAATAAAAAAATTTAGAAGTAAGTCAAATTTTTTCAATTTCATAAGAACATCTTTTTTTTAAAGCATACATATATTGTTCATTTAGGGCCTGGATCTGAGAAAACAAAACGCAACAACCTATAAAAAGATGGTCAGACTATGAAATTGGAAATAGTTTTAACTAATTTCCGGAATTTAGAACAATGATTACTATGTTGCGTTCACGAGGTTTGAGAGTAAAATTTTACACATTACTTTTTTACTCTTTTACTCAGGGCCTCGTGAAAACCCCTATTATTCCTTGTTTATGAATTCGAGTGATATGAATTCATTAATTTTGTGTGTAATTGTCACTGAGGAGAACAAATGTTATTCGAATGCCAAAAAAATTAAGAATGGCCTCATGCGAGCCCACGAAGTGCGGTAGCACGAGTTCAATTCTAACATCTGGCAGAAGGTTTGTTCAGTAGGAAAATATTTTTTGATCGGCTACTATCACTACTTTATGCTGTAGCCAACGGAACTTTATATTGATGCACTCATTTGCATAACTTTTATTATCATTATTATGTCAATGTGAAAAATGTGTCATTAAATGTGATTTTGTGTCATTTTGTGAAAATATTAGAAAATTGCGCAAATATTTTTTAGAAAAAATAAAAAATATCCCATGAAAATGTTGCCATAAAGTAAGGAAAAGTCGATTAAAATTGGCTTTTTCTTGTTAAAAATAATTGCAATAAAAATTACTGGCCTTGCGTTTAAGTTAATAATTTTTTAAGTTGAATGAACGTTTCAAAATATTTTTGTGCTGTTAAAATCAACTGTTGAAATATTTTTAAGTTTTTGTTGAAGTGTCTGTCTTTTCTACGCAATGGTGTTTAAATGTGTTTTGCTTTATTTATCTTATCGTTATCAATATTTCAGTGGTAGTGTGCTAGACTGTCATGTGAAGACATTGGTTAGTATCCTAGCTGTGTAAGTATAAAAAAATTATTATTTAATAATAAAAATTCTAAATCTGTTTCACAAATAGTTTGGTCAAAAATAACCTCCTGCGTTTTGTTCACTTTGATAACTACAGAGTTATCAATTCCTTTAAACTTTTGTATGGAAAACTTGAGAGTTATTTAAAAATTTCGAGTTATAAAAGTGAAACAGACCTTATAATGTTAAAAAAAATTGTATATTTTTTTTTGTATTTAAAAAAATTCTTTAAAAAAATTATTTAAACAAATTCTTTGTTGGTCTTACCGGTATTTAAACCTAGGACAGTTGAGTACTAGATGCACACGTTAGCACACTCGGCTTAACATGAAATTTCAAAAAAGTGATAAAATTTCAATAACTTCGTTTTTATACGGGTTTCGTGTTCTATAGACCAACAGTCAACCGACTGTTGTTTTGAAAATTTAATTTGTTGGATGGTATTTAACAGTGAAACCTGTTATTTCAACCCATGATTTGTTTGATATAACAGCGCATATAATAAACCGCACAATTAGGTACTGTTTGAATGATGTATTATTAATGGGTAGAAGTCCGAGAAAAGTCATTTGTTTGAGCCCCAAGGATAACAAATTCAGACTTGTGTTTGGGAACAAACATGTTTTTCTTGAAAATTATCGATATCCATAGAACATAGAACATATCAGATGCAAACAAAGGTTACAAGAAAGGTGAAGATGTTTGTATCTGATGTGGTCACGTATGTCAGATGACCAAAAAATATAGTATATAAACCAAAGTACAGCACACAAGCCGTTTAACATGTGCGAAGAAAATGTCAGGATATGAGGATGCTTGTTTTCATTTGTTGTAGGTTCTTTTTCTTGATCCATACCATGTTGTGGTGGTATAAGATAGAATTTGATGCAATATAACGATCCAAAATATTTTTTAAAATGTGAAAGTAAATGTGAAGTCAGTATTGCAGAATGGCTCTCGGAGTTCCCGGATCTAAATCCAATTGAAGATATGTGGGGAGTTTTAAGGCAACAAACATAAAACAAAAACAAAGAAGAGTTGTGGCTTTATTTCAAGAAATCGTGGTATTCCTATAGTCCGGCAGCTTTTAAATCAACTTGTGTCATTTTGATTAATTCTATGGAGTGGATGTGTCAGGATGTGGATGTGTATTTTATAACATTCTAACTGAAAAAAAGGTTACTATTGAGAAAATGTACACAAGTATTGCCAAAGTTGAGCTCTGTTTCTATTATTTTTTCCAGATAGATTTACAAAAATATTGAAATTGTATTGTTGCACATAAATCTTATTCAATTTATGAAAGACATACTTTATTTACAACTAGCAATACCCGGCGCGCGTTGCTACGCCTTAGGCCACGTGCATAGTAAACGCCGATTCAGACTGCCTGCCTGTGTCCGCAGAGTGTGTGAAAAAGCGAGAGAGATAGATATTTGTATCTCATTTGTTCACACAGATTTCAGCTTGCCTGTCTGTCTGAATCGGCGTTGAAAATGCACGCAGCCTTAGACAAACACATGTACTTCATCTGTGACTTCAGAACCTATTCGATCAAAAATGTAGCTTGTAGGGGAAGGTGCACCCACTTGACCAAAGCTCAGACCAGTTTTCTATTAGAAGGACATTACCAAATGGCAACTCCATTCGGAATTTCACTGATCAGCGATTTTTATTTCCAATGCTATTTGCTATTAAAAATTTGGCTTGTATGGGCGGATTCACACCCCGTTTTCCAATGCCCGTGCTATATTTCTTGTCGAAAGACATTTCCAAAAATTAAATTTATACTGAGTGTAAATATTATGAAACATTAAGTACCACAGCTATTCGATATTAAACATTTAAACTATGTTGATGGTGTCACGACCCAATTTCCAATGCTTGCTGAATTTTTCCAGTGGATGGACACGACTAAATGTTATATTCCTTCTGAGTTTCACAAATTTGTGACTTATGTTTCTTAAATTATACTGAAAAGTTTGAATGCCTTAAAAGTGTCACGCCCCTTCTGCAACGGCTTTAAAATTTTACCAGTAAAACAGCACGTGAAAATTGAGGTCAAATACAGAATTTTGGAGCTGTGCAACATGTAATTCTAAAGCTATTCGATATCGATGCCAAACTTCACAGGAGCGCTCTGCAGACTTTGCTAGAGTTTCCCTGAAAATTTCATAACAATTGGTTTAGCGGTTTTGAAGTATACTTGTACATACAATCATTTTAATATACAAAGAAGATGTTAACAGCTTGTTTAAAATATGCTTAACTTACGCATCCTTTTAACACTAAAATATGCGTCAAACATACGTTTTCGATGCGTTTTACATGCGCTGCGTAGCTTATGCCAGGCTGTCTGATATAATGGAAAACCATTCAAAAGTTGAATTATAATATTAAGGTTCAACTAAAACTACTGGAGACCAATGCAAATGCATTATTTATAATGCTATTATAAAAAAACAGAGAAACCAACCAACTTGAGACCCTCCTCCTTTTTGAAATCGGTTAAAAATAAAAAATATGCTCCAATCACAATAACTCTTTTAATGTGCAACATTTATTAACACGCGAAATAAAAAACTTTGAGGCTTCTGTTTGGAACAAAATCGAAAATCCAACTAAATTAAAGAAGTTATATTGGTATTTCTCTACATTTATGGTCATCATTTTGTTACAACTTCATTTCATAGTACCAACCTATTTGATTTTAAAAAAGACGTTGGAAAATAAAAACAAAAATTATTTTCTGATGCGTCCAATATAAACCTATTGAAAAGTTTAAAGGAAATCTATTTTATAAGGTTGTATGCATGAACATTATTTCTGCGCAGATGAACACAAACAATGACATATCAATGCGACATTTCAGATCGTACTGAGATCCTCTGAGAAGCATTTGAGCATATGCAATGGAATATTTGTATACTGAAATAACTACAACAATAAAAAATTTCATCCCCGATTTCATGGTAAGATTTTAATATATTTATATTTCTCTCTGAGCAAGAAGTTGACTGCAAATAAAGTAGCTAGTGTTGCCATAAAAACAAATTTTAAATCTGAACTATTGTATAAAGCTTTCAATCCGTCGAGATTGTGTTATTGTCGATGAATAACATTTGCAATAATAACAAAAATAATAATTTGGTTATATATCAGGCATAAGAGGAAAAAGATTTTTTGACTGTAAATATGTATAAACAATTCAAGTCTGAAAACCATAACAAATACGATGTCAGATTGTTGGCAACACTGCTCAACAGACCAAACTGAGAGCAACTCCCGACATAAAATGGCAGCCGTGCTGAGTTACTCTCACAGCCATAGCTTAAGCATTGGTTTTCTGCTGCTTGTTGTGCTGCTTGTACAGCATTAGCATGAATTAAAAGACATGAATTCTTAAATAATTAAAGAAAAAGTTTTGTAAAAAACGTAGTACCCTATTTTAATTTCGCTTATCATAGCAATTGAATAGTGAAAAAATTATAAAAATCGGTTCAGCGGTTATTGAGAACACGTCGCCGCAAATCCGTGAGTCTCCTTTTATATAATAGTATAGATAATTTACTACATAAAATTTTTGTGGGACAATTAATTCAAGAAAATTAGCGTTTCTAATAATATTTCTATCACTGTATATATCAACTTTTAAAATTAAAAAAAAGAGATTTTATTTTTTGTGTTTTTATTACAGTCGAAATGGAATCGTTTTTAAATAATTGTAGAGCTTTGCAGGAATGACTTATTGTCTTTGACTTAGTGATGATATTTTTCATAAATTCTTTAAAAATGTCTCAATATTTGATTTAGGATAAAAAAAAACACGTGTTTAAATAGAGTTGTTTTTTAAATAATCTTCAAAATACTTGTCTTAATTACATTGTTAATAGATTTGCTTTTACAACAACAACTACTACGATTACTATCGACGCTAATTGCTTGGTCTTAATTATTGTCTCAGACAGCATTTGACATCTTGCCCTTCTTCTACTACCTCGTGTTATTGTTATTTAAATACAACATTTTATTATCACTAGCAAAACTAAACAGCCAAAATACAACGATAAAACATTAAACAAATACATAGAAACAGGTGTGTATTAAATTGGCTAACAGTATAAATAAGCTTACTAAGGATAATTAGAGTTTTGCGTATAAAAAAGTAAACTGGAGATAATTGCAATTTGCCGGAATATATGTGAGTAGATGGTAGAAGTTTGTTTGGTTATTTTTTCTCTAAGCATTGTATGCTTCTCATAGTACGAGCCAGTTAGTCCTTTAAACGCTTTTTCGTTTCGTTGTTGTTGATTTTGCTAATTTTTATCAAACATTTTGCTTTTACCAACACCATGTTAAAGTTTTGATTTTATTTAGTGAAATATATATATTTCTATTGGTTTCATTGTAAATTATTTAATCGTGTTTGTGTTCTTATCAGGTGCTGATATAAATAACATTATGTAATCCTAACAAAGCAGCGCATAAATTAATTGTTTAGCAGCGTGAATGTATATTTTATTAAATGTCATCATGAACTTATCTATATAAATGTATTCATATATGTATGTATGTATGTGTGTGTGTGTGTGTGTAGGTGTTAAAACGAATTTGTGCTACATGAAATATGCATGTTTACATAGATGAAATATTTATGAATAGATGGAGTGCATGAAGTGAATAAAAAACAACGCATTTAAATTAATTAAAATGAAACGAATTAAATCGAATACAAAAAAAAAAAAAAAAACAAAATGCCAATAGAATGAAATCGAACAAGAAAATAAATGATTAAACAAATTTAATTTAATTATTTAAATTTTGCATACCCCGTTAAAGATGTCCATCACTTCGTCCCACCACTAAAAAAGGTGAATAGAATAATATTTGGTGAGTGTTAAACATTTTTTTGCACTTAGTTGATAGTGTGTAACGTTAACAAGAATAAGTAATAAATTAATTGTTTTTTTTTTTAAGAATTTTTTATTTTAATAAAATTAATTATAACGTTGTATAGTGTTGGTGACATGCAAACATTTTTAATATATGTTTGAGTTTCAATTAATGCTTATTATATAATGGAATTTTTTTGTTTAACGACAGCAAAAAGAAATGGTAAATAATTAAATAAAATAAACCTGTGTGTCGGCAGACAAAAAAAATAAAAAAAAAACTAATTATGAAATTTATTACAGCATTACGTGAACTTTTATTTAAATAGAGTTTTTAATATGCGTTGCGTACAAAGGTTACGCAAGCAGATACGCAGTGATAGAGTTTCAATATGAAACCATGACGTATACGTAACTATTAATTAAAAAAATCGTTTAGCGTCAGAGAATAGCGCTCGATCAATCGGATTGATTTGACAGCACAAATCATCGAGAAGTTATAAAAAATACGCCATGGCGTATACGTGATATTAATTTGAATTGATCTTGACTAGTTCTCTTAGCAGTGTGCATTTTTTTTTCTTAAATCAAATGTCTTTCCTTTCGCATTATTTGGAAATTTTTAAAAAATGCGTTACTTTAAACGCTCACTTTGCGCGCATTAGTAGTGGTGTGCAAATGCAGGGCAGACCAGAGTAGAGGGTGGAAGCTGAAAGCTGTTGTGTTGTTGTGAATGTGTTGGTTGGTATTATTTTTGCATTTGTGTACATAAAATGTGGTCGTTTTGTTTGCTTGTAATCTGCATGATGAGCAGGTCGAAGCAGTCGGATAAAAGGTAATCAGTGAGAGTGGCGACAGGTTAGGCGGAAGGAAGGCGGAAGGAAGGAAGGATGGTAGTACGGAAGGAAGGAAGGAAGGAAGGACAGAAGGCAGGAAGCTTGGAAGTTGTGCAGAAGGAAAGTTTGCAAGCTTTAGGATCTTGTTTACACTTTACATATTTAATTATTAATAAGATGCACAAGCACTGGATTATTTATGCAGCAGTTTGGCAAATATTCTGGCTTATCCGTTATCAACTAATGTTGTTGTTTTTGGTGTTGAGTTTTTTCCGCTACATCAACCTTTTTTAATTTATTTATGTTTATTTATTTATTAATTTTTTATTCTTATTTAAATATGGCCAAGTTAACAACAAAAAGCAATGTATGTTGAATTGTGTCAAACACACATACATACATTTATTTGTATTTGTGCTTTACATGTTTTCAATTAAGACGACATATGTGTGCGTGTGTGTATGTGTATGTGAAAGTTTGTTTAAGCTTTGTGCTTACCTCTTTCTTCTCCTTCTCCGAGACAGATGAGTGTCCTGTGACGTAATCTTCTATGCGGCCAGGTTGATTTTTGTATGAATTCTGTCCTGATTTAATCGGATTTGGCATAGTACCATAAATGCTGCATGTATGTATACACAGACAAATATGTACAGAAAAAACGTGTTTGTGTGCATGTGTGAAAAGAAAATAAATAAGAATTAGACAAGAGTTAAGAGACGAATTGTGTTTATGTAGAGGGCAGCAGCTAGAAATGTATGCATGACTCTCTGCTTTGCTGTGTGTAGATGTGGTTTGTGTATGTGTGTGTGTGTATGTGTGTTTTTCTGTTTGTTTGCGATTATAATGAGTATACAAATGCTTGATTTCTTTGTGGGTTTTAGAAATGAATATTCAAGGCATCAAGGACTATAGCAAAAACATGAATAACATTATTTTTTATCACATCCTGTCCAGTCTTGCTTAAGGTTCAAAACAGCAAGTTGTGTCAAATACAAAAAAAATGTTGTGCAAATCTTCAAAAGCAAAAGTTTTCTTAACACCCACAAAAGTCGAAAAGCTTTAAAAGTTTTCTCAAATTTCCAAGGATCAAGGATGTGACAAGTGCATGTTTTTATTAATATCTCAATTTTACTGCTTCAAAAAGTGTTTTGTAGAACATCGAAAAACACTTTCGTGCCGGAAATTACATTCCACTACAGCGATTCTAGCACTACAGTCAAGAAGTGAAAAACGTACAACTTCTTTTCGGCTGCTGCGAGCTTCAATTACATGCATGCGAAATAAATCGTCGATTTATGTGCAACCCATTTCCTTGTCGCATGCAACTCTAATCGAAGTTTTTTTTTCTTTCATCTACATCTTCATCTTCATCTTCATCTTTATCTTAGCCAGTGTCTTGGCTAGGCTAGCACTTAAAGCTAATAAATAGACGAAACCAATCAAGCGCGCGAGGCAATCACAATCACAATCACTAGACAAGCGCTGCTCATATCCGGCCCAGGATTTAGCTTGGCACACACGTTATGGCCAAATAATATGCGTTAACATGCTGAACATCTTCTTAAGCACAAACTTCAGTTCTGTACCCATGTTGCCTCACATGTGACCCAAAAGGACGACAGCAGCTCAAGTGTGGCTGCAACCAACTTATAGAGAAGTAATAAATGCCACTGAAAACTACTTGAATTATGCACAGAGCGATGCGTGCTGAATAATGCATGGCACAGTGGTACACAGCGTGTAGACAGTTTGACATGAATTTGACTTTTTCCCAATTCAAGTTTGTGCCAGCAACAATGCGAGACGAACAAGATGAACAACGTATAGCTGCTTGGAATATTAAGACATAAAAAGTAAAAAAAAAAAACTATATTCTACAATCTACACATTGAAAGCCGAATTTGGCACAAGCATCAAAATGGAGCAAAATTTTTAAGAAATTCGCTTAGTTTCACTGGAGCGACAACTGCTGTCAGCCATGAAGTTCCTCTGAGAGTTTCAGCTAAGAATTCTTGACGAGCTAAATGCTAGAATTATTTAAAGCTGCTTGCAACAGTTGCTGGTTCGTTGCACTACACCTCATGCTGGTGCCTTATGCATGCCTGTCTTTTGAGGTAAAGTGTTGTTGCACTAAAGTTGTTGCTGCTCACAGCCAATTGTATTGAGTAGATTCATTCGTTTCAATTGAAAGCATATCTGAGCATCTTAACTGAGTAGTTTTTGAGCATGGGTAGAATTGTCAGTGACACTGACGGTGATGGTGATGGTGATGGTGATATTGATGGCGACCGGCAATGACAGTATCTGCGCTAAATAATGCACACCAGCACAATTCGCAGAGTTACAGATATAGTTCTATAGTTGCAGATGCACTGTGTATGCATAATATGTACACTTATACAACAACACGTACGATGAACCTCACAAAGAAGCCAACAACAACTCAGTCACACAAAATGTGCAACTGTGCATTGAATTTGCTGGTGTCAAGAAGCAGTTCAAAACAGTTGTATACAGAGCGGCAAGTTAATGGGAATGTGAAAGTGTAGTTGGTGTTGACGTAGGTGAAGCCAAACACAGACACAGACAGACAAACACCCATCCACCCACATATGGTATTGATGTATTTAAAATGTTTACTTACGTATCGTCCTGACAAGTGCTGCTGGCGTTTCTGACGTTTGTCGTCGATGACGATGTGGACTGCAGACGTCTGCGATCCAATGTTCGATATTTTATTGTTGAATAATCAGATTCGTTGTTGGGCTCCGGCTCCGAAACATACCCGTTTGTCTTGTGCTGATAACGCCCTGTGAATATGCAATGTTTTTTTGTTATTTTTATTTTTATTTGTACTTTATTTCCATAGCAACAAAGTCGAGGGAGTTTTGTACAATATGTGAATATATCGCAAAAGCACGGCACTACTTTCTACAAAGTGCAGAGTTGCCTTAAGTTAAAGCAAGGCACAGCCCAGCATAGCAGCGTATAGCAGTGTAGAGCAGAGCAGGGCAGAGTAGAGTAAAGCTGTTAGTGTTAGTGTTAGTGTGATGTTTAGTTCAGAGACAAGCCAGGCACAAAGTAGTGTGACAAAGCGTTTCGTCAGTCTGTCTGACGCTTGCACAGTTGAGCAGAATTGGCTCACAGTATTTTCTGCTTTGATTTTTGAATATGTTAAAAAAGCGCAGACGTTGAAAAAATGCCTTCGAATTGAGTTATATCTATGTATAAATTTACATGCATTCATGCTAGCACATGAGCTGCATTAGTATGTATGTGTATGTATGTGTGTAGCATGAAAGTTACAAATAGCGTTATTTTACATATTCTACATAGTTTAAATATTCTACAACTAAAAATGAAGTTAAGGTTAAGAATTTCGACATGCATTTTCGTTCAAATAATGTTGCATACAATTGGGAGCTGAAGAAATAAATAAACAATAATGTTCACCTTGTCAGCCCAGAGAGTGCAGCTAATAAATGGATTAAGTATAACAAAAAGATGAACATAAAGATTAGAAGAAGAAAGTTAGTACAAAAAAAAAAAACAGACAGACACATTTGATGTACATATTCTCAGAAGAACTCAGAAAGAACAATGATTAATTGAGAATGTACACAACTAACTAATTCTTTACATGGTTAACTTAAAAATTCTATTTTTAAGAAATCAAAAGACGTATAGTTTGTTTCCTTGCATAAAAACAATGTGCAATGTGTATTTAAATAATTTAAATAAATTATTGATTGACATACGGCAATGTTTGAGTATTTAATCGAAAAATACTGTTTTATTTGCGAATTGAATCTACTCTTCTCACGATTATCTCGAAATTTGATTTTTAAGTTGCGTTAAGTGCCTCACAGGGCGAATTTTCATCAACTGAAAAATTATCTTATCTTCCAAAAGACATTTGTTACGTTTGTTGATTTATTAATTAGAGGTTATTATTACGGTTATATAGTAAGCCAGATCAAAATTAAGTTTTCACCGGCCACCGACTCATTATTACGAGTGCCTCTTAAAAACTATTTCTGCATTATTGTTTTTGTTTTTGGGTGGTTTTGATTCTCCTGAATCCTTTTTAGGTCCAAAAAATCAAGTTTTTTGCAAAGAACTTTTTTCTTCATCAGAATGAATACCCAAGATTAGCAAAGAAGTAAAGATTTTAATAATACGCAAATATTGGCTAAAAAATTTTGAAATTTTTTGTCTTTGAGAGACCAAAAAAAAAAAAATCGATATTTTGTCTTTTGGAAAAGGTAATGAAAATATGTTGTAAGCACCTATAAGATATGGTAAAATGTTCATGGTATTCATATGAATTTGAATTTATTGGAAAAGTATTGAGTTCTTTTCTCCATTGATATATCGTATGGTATGGTTTAACCAAAAAGACGTACCACAATTATATTAAACGTGCGGTAGTGGTATTTAAAAGGATTTCTTCAGTCGAATTATTATTTTATTGACATAACTGCAATTAGAATTTGACAAATCTTAAAGTAAAGTTTACGCCTGATGGCTCTTCGGCACAAAATACATGATTTTTGAAAGTATATATATTTGAACGCTTATAAAATACGTAATTTTTATGGGTCTCAATTTTGACTAAACCGCACCATACGATATATTAATGAAAATAAGAGCTGAATACTTTTCCAATAAGCTTAAATGCTTATGAATACCAGGAACAATACATTTTTCATAGGTGTTTTCAAAACATATTTTCGAAAATGATGTATGATATCGATTTTTTGGCTTTTCAAAATAGCTTGTAAAGCCTAGTACTATGCTCGATTGCGTGAAATTTCGACAAGATGTAAATAAACAGCCACAATTTATAAGAGGAAAAGCAGAAAATCATTTCAGTTCTTTAAATGCAAAATAAATCTTTATACAAGTATGCATGTCCTTTGTTGTGGAGCAGAACAAGTCATAAGTTTATGGCAGTCTCCAAGCTGCAAAGTTTTGCGACCGCCAACACCGCGGAAAGGTGCACCCGTGCTTACAATTTCCAACAACTGCAGTTATTAATTGCAAAACTCTAGAAATAGTACAAAAATATAATTTCAATAAGAAACATTGCTCTTTTGTTTGCTCTTTTTCTTAAATAAAATGGCAATTGTCACTTTTCACGGCAAAATAAATGGTCGGTTCAATTAAATTGCCGTGAAAAAAATGTTGCTGGATGCATGTTGCGGAATATAGTACTAGATTTTCCACAGCGAAGCATAGTACAGCTTTGACGAAAAAGTTGTGAAATGTTCACGCTTGTTTCACAGCTGTCATTTTTTGTATGGAGATTTGAGTGGAATTTCACGTGAATCCGACCATAGTACTATGCTTAAAGACACAAAATTTAAAAATATTTTTAAGCCAATACTTGTGTGCCATCAAAATCTAAACTTCTTTGCTAAACTTGGGTATTCATATTGTTATATGCACAAAACAAGATTTTTTTTTAGCCAAAAAGGGCTTCAGGAGAACCAAATCCGATCCGTAGTTCTTTTAATTTTTGAGTTGGTGTCTTTTTTTCCTCCATACAAATAGCAGTTCTTTTGAAAAGTTTTTCAGTTTTGCTTAAAAGTAAACAAATGATATATTGAATCCGATACAATTTTAAATTTTCATTACATTAAATTAATTGTCAAAAATAGCATAACAAAAAATTTATCATGGTTTCAATATTGAAAATTGGAAATTGTGCACCAAATTGTGTTTTTTGTGTAAGCAACTGGCAACTATTTTTGATTAATTCAAGGCTTATTACCAGGAATCTAGCATAAAAATTTCCGCATCACATCAGGACTGTGGTGAAACGAGAAAATCGGTATTCAAAGTCGAACAAATTTTCCTACGCAAATATGCTTAAAGCGTCGTATCTTACAATGGTGCCTATTCATTGTCACAAATAAAAGATGATTGCTATAAAAACAGTTAAACCTCAACCTCAATAAGAGATACTTCAAAGTGAAGTTGTTAAACCTTTCTTCAGTTAAAAGTGCTTTAAAGTTTTTAAGCTTTTAGAGATTTTTCAATCCAAATTTTTAATAATTGCCTGTAAAATTAATTGTATGCTTTTTAAAGCAAAAATCTTTTTAATGTAGATGTAGATTTAATAAATCATTTAGTAAAGATGTAATAAATGGCCTTGACAGTGCATGCGCGTTGTGTGGCTTGTGAGCCAACGAGCTGCCCGAGTTCAATCTTCGCATCTGGCAGAAATTTTTTTTTTTGCAATAGAAATAAATTTATGCCGACTCCGAACGGCTTAAGTTAATGGCCTCAGGAAGCTTACTCTCTGAGGTCTTAACATTTTTTGCAGAAAGGTGATGGCCTATCAGAAATTTTTATTTCTAAAGAAGAAACTTTCTCTGTTAGATGGTGATTCGAACTTAGGTCTGATAAGATTGTTTGCTTGCCACATACTTAACAGTCACGACCACAGTAGTGTGTCAAAAAAAATATTTTTTTTGTTCAATGTTTTTTTGAGAGCTTATGGGGTAAAGTATTTTTGAGATTTTTTTAAAGGGATTTTTACTAAATATAAGGTTTTTCAGAGAATTTTCAAATTTCAACCATTAGTTGGTCATTAACACACATTTTTCTTCGTAGTTTCTTCGAAAAAAAATTTACTTAATTTTTGAAAAAAGAGTCAGTTACAAAGTGTAAACATGTGCCCATCGATATGAATAACAAAACAATGTAATCGATTTATAAACAAATTTTAATAAAAACAAAAAATAACCATTACTACTCAATGCAAATTTGTTTAAAATGCATAAATACTGTTATATTGAAGTTATTGCCATCATTAATGTCAGCACTTGATTGCTTTGAAAACTGACTAAATAATTAAATATAATTAAATAAATAAAATATAAATAAATAAAATAAAGAATACAAAAATAATACAACTAAAGTACTCATGCATTTGTAATTATAGTTACTAGTTAGCACTAGAGTTAGTTTTTAACTTGTGTTGAACACTTTGAGGATGTGTTATTATTATGCGCAAGAGTGCAACCACATGCATTGTTGCATACTTTTAGGCAATTGACTTAAAATAACTAAAAACTAAATTCAAACAAAATCTATTACGTTAAAATAATTATTGAGTTAATCGTTGGCAAGCATACGAGAGCTACAAGTCCTTTGCTAGGATGACAAGCCACAATTTCAGGAAAGGGTAGAAAAAATGCTGATGAAGAAGAAGAATTAATCACCTCTGGGGCATTTGTAGCGAATCACATAATCATCTGCGGTTTTGTTATGGTTTTGTTGCGGTTTTCGTGGCGGTCATGAACGCAAAAATTGGCAGCAGGAAAAAAAGCGCAGTTTTATTTCGCAGCAAGATGTGTGCATGTGTGTGTGTGGTTGCGTTGAAATAAAAGATGAGACGAGAGAACAAAAAGAAATTTAATAAATTTGCCAGAGCGCGGCTGCAATAAAAATTTCACGATGAATTCAATTAAACGAAAAGTTATACAGAAGCTTAGAGAAGTCCGCGCGCGTACACTTCCGTTCTCGCTGCCGTTTCCGTTTTCGTTTCCGCTTCCGCTTGATTGCATTTGAACATACATACATTTTAAATGACCCTCCTGCACCCCTCAGAACAGTAGTCTTTAAGTGAAATTAACGCGCGCTGCTCGTTCTCGCACAATGCAAACAAAACCGAGCGTTTGTGGAGAAAATAATGCGAAAACTTGCTGCGCTAAGGATGTGGCAAAAATAAAAAAACAAAAATAAAAAATCAAACAAAAACAAAATGAGCACAAATAAATATAAAAACAAAAAAAAAAAAAAAATAAAGAATGAAAGGACAAAAATTTCAAACTAATAAATTAAGCGCACAAAAAGGAATGAGAATGAGTTCTGCAGTTAAGGAGAAACAATATCAAAATTCAATTAAGAAGCTGTATAAAAAGAAAGCAAGACGAAAGCGAGTAGGCAAAAAAGCAAAGCAAAGCAAATCAAAGTAAAGTAAGAAAAAAGAAAGAAAGAAAGAAATAATTGTAAAGTAATACGCAGGATATATGCGAAGCATCGGAGTGGCGTGCGAGAGAATGTGCCACATCAGCAACAATGACAATGCTTGGCGGCATATCCTCGTCCTTGCTTCAGTGACTGCCGTTGTGTTCTTCTCATTCAAATGCAATCGTTTGCGGACATTTGTCGAGATTTTATTCTTTGCTTTTTTTTTTTTTTTTGCTTTTGATTTTCTTGTTTTTATTTCCGTTTTCATTGAATTGATTCTGAACGCAAACACTTTGAATTGTTGTGGGAACGATTTTCTTTACCACCATTTTTCTGCTTGTGTATCGTTTGGTAGAGACGCTTGTACCACTCGTGCTGATGCGGTTCCTTGACTTCCTATTTGTTTTGTTGTCGTCGTTGTTGTCGTCGTTGTTGTCGTCGTTGTTTTTATTTGTGTTGATGTTGTGGTTGTTGTTGTTGTTGTTGTTGTTGTTGTTGTTGTGGTTGTTGTTGTTGTTGTTGTTGTCGTTGTTGTCGCAGGACATTAATTAGCCACAAAAGAGTTAAATAGCGGAAACGAAAGAAATAAAACGGAATTAATCGAAATGGCATCTGAAGATGACGCGGTCGATTTATTTATGTTGTTGTTTGTGTGGATAACGAAGTTTACCGATCTCAAAATAATTGGCATTCCATCGATGGTCACCGGTCCGATACCGTCATATTGCCGCCGTGCTAACTGCGCCATTTTCCTAGGACGATCGTTTTCCGTTTCCGGCTCACTCATGTACTCGTGCTTAACGTTGTAAACTGCAAGTTTTATGTTGGGGGTTAGAAATTTATAATGTCTGCCGTTGATAAAAATAGTACTGGTGACTAACTACATCATAAATCATTGAAAACAATTTGTTGAAGTCACAAACACTAATTCGATCATGCAGCATGCGCGGAAGTTTGGAAGAGAGGAAGGAGTTACAAGGAAAGAAACACACAGAAATGTACACTCAATTTGCGACTTAAGAGCTTTTCTGCTACAAAGTACCTATTGAGCTTTAAAGCCCAGCTTATTTTATAACTTGTGACAACTTGTGCTATGAGAGTGTCAAGACTGACTTCAACCCTATCTTTCCTTAATGAATAGATATAGTTTACAAAACTAAACAAAACAATTTTCATTGTTGTGACTATTTTCTTTTAATGTATTCGGTTATCCTTAGCTCCAATATAGAAATAATCGGTTCAGTGAAATAACGCCCAATGAAATAACGCCCAAATAAAAAATGAAATAACGCCCAAAAAATTTCCATACAAATTTGGGCGTTATTTCATAATGAAATAAGGCCCACAATTTTGGGCTTTATTTCATTTTATTTGGGCGTTATTTCATTTTTTATTTGGGCGTTATTTCATTGGGCGTTATTTCACTGAACCGAAATAATCTCGTAAATAAAACGTAAAGAAATAAAGATTTTTGATGTCAGATCCTTATTCATAAAAAAACACTATCGCTTCAATGCTTGTTTTCGACTGTAAACTAGTGTAGATTGTTTGCTAAGACATGCAGTCGGATACTTACTGACTTCATTCGGCCTGTAAACAGCTGATCCGCTGTTTAACTTGCGGCGCGCAATCGGACGATGAAGCTCCGACGCTGAGGCGGATCTCTCGAAAGCTGCATGCAAAGAGAAATCAGTTAAAAAATTGTCTGGTGGTGTTGCAAGAGGGGGGGGGGGGGGGGGGGTGGTGTTGTTAAGAAAGTCAATTCTGCCTGTGGCCAAAAGTGGCCACATTAACAGTTAAGTAAATAAAAGCTGTGGGTTATGGCGATGATATACTTTTTATTTTCTCCGAAACACTTGTGGTGGGCACAGCGTAGTCCACCGAGGAGATTGACAGCGGTTCGTCGTAGTGCGAGTCACAGTAGATGGTGCTGCTCGAGACGGTGGTGTTGGGTGTGCTGAGATTCGTGCAGCTGTTGGCTGAGCGCGGTGGAGTCGGAAGTGGACAGCTCTCGTAATTGCTATAGCTCGGATTGCTTTTCGGATTAGAAGTGTACGACCAGGGTGGCTGTATATCGGCTGGTGCTGTAGAAGGTTGTGAATTTGCAGTATAGCGGCGCGGTAGTGTTGGGGACTCGAAACGCACTGGCCGAAACTCCTTGCGTCCGCTTGTAGGTGATGGTTGTGGTGTCCAAATGGGCTGAGCTGGTGGTGGAGGTGGTGTGGGTGTTGAAGTGGTCGGTGTGTTAGGCAAGATTTCGTTCAGGTTGGTGCTAGAGTTTGTTGGAGTTTGATTTTTCGGTGTCCAAATACCTGCAAGGTTGAATAATGAGCTGAAGAAAGCGAACTTTTGAAATGCTTCGGTTGAAAATGATAAACAAATGAATGAAGATGAAGGATGAACAGAAGGCACAGTTTATAAGATACAACAAACAACTTGAAAACAAAGTGTGCCACGCGTGGAACGTGGGCTAGTCAGGAGCGGAGATTTGCACAAACGACTTATTTTTGCCTTTACTCGAGTTGCCTGAAGTTAACTCAAGTTGGGCGGAAGAAAAACTTCAAACTTCTTAACGGAAATAAAATAAATCCTGTAAAAAAACATCCCTGCTGTCAACAAACTCCAGGCAAAAGTTGCTGACTTTCTTAACAACTTGTGTTGCTATTGCCAGCCTGTTGCTGCTGTTGCTTCTGCTGAGATTTTAAGCGCTTCTTAATTATGGCAACTTTTGCCTTAACTCAACACATTAACTCAACTATGGCTTAGTAAATATTCGAGTTCGAGCTCGAATAATGAGCCGCACGCGTTGTTAAGTAAACAAATCAAGAAGATGCTGCTTCAGATAAACCTTTATAAATATTTGCGTTAGAGTGTGTTTGTAGTATGTGAGGTTGTGACGTCAGTGCCACACATACATATAAGCTTAACAAGTGCAAACAGAGAAGTATTTGTGTGCATGTGTGTGTGTGTGTGTGTGTATGACGCTGATTTGAACATATTTGTAGGCGCTATTGCTGTAGTACAAAAACCTACAAATCTGCAAGAGTCATGCTTATTTTGTGATTTTGGGTTGTTGATACAAATTTTAACGGCAGCATCTTTCAATCATGAGTTCGTAATTTTTAATTAATTTATATATATCATAAATAACTGCAATTTGGCAATTTTTGACATTGGTGCTTTTGGCTCCAAGGTGCTGATTTATTTTATATTTTTCATTTCAAAATTCAATGATCAGCGTAAAAAAAGAACTGAAACATGGCTAAAAATAGTACATAAACAAAATCAGACGGACGAAAGGCACACAGCAAACAAAAAAAAAAAAAAAAAAAAAAAAAAAAAAACCACTAAAAGAACTGTTTCTTACGTAGAGCAGAGGAAGCTGTACACTTGGCTCATGTTCAAGAAAACAAAACCATCGACAACAACAACCAGCGCAACAGAAACTAAGTCAATGAGTCACAATTTTTGGCTCACAGCCGTCTTGTTTTGAGTTTCGTTCTAAGAACGCCTGCCAGCCGGCTAGATACATTAGCTGCCTCGCCAGATACAAGAAGTATCTACATTATATCGAACGTTGATATTGGACGGCTAGCTACAAAGACGAATGGGCGGTACATTGGTGGTTGGCGCATTCACCGATTGTGCGAATATTGCTCCTAATGTGCGTTTGCGTTCATCATTAAAGAGATTTATGTGCCACCTGTAATTGAGATACTCTGCCTCCTTTGCGTCGTCGTCGATTTCTGAGCGACAAAATTTCCTCAATGGACGATTGAGTTTTATATAATTGCATTTGCTGTGTTCTTTGCCAATGTTGTTTTCATTCGTTAATTTTTTTTTTTTTATTTTTTTATTTTAATTTTATTGAAATTGAAATTGAAACAAATTTCAACCAAAGACATATATTTTTGTTCATGATATTGTTGTTGTTTTTTTATGTTGTTGTGGTTATGTTTGGCGTGGGTGGGTCACAACGTGACATTCGCCAGCTTGGTGTGGACAGGCTGTTTGCTGACAGCGTTGATGTCTGTCTGCCTGATGTGTTTCGCTGTTTTCGAATTGAATTATTTTATGGATTGAGGTAGCGATCAAAGAAAAAGTTGGAAGCACACTAAGTGATATTTATCATTATATCTGGAATATAATTTTGTTGTTTTTTTTTTAATTTCTTTTGTTAAAGGCTTGAGTTCTTTGTGCTTGTTGTTGTTTAATCGAATCATTGTTAAGTAGTCTTTGTGTTTAAAATTTATGTGGAAATGATATTCTTTTTTCCTTGGTAGGTGGCTATTTTTTATTCTATATAATTGTTTTGAGCGTATCCCATTAAAAAAGAAAAAAAATACACGCACATTAATTTCAGCGAAAACTAATGGATTTCTTTATTAAACCAAATTATTGTAACATTATATTTTTGATAATTTAGCAAAGATTTAAAGCTGATTGACACATTTTTAATTATACCTTTAAACCAATTAACTATTGAGCTTAAAAAAGGTTCCATTTTGGAAAATCTCAGAGGTTTTCAATTCGATATCACTTTTGAATACACTTGTGAATACAGGTTCGTAATTGTCTTCCTTGCTTTTACTGCGAACGTACTTGCAAAGCCGAGGTCCTTCCTCATCGTGGTCTTGAGAGTATAAGCCGTTTTAGATTCTCTCAAGTATAGCATTTGAACGGAGTGCGAAGATGCCTGTGTTCGTATCTTTTTTCGTAAATTTTTTCTGTAGGCGTATCTAACGGGCGATCGTTGTAATTTCACTCTAAATCGACTATATTTCGTTCATGTATATGCGATACCATTGAAAAAATATATATTTAAGTAGTCTGCACATGTCGCGCTTCACTTTTCGCCTGTGTTACGCAAAGAAAAAAATTAAAATCGGGACAAAAATGAACATGTAACGTTAAGGACCACATATTTTGACTTCCAGAAGTGGCAAGACAATACGTATAGTCTTGTTTATCCGGACACTCGCTATAACGAACTTCCCAGTAATACGGACATCTCTACACTTAGTACATTTCTAATGTTTTACCTCTGTAGTTCGGACAGAACAAAATTCGAGCAAGTTTTGCTTACAAAATGCCTCCCTGTCACTCTGGGTATCAAGACGACGTTGTTTTCAAATGTATTTCGTTAAGTTTCGTTATAATTTCATAATCACATATATATAACTACCAGTGTTGCCGGAGTAAATTTATTTTTATATCCAAAATACAAAATAAAAATAGCCAAAATGTAAAAAAAATAGCCAAAGATTAATTAATTGTATTAGAAAAAAGAAACAGGACTAACATTCATACCTTTTTAACTAACAAGTTTTTTGTACAACAAAGTACCATTTTTTACTGGAAACAGATTTATAAACATGGTTGTTTTAAAATATGTTATAAAAAATTATATGTTAAAAATATAAGAGCATATTTTAAAAATATTAAGGGCATATATCCTTTAAATAGACGGACCTTTTATATAGAAGGACGTTAGCTCATTTATTTTTTAATTGATAAAAGTAGAAAAAACTTTATAAAAATAAGGTTTGCATTTTCGGAAGTAAGAAAAGTATTAAATTTTTTTTTATCTTCGAACCAACTATTTCAGGTGTCAAACCTATTCAGTCAAGTCTGCCATGGTTTAGAAATGAGAGATAGATAAGAAGGTGAGAAAGTGAAATCAAGTGAAACAAGTGAAGAATGTTTTATGTGTGGTGGAGGGCAACATCAACTTACTTTTCCATGCTGACTTGCTTAATTTTACTTTTGAAAACAAACCACAATTACTTTCAATGATCAAAATTATATACATTGTTGCTACTCTCATATGGCACATGATTATAGATGTCAAATTATTGGATATTCTGCAATGAATGCGCTAGCCACGAAAATTTTCAAAATCTTCCTTTACTAATTTCAGCGATTGTTGGAAGATGGATTTTTGAAAAATGTTTAAAATCTATCATGGAAATATGAAGCAGGCTCTGAAAAATCGTAAAATCAATTACAAAGTTGAACTAGTTGAACTAGTATAATATGTGACTTGAAGCAACGTCACATTATATCGAAGAGAAATAAAAACAAATTCACAAAACATTCATTGAAATCGGACAAAACAACGATGCTTTGGAAAAAACTGCTGAGGACTCTTAAATGGACTTCGTTTGACACCCTTTTCGGCGAATTTCTTGTTACTCCTCTAGGCGGTTCATTGGCAAATCTTCCCGGCGAATCGGCCTGAGCAGATTACAATAGAAGGCAATTGCTTGATCTTCCCAGCAATTCTTTGGGGATTCAAAAACATAGCCGAGTAAACAAAATAGCCAAATGAAAAATAAAATCGCCAAATAGCCAAAACTCAATACGAGCAAAAAAAATAGCCACTTTTGGCTATAAATAGCCAAAACGGCAACACTGATAACTACACCTTTCTGCAAAAGTATTTGTGTGAAACAAAATTAATTTATTATAATTCTTTACTGATGTTCTTATTATTTCTTTACAAAACTGTTTTAATAAAAGCTATAGAACGAATTAAGCTCAAATAAACATTCTAGATAGAATTGCTTCAATATTACTTAGGTTTCTGTATTCCGAACACATCCATTAATACGGACATACGCTGAAACTATATGTGTGCGGATTAAAAAAACTAAAGTGTACTTTGTTTTTGTTATTTCGATTTAATGCGCGTCCCTATATAATTCCTCTTCTTTGATTGAGATTGCTTCTTTGCCAATTTTGGACATTTTTTCTAAAATACCATGAACCGGCTTTGAAAGCTCACATCCAAAAAATGTAACGTTACAGACCACATAAAATTGGTTTTATCTTCAAAACAACAAAAGTTAGAGAAAAACTTGTTCACATAAAATGCAACTCTTCAGGTCTACTTTCATGTACACATACAAAATTGGTTGTTTTAATGGAATATTTTCGATATATTTGCAAAAATATGCGTTTGAGTGTAACGTTAAAGAGAGAAAAAAATGTACCATATGTGGAAATAATGAAAAGAAAAAATAATAAAAATTATGTGAATGAATAAAAATATTGTTTGATTGTCTAATAGGTAGTTTCGTTAATTTTATTTTGTTTTTACATTTTTTTTCCTCATAGCCTGCTTCGTATTAAGGTATTAACGAAGCACGAGGAAGCTTAGAAGCTATTAGAATCATCTTGACAACTTTTTTGACTCTTCAAGTAGCAATCTATCATTGAAGACATTGCTCACCTAAGTTTCACTGAATGGGTTGCTTCGTGAAGGATAAAAAAAGTTGTCAAATTGATGAAATGTACGAAATGTTAAATATTGCAATTTTTACTTTACGATTTAGTATCAAATTTTTTAAATTTGCGCTATATGGAACATCGTCCTTTATTTGAATAAGGATTAAAACTTATTTTCGAATTAAAAGTTTTTAAACGAATAATGAATCATGGATTTTGATTGATAACCAGTAAAAAGTTATTGGAATGAATAACTTTTTGTTCAACGATTAGACAGACACTGAATGAAATATTCTGCTTTATTTTATGATTTGTGTAGAGAAACTACTCCACATCTAATAAGAGATATTTCTTATTGATCGCTAAAACACCTTTATATAGTTTAAATTTTTAAAAATTTCAATAGTTTTATAGTTTTATATAAGTGTCAAGGACAGATGATAAAAACTATTTCACCAGATAACTTTAATATATCGGACTCGTAAATTTGACGGAATTGTAAATTCTCTTTAGAAACGATTCACAGTTCAACTTGATACCGAAAGGGTAGAAAACACTTCTTAGTTGTAAATTTTTTGAACATTTTGACTCTTAAAGGTTTGACTCAGACAAAAAAATAAATCGACAACTACAACTCTTTAGCATCATAAAATTTCTTTTATGCTAGGAAAATTAACCACGTCCTAACCATGCGTTAGATAAAGTTGATATCCTTTAATAAACCGTTATTGTCAACGGGAATTTAATGCTTACCAGAAGCATAAATTATACTCGGATAATGTTTAGCTTAATTTCGTTATGTACATCAACGATATTGAATGATATTAAAGCGTTATAGCACGAAGGATGATGACTGCAATTTTCATACATTAACACCCACCCACACATAGCCTGAAACGCACTCAATCTATTTTTCATATCAATCAAGCGATACACATCAACTGATTAACGTAACAGCAAGGATTACGTTGATGATTATGACAAAGTTGTTGTCGTTGTTGTTGGTACTGTTGTTGCGAATGTCTCATTAAGTTTATTGCCATTTAAAGCCTATTTAAGCCACGTTTGTTCATCGATGTCGAAAAAGTACAAGTATTAATTGGTATTACCTGCAAAGTGGCTTCAATCGATGCCGTATTAACTAGCGATCCTTGGCAAACGCCAATTGTTGGTAAATCAGAGTCAATAATTAAAGCAAGTTTCCACTATTCGCAATTAAACTATTTTTCAACGCGTTGCATACAAAGCAGTCAGAACTCAAGTGACTACAGCGCGCGCGTTCGATATCAACTAACATTCGCATGTCAAGCGACAAACACTTCGAACTGTCAACCCAAACCCTGTATTTTAAATTCTAAAATGAAAACAAAAAAAATCACAATATATAATCGATCCAAAGCAATAGAATGCGTGGCTAAAAGATGCGAAAAGGTTGAATGCACCCCACCTCAAAAAAGGCGAATTCAACAACCGATGAAGCGATTGATCGAGCGATTGATCACAATGAAGAACAATAGTAAAGAAAACTGAAATGGAACTGAACGCAACCGCGCTTATTGTTGCCGCCATATTCAGCACACATTTAAAACAAACGGAAGTTCTGGATTTTCAGTTCGAACGCGTTTTATCCAACGCGTTTATCGTTCTGGCTGTGGAAAAATCTGCTCAAAGAATTGTCAATTTTGCTCAACATGATCCGTTAGATGAATATAGTAGAGTATTATGAGGACAGCTGATGCACTCTCATGTTGCAGTCACATCTCCCAATGTTTACATTTGACACACACACACACACACACACAATCACACTCACAGAAATAACATCGATTCTGCCAAGCTGTTTGCCTACAAATCTGTTCAAGTATTGCTGTGGTCTTCTTTCTTTTTGCCGCTTATCGCTTCACGGCTCAATTGAACGTGCTTCCGCTGTTTAAACGTATGATTTTCAACAAAAGCATTCAAAAACAAATCAATTGGAAAATTCAAATATTTCTAGAGCAGCATAAAAACCGTCCCTAACACTAGAACTATATAGAAAAAAAAAAAAAAACAAAACAAAACAAAAAATTAGGTGGGGCCGAGGAGCGGCATTGATGCTTTCTAGAGTCAGCAACTCGCAACAATATTGCTGATGAACTGAACTGTGGGGGCACCACTTTGTGCCGGACTATCGATAGCATAATCGAGCTTACTAACGCAATGAAACTAAAACTAAACCAACCTGCAGATCGCCGCTGCCCTGTGCAAAGAATTTGTTTTTTATGCCTTTTTATTAATTCACGAAAAAAACCCATCGACTAAATGCGAAAATTGGTTCCGTTTTGTTCGAACATTTGTTCGAATTTAGTTCTGATTTCGTTAACAGCTTACAGAGTTGCCAGCACGAACTTTTAAGCAGAAATAAAAATATTTTTCTTAAGTGCCAATATCGGAATAAGGAAATAGTTCACCATTATAAGATTAAATTTTAAATTTAAAAACGTTAAGAATCAAAAGGTATTCAAATAAAATCGAAAAGTTTATTTCAAATAAAGAGTAAAACATACTAAGTTATTGATATAAAATCTATTTTACGTAGATAATTTTAATTAAAGACTTTTTGAATATTTTACTGAAACCAAACAACTAGAAGAATTCCTTACAGAAGAAGCTACAAAAAGTTGTTGTTCTTGTTGTCCAACGCAAAGTTTTGCGAGCTTTATTATATCCTAAATAATCCTTTTGTATTTAATTGAATCTCATTGACCCAATCATTTGCAGAATATTTTAAAGTTTAAATTTAAAGAAGTTTTTTTTTTTACTTAAGTAAAAACATGAAAAACTTCCTCTTTTAGAAGAAGAAATATTCTACTCGATCTTCAAGACGTTAATACTGACACAGAACAAAACATAAAATCGATATTAACATTTGGGTAAACCACTCTAGATGATAAAAAAAAAACAGAGCATACTTTGGGAATTAAAAAAAGAAAAAAGGGAGCAATATATCAGCATTAGGTGAAAAGGGGGTTTATTTTACAAGAATGAATACACCAGAGGAGAGTCAATTGCAGAGTCAATTGCTCTAACGTGACTGGTCCAAAGACAGTTCTTATTTAACCTATCACGGGAAAGATTCGATATAACTCAGAAAATAGTTTTGAAATGTGTTTTGCTATATTTATCTTGCCTTCACTAATAGCTAACGGTAGTGTGCTAGACTGTCATGCGAAATCGGTTCGTATTCTGGCCGTGTAAGTATCAACAATTTTAATTTAATAATTGAAATTCTGTTTCATTAACTGCATGGTCAAAAATAACCTTAAAAACAAGTTTGCTTGCAATCTTGAAAAAATATTTTAGATTTAATTTT
This sequence comes from Tetanocera ferruginea, assembly GCA_958299015.1. Lineage (NCBI taxonomy): Eukaryota > Metazoa > Arthropoda > Insecta > Diptera > Sciomyzidae > Tetanocera > Tetanocera ferruginea. Next base: position 918,366 of record OY282640.1, on the reverse strand, counting down.
TTATAAAAAAAAAAAATTATTTTAAATAAAAAAAAATTCTTTGATGATTTTACCAGTGATAGAACCTAGGTCTATCGAACAGATTTTTCCGCGTGATGTTTGCGATATCAAAGTAGAATTTAAGTGAAACATGTTAAAGAAATATGAATAACTTTTAATTTTTTCAAAATCCATGTATTCTTTTGCAGTTTTTAAGAAGTTTCACCAATGTGGGTTGTATGGGATTTGGGTGAGTTCGTGGGCGGGTGACGCCCAAGTTGTGTGCACACCTTAGTTTTTATATAAAATCCTCTATTTTATCAAGTTTTATTCCAGTATGGCATATATTAACCTTTTCAAAGTACTTTCAATATTGTGTATTGTATGGGAGATGTGGCGTATTTGTGGACGGACGATGCCCATTTTCTTAACACATCTTAGTTTAAATACATTTCTGTTAAGTATTATTCCTGTTGCTTATATATAAGCCTTTTCATACAGTTTTAAATTTTGGGATTATATTGGAGGTAGGCCTGTTTTTGTGCGGAGCACGCCGATTTTTTGTGCATATCTTAGTTTTGGTACAAAATACATTTCTGTATCTTTAATAAAACTTTTTAAAATTTATATAATTTAAATTTTTTGTTTGTATGGGAGGCGTGTCCGTGGGCGGAATCCAAAAATATTCAATAGTGCAGACAATAGAATAGTAAACATGTGTACCAAGTTTCATGCAATTATTTCAACTCCTTTTTCTTATCGTATGTTTACGGACGACACACAGAAGGACGGACAGACGGGTAGGTCTAAATCGAGGTGACGCAGATCAAAAATATATACACTTTTTTATACCGGACTCGCTTATGTCTAGGTGTTACAAACGTTTGAACAAAGTTAATATACCCTAGCCTTTCAGGTCTAGGGAATAAAAAACATTTTAATTCACAGGAGGTTCTAGATCGGGTTTTCTCTCCTGAATTTATAAAGATAATCATTAAAATCATTCGAATATTCGTTTCAACAATATCTTGTCTTAATATATGAATAATTTCAATATTTAATTATCTTCAATCAGAATTATTAACGAAAACATCGAAACTTAAAATAAAATAAAGACAGATAACACATAAATAAAAATGAAGGCAAACAATTCAAAAATTTCTTTTAATAAAAAAATTCTTTCCATCCTTCCCATATTTCAATATTCCATATCCTTATCCTTATCCTTAGCCTTATCCTTATCCTTATCCTTATCCTTATCCTTATCCTTATCCTTATCCTTATCCTTATCCTTATCCTTATCCTTATCCTTATCCTTATCCTTATCCTTATCCTTATCCTTATCCTTATCCTTATCCTTATCCTTATCCTTATCCTTATCCTTATCCTTATCCTTATCCTTATCCTTATCCTTATCCTTATCCTTATCCTTATCCTTATCCTTATCCTTATCCTTATCCTTATCCTTATCCTTATCCTTATCCTTATCCTTATCCTTATCCTTATCCTTATCCTTATCCTTATCCTTATCCTTATCCTTATCCTTATCCTTATCCTTATCCTTATCCTTATCCTTATCCTTATCCTTATCCTTATCCTTATCCTTATCCTTATCCTTATCCTTATCCTTATCCTTATCCTTATCCTTATCCTTATCCTTATCCTTATCCTTATCCTTATCCTTATCCTTATCCTTATCCTTATCCTTATCCTTATCCTTACATTTTTTAAGGATTTAAATTCACCCAAGCCGGATAGCAAGGACCTTGTACCATTTCAATAATATTGACATCTAATTATTAAACAACCGTGAATTTAATTTTTTTGTTTATTCAAGTTATACGTTCGAATTATGATCTCATATGTCAGATGAACTGAGGAAAGGAGTGAAAAATCGTTGAGTGGAATGCCGTTTCTTGGCAAAAAAGGATTTGGCATGACAATGTTTGTTTATTTTCTTCTTATCAGCAGAACAAAAATAAAAAATAACACTTTCTTAAATTGAAACAGTTATAAATGACTTAAATTTTTTGAAGGTCTGTTAATATTATCGCGTGTTTCTATAAATCGGGGCTGTTCTGATCACATGATATCACCAAATCACCAAATCACCAAATCACCACTCACCATGAATTCAATTTTAGCACACTATGAATTCACTTAAGGCGGATGCAAATGTCGTTTGTGGATAAATCATTAAGTTGTGGTGCTCTGCCTCACTTCAAATTTTATCAAATTTTTTTATAATGCTGCTTATTTACATTTTATTATTTATTATATCGACAAACGCGGCATGATAAATGACTAAACTGCATGCCTAAAGTTGACGTGTTGGATACGCTTCTTAAGGTTTGTGCATCACTTATAATAAAAATCTAAATAATAATAAATATAAAGGTCAAAAACAAAACTGACTGATTGTAAAAGAAATTCAACGAAATATACAGGGAGTCTATCAAAAAGTTTATAGAAATTAAAGATTCTGATAGAACGGGATTGTGCTTCGATAAGTTGGCAACTCTAGCAACCCTAGCAATTATGTGCAAGCTAGTCACCCTCACATTTTGAAATTGGCCTCATAGAAATATTTGGAAATAATATAAAAATAAACAAAACCAACAGGAGTGCCAAATTTATTTTTTTTTCTACTTATTAACTTTTCAATCATGAGTTCATCAATCATTCGCTAACGGATGCATTGATTTTTAAATAAATTGAACAACTGAACTTTTCATTTTGTATGTATGTATGCATGTATGTATGTATGTATGTATGTAAAACTTACAAACATTCATGCATCTATTGTGTGTAGTTAGAAATATCTGAATAATCTGGCTTGGAATGTGCTCATCTCACACATGTTCATCGATTGTGTGTGTGTGTGTGAATTAAATCTAGCTTGATAGCTGCTTCAACAAAAGTGAACTAAGTTAATTGTTTCGAGGCCCCACCCTCCGTCCCCTAATTAAACACCGCTGAGCAAAACCACAGCACGCAACACACCCACAGTTAATCATGCGCAACACAAAGTATTTAAATTAACAAGCTATTTAATTAATTCATGGAAGAAGAACAAAAGACATCTTCAATAAAGAGGGAAGCAAACGAGGTCGGTCGATTGGCCTTCAACGGCTGCCAAAATCAACGACAAATTCAATTAAAAATTGATTTGGGATTTTCTTGAATGTTTTTTCAGTTGTTTCTTAATCACTTTGCCGTCACATTCTTGTAGCATGAGAGTAGCAATTGTTGCTAGTACTGGCGCCAAAAAGCGTGAACGAACAGCTTGTTGAAAATGTACCCGCATGGGTCAAGTGCATCATTATGTGGTGGCAACGCAAATGGTGAGTTCAATAGCTCTTAGAGCACACAAATCACATTAACTACATTAAGTAATTATCGAGTGAATACTGTGTTTTATTAACATCAAAGCTATTGTTCGATTGACTGCATGGATATTTTTGTTATATAGTTTATTAAAATTCTTGATAGAATCGTGCCTAACGTTAACTTGCACACAATTTTACAAAAACATTCGAATTTAAATAAACAAAATCAAATAAAAACAAAATCTGAATAATGTGTGGGCGCAGATGTTGTTGTGGTTGTTGTGATGTGCGGAGGGGTCAGTGTGCGTTGCCGAAAGATACAGTCATGCCAAGAAATGAATAACAGAGAGTTGAAGTTAATGAGCGAATAAAGAATGATCGAAAGTCAATTTGATCACTTGTGGAATGTGACTAAAGGACCTGTGCAAGTGATTTAAAATTAATATCAAATGCAATTAAAAAGAAGCTGTTGCTTAATTTTGAACTTATTTTTATCTCATATCCTTTCTTCCTTCAGTACTTTTTGTACAAAATGAGATTGGTGGGGTTTTTATCGTAATGAATCTCGGTAACGGCTGAACCTATTTTAATAGTTCTTTAACTTTTCAATTGTTATGATAAGTGAAATTTTAAAAGCATGTTGACAACCTTATTCTGGTGACTGAAAAATGAAAGTATAGGTTAATTACCTGTTAGGCAATTATATGCGTTTTTATGTATGGATTTGAAATACTAAAAATATTTTTATACCCTAAACCTGAAAGGTCAGGGTATATTAACTTTGTGCAAACGTTTGTAACGCATAGAACGAAGCGAGTCCGGTATAGAAAAGTATATATATTCTTGACCAGCCTCACCTCGTGAGTCGAGCTATTCATGTCCGTCCGTCCGTCCGTCCGTCCGTCTGTCCGGCTGTGTGTTGTCCGCATACATAGGATAAGAAGAAGGAGTTGAGATAATTGGATGAAACTTAGTACACATAATCACATGCACCCAAGGATCTGCACTATTGAATATTTTTGGAATCCGCCCACGGACACGCCTACCTCCCATACAACGCAAAAATTTAAAACTGCATAACTCAGCTCATAATAAGCCTACAATAATAAAATTTGATGTGTATGTGGTCTATGCCAACACAAAGATATCTTCGAAAAATGGACGTCATCCGCTCACGGACACGCCCACCTCGCATACAATGCAAAAATTGAAAACGCAATAAAAAAGCCTGTGTTTAACCTAAAGAGCTTAAATTTGGCACATATGTTTTTTATAACAAAACAAATATGGTTTTCAAAAATGGACATCATACGCTCACGGACACGCCTACCTCCCATACAACGTGAAAATTGAAAACTGCATAGCTCAGCTCATAGTTAACCTACAACAATAAAATTTGATATATATGTGTTTTATACCAACACAAAGATGTCTTCGAAAAATGGACGTCATCCGCTCACGGACACGCCCACCTCCCATACAATTCAAAAATTGAAAACGCAATTAATAAGGTTATGTTTGTCATAGAGAAATTTAATTTGGTATGCATGTATTTTATACCAAAACTAAGGTGTGTTCAAAAATTGGGAGTAGTTCGTCCATGAGCTCGCCCACCACCTTAAACTTGGTATGAGTAAATTTTTCATCAACATTTAAATGCACATGAAGTATAGGCTTCATCCGCCCAAGGACACGCCCATTTACAAAAATATTTTTCAGAATAAGATGCGTAATTTTTTTCAAATATATTTTCTTTATTTTTTGAAAAGAGCATGTATTTGATTTGATTCTGTTCTAATAATGTACAAACAGCACAAACTACATACATATGTTTAACAATCGGTATGTCAGCAAATAAGCCGATATATGGGGCATTTCATATGAAGCGGACAACGAAAAAAAATGTTATATTCTGAAATCCGTTGATATCACAAAAATTTTGCTACTATGAGGCTTAGTTGTCAAGTTATGGGCTTGAATAGAAGTGGCGAATATGAAAAAAGATTTTTTTCAAAGCAATTTTTCAAATAAAAAAGTTTAATAAAATTAGTGATTTATATAGAAATTTGGTTGGTTTTTTTTAATTTTGGAATTAGATATGAAATTTGATTTGATTTGAAATTTGAACCTTTTTTTTTTCTTTTAGAAGATCGGAAGTAAAAATTTGAAATTGAAATTTTTTAACTACGACGGTTGTTTTTTTCATTTTAATTTTAAAATATATGTTAAGATATAAAAATAATGCACACACAATTTTGGTGTGGGATCTTCATTAGCTTAAGAGATAGATAATTTTATGTATAAACTTGTCACACTTATTGTGGTACCAGACGCTTGCTTAGGTTGGCTTGTTTGCAAAAAAAAACAACTTTAAAACGCTTCGATATTAATAAGTGGTTACTATCTGGGTGCTGAAATTTGCTTATGGGTGCTTCTTACGCACTCACTTTTGTACGATGCTCTCTTAAACATGCGTTATTATTGTTGGTGGGGATGTGTTGCAAAACAAAAACCAGTTAACTGCATTTTCAACGATTCAACGACCAAAACCACAGTAATTGTTTGTAAAATTTTTGCTAATTTTTCTCCCTTTTTGTAGATTTCTTAAACACAAAAATTCCTTTTTTGAAAAATTTCCCTTAAATACTAGAACTTTGCAGCTAATGACTGTATATTACTTAATTTTTTTGTTAAATTTTTTGGCGCATAGGCTAGACAGATATGAACCGGACTGTGTAAATAAAACAATAACAATTAATCATTCTTCAATATTTATTTTATCACCTTTAAAATAATCACCAACGAAGGTTGGTAATAATTCGATTTCGGAACTGCCTTTAGGTCCCTCTGTGAATTCTCTTTTATGACTTCAATCTTCCCAAAATATTTTCCAAAATAAGCCTCAGCTTAAGTTTGGCGAATAGAAAAATGCGGCGAATTAACATCTTAGAAGGCTTGACAGGTGAGGGATTTTTGTATGACCACGACATTGTTGCCACATGATATTTCAGACTTTAATCCAATGAAACTTTATTTATAAGTATTTAAAATTAACGTTGGATTTGAGGTTAAATTTAAAAAAAACTTCATATAATTAATTTTTCTTTAAATAGGTTTTGATAAAGATGAATCAACAAAATGTTAAAAAATTTAAATATGTAATTGCTTTTGAAAGTAACTTTTTTGCTTTTGTTGTTCCGAAATGAAAGTACTTAACGAAAATTCGACAAAAAGTCGTCGAGCTTAGAACAAAAGTCTATGCCCAGCAGTTATTTTGGAGACAATTGAAAAAACCAACTAGTTTATTTCTAGTGAAATTGGAGTTAGTTGCGAACTAGTAAAAAAGACGCTCACAATAAAACAGTTTGAATTTATCTTTATATTCTTAGTTTTTCTTGTCATCATAATTCTTGTATCAAAATTATTTTCTCATTCATTTATGAACGTAATACCATGAAATATTTTCCAAAATCAACAATATTCTTGGACCTGTAGCCATTTATAAAAAACATGAAATTCGGCTCTTTCATAACACATGGGCATTGAAAGAGCCAACCAAAGTTTTGAAAGAGCCATCTTCTTATTACAAGACTTAACACGAAAAATAACGAATATTTTATTAAAAATATTAATTGTTATTATTAAAAGTATTGTTTTTACAAAAACAAATTAAATAAATAAAAAAATTCAAAACTAAAAACAAAAAATAGTTAAAAAACTTAAAAATATTTTTAGCAAAAAAATTAAATCGCTTTGAAGAAAATCTATAATAATAAGACCTATTCCAAAAACAAAATAAGAGGTTTAAAACACTTAAAAACATTTTTGACAAAAATAATTTAAACTTCCTTTACGCTTCTTCATACCACCGCAACCCAGCTCTTTCAAAACATATTGTCCAAAGAAACATAACCTCAAAAATTAGTATGAAATCAAGATTTTTCCGGCAAAATAAATATGTTATTGGTAGGCCTAATATATCCATAAAATTATAGTATAATAATATTACTGTTAGTTTTAAAGGTGAAGACGTCACAAAACAAATAAAATGTTCTGAAAAACTTACTTAATGATGAAAAAATCCAAAATACGATACACCATCGTCGTTTATTATCAGTGAACTGTCAAATGTTCGAGGGTGCCATATGGCGAGTATTGCTTCTTAAAAATTATAATTTAAGAAGCATTCGTATGAAAACTACCGCGTAAATCAAGATGGCTCTTTCAAAACTTGGCTCTTTCATGCCACTCTTCCCCTACACTCGAAACGTGTTGTGGCTTGTTTTTTCATGTAGATACCGAACTTCATTAAACTTCCGCAAACATTTTCGATGAAAATGGTAAATGATAAATATACAGGTAAGACAAATTACCACATTTGGACTGTATCAAAACGGACCAGTTAAGAACTATTCATAATGGAACTAGTACAGATATAGGGAGAAACTAATGTTAATTGGGACAATTGTCTTTTCCTATGACATCAACTCGCAAAAAACGTCAGCTCGTTCAATGCAAAAGGGTATTGTAGTGACACCAGTACTAGCCCCTTTTGACTATTCTAAATCTAGTACATTTTTCTGCAGGGTGGCAACATCTGGAGACATCTCTGTGTATAAGTTAATTACTTATGCTAATGATTTTGTTTTATTCGGTTTTTGCCTTTAGAAGATTAGAAAATGATCGCGCTTAACAATTAAGTTTAATCAATTTTATTTCAAAAAATAAAAATCTGAAATCACAAAGTCCACAATAAAAAAAAAAAAAGACAACTCCTAGGTAAGACGAGCACGTCGTCTAAACAAGTTCTTATTTTTCTCCAGACGATAATTAATATTTGATTTAAATTTTCAAGGTAAGCAAAAATTCGAACACCCTGTTTTAGTCAGTCGTTTCATTCTCCTCTACTTCTGCTCTGAATATAAGTCAAAATTTCATTTGCTGTAAATAAAACTTTTATGCTGTCAAATTTAAAAAAATTTTATGGTCTAACTTGCTATTTTTTCTTTTTTGTTTTTTACACATGTAAATTATGTGTACGTTTATGTATATGTGTGTCTAGCTGGGCCTACCTACACTTTTTATTGACACAATCTCATAATAACGGTTTTATTCTGTGTTTTTGTTTTCTTTTTTGTTCTTTGGACGAACGAGTACCCAAAAGTTTGACTGACAGATTATTAATTCAGTTATTTATAACTTTTATAACTTATTTAAAATTTCATAAATATTCGTTTTTTGCTGATATTATTTATTTTTGCAAATATGGCTAGCATGTGTTGTAGTTTTTGTTGCCGCTGTGTGTGTGTGTGTGTGTAGATATATTTGTGTGGTTTTAATACGCTTAGAATAAATCATTCGCTTGTATCTAAATTTTGTTTTGTTGTTTCTCTTTATGTGTTATATTCATACATATCGTATATTATTTGAATGTTCAAATAACATTTTATTTTCAACATCGAACTTTAGGTTTTATAGCTGTCAGCATCACATGTTTCCGAATTACAGAATCTGTTTATTTAAGCATCGTCGAGGATTTTCGATTTCAATCGAAAGTTGGAAAATATGATTGACGAAGATTATTTATGGCGGAAGTGATTAAATAAGCGTTGAAACATGCTGATTAACACAACGCGTTGACGGCGATGATGCCGATAGCAATGAAGCAGATAAACTTTGATGGATTCCTTTCATCATCATCGATGAAACAGAAGAGCATCGATTAGGTGTGGGTGTAGGTGTTGAGCCAGAGGTGGGTGGCAGGCAATGAATATGTGCAGCGTCAGGAGTATGAATTGTAAATCGTTCACGCTGATTATTGAACTTATGTTGTTATTGAGTTTTTGAAGCCTTGTCATAGGCAGAGTTTACATGAGTGAAAAATACGCATGAATGACAATGTTTTGTGGAACCACCAGTTGAAGCAGATACAAATTAGCAAACTAGTCAACTGAAAAAAAAACAGCTATCAAGATGTGTGCGCCTATAAAAAAAATAATTTTTTTGAAAAATCTCTGAATATGGCACAACGTCATCTTGTGTTTGGACAGCTGTACTGGCAAGACGCACATCTGACGTACAATATCGCCATCTTAGCCAAGTTGTTGTTTTGAAATTTGCCGGAATAAATGAGCATATCTGAAATATACGCTCGACTGCAGAACAATAACAATGCAAACATCCACTTGTTCAAAGTGTAGTACATAAAAATTCCAAAAACACAAACATGCATACAATCAACCATTCATCCATCCATCGATATGAGTGTAAGTTTAGTTGTACTGATTTTGGAATTTTTGACAAGCACAACCTCAGCAACGGTAATGGAATAGAAAACGCTCATTCCTTGGCATTCGATTTGAAAATACATGTGTTTTAGATATAGTGGTTTTTGTTTATGTTGTTCTTGTTGTTGTTGTTGTTACATCGTTTTAAATTATAAACCGCTAATGGTATGGCATGATATAGTCATGGGCTTAAATAGCTGTTCCAATGATATGATTTTGATATGATTTTAATGAGAAATGGGCAACAGAATTTTTTACCTTTTCCCGTTGGGGCCTGTGCCTTGAATTTGGGTGCAAACATAACGGAAGATTGTGCTGGTTCTGCAAAATTTGAAATTTGAAAAGAATTTGTTTTAAATCACTTATTTTGTACGATAGCCAAAAATAGCTTCATTGTTTACACAACACGAACAACTGCATTTTATTGCATATTTTTATATGTTTAAACTTGTTATTTTTTTCTTATAAAATTAAATTTTTATTTTTACACAACACACATAATTAAAAAAGAAATGCCAGAAAAATATTGACGCTGCAAACTGGCGTTGAACTAACCCTGTCCCATTTTCTGGCAGACGATGTTTAGCGTGTTGTTCGCCGCTGCGTCCGACTTTCGACTTGGCGAAAAAATTAAAAAACTTTTTTGAAAAAGTTTCGAATAAAGAGCTAAAGACAACGATGTTGGCTGCCGCTCAATTTTTGTTTCAGAAACTTTTGAGAGAATATTGAAATTGTTTACGAATAAAAGCTTGTTGTATAAATTTTCAAAAAACTCTGCAAATTTAAAGATCGCAGTAAATGAATTCTTGAGCACGTCGGCATAAATGAGCGACATTTTCTCTTGAGATGTTGTGCTCTTAACTCGTAAAGAAAATGCAAACAATTCTTGAGTTAAATTAAATTTGTTTCGAAAATCTGTCTGATACTTTGGCGGTAAAAGCTCACTTGTATAAAAATACACACACATACACACTTTATGCGTGGGTGGGCGAAAATAGCTTGTATAGTCTTAACAACAACAACAACCTGCACATGGTTGAATGTTTCTCGTTTTTAAAAAACATGATTTTATTTCGGTGGCGTTAAGATATAAGAAGGGTTGTCAACACATGGCTTGTGGACGGCTTTCTTTATAGCTAGCCCTGCCTGCCACCTACTTCCACAATTTTTTTTAGGTTATTTAAGCAACATTGTTGAATTGTTAAGCACTTTAAAGCGTTCCGCTCTGTCGCTTGATTTCCCTAAAGGGCCGGCAACTCTATCTCTATCTACGACTCATCTGATATTGTACACGTTGCTTTTATTTTCTGCCATTGTGTATATTTTTAGGCGCTTTTTTAAAAACATTTTCGGCTTATTTTTTCTATAGCTTTGGAAAAAAGCTTTTGAGTTTTTCGCTTTGTAAGCAAAAATAATGTTAATAAAATTTATGTTTTACAGACGGTGAGTTTTTATTACCATCATGTATGCATGTGTATATTTTAAAAGCTGATGGCATTAAGACCTAAAAACGATCGATAAAATTTTTATGACGCAGTGGCTCCTAAGCATTACACAAGTCGCAAGGGAGCACATTTAAAGAGATGAGAAGAATGTTTTATTTTAAGTAAACAAATAATTAAAATTTAAATTTAAAATAGTTTCAGAAACACGTTTAGCAACACACAAAAACTGCGTAAAACAATACGCTTCATATTTGAGTGAAGCAAATTAATATTTTTTTTATTTACCATAAGTTTGTTTGTTTTCTTTCAATCGTATCATATTTGTTTTTTTGCGAAAAATATATAAAGAAATATTATAAAATGTAAAGCAAAACATATAAATACACACACAAAATGATTCACACCCAATATCGCTAAAACTGTTATTATTTCTTGCCTTTAACGTGCTTTTAAACTTTTTAACTTATATTTTCTGCAAATATTTTAAGCCTGAAAGTATGCACAGAAAACTTATTCGATTTGTAATGTAATGTAATGTAATGTGTATGCAATTAATAAATTGCTTGCTTTACTCCAAATAAATCCAACTCGTTGTAGGATTTGCTTTTATCTTAGTACATGCTTAAATAATGGCGCGAACTTTTTCGAAATCAGAAATTTGTAAATCTTTGCTGTTGTTTTAAATGTTTTTAAATCACTTGAACTGCTAATCTTTTTAGTACAAAAACTTATTACTTCTTTTTTTAAAACAATCATTGCGGTGAGACGACATTTGTGCCAAATGGACAAAATGTTTTTTTATATGGCACAACATATCAAGAATATTGAGTGTAAATTTGGAGTCGATCCGAGTAAATCTAACGCAGATATGAACTTTAAGTAAATGTATCTCGAACGTAACAACCTACGTGTACAAATATTTAAAGCGATTTTCTCCTTCTCACTGCAATTTAAAAACTACTTGACCGATTCATTTCAAACTTGGTACACATTTTCTTTGTATAAAATTCCTCCGCCTAACGTTTAGGTACATTTTTTTTCAACATTAAGAGGATTTCCCACCCACAAAATGTCGGAATTTTTCATGGAAAATAGCAGTTTTTTTACAGTTTACACTTTTGATGGCTACCAAAAATTTTTATAAGAAAAAAAGAAATAATCAAAGAACGTTGGGGGGAGGATTTAATGATGCTTTGACTTAATTTTAATGGTTTTTGATTTCAGAAATTTTTCGGTCGAGATATAGTGAACACTTTTGCTTTTTTTCTAAGACGTTCTAGAAAAAGCTCTGTCACTCATCGGCTTTTTTTTTCAATATTTCCTGATAAAAATATTACATAATATTGTTAAAAGTACATTTAATCATGTACAAAAGGTCTTAATAAATTTGCTCCATCCATACTCATAAAAAAAATTCGCAAACAAAGTGTTTTTTTTTTACCCTGAAACCCTTCCGCCATGCCGTCCTTAATGCTCATGAACATAATGCCCGTGAATATTATGTCAAGCAATCATTGGAATAAATTCTTCTTCTCTTAAATTGTTTCCGTTCCGTTGCGGTTCTCTGTGTTCACTGTTCACGATACACTGCAAAGTTTGGGAGCCGCTGCTGCTGACTATAAAATTTTATTGCTTCATACAGCAGCTGCATTTTGTTGAACTTTTTTTGAACTTAAGTGTATTTGAGTAGTTCTTTAAAATGTCATTTATTTCAAAATAAGTCTATTTCTGCTAATTCTCAATATATAATATATTTTGGGTGGCATAACGTCACATCGTTAATCTGCTTCATTCATAAATCTGCTCAAATCAGCTGCGACTTTTGAGCTAGTGTATCGAAATTAATGAATATTATTTTAAAAATAATTATCAAAACAATAAAAAAAAAGACGCTGTTGCTGCTACGGAAGATCAGCGTTGTGGCGCCGACAACCACCACGCATTGTGCGTAAATCATTTTAAGCACAATCATTTGTTTTGCTCTATTTGTCTGGAGCATACTTTGAGGCGCAAATTTATTCAGCTGTGGAAACACATTGAAACTGAATGTTGAACAAGTAGTTAGTAGGAAATCATTAGAAGGAATAAGTTAACCACATGCCAAACAGTTGGTACAATTTACTAAAACAGTCACGATAGATGCAACAATACCTTTTAAACACAGCAAAAGCACATAAATAACAAAAACGTATTCTGTGGGAGAGGACAAAAAACACTAATTTAGAAATTGAAATAAACGAATGGGTTGTGGTGAAGTGGGGGAGCGGAAGTGGGTTTGTGGGCAGGACAGAAATTACATGCAAACACGCATGGACGCTGCCAAGTGCGCGGTGATTCTTGGACATTGACGCCGCAACACATGGAGCGCCCGCTCACCACTACTCAGGTGCATTCAACTAACCGTCTGCAAAGAGGAAACCTTTGGCCAGTTGCAGCTCATTATCAATCTCTCTGAGTAGATCGCTTTCCGACCAGCTGCGACGATTTGGTGTGAGTAAGAAACGCGTCTGTTTGCGACGCTTTGCAGGAGCATTCGATAAATTTTGCTGAAGCTTCGTATTGGTGTTGTTGTTGGTGCTCTTGTTGTTGGCTATTGTTGCTGGCACTACGACTAGTTTTGTCTCCAGCTGTTGATGATGATGTTGATGATGATGATGATGATGATGGTGGGAATGATGCTGCTGTTGTTGTTGTTGTTGTTGCTGCAGTCGTATTGCTGCTTTGAGTTGCTGTCGTTTGTGTCTGAGCTCTATGGAACAACATGAGAGAAAGAAAATCAAGTAAAATTTATTCAATACTAAGATTTATTGAACAGTTTCAATGCAACGGTCAAAAAAGAATATAACATAATAAAGAAAAATTTGGCCAGGAGGGTTGAGGGTTGCTTGACATTTCAACAGAATAAATAATAATATAAAAAAACACTAACAAATTTTCTCATTTCTAGCTCAATTCTTCACCATCCTATATAATTTGAAACAACAATTTGTGCTCATTTATGGCAAGCCTAGCAAAACAATAAAGTCCCCAAGTGGTTCACTTTTAAGTGGCTCCAAAGTGCTCATCATCAAGAGTAGTTCGTTAATTCAGTACATTTCAGTTGAGCTGCCTTGCTTAGTATTCATTCAATTTGTACTTCCTTCTATGTATTTGATTTGCTTAAAACACCCCGTTACAAATACGTTTGTTACAGTTCAAAAATTTTGGATCAAAACTTCATGAATGATTGTCAATGAGTTGTTGGTTTGGTAGCACCTCTGAACCTTTTGTGATAAATATTTGTATTCATGCGCATGACACATATCCAGAGTTTTACTGTTGAAATTGAGGGCCAAGAGGCAAGTGTTAATTTTCAAGATTAAAGTTTTAGCCAGAATCGAATCCCTATAAGCTCCCATAAGCTGGTAAGAATCATTAAAGTGTTGATGAAGTAGCCATAAAGTGGTTTAAACTGTACTTTAACAGGGATTTATAAGGAAACTTTGTTGAAATATTTCATTTTATTGTAATCAAATCGTCTGCGATGCCTTAAGAGCAAGCGAAGCAGCCTCACATCTTGTGGCGTTATAAAGATAGGGCTGCCAAAATATTTTTTTTTCATAATTCTGAATTGGATCTTCTTATGAAAAAAAGTGAGTAAAAAAAATTAAAATTTTTGTTTTGAGTTTTTACGAGACATTAAAATTTGGTGAAAAATAATTTTAAACTAATTTTTATATTTTATAACTTTTTGAATTTAAAAGACAAACTTTGAAATTGTTAGAAAGTTATTTTTATTATCTTCTTTTCTTGCACTAAAAATGTCAAGGATGCAAATTTGTTTGTAATTTATCTTACGCCCCCTACCCCCCGCATACTACGTAAGAGTAATATTAATTTTGCAAAACCGTTTGTAACGCCGAAAAGTAGGCGTGGCAGCTATAGAAAACTATGTATATAACACTGCTTTACAGCTGGGAAATACCAAGAACGCCACATATATGGACGAGTAAGTCTAGATCTGCAGAATACAAAAATCATAAAAATTTTTGTTCATTTGTAGGGTTTTTAAGATGACTGTACTTTTGTACTTCTCGAGAGATGAATTTATTTAAATTTACTTACAGAATTTTTATTAGAAATTTACTGAAACTACTTATCCGGTAGAAATAAGTAGAATATAGCTGAAAAGCTAATTAAATTGCCTTTCTACTGATATACTTATCGTATCGATCGGTAATCGATTCAAATTTCTTGCAATTTTCTTGCAAATTTTTTTTGCGACTCGGGTGTTGATGCTGATCAAGAACATATGTCCTTTTCTATACCTTCTACGCCTCCTAGGATAGGCGTTATAAACGGAGTGACAAAATAAATATACTCCATTTACGTTTTTTAAACGTAGGGGTATAAATAAAGTACAAGCACTGAAATTGAAATTAAAATTTATTTTTCATCCGGTTTTGGTCAAATTAGTCTTAACATGTTTGTAATTAAATACACTTTACTTAAAAAGTATAAAATGTTCCTGATTTTAACTTTTTCTAAAAAAACAAGTTACCTAAAAATGGAATTTAAAAAAAAAAACATGAAAATTGCAAGAAATTTGAACTTTGAAGAGCTATCACTTGAACATATTTTATCCGTTCGATACGATTAGTATATAAATAGAAAGGCAATTTAATAACCTTTTCAGTTATATTCTACTTATTTCTACCGAATAAGTTGTTTCAACCCTACAAATGAAAAAAAATTTTTTATGATTTTTGTGTTCTTGATATCCAAATTAACTCGCTTATATGAGTGGCGTTCGTGGTATTTATATAAAATTATTATTTGTAAAACAGTGTTATTAATTTGAAAAAGGGTGATTGAGTCGATTGAGTGCTGTCTGTCGACACGTTTACAGCCGTCATTTTGGAGTCCAAAATCAAGTTAGAAAATGAGCCAAATCGAATGAAAACTACGCCTACCTCTCATATAAAGTGACTTTATTTAAAAGCTAAAATTTCCCTAAGTTCCACAATATTAAATGTAATAACTTCAACTCTTGCATATAAGCTTGGATCTCAAATTCACAAGCTGAGTTAGGATTAAAAAAAAAATTGAATTTGAAATTAGTATTTAATAAAATTGCAAAATTTAAGGAAAACTATGCATACCTTCCATACAAAATGAAGTCATAGAAGGGGAAAATCTTTTAAAAATCCATAATAAATAAATCTATGGATTAAAAATTTTAACACACATTTTGAGCTTAAAGACACACTCTTAGTCTGAAATTTGACAAAATCAATAAATACTCCGCCTACCTCCGGAGGTACCTCCTCATATAGGAGAAAAAAAAATTAAATTTCTTCACTGAAGAATAAAAGAAGAAGAAAAATATAAATACCCCCACAGTAAGCTGGATCGAAATTTAGATTTCGCCGGATAAGCCACAAATATTGGTTAAAAAAATTTTAAAATTTTTGGTCTTTACGAACTCTTTTGAGAACCCAAAATCTCGATATTACATCATTTTCGAAAATATGTTTTTTAACACCTATAAAATATGTATTTTTCATGGTATTTACATGCAAAAAACTGGATTTAACTAGATTTAGATAGAAAACTGTGACATAAATAGGCGTTCATTGGAACCAAAACCGCTCCATGGGGATTTCTCTGATCCAAAAAAAAAAAATAAAAAAAAGTGATTCAGAAATAGGTTTTAAGGATACCTCTAACTTTTGAGTCCGAGTCCGACTGACGTTTTTTCTCCAGTACTGTCTGTTTTTATTTTTAATTTTCCAAATCTTTTAGGACATGAATTGGCTGTAGCGGTCGCAACGGCTAAAAGGATTTCTTTTATATAACTCCCATAAAAATCATACTCGTCACACCCGGTACAATCTTAGGTCACACCCGTCCGATTATAAGGCATTAAAATTGATAATTTTTTTGGGACAAATTTTTGGTAATATTGCCCCGGGAATGAGTTTTGAAACTTAAGCTGTTATTTATGCCAAGATATTTCGTTATAGTTATGATAAATATAAGAAAAATGTTGCTCTAGGTTATCTTATCTCGAAATTATTTGATTGAATGGGTTATTCTGACTACAATTATTCAAAGCATGACTTCACTAAAGGATAAAACATTGAATATTGAAAGTTGTTATTGTATGAAGGTATGGAAAGTATTCAATTTCGCAATTTTAGAAAATCTTCCAAGTGGGACAAAAAAAAAATCCCTGAAAGTATTCAATTTTGACTAACACGTTTTCACACTTTTACGGCTCAATTTTCCTGGCGCACTACAAATGAGATGGCCAATCCCAAGAAAATCCCCAAGTAAATCGTAAGGTCTGTTCTCGAGTTATGGAATTACAAATAAACGACTTTCTTTTATGTGTATAGAACATTTATATGTTAAACACAATTGTGAGTTGTGCTGCTGAATTTCAAATAAAATTATGAAGCATATTTTTTTTAGATTTAACGAAAATTTAACTATTAAATTAAGAAGCTAAAAGTTTTTGTTAGTAAACGTCCACGGTTATTTAAAGTTCAGTGTTCTTTCGGCTTTCACAATTTTTATTTTTAGTGCATATGTGAAACTGCCATGCAAATCATAAATTTATTGTCAATGATCATCATGATCATATAAATTTATCATATATTGATAATGAACATCTTGAAATTGTTTTATTTTTTGACAATTTAGATTATGCCAATTTTGTCACGCCTTTTAATATATGTAACAGTGGCAAATAACGGGTTAAAGAGCACGGAGCATAGAATAACCCACGCACAACACATTTGAGCTTTTGTTCTCAATAATTTTTGTTGGGCTACAATTTTCACCGTTAGCGTGTTTTTCTGTTTGCCTCCCATTATTTATTTGTAGAATATTGCAATTTTCATTCATTTAATTTGCTTAAACTGTAAAAAAATAAACTGAAAATGTCATCATCGCTATTTATTTTCATGGCTTTATCTCTTTCTTGCTCTCTATTTTACCCTCTGCCGTTCTCTTTAGGTTTTCGAATTCGCATGCATAAGTTTGCATAGCTTGTAAAAATTTGAAGCTTTTTGCTTATATTTCGCTTCTCTAGTGAGTCATTTCTGTATTGTTGTTGTTAATTAATTCAAATATTAACGCTCTTGTCTAAAAATTAAGCTGTAAAAAGTGGCATCTTTTTATGTAGTATTCAAATTTTCACCTTTTGATATTATAAGATCGTTTCTATTTTTTCGTTCTCTTCCTCTCAAGGTCGTTTCAATGGTCATTGCTTTGTTTGTTTTTGTTTTTTTTTTTTTGAATTTTTAGATACTTGCTATGAGCGTTGTGTATCTTTGAATCTTTAAGATTTCTACGTGTGAAAGTCTTCAAAATAGAATATTTAATATTCGATATAATAAAATGTTTGTTTATGCAAAAATTATTGTTGTTGGCTTCATCTTCTCTATCCAACATCCGCTGAGAGAAAATATAAATTCTGTTATAACGCTTTTTGTATGTGAATAAGTAATAAATTGTATTTAAAAATTCCATTTATTTTGCGAAAATACTTTGACGAAACTGTGAAATAAGAAATAAGTATTTTTTAAGGCTTTTTTGCGCATTCCAGATAATCTTATCTACGGGTTATCTGGAATATTTCTATATGTGTATTTTATAAGTCGAAAAAATTTGTCCCACATAACAAGATTTTTGCTTTAAAAATGTTGGAAGTGTATTTGTTACCAAAAATTTTATTTGAAAATAGGAAAGTGAAACAAATCGTTGGTCTAATTCAAGAAAAAGCAGCAAAAAGCCAAATATAAAAAAATTGGTGAAATGACAATAATTATTATATTCTTTAATGATTATCAAATTATTTGTTACGAAATACTGAATTATAATTATATAATAAAATAAAGTAGTAGTTAATAAAATATTTTTATGTGTACATGTAAAATGAAATTTTTCCAACCAGCAAATCGTTGAAGCTCAGTGAAGAGCGATATTAAAAATTCGAAATTTTTAAATAAATTATTTGAATCATATCCATGGAACCATACTCTTGTGTTTATTACATGACAATAAGTTTATCAAGTGCCTTAATTATCAACTATCGCATTTATCAATTGACGTTAAGTATTTATAATTACTGTGGTCATAAGCCATAACCACCTAAGTCAAGTTGAGCAAGAATTTACTTATTGATGCAGCTCTGTTATACGTGTTTTGATCCATATGCAAGCAAAATTTGTTACTTCTGGCGTTATTCTGCCTTAATTAATGCCGTAAAAGCCGAAGAGCTCTTCATATAACTTATATGGCGTATAAAAACTTTAAGGCAAGATTTCTCGAAGCATTAAGATGGGGTTAGCCGATTATCGGCCATGACCACGGATTTATAACTATAAATTAAAAAAATCTACTGTTTCCTTGAAAAATTTTAATATTTAAAGCAAATACATATTTTAAATCATGATTTTTTTTCTATTCCATTTCTTAAGTTTTTCGAGTTTTCGACGACAGATTCTTAATCAGCGATCCCTGGCACCCTCCGAATAGCAAATTTTAACTCCATTCGATGAAGTTTGTACACGGCTAAAAATCTTGAACTAAATTTTAGTCAATCCTGTACTGTATATGTGACGACACCGAAATTATATTAAAATTTAAACCACGACAAATACTAAAACTAATTTTTAAGTCTCGCATGGGCTTAAAATTTAAACTCTTTTCGTTTAAGTTTTACAATTTCGTAAACATCAAAGTACGCAATTAATACATTCAAAAAATTGTATTCCATGGCTCAAGTGGTTGGTTACATGGTTGTCGATTGGATTTGATGAATCGAGTGACCCTGGTTCGATCCTCAAATAGACCGTTAATTTTTTTTGTTATTTTTATATTATTTTAAGATAACAATAGATTATTAATAAAATTATTAATTTTTAATGTTACAATTGCTTTGAGCAATATTTTCATTGTTTGCCAGATCCAATCTCGGACTATTCTATTGCTTGCTAGAGCATGAACAAAATGAAAAGAAAATATAGCTTTTTTTATTACCTTTTAGTGATTTTGTATAAAATTTTAAACCTTAGGTACTTAAACTCAAATTTTATTCCCAATTTATTAAATTTAAGTACTGCTTTGACAAACAAAAATTTCTATCAATTAGAAAAGTATCAATTCTTATAAAACAAGGTTTACAAAAATGGATTAATGCAACGATTGGTTTCAAAAATACTCCAATATTTTTTACCGTTTAGTTATTTTGTATTAAATGTTAAACCTAAGGTACTAAAATTAAAATTGTAATCCCAATTGCTTAAATTTTAATACAGCTTTAACTTAAACAAGTAAAGAAAGTTTAAAGTCGGTCTAGCCCGACTATGAAATACCCTACAAAATACAATACGCGTATTGAAAATGGGCGTGTCCGTGAGAAAAATTTACGAAAATTTATAAAAATTTCAAGTTTTATTCATGTAGCTCCCATGTTAATGCCTTTAAAGTATTTTCACTATTGTGGGTTGTATGGGAGGTGGGCGTGTTCGTGGACGGATTACGCCCAATTTTTGAATGCATGTTATTTTTGGTATAAAATACATACATACTAACTTTTATCTCTGTAGGTTAAACATAAGCTTATTTATTGAGTTTTCAATTTTGGTTTGTATGGGAGTGGGGCGTGTCCGTGGTTGCATGACATTCATGTTTCAAAACTATCTGGTTTTTGTTATATAATACAAACGTACCAAATTTTATCTCTGTACGTTAAACATGAGCTTATTTAATGAGTTTTTAATTTTTGGTTGCATGGGAGGTGGGCGTGTCCGTGGGCGGATGAGAACAATTTTTCAAAGACATCTTTGTTTTGATAAAAAATATATACGTTCCAAATTTTATCTCTGTAGGTTAAATATGAGCTTATTTATTGAGTTGTAAATTTTTGGGTTGTATGGGAGATGGGCGTGGCCTTGAGCGGATGACATAGATTTTTCGAATGCGTATTTGTTTTGATACAAAATACAAACGTACCAAATTTTATCTCTGTACGTTAAACATGAGCTTATTTATTGAGTTTTAAATTTTTGGCTTGTATGGGAGATGGGCGTGTCCGTGGTTGCATGACATCCATGTTTCAAAACTATCTGGTTTTTGTTATATAATACAACGTGCCAAATTTTATATCTGTACGTTTAACATGAGCTCATTTATTAAGTTTTCAATTTTTGCATTGTATGGGAGGTGGGCGTGTCCATGGGCGGATGACACCCATTTTTCGATGAAACCTTTATTCTGATCTATGAGTTATGATATTATGAGTTTATTAATGCAGTTTTTAGGTAGGGAGGTAGGCGCGTTCGTGAGCGAATTCCAAAAATACTCAATAGTGCAGATCCTTGGGTTTATGTGACCACGTGTACCGAATTTCATTGAATTATCCAACACCTTCTTCTATCCTGTGTATACGGACAACACACAGACAGACAGACGGACGGACGGACGGACGGTCGGACGGACGGACATAGATAGCTCGACTCACGAGGTGACCCCGATCAAGTATATACATACTTTTCTATACCGGACTCGCTTTGTTCTATGCGTTACAAACGTTTGCACAAAGTTAACATACCCTGACCTTTCAGGTTTAGGGTATAACAATTTCTAGTATTTTGAAGAGTATCAATTCTAATAAAAAAGGTATAAAAAATGCATTAGTTCAACGATTGGTTAAGAAACTTTTCCAAGATTTTTAGCCGTGTAGATAATTGAATCTTATTTCCATTGTCAAGGGAATAAGGAATTAAGAATTTGAAAAAAAAATATGAGAGACAAAAGGCTGAGCTTAAATCTTGGAATATTTTATTAAGGTATTATTGAGTGTGCCAACTACTATTTAGTCGAAAATAACACGGAATTTTCATAAGAAATCTTTTTTGTATAAAAAACCAAAAAATATTCTAAATATTTTATCAAAGAATTAAGAAAGCCCTACAATTACAAAATATCTCTCATGGATCTGATAGAGCGATGTTTCTTTCCATATTTCTTTCATACTTCCTCAGGAATCTACTTTTACTTTCTTCATAAGAAAGAATGCGGAAGAATTCGTTTCTTGATTTTTAAATAAACCACACCGGAATCTAAACGCACTTAAACATTAAAAATTCGCTATTGACAATTGTATTTCAATTCTTTAACGAATACTTTTACAACACACAAAGTATGTTCTATAAGTCTTATGTTTAATAAACATTATAGCTTCAGAAAAAATATATATTTATGCTTTTTTATATTTCTTGTTATTTAAGTTTTTCTTTTTCTTTTGCGAAAAGCGATAAATGGATTAGAAATAAATAAATTGGTTTCTATAAGTAATTGTCAAGTATTTTGTGGAATCATAGGAACCATTTCTCTATTAATTTATTCATTGCATTTGGCTGAGAGGGTGATTCAGGCATAACCATGAACTGTGTATGTATTCAATACATGAAATTAAATTCTAAAAATATATAATGAGTAAATTATGTATGTACTCATTACATAAAATTATGTATTACAAATATTTAATAAGTAAATTATGTATGTACTGCGTAGATGAAAATTGTTCTAACATACATCACAACATCACAAATTTTCTACATGACTATATCTAATTAGTCAATAATCTATGCAATACGTGCATCAGAACTGTATTCATTACATAAAATTGTGTACAACTGTTTGTGATGAGAACAGTGTGAATGTAACCACCACACATAACCATGAATTCACGACACATATTTATGTGTTGAGTACATAATATTCTTTATTGTCCAAAGTACCGATTAAAAGCATAATGTAGGCAATACAGATTTCAACATGTACTCAATACAAGAAAAATGTAAAATTTATGTGTGCAGAAAACTATGTCATGAGTGCATATTTATGTAGTGAGTCCATAGGTTTTTCTCTTTGTGTAATTTAAAATATAAAAAGCAGACTCTTAACACCATCTAGCGCAAAAATTTGTGGTTAATCTTGACATTTTTTTGGTTGTAAATTTCTTCCAAAATTCTCAAAATAGCGTCAGATTTAATTTTTTTTCCTTGACCTTGACCCATTTCTGCCTGGTACCAGAAAATTCATGATTTTCGTAGTCTGGCAACTCTTGTCAAATGGCAGAATTTTAAGCTGACAATCTGTAGCGTAAGAAATTTGTATCTTTTATCTAACCATCCCCATGAAAATTATTGCGATATTTCTTACCCAAACTTTTTAGTGATTTTTTGAAAAAAAGTATTTTCATGTGTATTTTTCTACCCATTAGATGGAAATGGGTTAAATTTTTAATAAAAACTGACATTTAATTTCAATTTTGAAAAACATCTGTACTTTCCTAGAAATTTTTAAAAAAAGCTACAGTTAAAATTGCAAGTGAATCCAACAAAAAATTAGCAGGTTACAGTGTAGGTTAGCAGGTTAAAACATAAACAGTTTTCAATTTTCCCCCACAAAACAGTATTCGCATATAATTCCCGAATAGTTTTTGTTTCATTTCAGTCAATTAAAAAAACTTTTGGATTTGCTCGGTGTATGAGGCCTTAATATACCAACATTTCAATTAAATCTTTATAAATCGATAAATTTTTCAAAGCAATATTTTTAAGCAATAAGTAAGTTGTAATCGTAAAATTTTAATTTTTAAAACATTGAGTTTTCAATATGTTAGTCAGTCTTTTTTTTCACAAAAATTTAAATACTTTCATTCAGTCTATAAATCATAATCGTACTCGAACAATGAATTATAATTTTGAACAAAATAAAAGAAAATAAAAATCACATTTTAGAATAGCAGCACTACAAAAACAAAGCATGAAAAGCAACAAAAAAATAAGCTGTTAGATAATGAGGTAGATCATAACAAATAATAATATTAAAATACTTAAGAAAAACAAACAAATACAATTTTGTATTAATACAGTTTATTTTATTTGGAACAAAAAATTAAACATACTAGCACTAGAGTTAAGTTCAAACAATTTCAAGGACAAACACATTATTTTTATGCACATTTTTTTATACTTAATAGATACATCTTAACAATTTTGCTTCTTTACTCTCAACCAAAACGTTTACAATAATATTATTTGTTATTATTATTATATTTTTACTAATTTAGTCCATGAGGATTTTGTTTTCGTTTTTTTTACTAAAATTTAAGGTCAAACATGGTTAGTTTTCATAGCGTTTTGAAGTAAAGTTGCAGATTTTAAAGCCATTAGTTGCGTTGAAATCACGCAGAGTCAAATTTTCGCCAATAGTTATCAAATTCGTCGTAAATGCTTTTCTTAAATGGCGAAGCGGCAAACATTTCACTAAATGATGCTGGCAGCTGTAGTTTCGGCATCGAAAAAAATGGAGGCGCAGATATTTGATTGACTAACGATGGCTGCGTGGCGGAGGAGGAGGACATCCAGAAGTCGGAGTCGATAGTGTCGTTAAATGCTAGATGCAAGCGAAGAATAAGTGTTAATTGAAGAATCTTTTATTATGAGATTTATGTGCATTTGATAGATACTTTGGTTTGCGTTCTAAGTTGATGAAATGGAAAATGAATGATTTTGTAAATATTGAATATCGAAAGACTTTATTTTATTGCACCAGTTAATGATTAGCTTAATTTTTTCCAAGCACCCCAAACGGACAAACCGACTACAAGCGCCGTGCCTAGAAAGCTACCAGCACCAAGAGAACTAGTTGATAAAGAAGTAACAGTAGTTGAGAGAGTGTTAGTAGAATCACTGATGGGAGTGGAAGTAACTAAAGCAATAGCAGAAGCAGAAGCATATGCATTGTTATGAGTGGGACATTCACTTATTTTTGACTCACCCTCTTCTTTTGAGGCGTTCTCCGTTCTGGACGGCTTTCTGACAGCTTCGGCTTTTGGAGTCTCGAATGTTTGGCCACCGGGCACACGCGATACTTTGTAGGTTTTCACAATTGATGACTTTTTCATTGCACTGCTCATGGAGTTGTCCTTTGATTCTTGACGACGCTCCTCTTCTTGATGCACCTCGCGATGACCACCATCTAATTCTTCACGTTCATGGTTTGAGAACTTGGCGAACTCACGCATGTGTTTTGGTAGCTGACGCAAGTCAGTTTCTGATCTGCCTTCGATTATTTTGACAGGAGGCATTTCTTCGCTCTCACTAACATGTCCTTGAACCACGGGATGGGATTCAGCTCCACTCTCCCAGTCACTGTCCGAAGGCATTGCTAACTTTGAACGTCTTTCCTTGACTCGTTTCAGGAATTCATCACCAATGTCGGTTTTGGGACATGGCGGTTGCATAGTAAGATTGTGAGAGGCTTCTTCGTTTATTTTTGAGATTTTAATAATCTTTTGTAGACGACGTTCTTCACGTTCGGCAACTTTGCTGAGCCACTCCTCGGCCATTTGTTGACGAAAAACCTCGTCTTCTGAGAGGGTAGGTAGTTTCAAGCTGGGTCGAAGAGTACGTGGTGACGGCACAGGCATTGTGGGTGCACGGTTCATTTCTTCCAGCAATCGACGACGTTCGTTCTCCAGGCGTTCGAACTCAGTCTTAAGTTCTTGCTCTTTGCTGGTGATGTACTTAAGTTGTTGCTCATGGATTTCACGTGGCAGAGAAGCGCGTCTTTGATGTCTCACCTCGTTTTCATGTGTGTAGGAGGTGTTGGTGTTTGTTTCGGTTGTTTGCAGAGGAGGTGGTGCGGGCGAGACACCACGGCGTGAAGTTGTGCTGATGTAAGTAGGATTTGGATCTCGCTCGATCATTGAGTGACAACTCAAATATTGTGGTTTGGTTTTTTGTGGCACCTGATTTAACATAGGTGCATGCGTGCGTCTGACATTGTAGGCATTGAAGTTATCGTAGCTTTGGTGGTTGGTGGCTGTCAAATCATTGGTGGAAGCAGTCATGCGTGGAGCACGTATGCTGTTGGGCTTGCTGCGTTGATAGCAGATTTCCACTTCGCGTGCGAATGGACGAGAGATATTTTCTGAGGATCCCAAATCGTTGGCATAGCGTGTCCAATCATCGAACTGATTGCTTCCGGCTTGGTTTGAGTTAGCTATGCGCTGACGGTAAAGACTATCTTGGTGGGCTTGAGAGTCAGATAGATCAAACATGGATTCAGCACGTCGAAAGTGATCTTCATGCTGTGCAGCAGATCTAGGCATTGGTGATGGATCAGTATAGCCCGAATCTACTTGAACAGGTATTTCATAGCTTCGTGAATCCTTGAAAACTGGTGCAGAAGCTGGGGCGTGTTGTTGGCTACCATTCTCAATGTGGATGGGAATTTTAATGGTGCGAGACATAGACTGTGTGCGAGTTGGTGTCTTGGTGCTTGATTGTGCTGTTCCATTTTCAAGATGAATTGGAATCAAAAATTGGCGAGCACGTCTTGAACGCTCTATTTCACGCTCCAATTCCTGCATGTGTTCATGACGTTGACGTTTTATTTCCTCAAATCTTGTTTTTGATTCGTTCTGTATGCGGCTGAGATCGAAGAGTGACGCTGACTTTTCACGCTGCTCCTTCTTGGCCTTGCCCGATTCGAGTTCGAAATTGAGTTGTTTTGAGAGTTCATCAAAGTCCTTGAATAATTTTTCATGATCGAAATGGAAAGCCGACTTTGGTTTGTGATCACCATTGGAGGTCACCGGCGCAGTTAATGGTTTTGTTGCTGCCTCAGCAGCTGCCTTGGCACGCTGCCGAAATTCTTCATAAGTGCCGCTTGTATGCTTGTTGAATGTGGAATTTTCACTGTGTTGTCTATTAATAGTTTTTTCAAATTGTTCATTAGTCTCTTTGTTTGTTGTTGAATGAGAGGATGTATACGCAGCAGTATCGGTGTGAGGAGGAGGCACCCCTGCAGCTGATATGTTTAAATTTAAGGCTGACATAATTCCATCGCCATCTGTAGCAGTTTTCTTAGTGTTGGTGCAGTTCTCGGAACTTGCTCCGAATGACGTTTGTGGTGTGGAAGAAGTGGATGTTTTGGGTCCAGCAAGCGATGGCTCCATTCTCTCAGCCACCGGAAAGTGCAGTATTGAACTATCTGGCTTGTCGCCATCAGTGAAAGATTCACGTTTAGAATCGGAAACATCATATACCACGTGCCCATTCTCGATACGTTTCTTTGTCTCGAAGCTAGAGGTTTCGATGTTGGAGAAACGTTTGGTCTGCTTGTATGGCAGTTGTGCAGAGAATAGCTCTTTATTAGATGTCTCAATATTTGAAAATCTTCTTTGCACTGAGTCAAAAATGTCGGTGTTGCCTAGGGAGGGAAATAGTTTGGAGAATTCACTATCAATACCTTGCATTTTGTTATTTGTTATCGAATCACTTTTGGAGAACGGTTCGGTTTTTATATTCTTTTCTGCTTCACTTCGTTGTTGTGTGGATGAAGAACTGGTATACGTTGAGGATTTGGTTTGTAAGGAGGATGTGTCAATGTGCTCCGATTGTTTACTACTGATGCCGTTATTTGCAAAATCTTCGATTCTTTCGAAAGCAGAAGAGTTTTGCTCTTGCTTCTGGATGAGTGGGGTAGTTGTTGTTGTTGTTGTGGTTTGTGCTTGTGCCTCTTTTTCTTCTGCCGGTAGTGTGGCTTGCGTACTTGTTTGCCTTGAGTTATTTTCATACGATGATGATGATGATGATGATGATGCTGCTGCTGCCGGTGCTGCTGGTGGCCGGTTTTGTTTTGCTTTGCTTGAATCGTCGTGTATTATGGCTAGCAAGCGGTGCTTGTTCTCATCTTCTTCTTCTTCAAAAAGTGACCGTTGCTCATTAGCAATTTCGAAGCTGTTGCTATTATCATAAGTTGTTTGTTTTTTGTGCTGTTGTTGTAGTTGCTGCTGTTGCTGTTGTTGTTGCTGCTGCTGTTGTTTTTGAGCTTTGGCTTTAGTATCGGAACTCTTGGGTGGCACCGGTGGTGGTGGAAGAGGTGGTGGCGTCAAGCTTTTGCGTAATTGTTTCATCATTGCGGCTGTTTGAATTATTTGGTGTTCAGCTGTCCGCTCCATATTAATAGCGTTCACCTGTTCGGCGGTGTATTCGTGGTATCCACGTCTTTCCACAAACTTTTTATGTGCATCTAAGAGATGGTCAGGTTTATGGCCAGCAGCTGCTTTATCATCAGCCATATAAGATCGCTGTGAGGGCGATAGACAAACCAAAAGATTTGGATCTGATTCTGTGGGCACACCAAGCCATGAGTCGTATTTGCTGGGTGGTTCTGGAACTGGTGGTGGAGGTGGTGATGCCAAGTGGTGATCCTTTGTGCTACTGGGTGGCACTTGTGTAAGAGTCACATTTGTGGGTTTTCTGGAGCTGCTGCTCATGGAAACCTGTATGTCGGTTATATGTGGTAGATTGGGTAGCGGATACGGCATTTCAGCTGCTTTAGTGATGGTTTTTGTTGCGCGAACTTCGCCTATATTCTGTGCAACAGTTGCAAGTTCTTCCAATATATCTTCACCATAGGGCATAGAAGCCAGCGTTTCGGTGCATAGTAGACGTAGTTTCTTGATGGCAGAGTCGCTGGTGTCTTTGTAGTCATCCAAGCAAATTGTTGACTCGGCTTCGGAGGAGTCCAAGTTTACGGATTGGTCTTCGGCTACACTACCGTCAGTTGTTGGTGCACTGATGCCACCTGAAACAGAAGATTCAGCATCAAAATCAGCCCAATCAGAATGCGTCAAAGAACCCATATTTATGGCAGTGCATTGACTGTGGGTGGTGCTATCGGAGCCATGCGAGTCACCGGATTCTTGGCGAGTAAGCAGGGAGTTAGAATTGGACTTAGATGGTGTTGATGTTGCAGCTGGAATTTGTGGTTGTTGTTGTTGTTGCTGTTGTAGTGTGTTAATAGAATTTGTGTTACTGTAGAAATTGTGTGCGGAGATGGGTTCTCCTACGTAGAAATCTGGGGAAGCGACAATATCGTCTGCTTGTGGCTGATTGTATGTTTGTGGTGGGGGTGGTATAGGTGGTGGATCATCATGCAAGCTATTAGAACCTTTCACTGGCGGTGGTGGAGCTACGCGATGTGGTACGATTGGCGCTGAGCCGCGATTTACGGAGTCCGACGCGTTCACAGTCAATTTATTTGCGGCGTCATTTAAAATTTCGCGTATGTCATTCATTTGGAAGTTCGAAAGTATCTCGGAATATTGAACGTTATCGTTCGCGATTGAAACACAACTAGTTGGCAAAGTGGTAGCACTTGTATTTGCTGCTTCTGCTAGAGCGTAGTTTTTTGAAATTTCACTGTTCTCGGTCTTGCTGCTATTGCAGTCGTGAGACGGAGACGCGAGCGCGGTGTGTGTCGAAGAAGAAGTGTTTTTATTAGCTGCTAATAATTGTTCGCTGCTGTTTTGACCGCTTGTTTTGCATTGCTTTAACGTTCGCTCATTTGTTATTTCTGTGAATGTGCTTGTTGTTGTTGTTTTGGTCGATTTTGTTATGATATGTGCGCGATCGGCTACAATAGCTGCTGGCGATGACGTTTCGTTAACAGGTGTGCGCTCACGCTGATCATCGTTTAGATCGATGTCTGTGAGCTCAATGTCTGCTTTCGAGGGTTTGGCAAATATTTCGTTTACATCTGTATCAAGATCTACTGTTGAACGATTGCTGCCGGCTAAAGAATCTTCATAGTCAAGTTCCAGCAGATCGGATACGCTGCTAGAAGCTGAATTAATGTAAACTACTTCAGCAGCCTCTGATTCTGGTGTCTGAGCACTGGACCAAGTGGAACATCGTTCTGTGATTATTGGCTGTTCAATTATTTTTGCCTCAACCACCATTGGCACTGTTTCCTCGCGAATAATAGCCGGTAGTGTGGGTGCTTTTGGCACTGTGCCATGTTTGTGTTTTTTTGAAAAATCCAGATTGCTTCTAGGGAAGACTGCATTTGCTTTCTTCGCTTTTGCTTCTTGTTCGTCTTCGAGTTGCTCATCTTCAAAGTTGCCGCTAGTGGAGCGACTTAACGCCATGTCAGACTTTTCACTGCGAGCATCACTCATGTCGCTGTTCTCTTCCAGAATGCTGTCCAAGTAGCGTGGACTAAGAAATTGAGGGAGAAAGTGGTTTTCAATGGCTGCGCGTTTTTGTGCTCTTCGCTGTTTGTAGTTCTCCTGATTGGAAGCTGTTGGTCTAGATGAATCGTCATTATCATTGGCATCCAGAAAGACTGCTCTGTCGTCTTCGGATTCTGACTCTGCTTCAGATATAAGAGGAGGATTATCAGTTTCGCCACCTGAACTATTGTCGCTGATTTCTTGTATTTGGAGTTGAGTCTGCTCTTCATCATCGTCCAACGAACGTGCCTTTCGCACTTTGGCAACATGCTTATCCGTCGTGGCGGGCTGTGGAGAGTCGACGCGGTATTCTTGTTGAAAAACTTTATGTACAATGATTTTGGCTTCCTGCTTCTCTTCCGTAATTTCTGGATCTTGCTGATGTATTGTTATTGTGGCTTTCGCTGCGGAAACTAATGGTTCTGGACTGGATTCTTGCTGGGTGTGTATGATGAGCTTTGGATCACTTTCGTCGGGCTGTGAACTAATGCTTGAGACTTCTTCCTCGCTAGTGCTAGAAGTGGCTTCTTGTATGACGCGGTGCACTATAACTTTGCCCTGTTGACGCGTTATGCTAATTGTTCTCATTTCAGCACCATCATCTTTGTGGCCTGTGGTCATAGTTGAGGGCTGACTTTGCGTTTCTAGCTGTTGTTTTGAGTTGGCTGCACCCATGAGGCTGTCTTCTGCCAGAGGCGCTGTTGTTGTGGTGTTAATTGAGGAGCTGCCTGCCGGTAGTCGTTCAATGTTGGTTGGCGTATCGCGAGAAACTGTGTCAGCGCTGTCGTTTGGCATGGCATTCCCAGTTGTAGTTTCTGGGGCGAATTGCTCAGTACAGCTCACTTCACTCGCCGGCGACTGTTCAGGAGCATTGCATATGATGATGTGTGTCTCTGCGGTGGGTGGTGTAGTGCGAGCAGTGATAAAGTCGTCATTATTAGAACTTTGAGTTCGTACCGGCATATTTGGAATGCAGCCAACATGTTGCTGCTCATCATAGACTGTTGATTGTGGTCGCTGCAACTCCTCGTCGTGCACTTTTGCTGCAGTTTTTGTTGATTTTGGCTGCTCCTCTGGTTGTTGTTGTTGTGTTTCTTGGTTATTTTTATTTTGATTACTATTCTTGTTGCGATTTTTGTTGCGTCTGTTTTTATTTTTATTGCGATAATTTGGCATTTTTAATTGGCAATCGAACTTAGTGTGACTCTAAACTAGGCGTTTAAATGCGTTTATCTATATTTCTTTGAAAAGTTATATTCGAATGTTCTGTTGGCTTTTGTTAACTCCAGCTACAATAGACCAAAAGTTGCTCAAAGTAAACTTATGCTTGTTGCTTTTTTTTGAAAAATGGGAGAACCTGATAGTCTGATGGCAATGCGTTTTGTTCCGTTCAAGCGCGTTCTTTTTAAAATACTGAGAACGATCAGCAGACGTCCGACCGGCGGACGCATAGGCACCGTCGATTGAAAAGGTGACACGCGCGTCGAAACGCTTAAAGAGCTGATCAAAATTCTTTCTCTCTGCCTTCTATGCCACAGTCGTTTATGATAAATGCTTTTGAAATTTTTCTATATTAAATAATTATTTGTTTTTGTATTTTTATTTTTATTTTTACGAGCACATTTAAATAAGCGCGCGCGTTCGAAGTCGTCTTCAGATCTGAATATTCTTTAGACGCTTGCCCACTTTTCTTCGAAGCGCCACAACTCGACTTTTCAGCGCAAAATAATTTTAAAGTTCACATTTGCCGCGGTCTGCCTCTTACAAACATACAATCAGCCACTCTCTGCCTTTGCCTAATGATGGCGAAGCAACAACAGCAGCAGCAGCCGCAGCAGCATTAGTGACTGTTGGCTCTGTGCCGCGCTGAGTGAAAATTTCGAAAACTAGGCTAAACGACCGACACACAAGAAAATTTTTTTTTTTTTTTCTTTAATTTTCTGTTTTGCTTAGTTTTCCCGAGATAAAATGTTTTAGTGGCTTTTTATTTCAAAATCATCTGTACAACTACATATTCTATAACTTCTGCTCTAATGCGAAGATCTCTGCGGATTAGACGAAGCGGATCGCGCGCTGCTTACAGAGATCGAGACAATGTTAGACGCGCACTTTGTTCGGCTAGTCTCGAGCCTCTATTGAGATTTATTGCCAATTAGTTTAAATTCAATAAATTCCGTGAAGAATTTTCCGCCTTAGATAGGCGTGTAAGCGGCGCCATTCGAAGGCCGTGGGGAAACTCTGAAAAATCTCGCATCTCGAAATCACGTGGCACACAACGGAGTAGAAAAAAAACTAAGTGCGACGAGTTGAACTCGTCGATTGAACTGCGGCAGCGGCTACTCTAAGTCAACTTAGCAGACCATTTGGTATGTTTTAAGCACGCTACTTCAAGGTGTTCGGCAGTGTTTGATCCATGAAGTTTTGGATTAGTTTTGAGACTAAAGCGCAGCATTGGACAGTTTATGTCATTGTAGTGGCGAAGCTTGTCGTTATAGCTGCTAGCTGTAAGTTTGATGTGCTTAGCAGGTGTGCCAGTGGCGTTGTAGATTTGTCAAAAGTTTTTTTAAAAGCAGTGATTATTTGGCATGCATAAAGCTCAGTTGAGGTAACGTCACTGCCAACAACAATAATAATAATAATAGCTGCCAAACAAATTAGTCAGCGAGCAGAGCAAACGAAAGCGTAAACAAAGCGAAAGCATAATAATTTAAATTTGCGCAAATAAGGAAGCAAAGACAAGACAAAACAAAGAAAAAACTAAATAATAGAGAGAGGAAGCGGACGTAATGCCTTCTACGTGCATAGCTAGTGGAACCACAAGCCAAGTTTTTTCGTTTTTGTTTTAGTGTTTGTGTCTTTTTGTTACCAGTTATTTATATGTTGCCCTGCTTTAAATTCACTTTTTATTCTTTACTCTTGTACTCTTTGAATTTTCATTAAATTCTTTACGCTTAGCCAATAAAGTTTAATAAATGCCGCTCAAGCTTAAAGCGACACCCAAAACTTTTCCGCCGCACTTCGACGAATATTTCCTACTGACGAATGACTTCATTCTGCAACGCGGAATTTAATATGAAGAAACAACAACAACAACACAATTAAAACGTTACAAGTGCGTCCGTGCGTGTGACCACTGAGCCAGCCAGCGAGTGAGCAAGCGTTTGCTCACCGCAACTACCGCAATGGAACTGCAACAACAAGTGCCACTGGGCTGCAGCTGCAACTAGGTCTGTTTGGCTGTGATAGCCTGAGACTGCGGCATGCAGCATACGGCGTTCATCCCATGGGCAAGCGACGAACAAAGTTTAGTGGGCCATCAATGGTAGGGGGAAGAGCAGGAAGCGGGTTAGTCAAATTAGTTTCTATCCAACAGCAACTCCCATGCATCAATTCCCCCCACAGAGTAAAAAACACAGAGTTTACTTAAAACCAAGACGACTTGGCGTTTATATTTGAATCTTTATAAATTTAGAAGAAAAACAAACTAAAAAAATGACCCAGTTCAACTTTAGTGGGTTGGAGTGGAGAGGAAATAATTTGACTTTAATTTCTGGTCATTCGACTAAATCGAGAGTTGTGCGCTGACTAGCTGAATTAGCGCCATAATTAGCTAGTTCACCTAACATACACGGCAGCTAAACTATTTTAGGTAATTTACAAAATGTTAAAAACATTTCTTTCGATTTGAACAAAAAGTGGCCTATTTGGCATTGAATGGACGGACGGACGGACAGACAGACGGACAACAGCAACAAGTACTCGCATTCAACACTAACACAAACATTCATTTCCGTTTTTAATTTAAAATATTGTTTGTGTTGTTGTTGTTTATTGCATGTGGCCCAATGCTATGTATTAGTTTTTGCCTAATTAACCGCACGAATGATCTGTTATCTTTTAGTTTTTTCTATTTATTTTTTTTTGGTTTTAATTGAGCAACTTTTAGTTTGTTGAATTTGAGTTTATTATTGTTTGGTTAAGTTTTAAGTTTTAGACAAACTTTATGCGTTCAGTTTGAAAACTATAAAAACGTTTATAAACACACACACACATACACACACACGCACACATACGATATAGGCACTTGCATAATCCGCTGTATACGGACGCAAGTGCGATCAAACGATCATCGCAATTGACGAGTTATTTACATGAATTTCTTTTAATTAACTTTCATTAGCCTAGAACGCGAAAATATTTGGAAAGTTCGAGCGCTGTAAGCGATCACGTTGTGGGGAAAATCAAAATGTTGTTGTGTCGCCGGCCAAGTTTAGAGGACCACGTACCGATACACGTTGAGCTTAACTGGGTGCTGCTTCAACTTGCGCAGATTTTTTTTTCGCTAATTGTTGAGCGCTGACAGCGAATTGAGTGGAATACAAGCAAAACACAAAAAGCAAACGATCAAGCGATACGCCAATCGATCGATCACGACAACAGAGCGAACAGGTGATGGTGGGAGGTTTTTGGTGTTGGCGCGGTGGGGGAAAGGGAGGGAGTTGTTGCACTAAGATACTGATAAACATTATAAAAATTAAAATTAACAGCAGTGAAGAGCAAACAAAAAAAAAACGCCGCAATCAGTTTAACTGAAGAAGGGGTGCCAAAGAAAAGGGTTGCCAAAGTATTTAGTTTTAGTAAAATTAATATAAATAATAAATACATTTTTTTATTAACATACATATTTGTTTTTTATTAATCTTATTTGAGATTTGTTTTTTATTAATCTTATTTGAGTTTTTTGTTTTAGGCTACTTGGAAAGTGTCAAAGAGGAAAGGCCACAAGAAACCGCACGTTCGCGATCTCAACTTTTATGCGCTGTTGATGTAATATAAAAAAATTGTTAATTTAATACTTAAGAGAACGTGACGCCTTCAACAATTTTTTTATTTTAATGTTTTAAAATGCGTATAAGTTGAATAAAAATAAAGATATCATTTTGAAAAATTACATATAGCTCATTCCATTCAGACGAGTGTGACGTTTTGACTACTTTATTGTGCTGGAAATGGTATTAACCGGTTAAAATTTTAGCAATTTACTGTAGGGTATTTTAGAAGATGCCCCAAGGTTTCAAAATGCTAAAACATAATGCAATTATTTATACTAGTTTAATAGTTACATTCGCTTAAACACCTGGGACGGGTGTGACGAGCACAAGTTTAAAAATTCTGAGTTTAACATTAAAATTCAGTCCATCTGCCACAATGAGACCATTTGTGACTTGCAAATATTCAAATTGAATATATTTTCTGTTAAATACCAGTGAACAATTTTTTGAAAAAATGGCGATAACAATTCTTTTTTAAACTTTTAAATGGGACGGGTGTGACACAGTGGCGTAGCGAGCATAACTGGCGCCGGGGGCAAAACAATTTTTTTGGCGCCCCTAATGAAATAATGAAAAAAATTATGATATATTATATATATTTTTTAATATTTAGTACAAATAATTATTATACACTTATTAAATTACATTAATACAAACAACACTATGCGTCAAAATCAGAAAAAGGTTCTGTACACGACAGTTCATTATATTTTGTTATATATTAGGGTCTCTTAACACGAAAATCGCAAAAAAAGTTTTTATAGTTAAGCCTAGTAGGGTAAACTGGGGTACCCTTGACTTTGGTGCACATTTGACTATGACGTTTTCAGTATGCACGAACCGTTATTTTACAATTATTTGTTTTATAAATTTTGCATCATTGTATTTCAGTAATCGTCACAAAGTTTGACGATTCTTGCATTACATGAAGAAAAGTAACAGAAAAGTTCTTGTGTTTTTGCGCGCTTAACTGTTATTTTCCGTTATAGAAGTTAATCAAAGTACCTTTTACAAAAGGTAAAATCTATTTATGTTTTTGAAAATATAAATGAATTTCAATAAAAGTAAATTTAAACTAAAAAAATTTAAAAAAAAAAGCCGAGAGCATTTGGGTACATTTGACATTTTTGATTGGGGTACTTTTGACAAATGTTAGTTGTACGAGAACAAAGATCGAGTAACATCGAGATGTTACCAATTCATTTAAAAGTTTTTTAATATATTTCTAAATTGGTTTTAATAAAAAAGATGGTTTGAAACATCAGAATAGGAATATCATTAGCCGAAGAAATAAAAGGACATGAAGAGAGCAGAACGTTGGTTAACGAATGAAGAATGAATGTCTAAGGATATTAGTAATTCTGAGCTTTGATTCTTTTGGGTTGTTCTGTAATGCTAGTCTTATTTTTTTTTTCGAGTATTCAGCCAATTCACTTTTAAATTATTTTTTATGTAGAGCAATAACATCAGTGGAATTCCCCAAAGCGTTAAAGACTCTTGTGGTTATCGTTAACTGGCCCTAAGCTACCTAACCTGTTAAATCGTATTCCTTACTTTGACAGTTCGTTAAAGATAACTGTTGCTTGCTTAAATACTCGCTAACTGAAATAATAAAAATTATATTTTTTTATTTCAGTTAAGTAAATTTTACTTTATTTAATTTTGACATCAATTGTATCGAACTGATCATGTCACATTCGATATTTTAACTCTATTCTACTCTTACAAACACGAACAGATATATTGAAATTTTGTATGAATAAGGCTGATCTATTTTGAGAAGTAAAGCGTGATTTTCTCAAATTTTTCAATTTCTTCACAACAAAATATTTGTCAGAATTTTCACGCAACAAAAAAATGAATGTTGCGAGTGGAATTCCACGCAAACGGACAGAGTACTAGGATTTACGTGTTTTTTTAAAGATTTTATAAGATTTATAAGATTTTTAAAGTTTTTCTCACTTTTTTCAAATATAGTCGCATATGTTGAAATATATCTTGTACACTTCTTGTTCAATATTAATAATCACGCTAAACCGAATAAAATTTCTAATTTTCTTCATGTTTGTTCAACAAATTTTTACATTTGGATGAGTAGTTTTTGCGCTATCATAATTCATACAAAATCGAAAACTATTTTAATTTTTAGTGGAGAATATAAACTACCGCCGAAAGAAATGCGTGCAATAATACGGTCAGGAGATGCATTTGAGTGAAGACGCTAAAATTCGACATTGTACTGTATTTTACATATTTTATTCAATTTTACACTGATTGATACATTGATCCTGAAATAGTAATAAGTTGATGGTTAAGCGCACTAATGTGATAAGTGACCTTTTTTACGAAAATAGGTTAACTGCATTTTTCAATCCACCAATATAACATCTACCTTGTGTAAATTATCAGTATCAGTACACAGTTAAAATTACTGTTTTGTATTGAGATGTATTGAAATTTAAAAACAAAATTGACGTTCCTGAACATTTGAAATTTTTCACTTATTACTTTAGTGAGCTTAACCATCGAAGTATTTGAAGTGCTACTCTCAGGTTTGAAAAAAACATCCTTTTCTTTAAATGGAAGTTCTGTTCCATTTAAATCTGTATTATAAAACTCACCCAAATTTTTACAATTCTTTTCAAGATCGTTGTACGGATTATCCTTACTTAATAAATTTTCAACGTCCAGTAAATACCAAAATCTGGAATTAAGGTCCCTTGTGCCGCGCATTTGTCGGCGACATTTCATACGGATTGTTGTATCGATTCTCCATTTTTTACAAAGATTTTTAGCTTTTTCGATAACTTTTTCACAAATCTCGTTACGAATTTCTGCAAGTTCAGTCGCCAATAATTTGAGATCATGGAACCCTTCTTTAAACTTAATTTTAGGACCTTGTAATCTGAGCTGCACACGATTAATTCTCTTATAGTTCATGCCAGAAATGGAATAAAGTTATGATATTTAAATTCGGTTTAAGATAAAGATTGCAGCATTTCTGGTGCACCTCTTGTGGCAGTATTTTCATCTGCTAATTTTTCTTATAGTTCTACGTATTCTTCCAGTCCCTCGACAATAACGCTAACTGCTTGCGCTCTGGCGCTCCATCGTGTTACAGATTCTTTAACAGATTTTTTAAAGCATTTTTAACAATTTCCATCGTTATATTGAATGTGAGAAAAAGAGACGTATGTTATCAATTATTCCAAAACATGTTACAAAGATTGAATCTTGGTTAGCTGTAGTAACTCTTACTAAATTAAATATGTGGTTATCACAATTTACAAATGTTGCCTTATTATTTTTTTCTATTATTCTTTGTTCAACGCCAGATATGTGATTTGACATAAGGGCAGCATTATCATAGCATTGTACCCTACAGTTGGCTAACTTAATGATTGAATTAATTAATTAAAACAAATTTTTTTGCAAAATTTTGTTTGTCTTGAGAATGATTTGGCGCACCTCTGCAAAGGGCGCCCGGTGCATGATAACACCCCCTACCCCCCCCTCGCTACGCCACTGGTGTGACATAAGATTGTCCCGGGTGTGACAAGTGTGAATGATGTGGGAAATATATATAAAAACTTAATGGATAAAATAACCATCACATATTTTTGACACTAAAATCAAAAAAATATGTTTTTAATTAATGCATTAATTTAAAAAAAAAAATATTTTTTTGCATGAATTTTTTACAAATAATTTCGATTTTTTTCATATATTTAAAAAAAAAGATATTTTTTTGCAAAAAAATTTTTCGCATGAATTTTTTATCAAATTAATACCTTTACAAACGATTTCGCTATACATGAATTTAGAAAACTTGTTTTAATGAAAGAATTTATTCATATACTTGCAAAAATTTCATAATTAGAAAAAAATTTTGAAAACCGTTTTGGGTGTGACCAACTTCTTGTAACGGAAATGAAAAATAAAAATAATTTATTGAATGAAAAAAGTTAACAAATTCATGTAAAACATCAACATCCTTACTTTAGGAAAGTTTCATTCTTATAATAAGCCCATGTTGCTTCCTAAGAAAACTATAGCATTTTTCTGGGACGGGTGTGACATTTTTTCTTTGTTAACGCAGTAACCATTCCTTGTTATAAACTGTTCTTGGATAACATTGTTATCTTTTTTAACAGTACTAACCTGATTTTTTTGAATGTGCATCAAGAGATGGCTGTTTTCGACGTTTTAAATCTAAACAAAATATTTTAAGTTTATCTCAACTCGGAGTTTGTTTAGTTAAATTGTCAAAAAAAACATAAAAAAGCATTAAAACTAAAAATAATTTTACAACAAGAGTAACTTAAGACTCCATTTTAATGCGAGAACCAAAAATTATTTCAATTGAAAGCATTTTAGGATTCATGTTTCCGTTCCTCATTAGTGTGGAATCAGCCATATATGTATGTATATTTTTCAGAAAAAAAATTACGCAAACAAATTTTTTTTTTAAAAATCATTAAAAAAATCATGGCGGGCGTGATAAACAAAAAACGACTCCATCTTTAAAAACTTTACAATTTTCGAAAAACGCCGCCATTTTGTTATTTTTCAACCAAAATTGTTTCTTCTAGTTCATTCCATGGCGGTTTTGATGCTGATAAAAATCCCTTTTTTTGTTTTTTCAGAGTCTTTCTCAGGCCCGCCATGGTTTTTTAATGTATTTTTCAAATAATTCATGCCCGCCATGGTTTTTTAATGTAATTTTCAAATAATTCCAGTAGCCATATATATGTAAATAAAAAAATAAAAAAAACATTTTTCGTGTCATTTTTTTTTACTAAAAAATATATACAAAAAAAATATATATATATAAGTATAATTTTTCAAAATGATTTCTTAATTTTTATCCAACTTATAGGCATTTTGAAACATTCAAAGAAATTTTTTTTGAAGGCGTCACGTCCCCTTTAATTGAAAACCTGAGGCACTAAAATTCAAATTTTATTCCCAATTTATTACATTTAAATACAGCTTCGACTAAAAAATTATAATAAAAAAATTATTCCAAGATTTTTAACTGTGAATAACATACATTAGTAGAAGTTCGGGTTATATGATACACATGTTACTTTTTTGGGCAGAATATTCAATTGGTTTACCCGATTACAATATTAAAATAATTGGATAACTACTCAAATAACTATGTTTTGGAAATGGGATGGGTGAATTGATATACATACCTAGTTTCACGTCATTAACTGTTTAACTGCCAAATAAAGTAACTCAAGATGTACCCAAATGTTTAGTAGATCATCTTAAACTTGATATTAAGTTTCTTGGTAAATTTTATAGATATTCGAAACGGTTTAATTGTTACAAACTCTTTAGTTTTATGGTCTCTCCTAGTTTATGCAGGGGCACATAAGGAACTATACTATGTGTCTTGGTTATGATCAATATATATTTTTCTCCATTTTTAACTGATCAATTGTCTTTTACCATGGTTTTTATGTGAATAACACACCTGAACTCAAGTATACCATATTACCCGACTTTCAATGTTTTTGTAAAAAAAATTTTTAAGCCTGGTAAAAAGGAAAGAATTTTTTTTTCTTAATGATACTGTATCATGAAACAAATCGCACACTAAATACAAAACAGTCACAACTCAAAATTTTTTATATCGAATTTTTGTTATAAATCAATTTATAAAACACATATCTGACTATATTTTTCGTTATTTTCTTCATTAACTGGAAGAATGAAGTTTTTGTGTTAAATAAAAATTGTTTTTCTTCTGCAGTTTCAACCAAAGAGTTTTATTTTTCGCTTTTCCTGAAAAGTCATGTTTTTTGAGTTGTAACTGTTTTGTATTTAGTGTGCGAAATATTAATATTGAGTCATGTAATATTGAAATTAAGGTGTTTTAGGCTTCAGTGAACCATGAAATTATTAAAAGGAAGCTTATGGCGCAAAAACAAACTAAATTTTTTCTATCTTTACAAAGCTTTTAAAAATGCGGAGACACCGCAAAAAACAAAGGGAAAGGACATATAGACCTATTTCACATTTCCCGTCTATATCACAATACTCGAACTTACTCTATATCAAAACTAAGATGTTTACAAAAAATTAGCTTCATGTGTTCACGGATACGCCCATTTCCCATGCTTTTATGAAATATTGAAAAAGTAGGTCTTAGGATATATCATAGTCAAGGTAAACTGATTTTAGGCTTTCTTGACTTGTCAATACCACTGTTGTTTGTGTTTAATTTATCGATCGTGTTTGTTTTGAGGCACAGACTTTTCAATAAAATTTGTTGTTTACAAAAATTGCAAGTTTACTTTTTATCATTCATCATAAAGATATGAAATTGTTCAAGTAGAATTTTACTTTTGCTAAAGGTGTCAAATTTTACACTTGGAACTCTTATTATCATTCAAAATGAAAGGAGGTCATAATTAAAGCAATAACAAACCAGAAAAAGGTGCAAATTTTCACATAAATCATAACTGAATATTTTTACGATTGATTTTTTTTTTTTTCATAAAACATAATTAGCAAAATTTTAAATGAAAAAGAATAATGAAATAACTATTATTTATCATTGTAATTGTATTTTTTATTTTTATTTTTTAAATAATGTCTTATGGCATAAACTTTGACCAGCCTCCAGATATATGCCACTCCATCATACTTAAAATATATCTGAGCTGAAGCTTTGACAAACGCCATTGTTTTTACACAAAGGCTGATGAGTTTGTATTTTTTTAAAATATTTAAAAAATGCAATTACTTCCAGTTTCAATTGTTACTGCTTTATATGTCACACTCCAGTCCAGTCACCTATTAAGCATTTAATAATCATTTTCACCTGGCAGCTCTATGGTTAAATTTCCATTTTTTTATTTTTATCAGCTGGTTTTTATCATCGATTCTCTACACTTGTATTTTTCACTATTCAAAAAGATTATTTTTAAAAGTTGTTATTTATCAATGTTTGATTTAAAGTTGTTGCTGTATGCCAAAAATAAACAGCTACGAATGTGATAAGAGGCAATTAACAAAAAAACAAAAAAAAAAAAAATAAAAAAAAACAACAAAAGCGGTAATAACAATAACTGGAACCGCTACAATGACAACGCATTTGTATATCTATTAAAATATGAAGAACGTCATTAAAACAGCCAACAGTTAAAATGACATCATTCTGTGCTACGCTGGCAATTCGCACAAGAAGAAAGAAAAACCAACGAACAGATAATTATTAAAAAAATGTAATAAATAAATTGTTTGAAACACACATATGACGATTTTAACGGCGACGCTTCGAGGTGTTCGATAATTGATTTCGGCCGCTTGAAGTTTTCTGCGATTCAGACATAGCGGTTCCATTGAAGTGCTAATCATGCACTAAATCTCTGTTGAGGCAACGCCGAGCCACAGTGTCTCATGGACCGGGTACGATTGCCTCGTAAGTCACGTTTTATCATTTAAATCATTTAATTTTTAAATACGAGCGAACATGCAAACAATGTGACAATGCTTGAAAAATGTGGAAAAGCATTTTTAAGGGGGTAAATCTCTCTCAAATAAGTTTTGACAGTTTAGAAAGTTTGGCCTTCATGGCCTTCTTTTAGGCTATCATGATAGCCTCCAAATGATCCGCAAAAAATTTTTCATTTACTTTCGAATTTTTTATGTAGTGAGTATCGGAAATATTTGAAATAACTTTTTGAATATTTTTCATTAATTTCATACTGTCAACCCTTACGTCTTCTGATGTTAAAAAAGCCCTTAACTGTACATGCTTCTGCTTTCCAACATTTTTAAGATTTATGTAACTATAACGCGAAATAGACTCCCTTATTGGTTCCCACCAAATGTTTTCGATTAGATTCGTTTGCTTACAGCTGATTATGAAGTTTTCTCTTCTCTAACACTCAATAAAAGTTTAATTCTTTCGAAAAAACGTATTTGTCTTTTCATTTTTAAGTTACGAAATTCTTTTGCAGTGCAAGTTTTGCATTGAAATCCTTCGCAGATTAAGTATTGTGAAAGGAAGAATATGCAATGTAGCTGCTACATTTTTTGTCTTTCTTTCTTGCTATGCAAACTTTTGAGTTAACTCTTTGACAAGTTTTTTTCGGCTCACCAAACATTTTTTAACAAAAAACTTAATTTCTTCGAGAAGCAAAGTGATAGACGTCTTGGTGAGGAAACAGTAAGGACGAAAAGGGCAGATAAAAAGTTGTGGTTCATGCAAATTTACCATCGCGAAGATTAAAATGTGTGGATACATTTTTTCAATTTTTTTTTTTTGTTTAAATCTTTACAAAAATTATAACTTTTATTTTATTAATTCTTTATTTTTTATGAAAGAATTGGTTTTGAGCTTAATTTATTTTAAATTTTTGCTTAAATTTAAAAGCGGGGTGAGCGTGGTTTTCATTCAAATCAAAGCTAACGTCTACAATATTATCTAATATGTTCATTAAGATTTGTTATATCGATTTGATATATTGATGACGTCATTTTGTATAGCAGATGTACAATTTCAAGTCTTAAGCTTAATTTTGTGGAATTTAAAGAACTTTTAAGTAGATAAGCAGAAAGGCTCGAAATTTTATTTTCATTTATTTCCGAATTTATGTAAAAACTGATGATTAATGGAACCATTGGAACCAATGGAACCATTATTATTGATTTACTAAGAAAGTTTTTAACTTTATCCGACACTTCTAAAATTTCTTGCAAATTTGCATATTTCTAAGAAAATTGAACCATCTTCTTCATGCTGCTTACTTCTACTACTTACTTCTCTACTGAAAACTTAATTGAGTTTGAATCGAAATTGTTTGGAGTCAACGTAAAACTAGTAGGTATAGTTCTCGTTCTTGAGTGTGCCAAAATTTAATACATAGCACACAGAACACAATTTATTATGAAAAACTCGGTGAAATAAAATGCTTGTTTGCTATATTCTTTAAAAAGTTTTTTGAAATTCTACATTCCCAAAAAGATAATCCAGTTTGCATAACTTGCAATTTACATAAGAAGCAAACCTTTACGAGGTTTTCAAGAGCATTCAAACAAATGATAA
The DNA here is from genome assembly GCA_958299015.1 of Tetanocera ferruginea. Lineage (NCBI taxonomy): Eukaryota > Metazoa > Arthropoda > Insecta > Diptera > Sciomyzidae > Tetanocera > Tetanocera ferruginea. The sequence goes on along the minus strand of OY282640.1, from coordinate 874,337 downwards.
TTACCGTTTTTCTCTATTAAACTTTAAACAAAAATATTTTTTGCTCTATCAGCTTTCTTAATAGAAAGTTTCACCTATCTTTGGCAACCCCCTTAACATACAATCCGTATACAACTATTTGCCACGACAATCAAGTTGAAGATTATGCAAGATGCAACCAAGAGCAGCTGCCACTAAAGCTTCATACTTTTGGCAATTCAAAAACTCGACAATGTAAAAGATTTTTGAAACTGAGACCAAATCGGCAATTAGCAATCAAGAATGTGAAACCGCCAAAAACTTTTCTTATCTCCAAAGCGTCCCGCCATCAACACCATCACCATCACCATCACCATCACAGCCTTCAGTCAAGCCAGCGGCAACAGACAAACTCAAAGTTTTATGCTAGAAACATTTTGAAAATTGGATTTATTACTGTTGCGATCTTTCGAAATGGTTGGCTCGTGAGTGTAAAACTTAACAAATGTACCACTTTAACTTTAGAGTGTGCAGCACGACTTGATGCGGCTCCGTTATGAATGAAGTAGTTAACAGTTGTTCTTAGTTCTAGCCGTTTATCTGGGATTTTATGATAATTTCGTCATTTTCCACATGTTAAGCACAAGTATTATTTGTAAAGTTTTCCCAACCTCATTGAAAAAGTGAAATAGGAATCAGCAGGAAGAATTTGTTTATGACTTCATGTCAGAACATTGCGTGTTCCTTGAAACACAAACAAAAAACAACAACAAAAAACGCTATGAAAACAATCAGACTGCTTACGTTAAGAACCTACAAAATAGATTTGTTCGTTTGACATCAAGAGTCCGAAACTATAAAACACCAAAAAGCATAACGAATTTCACTCACGTTCGAATAGAAACAATAAAAAGCCAGCGCCATATTCATGACTAGCAGGGCACGAAATTGTTTCGAATACACTTAATTTAAAAATAAGGACAAAGAACAAAAAAAAAAAATAAAAACAAAAATGAAAATAAAACAGAAAACAATCTTGTATACGATTTTATTGCCAAAAAGGTCAAACATTAAACATAATGTTTGAAAAACAAAAACTTTACAAATACCTCAGCACAGGAGTCAACACAGATGAATTAAATAGAAAATTCATCTAGAATAAAATATTCTACAGTCAAATAAAGGTCTAGTACGAGTGCCCAGACTTTTAATTTTGTGATGATTTTAACAGAACTCTAAACAACATAAACAAAACGTTTTGTTCTGGTGGTGCTAAAAAGAGCTATTTATTTTTTAAGTAAACATATCAAAGAAAATTGTTTTAGTAATGATGTAACTACTTCCAAGATTGTTCAAGCTTTTAAGAAATAATACAGCGCATTTATTTTCAAACGCACTCTTCAACACAATGTGTACAAGTTACTTTGTATTCAGTTTGAATTCATATAAAGTAATATTCGCACTCAGTGCTAAATTTTTCAGGAATTCATTAGTTCAAATAGCATTAAACTAACTCATTTAAAATTTTAAGATATTTTTCTCTGATAAAAATATTAGTACATTTCTATAACACTGATGTCTTCTTAATTGATTTCGTCATAATCATCATATGGATATGATGAATTTGCTCAGATATTTTAATTTTATCAGCAACATCAGTACATTTTCAAAACACACAAACCCACACTTTATTCTACAAACCTAATTCCACAATCAATTGAACTTTGCATACATCGTATATAACATTGAGTACTTGAGACAAATCATCCAGTCAGAGTCAGACAAACATGTGCCTTGTTCACTTAAATACATGAAAAATAGATTCATTCAAACTGATACATCAACGTTTAAAATGAAATTATTTTTAGCATAGATGCCGCAATTATCTCTGAAAGAAAACATACAAAAAAAAAAAACTAAATGCTATCCATCGAACATGTATCGGTTTGCAGAGGGGGCGTTTTAATGAATGGCATGTGTTTTTGTATAGAACAATATTTTTCAAACAAGTATGAATAAATTGCAGGATCCATGTTTTTTCGTAAAGAGTTGAATATACAGTGAAGTGTATTGTATGAAATATTAAAAAAAACAAAATAATTTCTCACTTAATAACTAGAGGAAAAATTGGTTGTTGGTAATTTTTTAAGAAAATATTTTAAAATAACTTGTGTGTTGGAACAACAAAAGTACCTGAAAATCCAATAGAGCTAAAATAAAATTAAGTAAATAAATTATTTCGTTTGTAATATCACGTTTATAATCTTTTAACGGAGAGGACTAAGAAATAATGTTTCAAGTCTTGAATTAACGGTGAATTAAGTCTTGAATTAAAGGAAAAGTGAGAGTCGAGAACTGAGGGCTTCGGCTGTCCGTTTTGATTGTCGGCGTCTAGCTTTCTTTGTGTTATAGTATTTTTAGCTGCGCACTGATGCACAGTGTTTCGTCTAGAACAAGCTAGCTGGACAAAATTATTTTTTTTTGGTTATTTGTATTCCTTAGGTTAAAACAAGAAAAAAAATTTTTTAGGAGACCAGGTTGCAAATGACTCCCTTTTGTGTCTGCGGGTTTTAAAATTTTCAAAATTGTAATTTTTTGATTGGGAGAAAAAGTTATTTATGAAGAAATCTGAAGGAATAGGATTTATAGGAAGAAAATAAAAGAAAAATTTTCTGATCTGAGAGTCACGTTGTTTCATCATGTTCAACATATATGTGCTTCAAAAGTGAATTTTCATATCAATATTAAGGATTCCAGTATTTTTGACAAAAACTGATACGTAGACTTTCCATAAGAATATGACAATTCTAAAATTTTTTTTTTTTTTTAATTGCTGCTGATTTATTTTGTTTTTAGTTTCTCTTACAATTTATTTGAGATATCAAATAGATCGTTTATTGTTAATTTTCAAAGTAAGAAGATTTTCCATGTGTATGCTTCAAAAAACTAAACTAAACTTAAACTAACAAACAAAATAAATAGTTGAACAGCGTAATAGTTCTAGGCAACAAATAAGACAAACATAGCTTACACAAAAAAAAAAAAAAAAATTAGCCCGGATACCAGAGGTACACCAAAGTTGCACCCAACCAAATATCAAAAACATTGTTTTTATCATGTAAAATTTACTCATTTTCTCAACAGCCAAATACAAAAACAACATAAACTTGCTTTAAATTTTGACCAAAATTTAAAAGTTCTGACCTTCAACTGTATATTCCATTTTCATTTTTTTTTTATAAAATATGCGCTTTGATAAAAAAGTATCATTTCACTTAACACGTGCTACCACCGACTGTCAAATGCAATCAGCAGCCACAAATAAGTTTCTTCTTCTGTGCTTAATTGCTCAAAAGTAACGGGTTTTTTTACACTAATTCTTTTTATTTTCTTTTCTTGGGTCATTTGTTGATAAAATTGCATACCTCCTTAAAACATTTGGTTAAATCACTTTTGTCCAGCCAGCTTGTTCTAGATGAAACACTGTGAGATGTGGGCTCCAGCAAGATAATATTCCGAGTCCATGTTGGCACTGCGAATCGTGCGTATGTCCAGTACACTGAAAGAGTGCCAAGTGGCCTTTTGATAATTAAGATACCGGAATCTAGTGCTACTAACGACCATGTTTCGTGCTGGAACGAAGCCAATCAGTCCCATTCCGTTATCGGAAGACTTGTCATGAACGCTAAGCTTTTCAACTGTTGGACCAAATATGTTTTCCTTGCCAAACTTGTCGTTGAAGTTTTGTAGCAGATACTCAGCAAAGAATATCTACCTAAGGAAAGTAAACTGGAAGAGAAAGTCAGAATAATCATTCCTACCATTTTACTTTTTCACAAATGAATGCTGGGATCTCAGCCTGTACGATTTTTCTTCGAAGCTTAATCATTCTTCAAAAAAAAAAGGCAAAATTTTACCTTCCGTGACAAATTTGGAGCAAAGAACAATCTGTGTTGTGAAGTTTCTGTACACCGACATAGCTGCCTCTCATAAATGCTTCAATGTTGGGTACATTGACTATTTGCCCAATGATAAAATATGGAAACCGTCAATACCAATAACAGTAATCAGATTTTGCCAACAACATTGGCTTCTATACATCTAAAAATTTTTTCAAGCTGATGTAAAAGGATGATCTAATACGAGGTCCATTTTTCAACAGGGTTGTTTTGACAGCTGTTATGTGTCAAATGGCTTGTGCGTGTGACGTTTATGTTCAGTATTCAATACGACTCAATCTTGAGTAGACTTACTCCTGAACAAAGCTTATTAATTGTGGAAAAAATTTTTAAATTGTGAAATGGAAGGTTCAAATAAATCTGCTCATAATGCCTTTTAATTTTTCTACATGCTCAACATTATCTATCGTCTATGGATTGTATTAACTGATTTATTAGCGGACACTCATTTTCTTATTTTCCTTAATGCTATTCACCATTATGTTGGCGAGTGTTTATCAAAGTTCATATAAAGACGTAGTAATTGCTTTATCGAATCTTTGAGTAATACTTTGAAACACATCTATAGTTAAAGTGATTTTATTAATAATCTTGTGCTTTTTCCCAAGGTATTCATTTGAACAACGGAAATAATAAAATAAAAAAAAAAATATTTCTTTGGTCTGAGCAAATAGGCTGTATTCCTATCTATTGCAAGTTGGTTTTTGTTTTAACATGATTGACACACCATTTTCGACATCGTCAGAATGTCGAATAACAATCAGAACTTTGCGAAATAACATTTAATATTCACAAGCTACACAATATTCGTCAATATTCACCAAGTGTAGCTGTCCAGATGGTTCAACAGTTTGATTGTTTGTTTGTTTGGACATTTGAGTGAGTTTTAAATGTGGTTTGTTCGTATGTTGATAGGTAAGTATGAATTTACCTATCTACCAAAACAACAATAACAATAGCGATGACAACTATTTGTTTTTGCTATTTACAACAAAAACATGTATGCACAGTTGGCTGACAAATTAAGGCGGAAAAGCTTTCGTTGCTTGTACTGGCCCGAATATCAGCTGTCATTTTGACACTTTCATAATGAAGATGACAACAGAGCCAAGTATAAAAACAGCAGCAGCAACCAAAACAATAACAACGACAACGACAACAAGCAATAACAACAATGCTGCTGCTTGTAAAAATATGAAAATGATTTTACGATAATTTATGCCAAACATTTATGTATGTCAGTCATTCGTGGGGGACCGATTGTGTGCCCAGAATTGATGTCATGAACAATAGAAAATTGAATATTTTACTTAACAATTTGAAATAAATCAATGTCCTGAGTGGGCACCTAACTTCAAATGGAAGTTACCGAACAAATAATTATATTCTAATAATAAAAAAATTAGTTTTACTCAAGGTGCTGAGATCAAATCAATCATCAACATGAAACACCAAAGTATTTTTTTTTTTATTTTGCTGATAATTCTTTAAAACTGATATCTGCATTAAAATGTTATTATAAGCAAATGACCCAGAGCTGTTACCGTAGCTGATGATTACCAAAACCACAGGCAACAAAATATAAATAAAAAAAATCTAGTCAACTGGTGTGATATCCATCTGATATGGGATTCAATGTCGTGGTTTTGTTGTTATTATTTTGCAATTTTAAGCCGCAATGGTAGAATGTGTCAAGTTTTGACAGCCAGAGAGATCGAATACAATTGTTTCGAGTTTCGAGTTTAACGAATTTTTCGAACTAGTCACATTCACGAATGCATATTTAAGACTATGAAAAAAGTTACAAATTGTGGCAACGCCCAGCTCGTAGCGTTTTTATTGTTGTTTTAAAAATTTCATGCTTTTAGCAATTTTTTATGCTATGGCTATATTTTTTCGAACAATTTATAATTTGTAGTTGTTTTGTGCAGAATCAGAAAACATGAATAATACTCGAAAAAGCATTGCCAACAACATATAAGCTCGCAGAAAGCAGAGTATACAACAACAACAAAAAACAACAAAGTGTATAGAAAAAACATATCCTAAAATGTTTTAAAAAAACACACACACACACACACACTCACAAGTAGAACAAAAAGTGTGTGTTTTTTATGCAATGACATATGATGGACATTTGGAGGGAGTATCCAACCTCAGTATTACAAGTGCATTTGAAGCATTCAACTCATGTGTATAGCGCATAAGGCCGCGTTCATAGTGGAAGCTGAAGCTGGCTAAGCTTTTTCAAGCGATATGATGACGCTTTTTCTTGCTGTTGCTGTTCATAGTGCGCGCTTTTTTTCGAGCTTTTAGATACTTTTTCTTGCTGTTGCTGTTCATAGTGCGCGCTTTTTTTCGCGCTTTTAGATACTTTTCCTTGCTGTTGCTGTTCATAGTGCGCGCTTTTTGCATGCGCTTGGCTTATGTTTTGTTTTAATTATTTCTTGTATTTTGGAAAGTTAATGCATATTTTGAAGTGGAAAGAGTGTGGGAAGGAAGGAAAGAGTTTTTTAGTGCAAAAAACATAGTGTTACTTGTTGTTAGATAAATTTTAAACAGAGAAGACAAATTTTTGCCATGCGCCGAAAGTCAGAATTGTCAAAAAATACCAAACAAAATACAAAACGAAAAAAGTTGGAAACCTATCCTCTACAAAGCAACAAATAAAATATTTTGTCTATATTCTACGCATAAAATAAAGATCAATAACGTAAGATCATAACAACAAAAAATGCATTCAAAGGAAATTGAAAACGTGCAACTCACACACATACCAAGAAATGATGCAAGAATGAAGTAAGCAGCTGAAGAAGAAAAAGCGTCGAAAATTAGCGATGCCTACAAAAAATTACCAACAACAAAACGTATCTAAGCAACAACACGAATTGGGACAAAGTCGGAATAGCGCACGATTCCATATTTTGCGCATCGCATATGCTGAATTTACTAACAACAAAAAGACATACCAACAAAAACATGCAATGCTGGCAGCGCCTGCGATCATGTTGACATTGTTAAATAGACAAAAACAACAACACGTATCAACCGATAATGCGAAAATAAAACTAAAGCGCTGGGCATTGCTGCCGAAAAGTACAAAAACAAAATCAGTGCGGCAAAACATAAACAAGAAATAAAAAAAACAGCCAAGAAAAGCGTTAAAAAGTATGAAAATAACCTACATCACAAAGCATACGTACGACATGAAACAAAAAATCAAAACTGTGTACACAAACGAGATGGAAGAAAAAGTGCCAAAAAGTATGTTAAAATAAGCTGAAACCCAAAGCATAAGTACGACATGAAACAAAAAATCAACACCGTGTGCCAAAGTGAGATAGTAGAAAAAGTATCAAAAAGCCTCAAAACTGGCGTAACCTTGAATTTAAGCTGGCACTATGAACACTTCGCGCTTTTTCCATATGATTGTACACAAAGCGTTTTCAGCAGCTGTAAAAAGTTTCAGCTTCAGCTTCCACTATGAACGCGGCCTAACAGTGGGTGGATTTGATCAAGGAATGGCCGTTCGTAGCTACTGCAATAAAACTGCAGCATGTTAGGGCTTTGATATCTTTTTTGAGTGGGAATCAAGTGTGTGAATGTTTGCCTGGAATTTCCCTCGAGTCTGAGTCCTTCTAACGAATTAGTTGTGAAAAAGTACTTGTATATAACTTAATTTAGAAAACTGGGAATAAATTTACAACTAAAATAAAGACTTTGTTTTTGTTTTGTTTAAATTGTTGACTCTTAGTTAAAATATAAAAAAAAAGCTAGTAAACACAACATCAGCATTACATAAGCTCTCATTGCAATTACGATTTATCATGTGTAGCTCTAATGCTGAAAAGTCATGTATTTCTACATGATTCCATCGATTATGTACTTGTGCTGAATACTTGTGAATTGATTTTTAACAAGTTAAACATAAAGCATGACAGCAATTTTCCATTTACAGTCGTCATTCATTCATTTATCTTAGATTTATTCAACTGATCTGAAGCACAACATTTCGCACCTGAAGTTATAAACACGAGCACGCATCGCTTTGTTACAAGCATATATAAATTGCATCCTAACGATTGACTTCCCACCATTCTACGTTCGTGGTTCCTGCGCAATTCCACATCCATTAAGTTGCCCATTCATGAAAGAACACCTAATTAGTATGCACGTCATCGTGCACCAGCTGGCACCTCAACGCATTGCAACGCATGCCTGAATGTTTATTTTCGTGCTTCAATTCGTAGCTGACGAAAGAATCTCCAACCAGCTAGCAGTTTTAAGTTTATCAATTAATTCAAATATGTTGGTAGCTACAGATGTAAGCATGACTGTAGACACTGGCTTGATTCAGTTACATCTGCTTAGCAAAAAGTGCCGGAAGTTATTATGATGAGGAATTTTAATATTATTTTATTTTTTTATGAATTATTTTCCTGCGAGAATTCGAAAAGGCAGTTTTTATTTTCAGGAAAGTAGATAAAGTCAGTACATATTTGCTTAAACACTCATGAATATTGACGGCTGATGAACAAATTTGCATTAAAAAATCAATATCAAAAAGTTCTTGAGCTTTTTTGAGAAATTCCAGGGGAACTTATGCTAAGAGGACTTTTTTACTTGAAAATAATTTCAACAAAATTTTGAAGTTATGACTTTTCCAACGTATTACCGTGCGTTTAGACCGCTTGAACGAAAGAAATCTCGTTCGTTCGCTCGGTGTAAACACTTATCCCGAACGTTCGCTATAAATTCATCGCAAACGCTGTTCGCCCGGTGTAGACAGTAAATTAGGGCGAACGAACGAAAATTCTTTCGTTCGGACTGTTCGGCCGTCGCTCGATCTTTTTGGGCGAATCCGGTCTTGCGCTGTTCTTAAAAACAAAAAAGTAGCAAAATGGAGTATCTTCAATAATAATAATAATAATTATATAGTTCTTTCATACAATAGCTAATAGTTTAAAATGTTGTTATGGAAAAAAAATAAATATTAAAATAATAATATTAATTTATTTATTACGAATATTAAAAATAAATTAATAAATTGAAATATTAAAATAAAATCGCGATTATGTGTTACTCAATAGACGAATTTGTTGTTTTACTACTATAAGTTTTACTACTAATATATAAATAAATAGCTATCAACCCTGCATTTATTCATGTTCGTCGAATGCATAATTTTCTGTTTAGACCGCCTGAACATACAAGATGGCGGATAATGTTCGTTCGCGATTGATGTTCGTCCGGTGTAGACAGTACGCCGAACGACGTTTTTATCGCAATAAATTCTTCGCAATGAATTCTTCGTTCGTTCAGGCGGTCTTAACGCACGGTTAGATATAAAAATTTATTTGAAACACATTTATTAATTTTTTTTTCATGTCCTGTATTTTCATGTTTGTGAAATTTGCGTATTTTTTTTGGAATTTAACAAATGCACAAGAAAACAATAATTGTCTCTAGAGTCACATTCAAATCGAATTAAAAACAAGTAAAGAAAGTCTAAAGTCGGTCTAGGCCGACTATGAAATTCCCTAAACCCACTTTTCAAAAACAAAAAAAATTTTATTGTAAATGGGCGTGTCCGTGGGCGCATGAAGCCTATATTTTATATGCATTTAAATGTTGATGAAAAATTTACACATACCAAGTTTTATTCCTGTAGCTCACAGTTAATGCCGTTATTGTCGCTATGGGAGGTGGGCGAGTTCATGAACGAATTACTCCCAATTTTTGAATACACTTTAATTTTGGTATAAAATACATACATACCAAATATAATTTCTCTCTGACAAACGTAGCCTTATTTATTGAGTTTTAAACTTTTTGGGTTGTATGGGAGGTAGGTGTGTCTGTAGGCGGATAACGTCAATTTTTCAAAACCATCTTTGCCTTGTCATAAAAAACATATGTGCCAAATTTTAGCTTTTTAGGTTAAACACGGGCTTATTTATTGCGTTTTCAATTTTTGGGTTGTTTGGGAGGTGGGCCATTAGCGGATGACGTCCATTTTTCGAAGACATTTTTGTGTTGGTATAAAACACATATATATCAAATTTTATTGTTGTCAGTTGACTATGAGCTGAGTTATGCAATTTTCAATTTTCACGTTGTATGGGAGGAAGGCGTGTCCGTGGGCGGATTCCAAAAATATTCAATAGTGCAGATCCTTTCTAATAACCTTTCAGGTTTAGGGTATAATGAAGTTGTTATTTCAAATTTAAAATTGAAAAATTTACAAATGTAAATCGTGCCAAAGTTAGGGTTACAAAGAAGGTATTTTCAATATATAAAGGAGTCGAATGTAATCATAAGTTATCGAATAAAAATTTCAAGATATACATAATTAAAAAAGCTCAAAAATCATGAAAAGAGAGCTACAACTTGAATTTAAAGTCCAAGGTCAAAAAATGGGTGTGATATTATTAAATTGTACGTCAGATGTCTTCAGTGCTCTATAGGATTTCTAGAAGATAGTTGATAGTCTATTAATTGTTGAGTATCGGGTAAACAATTTATCATAACTCTGCTGTTTAGAGGCCTTTACACGAGGTTCTTATGACCAATTATCTTCTAGATGATGTAGAATTGTACCTACAAGTTTAATGATGTCACCAAGCGGTTCAGGTTAATAATTTACAAAAGATTTACTTGGAATAATATATTTTCTGAAACTTGGCATTATCGGTGTTCTAACTTCAAAAGTAATATTCCAATTATCGGTATAGCAAGTTCCGTCTGTGATTGTTATTCAGAAAAAATCAATTGAAATTCAGAAATTCAATTTGAAACTCAGAAGGATCAACTGAAATTCAGAAAATATCAATTGAAATTGTGAAGAGAATTCGAGTTCAGAACTTATATTTGAATATATAGTATGGCTATGGTATTGTGATGACATGGGAGTGCTTAGGTGATGTTGATGATAGTGGTATGGTGATGATATGGTAATGGTTTTATATATGGTGATGGTATTGGGATGATGTGGTAACGGTAAGGTGATGGTGAAGATATGGTGATGGTATGGTGATAACATTTTAGTAGTTTGATAATATGTGTTTGGTGTATTGATGGCATCGTGGTGGTATATGATGTTACAGTAATGATATGGTGGTGGTTTGGTGATGTTTTAATGATGGCATGGTGATGGTGTTGGTATGGTGATAAGAGCTTCCCACTTCTTTTTCTAAATAAAATAAATAAAAATCATTGTATTGATCCAAATCTTTATGTGAAATGATAGTTCGGTTCCTATAACTCAATGTTGTAAAATTATTTCCTTCAAATGTTGCCCACGGCTAGCTCTTATATAGTTCATTCTTGGAGTCTAATTTGCCCAAATGCCCAAAGCCTGAGATTGGCGACGAATCGACTGTTCACGGTTTTCACGAACACTCTCTGCTACATCAGAAATATTCTCAAAATGACGGGCTCTATACACTCTGGTTGAATGATGAATGCCCAATAGTGTAAAATTGGTTCGAAATTTGATGATGGTGTTACGAATAACTCAGTTTGACTTTCATAACCACCAAAATTATTTTGAATAACTCAATAACATTCTCTAACTGATAACTAATTTTCATTGTAAGTTTCCACAATAAATAAACGTTGTTTAGGTGTAAGTCTACTCACGATGGAGTCGTATTGAATACTGAATACAAACGTTATTAGACAAGCCATTTACACATAACGCTGTCAAAATAACCCAGTTGAAAAAGGGACCTCGTTAGTGATGGTTATGATATGGTAGTAGTATAGTTATATTTTAGTGATGGCATGGTCAACATTAGGTATATATATTTTTGTTTATATATATTTTCTTATAATGCTTATTTTATAAATATCAACTGATCTTTACTGCACTTTAATTGTTATTTTGTGAATGACAATTGGAAATGATGTAGTTCACGTCAGAACTATTTCAGTTCTTCAATCACTTGTGAGCACTTTCATAAATTATATCAACTTAAACTTTATGTATTTCATATTTTCTTCTACTAATTCGCTAGTATGTGAATTCTTTGAAAATCATTTATTTTAATATAAATTACAAGGGCGAAAATGGAACTTCTTTTAGGCTATAGGAAAAGGGACCAGTTTGGAACTATTTCTACATGAACGAATTTCTACAAATATAGGAAAAAGTCATATATGTTGTAATTTGGTCTTACATATGGCATTTTCACGTGAAAAGTATAAATTTGATCAATGTAAAAGGGTACTATGCTGAGACCAGTGTTGGCCATTTTTGGAACTAGTTCAGAACAATCTATTTTAAATTTGGCTCAGGTTTAAAGAAGACCCTTTAAGTTAACGCAAAATTCAACAATTTACTAAAATAAAGATTAAGACATTTCTATATATATTCGCTTGAAACTGTTATTTCAAATTAAATGTGGAAATGTTTGTACAAAAACCAAAAAATATTTTATGAAAATGTTCGGTGTAAAATTCTGCTCTACAAAAGTTACTCTACAGCTTTATTTTAGACAGAAAAATATGAATTCTTTAATAACTAAATTATAAGAACTACTTTAAGGAAGTGTAGTTTTCAGATGAGGATTTTAAATACATACTTCGTTGGAAAAAAAGTGAAATCCACTAAATCAATTTATTGCTGTTTTTAGTTAAGTCCACCAAGCTACATGCTTGTGCAAATCAAAATGACTAAGTAAAAAACGGTTGCAGTCGTATAAAAATATTTAATTGAAATTTCACGAATTTTTAAGTTTTTTACTTTCTATTTGTTAGTGGATTTCACTTGTAAGCAGACGATTGTATTTAACAGAAAATAAGAAAAAACTTGAATAACAAAGTTGAATTTTTTGTGTGAACTTCCACACACCTTTCTTAAATTTCCTTCATAAAATTTTTATACTTGATAATGTTTTCAAATTTGATGCTTCTGATAGAGTTGTTCTCAATTAACCTCGCTGTACTAAGGTCTTAATTCAGCGAAAACTATTTCTCATTTATTCAAAAATACTCAAAGTTCAAAACCGCGTTTAAGCAAGTAGTTATACGGCCACTTGTTTTCTAATTTTATTATTTATTGCAATAAAGTTCCAACAAAGCATTATTTCTGCGAAACTAAAATATGCTCCAAGATGATTAAGTTTTGTTTTGAAGAAATGAAAAATAAACAACGAATAATAATAAAAACACGATATGTCATTCAATAATTTTAATATGACGACAAAGCACTCAAGCTGCCTGGCTTAGGGCTGCTCAGGAAATTAACTTTTCGCAATGAACCACTTGTTACTTTAACCATCAGCCCACTTCAATAGCCTGCCATGCTGCAGCACTGCGGCACTCCACTTTAATGCTGCATCAACAGATGCACTGCGCGAAGGCAGCGTAGGAATTGCATCACTTAGCGTGACAGCCAGCAAGTATGATGTGGACGAATGGACGGTTGGATGGTCGTCAGCTAGCTAGACCCACTCATAAAGACTGAAGAGGCTGCTGTTGCGTTCCGAGAGGAACAAAGAATAACTCCCAACAATGTGCGACTGACTGATAAGCGAGAAAATTAATTAATTTATCAATTAAATAACTTAACAGAAACTACAGTTGGCTGGCTGTAGAAGGAGCATCATAGTTGAAAAGCCGAAGCCAACAAAGCAGGCGCCAAGTGTATTCAAGTGGATTGCGGAGCACTGCAAAGTGTAAGTTTGTAATTTTTAGTATCTGATAAATTTAATTAATTAATTTCTGTCTAGCTGAGAGCAAGGGAGAAAATTTTAAAAATTTTATGTGTGTATGTGAAATATATGGCATCTACTGCCGTTTGTCTACAAAAACCTTTATAAAAGTAGTATTTTTGGCCAAATTATTTAAGTGCACTTGTTTTGCTTACTTTATCTACTACAGCTGTTATCTAGAACCTTGAAATTTGAGTGTTTTTTTTTAAGAAAATAATGTTATCGTGAAATCAATGCCTGCGAATAATTTTTAGACAGTGAGTGAGTGTGTGGTTGTCATTTGTTAGATATCGCACCCTAACTATGCAAGAGTTGAACTTTAAGCTACTTTGGCTTAATTAAATTAAATTAATTAAAATAATTAAATTTCTGAGTAAAAACTTAAAAAATTTAATAATGTTTTGTGTGTCTTGTACGTAGTTTGAGTGAAATTGCAAACTGATAAGGAACTAATATTTTTTTTTTATTGTTTTTAAACGTGTTTGATATGGAACACATGGCAAGAAATACGCGTTTTTAGAGATAACGTTTACTCTTGGTATTTGTTACCCAGTCCACTCTTCTTTATTTTTTTGCTGTTTGCATCAAGCGATATAATAATAAGCTTGAAAGCATTTCAAATATTGCTGAATTAAAATCACTCAAATACCCAGCAGGAAAAGTACGCAACTATTTAAAGTTATTGACAAAACGTTAACAAAAATCTCTGAATTTTACTTCGATCAATAGTAAAGCTCTGAATATCCATTATTCTGAAGCGTCTGTGTGATCTAAATAATACAACTTGATAAGAAAATTGTTTATGATTGAAAGCTCAAGTAACACAAATGTGCGATATCTCCACGGGACCAACAAATTGCTTGCTTTTGGAGAACCTAATAACGTTTGTTCTGGCAGTTTTGTTTCAAACTAGCATTTTTTGAAAATGGCAGCAAAAATTTGTCCGTGTAGCCGGCCGTAAAGGGTTATGTAATTTTTTTGCCATGCCATATAATTGATCAAATTTAAAATGTATTGACCAATGTTATACTAGCACCTGACATATTGCTGAAAGAAGAAATACACATTTTTTTCAATGCTGTTTCTTATTTTGTTTTTTTTTTTGCTGTTGCTGTTGTTGCAGACTTATCACCCTCCAGCCGTTTAAATTCGATTCTTCTTTGATATGGAAATACTGCCAACATAATTTTTAACCATTCTTAATTTAAATAAAAGCCAAATTTGTCAGCTACAATTTGTTAACAAAAATGAACAACGGCGGGACGCTTCACAAGACAAAAACCCATTAAAAACTGTAATGATATCATTTTTAAGCACTTTGAAGTAAGTTTTTCGGCAAAGCATTCACAAAAATAAGCATTTCAAAATATTACGCATTCAAAACTATTCAATAACAGGTATTGTAGCGGTATCAAATTATTTGGCTGTGGTTATTTTCGGAATTTCAATTGAGTAAATTTATGTTAATAAGCTGTGGTGTCGTTAAAGGCAAATCAACAGAAATGCTTGGAATTCTATTGATTTATTTTATAAATTAAAAAATGTTGCCTTTTCTGAGTTAGAAAAGTCGCCATGTGAAAAATGGAGTTAAACGATTTAAAACTACGTACATATTTACAATGAACAGTGGATAGTTATAATCTTTTTATTATTAAGAATTACAAACTGACATGGTTTTGTATTTTTGTCCTCTGTCTCTTATTTCTGTTTTGTTAAATCTACCCATGTTCCTACTGTCTTTGCTAGACTCATATTTTAACTTTCCGACCGTATTTATAAATACGATCCCAGTCGTACTATGACCCACCCAAATTAAGTAAAGTTTTTTAAATAGATTGTACTCGGCAAAATACCTCATCTCAAACTTCATATCCTGTAAAAATGTTACCCTAAACTCCAAAATAAGTTCAACATTTTTTATTTAAATTTTGTAAAGTTTTTTCGAAGACTAAGGAAAAAATTAAATCATAAAAAATTGCATGGTTTTTTGATTGAAAGTTGTCCATTTGTATATAGACACAAGAAATATGCAAAAAGTAAAGTGAAAATCAAGTTACTTGATAAAAGTTTTCAATTGACTTGAAGAAACTTGATTTGTTTCTACCCTACAATTCACGACTTGCTTCTGAAAAAGGAATTATAAGTCTGAAATGATTCTATTTTGTTTCTACCCAACAAAAAAGTCCTAAATATCTAATAATTTTTGAAATGAAATTAAAAACGTTTTAAATAAAAATCGTTTAAAGAACGTAATTGGATTTTTTTTTTAATATTTATGATAAAAAATTAATAAAAAGCGCTTAAAACAAATTCTTAAATTATAAAAATTTAATTCTTCATTCAAGTCATTAATTTTTGGTTTGAAAATGTCAAATTTTGTGTATTTTGTATATTTTGGTTTGAAAGAAAAATGTCTCTGTTGAATTTCTTGGTCCTTCTTGTTTTAAAAATGTACTCCCTCTTTGGAAAAATCTTAAGTTTTAAGTTTTGTAGCAAAAAAAATTTTTTTTTTTAATTAACTTCCTTCTCTTTTTGCTTCCAAAATGCTCTTTTTTGTTAAAAAAAAACAATTTAATTTAATTTATTTTTGTAATTAAAAAAAATTGATTCTACTCAATATCTCACAATAGCTCAATGGAAGCTTGCTAGACTGTCACGCGGATGACGTGGGTTCGAATCTTGGCTGTGTAAGTATCAAAAATTTTAATTTTATTATTGAAATTATTGTTCTGTTTCATTAAATGCTTCGTCAAAACAAGTTTTACTTAAAAAACATTAGTTAAAAAAAAAATATTTAGTGTTCTTGTTGGGGATTGAACCCAGGTCAATCGAGTTCCTAGACTCGAACGCCAGCACACTCGACTAAACTTCAACTTACGATGATAACTTATGATAAAAATTTAATTCTTCATTCAAGTCATTAATTTTTGGTTTGAAAATGTCAAATTTTGTGTATTTTGTATATTTTGGTTTGAAAGAAAAATGTCTCTGTTGAATTTCTTGGTCCTCCTTGTTTTAAAAATGTATTCCCTCTTTGGAAAAATCTTAAGTTTTAAGTTTTGTAGCAAAAAAAATTTTTTTTTTTAATTAACTCCCTTCTCTTTTTGCTTCCAAAATGCTCTTTTTTGTTAAAAAAACAATTTAATTTAATTTATTTTTGTAATTAAAAAAAATTCATTCTACTCAATATCTCACAATAGCTCAATGGAAGCGTGCTAGACAGTCACGCGGATGACGTGGGTTCGAATCTTGGCTGTGTAAGCATCAAAAATTTTAATTTTATTATTGAAATTATTGTTCTGTTTCATTAAATGCTTCGTCAAAACAAGTTTTACTTAAAAAACATTAATTAAAAAAAAAATATTTAGTGTTCTTGTTGGGGATTGAACCCAGGTCAATCGAGTTCCTAGACTCGAACGCCAGCACACTCGACTAAACTTCAACTTACGATGATAACTTATGATAAAATTTCATTAAGTTCGATGTTTTTTGTTTCAAGCAAAAATATTTTTAAGTTGATGACAACTGAATATTCGTTTGCGGCAAATACAGTTCGCAAACGAAGTATAGTTGGTGAATTTTTCAGTTGCGGTAAACGAAAAATTTCTTTGCGTGTACCATAATCCCACGAGCGGTATTAAAATAATATACCAGGAATGGTAACAAAGACCAAGGAATTTAATCCTAGGATGGGAATCAGGGTCCGGTCAGATCAACTGTTCTATTCTAATAGTAGGCTTATATAGCGATATTCAAGTTATTGCTCATCCTAGGGCTAAGAAAGTAACCATCGGAAATGATAGGATTCGTGGTAAAAAAGTCAACCTATACACGTGTATGTGTTTCGAAATACTTCAACCCTGGTTTTATTTATTTATACACTTGTTCGTTGGGCAAACATTGTTAGACTTTTTTAAGTCAAACGACATTCCGTGTTTATTCCAGTGATCTACCGACACGTATTACCTTTCTCGTTTGTATACTAAACTAAACTATCGCATTCCGTCAGTCATTGTGGGTGACTGTTGTGGAAAAAAATAGTTCTTGATTGCTTTATAGTAATCTCACAGGAGTAAAGAAATAAAGAGCAAAAACAAATCAATGTAATAACTTTTTATACAGTTTAGTTTTCAAAACTAGTTCTAAACTTTTTTTAACATTACAAGCTAGTGAGTCTGAACGTATCCACTTGTTAACAAAGCCAACTGAGTGCTCGGTACAAAAAATTAACAGTTCATTTTGATAGCGTTTTATGCAAATCCCTCGCTCGATTGAAATGATTTAATTCGAGTCAACAAATACGAGTACCTATTTTTAAAAGTTTAAATCTAGTTGTTATATTCTTTTTGTTTTTGTATTTTTTTTTGTAGGTACAGAATATGTAAATATTTAAAGCGGAACTGTGGGAGAGGGAAAAAACGTTTTTTTTTTTGCTGCATTGAACTGCAATATTTTTTTTGCTTTATTTTGCAGCAGCGTTATACGCTGATTTGCATCTGGTGAATGTGGAATGAGTATCTCATGGATGTAAAGTTTTGATAATTTAATAATATTTAAAAATACGTACAAATTGTATCAGATGTTTTGTTTTTGTTGGCTCAAATAATCCAATCGTTGTTGTAGTTTTGCTTGTTGTTGTTGTTGTTACTGGCGCAGATAGTTTTGTTATTGTAGCTTTTATTGCCGCTGGGAAATAGCACAAAAATTATCAAAATAAATAAAAAAAATGCCACACGATAGATAACAGGTAGAAAAAAAACAAGTGAGTTTTTTTTTAATCAAACCAAAACACGAACCAGAAATGTTTCGAGAAAAAAACAAAAGTTTTGAATTTAAATAAAATACAAATTAATCTTTAGCACCGTGATTATTCGTGTTTTATTTAAATACAAAATAAAACCATTTGATTTAAGCGTTACCACAATCGGTGCACTGTAACGTGAACTATGTATCTCATAGCTTTACATTTTTTTTAAACCTTTGTCAAGCCTAAATCTATTTAAATCTAATTCATATAACTCAGTCCGTTCGCGGTTGTTAAACATTTACATCTGGCACTTGTTCTGATCTCTTGACACATTGAACCCGTCCTTGGCCCCTAAAGCGCTGACACAATTACGATATTCGCGAAAGCGTCTCGTGTTTACGAAATTCTTTAAGATACACGCAATACACAGTGATGAGCGATTTAAAGACGTTTCCAACGTTAACTTAATTGTGCTGTTTAGCTTTGCGTACGCGTTGTAAACATTGCGAAGTGATAATGAAAATGAACTGAAACGAGCTACACATAGACAAGCTCATTATACACGTGTAGGTATTTAAATTCTTATCAAATCAGCTGATAAAGCAGTTTATTTGGCCTATGCCATCCGACTTCTGGCCTCCCCTTTGGCTTGCGAATTTTATCGATTAAGTTTTTGCGAGCAAATTTAAGGCTTTAAACCAACAACTGGAGTACATGTCGGTAGTATAGTTGTTGTGGTTATTGTTGTTGTTGTGGCTTTGCTTGTTAACACTTTTAAACATGCACAATTAACACCTCAAACTCATCATTGCTAAAGCTTTGTACAAAACCAACTAACAATATTTTACTCCGGCGTAATTGTGGAGGTAAACAACGAACACAAACACACACACACACACACACAAACACACTGGCCACTTAAGTTCGACTTTCAAAGTTCAAACGACAAAAGTTCAAGCTAATTAATCAATAAATAACAACGCGTTATCACTTGTCGCGATCGCTGATGGAATAGCAAGTTAAGATCATTAAAAGGCGTCGAGCACTTCACTTTGTTGTTGTAGTTGTCAGCGTCGTTATTGTTATTGTTTCTTGTTATAGAGTTGTGGTGCAGTTATTGACAAACAGTTACAGAGAGACTCACACAATGTTGGATGATTCGAGCCGATCAACCGATCAACCAATCAACCGATCACATTCTTATAAAACATACAACTAAAGTTGGCAAAAATGATTTCGGCACATTAAACTGATAGCGCGCGTTGAAACTGTTTCGAAAAGAAGTTGAAACCGAAACCCAACTGAAATCAACACTGAATTGAATAACACTGCCTCGTTTGTTGATCGTATAGCTCGTCCGTTTGCCGAGTTCAGTAGACTTTATTCGATGAAATTGACGGTGGGGTTCGGCGTATGGCTAACGGTTGATCGTGGCTTCGTTGAGGGGGAGGCACGTCACAGAAAAAATAAATTCCATACGCTATGTTTCGCGCTCATGAATGACTCGGACGGCAACGACGACGACGACGACGACGACGAATGTACGATCAAGTGCGGATTGACTAACTGGCTGCAGATGGTTCAGATCACTGAATGAACGGATGAATGAATCGTTGGTGGCGGGTGGTAGATTCTTTGCTTTCGTTGTTGTTGCTTTTATTTAAGCTCCAACAATTTTCAATTAAATGTACACAAGGGATTCATTTGTTGCTCAAGCGGTGGTTGTTCGAAGTTATTGTTTATGTTTTGTAAATCGTCGTCTGGCAGTCATCTGGGCGTCCATCTCTAAACTCTCACATGTCAGAACAAATATATTAGGGGGAGTAACATCAGTTGCTGCTCTACTCTACTCGACTAGTTGTCAGTCAGTTCGCGTCCAGTTCAGCTAGTTCAGATAATTATCATTATTACAAACACTGTTTTGCATTTTGTTTTGCTCCACTTTACTCTCAGTTGTTATGATCACATTACTTATTTACGTTATACTTCGAACTTTAATCCAATTCATTCGCATTCAAAAATCATTGATGCAAAAATGGTTTTTAATTCAATTAAAATGATATGAAACTTAATTGGTTTTATCTGAATACAATGGCTGCAAGGTAAGCATACATAATATTTGACCTCAAATACACTGGGTTGTTTGATTGATTATTACATTCAAGGTGACTTTGTACGGTATTAATTTATAAATAATCTCCAAATCGTTTCAAATATTTTTTAAAAATAAACTCAATTAATGCATATGTTGTGCAAAATTAATCTCAAGATTAAAATTGAGTGATCGCGCACTTACGTACGTCAACTGTTCGCACGACGACAGTGTTTAAAATAAAGCGGATTTAAATAACTCAAACACCACCACAGATCTAAACACAGCTGGTAAAAACAGAAGATTTTCATACCTTTTTGTTATTTTCTATTTCATTCTAAAGTATTTAAAACATGAATGCATTTGCATTTCAACTTTATTTCATCGATATAGAAAACCAGCGAGAACTAAAGCTTCGCTTCAAGGCAGACTTTAACTGCCTGTTTCCGAATTCCGTTAAGCACTGAAGCATGTTTTTGCTAAAGTATTTATTATTGTTCTAACTCCAAACGAACAGAAAAAACGTAAAAAAAAGAAAAATAAAAGCAGTGGCACACCTATTATTGGTAACCCTTCCGCCGACGGGTGAACTATACTCGCAATTAGAGCATCGTGGTGAAATATTTGGTGAAAAATTGTTCACAGTTATTACACACATGCACATAATCAATGGTAAAAATGTTTCAATATAGAAATGTGCATGAACTGACTGTATGTATTGTTATGTACGGATTTGCATTGCTCAGTGGTGTGTGAGTTCATGAGGTTTTAAATACAATGGTTGACTGATTTGAATTATGGATGTTTCCGCTGTTCATGTAGTCAACGTGTAGGGTAATAATATTTTTGTGTTTTTTTTTAACCAACCAGAATAATTGTATCATAAAATTTTAGGTTTTTAACTGTGTCATGAAAACTTCATTTGAAATTTTTTACAAAATCGATAAGCAAATTAATGACGGACAAACTGATGTATAGTTAATGTGACCAACTACTTTTGGTGAAATTTCGGAATGGATTCCGGAAACTGGTTCGAAATTTCGGAATGATATGCAATACGTCAATTTGACAACTTGTATGGTTTAAATATAGTTTAAAAGATACATATATCGATGGATGAAAGACAGTTTGAAAAGTAATCAAGTACATAACTATTAATCATTAAAATCCACAATTTCCTGCGTTTGACAAACCCATATTTGAAGAAGAAGTACTAGTACTAGGATTGGCATCGGTACAATATATTTTTCAGCGTATTGATTTGCAGTTGTGTCTTCTCGATGGTCCCATTTTTTTTTTAATGATAGTGAACACTCTTTCAACCGTCGTGGAAGTGCCTGACAAGCACAAGACAAAGCTGTAAGTTTAAAATATTAAAAGTGGTAATTCACTTCAAAGCTTTGAAGTATTGTTGGTTTTTGTCTTCAATTTGACATAGGCAGGATATAAGACTATCCCTTTTCTATCGAAGTTTCCTATATTTTTCGTAAATATGCGCAAGAGAAGAGAAATATATAATAATCTGCGTTCACAAATCAATTGACTCATTCAAAAGTATGCGGTTGCCACCAGAGAACGACATGAGACCATTCGTCATTTTTTGTCACTCAAATAACAATCGTCGTCAGCCACAATCGCACAAAAAAAAATGCATGCATACCATTCGAGTTCGAAAACAACGATTGGTGCTTAGCGCAGTGTGTGGCGACTGCGAATCGATACAAAGGCATCATCCAGACAATGCTGACATTCGAATGATTCGCTGGAAGCTCGAGTGTTTGCTGCTACTTTTCATAGTTTTTTTTTAACTCTAGGTAAAAAGTGGCTATTTTTGGCTTATCCCGTTTTTAACATTTTTTTTTTTTTTAAATATTTTTGGTGCAATATTTTGATATAGTGTGACGCCCTCTATCTACGCGGCTCGATAATACCATTCCCTTTAGAAACCCTTAAAATGTTGATATTTTGACCTTTCTCGAAAATCTGGTATTTATTGAGTCCACAATGAATAGCCGAGACTACCTGCAAATTTTAAAAACAAATTTAATTTGTTAGGGTCACTCTCACTGCAAATTATCTAAGCTAGTTTTGTGAACAGACTAGGTATTTTGTGATCTACTATTAACTAGGTATTGGATTCTTCATTAACGAAATATAGCAAAAATTTAATTTTTTGGCACATTTCCATGGTATTTTTTAGTCATAAAACACCAAAACTTACTGTTTTATATGTTATTTCAAAATGTTTAAGAATAACTGTTACTCTTCCTAATTTTCGTCAAATCAATTCCAATACAAATTTATATCTGGCGTGGCAACAATCTTTTGACTTGTTTTTAAGTAATTTTATATTCACCCCTATCCTTGAACCCGCGTCGAGTAAATGTCGTCGTCAAGAACTCACTTTCACCAACAGCTCGTTGTCGAACAGAATTTCGACGCTAGTTCGACGATAGTTTTCACTTCCGACAATAGAATTTCACCCATGATATAATTACTCCAAGGTAGTATTGACGTTTCTGTTGGAAACGAACAAGAAAGAGAGCGTTCACAATGCGTCATATCATACAATTAATTTTCACTGGTCACATTCAGCGTATTCAACTGAAGGCAACTGTTAAGTCAAAACTTGATGCACAAAAATATGAAGTTGCGCATTAAAATGCATTTAAAAATAGAAAATTTTTAATTTGTCGGTAAAATTTGCATTCTTATTTGATACAAAGCTTGATATTTCATAAACTTGACAATTTTTTAATACCGATAACAGCGCTCCCCAAGTGTTGATGCCACAATAGTTGACACAGCTGAATGTGGTCAACGCATATAACAACGAACAGCTGTTTTTGAACAGCTGTTCGTTTACTTGTAGCTGAGAGGATTAACATTTGTCAACACTACCTGGTTAAATCATTTTCAAAATGTTTAGGAATTACTGTTACTCTTCCTAATTTTCGACAAATCAATTCCAATACAAATTTATATCTGGCGTGGCAACTATCTTATGACTTGTTTTTAAGTAATTTTATATTGTCTTTAGCAAAACTCCCCAAGGGAAAGTTCTGGCTATGGCCCTGATGTGTCATATATATTGGAATGAGTTCTTGTTTTGTCACACTGTCTGTTGATGAGAGAATAAATTTTGGCAAAGAAGTTGAACTGAATTTTACAAAGTAGAGCGGAGCTTAGTCAGAAAATCAGATTTGGATAGTTAAATTTTTCGTTCGATATTAAAGAGAAGGAGACGAAAGAGAAGGGTTTATATATATTAAGAGAAGAAGTACTTATACTTTTTGAGAGAACTTTATTTCATACCCTTTGGTGGATAGACAACTATCATGGTAGTGTTACTAGTTCTTACCACAACCTATCTATCTGTGATTGTCTATCTAGAGCAGTGATGCACAGCGTTGGCAGAGCTTCCAACACAAACGCAACATTTTTGTCTAAGTATGTGTGTACAAGACAAAAATTCAACATAACAATTTGCGCATAAGATGCTTACTCCGTGAAGATCAAACGCAAACTGATTCAATGCTATCGTCGAAGAAGTTCGGCAGCTTCGAACACACGACTTGTCTATGAAAGCCGAGGGCTCCCCGAAGCTCTTATGTGCACCTCTGATCTAGAGGTAAGATTG
Source organism: Tetanocera ferruginea (assembly GCA_958299015.1). Taxonomy (NCBI): domain Eukaryota; kingdom Metazoa; phylum Arthropoda; class Insecta; order Diptera; family Sciomyzidae; genus Tetanocera; species Tetanocera ferruginea. The sequence continues at coordinate 850,225 of OY282640.1, read as the reverse complement.
GTAAAATCGAAAAACAATGTGAAGCGGAAGTAAAGGAATTTGTTCAAAGAAGAAAACTACGTCATAAAAAATACCTCATATTTGGTGTTTTTTAGAGAAAAATTGTATTGAAAGTTGAATTTTTTTTTAAAACTTATGATGATAACTTGAAAAAATTTAATTTTTTTTTAAAAACTTTTTATGTTCGGTAATTGTTGTAGAGATATGTTAGTTATAGATTAAAACGTAATGACACCTATCGTTTTTTTTTTGCCCCCTCTTAGCTCCCTAGGATGACGTTTGCAATCACTCCCACCCATACAGTTTTTTGCTCGCACCATAACGGGGAATCACTCTCCGTATAATTGGCCCTTAGGGACCAGCGATGAAGAACAACAATTGCAAGAAGAACTAAATGTCCAGCAAAGGGTCCAGCGTCTTAAAGAGCTTGGCAGAGTATTATCTACAAGTTAGAAAAATTATGCGAAGTTGATATTGGGATCAACGTCTACTATTTGCACAATTTATTAAATTTTGAACACTGCAATAACGAAATTTTAATTTAGTCTCGATATAGTTGCGATATCGAAATCATGTTCTATTTCGATATTGTAACAATATCGAAGTCTTAATATTTCTCGAACTCATTACAATATCAAAATTTTTGCGGGGTCAAAACAAAGTATGCAACAACCTTTGAGAAAATAAGCATCCCCAAATGGTGGTGGCCGTGGCGTGCAGGTTAAGTCTGTGGCTTAGCACGCCCGGAGCCCGAGTTCGTACCCCAATTGCGGCAAAAGTTTTTTCAATAAACAAATTTTTCTGATCGGTCACCACCTCTCTGCAGACAATGGCAAACCTGAGAGAGTAAATAATGTCATGAAAAGCTTCTTGAGAACATGAACTTAAGCCGTTCGGAGTCGGCATAAAACTTGTAGGTCCAGTTCTCAGTCAATTGTGTGCAAACATTTAATAACACACACAACACAATTAATCATAAGAAGCTCGGTCAAAGTCTTTTCAAGTGCTGAAATGGCCAATTTGTTTTTTTTTTTGTTTTAAATGGATTTTTTGGATCTGCCAAGCACAGAATATTTGCTTGACGTCCGAGTTGCTTAGTTTTACATAGCACATATAATAAATTAATCGTATTATTATATCTTAATTTCGTTTGACTTATGGGCAAAACATATTACTCTCAGCCGCCTTTCAAAATCTCACATGCACACTTATAAAAGGAACAAGTGTAGATTTGCAATGAAATGTCAAACGCATTCGTGATCGGCCGATCGATTGAACGTACATTTCAATCGATTAAATACGGCTATCAAATTTCACATTGCTTACAAATTGATGCTAATGGATGGCGACCACATGAAGTCAGACAAGCGGACGATCGACCGGTTGCTGGAAGCAACAACTTTTTGATGCTGTCAAGTCATCGATCAGCGTGTGAAAAACTATTGTAGGTGCGCGCTCGCGTATGCTTGTCTTGAACAACATGAACACATTCGTTGTGGAACGGATAATAGACGAACGAAACGTCAACGAAAGAAGATAGTCGGACATAAGACCACCAAAGCAGGAACTAGAGACTGTTTTGTATCTTTGGCAAAAATGTATGTAAAGAAAGTCAATAGCAACACGTAAACAGTTTCAAGTGAAGTCTCGAAGATCAAAGATGCCGCCTCACCAGTTACTTACAATAATTGAAACAACAACAACATCGAAAGTCAATAGAGAGAACTTGATTTTTTAATTTGCGAATAGTTGTTTTTGTGCAGAAGTTTGATGAAGTTAAAACAATTGGTATCTGATACTTTTGTCTTCGCTGATCAAAGTTTGCGCATGAAACTAAACTTTTTTAAATACCATCAAAGAACGTGTGAAAGTTCAAAAGTTTCGGCAAGTAAGCTTTGTAATTTTCTTAAAATATGACATACCCTAAACGAATGGTCTGTTAATAAAATCGAGATTCTTAATATATCCTTCGCAATTACCTTTTGTTAAGTCAATAATGCTTGTTCTCAGTTCATGGTCATTCTTAGAAGATCGCCAAGCCACTCTTACATTCGGATTTTCAGTGCGAAATGGTCTGCGTGCATACGGCGAATGGCCATATGTTTGCGTTGCATGCATTGCCAGTTTATCGCGTTTGCTAAGTTTACGTTTTCGTTCGAGATTTACTTCATGATAGCGATCTCCGGAAATGCGCCAAGCTTGGGGATAGTTGTGGAGACTACCGCGTGACCTTAATTTGTGAACGCCAGTGTTTCGATTGAATAAAAGTTTTTGAAATTTTATCCAAAAGTTGTGATCTTGCTTGGATGTTATCAGATTGCGGCGATGTTTGACAAAGACTGGTGTTGATGTTGGTTGAGCATCGACGTTAGTCACTTGTTGGTTTTTTGAGTAACGTTGTCGTCGCTTGCCAAGATTATGAAGACAACAACCGGTAAGTAATTTCATGACGCTTTCTACAACGTAACTTAAACTTTTGAACTAAATTCTTCCGAACTAATTGTAACTCAACCGATTCTGAAGCTTTAGGGAAGTTGTTCTGAATCGATTGTTTGCGTCTTCCGTTCAGTTTAAAACTGTCGCTTAGTAGGTCGACAAACTAGTCACTAACCTAGATATCAAAGTGAAGTTGATTGGTTTGCAAGTCAACCGCGCCTTCACTTTAACCACACCTGGATTTTAGCTTTTGCGTCTTGAGTCGATTTCGAAATATTAATAATTGAGAAACAAAAACATTATATAAAAAAAAAATATAAACAACACTATAACCTATGATAACCTTTGAAAACTCAGCCAAACGGAAAGCGATTTCATCATAGCATGATGATGTTCATCTGTCAATGTTAAAGTTAGCTGACCACCTTTCCAAACTGCTGAGTAAATCAAAATTTATGCCAACTCTCAAAACTCAAAAGAAAATATAAAGAACAAAAACTGTTCCACTAATTCGAGCAATAATATTAATCAACATTTTTGCTCCTGCGCCAAGGGACACACAAGAACGTAGAGAGGGAGTTCAGGAGTAAAGGCAGTCAATAAAGAAGGTAGGTAGGGAAACCAAGCGTTTTAATGCCATGCAATCATTTTGTTTTCTTCTTTCAATTTGTTTTTGTTTGCTTTAATTTTCATTCTGTTTTTGTCTTTTGCACATACCGTTGTATTTGTTGTTGCCCACTTCCGCTTCCGTTGTTGGTGTTATAGTTGTTGTTGTGGTGGTTGTTGCTGCTGCTGTTGTCGTCACTAGGAAATTGTTGCTTTGGGGTTTGTTTTTGTCGTAGTCGTCGGAAACCCGCTCTTTATCACTCGAAATGTCACTGCATTTAAAGAGAAACAAAGAAGGGAAAAGAGAGAAAATAATTTTATTGCAATTGTGCATCAAAGTGTTGTACTATAATGTTGTTGTTGTTGTTGGGAAAGCTTTAAAATTGTGAAAGTGAAGAAAAATTAAACGACCTTGATGGGCAGTCAGCGACTTGAGCACGGGGGAGGGGGAGATGTTCTCTAATATGGAAATGTTTAATTCAACCCAAAATAAACTGTGAATAAATTCAAAACTTGAAATATTCAAAAAGTTAAACTTTAATTAAGCTCTACATTTTGGCAGGTTTTCGTCATTTTCATACACATTTAATTTTATCAGCTCGAAATAAAATTTGCTTAAATTGTTTTGACAGATTTTTGCATTATTCTTAAATTGCTTGAGTTGTGTTCAACCCCCCCCACGCTCCTTCACTACAAACTTATTCACAGAACATTTACGGCTTTCTTCACTTCCACATTGCTATGCAATAACAACAACAAAGCCACCAACCATCACTTGGCTTTTTGTTATGCCTTCAACATTTTTTCCATAACTTGTAGAAAAGCATTCCGGCAAAACTTTGCTTCAGCCATTCTTTGGCAATGTTCTGACTGCATTGGCATTTCCGTTTCCTGTTTTTCGCACAAAACTAAAACTTGAAAGTAAGTATCGCAAAACAGGTTATCGAGTGCATGAGGGCAGGAGTACAAGAGAGAGAGAGAGAGAGAGAGAGAGAGAGATATAAAGAGAAAACGAGAACAAACTGTGGCTACAGCTGCTCGAGGAGGATAACTTTAACAAAAAGAAAACACTTAACTCCTACTTTTGTTGAGGTCAACAGAATTTGAAGCCACTTTTGGTAGCAAAACTTACACGTGCATCTTAAGTAACCTGCTTTTTCTTATCTACTAGATTTTACGTACACGTATGAGTATGAGTATCCTACAAATAAGCTCTTACCTACTCAGTGCCAAAATCAACGGTGTACGTGACCTAAGCAGTTGTGTTAATTCTCGTTCATGTAGCACCTTGTTTGGCTGCAACTCGAGTGGAAAAAAGACGTCCTCAGTACACTGATAGGAGTTGACCTGTTTCTGTTGTTTTGACTCCGTTCTCTAAAAAAAAGACACACACACAAACACAATCACACAGTCACTATGAAATATTTTATTAATTTAAGCCAAGAAGTTGTCAACACTGCGTACTTTTTTCATTGAGTATCTCAAAGATTTAGATGAACAGAATTTTAACATTTTAACGGAATTACAAAAACATTCAAATAAATATGTGCTTTCATTGAATTCTAAGACGAGACTGAATGAATTTGGCTTGAAAGTGTTTGAGTTTTGAATTTAATGTTTTGGGGGCGTAAACATGTCTAAAAAAAGATAAAAACACAAGCATGCTAAAAATCTAACGGCTGTCTCGTTTTAAAAAATAGTCCTACGAAATATCTTCTTTCAGATGAGCATTGAGATGAATTGATTGATTGAGATAAGAAAACTTGTTATCAAATCAAAATTGCAATTATTAAAAAAATGATTTTTGCCACTAATTTTTGCTAAATTGAATTGTCGTATAAGTGATGAATTTACAAATTTGTTTATTTGTCTTATATATTTTCGCTTTGATTCAGTAATTCTTAAATTGCATAGAAAAAAATATCCATGCATTAGTAACAAATTTTTTTATTTTGAATACACACATTTTCTTTCGGATAAGAATTTTTCCTAAATATGAGAAATATCTTCTGAGAGTTCTTAAGAAAAAAAGATATTTAATAGTTCAGTTTGAAAAGTCAACCGTTAAAATATTTTCTACATTATTCGAATTGAGAAAATTTTAACTTTTTCCGAAGTGCTATGAACAAATACTAAAATTATAAAATTAAAGTTTCAAGATTAAAAAAAAAACTCAAGGCAAGCATTTCAAGTAACGGTGATTTACTGGTTTGAATTTGCTAGCCAGACAAATACTGGAAGAAGCTCAGAAATCCGTGCTTAAGTGACAAGCTATAGAAAAAGAGCACGGGTGTGCTTCCTATTCCTATTGTAGACATCGAAAAAGAAAATTGCTGGCGGTAGCTTGAGTGCAAACCTTCATCTGAAAGATGGTTTTTTAATAAACAATTTTTCTGATGGGACTTCACCTCGCAGCAATTACAAACCTCAGAGTGAATCCTTCTTCAAAACTTTTGGAATTTGGAGTAACAGTGAGGATATTTCGAGGAATATTATTTTGAACATTTTATGAGGAATTTGAAAATATGTATATGATTTTGTTTTTATTTTATTTATTTTTGTTATCGGACAAATGATGAGTTAACGTGAATAACGTTGTAAGCGACATTTTTTTGACTCATGTTTTTCGAAAATTACGGTTATAATTTTAGATTATTAAAACCCCTAGATTATTAAAAAAATTTAATATAGTGAAAAATGGCAAGTAGACGGTGGGATGACATAACGTCCAACGACATTAGCTCCATGGACATTATGTCCGCTTCAAACATATGTCCATGTCCATGAACCTTATGTCTGTTTGAAATTTACAGTTTGAGAGTTTTTTCAATACGTTTAAGCCGAACTTTTAATCGAATACGTTTAGGTTGCTTGTTTTTTGTGAAAAAATGGTTTGCCCTTGTAAAAAATAATTTTTTTCATAAGAAACCATTTGAACCATTTGAACCATTTTTTTTTTCTTTAATAAATCCTTTTGTTGCGTTATTTAAAAGAAAACAAATCACTACTTTGTTTTTTTTTTAACTTCATGCATTAATTGCATTGAAGAATCCGTGGACATAATGTACATACCGAAAAAGACATAATGTCCATGCACATTATGTCCGTTTCAGAAGAGACATAAAGTCCACGGATATTATTACCGTTTAGAGTGGACATAATGTACCTTGTGTATTTTGTGGCAAAAATTCGAAAAGTTGAAGTATCGACTTAAGACTTGATCCACCACTTAAGTCAGAAGTATTAAGCTTGCCAAACAAAAATATACTTGCCACGCCCAATTTTTATATAGGTGGGAGGCATAGAGTAGAATTATAAACTTGAATCTTGATCTAGCACTTGGGCTCGAATTAGTAATCTTGCAATACAAATATTGACTTGCCACGCCTACTATTTCTACAGGTAGGCGGTAAAAAGTTCAATAAATGTCGTAATTTTTACGCTAGAAAAATTATTTTTTTTAATATTGCACAAAATCGCAGTATGAGATGTTGTGGCAATAATACATAAATGATTGCTATATCGATGTATGTTGAGTTTTTCTTGAACTCTCTTGAACTTTTTTTTAAACTCTTACTAAAGTTTTCTTTTAAAATTACACAATTTCTCGTAAAGGTCACTTATAATAAATTAACTTTCTCTCAGAAACATTAAATTTAAAAATTTCAGATATGTTGAAAAATTGGACCAAATTTTCCATTGTGCAGTGTAGACTTTTAAAAAGCACTTGAAAATTTCAGTCAGTGGAAAAATGTTGAATGAAACTTATAAGAAATAATAATAGTTAATAATCTAACTTAATCCGTGAATTGTCACTTACAATGTTTTAAACATCGAGTCTTCAATTGATAGGGTCATACGTTTTTAATGAAATTTAATGAAATAAGACCGAATCCAAAGACTCTCTACTCTTGGGTTTGACTGCCAGGCATGTTGATACATCACTGTTGGATTTTCTAAATTGCATAGAAGACTCCGTAGAAGTCACCTTAAATTATCTGGGAGGATGTACTTTTTCCGTTTTTCCAATTTCCCTACATATGGCAGCACGTTACTTGAGCATTTTCCGCCAAAAACAAATTAAAATTAAACCCGAATGTTTTTTTTATTGTTGAAAATAAAAATTCAATTTGTGTTATTTCTGAAATAACGTTGTAGAATTAATTGTTTTCTTTAAATTTCAGTAAAAAAACAAATTTAAAACATATTAATTGAAGCATTTTTCCAAAAATATATATAAAAATTATTGAAAATTTATTTAATAATTAATGATAATTGAAAATTAATTAAAACAATGTGAGTCAGGCAAAACCAAAAAATCACACCGAACATTTTTCCCAAATAAAATGTAAAAACTAATATTTTTTTAAGAGTGGCCAATAGTAACTTTAAATTCAAGAAGAAAAAAAAAAATATATTTATAGAAATATAAAGGTAGTAAAAAATATTTTTACACTCATAGGTATTGACGAGCCATGCACGTAAACAAGTTGAGAAATCATTACAAAAACCGCTACAAAACAGAAAAACTGCATAAACTTTTCATCTCTTCGACTACCTTAAATAATCTTCATATAGTGTAAAAAGTTCTCTATTAAGTGATCATTTAATTTATTCTTCATTATATTTTTCACTGGTAACCAAAAATTTAATGATGAATATTAGCAGTTAGTGAAACAACAACAACACTTATTGTGTAAAACATCGACAACAAAAAAGTGCGCAATAAAAAAAAATACATAACTTTGGCGTTTGCTGAACTTTCGAAATTGAAACTCTTGCACAGTGGTCAGTAAATGATTATTTAAATTATTCGTTTCCTATGAATTGCAACAATCTCAAGCATTGAGTATCGAAAATAATTGAACACGCACTTTGCTCTACTGTTTCACAACTTATAAATACATTTATTTTGGACACTTGGACACATTGGCGACGGGATGCGCTTTGCGTCAGTCTTTCGATTGTTTTGTTTTTTTTTTTTCTCTTTTTCTCTCTTTAATGTTCTAATAGGAAAGTGTTAGTCATACGCACTCTATAATAAGAATAAACAAATTCGGTACGCTGTGCATTGAATTGCATTCGAAAATAAAAACACTCTTTTTTTATATCCAATAATTCATAAATTGTTCACAAAAAGCACTCTATTTATTTTGAAAAATAAATAATTTGTTTGACGTATTACAAATTTTGTTCAAGCACACTTGAAACTAGCAACTGTATTTCTAATAAATAAATATTTAAAAACCTTGAACAATCCACAACGTTCTAGCGTTAAATTTAGACTATTTACAAAAATGTACTTGCCTTTAAATACAGCCAGCCGAAAGTGTCCACATATCTTCCGAGCTAGATGTACAAACTGGTAAAATGGCAAGAAAAACGTTTTTTGTATTAATTTTTCAAAAACAAGCACTTGAAATCTGTCGAAGTAGACAATATTTTTCGAAATAAATGCACGTTAAAGTAAGCGTTATTATTTTGTTGACCAATTTCACAAACACACAACTCGATTATGACCCACTGTGGAGTGAACATTAACCACCGCCTCTTAAGTGGTGAGTTTTTAGCTCATGTTATTGCATGTTGTTGCAAGGCACTCAATATTTTAAGCATACTTTTAGGCAGTTATGTTAAATTGTTGAATTCATATGAACCGTATGATAGTTAACGCTTAAGGCGACCAACTTGTTTATTTGTTTTAGAACTTTAATAAAAACCGTTACTTTCCTTTATATGAATGACGAATATAGCACTTTTGCGACTAACAATAAATGCTGCTCCCTTAACAGTTTTCGGCAGCCAAGTGCGACAGGCTTTCGTGAAAATTGAACAATCATTGATTGCAGAACTAACAACGACGTTCATTTAGTGCGCAGCACCACACACAGTCTTTGGACTTGCTGACTGTCTATGTTCGTTCTTCTTTCCCTCAGTAAGTTTTGATGATACGTTCGATTTAAATAAAATACTTAGTAGAGTATAATAGTTGCCGGAGTCGTTACTGTTGCACCCACATTTTTATAACAAGGTAGCCATTGTTCAGAGTCGCTGTTTACTGACCTCGATTGGAATGAGGTCATCGATATTAAATTGTAGGTAGGCTAAATATTCTTTGACTTTTATGAAAACCATGACCCACCCATTAGATCACCCACTGGAATTATAATCATAACACATTATTTTACAGAGGACAGCTTTCTGAGCTGAATGAGCGTGTGGCTGATATAGGAGATAATTCAAAGTAGCATGCAGATATGTTTCCTTTTTCAAGTGCCATCAAATGTTAAATTAAGTTATGTATATTCTTGAAATTGGCATTCAAAGATAACAAAGAATATTTGTTTCACCAGGTTTGATAAAATAAATTCAATAGGGGTATTCACGATTCAGTGCACTTGCCACTGTAGTTGAGGACTTGAGGACTTGAGGACTTGTGCAGTTGTGCAGTTAGGTTTTCGTGAGCACACCAAAATTTTAATTGAGATTATTATTATGATTTTTATTGAGATTATTATTATGATTTCAATGAGATTATTATTTATCAAGTAATTGGTACTTAAACTCTTAAATGTTGCATCACTATTTCAAACCTGTCAAACTTTTCAATGTACACAACTACACAATTGCTTAAGTCCACAAGTCTTCAAGTTTAAGGCAATAGTAGAAATGTAGTTGTGTAGATTTTTGGCGTACGTATATTTTGTTTTTGTAAAGTGCACAAGTCCTCAAGTCCTCAACTACACTGGCAACTGCACTGAATCGTGAATACCCCTAATATTTTTTAACTTTATTTGTACTGGAAAATGATAACTCAATGTTCAATAAATTAAAAATCGTAAATACAAGGGCATAAAGTTTTTGGATAAACATACATACATATGTACATATTTCGTTTATATATATGTGCCAATAGAAATTCGAAAAGTACTTTAATTATATTATGTGGTTTAGAAAAAAATTTGTATGAACATTTTTTTTTTTTTTAATGTACAACAGAACATGTCTGACACATTTCATAGAAATATAGAAAAGAAAACGAAACCTAATAATTTGCTTAGAACTGGCAAAGTTCTATTTTTCTAATCAAAATTGATTGTTATTTTTTAAGTTGTAGCTTTTTCGTCACAAAAAATAATTTTTTAACATTTATAAAAGTTTTATTTTATGTTTCATATTTTAAATAATTATAAAAAATTATTTTGGGCTAGCTATATTCGAAATATTATTTTAAAATTCATTTATTTACAAAAATTTTGCCTTTCATTAATATAAAAAAAAAACTTTAATATATTTAATTATTAATTTAAATTAAAACTGATATTTTTTAAATTTCTTGCAGATAAAGTTCATCTTAGTTCACTAAAAACTAACTCCAGTTCAGAAAATGCATGAAAAATGGCAAAATTTTTGGTTTAAAATATTGTAAATTTTTTTAAAAATTTTAAGTTTTTACGATATGAAATATAAAATATTAATTTTATTTGTGAGGCAAAACTATAACAAAAAACTTATTTTTTGTCTCGAAAAAACTTCTTCTTATTTCATTTCTTAACTAATAGCTACTCTGAAATATTCGCTTATATTCATGAAAGCAGCACTTCACTTAGCGTTCAAAATAAAATCAAGTGTTTTATATTAAAAAAAATGTATAATCCTATTTATTAAATACTTTAAATTCGCTCAGTATAATACGAGAACACAGCTCAATACAACAAGTTTGATTGATCTTTAAGGCCACTTTTTTAAAAAAATAAAATAATTAACAAGAGTAAATTTAAGAGTAAGATTTTTTTTGAAGATCTAAATATACATAATGAAATGATGAGCTTACTTCGAGAAAGAGGAGTTGAGTCCTATTCTTTCACACCGCATGAGCTTAGACAGCCAACAGTTATCCTTAGAGGTCTCTTTTATGGTACAAATACAGATGATATTAAATCTGAAATCGATTTACTGGCTCCTGGTGTGGTAGAAAAGGTCTCTAAGCTCCAAACTCGAAACTCTAAACTACATAACATAGACTCTGGTCTATTCTTAATTACTTTGGTTCCTGGTGGTGAGATTGGAAATCTGGGGAAAATTAAATTTATTCTGAATCAAGTTATATCGTGGGAAACACCCAAATCCAATTCAAAAGAAATTCAATGCAAACGGTGCCAATATTGGGGCCACATTGCAAAAAATTGTAATAAAAAATTTGCCTGCGTTAAATGTAATCAAAATCATATTCCAGGAAATTGTGCGCGTAAGGCCGATGACTCATCGAAACCCTTTTGTATTAACTGTAATGAAGAGGGCCATCCAGCCAGCTACCGTGGTTGTCCAGCATTTAAAAATTATGTTCAAAGGAAAAAATCATTGCTTAAAGAAGCTAAAGAAAGGAAGTCAATTGTTCAAAGAAACGTTTTGTCAGCCGTCCATGAAGCTAGCTCTTTAGTTCCGGGGAAATCATATGCCAGCCACTTTTGTTCAGAGTCAGTTCAATTTAAAAATAAAAAATCTTCACTTATAGACGATTTTCTAAATTTATCAAGTTTCTTTAAAAATTCTTCCACTCTATCTCTTGAAGATAAAATCCAAAATTTTATGTTAAATTATAAATTACTTCCTAAGGAACAAGCCAAGAATGAGTATATGCTATTACTTAAAGAAGTTTTAATTAATTATGGACCATAATTTATTGACTTTACTTACATTTAATGTTAGATCACTAATTGATAAAAGTAGAAGCGTTGATTTGTCAAATACTCTGAATCGAAATAATATTGATATTGCATTCTTACAGGAAACCCATATTTCTTCTAAAAAAAAAATTTATTTGGACAATTACAATTTTATTCGTGACAATTCATCACTAGGTGTCAGTATAGTCATTAAAAAAAATCTTAAATATATAACGACGTCAATACCTGATCTTATATTTCCTAATTGTTTTATCATAATTAATATTAATATGAATTCAGTTACCAAAAAATTTTTGTTAGGAAGCTTATATTTTCCTAGTAACGCTTCACCCTCTCAAATGGCAGATTCATTATCCAAAATTCAAAATTTTTCTCAAAACTTTGACAGTACTATCCTTGGAGGAGATTTAAATGCAAAGAGTCCAGACTGGGGTGACTCTTTGGAAAATTTAAATGGTAGAACATTAAATAATTGGCTTCAATCTTACTCTCTTGACTTTCATAGATTATGTGATATAAATCCATCGTTTCCAAATGGTTCTTCCTTTCTGGACCATTTTTTAATAAGCACAAATATTATTGATATTTTAAACATTAATTTTTCAATTTCAAGTCTGCCTTCCTTTTCCGATCACTTTCCTTTGAAAATTAAGATAAGACTGCCGGAATTTGAATTTATTGTTAATTCTCCTCGAATTTTCACTTCTTTTAAAAATACTTCATGGACTGATTTTCATTCAGATTTAGATACTGCTCTTGAAGAGATCATTCCAAATTCAAATACAAATCTTTCAAATACAGAAATAGATCACTCTATTGAATTATTTACAACTACGGTTCATTCTACGATTAACTCTCATTCAGAAACAATTGAGCTCAAAAGTAAAAAATTTATAGTCCCAGAAAATATCAAAATTCTATATAAACTTAAATATCAATGGCAAAAACACTTAAAAATTGTTTATCATAGAAATTATAATAGAAAAAATTCTGAGTACCAATTGCTTTCAGCACAAATTAAATTATTGAATACAATGATAAAAAATCAAATTAAAACTCATCAAGCCACTATATTCAGTGAAAAATTATCAAATATCAAACCTGGGCCGTTCGCATATAAAAACTTATATAACTTTATCGGAAGGCAAAATTCCAAATTTTGTAATAAAATTGAAAATAATGGTAATTTTACTTACGATAGTTTTGAAATTGGAGAATCTTTCAAAAATCATTTTAAAGAAATTTATAAAGAAAACATTCCGACTGCAGCTAATCTTAATTTGATTGACACGAAAATTAATGACGTTTTATCAGTATGTTCAAATCCGATTTATATTTTTGATAATAACTTTAATTCTATTTATAACAATTCTGATGCTCACTTCACTAATCCTGATAATCTACAAGATTTGGCGAAAAATTTAAATGCAAAAAAATCAGCAGGTCCTGATTTGATTTCGAATTTCATTATTAAAAAATTGTCAAGAATTGCTTTTATATTTCTTTCAATTATCTTTAATAACTGTATTAATAATGGTTATTTTCCTATAAAATGGAAAGTTGCCAAAATTATTCCAATTAAAAAAAAACCAAATTGTTTTACCTTGAACAATTTCAGGCCAATTTCACTACTGTCCAATCTGGGGAAACTATTCGAAAGAGTCATTAAATCTAAAATGGATTTAAACTTAGATTTCAGTTTTATTCCTGAGCATCAATTTGGCTTTAAACCTGGTCATTCAACTGTTCATGCATTACTTAAATTACATGAAGATGTGATAACTAATTTGAGGGAAAAATCATGTACAGTAGCAGTTTCTCTTGATATAGAAAAAGCTTTTGACAGAGCTTTTCACAAAGGACTTATATATAAATTAATATGTATTGGATTTGACCCTTTTATTATAAAACTTTTTTCGAGTTTTCTTCTAGATCGAAGTTTTTTTATTCAAATTAATAACCTAAATTCCAACTATGGTTCTATCAAAAGTGGAGTACCGCAAGGTGCTATTTTGGCTCCTCATCTTTATAATATTCTTATTTATGATTTCCCTCATGAAATTAACGGATCAAAAAGTATACTTTATGCTGACGATTCCCTTATATATGCTCATAATAAGTCCCCTCTTGAAGCTCTGCGTTTTGTTAAAATCCATCTTAGAGTTATAAATGATTATTACAAATCTTGGGGCATCACTATTAACGCTTCCAAATCTCAAGCTATTTGCATGAGAAATGCTTCAGGAAAATGTAATAGAAAAGTAGTTCCAGAAAGTAAACATCTAAAATTAAGCTTAAATAATGCTGATATCCCTTTTCAAGACAAAATTAAATATCTTGGAATAACATTTAATAAACTGTTTAAATTTAATGAACATGCGAGATTAATTATTAAAAAAATAAAAAAAATAACAGCTATTCTTTCCAGACTTTTCTACAGCAAATCATTAAGTCAAAAAACAAAATTACTCATATATAAAGTAAGTATTCGGTCTGCAATTTTATATGCATTCCCTATATGGTTTTCAATCTCACCGTCAGTTGCCAAAGAATTAGAATTAATTGAGAGAAAGATTCTTAGATCTTGTGTAGGTAGAAATTTTGAATCAAATAATAAAAGATTTTCAAATAACTATATTTATAATAGAGCTGCAATAATACCTTTATGTCATTATGCGTTTGATCTTCAAAAAAGATTTGTTGATAGACTAGAATTTCATGAAAATTATCTTATAAATGAAATTTATACTCGTGAAAAAGAAATAAATTGGTCCAATTCAGGGTACCTCTCCCCAATTGGTATCATTAATGAAACATTATATAATTCTGATTCTCCCACCGCTATACCCGAGTTTTATAGAATGAAACTGCCAAATGTACACAGGGGCTAATTTTTATAACAACTAATTACTTTTTAAATTAATATTATTCTTTAACTACCACTGTGCCTTTATATTTCACTCTTTCATTATTAAATACAAACATATTATAAATGTATAGTATTTAAAATTTGTTTTGTATTAGTTTTGTTTCATTAGTTTTAAGTTATATATAGTTGAATATGAGAACTTTTCCTCAACATCAACATTCAAGTTATGAGCAAAACTTGGTCACTCTAATTGTCCTCCTTATAAATATTATAATTTATAACATTCCTGTTAATTTAAACATTCATTTTAAGCTCGTAGCATTGTTCAATATTGTCATCTCGATATAGATAATACATTATAGTCTATAATTAAACATGTAAAACAAGATGCACTGTAACTTTCAAATTTTTAAGCCTCAATAAATTAAAAATTAAAAAAAATAGAAAAGAAAACGAAACCTAATAATTTGCTTAGAACTGGCAAAGTTCTATTTTTCTAATCAAAATTGATTGTTATTTTTTAAGTTGTAGCTTTTTCGTCACAAAAAATAATTTTTTAACATTTATAAAAGTTTTATTTTATGTTTCATATTTTAAATAATTATAAAAAATTATTTTGGGCTAGCTATATTCGAAATATTATTTTAAAATTCATTTATTTACAAAAATTTTGCCTTTCATTAATATAAAAAAAACTTTAATGTATTTAATTATTAATTTAAATTAAAACTGATATTTTTTTAAATTTCTTGCAGATAAAGTTCATCTTAGTTCATTAAAAACTAACTCCAGTTCAGAAAATGCATGAAAAATGGCTAAATTTTTGGTTTAAAATATTGTAACTTTTTTTAAAAATTTTAAGTTTTTACAATATGAAATATAAAACTTAAAATATTAATTTTATTTGTGAGGCAAAACTATAACAAATAACTTATTTTTTATTTTGTCTCGAAAAAACTTCTTCTTATTTCATTTCTTAACAAATAGCTACTCTGAAATATTCGCTTATATTCATGAAAGCAGCACCTCACTTAGCGTTCAAAATAAAATCAAGTGTTTTATATTAAAAAAAATGTATAATCCTATTTATTAAATACTTTAAATTCGCTCAGTATAATACGAGAACACAGCTCAATACAACAAGTTTGATTGATCTTTAAGGCCACTTTTTTTTGCAGTAGATGAAGCACACCGAACAACAACAGCCGTCTACGTTGTCGGACAAAGACCACCATTGGCCACGAAAACCTTCAGGCAAACTTCATCGACCCGATCCCAAATCAACGAACCGAATCTTCGCGCTGTATAGTCAATCATCAAAAGCGCCTTGCAGTTGATGCACTTGTCCCGATAATGATATAGCAGACCAACTGAAGGATGCACCACATTGTCCGAGTACCCAGGCAGCGTGCGCCACACTTGATGGTTGCCCATTTCCACTATGGAGCGAGTGTTGACAACACATTTGCTTCGCAAGTACGGTGGCATCACTTCCACAGTGCGCCGTACCTTGTTTTGCGTATAGAGGAAGCGATTCCGCACATGTGGCGGCACTGTAAACATATCATCGGGGTCTTTTTTGTGATAGAAGACGTTACGAAACACAAAACCCGACGTACGTCCCTCATCGCACTGTCGCAAAAAGTCCAACAACGAGTTGTGCTTCATGGGCATGATGATTTCATCCAAATCCACAATTGCCGCATAGCGATAACTCTCCACTACCATAGTGCGAAAGACGCATTCATTGAACTGTGCAACAATACCGGCGTAATGAACGTCCTCGCCATAAAGCAGCGTGTCCCATTCAAGTATCTCCGCCACACCCAAACTGCGATAGTGATCCAGCAGATTGAGTACCTCGTCGCTGGCATCGATTCGGTAGAAATAGAAGCGACTTGCACCCTGAAGGCGATACATTTCAACGAACTCAGCTACTCGAAGTGCATCCCCGTAATGCTGCTGCAGGGGTCCCACGCAAACAGCAAACTCCGGTTTGGATTTCTGCAGCATATCCTCCACATGCTTCGGGTAGCTATACGGTGAGTAAAAAGACGATGTAAGGCAGATATCATAAAAGCGCAAAGCAACGCTGCAATGGAACATTTCACTTACCTGATTGGCACATAGGTGGGTTTGGTGCGGCTGAGGCTATTGGATGCATAGCTTATAGCTACCGACAGCGGCAGAAGAACGTTTTTGATGTTGCGTTTGGTTCGCAATGGACACATAATGGTGTAAGCAGCAAACTTAGTATTGTGGCTCTCATGCATGACCTTAAATTCAAGAGCTTCTATTTGCGTCACTGTAAAATCCTGATGCCTACGGAAAAATAAGCTGCGTAAAATTGAATTTTTGAATACCGACTAGAGGGCTTACCTCACGTGACATGTAAACGTGTCACTCATTTTCAGCGACAAAATGGCAAAAATGCGTAGAGATGCGTACAAAAATGAATCGATGTCATCGTCGACATGCTCTGTAGAAGTGAGTAAAGATAGAGAATGGATGAAATTATTATGACTGTTGTGGTGAACATAAATTTATACCAAATATTTCCGTTCTGGCATCAAAGTAGGCTGAGTAAATCTGATGTTTGAGGGCGGCAGTACCGATGGGCTGCCAAGTGTTGTTATAACTCCATGACGTTGGTGGTTTGATGAACTCCAGCGATTTCTGTAGAACTTTAATATTTTCTTTGCGGTGTTCGTTCTGCAAGGACAAGAGATAAGGAATACTCTTATAATATTTACTTCTTAATCGCTGTATTAAATGCTGCAATATTTCAATGACGTCGTTACATAAAAAATCTTAAAGTTACATATGGAGTTGAAAAGTCAAAAATAATTTATGTAATTATTTATTGTTAACAATACTTTTCTTATGTTAAAATCTTTTTATCAAATAATGAGCTTTCAATTTTATTTCAGAGTGAGTAGTTTATACGTTTGTCAAGAAATGTACAATTTTCAATCGCCAGAATTAAGCTCTTAACTTTTGTTATTGTTCAACAATAAGAGAAACATTTCGGAGGAATGAAGTAAAGATTTGAAGTTATTAAAAAATCATTGAATTTTGTTCTTCCAAACTGGAAATCAGGCTATCTAAGTCAATTCACAAAACGCAAGCATGGTTTAGATATAAAACTCACCTTAGTCGGTTTTTTCCATGATAATTAAGAGTTTCGAAAAATTCGATTTAAAACAAATCAACATTACTGCGCGATTGTGAATTACATATAAGTTGCGTTCGATTTACCAGTCTAGACTCAATTAATGTAGCTTATTTTAAAATTTGTATGAGAAAACAACAACATGGTCTCCAGCCAGTTTAGGATAGAGAAAGACAACTACCGATTGAGTTGAGTAAAGTTACGTTGTCAAGTTATTATTTTTTAGTTGGTTTGTGTACGGGATAGGATAAAATATCATAGATTCTGCCAAAATGTGATGTGAGTGCAAAAAAAAAAATACATAAATTCCTTCAAGCAGTCAACTGTTTTATTTTCAAAATGTCGTATGTCGTTTGATTTATTGGCAGATAAAAAATTTTAATTAATTTATTGATGTGGTTTGTCATAACAAAAGTTTTACCACCTATTAAGCAAATAAAAGCAAAATAACAGTCATACCTAAATTGGAGCGTTAGCGTTGTTTAACTGTCAAAGTTTTCTCATGTTCGAATATTTTGTATGAAGCATACCAAAATAAACAACGCGCTAACACCAACCCATCTGAATTTCCAATTTTGACAGAGCGTTAAGAACTAATTGTCAGTAAGTGACAAACAAAAATAAATCGAAATTGTTTTTTTTCACATTTTATAAAATTTCTGATCAATGAATCTACGGGCAATAGGTTCCAAAAGCAACATATCGTCAATATTGGCAGCTAAGAAATCTTATCGGACCTGTTGGCGCTTTGGTAACAATTCTCTTAACCACCTACATTTGTCCAACAAGACCACGAAACCGAAAAGAGTTGTGAAGGCCTCATCAAAAATAGATGCAGCGTGTTTTCGCCACAGAACAGAAACCATAAAAGTGCACATAAGTCATCTTGGAGCTAATCATGAATTTTTCATGAATGAAAACCGTTTTTTTTTTAATTTTTTTTAGACACTTCATAAATATTTGGCATTAAAATAAGATTTTGACATTTTTACGTAACGCTTCAATTACGGTATGGCGCTTACCTTTTTTGAGAAGCGTTAAATAGCACAACGCCTAACGCTCCAATTTAGGTATGACTGTTAGTAGACGTTTTTTTCACAAGCGAGTTGAGCACTGGCGAATCGAACGCAGTTATTGAAAATCGAAATATTTAACTCTCGAACAGCTTTAAAATTAATTATTTTAATTCTTTAACTAAATATATCGCCAGTAAAACACTTTTTAGCACTTGAAGCAATATTAAGTTGAAGTGAAGCTTAATGCTAAAAAAATATTATTTTGAATTGAAGAGAAATTCTTTTTTATGGTTTCGGTTATGAAATAACTGAAAATATGTTTTGTTTTAATGTATCAGTTTAAAGTTTAAGTCACATGCATCATAATCGATCAAAAACTTAAGTTTGATTTTTGTTTTTTTACGAGTTTTTTTTTTATTTTATCTGACGATATAGAGTACAACTACAATTTACCCAATAAACATTGTGGCGAGGGGTGATTCGTTGACGAATCGCTTGTTAATAGTTTTTTCGTATTATTTTCGAATAGTTTGGTTTTGTCTATATCAGAGGTTGGCTGGATGCTTAAAGAAAGTACCGTTTAAAATTGCTTTGTTAAATAGCAGAAATACTTTGTTAAACAATTTAAACTAAGATTAAAAGCGACTTATTTGAGCGACACTTTAGTAAAAATTCTAAAACTTCAATATATATCAAAAACATATCAAAAACATTTCAAAAAATTAATTTTTGTTTTGTTTCAAAAAACATCAAAATATTTAAAAAATTTCGACAAAATTATGCTGAATGTCGGTTTTAACATTAAATTGTGTTTAAAATCGAGATAAGTTGACGGTTGATGAGTTGAGAAGAGCTGACGGGCAAATATACATATATAAAACTTCTAGATTTTTTAATTTTTTTTTTTTGCTTTTTGAACTTTGGTGATTCGTTTAAGAATTGCTTCTATTAAATTGGAAGATTTGTTAACGAATTGCTTATTTGAAATAGGAACATTCGTTAATGTATTAATTTTCTAAGATTTGGCGACTCTTTAACGAATTGCTTTTGTCGATTTGAAAGGTTCGTTAACGAAGGAGGAATTTCTCCCGTTCACGATATTATAAATGAATTGTATATGATAATTGCTATTGAATAAAATGAACGAGAAAGCAATTCATAAACGATATCATAAGTGAATCATTTTGCTTGTTGGGTTATTTACGACCACAACTAAATAAAGCACAATTTATTCACACATCAACGGGCTTAGTTTTTTTTTTTTTTTTTTTTTTGTGAACATGAGTTCTACTTCAATGTCAACCCTGTGTGTGTGTGTGATGGTCATTTCTTGGCAAAAGCAAATAAACGCACAAAAAAACAAAAAAAATAAATAAATAAATAAGCCCAAAAGCGTTTGCCATGCATTATTGATTTTTGTTGTCGCACAACAAGAACGTAACTTGGAGAAATTAATCGGCTTTACGCATGTTCTTGAAATAGGGTCGAATTTAGGTGAAAACAACACGAACATGAACTAGAACTAGTCGAACACCAAGCAAGCTCATGTCCATAAGAGTGTTCAAATATTTGCTCATCATTTTAGGAACAAACAGGTGCAGCCATATTACAACAACAAAAACGACAACAATAACAACAACAACAACAACAACACTTAAATCAAAAATCAATCAAGGGTCACTTACTAAGGTCGTCTGCATGGAGATGTAGACTAGAATCAGCAAGGCACTCGCCACCAGTCCGGAGAGAAAGAAGTAAAAATATTGCAAACGATTTTCATAGCTGATAATCATGCTGATGCTGCTAGTGGTTCGCCTGGACGCATCCTGTGCAATAGAGTTCCTAGCGCCGACGTGCAGCGCACGCTGACGAGTCGGCGTAAATAATTTACAATTTTACAAAATATTTGCAAAGCGGTGCAACACGACAATGTATAAAGGTGCTTTCAAAGAGATATTTATTATATAAATATATTTATATAGAGAGAGATAGACAGAGAGATAGATGAAAATAGATTGATAGATTGATAGAGTGCAAAAGATAAAGAGTTTGAGTTGAAGCACTCGTGCAAATCGCTTATTGCCAACACTCCTACCGCACCATGTAGACACTCATGCACAACACTCAGACCACACCGGGTGGTACTTCTGTTTCGCTCGGTTCCGGTCTATACGCCACTTCCGTTTCCGTTTCGTATCCGCTGCCACACTTTTACTCCTTCGCTGCGCTTTGGCTGCCTTAAGTCTGTGACGCTAACTCACGAGCTAACTGTTCGTATTGCCAGTCGTAGGTGTTGCCATCAAAGACGTCTGGACACAACTGGGCAACAGTTGTCCGAACTAGCAGCTAAACACATCTACGCCAATGACGAGTGAATCGTTAAAAGGATCTCTGCTTAATGGCCGCGTGTTTATTTGTAATTTTTTTTTATTTTTATTATACTTTTCCACCCACTTCCACAACTTCAAACCTTTCGCTCTACTCCAAAACGCGCTCTGCTCTAGCCGTCCAAAGTTTGCTCTGCTGTCTGTCCAAGAGACAATTTATACAGTTATTTAGACGTTGTTGTAGTTTGCTTGTCGCTCGCAAAGGTGCGACTGTGCGTTTGTTTCCCTTTTCACACAGTTGTGGTGACCCCATCATTGTTATTGTTGTTGTTATGTTTTCATTATTAATTCATGTCCATAGCTTGTCATGACCATTGGATCGATTGTAGCTGTTGCGGGTGCGGCCGGCGTCCATGCAAGACTTTCAAAGTCAATCTTCGGCTTTTATTCAATTAGATTAAAAGGTAGCTCGTTGCTTCGCCAGCGAACAAGCCGAACTAGCCACACTAGCCGAAGCATTGACTTGTTTAAGGGGTTGCTTTTACAAGCTATGCCGTTAAAAAAATCTTACTCTGTCCACAGTAAATATCCAAGATTCTGTCTGTCTGTCAAAACCACCTGTTTGCGGCAATTGTTTTCCTTCGAATATGACCTATTTATGCGGCTTGATACCATTTTTTAACTGTTTTTATGTACTCTATTGTTGTTGCTGCGTGTGTATGTATATGTGCGTGTGTGTATGATGTGGTGAAAGAATGTTGCCAATAAAGTCATTGTGTTACTCATACTTCAAGACGATGACGATGCTAATGACGACTGCTGGCCTTCTACAACTCGCGTCCTTTGACGTTTTAAAAGCTATTCGATCAACTCGCGTGCCACTCGGCTGGAGTCTCTACCAGCTACTACTGCTGCGTATCTAAATCGGCGCACATTTCTTCAAGTGATTTTTTTTTATTTTTGTTTTATATAAATTCGCTCTTCTATTTATTTTTTATTTTTCGCTATTTATAACTTTTAATAGTGTCGAGAGTCAAAACACATGTTTTTGCGCTCCAAGTAGAAGAACAAAATGGGCCATCATTATATTTTTATAACTTTCCACGCGAGTATTTTCAGTACTTGATTTGACGAAAATTCATATTTATACTAAGGCACAACTGTCTTATACAAATGATCAACTGATTAGAAGGAAAAAAAAAAACAAAAACAACTAATCTTTTAGATTTCAATTTTATTCATGTGACAGAAGTAGAGGTTTTTTAAATTTCTTGTGACATGTTTCTTTCAATAACTTTTTTATTTAACTTACTTGACTGTTACCTGCTATTAAGAACATCCAACAAAACACGATATTTATAAAAAAAACACCCACTAACTTTCTTTTGTCAAACTTTGGACAAGAAAACATTTTTTATAGATAATGAACAGAAAACACTGATTTTATTAATTCTCAAAGTGACACATTTTCATATGAATGTTTATATTTTTAACTGATAAACAAACGTAAGAATATTTTATTTTTAAACAAGTAGTTTTTCCAAATGTTTCTACACACATAAAACATACATAATTGATTGATAGAAATCAACTGCCTAGCTTAACTTTGCGATTTTCACTACAACTAGATCTATCAAAATTTAATCAATAAACGATTTGAATGGAACTTTGTTGTCAACTTTAACCCTTCTGTAACCTTACGATCATTTTGAGACCTTTTTGTCACTGATATCTTCCTTATATGATATCTTACAATTCACATCTAAAAACAGCAAAAACTATTTTTAACTTGTTCAGGTGGGTGGCAACCCAACAGTTACCTTAACTCTTTCCGGGGTACTATAAGTTGTAGAGCTATATAGCGAAAAAACATGAACTTAGTTTTCATGTTTTTAATATACAAAACACAAATTTGAATATATCTTATGGCTTAAAACCGATAGTAAACTATGGTTAATCAGTACTATAACCTGTAAGTCTTTTGTAATGTTGAAGTAATTTGACTAAATGTCAATTTACCTAATATTTCTTCAAATGTTTTTGAAAAATTAATTTTTTTTTTTAATATTTTTACATTTTCTTTGCATTCTTATCATTATTATGCTTTGAATTTAATAGTGTTTTTTCATTGTTTAACAGATAATAATCTTTTATTATTTCAAATAAAGACGAAATTCTACAGTTTTCTTCGAGGAATTTTGTATTTTGCTGAGCAATATCTTTGTTTTTGTTTCTCCTTTAACATTTAATTAATATTAATACCTTTTCTTAAGAGAAAATATGCTTGAGAGTTAAATATAAGAATAAGTGTAATATTTTCTTTTTCCAAGATATCTCGTAAATGTATTTAGTTTAAAGGTTATATTAAATCGTCAACAGGTAAGCAAACACGGATCTGTGATTGCTCATTTTTATGGAAAGTTCATGCAATATCCTACGTAACAGGAAGATCGAATGGCAGTTCTATTAAGCTACAATGGTACAGTCAAATTGCTTGCTGCTCAAAAAAAAAAATAAATTACTCATCCGATGTTAAGATAGCAGAAGTGGTCTATCTACGACTTATTCATTGTAGAGCTGTAAAAGAATGCATTCAATTTGATTGCTTCTACAAAACCTTGAATCAGTGAATAACGAAATAAGAATGCATTCAATGAATGCAAAATTGATCCATGAATAAAATTTTCAATTCACAATCAATTTTTAAAAATTGATTAATTATTCATTTGTCGTTATTCTGAATAATGCATTAATTTTGTTATTCAAATGAATGATATTCAAAAAGAATGCTATTCACAAAGAAAACAATTCACAAAGAATCGTTATTCATTTTGCATTCATGCATTAATTTTTTATTCATTATTAATTTTTTATTCATTATTCATTATTCATTTTTTATTAATTATTAATTTGTATTCATTATTCATTTTTTACTCATTTCAAACATTATTGGATCGACACCGAATTTAATCTATTTTAATTTTATACCTAAAGGAATAAAAATCAAGCCGTCACTTTTGCAATTTTAAAATTTTGTCATACAAATAAGGACACCTCTCGTGGTCAAAAGAACTAAAAAGCACTTCTTATTCAAGAATGTGGGCAGAAAAATTTGATACGCAGTTGGTCTGGAATAACAACTTATGCTGTTCGTAGTAGGGGAGAGTCGTCCCCGTTGTCACAAGTACTAGTTGTCACAACGCCGATATCTTTTGATTCAACACGTTATCGAGTTAAATATCAATGTCATCTATACACTATTGCAATTTCTAGCATCCCAAGAAAGTTTAACTCGATACACTCTAAAAATTTTCTGTTGAATTTTACTATCATTTAGCGAGGTAATTTGTTGCCTACTTTAATGATCGCATTTTTACACACGCAACAATAATACAACTTATGTGTGTAAATAACTCAACAAAAAATGTTTAAATTTAAATACCTATATGAACATCAAATGTTGAAATTTATAATTCGAATGTTTAAATTTAAACGTTGTTTGCACATACAATGTTTAAAACTTTTCATATATAATTTTATAATCAGGCCTATCGTGAGTTATTTTCGCCCGGAATCGGTAAAGGGAATTTCGTTTTTAAGATAAAGCTCAAGAACCTTTAAAACATTTTTAATGCAAGTTTGTTATTCAAACATGAAAGAAAAAATTTGCATTAATAATATTTCAAAGGTTAACTTTATCTCAAAAACAGGGATTTCCATTTTCGATTCCAGGCGAAAAATTACTCACGATAGGATTCCACAATAATATATTAAACAACATTTCTTATTTTTAATTCATTTATTAAGTTCTATAAAAAAAAATGCTTTTGGTACATTTCAATACTTTTAACACTATTGCCACAAACACTACATACAAACATTTTATATCTTAACACTATTTTATATATATAATTATAATTATAACAAGAATTAAAATATTACATGCAAGCTCTTCCACAATTTATTTACGAATGACGAATTGCGTGGCGTCCCGTTGGAAGTGTTGAATGTTATGCAGTTTATGCTAGCAAGATTAAACATGTCAAAATGCAATTTTCAACATTTCATGTGTAATTCTACACCGGGTGTTTAATTTTAAACAACAATAATTGAAATATACAAAACAAATTTACTTTTACTACAAAATTATTAACAATTTTAAACATTGATTGCATAGAACCAATTTTTACGCATACAATGCATAAAAATCAACAAAATGCGTAAATATACATCGAAAACTTGCATGCTTCATAGTAGTATTTTTCAACCGACTTTTTAGAGTGTACTTATGAATTTTTAGATAAAACTTTATATTTAAATTAGAGAACATTGTTAACATTTTTTTCCAAATGGTACAGGTTGTCACAGCGCTTGTGGGGCTTGTTGTCACATATAATTTCATATAACTATTTTGAAAGTATTCTATGTTTTATTTGAATTTAAGGAAATATGCCAAGAAATCGCAAACGACTTACAACCCGAGGTCGGACATCTTCAGATATAATGATGCAAGCCGATTACAGTTAGTATCAATAAAGGTAACGTGGATTCACTACGTGTAGTTTGTTGTCAAGCGTCAAATCCAATAACAATTGTCGTCAATATATAAACTGCAAACGTTGTGCACATAATGCATTGAAAGTGACTGTTTGATACATTGCTGCTTAAATTGTTCTTCGGAGTGCGGCAGCGACGACAATTAAGAGGTGTGACAACGGGGACTACGCGTTGAGACAACTTACCCCACGGGTGGGGTTACTTGTCCCAGACGAGTTGAATTTTTTATCTAGAAAATTTTTTGATTTATTTTAAAATAATATTCGTTATTCATATCAGGATTGAAGAATAAAATATTGAATTTATCTTTAAAAGTTTTGCAGTGCCATTATTGCTTAATTTGTGGGAGTTACAGCAGTTCATTCAAATTTTGTGACAACTAGTACCACTCTCCCCTATTTCCAACATCAAAAACTCTGATTTTCGCAGGCATTTGAATATTTTTCCAATATTTTTGTATTTTGTAGAAACATCCATATGTATAAATGAATTCGATTGCAGGAATATATCGCTTCCATGGAGAAAGTGTCCAGAGTCTTTGGGAAGAGGTTCATTGGCTTCATAACCGAATTAATTAGAGAAAAGTAGAGAAAAAAATTTGGAGTAGTTACAATTATGAACTTGCCTCAATTTTACAACATTTTTATTGATTTAAAGTAAAGCGATTTTTACAATAAATTGGTTGCGAACCTTCAACTGTTATTTTATCCATACGAAATCATTATGATGAAGTGCTCATTCCATTCAGAGGAAGATGTCCGTTCTTAGTGTACAAATAAGAAATGAAAGCATGGTAGCTGCAGATTTTCGAACAAAATTTTGTCTCAATTTTCAAATATATTTAGGAAAGCAGTCGCGCTGAGCATTGTGGGCGAATGTAGTGAACGGATGTTGAGAAAAAATATGATTTGGTCCAAGCAATAATAAGCAATTAATTCCTTTTGATTTGCGGCACTAAGAATTACGACGTTTGTTTGAGCCAACGAGCAGATTTTCTTCAACGACAAATGTCGCTTACAGTTTAAGGTCGCTGCATTACGAAAAAAATATTCTCGAAAACTATCCGAAAAAATTACAAATTAGACCTATATAATTTTATAAAAGCGGTAGTCGAAACAATTGATCAGCCGCACTTAGAAAAAACTTTCTGCGAAAAGAAATTTCTCTAATTTCGATAATAGCAATTTTCTCTTTTTCAAATAAAATTTTCTTTAATTAGAATCAATTTTCACATTTTCGAAGAAATATTTCTTCACTTGTGAGAAACGGAAATGTTTTATGTCTCTTATAAGTATTTTTCTAGCCCAAAAAAATTCTCGGTTATAGAGAAAAATTTATTGAAAATTAAAAAATTTTCCCATATTTTGATAAAAAATTCACTAGGATTTTCAAAGTATTTTCTTCAATAAAAATAAATATTTTCTCAAAAATAAAAATTTATTTTTTATTCTCCGTTTATTCTCCAAAAAACGACATATTTTTATGTATTTCTCTTTTTCATGGAAGTCTTGGAAGGGCCAAACCATTTTTAGGGAATTTTTAAGATCACATTTAGAGAAACGTATTCTCTGGAGCAAAGTCTATATAATTTTTCTATAAATATGATGCCTTTTTTATCATATTCCGAGAAAATATTTTCTGAATATACATAGTGAAAACGTAAACGTGCAAGAGGCAAACCAAACATTTGCCAGTTTACGTTGGCTATTTTCAAGTATTATTGAGATGCATTAGTAACTCAAGGAGTACTCAAAGACCTTGAACAGCTTGGAAGTGATCTTATTCAAAAATTAATTCAAAGTAGAGAGAGTCACATGTGTGCTTTTTTTCTTAAGTTAACAGAGGGGTTAAGGCTTTTTTGGGTTTTTTTTTTTTTTTTGATAATAGTTTTTGGCAGAATATATTTACATCTGGGTACTAAATTATCTTATCGCACATTTAGGTTTTGGTGCGTATTTTTCGCTCTTTGTTCTGAATTCATAGAGCGTTCATTCAATGGCGTTAATTTCATTTCACTTTTTCCATTCATACACAATTCCATTAATTTCACTTTATTTAACTAGTTAACCGATAATTTTCAATTATCACCTATTCAATTCGAATTATATAATTTATCGTTCCAATAAAAATGTATTTCTTATAAAAATCTCTATTGCGTGGCTGAAATAACACTCTTTTATGTAACTTTCGAGATCTTTGTAAGGAAAATCGGATTATTATTTGCGCTGTCTGTCTTGAACGTTGCTTTAAGAAAATCATGTACATTGAGACTTTTTGGAATCAATATATTTTGGGCCTTGTGTCATATAAGTAAACCAAGTTAAAAATGCAATTTTACCTTGTCAAAGCATTAAAAGACAATCTACTAGTAAAGTTCTAAATACTAAGGGCCTAGTTGTACCAGAAAGCATTTCAAGAAAGATTAAACAGAAAAATTTCATGTATTCAGAATCATTTTCTCTTAGAATTTTAATTTCAAACAAAAGTTCTCCAAATTTTGTTGCAGTGAATAATGATCACGTAGATTGGTTCAATAAATATAAACCTTAATAATATTGTTTGTATTATACTTAATAACAGTTTTGCATTTAAATTTACGATATTTATTTATTTGATTTTTAATGAAATTGTGTCTTCAAGTACTGCATGGCAAAGCTGGGGATTATTTTTTGACACAACCATAACCAATCCTTAGCCAGATACCTTTGGTTGTTTTGCTTTTTTTTTTTCATTTTTATTTGTTTTTTTTTTTTTTTTTGTTTTACGCTGAACTGCACTGTATTATATTTACATCATCGCGTTAGCTTTCTTTTTTTTTCATGTGATGAAATATCCTGTGATGCACTTGCACCACTCCGGAGGTGGACACGTGATTAACTGCGAGCACATGTTGGCGTTGCACCATTTTCACTACACCTCTAAAAAAGGATATAAATTTCAAGCATAACATTTCCCGGTATATTCTATATGCCATGCTTTGAGTTCTAAGCTCTTCGCACCGGTGTTCTTACTCACAGATGCACAAGCCATTTTTTTTTTCGACTCTCTATCTTATCCTTATACGAAGAATTGTGCTGCGGATCCCATCAACACTTACGTAATTTATTTTGTTAGCACAGAGCTAAAAGCCTTGAGAAGCATTTTCCATGCAACAAAATGAAAAATATTTATCTCTCAGTGAAAAATGAAAGAACGGACACTTAAGCTTTGGTGAAGGTGAAGTTGAAAGGAGTGGAAAGGAATGCTTGAGGAAAAGGTTGAGAAAGGCTATGGAAATTGAGTGTTTTTATTTATAATGTAGCGATAAAGCTTCATTTCTTGCTAAATGGCACAAAAAGGAGAGCTAAGCAAAAAAACTGTTTAATTAAATATTATCGGAATCATTATTCAAAAGATAATTTACTAAACATTATCTAAAGTAATAGCCATAAAAATTTAAAATATTTTGCATTTAAAAGAAATGTATTGGAATATTTGCAACATATTTCAAAGGTACAGTCTCAGTCTTTCTTAACAGTTGTAGGTAAAAATTCGAAATTAAAAAAAGATGCTGCGCATTAAAATCTTGACGATTTTTATGACCTCAGTGCAGCTGGATTTTTGCGCTGTACATTTCACACAGTACTACATTTATGCGAAGCAGCCGCTTTAGTTTATTCAAGACATTTCATCCCTAGAGTAAACAAAGGTAAGTGGCCGAAGTACATAGTTTTGAATGCTTGTTACATAAGATCTCTAGTTCCACTGCGATTTTTTTATACCAATTCTAACTCAATGGAAGTTGTTGTACTTGCCATATTTTCTTCCTTACATTTTCCAATGACCTTAAGACATTCTCTCGTTATGATTTGCTCAAAAATGCATACCTGGATATCGAGGAAAAGTTACCCTCGATAAGTCGCTAACTTGCCATGAGACGAGCAACGTTTCTGCGCTTCGCTGTGATCTTGTTTTTATGATTCCTTTATGAAGAATTACCTTTCTTGTGCTATATGTACATCTGCTGCTATTATTTTAAGAAAGACAGCTTGATCTTGCAAAGGATTTACTTTTTGTGCATTCATGTGTTGCACACTGGAATAATGCAATTCGACTCACAGATATTCTTCGCACAATTGAAATATAGGCAAAGACAAACCTTCATAAGACTTAAATATAAAAACAAAACAATGATATCCTCAGCAGATTTACAGGTAGCAGCGACCTAAAACAGCAACTATTGTCACGTGCTTTATGACTAATTCTCCAACACATTTTCTTTTAACGGTGCTTTTAATAGAAAACCTTTTGATATTCCAGACAAGACATAGATGTGGCCGTATTTGAAAAACCGTTACGAAGCGACACAACCGGCAGTTGCACACCTGCCACTGTTCCAGGAGCACATAAGCACGCTATTGAAGGCAACAACACAATGCAGGTAAAATGAACGGCATCATCTCTCCCAAAGTAGTATTTAAACTTTGCTTGTAATCGGACTCTTTTTACTGCTTATCGCGTACCGTTTAATTCTAGTTCGCTCTCCTGATGGCCTGATGATGGTAATGCCCGCATCTTATCAAAAGCCATGAATAAGAAGCCAAAATGCTGTTGATGAGCCCAGAGTTGCCGACTTGTTGATGAACGTCATTCATACCCTCGTGTGCGTTCTTTCGTGCGACTAGTCGAGATCCTTGTGTAGGGTGTGCACAGCACGCGAACCCGCATATGTGCGCTAAGAGCTTCCCACTCACGAGTTGCTGTAGATCACGGGTTGCTGTAGAATTAATAAAATTCTTTACTACTTTATCGACTCCATTGATGTGCCACCGAACCGTTTACTGTTCCGTTAACCAGCATGAATTCAAATAAAATTATGTCCTCGACGGTGGCGGTTGCTATCTTTGACTGAACTATTGTTTTTTTAACGGTTGTGAGTAAAATATTTGGCCTAGCGTGTGAATTTATTGCTAAAATGTTACCAACAAAATTCACACACTCCGACTTTTTTTGTTGCTCCTTATAACTACTTTGAATAAAATTAAAAAAGCAAAAAGACATTATTTTAATTTAATTCAACTCGAAACAATTCTAGTCAAGCCAAGATCATTGCAAACAACAAGCACCCTTTACTTGAGGTGAATGTTATTCCTGACTGTGCCTTGATATTGTATGCATCGGCATTCGTGGGAAATTTATTTTGATTTTCATTTTTGTTTCTATTCTGTCTGGGAATACATAAACCACCCTAAAGATATCACGTCCATTCTTTTTGTGATTTGCGCATTAGAAATAAAAATTTCCACGTTCTTTAAACTGCGCAGTTAATTTAATAGAAAAATCTGTATATGTAATTCCATATATTAGAAAATATTATTTTGATATGATCACAAATATTGTTAAACTTGTTGATTTGAAACTGTTGAATATTGAAAACTTTTTTATTTTTTTTTTTGTCTTCACAAACTCTTATAAGACCCAAAAAAAAAAACGATATTTCGTCATTTTCAAAAAAAAAAAATTTTTTTTAAACAACTATAAAATATGTATTTTTCATGGAATACACATGGAAAAGTATTGAGTTCTTCCCTCCCTTTGGTATATCGTATGGTGTGGTTAAAGCAAATGGTTTTCGAAAATGACGAAATATCGATGTTTCGGGTGTCTCAAAAGAAGGTTTAAAGTTTTACAGACAAAAAATTTCAAAGATTTTGTAGCCAATATTTGTATACTATAAAAATCTTCACTTTAGTTTATTTTTTTTGGGTATGAATAAAAAAGAAGTTGTATGCAAAATTCATAATTTTTTGGCTATTATGAACCAAAATCAAACCATGGGTATTTCTCATATCCAAAAAAAATTATGCAAAAAAGTTTTTAAGACTCCCCCTAACTTTTGAGTCGGTGTCCGGCAAAATCTAAATTTCGATCCCGCCTAATAAATCTACATATATAACATCAGCAGAATATAGAAAGGACGTTACTCATAAATTCATAATTTTACAGGAAGTTAAAAACAAAAATCTTAATAACTCCTTAAAATTTTATATAATTAAAAATTGTTGTCGCAGAATGTAATGAAACCGTTAAAAAATTCAGTATTTATAAAACCATATTTAATTTTTTTTTGGTTTCATCAAAGATGTTCTAACAGAAAATAAAAAAAATCACGATTTCGAAAAATTATGAGTTACGTTTTTTCTATATAAAGGTGACGATAGTATTGACAATTTAAAATCTACTTTAAAAGAAAGCACTTTCTCGAAATAGTTTTTTTTTCAACATAAAAATTCCGTTTTAATAAATTTTTATACTTTTAAACATTTTTTTAAATAGATTTTTAAGATATGATACTACTTCAAATATGATGCAGTATGCATCACGATATCGTTTAATGTTTATGAGATATGTTGTATCATGACTTAAAATTTACAAAACTTTTAATAATTTTTAATATTTGATTTACATTTACGCTTGGAAATTTTCGAAAAGTTTGAGCTCCGATGACCGGATATTTATTTTGTAAACATCATTTGTTTTTCACGAGCTCTGATTCAAAAGAATTGAAATATATTGTCATGACCAAATTCGGATAACTTTAAATTTTTTATTTTGAAAACGAAAAAACTGAAATTTTTTTATTAGAACACAGAGATATGTTCCTAAAAATGGATAAAAAACTGGGACACCGTTTGGTGTTCAAAATATAGTTGGGATAGTTGGGAGTGAATTTACACCGAATGGGATTGGACTCCCTGCCGTTTGGAGTTAAAATTTCTAAAAGTGAATGCCATATAATATTTATTTTTTTTAATAATATATTATGTCTTTTATGAAGTTTTTCGATCTGTTTCAAAGGAAATTTTCATAAATTTCAGTTCTCCGACAAAAAATGTCTATGCAAGCAAATTTAGTATATTTCATTGTGTATCAAAGACACAAACCTTTTTATATAGTTCAGAATATTTAGAGATAATTGTACTACTTTGTGTATTTTTCTAGAAGCATGAAAACAAATTATTTATTGACATGTCTTTCTTCTTTCTCTCTCACACATCTCTCTTCTTTTAAATGTGTATTCGGTGTATTCAAGCATTGCAATGTGAAAAGCAATTTATATAATGTTGCCAAAAATAGTATTTAAAGAATTTAAGATTTTAATTTATTTTTATTTTTAATTATTTACTTTAACTACATATTCAGGGAATTTAAAAAAATTTAATTTTTTTATATAAAAATCATTTTATTGATTTTTTATCCTGTAACACTTGAATATGTCTTCATATTTGTTATCCTCTGAATGGAATGCTTAGTTCAAAATATTATATTAAGATACAAAATATTATAATTAGATTCTATATAATTTTTCCAACAACATTCATTTAACCCTATGATGCATAATGATTCATATATGAGTCACTGAGTTTAGTACAGAAATAAAGATTTTAATGCACATAAAATTGTGTCTTTTATGGCAGGCTGCAAGAAAACATAATTTCTATAGATGTTCTTAGACGAAATCTGAGATAAAGTTCTTATCTTAGACGAACATGTACCAACCAAAAACATAACTTGATGTATATGCAATGGATATGTGATGAACACATGGTAGGCAAACCAATTTTTTTTTAAATTTTGATCTTCCAAAATATGTATACGATAGACAAAGCAATGAAATGATTTAGACTGTGATTGCCTCAATATTGTAGCTTATGGAAATGTAGAATATCGTGTGTTAAAACTTCCTTATACTGTGCATTAAGCTGAAAAAACAGATATAATGCATCTGAGTGCCTTTTTTTTGCAAATTTGGTCAGTTTTGTAAATCTTTGTTTGCGTCTTGGTTTGAATACCAGCAGATCTGGTTTCTTTAATTCTTAGATACGCGAACGACCCTTGGATCGTTTGTCATAGAATTGTTTTTTTTATGGCTAGCTTAGTTTGTCGTATACAAAACGCACTATGTATCGTTATCGTCGACCCTTGCTTTCACAGCATAAGCAATGCATATACAGTTTCCGTCGTCAACCCCGAACTCCGGCTCATTTGAAAACTCATTTCATATTCTTTAGAATTAATTGTTGTAGGGTTTTTTTTTTGGTGGTGGGTTTCTCTAACAGTCAACGAATTCTTTCACACGATAACATTATGAAGATCAGACTATAAATAGTCTGGCTGCATGAAGCTGATCATACATTACAGTTGGAGTTTTCAAAGCGACAACATCTAACAGTGAAAGAACAACACAGGCTCTTGGGCCCTTTGAGGCTTCAAACCTGTTGCTGATAGTAAAAAATTATATTTTTTAAAAAGTTTAAGTGAAATATTAACAAAAATCAGTGTTTTTTGGCCCAACCAAGAAGTATTATTTTATAGTGTGCGCATTAAAGAATTGCTAGAACAGAAACCAATCATGTAAGTATTTGAAAGATAGCAGTACTCAACGTTGAAAATGTGTCATTAAAGATTTGTGAACAATAAAATTGTAAAAGCTAGATTTTGTCACTGAATAAAGTCGACTTATATTTTGTATAACTTTAATATTAATTTTCAATACCAGCATTCAACTGATGAAAATTGAAAACTGTTGAATCTGATTTTCTTTAATTAGCCTACATTGATATTTCGTATTTCTTACTGACTGCTGGCTGGTCTTGGACTTACTTCCATCTGCCTAATTGAGCTAAATTGCCAAACAGTTTAAATCTGCTGGTTTTCGGAACTAAATTGAACCGCCTAGATGTCTGAATTCGAGCAAACATTGACTCTAACTGACAGCAGTTTGTGGGAGTTTTCTTACCGGGTGGCTTTCAAATGCAGTTCCTCTGTTCATTCATTCAATCTCATGGCATTTGAATTATTTCTTCATTTTTCATTTTTTTTTCTGGCTAACAAAAATTTAGAGCATCAGCTTCAGATATCAATTAAGAAGTAATTTAAATGTTTCCAAAGATGAGGGCAGAATAGAGGTGGTTTTTTTTCCTAGACGCATTGTTCTCTATTTTCTCCCACAGCCCATTTGCTGTCAATTTTTTTATTTTCTTAAATGTTTTAATGAGTCAGCGAAGTCTGGTTAGGAGAAGCTATCTGCTGCATAGTCCAGCCGGTAGCGCTACTCACTCAATTCACGCTTATTTAAGTGTTTTATTGGAAAACTAATGAATTGCTATTTTTTTGTTACTATTTCAGAACGTTCATTAAACGATAACCTGCCTAGATTTCTTGAGGGAACTGGCGTGTATCTTATTAAATTGCTCTATTTGGAAAATTTCAATAAAAGCAAAATAATATTCTTCAAAAATAGAGCTCAAATGAAATAACAAAGATTTGAAAAATTTATTACTGCTGAAGATTACTCGTTTGGCTGCATACGAGAGCATTAATTTTGCGGTCAACACATTGAAATTTAATTTTGTGGCAGCACTGACGTCATCACAAATAACAACTAAATTCCGACTTCCTTTGACAATTTGAAGAAAATAAGGATCTGTTTTCAATTTGAACTGCCTTTGCCGAAAAAGCAGCAACAGCAGCATACATGTACGAAGAAAAAGCAGAAGAAGATGAAGAAGAGGACAAATTATTGAAATTGGAATACAGACGGTTGAGGAACGCTGCCGTTACATTTCAGTTTCTAAAACCTCAAATGCTGCAGCCGAAATCTGATCTGGTAAATTTTCAGTGAATTGTCTTTAAAGCTTATTTTGAAGGCGTGTCGAAAATTTTTTAATTATTTATTCCAAATAAGAAATGAAGAACATTTAAGTGTTGTGCACACATAGAGCAAAAAAAAAAAATAATATAACATATCGTACCTTTCGTGCAAGACTGTCACCACTTAAAATTTTGAATTTTTTAGATGACAATGAAGAAATTTTGTTAAATCAAAAATCAAAGTTTTAAAATTGTTTTATAACATAATAAACCATTCCATTGATTAATTTTTTTAAGCATAACTTTTGTTCAATAATTCGCGTTCTGAACTGTATAAAATGGTCATTTGCGAAAATTCAAATTTGAGTTGCGATAGACTTGCACGAAATGAGCGTACGATATGTATGTTAGGAAAAATAGATATAGCATGGCTGGCGAGCCTTATAGTTAAGAATATGTTAGAATTAAATCAAAGCTTCATTTGAATATCGCTTGAATTCAAATTTGCTATCAAATTTGCAGTTAAATATTAATGTCTCTATCACAATTACAGTTAGTGGTTCTACTGTGAGCACTGAAATACAAAGCATTTCTCACTTAAATAATTTAAAGTTTCATTATTTGATTTTCAATACCGTCTTTGTTTCAAAATTGATTTATTTTTGTTTTACGTTTATAGTTTTCTTTTCAGTTTGAATTTAAAAAATTTTTTGTTTTTGTTAATATTTGGTTTACGGCAGTCTTTTCTTCTATTTTAATTAATTTCTGGTTTTAAGAAATTTTCGTTGTTAAATTTTCCGTTTGTGTCCTTGTTTCTTATTTTATTTCATACGCATTTTTATTTCATTTAAACAGTTTTTGTTGAATTTGATTTTTTTTTTTTAATTTTTTCAATAACATTTTGGCGTTCTTTTTGAAATCATTTCTTTCTATCATTTAATTTATAAATTTTGAGTTTTTTATATTTAATTCATATTTGTATGAATCTCTGGATTATTGTTATTTTTAAAAAAATTTAAAAAATTTCTCAAAATTTTATGTTCAAGCCTCATTTTGTTCAAGACTTTCGTTTTAAATATCCCATATGATGAATTTTGTTATAACTTTCCGTTTTGTTTTCTTCATTATATTTGATTTTTAGCTTAAATTTATAGTTTTATTAACTGTGTTCGTTTCAATTTTGGTTTTTTATTAATTTTAATCAGACATTTTTTTGGTTAACATTTTTCGTTAAAAGTTTTTGTTAAATATTTTTTTCTGTGTTCTTTTTTATTTAATTTGTTCTTGTTTTATTTGTTATATTATATATGCATTTAGATTTTTTTTCTTAAATATTTGTGTCAAACTTTACTCTTTTTCGCTTTTTTTTGTTTTTTTTCAAATATTTAGACTCTTTATAGCCTTATTCCTTTTCATTTCGTTTCATTCATTAGTCAATTTTTTTTTTTTTTTAAATTAACAAGGGTTTGAAATTGATTTTGTTTCATATGATATAATTTTTTGTTAATTTTCCTTTTGTTAATTTACTTTTTACGTGATTTTTTTTTTCTAAATATTTAAACTCTTAAAGCCTTATTTATTTTCGTTTCATTTATTAGTCAATTTTTTTTTTGTTTCGTTTTTGAAATTCCCAAGGATTTCAAATTTATTTTGTTTCATACAATTTAACTTTTTTGTTAAACTTCCGTTTGTTATTTACGTTGTTCTTGATTTTTTTTTTTTTCTAAACAAAAAATTCTCTCTCTTATAGCCTTATTCATTTCTTTTTCGTTTCATTTATTAGTCAATTTATTTTTATGTTTATTTTTATGAAATTCACAAGGATTTTAAATTTATTTTTTTTATATGATTTTTTTTTTTGTTTTTTTTGATTTTCGTCTCTTTGTTTTTTCATTAAATTTGTTTTAAGTTAATTGATTAAAAAGTTTTAAGTTTAAGTTCATAGTCTTGGGTTCAATTTGATTTTTAATTATTTTTAACCATAAATTTGTTGGTTAACAATTTTTCCGTGAAGAGTTTCCATTAAATATTTTTCCAATATTCTTAAGCTAAATTATATTCACTTTAAGTAAATTAAATTTTTTGTTATTTTTTTTTTTTTATTAAGTATTACTTTTGTGCATTGATTTTGGACATAAGGCTGCTGTTGTCGTTATTTAAGCTTGGAAAGAAATCAGCACAAAAGTAAAACTTTTTAGTACTGTTTCATTCCGTATCGTTCTAACTAAAATCACGCATCCAACTTCAGTTTCCATTCCAGTATATGTTTCAAGTCAATTTTTGTAGTCAGTAATTTTGTTTTTTAGTTCTAATATCAAACAAAGATTTTCATTAAAAATTTTGCAAGATTTTCTTTTTTTAATGAAAAATACTTGCAACTTCTTAATGAGAATCGTTTTCTTACTCTTGTTGTTAGCTTTATTATAGCTGTGTTGTTATCGTTATCGTTATCGTTATCGCTGTCGTTAAAGTTTATTTTATTTTTACTGTCTTGTTTCACTGCCAAACTGTGCCTTACCGTTATTTGTTTTAAGACTCGCATGAATTGGCACAGAGTTGCCGCAGTTGAAAGTTACAAAATTGATGATTAAGAAATATAAGGAAACTCTTCACATTAATATTGCCAATAGGGAAAATAATTTTGTTTCTTTTTATCATATATTATTTTCTATTTTCATTTTAATTAATTTCAAGTTTTGTTCAGTATATTTGTTTGCGTTGTGAATTTCGTTTAATATTGTTTGTTTAATATTGATTTAGTTAATTTCTAGATAATTTCAATTTTTTAAAATTTCAGTTTGTTCTTCGTTCATTTAGTTTTTTTTGTAATTAAGGATTGTTCGAGTTTATTTTGATTTAGTTATTTTCTAGATAATTTCAATTTTTTAAAATTTCAGTTTGTTCTTTGTTCATTTAGTTTTTTTTTTTGTAATTAAGGATTGTTGGAGTTTATTTTGATTTAGTTAATTTTTAGATAATTTAAATTTTTTTAAATTTCTTTGTTAATTTTTTTTTGAGGATTGTTCGAGTTTATTTTAATTTTGTTATTTATTTTTATTTAAAAGAATAACTGTCACTTTTAATTTTTTTTAATATTTTATTATTTTCATATAAATTTGAAGTCAACAAAACAGTGTTTAATTATTCGAAACATATGTATTTTTTCATTCACGTTTTTTAATAGATCTTGTTTTTAGAAAGTTATGTCAATGCTTTTCAAAATCGTTTGTAATTTTTTTTTTAATTTTGTTTTCAAGTAACTGAATTCAACTTCAATCTTCATAAATTCGTTTTTTTTTTTATATTGAATTTTTGTATTTTTTTTTTAAAAAGTCTGCCATTTTTATATCAATTTTTGTATCCATTTAATTTATCTTCATTCTATTTGAATTTTTCATTATGTTTATTAATTTTCATAGTTTTTGTATTAATTATTATTTTGCCGCATACTATTATTTCTAATTTGAAACTTTTTAATATTAGCATGCATTTCAATGAAATGTTTTTTATATTGATCTATATTGATTTCGATTTCTTTTGTTAAAAAAATACTTTTTGATAATTTTCAATAATAAGCTTTGATTTTATTCCTGACTCAGTTCTTTTTTTAGTTAAGCTTAGTTTTAATACATCGCCAATTTTTAAGCTCAGGAAAAAAAACCACTCAACGAAATTATTTCAGAAAAAAACAAACCTTTTCGCAAACAACCTGATCATAAAAGAAAAACATTCACAGAATATATACATTACAAAATTATATTAAAAAATTTATAAAATATTGAACACAATCTGCGTTGATCGCAGCTATAAAAGCAAAATGAAAAGTATACTTTATTTTATTCTAATTTTAAAACAAAAAACAAAAAAATTGTCTTTAGTTTTGTTTTTTTTTTAGTTTTTAAGTTATTTGAATTTTTTGTTGTTATTGTTGCTACATGTATAAGAAGAAAGAAGAAGAAAAGAAGAAGACGAAGAGTTGAAAATATTTAATTTCGTTTTTGTTTTCGTTTATGTTTTTCACTCTCTTTTGTTTAGTATGTATATTCGTTAAGTTTGGTTAAGTTTCGTTAAAAGAAGATAATTTGTTTTTATTTTGTTTTTTTATAATTTAGTTTATTTTATGGTATTTTTTTTTTTATAAAAAAAGAATTTAAAAATTTTATTTTCAAAATTTTCATGTGTTATACTTTTCCAAGCATTTAAAATTATGTGTTCTTTAAAACTGGGACTACTTGGGAAGCTATCAATTCCTTGATCATCACAATTACTTTTATAAAGATTCAAAGATCATCAAAATCCAATATATTGTAATCAAATCATATTCATTTAGGCGATTTAATTGTAAGTGTTTAAAATAAGATTTAGAATTTAACGTTTTATATGTATTAATAAAAGAGTGTTCGAAAAATTTATATGAAAATAAGAATATTTGAATAAATTTTATAAAAAGTATAAAAAAACTGTTTTCTTTAAAATATCTTGCATTTTTTCACTGCAGCTATTTTAAGCATTTGAGATTTTTTTTTAATGGTGACTTTCATCAGTCCAGATACAAAACAACCTTATCTGCATTATTCAAGATTTCTTTATTTTTGCTTACGATAAAAAATAGTTTTCTCCTTAGTTTGGTCTTAACTTAATTAACGGTCTCTTAATGTATGAACTTAAACGATGAGAACACGCCTCAACACTACTCGATTGTGGGGCCGTGTCTCGGTGAAGTCGTAAATTTGATTGTGAACAAGTCTTTTTAAACGATAAATTAAGACTAAAATCATAAAATAGTATTAGTATTATTAAATGCCGGCAGGCACCTGCGATATCCTCCTGCAATGAATTAAAACTGTCTGCCTCACTCTACTTAAATTCGTCATTTGGACTGATTAGTTTTGGAATGCCTTGACTTAGTTCTTTGATGTTAGAGCTGCTGGCTCGGGCGTATCTGGCGTGCCTCCTACCAAGTTGGCGGCATCCTCTTTGGCCATTTTGCTATCTGCTTCACCTGCGCTGGTTCCAGCCTCCGAAACAACGTTGCTGTCCCGATCGAGTAAGTAGCTACCACCTAAGGGACGGGCGGGTCGGCCACCGTAGGGAGAACTAAAAGAGGCGAGAGAAGGACAAACCTTTTTTTAATGTTTTTTGCCAATTCTATAGAGGTTAAGAAGTGTTTACAACTAACAACTAAGTCTTCCTCATCAATGCACACCCTACACACCAACTGCAACTTACCTCTGTTGATTCCTGTCGTGGTCACGATTAAGATCCCCCCTGTCACCCCCAGTGCTCGAGTCTCTGTCGTTCACATAATTCCAACCCTTATTGATGCCATCTTTATTTGTATTAATAACTGTTGATCCACTGCCGTTGGGACTGCCGCTGTTAATTGTCTGTGAAGTGGCCGTTGATGAGTAGGATCCACCGCCTGAGGATGAGCTACCACCAGCATATGGACAATTTGGTACCTGTACACCACAGGGACTTGTTTCGGGACGAGATTGTGGCAAGTATGCAGAACCACCTGTGGATGGTCGGTAGTAGGAATTCTGATTCTGAGTGTACGGACTACGGCCTACATCTGCCCCAGTTCGACTGTCGCTGCTCGAGGCAAAGTAATAGCCTCGCCCCGAACTATCGAAACCCGACTGTCCTCTATGTGTTTGTCAAATTTTTTAGTCATGACGTTTCGATTATCATGGTTTTTGTCAGTGTAATTGTGGCGAGCAGAGTCATAATTAAGTTCACGAGTGAGTATTGACGGACAGTTCGACAATGATCGTGTAGAATATTTGCAGTATAAACATGTGTGCGATATATGTACGTTTATGAAATGTTGTTGTATAAAATATTTTACAAATTTATATATATGTTGATCCAGAGAGTTGTTGGTGTGAAGTGTATGTTGTTGTTGTTGTAGTTTTTGTACAGTGGAGTTTTTATATGAAAATAAAAGAAATTTTGAGGATGTTTAGAAAACAAATTTTTTTGTTCATGTTTTATATAAACATTTATGAGTGTATGTTTGCAATTTACAGAATGTCAATGTGTGCAATTTTTTGTAAATGTTCTCACGAAAAACCATACCAAGCCGTAACGTCTAAGAAAATGATTCTAACCTACTTCAAGAACAACGTGATTCATAGAAATAATGAACTTGTATGCGTTACCTGTACGTTTCATCCAATGGACGAAAAGTGCGTAAATCATACCTTGGATAATATCTGTCGTAGGTGTCTCTCTCGTAGCCATATCCAGGCGAAATGCTACCGGCGCGTGGGCGATCATAGTATCGATCTACAAGTAAATCGGAAATTTTCATAGTTATTGAATTATTTCAAAACTATCCAACGTACCAGTACTCTTGCCGGAACCATAGTAGTCGCTATAACGATCGGTGCCAGAGTAACGATCGCGGTTGTCGTAGCCATAGCCGCGACTCTCACCACGGTCATAGTAACTACCTCGACGATCCTCATTACGATCATATCCACGTGCTTCATAACGATCATAGGTGCGTGGTGCGTAACGATCGTCCCTGAAAGATATTCATAAAATAAAGTTGATGTAATACTAACGCAATCTAGGCAAAAAATTGACTAAATAAGCGAAAATGTGTTTTGTGCGATCCAAAATTAGTTCGGAACTACAAATGTACTAAAAAATGTGTTAATTCCGATCGTTTCTTAGTCTCTTGCAAGTGACGAGTGCAAAATTGAACGTTCGTGATGTTTGTGCTGTAGGTGTCAAATCATCTGGACTTGAGATCGTACCTGTCGCGATTGTACTTGTAGTACTCATAGTAATACCTGTCGTAGTCACGTTCTCCGGCACGATAGCGATCATCATAGCGATCGTTGCTACGATCACTAGGATAATACCAGTTAGTGCGGTCTTCAGCCGGCCGACTTGGATAGCTGCCATAACCGCGACTGCGATCATCGGCGTACCTAAGTTTTCAATATGGAGATGATTTAATGGAGAATTATGGCAAATAGACGAATACGAGTTACCTGTCCTCGTAACATCTCACACATCTGGACTGCCTGCTCTTGCGGTACAAGGAACCAAGTGCAGATGCTGCCGAGGCGTCTGCAATGCCGATATTACTTGATTGGGCCACCGATGAGTGTGAGTAGCCGGATGAAGACGGCTGCACTTGCGTTGTTGTAACTGCTAAAGCAGTAGTTGCTATGGTAACAAAGTTTTGCAGCTGCAGCAACGCAATGCAAAGAAGCTGAGTAATATAGAAATTAAATTTAATTATTTTTAATTTAAATAGCTTGTCAACACCAGTAAAAATAAAAAAGAATTATAATAAAAATATTTAACAGTTCAGCGACCATCTAGGGCACGTTTACACAACGCCATTTTTTTCTATGCACACATCATACTACGTTTCGACCCTAGTCGATTATGCCCATAACGCCGCCAATCGTAATGAGTTCGCAATCAGCGTAATCACTGGCCAAAGAGATGAATATTGATATTTATAATAATAATGAAGTTTGAAAGCGACAACATGGCAAATATTTGTTCCAAAATAATGAACGTTCAAAATCCCAACGCAACAATTAAATTTTATTCCACTATAAACATGTTGAACATTTTTTCGTAACAAAATCATCATAATTACGACAGCAGAATTTTCAATACACAGAACTCTGATTGAGGCAATATCGTGATGAGCGGGCAAGAGACAAAATTTACAAAAACCATTAAAAACTTTTCACAAAATTATGAATCAAACATTCATGTCTGCATTCATTCACATTCACACAAGTGTTGAATTCTACACGCTTTGTTAGTCAAGCAATATGCAGAACTTCCGGTTCGTTGGATTGTGGACGATGGATTGGCTGAATGGCATCGGTTATTTTATTTGAAGCTAGCCAAAAATGTTGAGGGTGGCAAACATGTTCAACAGTTATGATATATTGTCCATTGTTCAAAAATAAACACCTTTCTTTATACAGGTGAGTGAGGAACAACCGCAGAGTTTAACGCATGGATGGAGAAAGAAACAGAAAGAAGCTTATGTCAGCGTAGCTAGCCAAAAGTTATTTAATGCCATCAAATGTTGACTCTAGGTCATGAACAGAAATGAAAACTTTAATATTGCTTAGCAAATTCAAGGCTATTTTGTTTAATTAATAAAGAAAATTAAAAACAAATAACAATTAACCTTCATGGATTTGTTTACAACGTAGAATATCATTGTTTTCAAATTACAATTTTTTTTACAAAACTCATATTTAAAACTTTTTATTTCAATATTGTGTTTTAATTAAAGTTAGATATTTTGATTTGATTTTCTCTTTGGGATCATAATTAAATGGTCACAATAATTTAAGAATTATTCTTGGAAAAAAACAGTTTTCATATTCTTGTAAGATCAGGTCTAAAATTTCAAAATTATATATATTTTCATTGTATCAACAACAAATAACATCCTTTAATATTCAAGAGATATTTACTTTTTCGACAAATGGTTAATAAATCAAATAAATAATTCAAAAGAACAATCCCAGATATTTCAACTTCCTACATCAAGACAACATGCTGGACAGGCTTAAAGCATATTCAAAAAAGGTATGAACAGTTAAAAAATTAAAATATAAAAATATAAAATATAAAAATATAAAAATATAAAATATAAAAATTAAAATAAATTAAAATATAGCTTACAAAATAAGTAAAATGTTCAAATTACACAAACATTTTTTATGAATTAACAGTTGAGACTTAAGATAAGAGAAATACAAAAATCGTTCAATCACTCTTATTTAGTCACACAACTACTTGATAGTAAATTTTTTAAACGGAAAATTTTCAGAAATAATGAACTGAAATAATTTTTAATTTTATGTTGCATAAAATGTCTTAGCATATTTTTAACAATAAAAGAAATAAATTTTGTTTTTTTTTTACATATAAATTTTTAGTGCATCAAAGAAAAATACTTTCGAAATATTGGTAGGTAAAA
Organism: Tetanocera ferruginea; assembly: GCA_958299015.1. Lineage (NCBI taxonomy): Eukaryota > Metazoa > Arthropoda > Insecta > Diptera > Sciomyzidae > Tetanocera > Tetanocera ferruginea. The sequence continues at coordinate 805,942 of OY282640.1, read as the reverse complement.
CACCTGGAAAAACGCTTTTTCCATAAGTAACAAATTATTCCATCGCTGTTTTGGTTTTGCTCCAAGGTTTTATATGTTTTTTTTTTGATTAGCACAATATCATATAACTTTAACATTTCATTCTTAATGTCGTTAAAAAATCGTTATTAAAAAGATTTATTTCAAAAGGGAAGACGAAACAATGTTTTATAAAATAAAAATCCGATGATTTGACTCGCACGCTGTTTTTGTTCTTCTTTATGATATGATTTTAAGAAATATTAGCCTCATTTGAATAAGAATAGTTGACTGGGCCAAACAATTTTTTACATTTTTTTTTTTTTGAAGACGTCACACAGTCTAACAGAGTGGGGCAAAATTAGATATGGAAGAAATTTCGCAAATTTGTAAAAGGAAGTACGCAAATTTCTAGTTTAGAATATAAATTATGTAAATCTAAAAGAACTTTGCGATATCTTTCTATTTGCGGATTTTATGCTCTTTAATGTTGCCATAAACATTTTACGAAATTTCAGTTTTTATAGTTTTGTTATGAATATTTTCCAAAATCGCAAAAAAACAACAAAAAATTTTTCATATTCCACAAAAAAGGTCATAAAAATACAAAAAGTACATTTTTGTTTTTTTTTTATTTTTGAGTATTTTTTAAAAAAACTCTTTCTGAACACATTCCAGGAGGTTCTGCTGGGATGCTGGGATGAAATTAAAATAAAAAATTTTATGACGTTTTCCCTAGAACATGTTTTGGCGAAAGTGGGCAAATTTATATGGGAAAATAACAAATTTTTTAAAAAGTTTCAAACGTAGTTTTAGAAAAAGGACATTTTCATTTCATAAAATTACTCTTAAAAGTTTTAAAATTTGAGTGTATAAAGTTGCCAAAAAAATCATTGCTGTAATCGCTAGAAACACACACACACACACAACAGACTTGTTCATCAAGAGCCGTCAAGTTCTTTCAACAACTGAAATGTCCAATTTTTGTTTTTAAAGCACATATTATGAAACGCTTAGGTTTAATTCTAGTAGAGATTTTTTATAAAGTAGTAGCTTTAATTTTATATGGAAACTAGGTGCATCCACGGGAGAAATTTTTGTTCAAATTCATAATTAATTTTGGCAAACAAAAATTAAAAAGGGGTATGGATATAAAAATCACCATAAGAAGCTCTTGTGTATAAATTCTAAAAGTTAATTATCTCAAATTCAAACGTTCGTTTAAATTTTAAAAAAACAGTAACTTCATTATTTCTAAAAAGTTTCATTTCTACCCATTAATGGGAAATAATTGAATTCTTTCTCAAGAAAACCAATTGATTAAAAATTTAAATATGTTTAAATGGTTCACTCTTCCATAAGAATAACAAAAAAATAAAAAACCTCCACTCCACACTGACTTAAATAATCAAACAACACACAGTATACCGCATGGCTAAAATAAATCCTACACTTCGAATTGCTGCAGGAAATTATAAACGCTTCGAGATGGCCATAGAAGAGATGAATTTATAACGGTAAGTTGGAAAGCACAAAATGTGACGCTCACACTACTAACCGCAGTCGAAAACGTTACTATTGCTTTCTACCAATAAACCACAAACAAAAACAAAAAAAAAAAATCACTTTAAATATAATAAAAAATGCAAGAGAAAAGCAAACGAAGGTACCACCACCAACTCAGAATGAAACTATAATCCGAACTATAGAGAGAAAAAAACAATATCGTATAATGCACGCAATTCATCATATGCGAGTTATATCTAGATTTATTGAAAATGGATGCGCTGGCGGTCACTTTGGTAGAGAAAAATATAATCCATTTACAGGGTGATTTTATGCTCACAGTTAAGCAAACAACGATATCGGCACAAAATCAAATTAGAACCACCCGGTATAACGATATCCTTAAAGCAAAACTCTTTGCTGTGTAATGTTTGTCCATTGCTGAGGAAAGGATAAAGTTTTTGCGTACCATGCGGTCGATTGTTAAACCGATATCGAGTATTTTGTGCAAAAACTTTTGAATTCACGAAGCAAGATTAAAAAAAGGAGCTGCATTTAATATTTTTAAATAATTTAAAAAATAGTCCGTTATGATAGGTTCACGCTGTGAAGCTTTTGTGTAAGCATGTTGGTTGGTTTCTTCATACGAGTGTGAGTGTGTACCACACATGCTTGGCATTTACTTCGACTACACGCAGAGAATTTTATGCCAACCTTCAAAGGCTGTTGTTTTTGTCAATAATTAATGCCTTAACATATTATTCCACGATTTAGCACTCGCATGAGTCCTTTGCTCCTCCGCTATGTACTTCCATGGTCCGCATGTCAACATTTTGACTGCGTTCAGATTGTTCAATTAAAATTTTTGTTGCATGAATTAATTATTTGATTTTTTCACGCTAGCGTTTGCTCGTATTTACAGCGTCATCGAAGTACTTCACCGTCATGACTGGACAACAGCAGAATATATACAGTAGCCATGGTCGTGGCCGTTTCATGAAGCCATCCAAATACATACATACGCACATAAATTTACAACTATTTTAATTTTTAATCGAACAAGCGAAGCAAATATTTGCCACGAGCGCACTCGTACGCGTCAGGGAATTTTTCCAGAATCTGTGCAGTGTTGCTGATGCCATAAATTTATTTATTTTTTGGTGCACGATGTATTCTCGCTTCATACACTGCCTGACAAACTGCAGAATAAATCGCGAAACGTTGGATTATGTTTTTATTAATATGTTTATGTTTAAATTTAAATTTCCAACAGATATAAAAAGTAGAGCATCGTTCACTCCAGTAAGGATATTCACCGCAAACACTGTTAAACACTGTCAATGCAGGTAGGTAAATAGCATACATTTTTCTCGGACAAAAGAACGACCAAATAAATGAAATTCTATTATTACTTATAGTACACAACAGAGATCTGCAATGAGTACCAAAAAAATTAGTATACTTAAGTCATGAGCCATAACTATTGGTGCAAATGTGTACTTATTCCAACTCAACAAAATACTTTGACTCATTCCCACTAAAACCAGAAAATACTCATAGTTCTCTAACATGTATGTGTGTCTGCAAATTATGACTTTATTGAATGTTTGTTGATAATCTGATTTGACTCACTTATTCATGAGAGAGGAATATAAGAACTATGAGTGAGTTGAGTATTATTTTGTGTTATGCTCTGCTGATGATTTTTGCTGTTTTGTTTACTTTTTGTGTGAAAAAATGAAAGAGCTGAGTATAATTTTTTGTTATCCTTCTTGCAAAACAGTTATTGTTTGGTTTGGCACGTGTTGCTGGACATTTACAATTAAATTTAGATGAAATGACAAGAAAGCTGAATTAAAAATGACTCTAAGTACTTAAGTCATTCCACTGAACTCGTGGTGTTTATTTATGTTGTGAGTCATTACGGTATAGCACAATAAATCCATTCACTCAATCAGAGACCTGATCACTACATCGGTTTATAACAACACAAAAATTATTCTTGTTCATTCATTCGCTATGTGTACCGCACACGAACGAATATGAGTGGATATGAGTGCAAGTTCTTCTTTGACTTAAATCCACTTATACTCTTTTTTGTGTTAGGCAACCAATGACTCAAAAACAAGAATAATTGCAGTTCTCTGGTACACAACTGATTACATCGTTAAAAACACGTTGTACAAAAAGAAATAATATATTAAATATTATTAATATATTAATATATTTTTGTTTCCCAAAAGTACCTGCTTATAGTGCCAACACCATCAACCTGAGTGCAGATATTTAGACGAAAAGTCCAGATGTCATTTCAGCCTTTACCGTTTAAGTGTACAACTAGACATGACTATAATATATGTTCCCGGGCAAAAAGACACTTATGGTAATAAAGATTAGTCTAGCTTTTTCCCTTGAAGATTCAAGAGTGTAACCAGTCGCAGTTCCACTTAGTATAATAAAGGAAGTATTCACTTTTACTATTTCACCTTAGCTGGTCGTAATTGGAAAGGACCACGATCTCGAACCACAACTAATATTCGCGAATCAACAAAGATTTATTCGTTTCGCTCTACGTGGTGTTCCCGGTTCTGACAGTATCAATTGACCTAATTTCTCTGACCGTCTGAAGTTGATTAACATGCAAACTCTTGCAAAACGAAGGCAAGTTGACTCATCATATTCTTCACTCATCAAGTAGAGTGCAGAACCATCAACTGTCTAGCACTACTTCAATTATTATCCTTTAATACCAACCTACGCAACCTTAGGTCTATACCTCTCTTTCACCTAAACTTACACCGCACTGACTATAGATGCATTGAACGCATAACCAGGATGCTTTGTATAATCAATAATTTGATCAGTGAATTAAATTTCCATCTGAGCAGTTCTTGACTTCGAAATAACCTTTCCAACCTTTCCAACGTCACTTCTTACCCCTCTCTTATATTATCTTACAGTTGACACATATACAAATGACACATATATTTCCATAGTCCATTGTAAACTGAAGAATAAGATAAGTTTTTAATAATCTTTGAATTTAAATCTCAATAAATATGACCGAAACTTATATTTGGAATTTCGTCATTCCGAAGCACTTTTAGAAATAGACGACTTAAAGTTTTATATAAAAATAATTACGCAGGTGAAAATATAGTGAACAAAGTTGATGTTGCTATAACCGAAACAACGATGTTGGACGTTGAAGGATCCTCTGCCCAAGGATCTTAAACTTTTGAATAATTTTATAGCAACAGCATTTTCTTTTGTTTAGATGACAATCCTTTGATTTTATTGTATAGAAGCTGAGTTTAAAATCGCTTTTAGTGGTGTTGAGAAGATTCAACTAAAGCTTGCTTAAAAATAAGAATTTGGAGCTCAGCCAGACAGTTTTGTCCTTTCATTTCATTTTGCACTTTTGTTATAAATATTTCGAAAATTCTTTTCAAAATTAATCTCTACAATTACATCAGCGATGGATTTTTTTTTTTACTGTAGTGAAATCAACTGGTAGACAGGATAAAAAATGTGGTCCATATGTTAAATACAGATTTTTGTGACTTTACAGGACCTCGTGGCACTCATATACGTACCAGCTTAAATACGCGCATATCGTTTGCTCGAGGTCTGCCTTAACTTATGAATTTTTTTTCACTTAAGCTGGTATAACTTCAGCAACGTTGTGCATGTGAGCAAACACCTTTTTTGCTGGTGCTTTAAACAGACAATAAGTTCCGGAATTTTTTGTTGTAAGTTTAATTGTTTTTTTTTTTTTTAATAATCAAATCGTTTCGATCGACAACACAATTGTTCAGTAGGTAAAACAATAATTAATTAATTTTTTTATTTATCTCACAACTTTAAGTTTCACTTGTTAGCAAATTAACTTCACCCGATTTGAAGTTAGAACCTTTACCACTTGTTGATACAACACGAATGCGCCAATTCTCGTCGTTGAGCTTGTTTTTATTGCGGGTGTTTCGATTTGAGCCGGTGATGATGACATCGCCGGCCGGTCGGTTTTAGAGCTGGCCAAAAGTTATAGCTGTAAAATCACTGAACTGTAAAGCTTTAGAGTGTTGAGAGTAACTCCGAGAGTAAATGTCGGGAATAGTAGCTACTCAGAGAAACATTAAAATTAATAATTCCCAAAAAAGATGATCAACAACATCTGCAACAACAACAATAACAACAATTATTCCCGCCAGCATGTGAAGCAGAGATCGGATAGATATTGAAGAAGCAACCTTTTTTTCTGCCTTCTGGCAATGAGTTGTCGACAGTTTCGGTCTGTTGGGCTCACAAATACCAACATTAAAGAGAATTATCTTCAAGCGACAGTCGAACTTTGCGCTGGGTATATTTGAGAAAAAAGATATGAGAACTTATCAATGTTTCGACACAAAAACACCTTTTTGAATGCTTTTTTCGTCAAAGTTCGCAAAACTTCTGACAGGTCATAACATTTTCTTAACTTGTGTTTGCACTATCAGAGATTTTCTATTTCCATCAATAGATTTCCTAAATTCATTTTTTTATAATGCGTGCAAATAATTAATTTAGGAACATTCCACGGTGACGGGTGTTATATTTGCACGCTATTAAACATCAATGTTTTAGCACACATAGAAAAGATTAAATATTTTGCAGTTTTAATAAATGAGTTTTATTGTTGTCTATGGGCAATGTTTGTGTAATTTTTATTGAAGTAAATGTGACGGGTGTTACGAGTACTCATTGAAAAATCTGACTTCATTATGAATGTTTGTGACTTTTAGCCAAACCACAATCAATAAAAACAAAAAATTTATTAAATAATGTTTGATGATGAACTCTGCTTTAAAAACAATAAGAAATACGTTTACAATAAGAAATAGTAAATTTGTATTAAATATTTTAATGTGTGACGGGTGTTACACATATTTTGACGGGTGGTACGAGACAACAATTTAAATGTTAAAGTAGTCGAGCTGCATTACTAAAAACAAAAATGAATCGCATTTTAATGTTAACTCAATAACTACATTATATTAAATTTACAAAAAATCTATAATATTGCGTTTTTGTTATAATCGAAAAGTTTTGCGTCTATTTACAAGAACTTCCGTTATTATATTGACTTCTGCGCTGCCTACGTCTACGTAGATAGGTGTATGGTTGATATTAGGTGTATTGTTTAAATAACAAAAAAACTATTAAAATAAGTACAAATCTTAAAACCTAACTATCGAGGTCTAAAATTTGAGAAAAATAAATTTGTGGCAATTTTGTTGAGATGAATTGGCGATCTCATTTATTTCTATGGATGTAATACTTTACTATGATAATATCTTTGTCAGAAATAAAAGTAAAAATATTAGTAGCAGTACCTTAGTTTAGTACTTTAGTAGCGATTATCGTTCTCCGCAACCTGGGATTTATACTAGAGGTAGGTAATGACAACGTTTTTGTCGAGTTAACACACAAACACGCTTCAACATATGATGTCAATTAGATAAATCATTCCAATGTCGGTTGCAAGTTTTTAAGTTTTTAAGTAAGAAATAAACAATAATAATTATCAAGAAAAAAGTTCATTCTTAGGTTGGTTTTATGTAAATTAATAACTTCAACATAGTTTATTCTTAAGATGAACAAGTTCTAAATCATTATGAGATCATTATGATTAATTTTCTAGAATGTCTCTTATGGTCAAAGTTCTATGCTCCATACATTTAGCTGAGAAGTAAAATTCCACATTGGTTAGAAATTATGCTGTTCAGGTTCTAAAAATTTGCTTAAATGCGATAATTTATGATGTCACATCATAACATAAACTGGATCTCACACCCAACAAACAAACCTTCGAAACACATTCCCCGAATAGCTAAACGACGAGCTAAACTCCACACTTCTAGGAAGTGGATTGGCAGCCAGCAGTCACTAGAGCAGAACGAAGCTCTCACATATTAAATTGGTCATAATTTTTTTTCGTTTTATTTTAAATAAGGTATAATTTGTAATTATATTTTATCATTTATCACTTGTTGTCATAATAAAACCAAAACAGTTTTATATCTCCTGAACTAACTGTGAACCTGAATTATTTTCTCGCTCACTTCAGTTGAATTTTAGTTTTTTCTCGTTGTTTTTGTTATCAATACATCATTTATTAAAGTCCGTTTTATTTTGAAACAACATTTGAATTAATATAAAATATCGCTCCAGTTGTTGCAGGCAAAGGAAAGGAAAAAAAATATTGGTTTAAAATGCAGCACATGCTTCAGATGTGACTTCATCAACTTTTTCTTGTTCGGTTTTAGAAATTCAGAAATCATTTTTCTGCACTTTTCTTGCATTCGCTGTACGTGGCTAACGTAGTGGGCGCAGCGACGACATCATATTGAGTTGTGTCGAAGCAAAAACGCTAAAGTTCTTAAATTGTATACGTGCTAAAAGGAAAATCAAGCCAAAGGATTCTGCTGCATGCTGGGCAAAGCAGCCATGGCTAAAGCTATGCTTTACTTTATTTGCATCTTAAATGAATCTGTAAACTTGTAAACCTGTCTGGCATCTGATGCATTTCGAAGCTACAGTCAGCGAGCGTCTATGACGATGGTAAGATTAACCTCAAACTCGCAGCTGCTGCTGCAGTCCTTATGGCCAACAAATGCTGTTTAAAAAGAATAACAAAAAATCTTTTGCTCTGGAATTTAATTAACTTTTATAAACGTGATTTTTTTAATGCCAATTTTGAAATTGAGATGCGGATGTAAGCGACAGGATGTCCCCTCGTATAGTCGCATAATCGCACTTTTCCAAGAGAGCAAGGTGCGTTTAAATTTTTTGCTGATTATAAGGTTGCGGTTATAGTGAGCGCCGAGTCAGACAGGCAGGCAATGTGAACAAGCGAGATAGATAGCTATCTGCATCTCGTTTTTTCACACAGATTTCAGCCTGCCTGCCTGCCTGCCTGTCTGAATCGCGTTCACTATAATCGCAGCCTAAGCCAAGTTGCTATAGTTATTGTTAATGAAAGTTTCACTGTTTAAGCTTAGTAGATAAAAATTTATAAATTGAAAACGTTCTTAAATGTATTTCTACTGCCAGTTTGTTTTCTTGAATCGGAACCTCGGGGTGCGCAAAATTGTGCATCGGATTAAATAACACAGTGAAGCAGCAAAGAGGTAACAGTCTCAATTATGCACAAAATATAACGCATTAGTAGCTACAAATAATATTATTTGCATTTCTTGGCCGTTCTTGGCTAGATTGTCCAAGGCCCCGCCCCGCGTCTCAGGGGACCCCCAAAATTCAAGGTTTTCTAGTGAAATAATTTTTTTTAAGAGAATATTGTGAATATTTAAAAGAGAATTCCTTCTTAATCCTTCTAAAATTAAAATTTAATAGAATTTAATCATTTTATTAATAACTTCCTATACTTCCAAACTGTCTCTAGTCTTCAAAAAGTTTTTTCAATTTACTTTAAATAAAATTTTAATATATTTTTTTCTTCTCTAAAAACAATATTCTTTCTATCTTCTTCTAATATATAAAAATCTCGTGTCACGGTGGTTTTTTATATAATTGGTAGGTATGAGAATAGGTCATAAAGTATTTTCACGTTCCTCTCTACGAGGGCGTGGCACTTTTACAAGAACACAAATTTTCAGTTTTACTTTCGTCTATGAATCACACATCAACTATACTTGATTACTGTTTGCCCAGCTCGTTCAATTATAAAACAAGCACGGGCATTGGAAAACGGGCGTGGCTCCGCCCATAAGACACATTTTTATATATAATAGCTTTGGAAATAATGGTTAAAAAAATATTAAAACTTAGAGTGTAGTTACTATTTGTTGATGTCCTTCTATTGGCAAACTGGAACAAGCATTGGGCAAGGACGACAGCAACGCGCCGGGTACAGCTAGTATTTTTATTCATTTTTCTTTTTCATGGAAGCTTTTAACAATTTTAGGAACACATTTAGAGAAAATCATTCTCTTGAGCAAAGTCTATACCATTTTTCTCTAAATATGCTTCTCTTTTTATCATATTCCGAGAAACTTTTTTCTGAGTGTAGTAAAAAAGCAAAATGTTATAATTATTATGGAGGAAGATAACAATATAGTGATATATAAAAAAGGTCCACACCAAATTAATCGGTTAGTAAATCGGTTCGTTAGAACTTCACAAATCACGTCAGACGTATTAGAAAAAGTAGTTTTGAGGAAATCACTAGTTAAATTTTCAAAAAAATTATTTTTAATTTTTTTTTTTTTGTGACGTTAAATATCAATTAGTGGTGACCGTGGCATGCAGGTTAAGTGTGGCTTAGCACTTCTGGAGCCCAAGATCGATCCCCAGTCGCGGAAAAAGTTTTTTTCAATAAAAAAATGTTTCTTATCAGTCACCACCTCTCTGCAGACAATGGCAAACCTCAGAGAGTAAATAATGCCATGTAAAGCTTCTTGAGAACATTAACTTTAGTCATTCCGAGTCAGAATAAAACATGTAGGTCCAGTTCTCGGTCAATTTTATGCAAACATTTAATAACATACACAACACAATTAATCATAAGAAGCTCGGTTCTTTCAAGGGCTGAAATGGCCAATTTTGTTTTTTATTTTTGTTTTTTTTTTTCAAATATCTATGTATAAATATCGTATAAAAAAATGCCTACTTAAAATATTTTTAATTTTTCTTTTTTATATAATTTTAAAAAAAACTTCCAAAACTTGTACTCCTTGACTAGAACACCGCCTTAAACAAAAATTATGCCCTCTTTCCTTTTGACATTTGACAGTCTATACCTCAAATTATAGTTGAGTACTCCCATTTTATAATGCCTGGAGTAATTGTATTATGGTAGCAATAAAATTTAACTAATTCAAAATCAAATATGGAAGTAATCTCCTAGAGTGACAATGTACTACAACTGTTCAGTCCAAACCAGGGATTGAATCCAAAAAAGAACAAAATAAAAAGTTCAAAATTTAACCAAAAATATATGAACAAAAAAATTCTGTTTTCAAAATAAATATTGTTCAATGAACAAAAAAAAAAATTGTTCAAAAATAAAAATCAGTTTAAGAACAAAAAAATTTTTGAACAAAACATATCAAAATTTTATGAATTTTTTGCATAGGAATTAGTTATGTTAAATTTTTTTATGAAAAAGTATACATGTAAGACCATTTTTAGGCTGAATCGGGTTCAAGGATTTCATTTCAGGCATATTTTGTTTTGCTGTTGAACATTATTTGTACAAAATTCCTTAAGAAAACATTCACGAAATTGAAGGTGTGATAGGGTAAACTGCACCCTTTGCCCCCTTTTTTTTTTCTTTAATAACTATTCATACCGAACCGAAATTTGACCAAGCAACATCGGTTTACCAATAAACCCAGCCTATTGTATATCCAATATACAAAAAATAATATCGACTGAATTTCTTTGAAACCTAATAAAATTAACATCAAAATTTTTCAAATGAACAAAAAAAAATGAACAAAATTTATATTGTTCAAAAAATAAATATTGCTCAAAGAGCAAAAAAATTATAAACCAAAATTTTTTGTTCATAATCAGAACAAAATTTTTGTAAAATATTTTTTTTTGTTCTGTTCAAAAACAAAATATTTTTGAACAAAAAATTACAATTCAAATAACTGTTATTTCAACCTCTGGTCCAAACTAATTAATTCTAATATGTTTCCATAACAGAATTAACATTTCTAGAGAAATTCTCAAGACATTTTATTCACTATGAATATAAAAACTATGAATAATTAAACTTTATCTCAAAAAAAGTAATATTTACTTCTAGTCTTTATATAGAAACACAAATAAATTTTAACCAACTCAGAAATGGTCTCTAATACCCCTTTGTAGACAAAGGTTCACAAACATGATATAAGAACCAGGTATTATAAAAAGCGACTGCGCTGCCAAGACGGAGGCATGATGTGTCAAATACAAGTAGTGTAATCATAAAAAGAAGTAAAAAGGGACAAAGACCTAGGACGGAGAGAGCAATTCAGAGAGCAATAATATTGTAATGTCAAACATATTTCCCCTCTCAATTGGTCAAGAATTTTGATTTTTTTTTTGTTTTTTCAACTGGAACTTTTTTGACTCAATTATATGCATATCACATGAATATCATATTTTCAGGATAAGGATAATTTTTATTTTTACGATGTCACATTCTTTTTGAATGCAGGAAATAAACGCGTTTTTTATGAAAAATTATTTATTTCATGCAAGAATGATTAAAGTACTAATATCAGTGGTTGTTATTAAAAATGAGGTATACAAATTGAAGCTCTCATTATATCTTTGTTCATTGTCAAGAATGATTAAAGTACTAATATCAGTGGTTGTTATGTTAAAAATGAGGTATACAAATTGAAGCTCTCATTATATCTTTGCTCATCGTCATCAAGCGTTGGTGGTCATTGACTTCAAATCGTATAATCAAATATTCCTGGTCGAATTTTTACCCTTTAAAGGCCATTTTCAAACATGAATAGGAAAGAGTGTCTGGAAAATTTTCCTGTTTCTTATGATTTAAGATAAATGCAATTATGTTTTTGTTTTCTATTTAGAGAAGCAGGAAAAAAGAATTAAAATTAACATCAACATTAAACAAACTAGCAAATCATAGCATTAAACTGTCGGATGAAAGAATGTTGAACTTAATGAAAGCCATGAATATCAACTTAAGATTCATCGTGGCAGTGAACTTTACGGTACATTGAAAACTTTTCACATTACTGGGCATTTCCATAGTACCTACACATTAAAGTCAAATAAATTACTACAAGTGTTGGTGGTTAAGGAAAAGGTTGTTGGACGCCAAAGAAGGTCATTGCGCTCCAGAAAGTGCCAAAGTGATAGCAACGAGTGGCAACTCTAGTCGACCAACTTCTAGTCGTAAATTCACACCGGCAAACGTAAAGTAGATGCGTTCGTGCGTATTATTTAGATGTGGAGTAGTTTTGATGGATGCCGTAGTTATTGAGATAACATCAAAATCTCTTTGTCAACACTCTGTGACGCTCGCTTTGACTACGCATGGAATATTTCGGCTGTAACGCGTGTAACATATCTATGGCAAAGCATTGACGTCTATGACCCTGACCGAAATGTTCATCACAGGCAGATCAATGATGCCGATAGAGTTATCAAGGGGCACGACGGAAGGAAAGTCGAAGCTTTGGCTCACAAATCAAAACAGTCAGAGCTCTATTTATGCTCACAAATAGGTAATGTGAGGCCGTCGTTTGCTTTGTATTAGTGTGTTGTTAACGTGTATTTTTTCCCACGAGCACACCCATTCTGCATGTGTTGAATGTGTATACTTCAGGCTCATAATTAAAACAAAAGCAAAAGTGTTGACGATTTCAAACATATTGATGCATCCAATTGTTTCTATTCAAATTGCGTAACCAGCGCTTAGCTTAGCCACAAACGGAACAGTAGACTGACTCCCTGCATGAGTTTCCCACTCCTCGCCTAGATTTGAATTCTGCATGTGCGTCGTCGTTGTATGATTTATGAGCCTCAATTTCCGATGCCATTGTAGCCCCACGGTCAAGCGTTCATATTTCCAGTGCATGAGTGCGTTTGTCAATTCTTGTGAATATTCATCCAGCATTGTAGCTACCACCTTGGCTTTGACTAATTTTTCTTTGATACGACAGTGGGTTCCATGGATGTATGAATCTTTATTTAGAGACATATTCGTTTATAGCATGCTTGGCTGCGTTACCCTTGGTTGATTTCATCGGAACGATTCATGTGTGTGATCATCGTTCTTGTCAAACAACACAAACACATTGTTATTATAACACATTTTACCAAAATTTTAATAAATTTTTAACGCATTACTCACCTTCTCTGTGTTCTCAATCAGTGAAATAACCACTAATCTGACGTATTGGCAGTGATTCCAACAATAATACTGACTTTGTTAGAAATAAAACTAGTTTATGTTTTTAAGTCTTATTTTTAATTTTTACTCATTTATTTTTTCGTTATTTTTTTTTTTTCTTCATGCAACACTTTTGCTACATATTCTTAGATCATATATATAATATATATTTACAAGAGAGTTTTCATATTCTACTTTAGGGAAGATCAATTGTCTGCATTTAAATATTACTAAATTCCAAAATTATCTAAACTAATACTAGTACTTTTTAACTTATAATAAAGTCTTGGCGATCATTTCAAATTTTAAAACTAGCATCACGCGATTAACAATTATTTACAAACTTTTATCTTTTATCTATTGATTTCAATTTGCGTTTATTTACATAGATGAAAGGATTAGATGATGTTCGACCATCGTGGCGTGGATTGAAGCTTAGAACTCAACCTTCCAAATATTCTCTGGACTCGGCGGTATTGATGGCAATCAAGTTTTGCCCTTTCGCTTGTAGATAGTTCTCGCCGATGAAGGCGTTTTACCTGTTTCATGGGCCTCGGAAATGCGTTGTGGTAGCAGAGTTACAGTTGATTCCAAGGTATTGTGTTCTTTGGCTGACTGAAAAAAATTACCACCGGACACTGGCTGCAACGGCAAAGGTAGATGACTGCTGTTACCTTGATAGTGTGCCGCAATGTCATCACGAAAAGCTAGAAAACCCAGTTGAGCATGTGAGGCTTCGTTTAGAGCGCGTGATCGTATACAGGCCCGATACTGATCGGCAGTTAAACGTTGGCCACTGCTTACGCCCGTGCACACCTGATGAAAGTTCAGATTGTCTTTAGGATACCAGCTTAATAATTTGGTCTTACCTTTGGATGCCATATGTGAAAAATTCCCGGATCAGTAGCGCGAATTATTTTTATGTTGGATCTCACATATTTGCGGTAGAGCATAACATCTTCGCCACCCCAACCTACAATTTCCTCATCAAAGCCACGTATTTTAAGAAAGTCCGACCTACAGGCAGACTTTGTAATAAAAGCTCACTCAAACTATCCTGTAATGCATTTAATTACCTATATTGACACGTCATTCCATATCCGAAATCCCTCCAGAAGCCAGTATCACGAGATATAAGCAGTTGATCCGTCTCCGGTGGTACTTCTTTGCCCTGCAGCGTGTACACTACATGTGGATTGTACAAACTAAACACGACTGGATAGTAAACCTGTTAAGAAAACGAAAAAAGTGCACATAATAAGCTGTAATAAGGATTTTCTTAAATGCCTTTTAAATAACAATTGCATCTTGTACACAGGGTCAGCCCAAGAGCTACAAAAAACTTTTAATTGAGCTTATTTTTAGTACCTAATCGATTTAACGAAATTGAACAGTAATATTTGCCAAAAGCTAATTAAGCACGGACTGCTCTGCCTCGATTCTAGTTCAACACCTTCAACACCCCACCCCCCTTAAATTGTGTAACCAATAAATGCATCGCCACACAAACCACAACTGCAAAAACAACTAAGAACAGCGCTATTGCTTGGCCTGCTGGAAGAGCAGGGAACTAACTATCTTTTGTTAGTTGCTTCCGACTACATGGCAATAAATTTTGCAAGTCTAACCTACCGGCGTACGTCCTTAAAATAGGATTTTCAGTTCATCCCATTACAGCTCATAAAAATGAAATCAGGCGATATAATTCACACCTTGCCTGCTTGGGCAACCAAAAGTTTGCTGTGGCAACAAAAGGAACAGCAAGCAGGACGGACGCGACAACCCGTCAAACTCAACTGTATACCCAGGATCTGCAGTTGCCGCCAAACAGAAGAGATTAAACATTGTTTGTGCCAAAAATTGGACAGCAGCCAAGTCTAAGTATCGACACATAGATAGGAACACACACACTCATACACCCTTTTGCGACTAACTGCTAACTATATAAGTTTGAAAGTCGTACGAAATGCGCCTCTTCCGCTGTTTATTCTTCGATTCTCTACCAAAAATGCTTGTCGAACGAGCTGTAGAATTTACAGAGAAAATGAAACACATACAAATATTGTTAGACAACGTCCTTAAGAGATACAAATGTGGTTCGGATAATTTTTAAAATAATTAAGTAGAGCAAAATAAAAAAACAGGTTTATGGCATTCTCTCCTGATGCTCACAAAGTAAATTCCGTTAAAATAACCAGACGTGTACGACATAATATACCGACCCAGTTGTGCCAAAATGCAATTCTTGATAGGAACATTATTTATTAATTATTTTGTTACTTGTGATCGTCAAATTTTAAATTTAACATAAGTTTACTATACCTGAAATATTACTTTAGTTTTTAAAACCAACCTAAGCTTAGAGATCATCTAGAACTAGAACACGGTTAATATCAGTTCAGATTGAATTAAGCATCCAAAGAAAAATACTTTTGATACAAAAGAACATAAAAATATTCTAAAGAAAGTATTCAATGTTAACCTCACCTCTAAATTTTTTAAGCTTACTGATCTAAAGATAAAATTTAGGGAGAACTTTTCGAAAATATACTGTGGTTGAAATTTTATGGGAAGACGAAATTTTGCCTAATTTAGGTATTAAGGGATATATAAGTATTAAGGGAAAAAGATAGTATCGTAAATGGTGACGTAGAGTTCCGTTTAAGTAGTAAACTTTTCAACTTTGCCTCTTTGGTCCGATTGTTTTGACCATTTTGCACATATATTTTATTTATCTTCCAAAGATTAAGAAATAAACTAATAACACTCAAGTTATGAACTTCTTATCGAGACCAAAACTCAGAAAAAGTTAAATGTGAGCATGAAAAATAAAGCAAGCAAAGTATCAAATTCTTTCGATCATTTCGTTAAGCTTGACAGTTTGAGTTCAATCTGAGTTGAAAAGAGGCTGAGCTAATGCCCTTTCCATTGGTGCCACGTTCGTCTCTGTCCGATGTACAGTTTGCGAGCTACACTCAATTTTACTATTCATTTCAAAATAAAATTAAAACCCCAATTTTTGAAAAAAAATCTAAAATAAGAAAGCTTTTTTGATGTCTATGATCTGAAATTAATAACAACAGTTCTTTCTTCTTCATTGCTTAACAATATTGTTCATACCAAATATGGAAGACTCACTTTATCACTACTATTATCATCTATGAACACTTTAATATCTACTCTGAGAAAATTAAATTTTCAAAACTAGCAGAAACGTGCTACTTTTGTAAACGTTTAACGCGTTCGTTCGTTTGTTAACATTCTCTAATTCTGTGTTTGTATGACCCTCCATGTAAACGAGAGTTGAATTGAGTTTCATTAAGCCCAAGGAAACTCCACCAAACTGGATGGATTTAGCTGAGTTCTATATGTCAAAATCCATTTTGACATTTATTATTAAAAAAATGGAGGAAGCAAGAGGCTTTTGCAGTGCTGACGTTTATTTGCTCTCAAAAAATTTGACAAGTCTTACTCAACTCGATGTTTTGCATATAAACAGCATCGAGTTAGTGTCGCAATGTTTTTAACTCAACATTCAATGAAAACCCTAACTCCGAGTTAGCTCTGCATGTAAACACTGTAAATGTTTTTATCATTTCAAACAAGACTGATTAACAACAGCTTCTAACAAAGGGTATAATAGTCGAGCAAGCACATCAAAGAACATGTCGATAGTTTTGTTTCGTGGGCATTGACGGAGGTCAGTTGTGTGCACAAATTTTCAGTTTACTCGTATCTAAAGGATGTAAAGCATGGTAAAAACGTCATGTACGTGCAGTTTAAATAAAGTTGAAGTTGAAGCAAAAAGTTTTCTTTCTTCCTGAATGAAAAGCAGTTTGTGTCTTAGATAGAGGCAGCGCATCATGTCCTTGCTGGCATCGAACATTGTTTCTGTACCGTTTCTTTTGTGCTCTACTTTGGCCAATTATTCCGCACATTATCGATTTTATTTTTCAGGCCCAGGAATGGGAATGCGAACAACACAAAATTAAATCAGTGTAAAAATGTGATATCACAGCGGAAATTGAAATATTTTGAAGCATTAGCACTGTGGTGCAAAGAAAAACACCCACGCCCCACAATGCAAAAAAGCAATCATAAAAATTTATCAACAGTTTACAAAAATTTATTACCTTCTTTCCTGGCTTTGCATTCCAACGACAGCGATCCAAAAACTTGGCACTAAATACAACATCGACGTCGCACATAAATAGCAGCACATCTTTATCCTGCACATCCTTATCCCAGACACGCTCAGCGCCAACACGAAGTCCTTTTGCTGCAAATGCATTTTATTATTATGGGTTGTGCGCATTATTCCCAAATGTCCTCTTACCTCTGGAAAATGTCTCGTTTAGGGCCAACAACTTGAGATTCGACGCATTACCGCCGCTATTCTTCATCGCCAATACACGACTCATGATTGTACGTGCCTCCGACAATCCATCTTCTCCAAAATATACCACCGTGAGATGCACACGACGGTCATTCTTCAAAGCAATCTTTACAAACTTCTCCATAAAACTCTGAAAAGTAGATGTTCTACCAGATAACGGTAAGATAATGTGTATTAGTTCACGCATGTCATGACTCTTTGCAAGCGATATCATTTGAATTGTCTGCAGTGGAGCGAAAGGACGCATAACTAACACCCGCGTAATGCCACTCGCAGAACTAGAGAGTGAACTTCCGACTACACGATTAACAAAAACCACTTCTTTTGTGCGAAAATACAATTCGTATTGAGTCCCTGTGGTCGGCTCGTTTCTATAGATTCCTTCAGTAAAATCATCCAAGGTGTATTTGCCGTCGGAACCACTGCCCCCACTTAAACTGTTGTTCGCCTTTAAAGTGTTGTTTCTGTTTAAACTTTCGATGGCCTTGCCTAAGGCATCCAACAGGTCTTTACGTTTGTATCCGATGGGCTTTTCGACAACACGTTTTCCCAAACCCAGTTCTATGGGATAGACTCGGCTAAACGTGAAGTGATTGAATGGAATCAATTCGTATTCGTTGTTGAGTGGTAAGCCGCGTAAGATCTCCGCTGTACCGACTTGCCTTCGGATATAGCTGCTACAATCATACAAGGACCCACTTCCACCAGAAGATTTAGAAGTAATACTTGAAAGTGGTGCATTTGTTGTTGCCGTCACAGCATTCGGCAGTGCTTCCGAATTTAAACGAACACTAACACTGTCCTGCGCGGGTAAATTCCCCAAGTCTGAAATTGTTTCGGATATGCGTGTACCGGGCTTAATGCCTTGAATAACAGTAAGCTTGTGCTTCAACTGATACACCTGCAATTTAAGAGTTTTAATTTCAGCTGTAAGTCGAACGATTTCCTCCTGCTGTTCCACTTCCCGTTGACGCAAAAGAGCTATCAAATCCTTTGGATCAGCTTCCGCATGAATGTTGCGAGATCTGTGAAGACCATCGTAGCCCGAATGCTGTAGTTCGAAGCTCACCGGGACTTTGTTGGAAACTGTAAAGAAGTAGGGTAAATATATGTTTTATGATTATATTTTTGTACGAAATATATTTGCACTTTATATATATTTGTACTTTGGATGAGTTAAGTACGAAATTATTTCATTAACAAAATTATTTCTTCTGTTCTTAGCATACCTCTTTCGTCCGTCGTTTTATAGCTGCTATCGTCCGATAAACCGCCAAAGCCGCATTTTGTGAGCGCCATTAACGAAATGACAGTCACGGTGCATATAAGTAAAAGGAGTCTGGCAAGAAGCTTGGAACCAGCCATTCGATGCATATTTCATTGTTCTTTTGTTAGCGTTTTCGTACACAAACGCACGACGCAACAACAAATCACATGGATTTCTAGTAGATAGCAATAACTCCACCACAATGGCTTTTGCAGATTCTATAAATATAAAATAAGAATACAAAAAAATCATGTTTATTGGGGTGTTTTTATACACCGATATGTTTGTTGTATAGTACAGCACGGTATCAAGATTAACCAAATACACGAAAATATAACTGAATACTTCGAAAGTAGAATTAATGACTTGAATTAATGGTGAGTGGGTAGGAAGTTTAGATGGTAATAGAGGTAATTTTCATATAATAACGGAAGCAAATACTGGCAATACATTCGACTAACTTTAATTGATGACATAAAATTTAATCTTTAAATTTAATCAGTATATTTAAAGTGTTAACTTTTAAAGAAATCATCCCTGGTGCCCTACATTGCTATTTTTGTGCTCAACTGGCACAGAGCAGCAATACACCTCGTCTAGTTTGGAGCAAGTCAATTAAAGAAATTATTAATGTTCAGTATGATATTAATAGTGAAGCAAATCAATTTACCTTATAATCAATTTGTGTAATAAAAGGTGCTCCAATAGTGAGTGTGGTACTTTGCTATCGATTAAAATCTATATTATCGACCCTTGTCCGCCATATTTGCGTCATTGTAATTGTGACCATTCTTGTTGTTTCGAAGCCTATAATATTACACAGTTCTGAGAATACTCCTGCTGTAAGTGCAAGTGTTGTCAATTCCCCAAAAATACCTATTCACCACCGTTCGAAATAATTGGCCATTTCCTAAATATAAAATCCACCCATATACAGTCCAATTGACACAGCAGCTGTTGCATCGTCACCATGCAAAACGCCGTATTTTTGCTGATTGGGCACTGCAATAATTGCTGCAAATGATGATAATTTAAAAAAAAACTCATCTTTTCCGATAAGACTCAACTCATTTCCACCTCGGCGGCTATGTTAACAATCAAAACTTCCAGATCTGTGGCTCGAAAAAATCTACAAGTGATCGTGGAGAAGTCAATGGTTTATGGGTCGGAGTCATCATCGGACCTTTTTTTTCGAAAATGTCAACTCTGAGCAGTACTACACTATGTTGGAGAACTATTTTATGTCGGAGGTTGAAGCTCAGGGTCCGGATGATATTCGGTTTCAACAAGATGGCACTACACCACATACAACTTGCCTAAATTTTGCGTTTTTACGTAGCAAATACCCGAACCGTTAAATTTCTCGCCATGGTGATGTGAATTGACCACCCAGATCATGCAATTTGGTGCCATTAGACTCTATTCTGTAAGTTACACGAAGTATAAAGTACATGTGAATAATCCGAAGATAATTTCAGACTTGAAAAACAATATAACATTGGTGATTTGGGTCATTCCGAGGGCAATATTGCAAAATATCATTGAAAATATAGCCAAAAGAGTGAGATATCTGCGCAATAATTGCAGTGAACACATCGGCGAAATAATTTTTCACATATAATCCTTTTGTTTAACCTTTCGAACGAAATAAGAGATATAGAAAAATTCCGAATTGTTTGCGTTTTATTCGAAATCAAAGTAACACACGTCTATATGAAACGCCCGTTATAAGTAATATATCTTAAAATATGAATAAAGGAATATAATTCTTGCAGTTAAACAGCAGATGCCTTTTTGCACCCACTGTGCCTACAATATACATATATATTTAAATTCCTAGCTTACCGATCGTAAAGAATAAATGGCTGTGGCGCGACGGAACTACAAGCACACTGCTTTTTTTATTAATACTTTTTGTTATATTCAATGCAATCCTGAGACAATGAATATCTTTCTGAACGCATCCAATTAAAAAAGATATAATTTTCTTGGTTCATATGTTTGTCTTGCTCCAACTCATCAAACGTTGCCGTCATTAATCAGAGAAGAAAAAAATTGCTCAGATATCTCAAGAAGTTTTCTTTTTGTATTTTAATTTTATGTTCTTATTATAATTGATTTCAATATTATTTTGCTGTGGATTCTGATAGATTATTCCATTGAACTTTGGTAAGAAATAAATATGTGAATATTTGGTATGTAAAAAAGTGCCAAGATTACTAAAAAATTACGTATGCCCGAAAATGAAACGCAACAAGTTCCCTCAACTCTAGTTTTGTGTCTGATTGGATTGGATGATATGCAAACTTTGAGTATTCATTAAGTTAATAAAAGAACGCATATAAATTAAAAGAAATAATAAAGAATTGTCTGAAGTCATTAAAATACAGACGCGCAGTCAGCCTCGCCCTTTTGCAAATTGATAACAAACTCTGAGACATAAATTAACACTTCATGGCACTGAATGAAAAATAATGCCCTGAAAAATTGACCTCTGAGCTCACTGTTGTGACGTATTTCAGCTCAGACGAAAACACAAAGTGCATTTTCATTATGCTGAAAAATACATAAGAATTAACTTCTGAGTAATATAACTATGAAAGAATTTCAAATGTTTTTCGTCAAACGTTAGACTTCTATGAAATCAATATTGAATGAAATCCATAAGTCCGGATTAGCTGTCTGCAGTCATTCGAATATTCATTTGCACTAAAACTCGGGGCATAATTGAAGAATAATGGAAATGCAAAATTTGTGTTTTTTTACATGTAATTACATGGATTTGGGGCTCCTAAGTTCGATTCTGAAAAAATTAAGAGTCGCTCTCAAGTGGTTTAGAAGTTATAGGGATCAAAAATTGAAAAATTACCACACATTTGCCTGTTTTTCGATTTTTTTTTAATAAAATTTAAGCAATATGGGTAGCAAGAGGTCATACCATGACCTATTCAGTTAGGTATTAATTATAAAAAATCCATTTATTGCTAACTATCCAAAAATGAAAAATTGTTATAAAAACTCGCGCGATTTTTTATAACAATTTTTCGCCTGCGGCGCTTTTTTTCGTCTCAATATACTATATGTAAGTGTACAACATACTTGAAAAGTACTTGCATTAATTGTTAAAATATAAAACTTTATATATTGTGTACACTTGACTGTTCACCCTTTTACGAAATAACAATAAATAACATAATTCTATGAAAACATTTATTTTTCTAGTCTCAAAGACAAACACTTCAAAAGGACAACCAAAATTAGCACACCTCAAATTCTTTGAGTACAAAAACAGTTATATCATCCAAAATAATGCATAGATTTTTATGATTGAACTAGTTCTTTCCCGTCAAAAATGACGGGCCCTGTTTTAATAATGAAAAAACGTGAAGTATTGATTTTCTTTAAGGTGGATTAGAAATCAGCGATGGTCACATTTTCGATTTTAAGCTGTGCAAATAACAATTTTTAGTTTCAAATAATTAAAAAATACCTTGAAGTTAAAACGGAAACTATAGTAGGTTCGACGCAATAAGTTTAAACATTTTTTGTATAACTTAAAATTTAAAAATGAAAAAAAAATATAAAAGTTTTTGAAGTTTCGATAAATCACAAAACAAAACATGCCTAAAAATATGCTATGAAATTTTTCAAAAAAATCAAGCGTTCCACACTCACATTTTACGGAATTATGTTATAGTAATGTATACTCATTAAAAATGTTTTAGCATAACCTTTCTTTTGATATCCATTACGTTTACTTATGTTCGAAAACAACAACAAAAAAACACAGGTTTTTAAGCCCATTTTCATAAACGTTGACCCCTATAACTTCTAAACCACTTGAGAGCGACGCTTAATTTTTTCACCATTCAATTTGTTAGCTCAAAACACGCATTCTAAAAAAAAAAAAGAAAAAAGACCATTTACACTATTCTTCAATTGTTCCAAACTCGGTTAAAGTTCTTCATGTGAAGCAAGTTATTGTTAATCAACTATATTTTATTGATTTGAAACTGTTTGCGCAGATATAAATTAATTTATAAAGTTTTTAATTTTCATGATCGGCTTAATATTAAGAAAGAAAGTGTTAAATACCTGTTGAAAAGCTTGGCAATCTTGATCTGATAAGTTTCTTAATATGATGTTCCACTTAAACTTTCGAGTGTTTGAAAATAAGTTTCAAATCATATTGGGTAATATAATTCAGGATCTTTATAATTAATTTCAAAATTGATTCATTGTAATGAAAAGAGTTTTCTAGCACATTTGTATTTCTTTAAATTTTAGTAGCATTTTTATTATATACTAGTAAAATCCTAGCAGGCTGATTCCCTTAAAGAATATTTGAACAATCCATGTAAGGGTAAAAGTTCGTATAGATAAATTCCAAGTTGTTGACAGCGACTAATTCGTTTGTTTTTTTTTTTTAATTTATTTTCAATCCGATAACCCGATTTAAATCAGCGATTTGTATGAATTTACTTCGATTGAAACAACTTAAAAGACTAACAAAACAAAAAAAATTTCCTTTCTCTAGGTTTAGAAAGTTTTATTTAGTTTTTTTTTAAATTTATTTTCTAGTTGAGTTTTCTTGACTTTGTGAATGGTTTCAAGATATCCAACGTCGTTGGACACCCGTCGCTGAAAACATGCATGCTTTATGTTTTTCCAAAAAAAAATATAATAAAAGTAAATAATCAAGTGGAATAGCTGAACGTTAACCCTGTCGGTACTTCTTTTGTGTTTTTAACTTTAAAATTATTTTCCATATTATTACTGTATAAGGCTGCATAATATATAATCAAAAGTATTTTTTTTTAAATTTTGCATAAAATGTACTTAAATGTAAATCAAAGAACCTTATTGAACTATTTTTAGGATCAAATTAAGGATTTTTGTAATAATATATATAAAAGTATGAAATGATATTTTATCGTAAAATAAGAAATTTGATAGGCACCCTCGCTTTCTGGATTTGAACAATTTCCTGAGTCCACTAATCAAAATTTTTTGTGAGTTTATTTGTACAAAAAACTTAAAAACACTCCAAAAGTTTTCTGACTTAAAATAAGCACTAAAAAGCGACTATGTCATATGGCATAGAATAGCCGAAAGAGTTAATGAGTCATTTTACAATTGTGAACCAATGTTTCTTGATTTTGCTGATTAAAATGTTTTACTGGCACTTGATTTGTCGATAGCGTACAATTGTTTGGAAACTGCTTGTTAACGCCAAACATTGCTTGCGACTCTACTTAACTTAATTGACACAAGTTGTTTTTGCATTTAAAAAAATCAATTATTTATTTTAATTAATTTATTTTTTGCTTAAATTTATTCCTGAATTATATGTCTATCTATGTGTTAGTCTAAAAAGCCTAAGCCTATAAATTACTTTTATTGAATATATCTGTATTTGCAGTTTTCTCCCAATTCCTCTGAGCATTTAACGAAATCAAGACTGTCAGCGCGCTAACACTTACATTCATCGACAACAATACAATCGACAACTACAACAACAATATAATCATCATCTACAAAAACGTCAACAATGGAGAATGAAGCACCAGCACCCTCAGGATCCAACGAGTAAGTTATAAACACAAGCTTGTAATTTCACTCACTCTGCTTATTCATTGTATATTAAGTAAGAATATAATTTGTCAGTTTTTGTTTTCCATTGTTTTGTTTGCTTCCTTCGTTACAAGCCGATGCAAAATAAATTGTCCCCATAAATATTGTTCTTTCCTTCGTAGTCCAACTTAGCCAATGAAGACCAACTGCTTCGCGGTTTGTGGTCGACTGAAAATTTTGAAAGTTAAACAAAGCATTAACAACACCAACACAAAACAGACTTGAGCAGCTTGAAACTCAAGGGTGTGAATAAATGTTTTAAAGAAATTGAATAGAATGGAAAATATTTCTTAGAATATCAAGAATAAATTCTTTTGCACAACCTCTGTTGCCTCTAGTGGAGAATTTCGAATAATATAACTTTTACAAAAGCTGGCATCAAAGTGAAATTTTTCTTTGTACTAATATTGCACTCCCTTAACCCATCAGCTTTTTATTCTGCAACAACAAAAAAGCAATTATTGAAAATGGGAAGCTTATATCAATGAAATAAATTTTCGAGTTCTTATTCCTCGTTCTTATTGTTTGTGGCATTAACCTTGCCGAATCTCATGTTCATCTATTAAGTGCTTACAAATTATTTGATAAACCGTTGTATATGTTATAACTATAATATTGTGGTACAGTTTTCCTGTCTTACCGCCTCCTCCAAACTCTTCATCCCCCAGCAACAACAATGAACAGAATTCCGCTCAAAAGCGTTTTCAACAAACGCAAGCCAAGGTAGACGAAGTGGTTGGCATAATGCGAGTAAACGTTGAAAAGGTCTTGGAACGGGATCAAAAACTAACAGAGTTGGGCGAACGTGCGGACGCTCTGGAGCAGGGTGCATCAAGATTTGAACAACAAGCTGGAAAATTAAAACGAAAGCAATGGTGGGCGAACATGAAGATGATGATCATCATGGGTGTGATTGGAGTTGTCTTGTTAATCATTATAATTGGTGAGTAGAATCTGAATTTAGTTATAATGAATGTAAAATGCTTACTAATGTCGAAAAATTACTAATTGAAGTCAGTTGTGATGATAATTGATGATTCATTAGGGCTTTCTCTTTTTTTTTTGCTGATGGATACAGAAAACGTAATGAGCCTGCTTTGTTGTTTTTTAATGTTTATTGAAAGAATTGAGATGAAATAGCCAATTTCGCACACTATGGTAACCAAATGCATGCGATGATTGTGAATGATAAAATTATTAATATAAAAGTAAAAATAAACAAATGTGATGGATGAGGATCATTTGGCAATTAGCATAACTCTTTCACAGGCCACAACCTAGCAAAATCATCGTTACCATTTAATCGAGAAAGTAATTCAGAAAATTGTATTCATCAATTGCCCTTTCGTTTATAGAACCCATTATTTTTATACTGGGTCTGGAACCTTAGAAGCCGAATGGTAAGCGCGATTGACTGCCAAACCCAGAGGTCCTTGGTTCGAAGCATGGCTAGACCTACGCTTTTACCTTCCTTTAATTCTTTCCTCATTTCAAATCATCTGTAATTTAAAAATACTTCACTTGATATCCATTTCTTTTCAATATATCAACCCATTTTCCGAGCCAAGGTAGACTGAATAGGTTTGAGACGTGAAATCTTTAGTTCAAGTTAAACAAAAAAATAAATAGAATCAATGTAAAAAAGTCTGTATAGTATTGTTTTGAATAATTTTGAGTTTTGAGATGACAATTTTCTTTTAACAATTACACAATTTAATCGGGCTTTATTCAGTGTGAACCCATAGATATTAACTGACGTTATATACGTCGTTCATCGAATAACATTGAAATTATTTTAATATTTTTATTGCTTAATATATTATCCAAAATATCGAACTAATGCCGTTTTACGAAAAGAACGTGCAAATATAATTCCTTCCATCCTTTGTTTTATGGTCTTTCGTATGTTTTTAGTCAATATTCCTCACAAGTTAGTCGTCGAACATAATACTAGGACTTAAAAACCTAGTGCTTCTAGAACCAAAACCCAAAATTTTGATGATTTTATTTTTTTTTTTGTCTTCACTTCTGCGGCACAGACAATTATTTTTAACAGGCTTTTGTTTCAAGTGTGTTCTAATTTTTATAATTTTAACATAATAAATGATATGATTTTCTAACTAAAAGTAAAATAATTTCAAACTGTAGTAAGTGAAATAGCATTTTATTAAAATTTTATTAAAAAATTTTAAAAAGTCGAATTTTTTATAGTTCTATCAACCTAAGATCTTATATTCCTATCAACAGCTTGAATAAAATTGAAATGCATTTGGTTGTATTTTACTGCTTGAGAAAACGAATTATTTGCATCGAAACTTTGACAGCATATTATCGAAAATTTTTATTTATTTTTCTTGAATAAAGTTAATACAATTTAGTTATTGCTGCGGTAAAGGTTTAATATTTTAAAATAATGAAAAGGTGATGGGAGATGTTGCATGCATGTTTTTTTCAGATACATAAAGATAATTTTTGAATTTTTTTTTTTTGCAGTGATGCTTTTCAATTGATGCAAAACTTCTTTTTGATAGCATTTTTCCAAAAAAGTATATCGACTAAGCAATAGAATCTCTAGAACATTTTATTTCGTAAAGCATATGGGTTGAATATAAATATCGAATATTGGCAAAATTAAAAATTGTACAATTAAGTTATTTCTAGAGCGAGTAAGTAGAAAACTATTAATAAAATAAGACAGAAATGTTTAATTGTCGTATAAGAGTTATACTGTAGGTCAATTTTTAACTTTTGAAAAGAAACACGAAAATACCGGGACGCGTAATTATCGGTTGCAAAATTTAGTGGCATACTCATTTTTTGCAATCAGGTCAAAGTTTCGAGATATTCGCGATTAAAATTTGGTCACTTTCATAGACTTCTTCAGCTATATTTTTATTATTTTTGAGAATTCCATAAAAAACGAGAATGCCACTAAATTCTAAGACCGAAAATTAAGTTTACGCATACCGACGTTTTCATGTGTCTTATTCACGTCCCTACAGTATTATTTAAATCTAACTAAAAAGCTTACGTATTGACATAAATTCATATACGTTTCTTCTTTTAGTGTCCTTCATGCCTTCAGGAAGTGGAAGCAGTAGCACCGCAGTTACTCAAGCCCCTAATTAAACTTACATGTGAACTTTGGAAGACGATAATGTTACCATTTGACATTTTTAATGCTAAATTCGTCCCAGCTATATTAAAAACATACTTAACAACTAAAAAAAGTGTCAACAACAACAACAAAAAGGTGAAAGCGCACAATAATTTCTCAGTATCTACATATATTATGACAAAATTGCTCATATAAGATGGAACATCGACTCTCCATTTCAATATTTAATTGGCTTACATTTAATATTTTTCGTACTTAATTAAAGTATGAATTTATAAAAAAAAAATCTTTTTTTTTTTATCTTGTAATTGTGTCTTACATATGAAGTATTCAACTAGTTAGCTGTCAGCACAAACAGCTATTTTTTATTTAATCTGCGATTATATTGTTATAAACCCTTAAATTATCTACAATTTATTGCTAAATATGCCACACATTACGTTAATGCTACACATATCTATTCACGTGAAAATGTAAACAAAATTTGTAAAAATAAAACATATTATTAATTTGAATAAAACTTAAAGCGTTTTTTTTTTAATTGCATCTATAACGTCAAATTAAAATAATAAATGAATTTCAAGAAACACAAAAAAAGTTGAAAAATCTCTCTTTACCTTAACAACCTTATTCTGGTGATTGACAAGTGCGAATTTATTGACAGTGTAATCTTTTATAAGGCCTTTTTTCTACATGATGTTGATGATTGAAAATATGTTATATAATTCTTGTTTGTTATCAAAACCTTTTCTGATGTTGAAATTTTTAGTTAAATAATAAGCTTTAAATTGCATTTCAGAATCAGGAATTTATAATTGTCAATGCCCAGAATAATGCATACATAACTGTATGTATGTACATGCACTCTGTTGCTAAACGCTTGGTTTTACTTTTATTATTCCAATACAAAAACAACTTCTATTTCAACAAACAGAACTTTTCGATTAAAGGGTTAAAATATAAACAAAATATCTATAATTTGCATTAGTTTGTTTTTAAATTTTACATGTATTAATTGTAAAAGAAAAAAATAATAAATTTATCAATATATAAAACTAAAAATAACAAATTAAAATGCCACAATTTTTTAACTCACGTAACAATATAATATAGATGGTTAACCTCACTAAAGTGTTAAGTGACCTTATGACGAAAACAGGTTTACTTCATTTTTCAAACCATCAATATGTAATGCCACACAAATGAATGCTAGTCAGTACTAGTTGAAATTTCTGTTTTGTACTGAGATGTATTGAAAGTAAGAAACGAAATCGACGTCCCTGAACTTTTAAAATATGTCACTTAAATCTTTAGAGAGCTTATTTGCCATCGATATATAAAATCATAATTTTCATAACACTGCCTTCTTCTAATCTTTATAACTGTTTATTTGTATGACTAACATAAAATTGAAAATATACTGGGAGTACTTGTGGACTCTAAAAATTTTGAGTACAAGTTTATACATACGTACTCAGCAATTCAAGTACGAGTATGAAAACATGAACTTCCACCTGAAAGTTTTCAGTATGAAATATTCATCTTTATTTAAACGTTAGTAAACACACAAATAAACTAATTTTATCGATAAATAAAAAGTTGGAATAATTAAGAGAAAAACCAAGGAATATAATTATCGTGCTTTTAAGGATCTAAACATTTTTTAAAATACGCTACTGTGCGGTAAGACAGCAATTTAGAATTCTTTAAATACTCTTAGTTGAGCATTAAGGTCACTAGTTCGCTTATGCATCATTGGACATTTCCGAACAGAAATGCTTATAGAATACTACCCACCTTTAGAATATTGTAGAGTATTCAAAACATCACTGACGCATTTTCTACACGCTGTTTTCCAGTTGCTAATCTTGATGATTTAGTTGACATGCTCGCAGACTTGGTTATGTGGTGGGCACGGAAGCAGCGAGCAACAAAATATAACTTAGCTTTATTTTCACATTGTGTCATAAGGAAGGAAATAACGTTAAAGTTTGTCTGTAGAGACAACGACAATAACGAACGACAACGTCGATGGTATCTTTTTTTCACAAGCACACAGTTTGAACTCTATCTAAAATGCACACACTTTCACCTTGTTTGCCGATTTAATATTAGAACGTATTGAAATAACGGTATATGTTTGTCATTTAATCGATTATTTCCATCCATTGGAGGTGAAGGTCAACCAACGGATTTAACCACATACAGTACATGATTTCATCCTGGTGTTTTTTTTTTATGTATTAATTGAGTCACAATGCAAACTACATCCAAAATCTGTTCTGACACACAGTCGCATAATCGCTTGATTCGATTTAAGCGTAGTCATCACAACCACAGAGTGCTTGAAAACAAAATTTACTTTATGTTAAGTAAAATCGAAATCGTTCCCTACTACTTTGCGAAGATAAAAATCAATGAAACTATTTTGACTTGTTAGAAGGAAGTATTCGCTACAATATATTTCCGAATCTGTCAACCGAACCGCTGCAACGCTCACGACTAACTGATTCCGGCCGAATGGAAAACACAGACAGCGCTGATGTGCTGATGTCGAAAACACGGCAAAGGACAGCATCTGGCAGAGAGTTATATGGTCCATAGTTGGCACAGCCACCCGTAAGAATCAAAGAGCCAGAGATTCTCTTCCTTCGAGTGCAGTACTGCCATCTTAAATGTAATGTACACAGAGTAGTTTTTTGGTGATAAAAAACTTAAGTTCTGTTTATTTTTTCTTTAAATTTATAAAATATTAATTAAAAATCTCATAATTTATAGGCTAAGGTTTAACGATTGATTCTATTTATTTGTTTGCGACGTGTGTTCAGCAATGACTTAATTGAAACTGATTAAGAAGATATAAAAACACTGGTTAGAATATTTAAAGTTTAAACTTGAAGCTGAAATACTTATGAATGTTTGTACTTAAAAGTAGTTATAATTATTTAAGAGCAAAAGTCTGCAAATCAGCCGGAGAAATATTATGTTAAGGATTGATTTTGGAAGGACATAATACGCAATAGAATTCACAGCACATGCGCTAGAATTCTCCCAAGTATGACAGCATGAAATTGCAAACAACCACGACATGTTTACCTGCTCAAGTTGCTCCGATGATAATGAATATTTTGCATGAGCACGTGCTTCATACACATCCATCGGAATTCTGCTAAAATGTATGCACAAAAGCAGATTTGTGTGTGTTGTTAGGAACACGAGCGCATTCGATATAACCGCTGCAAAATTCAAATATGCCAAAATACCGGAAAGTATATGACTCAATTGGTGCTCATAAAATAAATTTGATGTATGCGATCAATGCCTTGTCGAGCACTAAAATAGTCTGAAAAACAAAAATTAAAATCCTTTTCAGAAGCTACAAATAAAATCTTCGTTGTGAGATCCTTACAAAAATTGTCAGTAAGATTGTGATGGAAGGCGAAGTAAATTCGATCCTTGGCAGATTAGTGAATCTTCGAGTCCATATAGTTCATTGACTTGAGTGTGTATTTAATTTATTTCCATGATGAAAATCATCGGTCATATGTATCAAATAATATACATATAGTTGCAATGAAAACTGACAATAACTGACATCATAGACTGCAAAAGTAACGGGTTTCCTATTTCAGCCTGATACTAAAAGTAAATTTATATAAGCCAAGGAGCTAACAAAATCTTTTATGTTAGCACACAATCAATTCAAACCCATAGTTTTATTCTGTAAATGTTAAAAAAAGAACACGAAGCACAGAAGAAACACGAAAACCAGCCATATGAGTGGACAACAT
This sequence comes from Tetanocera ferruginea, assembly GCA_958299015.1. NCBI lineage: Eukaryota > Metazoa > Arthropoda > Insecta > Diptera > Sciomyzidae > Tetanocera > Tetanocera ferruginea. The sequence continues at coordinate 774,310 of OY282640.1, read as the reverse complement.
CGTCGATCAAGATCTTCACTTTAAAAGCCACGAGGTCAACCATTGCACCAACGAGGTCAGCAAGCATATCGTACTAATCATGCAAATCTTACTTATAAATTTGCGTTGGAATGTTGTGTTTGAAGCCGTTCTGCCTTTATTTCTTGTTTTCTTTCAGATCTTAAAATTCTCTATTGCTGGAGACAAGATTGTGTATTTGTGTTTATTTTTGAAATAACGCCCAATTTACAAAAATTAAAGGACGCCCCAAAAAGGATTCGCTGAGTGCTTATAACATCTAACCAATTCGGCTGGGCCTAAGCACCACTTAGCATGGTTTTCAAAAAAATCATATTAAGCAGTGTGTAAAGAGAAGTACCTGAGTTTAAATTTTTAAACCGAAGTTAAATTTTTTAAAGTTAAGCCGATAAAAATAAGATAAGTAACGAAAATTATTTTAACTGTTTAAAATTTAAACTCTGGTTGCGAAATCTGAGGTTAAGGAATTTAAACTTTGGAGATGAGTTAACGGGCCTAAGTAATTAAAAACATATCGCTCAGCAGTCTTAGCAGAGTTTGTAGAGGAAGTATCATTTACCGAGCCATGATTGTATACTTCGTATTTAAAAATAGAACGTGTTTTTGTTTCTTTAAAAATTTCATAATTTTCGGTATTAACGAAACCGAAATGAAAAACTTATTTCAAATATTTATAATAGTTGCACTGCCCACTGTATCGCTGTCTTTTAACATTTTCTTAATTTTTAAAATTATTCTTCAATCAAAAATTCTAAATATTTTTAGGCACAAGAATTGAATGTCAAATAGTTTTTAATTCTTTTTTTAGTTAAGAAGTCGTTTTAATTCTATGGTGAAGAATGTCCGATGCGGGGACTATCATAGAGACTACCGACGAAAGACGAAGACGTCAGAAGTATTCTTCTCAAGTTTACTTAATCACCTCAACACTTTTGGTTGTATCTTTCTTACAATGGACGTTGTTTAAATTTTTGTTAGTATTACTTTTTAAAACAAACCTCTATTAAATGATTTTTATTTTGCTTATCTTTCAGGCCAAGTATCGATGCATATTTCAAATCAAACTTTTTCTTCCCGCTGATATTTCTTGTTGCAGCACTTGTTTTGATCACATTGTTCGTATTTGTCGAAGACTTCCGTTTCCGCTCTCCAATTAAATGGATTGTCGTCATAGCGATTGTGGGTAGTCTTCTCAATATCATTTATTGCATAACTTATAACGTATGTTTCTTTTTTGTTCACTTTTTCTAGGTTGAGTTTGTGACATTAGGACTAACATCAGCTATAGTACATACAAGCTTTCCACGGTATGGAAGCAGCATTCTTATAGTCGTCGTCATCTTCATTATATTTTCTGCACTAGGAATTTATATGCCGGTAAGGCGCTGTTTAAAAAATAGCTCATCATATCTGACTGTCTGCAAATATTAATATGTACTCACATGTCTTCTCTTTATTCAATTAGCGCGATCTAACTTACAACATAACGATTCTTTTCGCTTGTACAATTTTATTTTTTATTGCATCAATCATTTTTTTGACAATGGCAGTACTTGGTGAAATGAATTTTTCAGTATTATTTTACGGACTGGGAATAGAATGTACTGGCTTGATGGTTGGTGTCATTGTAAAAGACAAACTTATGTTTTTACTAATCTTAATAGTATTCTTTTTATTAGTTTATGCTCTACCATACCCAGATCATTCATGGGGCACGCTATGCAGAAATGCGCTTTCAAGATTTTCTGATGTCACCATTACTTTTGTACAATGATTTTATTGTCCTATACCTAATAACTCTCTTCATCATGAAAGCTGTTTTGGAAGAGGAATCTGTTATATATGCCTTCAAAGATCTCTTTCCCCGAAGTACAACACCAACAGTGAGTTATTGTAAAAATTTGTTTCACAGCAACCATTAAACTTCATTCTTGATTCAGGTTATAACAGAGGCTGCCCCTGCTATGAACTATGAGGAAGAAGTGGAATCGTAAATACCAACGGAGAACACAAACATATATTTTTGATGAATATTTATGTGTAATGTGGTTAAATTTGAAGCAAAATAAAAGACAATTGATTCGATAGAATATCGTGGAAATTGCATGTGTTTCTAATTTATAACACTCTAATGGTTAATTTCTCAATCTTTCAACATGCTGAATTAAGAATGAATACAAAGAATTGACTAGAAATATTTTCCATAATATTTTTTTACAATAAGATATTCTTGTATTATGGGTAGATATCCCTCGTTTTTATCCTTTTACAGAAATAGCAGCTAAGTTATTAAGGTTGTCTGAAATGATCAAAGAATATATAACGTTGTGTGCACTCGTTGTGACACCTCTATAGATATATAAATACACATTTTCATCATATACATTGTTATATTCAGCAGAGAAATTATTTTCGGAAAATGCATATTTTGATTTAAGGCCACCTTTTACTTTTGAAAAATGTTTTTGCTTCGTAGTTTTAGTTGCTCTTGCTCATTCCAATTTTAAAGTCCTTATTCACTAAATTTGCATTCACTAAATCGAAGAAATATTTAGCTGGTCTTAACAGCCAAACTTTGACAAAGTAATACATAAAAAAAAATTGCTTTTAGTGAAAAGGCTCTTAGTGAAAATGATCCGAATTTTAGTAGTATCTTTAATAAGTAAAATAGCATATCTTGAAATTTGTGTGGGTTGGAATATTTATATGACATGTATTTTTATGATATGTAAAAAACAGTAATTACTGTGCTCTTATCATTAATGCCCACGGTATCGCTGTCTTTAGAATTTTCTTAATTTTCAAACTGATTCTTCGGTCAAAAATTCAAAATATTTTTTTTTCTATATCAATAATTTAATGTCAAATATATTTTTGAAAAATTTCTTAGAAAAATTATGTCCGATGCTGAGAGTGTTATAGTGAGTCCTGCCGAAATAGAAAGACGAAGACGTCAGAAGTATACGGCCCGTGTTTATTTACTCACCACAATATTTTTGATTTTTTCTTTCGCACAATGGACGTTGATTAAGTTTTTGTAAGTAGTTATATAAAAAAACTTTATTAATACTTAAATGTATTCAATTTTAATTCCATTTCAGCCCGACAGTGAGCTCATTTTTCAAAGGATATTTTTTCCTCCCGCTGCTGTTTCTTATTATAGCACTTATTTTGATCACAGTTTTCGTGTTTTTTGAAGATTTACGTTTCAGGTCCCCGATAAAATGGATTATCGTCATAGTAATTGTGGAAAGTCATTTACAATCCCTTACATCAAAGTCTTATAATGCATTTCCTTTTATTTATTTTCATTATCTAGATTGAGCTCGTCACAATTGGTTTAACATCGGCTATAGTACATATCAGCTTTCCACGGTTTGGAGGCAGCATTCTCATAGTCATCATCATGTTCATGATATTCACTGCAATAGGAATTTATATGCCGGTAAGGAACATTTCAGAAATTTTCGCATCTTGGATGTTAACCTGGAAATAACTGTTCTTTTTTTTCAAACAGCGTGATATAACTTTTGACATTGCGATTCTTTTCGCTTGTACAATCATATTTTTTATTGCCTCGGTCATTTTTATGACCATGGCAGTACTTGGCGGCATGAATTTTTCAGTATTATTTTATGGGCTTTGCATAGAGTGTACTGCCGTTATGGTAGGTGTTGTCATTTGATAAGCTGATGTTTCTTAACGTCTTTTAACAATATTCGTTTTATTAGTTTATGCTCTACCATACACAGACCATTCATGGTGGGCGTTATGCAGAAATGCGCTATAAAGATGCTCTTATGGCAACCTTACTTTTGTACAACGATTTTATTATCCTTTACGTAATTACTCTGTACATGCTTAAAGCTCTTTTGGATAAGAAAACGGTTATATATGCCTTTAGAGATATCTTACCGCGTTCTACAACAGTGAGTTATTTCAAGAATGTATTTTACAACACCCATTTAACTGCATTTTTTTTCCAGAGTGCACCAGAACCTGTAACTCTTGCTGACTATGAGGAAAAAGCATAATATCACGAGAATATACTGAGAAAAAAGAAATTTTTGATGTGTCTTATAGCTAAATACGAAGATATACCGATAGTGATCGCACCCCAAAGAGCCTTAAAAAAACTGAAACACATCAAAACCATGTGAGACTCAATTAATCGTTGCTATAGACATTTGAAAAAATGAATTTTTTATACCATTTTAGAGAATAACAGAAGCTGTCTTCAACGTCATCGCTTTCTCTGACTATAAAAAAAGTTATATCTAAGCTATAGCTTAAACAAATTTAATTCCATATTGTAAAAAAAAATAACTTAATTTTGTCCAATTGTTCACCAACCCAACAAGAGTGATCATGAGTGACGATACATAAAAATTGTTTGTAAAGTTTGCTATGAGAAAAAGAAAAATTAAGCCCTGCGGCAACATTATTAATCCATTGTGTCATGGATGTTTCATATATTTTTGATGGTTTTCTGAATTTTCGAAGGATATTATTGCAGATTTTATTTTGTGCGATTACCTTATATATTAAATATAATGTCCATAATATTTTTTAAATTGACGACAGAAAAAAGAGGCCAATAAAAACTGCATCATTGGACCAGCATCATTATTTTTTAAAGAATAAAAGTTGTTCTTTTGATTTTTAGTAGATATATTTTATCACAGAAAGAACCACTGGTGAAATCAAATACTCTCACGCAAGCTAATTTTCTAGTAAAAATGCGTGAGTTCAATTAACTTCAAATTCGTACAGCTTATTGTTTATCACTGCTTGCGTAGGAGTTAGCGAAATTGTAAAGATTGCTAGTAAAGTACTTTTACTTACTTTTACTTTTACTTGTGAATCAAACGAGCTGAATGTTTATACATGGATATGCAACTATTAAACACATCGTTCCATTCGTCAACATGCTAGCATATGCTGATTTGCTGATTTCTTAATAATTCTTAACAATGTATTGGAATCAGCTTAAAACCATATAATATCCAAAATACATTTCACATCACAATAACGTTAATATTTGTTATTATAGTACTATAAGTAAATATTTATTTTATTTATTTCTTCGAGATTAATCCTTACGCTACAAGATTATTAAATAACCTTAACATTTAAAGCGTCAGTCACGGAAAGTACGTAAATTGTACTTTTACTATGGTTGACGTGGTATATCCAATTTTTTCAAGATAACTCTGGGGGTGGTGAAAAAAACTTTTGTCCGAAGTGAGGTTTGAACTCGGCATTCATTGGCTTGCACGCCACGCACTTTACAAGCACGACCACGGCCGGCACTATAACCGCTAAAGTCGAGTAAGGACAAAGTGAGGTTATTACATTCATTGCATTCCCCGCTACAAAATACACTACCACGCAAATTTTTATGGTTGTACCTTGAAAATTAATAACGTGTTTGAGGCCATCAAATCTAAACGGCAAAAGTCATGGTTCCCTGATTTTAGGCAAAGATTTTAATCTTAAAATAGTCTTCTGAAAATTAAAAAATAAGTTTAGCTGTTAGTCCTTGTCGATATAGATTTTATATTTTGACACTCATTTTGGCAGAAAAAATGAGTTTGCAGGTTAAATTTTACAGTGTCATATTTTGTAAATATTTAAAATTGCATTATCAAAATGTCATTCCTTGTCACTAATAGCTATCACTAGTTCATGACGTCATAAGATACCGAGCAATGTCCCTTTGTCCAAACATAGAAATCACCACACTGAAGTCGTCCATGGCTTTAACTAATTTTAAATAAAAAACTTGACACAAACCCTTGACCCAAAGAACACAGAAAATTTTTAAATTATACAGAAGTGTTGAACTTTAGCGCAACCATGAATCGAACAAGATTTCTAAGCAACACTTTGACTACTAAAGAGAATATTATGGGGCTGAATTTCATGTTAAGCATTGTTCTTTTGTGCACTAGTCCTTCATTTTCGCAATATTAATTTTTAAAATACTCAATACTCCAACATTTTTGCACTGAAAATGTTTTTAGCCTTGAAATGTGTAAATTTAGTTCTTATATTAATTGTTCATTCCAGTTTATCTCTTTCCTTTATGCGTATCCAATAATGGATTTCCAATAATTGGATTTATTTTATATGGATTATCAGAAAATAAAATACTTGGCATCAACCAAGTATTGTGGATTTGAAATAGAAATATTCTAAAATCTTTAAGTATAAAGATTTAGTCGATCGGTGTTAAGGTTAGACCATTTCAATAAGAAAGAGATTTTTTTAGAAATTTGTTTCATTTAACAGGTTCTTGAAAAAGCTTAAAACACATTTAAATTATTTGATTTATCAGAAACAGGACGACTTGTTCCGAATTTAAAAAATTCACATTTTAAAATGTTTATTTTTATATGAGTATAATATTTTTTTATTAAGCATTCTGAATACTTTTAAAATTCCGTTATTAACTTCGGGAAATACCTTTCAATTGATGCAAATTTCCAGAGATTTGAGATTTCTGGAAATTTCTATGAGATTTCTATGTAAAAAAAAGTTTAATGAACAAAGTATAAGTTTGGAACCATATCCATATTTGGAACCATGTACCCTACGAAGAAACGTAAAAAACCGAAGAGCGCTAGACCTACGATTTCGGTGGTTCAGCTAATCCGCAGTTTAGCTCGTACCGAGTTCTAAATCAGAGTATTAGCGTCTTAATACTGGGTGAAGAAATGCATTTTCACTAATCCGTGGTTAAGCTTCATTAGGTCCATCGATGCCGTAAATTGAATTTATTTAGTCAAGTGTTAGGATTTTGGCTCGACTCGTAGTGGAAGCTTAAAAGGGTTAAGGTTTAAAGAACAGTCCCAAAAACAGCTTTGCGTATTGAACACATTTTTGTTTAATTTTAAATTGATGTTTCAACTGACGAAAACATATTCAAAAGTCAATCACTTTGAATTGTTTATATCTGTCATTACTCTATGGATAAATATCGCCACAAGAAAACATAAATTTACGCAAAAGGATGTCGCATCCAGGATCATCCGAACTTAGCAATATGGAATTTCGTATTAATCAGTATCGACGGGATCGGAAGAAGTTTGCTCTCAACGTGTACCTTCTCGCCTTGATATTTTTGGCTATATCGCTTATGCAATGGTTGCCGTTGATGTTTTGGTGAGACCATATTTGCCTGATTCCGCTATTAGGACTATCTCAAAGTTTGTTTTATTTTTTTGTTTAGTGAAAGTTGTGAAAAGGCAGTTGAAGGATACTACTTCATTCCTATGATATTTCTCTTAATGGGACTGACAACGGTCACTGTGATGGTGTTTTTGCCGCGGTTACGCTTTGTATTCCCGCTCAACTGGATTTTGACTCTATCTATTGTGGGTGAAACTTTGTTTCTTTAATGATGGTATAACTGATGGTTCTTATTTCAATATCTTACAGGTCGAACTCATCACTTTGGGATTAACATTAGCAGTAATCAATGTTTCAGTAACAGCCATCGGAATATGTTTAACGGTAGTCATGGTTATTTTAATTCTTTGCCTTACAGCTGGAGTTTTTATGAAGGTCTGTGAATGTACATTAAATGACTCCGATACTCTTAACTCATTTTATTTTTCTGCAGTTCGATATAACTTTAAATGTGGTGGTTCTTTTTATTTTTTCCATTGTCTTCTTTGTTGGAATGGTCTTCTTTTTGACGATATATTTAGTAAGCAGCATGAATTTCACAATCGTGGTTTATTCGATCTTTATAATAGCGATTGTAATGTTGGTATGTTTAAAACTAAAATCTTTAAGAACTTCTAAATCTAATTTTTCTTTACTTCTACCAGTTCATAATGTACCACTCGCAGACAATTCAAGGCGGTCGATATGCAGAAATGCGACTTAAAGATTATCTGCTTGGAGCTCTGATTATCTACCATGATTATGTGATCCTACTTTTGGCCTTCTTAGCACTGGATGTTCATTTCTTTAAGTTATGATCATGGTGAATATAGTCAAAAAGAAAAATATAAACGGAAAAATCGGTGAGTTTCTTTTACTAACAACAGTTAAGGAACATTTTTGATTTTTGAAAAAAAAAATAGTTCAACTTTTATTTGCTGATTTGGCAAATTTGATGTGTATTTTAGTATCTTGTAATTCAAAGAATTTGTTCGAGTCCTAGAAGAATAAAGAAGGATTGGGTCAGCCACAACTCAACAGAAGAGAAAGTACCCGTTTTTAAATAAAAAGGATTTTTAAATTTTTGTATGATTATTTTATTCGTTTTCTTACGTAACATCGCTTTTACTTCCATTATATACATAGTTCATTATGTTATAAACAATGAAAAATATTTCGTTTCAAAAATATTTCCTCAGAAGATTTAAATAATCATATAAATAGTTAGTCCTTCAGTTTCCGAAGATTTAGTTACATCACATGCAACACAACATGATTGAAGAATCTCTATCGTAATCTATCATGGAAATGAGCTTGTTTCTTATAATAATATATCCTAGGTTTATTTTCATTTCACTAAGACAAGATTTGTTTATGTATTCATATAGTTACATCACCGATTTATACCATATATAGTAAAATAATGTCAAATCGTTTTATATTTCTTAGGTGTTACCAACCTATAGCCCTGTCAAAAAACTTCACTAAATTCAGCAGTAGTCAAGATATGAATATGAATGGGTGATTTCTATATTGGAAGTGTAAAAACACTTATTTGGGTTGAGAAATGGCTTCGACCACACACAAATTGTTTGCAGGAGCTATGTTATAAGATTTACATCTATAAAATATAAATAAGTGTATTTTTAAAGGTTTTGTAAAAATCAAGAATTTTGAAAGGACTATATTTGTTTATTTACACTTAATAGTTTTAATGGAAAATCGAATACATTGTGTAAAAAAAAGTTTGACATTACAATAAAAATCTAAATGTAGTTAATATGTTTTAAAATATATAAACATTGAACACAGGGAAAATAAAGACAAGATATATACAGCTGTTGACAATTAATTAGAAACGACATCATACTTGCTGCACTTTACCGCACTGGACGTGCGTTTGGTTATGTAACGGTCGATTTTATTTTATTTATTTCTTAATTTTCTTTTATCTTTTTACAAGAACAATTAAACTGACTTTTCCAAGTAATTTATTGCAGCAAAATAAGTTTTAGTAGGAGAACATAATTTATTCCATTGACAACTAATTAGAAACGATTTGTTAACATTAAAGTTTTGAAACTTTTTATACATAATTTCTGAATATTTCGATAAGATATTTATTATTTTGAACTGTTTACACATAATTTCAACAAAAAACTGTAAAAGTAAAATTTCATAAAATAGAAAAAGCCAAAAGATGTACGCCAGGTACCCGCAAGGCAATTACTGAATTGAAGAGGGATATCATACGTATCAATTCAAATGCTTAAAAACGATGGTTGTTAATGCTATTGCTCATCTTCGACAATATAAAACCACGGAAAATGTACCACTCCAAAAAATACCGCGCAAAACTTCAGCACATATTGATCAAAAGATTGTCCGACTATCACAACCTGATCCAAGGAAGACCACAGCAGTCATCCAGCGTGAAATAGTGGATGAAATTGGGGTCAGTGTATCAAACACGACTCAGCCGTTGCACGACTTTTAGTGGAAGCTGGCCTTCATGGAAGACTTGCACGCAAGAATCCCATGGTAAAAGGCTCGTACAGAAAACAACGTATTGAATTTGCCAAAGATCATGTATCTTGTCCAGTAAAGCCGGTACAAATACTTGTTGTGTGGGATGTTAAAACAAAGATCAATAGCATTGATAGTGATGGCAGAAAGAGTATCCAACGACCAAAAGGTAATGAACTTGATCTAAAGTACACTTCTTCGGTTGTAACCATGGCGGTGGATCGATCTTTGTTTGGGGGAAATTTTCTTGGAATGTCATTGGTCTAATTCACTGTGTTTCTGGCACAATGAACAACGAGAATACGTTTATATCTTATAAATTGTTATGCTGCTTTGGTATGTAGACAATATCCCAGTGATTTGGTCATTCCAGCAGGTTAATGACGCCAAGCATACGGCAAAGCTGACCATCAAATTTTTTGATTCAATTGCTTTGACTGTTCTTGACTGCTCATCATCAAGTCGTGATGTAAATCCCATCGAGCATTCATTAAACGATTTGAAAAATGCCGTAAGCACACTAAACATAACAAATTTGGATGATTTTTTCACAAGAGTCAAGGAAGCTTGGTGCGGTATTTGGTAAAACGATGTCAAGACCTTATCCTTAATGCAAAGACGATGTGTGGTAGTTTTAAAGCAAAACGTTTTAAAGAAAATATAATGTATTTTGCAAGCGTTTGTAATTAGTTGTCACAGATATACACAGATAATAAATCGACAAATGTCTTATAACAAAAATATCGTTTCTAATTAGTTGTCAACGGCTGTATATGTATATGTATTAAAATTATGTTTACGTTAATGTCTTCTATGTACTTTCAGTGATATAACTCCCAATGAAATTAAGCCCAAATGAAGGAAACTAAATAATGTCCAAAACAGATTTGGAAGTATTTACTTTGAAAATATTTAAGATGTTATTTAATTTTTGACTTGGGAGTTATTTAATTTATTTTGGTCTTTATTTCGTTTTGGGCGTTGTTTCATATTTTAAACTCCAAAATATTTTGGAATTTGTCACAACGATTTAAAAATAACAAAAAAATCGCATAAGGATTCTTTACTTTACTTTTGAGAATCTGTGTAAATTTAATAAAAATTGTTTTGAAATAACCATATCTAACCTCCATATATATAAAGTTATGAGAAAAAAGTCACACATGAATTAAAAATTCACAGGCTTAATTAAAAGATCCCATGGTATTTCACACATCTCACAGCAATTAAAAATTCACTGGAAAGTGATTTATCACACGAATCTGGCATCACCACCAAGGCTTGTCAATCACCAAGATATGTCATCACAACATTAACCTAATTTGGTACTTTCGAACTCTCAAAGGGACGTGGTCTCACGCAATGTTTTATTTCCATGCTATGGAGCACCGTATAGTCAAGCCTTAAACACTAAAGGGTGAAAACTATCTCATAACGCTGTTTTTGGGGCGATTTTGAAATTGTATACTCTTGTTTATTGATTTCCTCCATATTTAAATGACCAGGAGTACATCGGCTATGGTAAGACAATACGATTTGTTTTATATGTATGCATAAACTTACCTACCACCGTTCAAAACCTTTCTTCTTTAAGTGAACATAACCACGTTTGCGTTGGTACCACAATTCTTAGCTCCTTGCAAAAGTCTTTGTACATATCATAACGTTAATTTTAAAATATTATATACTTTTATTCTTGTATTATTAAGGTTCTTCACTTAATCCTCATTTTATATTTTCATATATATAATACAAGCACTTTATATAAAAGTATATCTTAATGAAATTTTTAGTTCTCAAGGCGGGATAAAGTTCAAAAATTTGTTTAAATTTCTTTTATTCCATATTTCAAATGTATAACATCTCAAGAACATCGTATTATATTTTTATGTCAATCGGAGCAAATCTGACGAATTTATGATAGTTTGAATGATCGTTGCTCCAACTCAGCTATACCAGTGAACAAAACTTCATTAAGTTATTTTTAAAGTTGGTGACCATGATTATTTAAATTTTTCAATTAGCATCAACCTTACAATATCAAATTGGTCGATTTTATTGTGAAAAAAATCGATATTTCAATTTTAAAATGACGCAAAAAATTTTGAAATTGATAAAATAAAAAGCTCGATATTAATTGAAATATTAACCGATCGAAACAATTTGTTTTTTAATTTCATATAATCCAGTATTGAGAAATTACGTTTACCGCAAAAACCTATTTTTTCTCGGCACCGGCGGAGAACTGCAAAAATTCAGATTTTTTTTTGAGAAAAAAAACCGCTATTAATTTTACTTGAAAAATTTCTTCGAGCTCAATTCTATCATCTATGAACAGATGATAGAACAGCTGCATTAAATAGACAGATCAAAATTTTCAATTGTTTTTGCTTAAAATATAAATGCTAGTATTTTGAAAATGATGTATAATGTGTTTTTTATTCGAAATACTCATTAATTTCAAGCAAATCATTAATTGTTTCTATTAATTGTTATAATCAAATTACTCTCGCAGCTTGTACTTTACTCTAACTTTACTTTAAGTGCATACGGAAACAGACAAATTATTATTAAATAAATAAAACTCCATACATCATTTTTACATATGTTGCTTAAAATTTGCTAAAAGCTATTTATTTTTAGGGTAGGTGAACAAAATCGCGGTCACCTTGTTAATATGAAAAAAAAAGTAAAGTAAAGAAAATTAGTAAGATTCAATATTGTAGTATACGTACTTTCTCAAGTGTTTTGCTACCCTGTCAATACTTGTGAAAAACCAAAACAAAACCAATATGAAGTGTAATATCAGCCTTAGTTTAGTCAGCCGATGAGTAAATAAGTTATATTTTGCCTTTTAGAATGGGTGCTTTATTTGCAAAAAAGAAAAAGCCTGAAAGTCGGGTAACGGACCATGATAGAGCTGTGCTGGTAAATAAAAACAACACTAACTGGGCTCAAAGCTGAATCTTTATTCCTTTGTTTTCAATAGCAACTTAAGCAACAGCGAGATCGGCTAAGACAGTACCAAAAACGCATTGAACTGTCCCTGGAAAATGATAGACAATTGGCCAGAAAATGCCTTCAAACTGGTCGGAAAGAGTAAGTGAACTTCGAGTTATTAGTATTTCCATAACAAAGATTTTTCTTTTCTACAGTCGAGCAAAACTGTTGCTGCGGAAAAAAAAATATCAGGAAAACCTCTTGAGCAACACGGACAAACAACTAGAAAATTTGGAAAAGTTAACGCACGACTTGGAATTCGCACAAGTGGAATTGCAAGTATTAGATGGACTGAAACAAGGCAACGCGGCACTTAAAAGAGTTCACGCTATACTGGATATAACTGAAATTGAAAAAATAATGGATGAAACAAGAGAGGGTGTCGAAAAGCAACAAGAAATTGATGCAATGCTATCAGATGTTCTCACAGATCAAGACGAAGACGATGTACTGGCTGAGTTGGATGCATTAGTTTCAGCAGAAGTTGCATCAAATCTTCCAGATGTACCAATCAGTGAACTACCCGAAAACGTTATTGAAGAGGAAGACACAGCAAACGATAGACTAGATGAAAAAGTTAAAGAAAAACCAAAGGCTATTTTGATAGAAGCATAAATATAACTTATATTTTTTAATAAAACTTTGTAAAAATTAATCGTAAATAAATAATTTTATATTAAAAAATTTATATATAAATATATATTGTGTTAAGATAAATATAATTAAAACAAATATTACATCGTAGACATTCGAGCAAATCTCATTATTTGATCATGGTTCGATGAAGTCTCAGACGAAATTTCTATACGTTGCCAAGACTTAGATTCATTAGATTTTCGTATGGCTTCCATTACAGCATGAACGTAAAGACCGTCCTCAAAGTTTGCTGCAGCTTGTACAGGCTCTTTTACCCATGACGATTCTTTTCCGGCAAAAGCTTCCTTCAACGCGCCAATCATTTTACAAAGACCTTTAATATAAGGTCGCGGCAGTAAAGATCCTGACGTGGCAATGTGCAAATCCTGTACATCTACATAAATGGCTTCTTCTTTTAAAGTTGGCTCTGCCTTAATCTTATTGAGAAAGAGATCTCCACCTCTCACCACCAGATGACCCTTGCTACCGCATATAAGTACCTCTTGGGAAAATGCATTTGAGGGTAGTGTGTGGCTGTGTAGAGATGCAGTCACTAAAGTGCCATTAGCAAATTCCATTTGAAAGTTACAGAAGTCCGGTGCCGATATCTGTCGTATTCCATTAATCGATGCAGTCGTCTTAGTGTACGCTTTAACTAGACCATGAACACGTATTGCGCGTTGTTCTAGAAGAAAACTGACTAAGTCAATCACATGGCTACCAACAAGATTCAAAGCACCACCGCCCATAGCAGCATCACAAGTCCAATCGAATTTTTCAGGAAACAATGTGCCCATGTAAACACGTATGTCGACAAGAGAAATTTCAGCAATTGGTCCAATCATTTCTTCATGCAAACATCTTTTCATATGCACAAACGCTGGTAGAAAGCGTAAAGAATGGTTAACCAACGAGATAAGACTTGGATAGTACTGGGCAGCGCGAACCATTTTCATGGCATCGGTTTGATGCAAGCCCATTGGTTTATCACAAACAACATGTTTACCAATGCCCAAGGCCTTAACAGATATTTCGGAATGAAGAAAAGGTTGACATATTATAAATACAAGATCCACATCTTTTCGAAGAAGAACATCATCAATTCTGTTAGTATAGAACGTTATTTTTAGTACACAAGCGGCCTCTTCAGCTTCTTTCAGAGTTCGACCCCAAATAGCTTTGATGTCGAATCCCCGCTCTCTTAAAAGCGGTATGAGAACTTTGGCAACTGATCCAGTTCCAAAAACACCAACGCCAGGTAACATTATTGAATCTTAATCTAGTAAAATTAAAGATTAAAAGTAAAACGTTTAACTAAGAAAAATTAATGGAAAATGTTTACGTTCTGTCATATATACGAATGACTGAAGGCACAAAGTTGGCTAAACTGTCAGTTTCTAAATTTCAGCGAAACAGGGTGGTAGTATATATTTAAATAAAATGCCATACAGAAAATATTCATGTAAAAATGTATATTATTAAGAGGGGATTTATACAATGAAACTTGTCGCATGAAACTTTATTCGATTTTCTTTTAAAGTTTCATCTTCAAATTACATGATGAAACTGAGTTGCAGAGACTTTGCTCTGAAAATTCAGTCAACAACGAAAATATGAAAGTATTACGTCAAAAAGTTTAATGAAATCACAGCCCGAGAGACAATCTCATTTCATTTTCGTTTCATACTGCGCACCATAACTTTTGACAGTCTCATGCGACTAGTTTCGCTGTATAAATCCTCTCTAAGGTTTGTGACCGCCAGCGATGCACTCAGTGGTGCTACAAGGGGTACAATTGTACCTTTTGGGGTACACTTTCACTTCCATCGGTACGAAGTAGGCCTTTTTTTCAAAAGGTACACTTTTGAATTTGGTAATTTTATTTTTCATATTAACAATAGTCCACTATTTTCTTATGACAACGGCATGGCTTTCACATAAAAATGCAGTAGCAGAGCGCGTTTGCTCTAAATTTAAGGTCATTAAAACAAATCTTCGAAATAAGATAGCCGTTATACTTAATTAAAAATAGTAAAATTTTCGACAGAAATGATGTTTAAACTATGGTAATTTCTCATTCAATTTGTTGATTTGGAAATTACCTCAAACAAGGTAAATTCGTTTAAATTACTCACGAAATTGGACAAAAATGCACTTGCAACCCTGAAATCTTAATAAAGTGTGGATTAAACACAGCCTTTTTGTGACGTATTAACAATCTTGTTATCCATTTCAACTGAGCCGTCAAAATTATACATGACACATGATAATGGCCACATTCAGATACTTAGCTGTTTTGACTAGTGTCCGACCGAAACCAAAATTTTGGCCGAAAACGAAACCGAATTTCGGCCATTTGTGTAATATTCGGCCGAAACCGAAACCGAAACTGAATGTCTACTTGAAAATTGCTTTAAAGAACCAATTATTTTTTTAATTTTTTTGTTAAAAGCTTTCAAAAATATAACAATTGAAACATATTATAATAACGCATATATACGATAAATATTCTTTTGCCTTTATTCATAAAAATTTACGAGCCTCTTATAAAGCCTTTACAAAAAACAAAACCCATAAACAGTATTCATAAACGTCCAATAACGAAACCTTCAATAGACCTTCAATAAACCCTTAATAAAGCCTTTTTAAAATTTTTATTTTAATGTGAGCACAAATATTGTCAAAAATACTTCAAACTGTTTCAAAAAATATGGAAACATGGGAAAACATTTCAAAATATTGAAAATAAAAATTATAAGTGACAATTTTTTTCAGAGAAGAACATAGATTAAACATTTTTTTGACTGTTTGCATGTCAAAATATTGATAAAACTATGACAAATAAATAAAAAATTATTGAATTTATCAAATTCACAAACCATTCTTGACACTGTTCCCATTTCAAATTTAGATTTTTCCTATTTTAACAAATAAGCTGAGAAAATATTTTTATGAATAACAAAATTTTAAAAAACATTTTATCTCTAAAAAGCTTTTTGACTATTGAGCACTTTAAGTCTATTTCAAGATATTTTTATGAATAAGACCGTTTGAATATTAATGTTCAACTTTAGAATAATAAATAAAGAGATCATTTTAATATCACTTTAAGGAACTTTTTAGTATATGAAGTTAAATAACTTTATATTATAATCTAAAAAAAAAATCTACATTTATCGTTTTGTGCTGGACCCAACCCACACGGTCAATCAAATAACTGAATTTCACGTTTTTGTTCTACTTAACACCATTAAAAATTTTGATGAAAGCGAACCATTGAAATAAATGTAAGAACCGAATTAGTAGTGTCCGTTCAAATATTCGGTTTCGGTTTCGGTTTCGGCCATATTGATGCCGAATAGCCGAAACTGATTAAAAGGGCCGAAACTGGCCGAAACCGAAACCGAATATTCGGTCGGACACTAGTTTTGACCCTTCGGTTTGCAACCCATTCAGTGAAACTTGGGTGAGCGATGTTTTCAATGAACTAAAGTTGTATAATTGATAAAATTTACGGCTATGTGCGAAATAATTTTGCAAACTTACTTTGAGTCATGACAGAATAATAAGGAAGGCTAATATTTTTACGGCTGCTCAAATGTCTAATTTTACACTAACAAAGCTGTGAGGTGCTATAAACGTCAAACGAAAAGGCAAAAACAACAATTAGAAAACTTAAATTCGAACAGCTGAGTTTTGACATCTAGCTCACTTTCTCTCCAATATGCGCCTACCTTGTTATTCTATCATGCTTTGAGTAAGAATTTTCTATTTTTAATTCAACATTTAAGTTGGCAACTTTTGAGAGTGCTGAATGTGGCCAGTAATGAATTGACAAAAACTATATCAAACGTCAAACGAAATTATCCAGGCCTAGTGTGAACACTTTTGCACGAAATTACCTAATTTAATCTCAGTGTGAACATATTATTAATCAAAGTAAGTTTGCAAAACTATTTCGCACATAACCGTACATCTTATCCATTGTACAACTTTAATTCATTGAAAACATTGCTTACCCAAGTTTCACTGAATGGGTTACTACCCGAAGAGTCAAAAAAGTAAAGTATCTGAATGTGGCCATTATCATGTGTCATGTATAATTTTGACAGCTCAGCTGGAATGGATAGCAACATGATATAATGCCCAGGTAGTATAAATCGCGAGGGCTCAACTGTCATTGGAGGCATAGAATGTCAAAATGACGATTTGACGCCAAAACAATGATGCGTTGTACAATAATAAATGAAAACAGTGATATTTCTATTTATGTGTTTTCCTTGAAGTTGGAAATATTTTGCAATACATATAATATTTTTGTATAAATTGTATCATTATATTATATTATTATTAACTATTGTGAAATACTCCTTAACCCAATACTCCTAATCATTCTAAAATAAAAGCGGAATTGTTTTAAAATAACGACAAACAAATTTCACTTGTTTGCTCTAGTTGGAACACCTAAATATAAGTGTTTACCTTTTATAAAATGTTAAAAATGTGTAAGTGAAACAACAGAAAAAATCCTTTTAATTTAGTGCTAAAGTAATCAGAAAGTGCAAGACCAAAGACAAAAAACCCTTAATTACTTCTTCTTATGATTACACTACTTGTATTTGACATATCATGCCTCCGTCTTGGCAGCGAAATCGATTTTTATAATACCTGGTTTTTAGGTTCAGTGAAATAACGCCCAAATAAAAAATGAAATAACGCCCAAAAAATGTCGATACAAATTTGGGCGTTATTTCATTATGAAATAAGGCCCAAAATTTTGGGCTTGTTACGTGTCATTGTGTTTACACATTTTATACAATAGACCAATTCGGTGCAATCTGTATAAATTTTTGGATAGTTCCAAAAATCTTCTACGATTTGATATATATTTCATAATAGTTGTCGTGCAGAATACGAATTATGGTCTCATGACAAATTTTTGTACTGCTCAAAAACTTGTATGAGAAATCATAACTAACAAAAAAAAAAACAAATTGGCCCTTGAAAGGACTTTGACCGAGCTTCTTATGATCAATTGTGTTGTGTGTGTTATGCCTATATGACACTTGCTTGTTTTCAGATCTTTAAACAAGCAGGGGATAAAAGAGACAGCAATGTCTTGTATGAATGGGATGTCTGTAGAAAATTTTGTGAAAAATTCAACAGCTGTTGCGACAAAAATATAATTTATTTTGTGTCAAAAATCTATAACTTGTCCGAATTATTTAAAAATAATTACGAGCTCGAGCAGCGCAATTGTTTTTTATTTCAATTAAAAACATTTAAATGCAACCAATTGAAATGCAAAAACAGCATTAAAAGGTACAACGGCAAAAATGCAGAATGTCTGCTTCACAAGATATTTATCTTGTTCTTCTTTCTGCTGTAACAAGGTATTCACAATGACTTTTTCGTGATTTTAAGCTGGTAGAAGCTGAAAAAGTAGAAAATTTTTGTATATTCTAGCGCTTGATTTGCTTGATTGCACATATAGCGTAGGCAGTCATATAAACGGAAAATTGTAGTAAGGATTTATCGTACTGCGCTTTACTTACAATTTAAGCGCTGAAAAATACTAAAACTAGCCAGTGTCATATAGGCTTTACTAAATATTTTTATAACATAATATATACATATATTAAATATAAAATACAATTGAGTAAGAACTGTCTGCAGAGAGGTGGTGACCGATCAGAAAAATTTTTATTGGAAAAAACTTTTCGCCGTGGCTGGGGTAAATTTTTATTGGCTGGGGAAATCATAACAGAATAACGGCATTTTTTCATAACAGAATAGGTCCTTCTTTTAATAATGTGGCAGCGTTAGTCTGATTTTGACTTTTCGGGCTATTCACAATAAATAAATTCACAATATTTTTGTCATTTTCTGCAGCAGCTGTTCTGTCATAGATGCCAACCATAATTCACATACAACATCACTGAATCACGCACCATATGAATTAAAATCACCCGTGTGAGACTTTGAGCAAAATCACACCCCAATAACAAAATCACACAAAATTACACAGAAAAGGAAACAATTTAGAGGCACTTATAATCGTATAGCTTAAAAGAGCATTTGGTGCCATCAAATTTTACAAATAATGAGATCTTTTCTGCTGTTTGGATATTTCAGTAAAAGTTCATTGTTAAAAATTTATTAATATCTTATTTATTAGATTCAAATTAAGAAGATATGAAACTTTTTGGTAATTCAAAATAATATTTATCAGTGGAACAAATATAAATTGTCTAAATTTGTAATTTGAAGTTAATATTAACGTTTTAAATTTAAACTTTATAACTGCGTACGAACATTTCAATTGCATTGTTGGGTTTGTTCGTAAATATACGTGTTTTCTCAGTTACTTGAAAGCACTCCTCAAAAATAAAGTGTGCGATAAAAGAAGTCACACATTTTTGATATATAACTCATATAAGGTATAATACATTGTCACACGGAATTTAAAAATCACTAAAAGTGATTTATCACAAAAATCTGGCATCTATGTGTTCTGTAATGGGTGCGTTCATGATAGAACAATACCAAGCAGCTTTGACAACTGCCTTTTTTCTCACGAGAACCGACTGGATATGACAAAAAGTCAGCTGTTCATGCAAACGAAACCGAAAAAAACAAATTACAGATTTAACATTGTGCAATAAGTGTTTTAATAAGTTGAATTGTGTATTTTTATTAATAAATAACCAGGGTACACTGAATAAGGTAGTAGCAAGACGGAGAGCGTGACTGCCGTAAATGTCAAAGCGAACTGCTTGAGCTGTTGTTGTTGTTGCTGTTGTTTTTCAGCAGCCATTGGATTTTGACACTTTCGGATATGCGAAAGAGAGCACAGGCAGTTTTGCAGCAACCTTGTTATTCAACCATGTCAAATCGGTATAAAACAAAATATTGCGTTAGGATTAGTAAGTAAATAAGCTGATTTATAGATGTTGAGCCGAATGGCACCGCGAACGGTGTTGATCATCAATGGATGCAGTTCCACGCCGAGAGACGCAAAATATTAATTTTTCCATTCGCCGGTCATGATACATTTAATTGGATAGAAAACTTTGTTAGATTGCGTTATAAGTAGTGAATATATAATAATTACCTCGATTTCTTCGTTCCTTTTAGTTTCCGGTTCAAATCTATATTAAAAATTTAATCTATTTGGCCTTCTACCAAATTAAACACAAAATTCAACTAATGTGCACCATGATTTGCACAATTAATAATCTGTTTGTTCATTCTCTACATGATATAATAGGTCTGTTCCCGTACTCTAAAGTTTTAGTCCAATTTACCAGTTTTTACCAGTTTTAGTCCGAGAAGCGTTCCCGTACACGAAAAAATGGTAAAAGAGAGTGCAATCGAGAGAGTAAAACATTTCCCCTCCTTATCAAAAGTTGCAAGTTTTAGTCCGAGAAATTTCTTCGGGTAAAAATGGTAAAAGTGTCAAACAGCTAAAAATCTGTTTACAAGTTAGCAAAGAAATTGCGATACATCAAACCTTCTTTGAAACTATAAAAATGGAACCCAGAAACATGGGAAAATGTGTAAAAACTAATATAAATTCTTAACTTGAGAATTAATTTCAATATTATTAAAAATCTTAGGCATTTCGTCTGCAATGCCGATGCTTCACATCAAGGCAATGCTGGACAAACTATCTTATTTGACAGTTTTTACAATTTTAGTCCGAGAAGCGTTCCCGTACTTTTTTGTGTTTTTCTCTATTTTCGAAAGATTTTTTCTCATTCTCAGACTTTTGACAGTTTTACCATTTTTAGTCCAAAAAGTACGGGAACAGACCTAATGAACAGAAGGTAGCCTTGACAACTGCCTTTTTTCTCACGAGAGTCGATTGGCTACCGTCAAAAAGTCAGCTGTTCATGCAACGAAGCACCAGCGCTAAAATAGCAACGTTGCTGGAGCTGTCAAAAATTTTAGCAACGAATGGAGGGGAAATTCCGAGGCTGAAATGATGTATTAAAAACGATTAATTAACGCTAATAATGATCATTAGTAGAGGATTTGGAACAGATTTCATCGTTTATTGCCCAAACTGTAAATAAATTCCAAAATCTAAGTAAGCCATTTCAAAATAAATAATTTCTGTGATATTTTTCTATAACTATCTCTTATATAATCTTTCTTTTGAGAACATTAAAGAAAGGATTATGGCTTCACTAGTACGCAGTGGAGAGGATTAGTGTCTATAGTGGCCAAACCTTCGATGGTGTGAAAAACAAGAGTAAACCATATTCTTAAGAAAATTTTTCCTGTCATAGCAATGTGATTGCCATTTCAAAGAAACATTTATTATAGAAGTTATAGAAGGAAATGACTTCATCATTAGGTTCTGGACAGGATTAGGATCGATAGTGGCCAAACCTTCGATGGTGCGTCAAATTAAAGCATGCCATCCTTTTACAAATTATTTTTCCGTCATAACGATGTAACTTTCACTTCTGGGAAACATTTGGTATAGAAGTTCCAGTGAAAACAAGAGATAGTCATAGAAAAATATCACAGAAATTATTTATTTTGAAATGGCTTACTTAGATTTTGGAATTTATTCACAGTTTGGGCAATAAACGATGAAATCTGTTCCAAATCCTCTACTAATAATCATTATTAGCGTTAATTAATCGTTTTTAATACATCATTTCAGCCTCTGAATTTCCCCTCCATTCGTTGCTAAAATTTTTGACAGCTCCAGCAACGTTGCTATTTTAGCGCTGGTCAACGAAGCAAGAAGCGAAATCGAAAAGAACAAATTACAAATTAAACATTGTGCTCTAATCAACAGATTGTGATTTAATAAGTTGAATTGTGAATTTTTATAAATAAATAAACATGTCATATCGGAATGAAACAAAGTATTGTGTTATTTCATTACTGTCCGCCATGATTTGCACAATTTTCATTCTGTTTATTCATTCTCTCTCTTCGTTGCAAAAATTGATCAGCTGTTTCTGACAGATGCCCATCGCTGAAGGCAGCGAAAAGAACTGTCACGGCTACCTCCTTTCCTTATATCATGATTCTCTATAGTGCAAAAATTGATCAGCTGTTTTTGACAGATGCCTGTCGGGTAAGGCAGTGAAAATAACTGTCACGGCTACCTTGTATTGTTCTATCATGGTTTCTGATTAACTCAACAGTTGTGGAGTGGAGTCTGATTTACTGATCACTTTATTTTTCCGCTACATTCACTCAACGTGTTGCGGTTAACAGTTCGACAGTTTGAAAAATTAGAACCAACGCAAAAATTCAATTGTGCCTTCTATATAAGCGAAGAGATAAATACAATTAATATTGTTAACAATTTTTGTGGAAAATTAGTGCTGGTAATTTAATAAAAATTGAATTTACTTTTCCGTTTTGACAGAAAATGTTCCAACCTGTTTAGCAGGCACAAAAGTAGCATAAAGTGATGCTCATCAAATACAAAACATGTTGACAACTAAATGTTGTGATTGCTGAACGTAGCCAATGTTAAAATTTGCTCAACACGATGTAGTTTATAAACAATTATTTTTTTATTTAAATGTTATTGCTGTATTATGAAATAAGAATATCCAGGTACTACAAAAGGAAGCTAGAGTGGGAGTTATTTAGCCAATACAGCGCATTGAAAAGAAACAAAAGGAAGTTTTTCCTTTGGTTGTTGATTTGTTCAAAGTTCATCTTATTTTATGGCATGAAACGCAACATGGTAAAACGTTTTAAAGTAAAATTTTGTGTTCATATTTTTTTCAATCATTTATTGTTGAGATGGTTCTAATATGGAAAAAAACAAAATCGAAAATACCTTCGACAATTGGTCTCATCTCACTAATTTGTCGATGGTCATAATGATAGGACCATATTCCACACTCAAGTTGGATATCGCCGACACTTATATTCGTTTGAAACCTTCATTTTATTCATGTTTTTTTGCTATTTCATTTCTATTTAAATTTAGTTTTCTACTTCCGTTTAAAATTTGTTTATTAAATACTTAAAGTAATGTAATATACAGTAAGTGGCGAACTGTGTTTATTGTCAAGATTTTCTCATCTCCTATAAAGTTAAAAAAGAATGAAGGTAAGGGCTTTCCATGTTAAGCTAAGATACATTTGTGTAAAGTAAATTTAATTTATGTCTATCTCTCTTTAATTTTAAAGTTATTTCGAAACCAAACGAATCTGATGGTCTTTGATTTTTCTGGAGTTATCGGACAAAATTTGTTATAATAATTTATTATGGCTATAAATACTTTGATACCAAGATTGTGTAGAACATTTCTCCAAGATAATCAGTACTGTCATAAAACTCAAGGTTTAATTTTCAAACGACATTTAGGTGGTAATATGGTAAGCTGTACTACTTTATTTTATTGAATTAAATTTTTCAAGTGTTGTTTTCTCTTGTTTTTTTTTAGATAACTAAAGAGGTTAAAGTTCAAGTAAAGCAGGGTGTCGTTGTCGGACAACAAAAATACTTACCTAATGGAAATTTATTCAACTACTTTCTAGGGATTCCTTATGCTGTGCCTCCCTTGGGTCCACTGCGTTTTAAGGTTTGTAGTTTATTGAACTATTTGCATTGGAGTGTACTATGATGATAATGTTCTCTAACAGTCCCCAGTTCCACTCGAACGTTTTTCACAACTTGAGTTAGACTGTACTAAGGAGCGCGATGTATCTCATCAAAAAGATCCGTTTACAAGTGAATTGGTGGGGTCTGATGATTGCTTATTCTTAAACGTTTATGCACCACAAAATGCCAATCATAAGCTTCCAGTCATGGTATGGATACATGGAGGTGGATTCTTTTTTGGCAATGGTAACAGTGATTAGTTCGTATTGATTATATAAGCAGTATGTTGAATTTAGAACTAAAAATATTTTGACTTGTAGCTTCTTCCCCAAGCATCTTATGGAGGAAGATGTTATAGTTGTAACATTAAACTATAGACTGGGCGCACTAGGATTTCTTTGTCTACCAGAAGAGAAGATTTACGGAAATGCAGGACTAAAAGATCAAGTATTGTGAAAGAAACAAAAAATTTATGTTTTTATATAAAAACATTAACTATTTTAAGCGCTTAGCTCTTCAATGGGTAAAAGACAACATTGCCAACTTTAATGGTGATTCAGAAAATATTACAATTTTCGGCGAAAGTGCAGGAGCAGCATCCGTTCACATGCACATGTACGCTAGCCACGGAAAATCACTATTCCATAAAGCCATTATGCAAAGTGGTACTGCAAACATGGAGTGGGTCTTTCAGATTAACCCCGACTTCAAAGTACGTCAGTTGGCGAAGCATTTAAACTGCACTTCTACAAACTCAAAGGATATACTTGCATTCTTACAATCAAAAGAGATAACGCCAGAATTGATACTTGCCCAAACATTAAAGGTACTTACCCCAGAAGAACGCCGCTGCGGCTTGCCATTGCCGTTTAAGCCTGTCATCGAGGATAGTTCATCTCCAGATAGTTTTATTAATGCACCTATTGTGGAGACTTTGAAAAATAAGAATGTTATAGATATACCAGTTATCATGGGATACAATTCAGGAGAAGGAATAGTAATGGTCTTTAATGCCATGCGTAAAATAGAGTTATATGAGCAAGATCTGACGCGATGTATTCCTCGCAATTTGGTTCTAAACTCTTCCAGTTCCAGTATAAATCGTATAACAAAGCAGATAAGAGATTTCTATTTCGGAGACAAGATCATTGATAAGAGACACCTCAATGAATTATCTAATTTATTAGGAGATTACTTTTTCACATTCGACATGCACTTTGCTGCAGAATTTCATTCAAGATTCCAACATAAGTCTCCACTTTTTTTTTATCAATTTAATTATGTCGGGGCACAAAACATTTATAAGAAAATATTTCAGCTGGAACACCTTAAAGGTGCCTGCCATGGAGACGAGCTCTTCTACCTCTTTCAATCGCTGGCAAATGAAGTGCAGCTTGAACAAAGTGATTATCTTTTTGCTAAACATTTATGTAACCTTTGGGCAAATTTCGCAAAGTATGGAAATCCAACACCGATAAGTGCCAATACTTCATCAAAAGGCACTTATTGGACACCTGTCAAAAAAATCCATGAAGAAGAACAACCATTTGTATTAAATTATTTAGAAATTGGTGAAAATAGTCAAATGCAGCAAAACCCTGATGCTGATCGTGTAAAATTCTGGCGCGAAATTTATAACAATTACGATTCCATCGACTCTTCAAGATTCAGTTCAAAGCTTTAGGAAAATTTCTCAAACGACGATGAAGCCTTTGCAAAATATTTCAATTATTAAGCTATGCAAAATTAGTTTGATTCATATTTTTATGCCAAGTGTCATTATTGATATTTAATTAAGCTTTAAAGAGGTGTAGACAAATTTTTAACTAATAAAATGCAAAAAATTCAAATACATTTACTTTGCTTTAACAATACACTTTACGGTACTAAAATCTTTTAAAACCTACGAATTAAGAGATCGTGAGTTAAAATATCAGATAATACGGAAAATATATTTAGAAAAGAGTTTTTCCTGTAGATAATGAAATCCTAAAGAGAATAAATAATGTCATTAAAAAATTATTTAGAACTAGCCCGGTCAAAAATCTATTGATGAATGTTTGGGTCTTTAGTTTTACTTTTGCAAAAATGTAAAGTAATAAAATACGCAAAAAATCAAATTCAAACTTTAATAGTTCAAATTAAACTTTATTTCAAAACAAATTTAACTTTGTTCACTTCAAATAGAAAGTTATTTTTTAAGTTTAATAGGATTTGTAACGATCATAAATTTGAAAAGTTAAGTCGGGTCTGCCGAGATTCTTTGACTCTCACGTTACACACTTACCATACATAGTCACGGTCATGGTGAAAATTGAAACAGAAAATAAAAATTATTTTAAATTTGGTCTTATTTGATTGAAATCTTTGTGTTCAGCACCTTTAGTAGTAAATTGGCGCAAGTTATGATAAACAATGCCAGGACAATTTATGTGTTCATAGACGAAATAACTCGTAAAAGTGAAATTTTGAATGAATTTAAGGGATAAATATACAGATATGGGAAACTTGCAATCATTAGGTTAATTCGTTTTCATAACAAGTTAGAGAAAGAATCGAACTAGTCAATGGAATTTGGAGAACACAAAATCTTACAGGGTAGTAAACAAAGTAAGACAGTTTATTAAAAGTTAAAGAAATTTTCTACTATTGAGTGAAAGTAAGAAATAACTGGAAGTGGTGGTAATAAGTAAAATAAGTTTAAAAATTCTTGCACTGTGAATCCTCGGTTGATTTTTATTTTATATAAGGTATTTATTCTATGTACATATGAGATAGTAAACCAAATTTGTTCTGTGCGATTATATCAATAATTTGGTGAATACTTATATTAATTGTAATTGAAGTTCATATAAAAATCTTATCAACTATTAACAATACGTTATTTACTTTGGACCATGAATTGACATATTTTCAAACTTGTTAGCTAACTAAGATTTAAGTGTTAAACATTTATATTTCAGTAAATTAAGTTATACCTTAGAGTCAAAAACAAAAACATTTAACAAACGTTTAAGAGTTTTTATACTCATTGCTTATTTGAAGTTCTTTGTAACTGAACTGCATGATATATTTATTCATGTAAAACAAGTTTTTAGTGTAAATTTATTAAATCTATTCTAGTAATATGTGTTAGCATATATATATATATATATTTATATACATATATTTATAATATTAAGTAAAGCTTAAACCATTGGACCTTTAGATTAATATTTAATAAAATTTGTATACACAGATAAATATGTCTTAAGTTCTTATGAGGCAAAACCAAATATTTTGCCATTAAAGAATTCACAAATATCTTTAAAAGTCTTCGTTAAACAATATATAATTGATATAGTGGCTTACTTGCTAAATAAAAATAATTATTTTTTTGGTAGTAAAATTCGTGTAGTATGAATCATATATGTATGATTCTGAGACAATTAAAAACAAACGTAAATATTAATAAAGGTAAAAGTTAATTTTTATAGCTATTTGGTTTTAGATAAGACTAGATTAAAACTGTATTAATTAGTTTATGTATGCATTGTAAAGCCTGATATAAATTTTAAAGCTTTCAGTTTTTTTTTGTTCTGGTCTTATTTCATTTGAATTTTATTCGTTTATAGATTGAAGGCCTTTTGAATGCATTAACCATACATATTTTTATATGAAAACATTGCATGTTTTAGTGGAAAAGATATTTAGTTTTTATTTTTATATGCTTCTCCAGACTTGTTAGTTTATGTTACTTCATTTTCTTTTCTTATCGATAATGTGCTTCATGTCAGCTCAACAATTTATTTTTAATAAGCCATTTTTAATGTTTGTAAAATTGGATTTTTTTTTCCTCTGTTTTGTGTTCATTAGTAATTCATTTGCAAATATTTGCGTTTTTGCGTTTTTTGTTTATTAAGTGAAAAAATAAATAATAAATATGTAAATTTGATTGTTCAGTTAAACTTAACTACATGTTCTGACGAAAGTACAGGTAGAGCAGAAATAAAAATACCATGTTTTAAAGATGAAAAGAAAAAAATGAACATTTTAATCAAACTAGATTCAATGCATTATGAACTATCTCCATATAAATTTTGCAACGCAGCGTATATTTAAGTGAATAAACAATTTATTAGAGTAGGAAAAATTAAAATGGCCATTAAATATATTTTTCTTGCCACTCGAAACAAACCCTCTTGGGGTTTGGATATGCTAAATATTACTTTTATTCCATAGTGTCAGATCTTTGTCCCCGTCAATAAATTCGAAAATTCTGGCACAAAACTGTTTTTGACAAAGCTAACATTATGTCAAATTCAAATTAAAAAGTTGTTTTTAAATATAAAACGAAATTAGCGTAGAAGCCTTAAATATCCCGTTATTAAATTAAAAAATAATTTGAACGAATCATAATAAATATGAAATTAAAAATTTAAAATTGTAAAAATTAAAAATTTGAAGTTTGAAACGTTGTTATTGCGTTTCGAATAAGCGTGAAAATGCAAGGATGAAAATTTTAGAACTAGAACCAACGAATAATTTTCACAACACATTAATATTCTTTTACAACAAAATAAAGATTTATAAATTTAAACTTCACAATTTTAATGTGAAAAAGTGACTTCATTTAAAAGCACATTGAAAAAAGCCTACATATTAAATGCTTTTGTAGGTAGATTCCATTAGTTTGGTCGTCTGTTCGGAGGTGATGTTAGGCCATTCTTTAATTATTTTTTTTTTTTAGGTTTTTTAAGCTTTTTTGTATGTTTTAAAGCATTTTCTACTTGGCTTGAAGTTTGAAGTTGTACAACCCAATGCTTCTTTCGATATGTAAATACAGGTTGGTAGACGTTAAATATAAGTACTGGTGATTTTAAACGGTTGCTCAAAGTTTTTTTACTATTCCTCCAAAACCTTTTCCTTTTCGTGCCACAACTATATGACGGGTTTTCCCTTCTGACGATACTGTCCGAATTTTCTGAGAAACTATGGTTTTTTCTTTTATAATTAATACGTTTATAATTTTATTTAGCTAAAAACAAAAACTAGTAAATTTCGTGAATGTACCAAATGCTTCTTTTACACGGACTTTTGTTATACTGCAGAAGATACTTTGATCGGTAACTTTCGTTTTTACTGCTTTTACGTTTACTAAAGCAGTAAATATCGACCTGCATTTATATGACACTTAAGGGCGGAGTAAGGTTTTTTGAACTCTTTTTTTTAACCATTTTTTATATAAATGCACAACATCTAAAGATTATTGTGTCCAAATTTGAAGTCGATCCGAGTTAAACTAACGGAGATATGAATTTTTTACTAGGTGTACCTCGAACGTACAAACGTACGTGTACAAAACTTTAAAGCGATTTTCCCACAAGTCGTGTTTTCAAAGTCCGTGTTCACTGCCATTTAATCAAATAATTTCCGACCGAGATATAGTGAACACCACAAATTGCTATTTCCTGAGACGTTCTGAGAAAAACTCTGTCACCGGCTTGTTTTTCAATATTTCCGGATGAAAAACTTACAAAATATTGTTAAAAGTACACATAATAATATTCAAAATGTTTTAATAAATTTGCTAAATCCATACTATTAAAAAACATTCACAAACCAAGTGTTTTTTTACTCTAACCCTTACCCGCCCTTAAGACATTGCAATTCTATATTTGTACACAGACTTTTGCAAGTGATTGTATGTTTTTTTTTTTTTATTAAGAACATGTATTTTCAGTTCCCTATATTAAGTGGGAGGCTTCGAGTTGAAACAAAAATTTTAGAATCGTTTAAGGAACATGGATATTTATATATAAAACAAAAGATTATAAATCAAAATTTAACACAAACATTTTTAAGTTCTTATGTTTAATTTTAAATCGATATTTTTACTGTTTAAAAATATATATTTGTTTTACAGTAGACCCTAATTGAATGCGTGTTGCGTTGCGCTTCTATCAGAATTGGTTCATGCACATACATTTTATATGAAGCCTACCGAAATGCGCAACGCACTAGCGCAACTCGATTCGAATTTCCTATTTTGACAGTGCGTTCGGTTGTGAAGTTGGCTGCATAAAACAAAAATATTCGAACAGAGAGCAACAAACACATAAAAGCAACAAGGAAAACCCAGTGGGAAAATCCATCCTTACATAATGAATTATTCTTTACTTATTTTTCATCCGAGGCATGAAAACTTCAATACCAAATGCCCATTACTTTTACACAGGCATGATCGCCACTATAAGCTTACTTTTGTAATGTATGATATGCATCATACGTGCTTATGTGACCCTTTACTAAAATAAAGTGCAGGGAATGTACTTTCGACAATCGGAATCAATCGGGCTTCCATGCTTATGCACTTTATTTAATAAGCAGGATGTATGCATGACAGCGTAAGGCACCCGTACTGTATTGATATACGACGTGCATATAATCCATTTTAACCTTCTTCGCAACGGAAATTCTAAGCTGTGGCCTTACGTTCACCTTTTTTTGTAAGTGTAAACGGAAGCAGTGCTTACAATTTCCGTTGCGAAGAAGGTTTAAATGAAGGGTTAAATCGTAATTTTTATAGAGAAGATATATAATTGTACATACATATGGCTATTGAACAGTAAAATAAATAAAAAATCTTATTTTTACACATAGCCATTTTTGTATGCGCAACGACGAATGATCTTACTACACCGCCGTTCACCATAAGATTGTTCTTTATTCGTTTTTTTTCTTTTGGTTTTTTGCTACACTTAACATCTTCGTAACGATAGTCAAATACCGTTATGTCATCATACCACTGCATGTCTCTTGCTTTACGCAATAATGTACATATGGAAATGATCACACGAAGACATGATCGGCTTAAACGTGCATTCCTTTTGCAGTTGCAGTCGTAAGTGAAGATATAAAGTGCTCCTTATGTAACAAGTAACATACTTTCTTCAGCATGATCCTGTTTTCACCACCATAAGCTAAACATGAATTATTTAGTAAGCACCTTACGATTTTTCCGACTGGGAACATATATGTTTTCGATTGTACGCAGCGCTTTTGTTTAGGCTAAGCGTATACAAAATTTGCGTGTCGCTAGGAAGCGCAACGCAACACGCATTCGATTAGGGTCTACTGTTAGTCTAACACTTACGATTGGTACCCAGATAGAAATGTGCGTTTTGAAAATTTAAATAAAAATTTAAGGCTAAAAATGATTGTTATTAAATAAAATTAAAAACATTTAAACAACTTTTGAAAGAATTATTCTCTTGTTTTAAGGTTGTTAAGGTTTTTTGTCGTTTCACTCTTATGATTTTTGCATTAATTAGGTTTTGAAGTATTAACTCTTATTCAGTACTCTTCTCTAGTAGAATGTGAAAACAAAAACCGCAAGTTTCGTTACTTAGTAGCTTTTTAAAATGAAATTGAGTCTGTCTGAATTGAAACTTCTGTTAATGTATGGAAATATAATTAGTGGAAAACTAAGTGAAATAGATATTTAAAAATAACCCCATGCTGTATTTGATTCTCTCAAAAAAAGCTCAAGATGTGATTGTTACTTATGCAATTGTGCGATGAGAAGATTCAGCAAACGTTTTAAGAAATGTATTAACGTTTAAGTTATAAATATAATAATTAAGACGTAGATGTTACTTAAAAACAATAAAATTTAGAAAATTTAAAAATTCAATTAAATTTTTATATGTTTAGCTTAAGCTCAAGCTTAAGTTATAAAGCGGTAATTTTCTTTGATTTTGGTCTTGCCAGAATGTATTTCTAAATTATGGTTTTTAAAATTATGTTTCACTTGCTCTAAGGCATGATAAGATTTAATTTTTTTCCCTGCCTTGTTTTCCTCTGGCATTCTAAGACAGGAGTCATGTAAATGCAATACATAAAACTTATAAAAATCAGGCTTACGATATTTAAATGTAAACCGTGTGCTGAAAGCTACTTTTTTCGTTATGGCTTTTTCATTTGAAAATTGTGAAATAACAGTTATTTTCAGTGCCTGGTTAAAACTAAAAGATTAATTTTTTTAAAAATATTTAAATTTAAAAAAAATAAAGAAATCGACTTGAAATCTTAAGAGGATATATATTAAAGTTTAAAGTTTACATTTTAATTTTAAAAAAATGCTTAACACAAAATGGAGGTCATCTCAACCAAGTGCTTAATCGTGAAAAAAACTAGGAGCAATACGATTTTATCATTTGACACTGCTCAAGCGTTTGGTTGGGTCTTTTACGCATAAAATTTATAAATTTGTAGTCGATATATTGCAATGTTTTTTTATATAAATAAAAAAAATATTAATTTATAGAGTTTTAACACTTGCCTGGCTCTTTTAAATTAAAGTATAGTTACAGACTTTAAATCTTAATATAAGCGGTAAGAAATGGATATTTAATATAAACAAAACACCAAAACAAAGTTTCTCTTATACGAGCTTATTCAAAGTAGTTAAGAGAGGTTTCCTGAAAATATTTTACTATATTCCGATCTATGTTATGCACATCATCTATAAGTTTAAATGAATGTTTCCGACACTATTTGTTACAAATTTCCCGATGGTGGTCTATCATCATCAGGTGGTGAAGGCCCTGACACAGATACCATTGGCAATGTGTTTATCTTTGTTTTAACCCCCTTCATATTCAATGACTTTGGACTATAATGCGGGGACATTGTTGGCGATTGACTTTTATTCGTTGATGTTGAGGAGCACTGATGCACCAGTGCATGTGACATTGACCCGGTAGGTAGTAGAATAATTTCTTCCATAGTGTCAGTTGAATCATGTGTATCAGATATTGTATTATTTAACTCATTTCCAAATGAATGATTCAGCTGTTTCTGCGCATCATTGCTACCTTCGGTAGACAAAACATCAAACTTTAAGTGAGCAGGTGGAGTTTCGATGGAAATGCTGCCTATGACAACATTCGACGTAGTAACAGTGGCTGAGCGGCCGGCTGTATAGCCCACATCCGAGGCTTGAAGCTCCTTATAGGAGTTGAGTACCGATAAAGTTCTTTTATCGTTTGGCTTAGATGAACAACTTTGTTGAAATTCCGTTTCTATAGTTTCATTATCAATCTGCTCATTGATAGCTTCCGAACTTTCTTCAGTGCGCCATCGTTGCTTATTTGAAATACTTTTCTGCAAAAATAAGACGAATCATTAAAGAAACTGTTAAGTTTTGATTTATTTTAATTTTACGCACCTTTCGTTCGTTATCAGTTATGTTTTCTGCGCTTTTCGCTTTCCGACAGAGCACACTTTGAGACCCATGACGACGCAAAAACTCTATAGAATCAAAACCTTTACCTTCTGATGATACAAAAATTGCCGAGTTTATTCTGTTTCGTGTGCAACGTTCCGATAGAGAAGTTGAGTGTTCTTCCTGCAGCATATGAAAATGCTATAAGTAAAAGGATCAATGGAAGTGATACTAAGTTTAACTGTAAGTCAAGCATTGAGACTTACTCGGCTGCTATGATGCAGAGGTTGATATGAAAGTGCACCGCAATCACTGCCTTCGAACTGTAATGCAGAGAAAGATGTTAATTACGTTGATAGTTTTTACTAAAATCTACTTCCAATAATTTTTCAATACTTATCTAGATACATATGTACAAGATTTTTATTATCAAAGTGTTTGCACTAGTGCGACTTTTCCAGCATAGTCTGGATTTTTGTTGTGTGTTAAGATAAGAGTTTTAATTAAACAAATAATTCAGAAGACTTTTACACGGATAGAGACTGTCATAATGTACTAGTATCCGGTCAGTTTCTTATTTATCTTAGCTAGCGAAACGTTTTGTAATAGATTTTGAATAAAGCGTTTTTTTTTTAAATAGCCTTTTGTACTGCTCAAATGAAATCTTGTCGCCAAGCAACTTGAATTTTATCGCATCCTACATACTTATTTTTAATTTAAGTACTATAATTTATTAAGATGCTTTCACCTGTTGTATCGAAGAAAATAAAAAACGACCAAAAATCTTCCAAACCTGTTTGCCTTGAACGATTTGATTCCTTATCTTAATAACTTAATTAAAGATAAAAATATCTCAAAGTAAAAAAAAATATTTGTAAGCAAAACAATCAGTCAGCAAAGCTATTCAATTAATTCAATTTTTAAATTAAATATAAAAAAGAAATTCTCTATTTGAGTCCATTAGGGTGGGTCGATTTGGAAACTAATGT
Source organism: Tetanocera ferruginea (assembly GCA_958299015.1). Lineage (NCBI taxonomy): Eukaryota > Metazoa > Arthropoda > Insecta > Diptera > Sciomyzidae > Tetanocera > Tetanocera ferruginea. The sequence goes on along the minus strand of OY282640.1, from coordinate 740,170 downwards.
TGCCTGGACGGTTTTTAATTTTATTTAATAATTTTAAACTGGACGAAAATTACTTTTCATAACCGAATTATATAAATAAAGAGGGCGAATGAATTTTAAATGAAGAGCTGAACTTGTCATCCGTTGGTAAAAATTATATCGTCATTCAAACGTTTACAAAGCATTTTGTTCCAAAAATTAGCAGTAGAGTTTGTTTTATTTTCCACATTCCCGTTATTAAATACGGATAACGCTTAATGAAGGCTAAAAAAGTAAATTGTTAACGGTAAAAAAAAAAAATATTTGTAAGCAAAACAATCAGTCAGCAAAGCTATTCAATTAATTCAATTTTTAAATTAAATATAAAAAAGAAACTCTCTATTTGAGTCCATTAGGGTGGGTCGATTTGGAAACTAATGTTGCCTGGACGATTTTTAATTTTATTTAATAATTTTAAACTGGACGAAAATTACTTTTCATAACCGAATTATATAAATAAATAGGGCGAATGAATTTTAAATGAAGAGCTGAACTTGTCATCCGTTGGTAAAAATTATATCGTCATTCAAACGTTTACAAAGCATTTTGTTCCAAAAATTAGCAGTAGAGTTTGTTTTATTTTCCACATTCCCGTTATTAAATACGGATAACGCTAAATGAAGGCTAAAAAAGTAAATTGTTAACGGTTTCATATTTTTCTGATATATTTTTCTACAAGTCCAAATCTGGTTAGTTAAATTGTAGTAAACGTACAGTATCATAGTTAATGACAATTTTTTGTCATGAAGTAATGCTATGACCCTCTTATGGCTGGACTGTTATAAAACTATGACATTGAAATTGAAAATGAAGTCAGTACATACATTGGTAAGTATGTTATTATAATTGTGAACTCTATTAAAGATAAATCGTTGCAAAGCAGACTATTCAGAATCACATGCAAAGACGGTATTATCCCGATTTATGGAGACAAGAGATGAATTGTAAATGTTTTAACTGTATTCTAACTCTGAATATGTTGATTAATTTTGTGTCCCTGCAAGGCTAAGAAAATAATCGAAAATGAAATATCACGGATCTTTTCAACAACCTCAATTTTAAAACAATTAGAATTAGTAGAATTAGAATTAGTAGAGAAGAAAATACCATAACAGCCAAAGATAAAATCGAAAAATTCGTCACAAAGCTTCATTCGTGGTCAACTTCTATAAAACATATGACCATTTTCCTTGTGTTCAGAGATTGTCGAAGTAATGTCAACGGATTAATCTTTAGTAGTTAGTTTTCATATTCCATTCATGATACAAAGTTTGGATAATTTGAAATTAAGCCCCTAACAACAGGTTGACCCACAGGTTGAATAACTCTATATAGTGTACTTAACCCAGAAAGGGTGACTTTTAATTCGATGTTTAAGATGCTTTCAAAAAGTCTTTGTTTTTATATCATTTTGGAATGGTCGTTTTATTTTTAATTGTAAAATATATTAACAAAGTTTTTGCGGAAATATTTTTGAGTAAGTTTTTGTTAATAGGTAAAGAGACACCGAAGCAAGAAGCAAAAGAAAAAAAAAAAAAAAAAACGCAATTGCCTATAAACTATTGGTAAGTTCAATAAACCACTATTTTGTTTTTCGCAAGCTCAAATCAATGATGGAAATTGTTCTCAAGCAATGTTGCAATATCAAATATTGGCACATAGTACCATAATAAAGAGTTCCATCGTATCTAATTTAAAAGTTACGAAATTATGAGCTTGGAAAGATAGTATTTGCGAGTAAATTCATACTCATATGTTGATTGATAACGAGAAAAAAAAAATATATTATTAATGCTATACTAAGGCACAGTTTCACCAACTATACTTAAGATGTACTTAAGTTTAGCCTCAGCTTAGTTCAACTTTATCACAATTTCAAAATTGTTTTGCAAAATATAATCAGCTATTTGCTGTCGACGACTTTAGTATAACTTAAGTTACGCATTTTCTATACTTTAGTTGAACGTTAGTATGGTTAATGAAATGCATTTTCAGAGCTTATACTTAAGTTTAACTTAAGTATGGTTGTTGTTGGTCAAATGAAGTGACCAACAACCATACTTAAGTGACTAGTGACTAGTTACAAAATACACAAAATTAACTATTAACTCTTAAACTAGTTGGGAATTATTTTTTGTTTGACCTATAGTTAGGTTACCTCCAAAGTTGTGTTGAAGTATATATGTGTTTTTCATCAAAATTTAAGAAATTTCAAATTTAGAGTATGTTTTGAATATCAGAATATTAAACTTCGAACTGGATTCTTTCGAGTTCGAAGGTGCTAGTTGAACCTTCATAGTTTTTATTTACAATTATAATGCGTAAAAAATTACCTAAGTTTTTTGAAGGTAATAAATTATTTATTTAGAAATCGTGTTTACATATAAGACAGAATCTTTTAAATGTATAAGAATAGTGGAAAAAGAATAATTTGTACATAACAACTGAATTTAATATTTTGTTTGGTAAAATAATAAAAATTTTTTATGTGAATGTAGAATTTGATACTTTTAACACCAATTTAAGGTCTGTTAGGCATACGGAATTCGCTATAGGTACTTCCTAAAGTTAATGCTTATTCGTTATATAACAAATTTGTTTTATTCCTTGAAAATAGTTATTTTATTATAGCATAGTTGTAAACTATTGAAATCGAAAAAAATTTCCATGTGTCGTTCCAATGCAAACTTGTTTTTTTAATTTTTATATATTAATATATTTAAAGTTACATTCAAGCAATATAAAATAGTTTTTAAAAATGGTATTCGAAATTTCACTAGTGGCAAAAAGTTATTTGCAGATGCTTCGTCAAGTGTGCACTAGAGTGACAAAATATATTCATAATTGTTGTAATGTCTAAACATTACTTTTAAATTCCTTAAGAAAATGTGTTTTCTATAAAGCAATAGTTTAAGTATTTTACAAGCAAAGCTTCTTTAACATCCACAAGATATTAAAAAATTTCGAAAAAAAGTGCAATTTGGTGCAAAATATTTGTCGAAGAAATCATTAAACATAACAAAATTAGAACATTTGCAGAACATTTATTTTTTTTTATAACAAAAACTTAATAACTACTGAAACTAGAATAAAATAATCTTTACTAGATGTTAAGATATCGTCATTCTGAGTCTTAGGGACATATTTCTTCAACAGAACAAAAAAGAATATATTATTTACGAGTACGTATCTCTCTTATCTGATACAAAGCAATTTACAACGAAGGCTCTATGAGAGGGCAACAGAAAATAGCTAATGACACGTTGAACAAGTGACAAAACATAACTTGACCTGATGCAGTGATGGCAACCTTTACATATGCAATGTTTTAAATTTACAAATGCAATTTCAAAAAGGACAAGAACAGTGATCAAGCGCTGTGCATTTGACAATAAATGGAATCGAAACGAATCAAAAAAATTATTGATTCGAATCTCATTTGATCGAATGAGATCGAAAAATGAACTTACACTTAAACGTTCTGATTGATTATTAGGAGTGGAAACAGAGTCACTCGCCATGCTGCTTTGATACCTTTGTATTGACGGTGATTCGCGACTTTCGCGAGAATCTTCTCGACTGCGTTCAGCACATGAGTATTGACGTTTATACTGCCGACGTCTGTGGAAGGCTCCATGTGGGGTTTGTCCTGCGGTAGGGCCATGTGGTTTATAATAGCTTGGATCATAGCTGAACTGACGACGTCGCCACTGCTCATATTGCCGATAGTGACTGAAAATGCGTCGGCGACGTTGAATCAATTGTTTTTTAGCCTCTATAACATCGAATTCATCAAGCGTGTGCTCCTGAGAATTCTTCAGAATACTTCTTTGCTGTGCAAATCTTTTTTGTTTTATTGTCAGATCCTGCTTGGTTTTTCGAGGCAATTCTTTAATGGCTTCATGTGGCAAAGCATGTTCACTTTTTATATTATCATCAATGACTTCTTCGTTCTTATATATCTTCTCATCATCGGTCGTTTTCTGTTCACGTTGTGTTGGAGTTTTCGCTATAGTCTCACTGTCCATACTATAGGCTATTGTGTTACTCTCAGATGCTGGTACAGCATCTCCATGAACTGGTTGCTAGCTTTCCACATCAGCTTTATGTAGTAGGGCGAATTGACAACCACAGTCACGCTCCAACTCTCGACGGGGATATTGGAAACAACGGTCAAAAAGTCCACAACCCTCGCAACGGGGTAAGCACTAAATTTTATAATTTATGGTATATGCATATTATATTTATGTATATGCTTCTATAAACACATATGTAAATATTTTGGCAATTTCTTTGAATATGATTAGTACTTGTTAGCAAAAGCTTGTTATAATTAAAATGAGAGTAGATTTTATTACATACATACATATATATATATATATATGTATATGCTATTAGATTTGACCTATAATAATATTTATTATATTTTTATGCAAAATGTGATAAAAATAATGCGATAACTTATTAGAAAATGATATATCAGTAAAAAAAAGCGAAATTTGTACTGGTTTCAAATGGTTTTTTGTACAATTTCATTATTTTATGGAGCACTATTGTATGAACAAGTTATATTAAATATGATGTGGTCGATTTGGTTTTAATATATTTCTCCAACGACCGGTAGTTCTAATCCAAATAATGAGTTTGTTTGAAAAATTTAAAAGTTAGGTATTTTTGGAACACTTTTTTTAAGTATCAACGGAAATAAAAAAATCAACGTTTTAACCTTTTTTCAATTTAATCTCATTTCTAATTATCTGAATTTAAAAATTATTTAATATATAAGACTTTGAAAGTTATACTTGATGGTAGAGAAGTTTTTAAATGACTGAATTAACTGAGGTAAAGGCATAAACAACACTTGTCTTAGAAACGAAAAAAAAAAAAACAGAATCTATCAATTTAAAAATGAAAAAAGAAACAGGTTATTTAAAATAAGTGCCATTATTTCCTACGGCACTTTTTCCTGTTCTTCGCATATATGTATGTATGATAAGTTCTATTTGGCAATGTACAATATAATATATGGTTTGTATGCTTCTTTTTGAAGTCCGCAATTTTATTGGATTATTGAATTATTGGATTAATTGGTCTGTTTTTTGTAACTACTTGTTCCTATAATAAGTTTCTTATATATTTTTAATATCATTTATTTTTTTTATCTAAAATTCAAAAATTCAAAAATTAAATTTTAGTTAATTGTTGTTTTATTAATTACAGAGATGGCAGACAAGTACCGATAAGCAATTTAAGGAGTTATAAGGCATCTGTTACTAAATAATGTTTGCCTTTGGCTCATCAGCCATTAATAATTCGGAATCCAGCTTTTGCTCCCGAGTCAATCTCGTATGAATCACGACTCGCCAGCAGGCACTGGTGTAATAAAAATATATTCAATACTAAAAAGAATTTATCGTAAAACTAATAATTCAAATATGAAAACGTTCGGAAACATAACTTCATAGCTTACATGTACTCACTTCAGCTTATTCTTATCCTATCGTTATCCAAAATCCTTCTTATCTTATAATAAATAATAATTTGGTGTTCAACTACTTATCTCAGTAAAAATTAAATTGCAATGCATTGAAATAATTGTCATACATTTTTTGTTTAGAGATTTAAAGTAAAAGTTTTCTCAAACACATATTATTTCAAAGTTTAATATTTCAATAAGTACTTCCGATATTCATTAAAGCTAAGTTCAACCTGACCATCGAAACTGCAAATTCAAAATATAATGAACATTTTGTTGAAACTATAAAGTAATGTACACAAATTTAGAAATTAAAAAAAAAAAATTAATAAATTCAGATGTTTTTTTATTAAAAGATGCAGACGGACTCCTTAAGGAATTGTTGAAATTTTGAATAGAATTAAATCATTATAAATCTACGCATATACATATATATATATAAATGCATAACTATATACTTTGCAATAATTATCTATATGCGCTACAAAGGAAGCTTTAAAAAAAATGCAAGTGTTGAACATTTGTGCCGAATGCTTTTGTCATAATTAATAAAACGAATGTGAATGAAAGTTTAATATAATATTAAGAAATTGATTTTGTACCTTTACAATCATTTCTGGGTGTAAATTCTATAGAAAAATATAAAGATTTATTATATAATAAGAAGTAGGTATTCGAGTTTAAACATGGTTGTAAATAATCTATTAAGAAAATAATATAACTGATGACTAGAGTAAAAGTAACAGAGTCGGTGGAACAGCGGCCGCTCTGTTGTTTTAGGTCGTACAAGGCGTGGCTTTAACACAATTTTAAAATTTTCACTGGTGGGTCTACGTTACACCACAATGGTTTTATGAAAAAGATCAGACTTAAAGTAAAATTAGCTAATAGTGAAGTTACGCTTACTTTTTGAATTTTATTGAACGGTTAAGTTTTGATAAAATACATCAATTAGTTACGCAAGTCGTCAATTATATTTGTTATGATTATGAAAGTAAATAAAATTTTAAACAGAAATTTGTGAATCCACTCATAAACGCCACGTACGATTACATTTTTATATTACGGCCCTTCTGAACAACCACTGTACGTTCTACCTTTCATCATTAAATGATTGCCGTTTTACATTCTGCCTGAGTTAAAATTTCTTTATTTTTATTAAGGGACTTGGTTCTTCTTTTGTCGTATTTGCTAAGTTATTTCAGCATTCTTACAACATTGGAGGTTTCATTTTAAATTTTGTATTTTTAAATTATAATTTTGTTTTAAAGAATTTATAAAAAAAAAATTTATATTCAAAAGACTTTCATTCATAAGTTATAAAAATAAAGTGTAAATTACTTTTTCTATTAAGAACCTGATACTGGTACAATATATCGGGTTCTTAGGAATAGTAAACATACTCTAACGGATTTATTTCTGAATATGCAGCATTGTTTTAATAATATAAACCACGGTAACAAGCATTTTCCGATTCGTAGTTATTTTTATCACAATATTGTACATTTTTGTCTCCTCCCTATTTTGAATCAATCGTATATATTATAAATATTCCAAGAAGAGAGCACTTAGAGCACTTAGTTTTTAAGTTCCCGTATATCTTAATACATATGCACTGACACGAATGAATTTTGTTGGATTCGAAATGTTTTTAACATGTTTTAATATAAATTTTCGCAGGAAAAATAAGTTCACTTTATTGAGTGTCTTAAAAATATTGTTTTACTATCAATGATGCAAGAAACAGATTTTATTAAATGTACACTGTTTGTGTTTTTTAACTGGAAAATAACGGGATTTGAATTAAATTCGAAATATTATTTTTATTTATAATAGGGAAATTATTGTACCCACTTGGTTCGATATTTCTAAGAGAGCAGAAGATTTATCAAAATGTCTGCTCAAGTTGATTTTACAAGAGAAAGGTAGTGATATCTCAATATATCAAAAATATATACATCTTTCAAATAAATATCTAAAATTTGTATGAATACCTGATGAGAATGTTGTCCATTACATACACCTCCACTACAGACTCCAGTTCCGGGTACTTTCAGCTGTTCGTGCTTATAATCAGGTTGATATGGAAGCAACATTCTTATTTTTCCCCAACGATTGAAGAACAAGGCTATGGCTCCAGCCCACACCATCAATACAATTAAAACAATGCCAATTTCCACACCACGTATCTATTAAAAAAATATAAAAATATAGCAATATTTTACCTATTAAAAATCATTTTTGCGATTAACCGTTGGTAGTTCTCTATGTGCGCCATTTGGTAGGGTGTTGGTTGCTGTAGATGTAACATCATCAGAATGTGCGCTGCTGTTCATCGTTCCGCCAATATTACGACCAAAAACTCCTATTCCACTGGGAAAGTCTTGTTGAGAGGATACTTTTGGTGAATCTGCATCAAATATAAATTGAAAATATTCAAATCAATTCCGAACATATTTCGTGGAAAAATAATATTTTTTACCTAAAGTTCTAAATATTATCTGTCTACTGCGATACTTTTTCCCAAGCCATATTGCTGTTACAGCTATTGAGTACTGCGTGCTGGGCGATAGACGATCTAGAACTACTGCCTCGCTATTACCTGCGACGTCTTGGACAACTCTGTAACTTAAATTAATTCAATTACCACTCATTGCTAGAAAACCTACGATATGATTATGAGCATGTGACATGACACTGTCAAAATAAGTTGCGAAACCAAAAAAATTACTAAAGAAACAATAAAATTCGAAAATAATATAAAAAGAGATATAAAAATAATAATATGAACATAAATTATACATAAATTATTTTTGTACTTTATTGAGAAACAAAAATTTAAAGTTTTCTAATGTCGTCTCGAAATAATAAGGACATTAGTTCATTTGTATTGATTCTTTCCATTTAATATGTGAAGCAATATCTTATTCTGTCACTTCAGTGGCACCTTATAATTATTACTTTCATTGAATCAAAATAATATGATGTTGAATTTTACTTAACCAATTTAAACAAAATAAATAATTTTTCGAATCCTGACGCGAATTTAGCATTCAACATTTACAACATGTAATCCCCGTTTAACTCACTTGGACTTCTTTTTTGCCAAAAATATGCATATGGGCATCTCCCAAAAAAAGTCCACCAAATGTAAAAAAAAAAACATTAAAATAAAGCACTCTAACAGCTTTTAACTTTATTTTTTTATTTATTTTGATTAGTATTACTGCTATGTAACTTGAATTTAACTTATTATGATGTATTTTTATTAAAATTCATAATGAACATCTTTACTGTATTTTACTACTGTTGGAAAAATTTGTCGCGTCCGTATTCGTGCTTTATCTATTTAAAAAAAGGGAAGAGATAATTCTAATATTTCATAAGTCTACGAAGAAAAGTTATCCTTTGACCTCCATTAACATGTATATTCAAAAATTAGCTAAATTTTGCATATTTCTTATATTGTACTAAATCAAAGTACACTTTGTAATCACTCTTTCATCCCGTTAGAACACTTAAAATACATATTGGCTCATTTTGTTTCTTTCTTGTTTTTTGAGTAACTAAAACCGTGCGAATGTCGCGTCCGTGCCACTGGGAAATGCCCATATGATATGTAGCTTACTATCAACTCGGTTGGTAAGAATGTCTCAAAATGATGGTGGCCTCTATTTATTGGTTCAACTGAATGAAAACTTGTAGTGGTATTTTATAAATTAAACCTTTTGTTTCCAAAATGAATTGGGCATAAATGGCTTATCCAAACTGAATATTTTGGAAATTGATGGGATGCAAACGTGGCATGAAATTTAGAAAATTATAATTCTAAAATCGCATTTAAGATATAAAATGAACAATACAATGAATGTATTGAGGTAGAGGTAGGTACTTGACTTAGATTTTCACAGATTTTTTTTTTATTTCAAAGTATATAAAATTGATTGTATCTTTAACTATAATTCAGATGACATTTGTCAGCTGATCCTACACTTGAATAATGATTAAATAATAGTTTAAAGTCAGGGTGTTCTTTATACATTTACTTGCTTCTATGACAAAAAAAAAATAAATCAAGAAAACCAGCAAGTTTTTGGAACTCAAGATGAGACCTGCCATTGAGATAATGATGTGATGATTCATATTTATAAAGAACTTCCTAATATAAAGAAAAAGTGTTAAGAAACTCAAGCAAATGTTATGAGAATTATTGAATTTAATTATTATACTTTTAAATTTAATCATGCTTTGAAAAATCTTACAGATCTTAAGCAAACTTCGAGTTTGTCAACATAAGTTTTAAATATTCTTTTAACTGTTGATTAGACAATGTTACAAGTGCACAAATATACATACCTGTCATCGGTTGGTTTATAAGTTACTATGTATTTTTCAATGGGGTGTGCATTCAGGTCAATCATTGTCTGCCAAGAAATTCTTACTGTAGTTGGTGTTATAAATGTTACTGTTATGTTCTCCGGTGTTGCAGGAATCGTTCCTTAAATTTTTTTGAAAAATAACAGATGAGATATATTAATAATATCCCTAATCCTAAACCTAATCCTAGTTCTTATTTCTATTTTAATAATTATTTATATATATATTATATTGAGAAGTTGTATGTTTGTTGATCCGTGTTTAATGCAAATAAATTCAAACTTTGAAATACTGTTGCCAGATTGAGATAAATTTTCCTAAATGAGGTAATTTTTGACTCATTTTTAGGGCAAAGGTAAAAAAGGCAATTATGGACTAAAAGTGGTTAATTTATGCATTAAAATTTTTTTTTTATTTCCAAATATTTTAAGTTTTTTTCACTTTTGTTACCTCTCTGAACGTACTTACGAGCAGTCCTTTATTGTTGGGAGTACCAAAAAATAACAAGATTGTTTTAATTTTAGTTGCTGCAAATTTTAACTTAAAAACTAAGGAAATTGTTGGAATACACTAATGTTGACATAAGAAGTAATCAAATGTTTCGAAATTGCATTGAATATTGCTTAAAAGAATATTGGTTAAAGAAAGCCATGACCAGTTCCTACAAAAAAAGGTATTGTAAAAGTGGATAAAAGAATTCCCTTACACATCGTGAATTGGAAAAGTTGTTGGCAATAGGTAGAAACGAATTGTTCAAGGCTAGCAAATAAATGTTTTATTGTGGAAGTAGTGAAGTGAGTTATAATGACTGTTAATCATTTAAAATTTTGTAATTTTTTTTAGAAAAGGTAAATTTTCTCAGAAAGTGGTAATTTTTTTCCCAAATAGTGGTCAATTTCAGTTCGGTTCTCTGGCAACACTGCTTTGAAATGTACTTTACATAGGTAAAAAAAAAAAAATATGTTTGCACACAACTGAGAATTGAACCTACATGTTTTATGCCGACTCCGAACGGCTAAAGTTCATGTCCTCAAGAAGCTTTACATGGCATTATTTACTCTCTGAGGTTTGCCATTGTCTGCAGAGAGGTGGTGACCGATCAGAAAAATGTTTTATTGAAAAAAACTTTTGCCGCTACTGGGGATCGAACTCGGGCTCCGAGCATGCTAATCCACACACTTAACCTGCATACCACGGTCACCAATACAAAACAACTATATTTAAAGACTCAATGACTTGACCGATTTTGCTTTAATTTGGTACGTGAAATAATCTGACCATGCAACAGAATTGAGGCTTTATGCAATCAACTATGTCTGGCTCATTCACGTCAAAACGGATGAACCAATTTTCAACTTGGTAAGCATTCGTATCTGTTACTGAAATAGATCCCATGCTTATAAAAGTTCTTTCGACAAAAATCAAGGAATAAACCGAAGACTAACGAAAAAAAAAGAAGTTTAACGAATACGAACAGAAACTATATAAATATGAACAAAAATCAACCAAACTGTATTGACCAAAACCGATGTTGAACACAGACAATTCAAAAATCGAATCGATCACAAAAGGATTTTTTAAAATTCGGTTTTTTTTATGAGATTAAAATGCATGCTAAGAAAAACTTTAACAGTCTCACAGTTTTCTCGAAATGACTTTTTGAAGCTGGCTGACCATTGCCCTCAGAAACCAGACGTCAGATTCAGACGTAGAAGATGTAATTGTTTTTGTAATCATGTTCGGCAGGTACTGTTTTACGGAAATTAGACTAAACACTTTCCACGGAGGGAGGGGGGCAAAACCCCAAAAAACGATAATTTAAAAAATTTAAAAATATAATTGATAATTTAAAAAATGTTAAAACTAGAGCAGTTTTAAAAATGGTCCTTTTTCTGTGTTTGAGGCACAACCCCGAGTAGCCCCAGGTACCATCCGCTAGTATAAAATAAAAACAAGTGTTCTGATTTTTGGCCATTGATAACTAAAAAACAAAGTCATCAATCAAAAGTCATCATCAGCATTGAGATTAAACGAAGGTTAACTCTTGTCAACAGGTGTTACTTTGGGCTCGACGAACAAAACACAATGACCGTCCTACTATATGACTTGAACGCCGAAGCTCCAGCGAAAAATTTTCGATTCGGTATCCAGCGGCGGCCAACGCAGACTAGGAAGACCGCATCTTCCTAATATACAGTATAGTATACTATAGTATCATATGAAAAATAAAATAATTGCAATATTTTAGTTTTTAAAATACTTAAAGAAAAACTCCGGTCATATTTTGAAATTTAAAGCGGATTCAGGGTGAAAAGTATTTATATCTGTGTGTAAATATAGTCTTAAATTTTTAAATAGTTTATTTAAAATAAATTTGACTTACCGGCGAAACAAGCATTTATGATGAATATGGTTATGAATACGAAAATTTCGTTATTGTTGGGCGAGGTACGGATTTTCATTGTTTTAATCAATAAAATCAAACGCATTTGAGAAAATCAGTCTTTGTGTTAACGATTCTTGCCAACGCGTTCAACTGCTGCAACTAATAACTCCGAAAATGTTTCAGTTTTTCTTGTAATACATTTATTTTTTTGTTCGTTCAATTAATATTGCATTTTGAATAATCATTTCGTTGCTTGTATTCTTTTTTCTATAGAATTTAAAAATAAAGAAATTTATTTTAATAATAAAGTTATTTAAAAAAAAAGTTGTATGCAAGAATCTTCTTATATATAAAAATCTCGTGTCACGGTGTTAGGGTTTGAACTCCTCCGAAACGGCTTGACCGATTTTAATGAAATTATTTTTTTTTGTATATTTGGTTGGTATGAGAATAGGAAGTAAAGCATTTTTCAAGCTCCTACCCGTGAGGGACATGGCACTTTTTCAGTAACTCAAATTTTCGGCTTTACTTTCATCTATAAAGCACACATTAATGAAACTCGGTACGAACTGACCATTAAGTTTTGGCCTTCGACTGTCAAATTTGAGTGATCTTTGGAAAGGGTGCCATGGTAGCTACCATAAAATTAAATTTTTCTCAAATCAATGAAACTCAGTATGAACTAACTGATTGGCCAGATCTTTCAATTATGTGGCTCTACCCATACATTTAAAATTTTCGATACTGGAAAGCTATGGAAGTAAAAGTCACAGAACATTTAAACTCAGAATGGAGCTACTATTTGGTGGTGTCCTGCTACTGGAATGGGCATTGTACAATGGGAGTGTATCCGCCAATATAAGAACTATTTTTTAAATTGAATCGCTTTGGAAATAAAAGTCACAATTCAAAGGAACTCGGTTTGAAGTAACTATTTGATGATATCCTACTACTCGGAATAACTCGCAAATTAAAACGGATCTTGAACAAGGGGTGTGACTCCCCTCATAAAAGACAATTTTTTATATTTAATAGCTTGGAATTGCCACAGAATATTGATACTCAGAGTGGAGTTACATTTGTTGATGGCCTTCTATTGGAAAACTAGATAGACATTGCACAAGGATGGCAGCAACGCGATTTTCGATTCTTAGGCTCAAATTCTTAAAATAATCAAAAAGAGAAAGAAACTTTCTTATTTACTCAGTTCATAAAGTATTTATAATATTGAACAATAAATGCGTTTTGGTATTCGGTCTTTTTATTCTTTAATATACTACAAGAGATATTTAATAAAATATCATAATTTTTTATGATTTCAGAATTAGGCATATATTTTCTCAAAGGAAAAGGCCGTGGGGTTTATTTATTGAACTAACTTATTAGTGGTTATCAATGAACGCCGTATTGGTGATGTAAACAGCGTTTACGTAAGTTTACGGCAGCGTAATTTGCAATAAAAAAATTGTAAGAGATTAAACATACGCAGTTTACACTAAAAAAACGTGGTGTAAATAGAACGTATAGTTTGTATGCAAAAAAAATTCCGATAGTTTGAATTTATTTTGAGTTAACAAAATTTTGTTTACTACAATTTAATTGGTTGTTATTCATGGAGGGTTCGTGGAAGCATACAGCGTAAACTTATAGTAATACGCTTCAGTATATATACGTCGTTCATTGAATACCATTATTAAATTTTTATAATTCTACATAAGGCGTAAACTTTGTACGCTGAAATAGCAATGAATCTTACCAAAGAAGGATTTGAAAGTCTTAAAAAACAGCTCTTAAAAACAGGGTTTAGCATAGAATAAAACGCAGGAAAGGTACATTAGGTCCTTGAATTCCAAACGAAATTATTGAAAGTTAATTGCAGTTATAAGTTATTACATAAATCACATGGAATATCTTTGAATATCAGTTCTAGTAAGTGATAGTATTAGTCAATTCTTCTTTTAAGACAATGCTTTGCCCTGACCCACTAGGGAGAGGGAATGCATCAAGTTGATTCCATGCTTCCTAGCTATATTCAATAATAGTGCTGATATACTTTATTTATTTTTTTTTTGTTTTTCATATCATCTAACACATATCTATCTGACTCCTGGGAAACAATTTATGAACATATGCATGTGCCTTGGGAACACATGAGTACACAAATAAAAGTTATAAATGGCTGTCAGACATAATATGTTTGTATGTATGTATGTATGTATGGGACAAAATGTATGGCACAAGATTTATTACTTGAAAACTGATGTTATTCGCTGCTAGCACAAATGATGAGATACGCAATAGATATAGCGATATGTATGTATTAACAGTGGCTCACAGCTTATTTCGTGCAGACGATGTGTTAAACTTTGAAATGCTATAACTTGGTAACTAGTACTGGTAATTAAAAAATTTAAACGACATTTGTTTGCTAGTAATTATACATTTAAATATAAACTTTCATTTCTTTATATAAAAGTCTACTAAAAAGATAATAAGCAAAAAACTAAAAAAGCAGCAGAATTCAACGCCACAGCTTATTTCGTGCACACTGTTTTTACATGTAAGCTTTTGAACGTGGTGCCGTTATTTTCTTTTTCTCGTTCGCTGTTTTTATCTTGACTGATGTCCTGATTCTTCTGATCGGAGTTAACAGTTGTTTTTAGTCTGGACTTAAAACCTTAAGTGCACTAATTGATTTGTTTTAAAAATGGGCCGTCGCACAACAATATAACAGCACGAAATAGTTTTATTTCACTTTAAAAAAGAAAAAATCCAACCGCAAATAGCTGAAATAGTAAAATTGAGACCCTCTACAGTGCAGTACATCATCCAGCGCTTTTTGCAAGAAAATCGTGTGGCTGATAAGGCCAGAAATGCTCCAAATAAAATATGTACAGAAGCGGACGAGCGACTTATTCTGCGAAAAATCGTAGAAAATCTGAGGCTTTAGGGTCCCAAATTGGCCAAGGAGGTTGAGAAGGAGTTGGGCAAGAAATGCTGTGCCGAAACAATTCGTCATCTGCTGCGGGCCAACGAGTTTAATGGTCGAGTTACACGCAACAAATCTTATATTAAAAAAAAAAATCAGCTATGTCGACTGAACTTCGTCAAATAACACGTTTTATATTCTAGGACATTCTGGAATGACGTCATTTTCTCGGACGAGTTTAAGTTCAATATTTTTGGCTCCGAAGGAATGCAATATGTATGGCGTAAGGCTTATACCGAGCTGAACAATAACCATCTCAAGCCTACAGTAAAACATGGTGGCAGCAGCGTAATTGTTTGGGCCTGTATGGCTGCATCGGGCGTTGGAAAATTATTTTTTTTTGGCGGCATTATGGACAAGACAATGTACCTAGATTTTATAAAAGAAAATTTGCTTCAAAGTATCGACACCTTGGGCGTACGAGAGACATTTCGGTTCTACCAGGACAACGACCCAAAACATAAATCGAGAATCGTCCAGTCATGGTTGATTTGGAATTGCCCGCATCTTATGAATCCGCCTGCACAGTCACCCGACTTAAATGTAATAGAAATTTTGTGGGCAATTTTGGAGAGTGGCGTTCGCAAGCGGAATATTTCCAATAAAAATTAATTAAAAAATGCATTGATGGAGGAATGGCAACAAATACCCCCCAGATATTACAAAAAATTAGAAGAGTAAATGGATAGCCAGTAAATGGATTAAAGATGTAATTTAACAAAATGGCGGCCACACAAAATATTAAAAAAGACAAACATATTACATTTTCTTAAGATTCAGTGGAGTGCACGAAATAAGCTGTGGCGTTGAATTTTGCTGCTTTTTCAGTTTTTTGATTATTATTTTTTTAGTAGACCATTATATAAAGAAATGAAAGTTTATATATAAATATATAATTACTAGCAAACAAATGTCGTTTAAATTTTTTCATTACCAGTACTAGTTACCAAGTTATAGCATTTCAAAGTTTAACACATCGTCTGCACGAAATAAGCTGTGAGCCACTGTATGTATTGTTGTAGTAATCAGGTTGATAACATCGGTCAATTGCTTTAAGAAGTGTTCGTATTGAAACAACTTCCGAAGGATTCCTGGCATGCAAGAATTCAATAGGAAATAAAACAATCAAAACATGACAGTTCATAGTCATACATACATATTAAAACACACACACACGATAAGAACGAAACAAACACTGTTAATGTATTTATGCACCTGTGTGTGTGTGTGTGTGTGTGTGTGCACAGAAAATAAAAACAGTCATACAACTCCTAGCGACTTAAATAAGTTTGTCTACGTTTATTCTATTGATTTTACTTCGTAGATCTCTTCAGAAATAGTAAAACAATGAAAAAAAAACATGGTAACGAACATTATTTATACATAATAAGACAAAAAAAAATTATTTTTATCATTTAATTTATTAGAGTCCTAAAATAATTAATTATTTATTTATGAGTAAGATTAGTTAAATCTTTCCTTTGTCGCTTATATCTGATAAATTTATCTATAGACATGTGTTTTTTCAAAACGTTCTGAGTTAGTTTATTGAAATTTTATGACCACACTCTGGTTGCTTTTATGGCATGTTTATAAAAAACACTGAATTGCATGAAAACAGTATATAATATTGTGTAATGTATATTATATATGCTCATTATTTTTTTTTTCACTTTTTTTGTACTTCATTTTTTTACACATTTACGATTTCACATAGAGAGTAGAGCTGGTCGGTTAAAAAAGAAGTTTAACTCAAGTTAACTCAAATCTTGATTGAATTTTCTATAAATGTTTTTCTTTTTCACTAAAGTTAACATTTCTCGAATAAATTTTCTGTATTGTCAGAACACTTAAATTCAATATTCACTAGTGCACGCACGCACACACACACACATAAATATGTATGTATATTTCTATATATATTACATATATATATATATATATATATATATATAAGCTATATGATGACCTGCACCACAGAGAACTTCTTTTATTATTTTCCGAATTCGTTGTGGTTGCCACGGTTCTAAAAGTATAACTGAATTGAAACATGCTCTTGACAAAGTTCCTGGCTAATGCCTGATGGCTGAAGAGCCATTGTTAGCAATTGAACCTGCATTGCAATAAATGCGCGCGAGCGAACGCAATATTAAAAAAATGCAGAGCAAAATTATTGCGGTACTCTCTCGTTTCCTATAAAACTTTTTCCCTACATATGAGAAACCGGCGAAGTAGATACCAAAACATAAAAACAAAACTTAAAATATACAGATAGCCAGCCAGCCAGGCAGACAGACAGACAAATAGACAGACAAGTAGACAGTGCTCGGGAAAACACCACGTAAATTGAGGAGCTTTATCATCCTTCTCCTTGTGATAGGTTGAACTAATTATAGCAGTCTGCGAAAAGTTAAAGACGTACGCACATTTCTCATGTCTTTATTGACCTGCCATATAAATACATATATATTTGAACTGTGAACTTTTTTCCAAAAAATTTTCTTTTATTGCTAGGGCTAGTTTTACGTGGCTTTCCTTCCTACTTGTTTGAATATTTGTTTTGATAGTTAATAAATAACTAACATCAAGGTCAATTCAGGACTTAGGTGGGTGGGAGTATCTCGAAGTCAGTAGAGCATTTTTGTGTGTTTATTTTGAGCAAGACTTAACCAAGAAGTTACAAGTATTTTAAATTTTACTCATAGCGTAGCTTTTTGTTTGGTATTTAACTATTGTCTTGAGTGATTAAAAGGATTAGAGAATGACAGCCAACACTGATAACTAACTAGGTTGAATGATAATTTTATAATGGATGCAATTCACTACTGCGCAATCTCGCTCCAAAATTCTAATTGTATTGTATATCAAGAATTGGTACTAAAGCAGAGCACGCTGTAATGTTTTGGACTGTTCAAAGTACCAGACAATATTTTCGTTCCATAAATTGTAGAACGTAAAAATTGTCATAGAAATAAAAACAATTTAAGCTGTCCGGAATTTTCTATACATATCAAGTTTGATCGAAGTCAAGCTTTTGCTAATAAGTTAACTGGTAACTGCTATTACTAGTTTTATTTTGCATTATTTATAATGGAAGGTGGTGGTCAAGATAGTTCTCTTACGTCCGTGAACGTAAGACCGAAAAACATATATGGATTACGCATGGACGTTATCGGTAACATTCATTTCAATATGAATCAAGAAGTGATTTATCCTGTGGAAGGTGCTCTTGCATTTCATGACTATGTTAGTAACAAGCAGCGATTTCTTAGGTAGTATATTTTTATTAAAACCTATTGTGAATAGCTCTGAGATATTGTGAAATTTTCTTAGATTTCCAGATGAAACGCATCCTCTTATAATTGCAATTAGCTCTCATCGTCGACTTCTTGCCGTTTTGGAAGATTGCCCTAAAATGTAAATAGAACAATATAGTTTGTTAAATTAAATGTTAAGATTAAGCATGTGTATTTTTAACTTTCCGTTCCAGTGGATCTTATATATCAATTTATGATTTGACAACATTAAAAAAGCGTCGAAGTTTGGAACTGCCAAATGAATCAAAGAGTTTACAAATTGCACAAATAGCATTTACTCAGGATTCCAAAGCCATAGTTGTATTAACAAAAGGACCGGAAGAAATGCTTTATATGATGGTATTGGACAAAACAAGTAAAGTTATAGAGGGAAAACCAACAAACAATTATTCACGTGGAATGGTTGAATCAATTGCCGTCAATCCACAAGAGTCTGGTTTGATTGCGGTGTGCGGAGAGAATATTCTCATGACAATGTGCAAATCGGAGAAAGGATTTACTATAACCAATAACATTAAATCAAATTTTTACTCCACTTCAATGGCATTTCTAGCTGTAGATCTGATCATGGTTGGGACTAGTGAAGACGAGTTGATTCTGGTTGAAAACGGTGACATAAAATTTCGCCAAAAGGCAAGTGATGCCGAAATATTTGATTTGCTTTGGGAGGCAGATCAAATGGAAAGAGAATTGGAGCACAGAATCTTAACTGATGTTAAGCTTTACGATAAGCGTGTGGTCTGCATGACAGCTTTTCCCATGGGATTCGCCTTTGCTATCTATAACAAAGTTTTCGTTTTTGAGAAAGTTCCCAAATCTAAATTCGAGCGTAAAACCATATTAACTATTCCCATTACTATTTACGCTGATCACTTATATCAAATAACAAATATGGCTATCGACAGTAAACAGGAAACCGTTATAGTCACGACTAAACATTCTCAAATTTATGTGGGAATCCTTATAGTTCCAGAGACTTTGAAGGCAAAACATTTGAAATTTCAGCCACTTGGCGTTCTCTTACATATTGCTGACATAATCGATGTCTCCCTTTGTTCCTGGAAGCCTATTATTATGACTGCATGTAAGTGTAAAAATTTTAAGATTTTTCTAGTGTTTGATTAAAATGAATTATTGTTCCTTACATAAGTACTATATCCGTTTTCAAAAGTGTCAAGATATTGCGTTCAAGATGCATGTGACAAGAGTTATACCCTAAACATGTAAGATCAGGATAAATTAATTAACTTAGTGCAAACGTTGGTAAAACCTTGATATAAGCTAGTCCGGTGTAGAAAAGTAGATATATTCTTGATAAGTGTCACCTCGTAAGTTGATTTAGTCCTGTCCGTCCGTCTATGTGTTGTCCGTACATATAGGATAAATAGAAGGAGTTGAGATAATTTAATGCAACTTGATAAATATGTCTACGTGCGGATTTTTTGGAATCCGCAAACAGGAAAATTCGGGAATCACATTTCTAACGATTGGCCTTGCCATTAATTGATTGTCATCGCAAAAGCCAATTGAACTTTAGTTGGAATAATCGGAATTCGTGGGACTTGGTTTCCTTTGAATTTGCCCTTGATGATCGCCGCCTAAATCATATCATCAGTTTTTTTGACAATTTTTCAGATTCTCTCAAATGATTCAGATTTCGCAAAATGCTTTCGTTCGCTTCCACCTTCAGCTGTAAATTATGCCGCGAAGTTCCTGGTACATCAAGTGAGTTAAAAAATGCAATCGCTTCATCTTCGTCAGTCACGTTGTCAACGGATTTGTACGAATGCAGTTCTCCAGCGATTTGACTTCGAATAATGACATTCAAGCTTATTCTTCACAGCTAGTATTGCCGTGGACTTATCCAATCGAGATATTTATTAAGTTCTTCCTTCGACGGTGTGAACTCGCAAAAATTTGACGGGAACGATATCAATCCAGTCCAAAGCGCAGTACAGCGACATGTATTATTTATCTCGTAAACTTTTCCAAGCTTAACAACGGATTTTCCAACATTATATCGTCTAAAATCTTATAATAATTTTCTATTAAGAATTTTCTAATTTTCCATTCGAAAAGCCATTCCGGAACAATTGCACAAAATATTTCATAAAAAAAAAAAATCAATTTTTGATTTTTCCAATTTCCCGAATGAAAATTACTACAAAAAAATTTGAGACAAATCGGCCCAGCCATTCTTATTCTAGATCTACATTTATTTATCTAGATTTATGAACTTTTAAGATACTGAAAACATACGAAATGAGAATTATTTGTCGATTCTATATCTATCGTTAAAATATGTTACGACGATTAAGCCAAATAACGGTTATTAAAATAAAATAAAGGTCATGGCCGACATTTAATTAATGAATCGGTTCATGGTTTTAGTAAGCTTTTAGTAAGCTACAAACAAGGTTTAGTTGAAGTCTCTTATGTTGTTTATTATAAATTTCAGCCAAGGATCAAACTATACGTATTTGGAATTACGAAACTGATAAAATTGAACTAGTAAGAAAATTTCAAGTCGATGTTAATATTGTAGAACTGAGTTCAACAGGTCTTATTGCGGCTATTGGATTTTCTGATCAATTGCGAATAACTCAAATTTTCATGGATGAATTAAATGTAATATCAATATTTCCGAATATAAATTGATGCAAAATTATATCAACTCTATTTGCAGATTGTGAAAACCTACAATTTTCCCCGTTGCAAGGCGGTAAAGTATTCGAATTTCGGACATTTAATGGCCGCAGCTTATGATACTACAATTTCCATAACTTCAGTTTATAATCTTGAAATACTCATAACATTAACGGTAAGTGAGCACCATTTGAAGATGGAGACAGTCATTTACTATTAGTATGTGAAGTAAAATAATTTTGTTAATGATTATTTTTTTTTCATTATTATTTTAAAGGGACATAATGGAACAGTTCTTTCCGTTGCTTGGACTAAGAACGATAAGTATTTGATATCAGGTGGTGCGGAAGGTGCAATTTATCAATGGGATGTAGAAACAGGTGCTAGAATGCAAGAGATTGTTCAAAAGGGTACCGAATACCGTTCCGTTTGTGTGACTAATAATGATCCACTCTCAATCTATGCTGCTACAAACTTGGGAGTTCTCCGAGAGTTTCAGAATTCCGAGATTGTGCGAGAAGTGTCAATATCCTCTAAAATAAGAAGTCCTTTGACTAGCGTTTGCTTATCACGTTCAGATGCAATAATGTTTGTTGCAAATGAAGTCGGTGACTTGGTCAACGTGGAGCGAGGTGTTCTCAGTTGCAACAATTTCCGCTTTTTCGTCAGCCGAATTAATAAATTGTGTTTTTCATACGATGGCACTCTCCTTATTGCCATTTCTCAAAGAGGAACTCTTGCTATCTTGGCATTAGATAATATCGAGGGCAAGGTTGCACCCATTGATCAAGATCTGTTGCGCAGCCAAGAAGTTCTGATTCCTCGCTCAATTCTACATGAAAAGAATGAACAAATATCAAATCTGGAAATACGCCTAAGACAGCAAGCAGAAGAGTTTCAATATCAATTAAGTCAAAATGAAATTTTTGACGGACAACAATTAGCCGAAGTACATAAAAGTTATTGCCAGGCGTTAGAAGAGCTAAAGACAAAAAATAATGAAATCGAAGAGCGACATACCGCAGAAATGAATCAAATTACATTTCAAATAAATGACTTGAAGGAGGAACACAAGAAACAGTTTGATAATCTTGCTAATCAGTATTCGGAGAGAATGCTCATTGAGTATCAAAAATTTACTAACTTACGTGAAAGCATGCTGGAATTGAGAGGCAGTTACGAAGAGAAACTAAAAATATCGGCTGGAACTTTACAGGACACAGTTGAAGGCTTAGAGAGTGATTACAAAAAACAATTAGATGAACGAAAGGAGCTTATTCGAGAACTTATGAAAGAAATGCAGGATAAAAAAGTTGAATTCATTGAATATTGTCGTCAAGTAGAAGTTGAAAATGACCGAAATATGGTGGAGACTCAAATACTGTATGAAAACAAGTTAACTGCAGAGAGGAATGATACTCAACTTTGGCGTGGAAAAGCAGGAGTTTTGCAGAAAAAGTATGAGAGTCTTAGCAAGGAAACAGAACTTCTCTTAGAGGAGGTGGAAACGTTAAAAGAAGAACACAATAAATCGCAAAAAAACATTTCCAAGCTAATGCGAAGCATTGAAGACTTACAAAAGGATATATCTGATCGCGATTACACAATAAATGCCAAAGAAAAACGCATTCAAGAGTTGCTTCACAAAAACCAAGAGCTTGATAAATATAAACAAGTGCTCTCTCATAAAATCTCTGAACTGAAAGCTCAGATTGAACCGCGCGAGTTTCAAATCAATGATAAACGTAAGCACATTATGGAGATGGAACATGAACTAGCTGGTCTTAATCTAAATAATGCTCAACTTGAGTTACAACTCAAGGAACTTAAGGATAAAATTCTAAGTAATGTTGCTGAGCTAAAGCTAGAAAGACATCGAGCAAGAGCAGCAAGAGAGTGCATTACAAGCATTTGTAGTGAAATCTATTTAGTAGCAGGAAAAATAAACTCACCGGAACAACTAAAAATTGCTGTAAAAGATCTATTTCAGAAACATGCCAGTGATGACGATCTTAAGCGATTCATATCATTAGATGCCCATGTTCGTGATGAGTTCCAGCGTCAACGTGCACAAATCGAAAGGGTTCTTAATTTATACAAAAATCGACAAGATGACAATTCAGTTAAACGTAAATACGACAAATTATTCAAAGAAAATGTTATTTTAATGGAAGAGATTGAGAAGCTGCGTGAAGATAACAATACTTTGCGAAGCAGAGTGAAAAAGGAACTGAGTAATAAGAACACAAAAAAAGTGGAAAACCAGAATAAAAAAGAAACTGGGAAATAAGAACATAAAAAAGAGTGGTGTATAGAAAATAACAAAAGAATCCTAGGTTTTATTAATTGTTAGTGTATAATTCTCGTAATTTGGTGGCAGTGCAATATCCTTAAAATAAAGAAATTCATTATTATTACAACTTAATACTTATTTGTAAATGTTCAGCAACAGGCATTCAAATTGGAATGATATGAATAGGACTAAGATTATGTCTTTGACATTTTTAATGATTTCAACCAAAATCAAAATAATAGGACCATGAAACAAGTTTTTTGTTTCTCTTATCTAAGATAAAGACTGTCGATATATACAATTTTTTCGTATTTATGACCATGGCTTTTGAAACTAACTTTTCAAAATAGTTTTCCATTGAACTGTGAAATTTGACATCCTCCTGCGTGACCTCAGTAAAATTTTTGACACAATCATGACATGCATTCTTAGATTCTTAGATGCTTCCATAAGACATCCTTAAATTCCAATTGTGCTTCTCATCAGCCTTATCAAAAAGTGCTTTCAGGAGGCATTCTAATAAACTTCTAAAAGGCTATTTGAAAAGCTTCCATGGCATGGCAATGGTGATATATTTTCTTAGTCTTATGTTTTCTGAATCATGGAATGCCTTCTTACAGTTTTCCTGGAAAATACCTACTAAAATTCTTTCATTGTAGGTAGGGCTGCCAGGTCCCGGTCTCCACGCGGGTTGTCTCGATTTTCAGCTTAAAAATGTGTTTCCCGCGAAGACCTTACGCGGGACGTCAATTTTCCGAAATACTTTTTAGTTTGGTATTATTTTTATTATTTTTTAAAAATATTTTATATGTTTTTATTTATTTTTTCATTTGCTTTTCTTGCTCGAAAATTTCGATATTATTTTCGTTCACACAATTTCAATTGGTCTATGAAAAGTATTTTTACGTTTTCAACCCAGATTTTCTATTTTTTTAGTTTTGACTTTCAGATATCCATATGACTTAAAGATATGCATAAATCTTTGTCCCGATTTAAAGCTTATATCCTGATTTTTTATATCCTGAATTGAAGGCCTCAAAGAAATTTTCTATTCAAAAATTGTAGAAGCACTTCTATAGAAGACTAAGGAAAGCATTCCTCCCAATGACATCCATATGTTAAAAGAATGCCTTCTGGGTGTGAAATTAGAAGGGATGGAAATTATGAAACTTTTTGAAGCACTTTTTTTGCTGGAACGTTGTAATATATTCATCATCAAATAAATCATCGTACGATTTACATATTTTTAGCTTTATGTGCTAAAAGAAAAATTAAATTTTCCTAAATATTCTGAAAATGTTCGTTCTGTTTTACAAATAAGTTATATTTTTACATAAATAAAATAAAACATGTGATATAAATAATAATAAAAAAAAATTAATAATAACCAATTCTATTTAATTATCTATTCAAAAGTAGCAAAAGTATCTAAAAGTTTTTGTAGCAACTATAGTTTTTTTTTCTTTTCGTGCACTTCTATTAAGGAAACTTTAAAAGATTTGTAGAATTTTAGGAGTAAGTAAGACCGGATGCAAATTCGAAGGCAGACCACGGTTTTTGTTTTACTACTAACAGAGTTTGAAGTTGGATTCCATTTTGTGTTCTTCTTCCACAGATCCATCAAGGCTTTGCCTGATATTAAAACATGGCGGCATGAAAATATTTGTTTTTTCTTGAATACTAAGTTTTTATTTTGATACATAACATATCAAATTTTCTTTATTTGTTGGGCATAACCAGAAAAATAATTGTGACCTTTCTATGTTTTTTAATTACTACTTATCAGCTCGAGGTCAAACATTTCAATGAACACAACGTTTCTAATTCTTCGTCTGTAAAAAAGTGAAAAAAACCTTCACATACTTCATATGAACTTAATATCAGCGATTGGAGAAAGCCGTGTACACGATTTTTTTTAAATATTAAAATCTTTGAAAATACGATTTGTCGTGTTACATCCAAAACAATCAAGTCGCAGACATGTCAGTCAATCGTCTCAATGTCTTCAGTATATTAAGCTTATTATCACAGCTATTGCATAAGAAACTCAATATGTACACAGCTTTTTGCACGGTAAGTGAATAGGGCCCTAGCTCCTGAAAATTGTTTTTATAAAATCAAAGACAGTAAAATATAACTTTGAGTATAATATATATTAAATACAGAGCATAGAATAAAGATTACATTGAAGATTTCAGCACACAAACAAACAAACAAACACTTAACTACGTATAATTATTGCTGGCACAGCAGTCAATTTGTATCACTTAATTACAAACATACAGTTATACGGTTTTATAGTGGGGCGAATATTTACAGGATTAACAAAGAGCAGCGAACCGTGGAACGTGTAAATAATTGGAAAGTTTTATTATTAGCAAGAATTCTCCTGATCCAATTTGCTGCTAGTCTCATATGGATTCCGACGAAATCGAAAGAGACGATGCTGTCGATGAATCTTCAATTTCAATTGAGCTACTAGGCGTGTTTCCATCTGAGTTGATCTCGCTTAGTGAAGGTTGTTGTTCGTGAAAACATTTTTCACAAGGACTATTGATGGTCAACAGGGAGGTTGTCGGAGAACCTGATATTGTTGGAGATGTAGGATGGCATGTTGATGATGTAGTACGAGTTCCAGACGTATTGGCCGCTTCATGTGAACTCAACAGTACTTTATGCGGAGATAATTGTGGTGAATAACTATCGTCTGTTTCAGCAGAGTCGTATGTCGAATGAATGCGTTTGCCGTGCTCATCGCTAAAACGCAATCGAATTTTATGCGTACGACGTTTTGTTGAGCAGCCGAAGTTATGTTGAACCGCCTCCCAGTCAACGAAAGTGTTGGGCTCGTTCGCTTCTGAAATTGCCTCAAGGGGATTGGTTCGATGACTGACTACTTCCGTCGGAGATAGAGTGTTGAATACAGTGTTGGTAAAGGAGTAATCATCGAAAAGATGAGCTACCGGATCCAAGTATCGCTTGCCATGATAAATTTCACTGGTGGTGGTGGCACTGCTGCCGCTGCTTAGACCGTCGTCGTGAGAACAGGCTGCGCTATCACAAGGAGAGCAGATGTCATGGCGTCGTTTTGTAACATTTTCATTGTTTGACAAATGTTGACAGGGTGATAAGTCGAAAGCTTTGTTGGTAGTTCTTATTGGTTGTTGGATATAATAACTTCGTCTCGATGTTTGAGAAGCACTGTGTGAATTTAAAGCCACTGTACCATTGAGAAAGACTGCGTTGTCTTTATTTTGTACGGTTCGCATGTTCAATGTTGGAATGGTGAGTGTCTTGGGTGGTGGTTTTCGATTATTTTGTATTGAAGCGTTTTTGCCAAAAGCTTGCAATGGTTGGATGTTGATGGAAGTTTGCAATGGCGGCTCAAAAGCTGGAGTCTTCGGAATTATCAGCGACTTACAAACTGCAAATAATTCAGATCAAAATACAACAGAAACAAAGTTATGAAAATAATAATAACACGACGTAACAATAGAAAATAAATTAAGTGCGGCGAAAAGAAC
The DNA here is from genome assembly GCA_958299015.1 of Tetanocera ferruginea. NCBI lineage: Eukaryota > Metazoa > Arthropoda > Insecta > Diptera > Sciomyzidae > Tetanocera > Tetanocera ferruginea. Next base: position 713,144 of record OY282640.1, on the reverse strand, counting down.
TTAAATCAATATTCAAAGCAATTGGTCAATAAATTTCGGTAAAATGTTTCGGCAGAACGTTAGTTGCAGTTAAATATTTGCACTTCATTTAATTCAGTTAATATTTTCATTGCAACAGTCGCAACGCAATGCACTGTAGGCGTTTAGTTAGCAGACCGATATACATAGTCATGTATATTCAAAAGCATAGACGAATTACTCTTTTAAATGCAACGAATTAGAAAATTCTTAGTAAAAAAAAATTTCAAAACAAAAATTTTAAATATAAAAAAAAATTAAAAGTAAAAATTAAAAATTTTAAATTTTAAATTTTGATTTGGGATAACAATTTCTTAAGAGGCTAAAACATATTTTTATAAACATATTTTTAAATTTATAGCTAAAGATAAAAATTATTTTAACTAAAACGTAAAGTATAGACAAAATAGAAAAAGTACAAAAAGAAATAGTATTTGGAATAAGCAAGTAAAGAAAGAGAAGTAAAAGAAAGTCTAACGCTTAGCGGCTACACCTCAGCCAGGCCGCATAACAGCCTCACGGGGTAACTCATTATCCTACGCTGAAAAACCTAGTTGTAAAAGAACAATATGGGTGTTTTAAGACATCTTACCGATTGTTTCATGTTTGTTGATGAGTTAAAGCGTACTTGAAATAGTTACTAATAGACTCTATTATTAATTTCTTAATTCTTTTTAAGACGTTTATATAATTTTCAACAGGATTAAGAGTAAATACGTTAGACCCGTTTCTATGGATTGAGGTGTTGAAATTTATAAATTAATAAAAATGTATAGTCAGACCCGCTTAAATACCTCACCCATACCAAACATTTTGAGGTACTTAAGAGGGTGGAGGTACTTAAAAAACCCTGCTTAAGTACCTCAATCTGGGTATTTAAAAACATCAGGTTAAGTACCTCGAGATGGGTACTTAAACGAATCCGCTTGAGTAACTCGAGGTATTTCACATTCAGTGAATAGTAACCTTCGGTTATTAAGTGAAAAGGAAGGAGGCTTTGCATGGTCCAACATATTGGACGACATGTTGAAGCATAAGTTCGATGGAAAAATTTGATTGATTGTATGAACGATCCAGCTCTTCTATGATATAAAACATATCAGTTTTTCAGAGTTGCCATAGTACTAAAAAAAAATAATTTTGAGAGGTATATTTTTTATTTTAAATAAAGGTAAAACACAAGGTAAAATGATAATTAATGTATAGCGGGTTGGGTATAACCGAAAATTTTGTGTACTTAAATGGGTAAGGTAGTTAAAAGGGGAGGAATTGAAGTGGTTTAACGGATTTGTTTTCTTAAATTTAAAATTTTTTATTTTTATGATATATTTCGCGTTTTACTGGTAAAAATAATAACCCTGCTGACCACTGTTGACTGTGTTGAGTCACACTTCACTAAATTTGCAATCCAAATTTAACAAATTTATTATTGTTAAATCAGAAATGTTGAAGAACAAAAATAGAATGGGATACTATACCTATCAAACTTGTTGCAATGTGTCGTTAAAAAAAACTAGACTACACATAACTAGTTATGAGAATACCCTGTATCAATTGGGGTTATACAAACCAATTCAAAATTCTGTAGTTTAACAAATTGAAATTGAATTCGTGATGAAAAGTTTTTTTCAATAAAAAAAAAATCGTACCATGCAGTCAATTTTCATTGAATCTACAATATGCTCTTAACTCCGCTTTAGAGTATTAAATTTATTTTCTTTTGTTGCGCAGTAAATCAAAGGATAATCGTTAGGCACTTTAGTCGTGGTTATATGATGGTATTAAATTAGGCGATACAAGCTATTTTTACCAACTAACTATAAAGCCAACGAGCAATGGGTAAATAAGTGGGTTTGCGGCTACACTACCTTGGTCTCATACCTTCCCAGCCTTCTTCAATGCCTTCACGAATAGGTTTAGTAGTATTTGCATTGTCGTTGGCCGTTTTACCATAAGAGTCGGTGTTGGTAGTTGTAGTAGTTGAATCTAAACAGGTTTGCACTACGACATCCATGTGCGAATCAAGGGAGAATTGCTTACCTAGAAAAACAGAGTGGAAAACAGGAAAGTAATCAATACGAGTTAACTAAGCTATATTCTTACCGGACATAAGGATTCCACGAACACGTCGTCTCATAGATGGCGATTCTTGATGCTGCAAGAATTATTGCGAAAATGCTTGCGATCATGAAGTGTCTTTTTAAGCAGAGGAACAATTTCAACTTACCGCTATTCTTATACCTGCATAAGTTTTGGCCAGAAATTCATCAGCATCGAATATAGCTGCATATGAACCGTTGACTATTTTTGGAGACATAGGCGAATTTGATAGAAGTAGACTTGAACCGAATGCTTCGTTTATTTCCTTGGTTTCTACAAATTTGAAAGTTTCAACAGGAGAATAAAAAACCATTAAATATATCGGTTTTGGTAGGACTCTAAATCCCATCCGCATGGCCGTTTAGAATTTTACTTGTTTATAATACAGCAACATAAAATAACGAAAAAAAGCATTAAGAATGCTCACACTACATGTTTGGTGTATGAAATACAATAAAAATAAATTTGTGCAAAAACAAAAAATCTTTGATAGTTCTAAGGTTAAATTACTGCATACGATGCAGTATTTCCCAAACTAGCAGTCATTGTGAGTTAATTTAAAAACTTAGTTAGACTTGATATATTTTCTCGAAAGATTTTTCTGGGAAATATGTGCAGTCATGATAGTCCCAATATATTTATATACATGCGGACTGACAAATAATAACTTACTTCATGCTATTTAAAAAAAAAAAAAAAAAATCAAAAAAGCAAAAATAAAAAATTTAATTTTATAAATTATTTTGTATATTTAATATAATAAAATTACATGATACCTCGAAGCGAAACTTTCGTACGCTCGGATATTTTGATATTCATTTCGTTCAAGACCATCGTTGCTACTCGACGTATTTCATTCCAGTCCTTAACAATATCTTCCACAGTCGTGTGAGGTGAAGTTACAGTAAAGCGAATTACATATTTGCCCTTTAGAGAAGAGGGAATGCAGTGCAAGTTCCCTCGATGATTTAGTCTTTTTAGAAGCCGTTCCGTTATTTTGTTTTCACCTTTTATTCTAAACACAACCAAACCTATTTATCAAATCAAAATTACTCAAAACTCCGCTTGAAGAAAAATTAATTTATGCAAGTGTACCCAAATGTCGTTTCGCAGGTATCTCAAAACGATGATCAGATAATACCAAGGCTTCAAACTTTTGAGCCAGACGTACACCTTCTCGAATGTGCTTCTGCAGGCCCTTGATGCCAAATGAACGCAATACAAACCAGATCTTTAAAGCACGAAAACGTCTGCTTAGAGGAATTTGCCAATGCATGAAGTCTACTGATACCCCTGAATTTTCGTGCTGCAGATAAAGAGGCTCTACATTGAAAGTGCGATGAACAGCGCTGCTGTCTTTTATCCTAAAAATTAACAAAAACTTTATTAATAAATTTGTCTTGGATGACAAATATACAGAATTTGTTAAGACTTACCACAGAGCTGTCGCATCGAAATGTACCATTAACCATTTTGAAGGATTAAATGCTATTGAGTCGGCTCGTTCAATGCCCTTCAACCAATTGCGATATTCTGGGCAGAGAAAGGCACTTCCTGCATATGCGGCGTCGACATGAAGCCACAGATTAAACTCTCGACAGACAATACCAATCTGAAAATACATTTTAATGAAGAAGATGTGCACGTGGCCACCCTTCAAAAATAACTAACCTCTTCCAAATTGTCAAATGCGCATGAGCCAGTTGTACCCAGGGTAGAACAAACCTTTTAAGACCAAGGATTTGAGTAGCAAAGAGAGTAAGAGAAAAACAAAAGAAATTATTTAAAATCACTTGTTGCATTTCGAACAAGTAATAAAGGCAGAATTCTTAGATTGCCTTTATAAACTGACATATATTATTAATTGGTCCCTTAGGGACCATCAACATGCAATCAGCTTAGAGCTGTCATCAATTCGCGCACGCATCTGTTGGCATTAAAACGTAAATAAGTATTTAAGCAAATTGTTGCAAACGTCGAAGACATAATCCAACAATTCAAGACTTGCGTTTCTATAAACTAGTGCCTGGCATTGCTGAAGAACACAAACATACCCAAAATGGCTCCAGTCCTTGATTGATGTCATCCTGAATAGCTTCACGTAATAGATCGCCACGCATAGAAAGGTTTTCATCAGCTTCAATATATCGCATTCGAACAAGACCTAATTAAATCTATTAAAAAATTGAAAAATAAAAACAACAAATATAAAATCTAACCTATTAATGCGGCTTTTTCCACACTGGAATGCGCTTGATCTGAGCAATAGGCTACAAGGCGTGCATTTATTTCGGCATCTTGATATCCAGGGCATTGTTCGTGAAATCTTCTAATAGCTCTTGTTCTTCCAGCCAATAAACAAACTAAAGTTGACTCACTAGCCGTAGTTTGTATAACTCCACCACCTTTGCTGTCAATGCTTAGATGAAGAAAATCATCTGGCAAACCAATCATCTTTCCCAACCAGTTCATGACAATTATTTCCAGTTCAGTGCAGGCTGGTGAGCTGGCCCACGTAAATCCTATGCAATTTATGGCATCGGCTAACATATCACCAAGCAATGATGGATATGAATTCAAGGCTGGAAAGTAGGCATGCATGTGTGGGCTTTGCCAATGCGTTACTCCTGGCATTATGACCCTTTCAACATCTGCAAAGATATCCTCCCAATTTTCACCATCAATTGGGGCCGAGTCAGGAAGAAGTTTTCCCATATAGCCGGGCTTAACATCGGGGAAAACTTTGCGGTCACGAATGTTCTCTAAATAGTCGGCAATATAATCGACCATTTCCTTTCCTTTAAATAAGAAAAATGTTGTTAAAAGTTTAAGAAAACAAACAAAAAAAAAATAAATAAAAACAATAGGCATTATACAATAACTAATCCCCATAATTTATGTTAATTAAAATACCGTTGCACGAAAACCTTTATATTTAAATGTTTCAAAGATGCGTTAATTACACTGTGCTAAAAATATAAACTAAACAGAGAAAAATAGTGCCACATAAAATCTATAAGATTTCTTCTTAAAACGTTCTTAGAACAAGGGGTATGATAGACGAAAGAGGAGAGGTATTTTTTAAGAAGAAATAAAAGATTTTCAACACAATTCTCTTACATTTATTTAATAAGATATCTTCTTTATTTCTTTTAAAATCCATATTTTCAAGACTTTTTTAAGTTTAAGACGACGCCAACATTTCGCGTATTGTTTATTCGGTATTTCTTATTTATTTCATATTGAAAAGAAAAGCAAATCATGTAGAAAACTTTGTTTCTTCATAAGGTTCCTTCTAAAAAAAAAAATTACGAAGCAAACCTAGAAGCTTTGTAATATTCCTTTTAAAAAAAAAAGAAGAACATCTAGTAGCTGTATGAGATTTCTTCTTAAATAAAATATAGAAGAAAACCTAGTGGCTGTATAAGATTTCTTTTTAAACAAAATTAAAAAGAAAACCTAATAACTGTATGAGATTTCTTTTTAAATTAATTTAAGAAGACATAGCCAATAACTTAAAGAATTACATTTTCTTGGGTAAAAACCATAGGGAAATCATCTTAAATTTGTTCTACATTATTAGGTTTTTATGTGACGATTTTTCTATGTGTAAAGTTATGTACAGGGTCTTTCAAGCAAATCTTTGGATTATAACTTAAAAACCTGTTTATTTTTAAATTCACCAAATGAACCTCGAATTTAAGGTGGTGATCTACTTAATTAATTTCCGTTCCCTTGTTTCATTTCTACTCACAAGAAGTTTCATGAACATGGCTTTCTAAATTATATGGTTAAAGGCGAAAAAGTGAAAAAACTCATGTTAAATAAAAAATATCCTTTTAAAATTAAAGTCTCACTTTTCATTAAAAATTAAAAATTCGGCTAAAAAATTCGTGGGCTGACCTTCAAACGACACGTATAAAAATTTGATCTTTGTCGGACAATTGGTTCGTGTGTTTAGCATTGCGAGTGAAGTAATTTCTTGTTATAACCAAAAAGTATTTCGTGTGTTAATGAAGCATTGTTTCATGATGATAAAAAAACTGTGTAAACTAAAGCTTCGCTTAATAAACATTATTCGGAGCCTGCACCAGGAAAATTACTGTAACGAAGACAATGCACACATTGGACGCCCGAATGAAGCTTTTACGTACGAAAACATAAGAAAGTGAATGAAATAATTATGAATGATCGTGAATTGAGAAAGAATAGTCTACATAGCAGTGACTCTGAAGATATCAAAAGACCATGTTGAACATATCGTGGATGAATATTTGGAAATGCGAAAGCTGTGTGCAAAAGGATGCCACGCGAGCTCACTATCGATCAAAAGCTACAACGTGTCGTTGATATGGATCAATGTTTAAGATATTCAACGATATGTGCATACAATGGATGAAACATGGATGAAACCATCAATGACAGGGTATCTTGTGTTTCCATAGAGAATGTGAATTCTGAACCTTTTTTGGTAACATCTGGAGTCCCGCAAGGCAGTATCCTTGGTCCATTATTATTCATTTTATTCATTAATGATATCTCAAAATGTTTTCCTTCAGCTTGCTTTTTATTATACGCCGATGACTTGCAAATTTATTACAAAATAAAACATTATTCAGATTGTCAAGTTCTTCAAACTGAATTGAACAATTGCCTAACCTGGTTTAAAAATAATGGTCTTACACTGAATCAGAATAAATGTTGCAGTATGACTGTCTCGAAGATTAATACACCCATAAGTTTTTCGTACAACATTAACGGTGTGGTTTTAAAAAAAGTGAATGAAATACGTGATCTTGGTGTTTTCTTCGACTCTCGTTTCAGTTTTGTTTGCCATGTTAATCGCATAATTCCGAAGGCTTATTCCCTTCTTGCTTTCATTAAAAGAAATAGTTCCGCTTTTCTTGACCCTTATACCTTAAAGCAGCTCTATACTTCATTTGTAAGATCTAACTTGGATTATGCATCACTCATCTGGAACCCATATTACGGTATTCACATCAATCGTCTGGAGCGTATACAAAAGAAATTTCTTAAGTATGCATTACGATCGATTGTTATTACTGAGCCTATTCCCTCCTATACCTCTCGGTCCATGCTTATAAGTCTTGAAAGCCTTGAAAAGCGGCGGTTGGTTCAAAGTATAATGTTTATTTATGATATTATTAACTGTAATATTGACTGTCCTTTGCTTCTTGAGTTTATAACCTTTAATATACCATCTAGATCTTTACGCGCATCAGACTATTTTCACATTAAATGTCACAGATCTAACTATGCCATCAATGAGCCCATTAATAGGTCTCTTTCAGTGCTTAATAATATATACAAAGATAGGTCTATTGATTTTTGTATGACTAAAGTTGATTTTAAGTATGCTTTGCTAAGACTTTTGTAATTAATTTTCTGTTAATTATTTCGCTTTAAGTTATTTAAGTTCCTTTTACTTTAAGTAATTTTTTGTTTTAGTCTGTAAGGAATTCTTCCAAAGACTCAATAAATACTAAATACTAAATACTAATATACTTCAGAGTCTAATCGACAGTCAGACGAGTGGACTGCACGCTATGAACCGAATCCAAAGCGTGGAAAGAAAGAGACAACAGTTGGCTGGCAAGATTATAGCATATTTTATTTTTGTTGTGAACCAAGGATTTCAGGTGTCGAACCTATTATGACAAGTCTGCCTTGGTGCGTAAATGGGAAGATAGATAAGTAGGAGAGAATGGGGAATCAAGAGAAATAAGTATAGAATGTTGTATGTGTGGCGGTGCGCTGTATCAACATGCGAATTTGAAGTTGAGGCTAATGTTATGCCTTTACTTTAGTCCATTCGAGTTATTAAGCAATCTCAATCCACAAATATCTCTACCACCAACTATAACTTCCAAAGTCATATATGAATTTTTAATTTCAGTCGATTAGAAATAAGGTAAGAATTAAAGAAAGGTAATAGCGTAGGACCTTGGTTAGACCTGGATTCGAACCTGGAACCTCTGCGTTGGCAGTCAAGCACGCTAACTACTCGACTACCGAGGCCGCCTAGATGCATCGTGTCGTCACAAGTCATTGAAAACGATGGCAAAATTGCAAGAATTAGGTAACGAGTTGCTTTCACTCCACCATATTCTCCAGATCTGGCCTCCAGTGAATTTTTCTTGTTTGCAGACCTCAAAAGAATGTTTGCTAGAAAAAATTTCAGCACTAATGAAGAAGTTATCACTGAAACTGAGGCCTATTTTGAGGCGAAACCGAAATCGTACTTTAAAAATGTTATCGAAAAATTGCATGACCGCTTTAATCGTTTTATCGCCTTCCAAGGCGACTAAGTATGATGAATAATATAATCGAATTTTTCCAAAAAAATGTGTTTACTATGTAAGCGTACAAACTTTGCAGCCCAAGTGAAAAATTATTTCAACTTTTCATGTTTTTTTTTTGTTCTATTAATTAGAAATTGACAAAATTCTAGTTAAAATTTGTAGTTAATCAATAAAATTGGCTAAGCTAAGTAGACCGCAGTTTAAAGTACTTTAAGAAAAACGTGATAGATGTTTGTAAACTGGTTGGAAAACGCTAACCGTCGCTTCGAAAACTGAGTTTTGAATATTTGAAAAATATGTTGATATTAATTCGTTTATGAATATCATCCGTACTGTCTGACACTTTAATAAAAACTTACATTTCACTTAGATACTCGGCAGATACTCTAAACAAATTTGTCTCTGCTACATCTTCCAAAAGGGATCTGGTTAAAAGCGAATAAATGTTTTGTTTTTTAAATTTCACAAAAAAAAAAAAAATGAGTCTGAAAGTTTAAGAGGTCATACGTTATAGTGAGCAATGCTTGCTAAATTGAAATCGAATTATGAACTTGTTTATCTTCTCAAATGAAACTTTGCTTAATTAAAATAAAAATGCAGGACTTTCGTTCCGGCTCATTGTAACGAACATTTAATAGTGACCTTATCCTCGTGCAAAGCATCTGACTAGAAAGCTCCAAATAGCCAAACGATAAATGAAGCGAACATACAGTGAAAGTTTCTACTGGCCTTAGCATCACAAGCCGATGACTGCTGTGATTTTTATTACATGAACTGTATTCGGATTGAGTTTGTGCTGGATATTAAAAGGATTGTAACATAAGCCAATTTACAACTGCGAGAAAAAAGCATTCTAAATTTGTTTTATGGTTTTACTATTGTTGCTTTCTGTAACAGAGCTATTAACCCTTTGCAAACCTCTTCCACCCTGATCAAAGGATATCTTTATTTTGCCTTAATGTATTTCATTTTGGATATGGCTTAAGAATAGCTAAATTTACTTACCCCGTTGACGATACTCTGCCACGTCCATGTCTTTGAAGAACAGCTGTTTGAGTTAGCAGTCGTTGTAGATTGAACGAGGCGTAGATTGAATGTCCAATTAAACTGCTTCGAATCCGAATAATGTATTGGCAAGTTTTACAATTTATGTTGTATTTTATATTGATTTTTCTTTGCTTTTTACTAAAATATAGAAATTATTTTCAAAAAGTTAAATAAAGCTACGATTTAAGAGACGTAAATAATAAATTTTGCGAATAAGTCTATCTTTGATTTATATTTTTCACAATTCAGAGATAATAAAATTGGCAACTTGGCTTTAACCTACATGTTCGCTAACTTGATAGAAAACTGAAATGCATTCTTAACATTAAAAAGCAATGTGGACGGCCAATTGAATTGTGTAAATACTTATTTGGCTTCCTTTGAGGTTTTTTTTTTTTTTTTTTTTTATTTTGCGAAAGCAAAGGTGAAGAATAACAGCATAACTATTGTTTGTTAATTACGTGGAACCAGCGACTACTACAAAATCATTTTTGGATAATTCAGTGCTAAAAAAACCAACACACAAGCTGACTGCATTTGAACTAATTTGAACAATTGAACTATTGAACACGGCACTTACTTTTGACACTGAGTCAGCTTATTGAGTGCCTTAAAATTACAGTTCAAAAATGTTAATAATTAAAGTTTTTTTTAATTTATTTCAATACATTCTGTACTAAGTAAGGAATTAAAAAATTTTTTGTTTGAACTTAATATATGGGCATTTCCAAACTGGCGTTATGTAAATTTTGTATGAAAAAAATTTAAAAAAAAAGAATGAAGAAGTCTAAGTTTTAAAAACTTTTTTTGTATAATTGCGTAGTAATTAAGTAACACTATATTAAGTAAAAACTAGTAAGGTATATCTTCGACTTGGCCGAAGTTAAAATACCCCCACAGCTTTATTATTTTTATGTGTCTAAAATACATACATATGAAATTGTTTTCCTGCAGCTTAAATAGCTATAAGCCTTTTTATAAAGTTTTCAATTTTAGGGTTGTATGGGAGGTGGGAGTGTTAGTAAATGGATGACGCCCGTTTTTCTAACACACCTCAGTTTTGACATAGAACACACAAATACCGAGTTTCCGTCTTGTAACTTTAATATTAGCTTCTTTATAGATTTTTCAATTTTGGGGTTGTATGGGAGGTGGGCGTGCTAGTAGGTGGATGACGCCTATTTTTCTAACAAAACTAATAACGCATTTTTTTCTAACACATCTAAGTTTTGACATAGAATATACAAATACCGAATTTTAGTATTGTATCTTTAATATTAGTTTCGTTATGGAGTTTTCAATTTTGGGGTTGTATGGGGTTTTCATCCGATTTAGCCCATTCAAACTTGATCTTAGTTTTTTTTTTTAAAAAAGCTTAAATATCAAATTTCATTACGATAGCTTGAAAACTACGGCTGTAATCGTATCGACAGACAGACGGACATGGCTAAATCAACTCAGGTGGTGATGCTGATCAAGAATATATATACTTTTCTATACCTACCACGCCTCCTTTTGGGTGTTACACACGTCGTGAAAAATTAATATGCCCCTTACGCAGTACGCGTGGGGGGATAAAAATTATAACAATCAACTCTTAGAATTAAAAGATATAAGCAAAAGTATGCACTGGCGTGACGTTACAAAAAACAGAAGTGGTTTTCGACTTAGATAAGAAAATTTGCAAAACTCTGCGTATTGGGCAAGACTTTTTATACAAAACTTTATTTGGAAGAATTTAAAATAATATAAGTTTATTTTGCTTGTTATCAAATTAAAATATCTTTTCTCGGTTTTTTTTAATCTGGCGTTACGTTACTTAAATTTCCATAGGAACATTTTAAGTTAAAATTTGTTTTAAAAAAAAATATTTGACGTAAATAAAACATAAAGTTTAGCAATTATATATTATATTTCTTCAACTCCTACCCCATCGACCATCAGAAGTTGAAAAAAAATTCCACTAAAATACCTTCAACCAAATTCAGTAACGAAATCAGGCAAACTTCGAACAATGTGGCGTGACGTTACTCACTTTTCAAATTTAATATAAAATTAACGGGTTTTCTTCTTAACTATTTTTTTATAAAATTTTCTTAACTTTATTAAAGTGGTAAACTTAACTGTGGTGACCGTGACGTGCAGGTTAAGTGTGTGGCTTAGCACGCTCGAAGCCCGGGTTCGATCCCCAGTTGCGGCGGAAAGTTTTTTCAATAAAAAAATTTTTCTGATCGGTCACCACCTCTCTGCAGACAATGGCAAACCTCAGAGAGTAAATAATGCCATGTAAAGCTTCTTGAGAACATAAACTTTAGCCGTTCGGAGTGGGCTAAAACATGTAGGTCCAGTTCTCGGTTAATTGTGTGCAAACATTTAATAACACACACAACACAATTAATCATAAGAAGCTCGGTCAAAGTCTTTTCAAGTGCTGAAATGGCCAATTTGTTTTTTTTTTTTTTTTGTTTATTAAGTTTATTAAAGTGGAAAATTTCCCGCACTTCTGAAAGTCCGCGTAGTAAAATAGCACTAAATGCTTTTTGCCTGGCGTGACGTTACCTGAATATCATTAAAAGCAAATCAAAATTTTACCGCTAATTGATATTTGTTTGCACTTTTGCATTATTTTGCGGTTAGTTGTTGTTATAGCAAAAGTTGTGCATAAGAGAGTATTTCACAATTACTCTTCGAAATTTTAAAGAGAAAATGCTCGGAGAAATAAATAAAATTGACCAAAACTTTAACATGAACTTGGTAGCCCGATATCTTGCCATCGCAACATGGGAAAATTTGAACTCTTTAATAAAATTAATTTTGAATATTTCTCTTTAAAAATACAAGTAAAAAAAATGTTGGTTAACTTTTAATTTTTTGGTCACGGTACACTTTTCTGCAGAAATGCCCATATGTATCAATATTGTTGTAAATCTGATTTGATTTTTACATCATTTTCAGTGGTAAGTTATTCAGTTTCAATATCAATTTCAATTTATTTATTTCAATTTAGTATAATAGGCACACTAAGAGCTAGGCTCTTTTATAGTACAGCATAATCATAAATCAGAATAACAACTCAAAAAACAATAATAACCTTAAAAATAATTCAATATCAGCTTAATCTAATTTATAAAAATGAGTAAGTAACATAATCAAACAGAATTGAGACATTAGAGAAACTTTTGGAAAACAAAGCAAAATAAAAAGAGATGAAGAAATAAAGAAAATAAAAACTATATAGTAGAGAAATAAGATAGAATAGATTGCCTAAATGATCTTCTTCTAATGATTTCCCTATAGCATTATTGTATACAAATATATGGCACATATGTTAACCAGTGGCGTAGCGAGCATAACTGGCGCCCGGGGCAAAACAATTTTTTGGCGCCCCCATTTTAATATTTAGTACAAATAATTATAATACAATTATTAAATTACATTAATACAAATAACACTATGCGTGGAAATCAGAAAAAGGTTCTGTACACGACAGTTAATTATATTTTGTTTCAGATTTAGGGTCTCTTAACACGAAAAGTTTTTATGGTTAAGCCTAGTAGGGTAAACTGGGATACCCTTGACTTTGGTGCACATTTGAATATGACGTTTTCGGTATGAACGAACCGTTATTTTACAATAAATTGTTTTATAAATTTTGCATCATTGTATTTCAGTAATCGTCACGAAGTTTGACGATTCTTGCATTACATGAAGAAAAGTAACAGAAAAGTTCTTATGTTTTGCGCGCGTAACTGTTATTTTCCGGCACTGATACGTAACGACTTCCTGACCGAGTTATAAAAGTTAATCAAAGTACCTTTTACAAAAGGTAAAAACTATTTATTTTTTTTGAAAATATAAGTGAATTTCAATAGAACTAAATATAAACTAAAAAAGTTTTAAAAAAAAAATGCCGAGAGCATTTGGGTACATTTGACATTTTTGATTGAGGTACATTTGACAAATATTAGTTGTACGAGTACAAAAATCGAGTAACATCGAGATGTTAACAATTCATTTAAAAGTTTTTTAATATATTTCTAAATTGGTTTTAATAAAAAAGGTGGTTTCAAACATTAGAATAGGTGTATCATTAGCCGAAGAAATAAAAGGACATGAAGAGAAAATAACGTTGGTTAAGGAATGAAGAATGAAAGTCTAAGGATATTAGTAATTCTGAGCTTTGATTATTTTGGGTTGTTCTGTAATGCTAGTCTTATTTTTTCCCAAGTATTCAGCCACTTCATTTTTAAATTATTTTTTATGTAGAGCATTAACATCAGTGGAATTCCCAAAAGCGTTAAAGACACTTGTGGTTATCGTTAACTGGCCCTTAACTACCTAACCTGTTAACTCGTATCCATAACATCTTTGCTAGCAATGTTTATTCCTAACTCTGACAGTTCGTTAAAGATAACTGTTGCTTGCTCAACTACTCGCTCACTGAAATAATAAAATTTATATTTTTTTATTTCAATTAAGTAAATTTTACTATATATAATTTTGACATCAATTGTATCGAACTGATCATGTTACAATCGATATTTTAACAATATTCTACTCTTACAAACACGAACTAAAGATGTATTGAATTTTTGTATGAATAAGGCTGGTCTATTTTGAGAAGTAAAGCATGACTTTCTCAAATTTTTCAATTTCTTCACAACAAAATATTTGTCAGAATTTTCACGCAACAAAAAAATGAATGTTGCGAGTGAAATTTCACGCAAACGGATAGAGTACTAAGATTTACGTGTTTTTTAAAGATTTTTTAAGATTTATAAGATTTTTAAAGTTTTTCTCATTTTTTTTTTAAATATAGTCGCATATGTTGAAATATATCTTGTACACTTCTTGTTCAATATTAATAATCACGCTAAGCCGAATAAAATTTCTAATTTTCTTTATGTTTGTTCAACAAATTTTTTCATTTGGATGAGTAGTTTTTGCGCTATCATAATTCATAAAAAATCGAAAACTATTTTAATTTTTAGTGGAGAATATAAATTACCGCCGAAAGAAATGCGTGCAAAAATACGGTCAGGAGATGCATTTGAGTGAAGACGCTAAAATTCGACATTGTACTGTATTTTACATATTTTATTCAATTTTTTACTGATTGATACATTGATACTGAAATAGTAATAAATATTTGAAGTGCTACTCTCAGGTTTTGAAAAACAACTTTTTCTTTAAATGGAAGCTCTGTTCCATTTAAATCTGTATTATAAAACTCACCCAAATTCTTACAATTCTTTTCAAGATCGTTGTACGGATTATTCTTTCTTAATAAATTTTCAACGTCAAGAAAATACCAAAATTTGGAATTAAGGTCCCTTGTCTTGTAAATTGTGAACTTATTTCCTGATGCAGACGACCAAGAACGCTTTTCATAACGCCAGATTTTTCGCTTTCTGCGGAAAGACCATATCTCGAGTCAATTCTCCGCGCATTTGTCGGCGACATTTTATACGGATTGTTGTATCGATTCTCCATTTTTTACAAAGATTTTTAGCCTTTTCGATAATTTTTTCATATATCTCGCTACGAATTTCTGCAAGTTCAGTCGCCAATAATTTGAGATCATGTAACGCTTCTTTAAAGTTAATTTTAGGACCTTGTAATCTGAGCTGCACACGGTCATTTCTCTTAGAGTTCATGCCAGAAATGGACTAAAGTTATGATATTTAAATTCGGTTTAAGATAAAGATTGCAGCATTTCTGGTGTACCACTTGTGGCAGTGTTTTCATCTGCTAATTTTTATTATAGTTCTACGTATTCTTCCAGTCCGTCGACAATAACGCTAACTGCTTGCGCTCTGGCGCTCCATCGTGTTACAGATTCTTTAACAGATTTTTTAAAGCATTTTTAACAATTTCCATCGTAATATTGAACGTGAGAAAAAGAGACGTATGTTATCAATTATTCGAAAACATGTTACAAAGATTGAATCTTGGTAAGCTGTCACCAGCTATCACAATAAGGGTATTCATGCAAAGAGGCAAGAATATAATTTGGGCACTTAGTTATTTTTATCAGGCAGGTTGCATGAGCATCACTTAAAAGTCGATTGAGCATTTGCATCATATATCAGCTGTTTGCAAGTTCGGGGTTTGCTTTCTGCAAATGAAGTATATAAATATTTTTTAATTCCTTCAATTCACAAAATTTCCATTCTTACCTCTTCCATTTTATTTAATTAGTTTTACAATTTTGACTATATCTTCTCCTGCTTCTAATATTTTCTTTTGCTTTAATAAAATAAATCAGCTGATTGATGTTATAAGTTTGCCTGTTCGTTTGCCCAGCTAAATCGTTGAGCAAAGATATCTGGTTTGTGCAAAAGCTTCTTCATACAAACTTTGACAGTTCATTTATAAGGAGAATAAACTTATACGGTTTATACCGCTTATAAGGGTTTTGCCCAGTTGCATGAATACCCTTAATGTTGCCTTGTTAGCTATCACAATTAACAACTGTTGCCTTATTTTTTTCTATTATTCTTTGTTGAACGCCAGATATGTGATTTGACATAAGGGCAGCATTATCATAGCATTGTACCCTACAGTTGGCTAAGTTTATTATTGAATTAATTAATTAAAACAAATTTTTTTGCAAAACTTTGCTTGTCTTGAGAATGATTTGGCGCCCCTCTGCGAGTGGCGCCCGGTGCATGATGACACCCCCTGCCCCCCCCCCCTCGCTCCGCCAGTGATGTAAACACACATTAAATATGGTAATATGTGTTACATTTAATGTTATAAATCAGGATTAATATTAGATTTAATTTTTTTTTGTTTTTTTTATATTTTCAAAAACAAATCAGAAAATTTACATGTTTGATCATGTTGGCAGAGAATCCAATTCAAGCTCAATATTTTTGTCTTATTATGTGTTTACAAAAAATATGCAACATATCATTTGCTCATAACATGATTACTGACTAGCTAGCATCGCTGAAGTTCGGTAGCTTCACAAACTTGATTTTCACTGAAAGCCGAGTGGCTCCGTGAGGTTTTCGTGTGTATAACTGGAATATATATATATATGATATTTATAAATTTATGGTATAAAAATGATACTATTTTGGAGTAAAATATATGTTTGAATGGAAATACAAGTTTTATACTATAGAGTGGGATAAAACTTAAAATAAATTTAGAATAAAATGGGTTTATATGGGTTAATGGGTTATAAAAAAGATAAAATTTACCCTCAAACTTTTTACTGTGCAGGCAAATACTAACTGGCCACACGGAGGGTTAATTAAGGATAATATTCATTAACAACTTATCTGAACTTATTATACCAAAAACTAATTTTTCCCTAAAACCAATTTTTTTCCAAAATTATTATAAAAAAATTAAGTTTTGTACATTGGACTACATATTAATAAGTATATCTTGACCTGTCGAACTTAGACCTCATTTTTTGACATCAAAACTGAGGCAACGATTTCTTATAGTTTTGGATTTTTTGTATCTTTGCCTTCCTTTAAAAAAAAAAAAAAAAAAAAAAACAAATTGGCCATTTCAGCTCTTGAAAGGACTTTGACCGAGCTTCTTATGATCAATTGTGTTGTGTGTGTTATTAAATGTTTGCACACAACTCACCGAGAACTGAACCTACATGTGTTATGCCGACTCCGAACGGCTAAAGTTCATGTTCTCAAGAAGCTTTATATGGCATTGTTTACTCTCTGAGGTTTGCCATTGTCTGCAGAGAGGTGATGACCGATCAAAAAATTTTTTATTGAAAAAAACTTTTCGCCACGGCTGGTGATCGTACCTGGGCTCCGAGCATGCTAAGCCACACACTTAACCTGCATGCCACGGTCACCACACCTTTTAAAAATACAGTTTTTAGAAAATCGCCTTAAAGTTATAATTACGAAAACATTTCTTATATAGTGACCCACTAATCTATTCATAAACATTTATGTTTTTATATTTTGGCATATTTTTGGTTGAAGGATGTAACAATTTAAAATTTTAACTTTGCTTTGAGCAGCAGGAGCATTTTTTTAAGTATATTATTAATTACTTTTTATAAAAATTGAGTACTAATTTTATAACCTTTTCTTAGTAGCAACCATTCGACGTTATTCGATGAAATGACTCCGTATAATAGGTTTGTTTTTGTCATTATTATTTTGAATTTTATCAATTGTATTTCGAAAGGTAAGTGTTAAAACCAATTTACGAAGTATTGTTTATAGTGCGGCAGTTGAACAGGTGTGGGTTAAGAGAAAGTCTACGAATTAAGTGTTTAGTATCAAAAGAAGCTTTGATGAAAGCTTGTGTAGTACATTCCAATATCATATCTTGAATAACTTTTTTTGTTGAATTGTTGTTATAATCAATTGTGATATAGTAACAATTTTATGAACAAAATTGAAGGATCCCTTAATCCTTTGACTACTATACTTCTTTCATGAACGTGTTTCGACTTTTAAATTAAAACACTAACAATCTCAACTAGACACATCATTCCAATGTGAAATGGGACCTCGGTAGTCGAGTGGTTAGCGTGCTTGACTGCCAACCCATAGGTTCCGGGTTCGAATCCCGGTCTAGCCATGGTCCTACGCTTTTACCTTTCTTTAATTCTTTCCTCATTTCTAATCAACTGAAATTAAAACTTCATCAATATATACGACTTTGGAAGTTGTAGTTGGTGGTAGAGATGTTTGTGGAATTAGATTGCTTGATATTTCGAATTGACTGAGGTAAAGGCATAACACTTGCCTCAGATCCAAAATTCTATGTTGGATCCATTCTACACTTGTTTCTCTTGATTTCCTTTTCTCTCCTACTTATCTATAACAACATTTTCCGAACTAAGGCAGACTTGACTGAATAGGTTTGACACCTGAAATCCTTGGTTCAATTAAAAAAACAAAAAAAATTAAAACACTAACAATCTCAACTAGACACATCATTCCAATGTATTTTGATATCGGAATTAGTGTCCGACCGAATATTCGGTTTCGGTTTCGGTTTCGGCCAGTTTCGGCCCTTTTAATCAGTTTCGGCTATTCGGCATCAAAATGGCCGAAACCGAAACCGAATATTTGATCGGACACTACTAATTCGGTTCTTACATATATTTCAATAGTAGATGCAGGGGCGGATCTGGAAAAAATCTTGGGGGGGGGGGGTAAATTATCAAAGACACACATTTTCGATTTGAGAAAATTTTGCCTTTTTACAAATAGACAAATTGTACTTTTTTGAATTGAAATTATTGAATTGTTTAAGAAGCATTTTTCCCAGACACATACACGCACATTTCCGTATTTATTTATTTCTCCCTTTTTCTGGAATAATATCTCAGCGAAAAGTAAATAAAAACTCGAAATCTAACAAGAGCTGCCCACGTAAAATTCTGAAATTTTTTGTCTTTGAATGTCGATATCTTCGAAATTGTTTAATATATTGTTATTGAATGTGCAAAAATTAAAAGGTCTAGTATTTCTTCATTGAAATCAGTCATAGTAAAACAAATCGGTAGATCAATATAATAGATATAGCAATATTATCAGACAAAAACTGATTATCATGTTTTTGTCTAAAACTCAAAAACTCGAGCTGATGGAGAAAAATGGAGTCCATATTTGAATTCAGCAGGCAAAATTCATTCGGGATTGTTAATCAAGATCTCTGCACCTTTCATAAAGCTTAATTTTGTTACTGACAAAATCATATGACAAAATCATCGCAAAATTATCAATAACTTCGTTAATATTTATTTAAATGTCTCTAAGTATATGCAAGAACGAGAGTCCATTCAATCGTTCTCAATTCGAACGGAACCATATTTTTAATCGTCGAAGTATAGAAAAACTTCGCTCAGCTGTTTCTACACCGATAGGAAGCGTGGTAAAGATAGCAAACGTTTTAGAAATTAGTGGAAAAATGTCATTATTACAAAGAGTAAAAACGGCGTTAATATCATTAACATTAGCTTCGCTCTCCTATTTACACTGCCAAATTTTAAGTTAATGAAATAATTGAATTTGAATTAATTCCTTACTAAAAGTGGACTAAAAGTGGCAGTTTTATTTCATGAAAGTCGGTTGTGGTAATTTGGTTGGTTTGTTGCAATTATAATTACTAGTACCGCCCTGGGGTCGCAAATCGACCAATTTTTGTTTGTTTATTTATAGTTGTATAAAATAGTCGGTGCACTCCTTCTCCGCACTCTAATTCATTTAAAAACAGAATTATCAAAATCGGTTGAAAAACACGGGAGAAAATGGTTCTTAACTGTTTTCCCTGCGCCTATTTATATAAAAAGTAAGTCAAGGTAGGCTTGAAAAATTTCAGAATTCCAAACAATTTAGAATTAACTCACACAAAAATAATTGTATGCAACAAATTATTTGCGCAGTAGATACAATTTAAGCAACTTTAACCTGACATTAATTCACTTCAAAACAACCCTGTTATAAAGGGTGTTTTTTTAAGAGCTTGCTGATTTGAAATTTAAATAAAACACATGCCAAATTATGAAATAGCCAAAAAATTTTTATTTGGTAGATAATTTCTTGGCATTTAACATTTAAATATAATTTCGGGCATATGGCCACCACGACTATTTGGCACAAAGGGCATTCTGGAAGTCCACTTTTCGACCTAAAAATCTTTGAGGGCGTATTTCAACATCCATATCTTGAAGATTTGGCAATAAAAATTCATTAATCATGGTTCTGTATCGATTTCTATTCACGGTAACGCGTCTTCCTTCCTCATTTTCAGAGACAAATCGATAAATTAACGTTTTCTTCGACACTGGACTCAACGACAGCAATATTTTCTTCTGTACGCACTCTTCTCATTCTTCTCGGTGGCTTGGAATCCAAAAGAGTGAATGTAGACCAAAATTTGGTAATTACGTTCTTTATGGTGGTCTCAGACGGACGATTTTGTGCACCATAAAATCCGCGAAACATTTTTAATTGAACACTGTTTTTGAAAATAAATTTCCACGATTTGGAAGCGTTGTTCTGGAGTTAACCTATTCATGATGATTTGCAAACAATACTGAGTAGAGACTTTTGACTTTAAACTGTCAAAACAACTGTCAGACAATAGAGTAATCCATACTGAAAAAAAACCTTATAAAAAACACCCTTTATATCATATATGACAAAAAGTATTACAGATGTATAAAATATTTTCATTAGGACTGAATATAGCTGAAATATTTCTAAGTAATAATTTAACTGATTATGAAATAATTGAAGTAAAACAAACTATTGGATTTTACATTGTTTGAATTTTTTTTTTGTAAATTTATAAAGTGAAAACTGAAAGTACAATGCACGTATTGTTTTTTATGGTAAAATTCGTTGGCACATAGGTTGCAAAAAAGTTTGGACGGTTTTCAGTAAAAATTTAGAAGAATAAAATATTTTAAGTGGCAACTTTGGTCTGCATAGCCAAAATCTTAATTGCGCTCATAACAAATCAAAATCAATGTTGCTTGCTCAATGATTTCATATAAATGGCATTTTTAACGCAAAAATATATTTTTTATAAAGCAAACACTTACGCTGAGGTAGTGACTTCAAGTTTTTTGTTTGTAAGAAAATAACGCGTCTTTAAAGTTGATTGTTTAAAAAATGGCTGTTAACTTGAGAACATAACGATCTGTTACTTTATTTTCAAGCTCATTTTTAAAAAAAAGCGAAGTTACTACCTTGACGTAAGTGTTTGCTTTACACATAATAATATTTTGGTTTTTGCAGATGACTACAGATCATGTGATTCTACAAGCAAAATGGTCATACTCTTCTCGCATCGCTTCATAAAAACGTCATCTACACGCAAATGATGTCACAAAACAAAAATAAACAAAATTTTTTTATATACTGTAATAATTGTTGAAATCAATAAAAAAACTAGAGTTTAACAATGTCTCTGACCATTTTTTTTTAGTATTCTTTCAAAACACGCCTTCAGAATCGCTTATGTATACATAAAAGTACCCTTAAGCAGTGGGCGTAATTAATTTCTCCAAATTAAGTATTAAAAAAAAAAGTATTTGAAAGTTCTTGGGGGGGGGTAATTAACCCCTTTACCCCCCCTTGTATCCGCGCCTGAGTAGATGTGAGTTCGCTTTCATCAAAATTCTTAATGGTGTTAAGTAGAACAAAAACGTGAAATTCAGTCATTTGATTGACCGTGTGAGTTGAGTCCAGCACAAAACGATAAATGTAGTTTTTTTTTAGATTCTAATATTAAGTTATTTAACTTTATATACTAAAAAGTTCCTTAAAGTGGTATTAAAATGATCTCCATATTTATTATTTTGAAGTTGAACATTAATATTTAAACGGTCATATTCATAAAAATATCTTGAAATATATTTAAAGTGCTCAATACTCAAAAAGCTTTTTAGAGATAAAATGTTTTTTTAAAATTTTGTTATTCATAAAAATATTGTCTCAGCTTATTTGTTAAAATAGGAACACTCTCAATTTGAAATGGGAACAGCGTCAAGAATGGTTCGTGAATTTGATAAATTCAATAATTTTTTGATTATTTGTCACAATTTTATCAATACTTTGACATGCAAACAGTCAAAAAATTGTTTAATCTATGTTCTTCTGTGAAAAAATTGTCATTTATAATTTTTATTTTCAATATTTTGAAATGTTTTGCCATGTTTTCAAATTTTTTGAAACAGTTTGAAGTATTTTTGAAAATATTTGTGCTCACATTAGAATAAAAATTTTAAAAAGGCTTTATCAAGGGTTTATTGAAGGTTACTCATTTAAGAAGCCTTTATAAGAGATTTTTGTCGTTATTGGACGTTTATGGATACTGTTTTTGAAATTTTTTTGTAAAGGCTTTATAAGAGGTTCGTAAATTTTTATGAATAAAGGCAAAAGAATATTTATCGTATATATACGTTATTATAATCTGTTTCAATTGTTATGTTTTTGAAAGCTTTTAACAAAAAAATTAATAAAATAAATTGTTTTTAAAACAATTTTCATGTAGACATTCAGTTTCGGTTTCGGCCGAATATTACAAAAATGGCCGAAATTCGGTTTCGGTTTCGGTTTCTGCCAAAATTTTGGTTTCGGTCGGACACTAATCGGAATGTATGGTATAAAAGTTTTGGACAATTATGTGTATGGTACTATCAAATTTTGGGTTTTTGGCCTTGTATCTCCAAAGATTTGTGGTTTTCTGGAAGATTTAACCAAGCCGAAAGAACTTTTAGCCAGTCCATATATATGTATATAGACGTTCTTGAGATTGAAATATAAATTCAAAGTCTTCATAAACACTCCATCTTTGGCATGCTTATCACTAAAGAAAGTTTTTAAAGTAAGGTTGACACATATTTGTTGTTACTCTGTGTAATTTTTGTAGATTAATTTTAACTTAAATTATTTAATATTTTAAAGAACAATAAAGCCTGTTACACACTTTTAAATTTTTAAGCCATTGAATTGGCAACACTGTTGGTTTTCTTAGAAATAAATAAAATATTTAATCATCTCAACAACTGAATGAAACTCAGAAAAATAATTGTTAATTGTAAAAAACATAACGAAGTAGTTAACTTTACCAAAAATTGGACCGACTTGAAATAGCGTTTTGCAAGATATTGTAGAACTTCACAAACATACGTTCTTTTAAAATTAAACTAACACTTGATACATGAAAAGATACACTGCGATGGAGAAAAATAACTAACTGAGATTCTAGTTTTCACATGGCTTTTATACCCTCTGACATTGCTGCTGAAATATATTTAAAATGTGCAAGTACTGAGGAACTAATTGGCTTAAAGGATAGCAATAACTTTTTAGTTGAGCTAGAATTTCGCGTGCACAGACAATGTTGTTTTGGGGGTTAGCGCCCCCCTAAGTTAACGAATAAAAATTTAAAAAATTATTTCAGATTTTGTTGAAAATTTCTAGGCAGAGTTGCAAATGTGGGAAAAGTAAAATAAATTATTTTGTAATTTTTATTCTGAATAACTGATTCTTTTATCAAAATGTTTCCATACATATTTTATAGGCATTGTTTGAATTAGCCAAATCTGCTTGACACACTTATTGAATACCTTATTTTTTTCGAAATAAGGATATTATTATTAATGATTCAATTCCTGCAGATCGCACCTAATCGACTGAGTCTGTCAAGCGAGTCTCAAGTCCACACCTCTATTTCGTCTCTTCAAAAACTTAAAACATGCTTAGGTTGTAAAACCCAAAAGAAATAATAAATTTGTATGACCGTCTAAAGTTTAGTTACTAATTAAAAAAAATTGTCAACCAAAATTTTGAATGAATGTTTTTTTAAAAAAAAAAAAAAAAAAATTGAAAATCCCTTCGACTTCTTTTTTGCGTGCGCGCCTGTTTATTTTGTAGCTTATTTTATTCATGCGTCGTGTACAGAAACAAAAACATCATTCACAAGGATATTAAACAGCACCCTCATTGGACAAATTTGTAGCCAAGAGAGCAAAGCTTTTGGCCAATAGTGGTTGTTAGCCAATAAAGTCACACGACAATGGGTGGAAATAGTTTGTTTTGCTTTGAATTAAAGTACAACAAGACTTGATCATGAGTTATGATTTCCACATTTGAGCCTTAAAATGTTATGAAAACATTCTTTTAATATAATTTTATTTTGTCAATATTTAATTTTCTATATTTTGAGATAGATGAAAAAAGATACATCGGTATATAAAATTTCATCTTAGGTCTCATCTCGGGTATTTTTATTTTTGCCTAAAAATACAAAAGATATTTTATTTTACATTGAAACAAAAAAATTCTTATTTAGTACTTTTTGTAAAGCTTTCCTGTTTCTATCTTAATCCATATACTTCAGGCAATTCATAAATTCATGATTTCATAATTTTTACTATTACATTCTGTATAGAATTTATGAATTATAATCGGGAACACAAAGGGTGCTCCTTTTGTTTTCAGACTTTAAACTTGTAGTCAAAAATAGTCAGTCAGTGTTAAACTACTAGTATTTCTCATGAATGGTAAATAATTTAAACAATTTCTTGAAAATCAAACAAAAACTTCCAAATTTGTTTTGGGAGTCAATATTTAATTTCTAAGATGTGCACACATGAATATTTGTATTCAAATTTAGTTCAGTTTGCAAAGTAAACTTAATCAATTCCACAATCAAATGCAGAAGCTGAAAGAATTTTTCCCATTATAGTAAAAACTAGAAACTAATAATTGTACGAGAAATTAGAATGTGAATGCAATATGTTGGTTTCGTTGGGCATTATTAGTTAATAAAAACAAAACTTGTATAGATTAAAATATTGGAGAACTAGTACAAATTTTTTTTCAAATTATGTCTATAACTCGAAAGATTAATAATTTATAGCTTATATGAAATGCAACTAAAATGTACCAGAAGTCGTCTACAAGTGAATTTATAATTTATTTTAGTTAACAATAAAGTTGGAAAATGTATTTGTGTTTTTTTTTTTATTATGTTCTAGTCCAAAAATTAATTGTTGCAAAAGTAAAAACGTTCATGTTATAATATGTTGTGTGGAAGAAATAGAGAGAAATTCAGTTCGGAAAAATGGAAACAATGGGAGCTTTTAGCATAATTTATGGGATTTAAAAAACAATACTCCTAACACTGATATTGCCATGCCTCCTTGATTTATCGGGTTGTTCAGTCGAATTTTTCTACTTGTTCATTATTCTCTTGCAATGGCACGATGGTTCATGGTCCCAGTTCTAATAAAGTAGTAAGACCTTTCAGTCAAATTGAAATTCAATAATATTGACTCGACCTCCAAATACTTACTTAGATGTTGGGTGTGTTCAATATAAACAAAATTAATTTTTATACTCAACAACTTTATGTTGCCTTATTGACAGCTGACGTTAATTTTAGATATAAACCTATATAATATTCATTACGGCCATTTTAGTCCTCAGAAAAGATGTGAAGAATTTTAAAATAAAAGTCCTAGATTTATGTGTCTCCCACTTAAGAAAGATACAATCGTGAAAAATCACTTTGTTGAAAATATAAACACACGCGAGCACTCGGCCAAAACTTGCTGAAAACTGTTTTCCGTCTTCCAAAGTCTTTATTTATAGCATATCTTAAAATATGCCGAAGGACGTTGATGCGCAAATAGTTCGAGCATTTTATCTTATCTTACTTACAAACAAAGCATCGCTGAAACTGTCTTGCGTATTTGTCGACGAGCTAATCTTGCGTACAAAACATTCAACTAATAACACTACTCAACAAAAAAAAAAAAAAAAAAAAAAAAAAAAAACAATTTCTCCTCCTCCTTTTTGAAGTCGGTTAAAAATGAATAAAAATATTTGCTTTAATTGAATGAACGTGGACGTATAATTAACCATTGATTAAATATCGCAACTATTTGCAAAACGACGAGACGTTTTGAGATTTTTGCAAATTTAATTTTCGTGATTTGAGGAAAAAATTACAAAATCACAGCAAATTTAATTTTCACGGTTTGTATGGGGTCGTTTTAACAGATTTTTTTAAGGTCATTAGGCAACTTTTTTGGCGAATACTTTAGGGTATACCTACAGCCTTTAATACTCTTCGTTCAAAGATAATATACAGTGCTGTGCAAAACATTTGCAACTATAATTTCATGTTTGTAAATGGTCTACATTTTCATTTAAAATAAATTTGCAGTTAAACTTTTACATGTTTTAGTTTATGTCAGACTTTGTTGTTTATTTTCCAATAACAAAAACTTAACTTATTATATTTATAACAACAAAAACATAATATAAAAAAAAAAAACTACAAATCCAGCTGTGCAAAACATATGCAACTCTTTACACGAATACCGTAAAGGAAGTAAAACAAAAATGCTACTTAGTATTTAATTGCATATCCCTTATTTTTTATAACATCTGAACATCTCTTTGGCATAGAAGCTATGAGGTTATGTATAAATGTATTTGGAATGTCCAACCACTGCTTTTGAATTTCTGTGAAGAGCTCGGCAGGTTTCCTGAAGGTTTTATTGCCTATCCTACGTTTTACAATCTCCCAGAGATTCTCGATGGGGTTTAAATCCGGGGATTGCGGTGGCCAAACTATAACTTCAATACTATTTTCATTTAACCAGGATCTCACTACTTTCGACGTGTGCTTGGGGTCATTGTCGTGTTGGAACCTCCAAGCAAGTGGCATTTCCCACTCCGCATATGGAAGCATAACTGTGCTGAGTATGTTTTTATAATCTTCAGCCTTCATAATACTAGTTATCTGATGAATTGGGCCAACACCATTTGCCGAAAAACAACCCCACACCATCACATGTCCACCTCCATGCTTAACTGTTGCTTTCGTAAATTTTGGATTCAGCCGCTCCCCTCGTGGTCTACGCACATGATGCCTGCCATCCGACCCATGTAAATTAAATTTTGATTCGTCAGAAAACAGAACCGTTGCCCATTTTTTTAATGTCCAATTTAAATGAGTTCGCGCAAACTCAAGGCGCGCTAACAGATTTTTTTTAGAAATGAAAGGTTTCTTAGCCAGTGTATAACTTCTAAGGCCAGCCTCTATAGCCCTTCGTCTGATAGTTGAAGTGTCAACATTCAATTTTAGCTCATTTTTGATTTGTTTGGAAGAAACTTGAGGATTTTGCTTTATAATATTTATTATTTTTCGGGTCTCTCTAACTGTTGTTTTACGTGGTCTACCTCCTTTATGGCGCGTTTCAGTGTTTCCACTATTAACAATGCGACAAATTGTTGATTTATCAATCGAGTACTTGTTAGAAATTTCTTTCTGCGACAGTCCATTTTTATAATCGAATAATATTTTTGATTTGAGTATAGAATTATACTTATTACCACCCATTTCAGCAAAAAAGATCAAACAAAACACTTGGATTGCAGTTGGAGACTTAAACGCTATAACAACAAATCTTTGAATGCAAAATTTTAACAAATAAGACTCAGAAAAGCTGGACAAAGTAAAAAAATATGATTACCGTTATACCATTAAACGTACAAAAGCAATGTGGCATCAATATACAAAAACAAACAAGTAGTTGCATATGTTTTGCACAGCTGAATTTGTTCTTGTTTTTATTTACATTGAATTTTTGTTATTGTAAGTATAAGAAGTTATGTTTTTGTTATTGCAAAATCAACAACAAAGTCTGACGTTAACTTAAACATATAAAAGTTAAACTTCAAATTTATTTAATATGAAAATGTGGACTGTTTATATACATGAGATTACAGTTGCAAATGTTTTGCACAGCACTGTATATACTAAAATATCAAATATATCCTCCGCTGATTGAATATCTAACTTTTAATTTTGTCATTATTATATTAAAGTCACAATATAGTAAAATATAAGAAGAAAAAACCATGTTTTACATAAGAAAATCAAACATCAGCTGCTTATAATGTGCTTCTTTCTTTGCTGCAGCTGCTTTCTTTGTTTTTCTTTCGTTGTTTATGCTCGTATGCTTTGGTTTTGCACGAATTGATTGCTTCGCTTTGGCAGCATTGTAAGCATTAGTTCGCATTGGGTTTATGTATGCACTACTGTTCTAGTATACTTTTTTGAAGCCAGAGGTCATGAACCTCTTTTCAACTCAGTCAATGAATTCAGTCTGTCAAATTTAACGAAATGGATCTGTGATCCGATTAGATTTAACTCTTATGAAAAAAATGAGTTGGATCATATTTCATTTTATGCTATTAGCAAATAGATGGCTAAAATTTTAATTTTTGTTTTTAATGCAAATTAATTTGGATTCCACATCCCACTAGCACTAGCGAGTGTAGCTCGCAAACTAAATATCAGACAGAGACGAGAGGAAAGGACATGTGCTCAGCGTGCAATATAGTAACCAAACGATTTTTTAAAAATTGGGGTCTTAATTTTAATTTGAAATTAGTAGTTAGACTGACTGTATCTCGCAAACTATATATCGGGCAGAGACGAAAGTGGCACCAATGGAAAATGCATTTGCTTCGCCTTCTTTTCAACTAAGTCAATGAGCTCAACCTGTCAAACTTAACAAAATGATCGAAAAAATTTGAAATTTTGCTTGTTTCTTTTTGCTTGCTCATTTAATCATACTTACTTTTTAACATTTTCTTTGTTTTGGCCTCGATAAGTAGTCCATAATTGAGTGTTATTCATTTATTTGTTAATTTTTGGAAGATCAATAAAAATACGTGCAAAATGAATAAAACAATGGGACCAAAGAGACAAAGTAGAAGAGGTTACAACTTAAACGGAATTCTACGTCTACACTTACGATACTATCGAAACTGTTTCTTTTTTATTTTATTTTTCTTATTCGACTTGAGAATTTTACGTATTTAATTTATCAAAACCATGGTTGAATGAATAAGGCTTTTTTAGGCTAAGAGACAGACAGGCTAAGAGACAGAATTGTCAAAATTAATACAAATTATTTGATGTCTCGTTTTGTCAGTAAAAATCATGTTTTTATGTGGCTATTTTTCTTTATATATTTACAGGTTACGTATTAAATTGGTTTCGGAAAATCTGTTCGCTATTGATTGAATTGGACACAATAACATTTAAAAGTTAAGATTCGAAAGAAAAAGACAGTTGAGATCTAAAATTGAGTAATAAAATTTATATATAATACGCAAATAATTATTAAAAAACAATATATATATGGGCATCTCCCAAAAAAGGTCCACCAAAAGTGAAGAAAAACATTAAAATAAAGCACTCTAACAGCTTTTAACTTTATTTTTTTTTTATTTTGATTAGCATTTCTGCTATGTAACTTGAATTAAACTTATTATGATGTATTTTTATTAAAATTTATAATGAACATCTTTACTGTATTTTACTAATGTGGAAAAATTTGTCGCGTCCATGATGTCGCGTCCGTATTCGTGCTATATCTATATAAAAAAAGATAAGAGATAATTCTTTTATTTCATAAGTCTACGAAGAATATTAATACTTTGACCTCCATTAACATGTATATTATAAATAAAAAAAAGTTCTCAAAATTAGCTAAATTTTGCATATTTCTATACGAGCTTAAAAAACTTCTGTTTTTTGTCGCGTCCGTTCCATTGAATGATTGCTTATTACTTTGTACTAATTTGTACTAAATCTCGCCAATATTTTTATAAAATGTAGCACTCTTTCGTCGCGTTAGAACACTTAAATACATATCGGCTCATTTTGTTTCTTTCTTGTTTTTCGAGTAATTAAAACCGTGCGAATGTCGCGTCCGTGCCACTGGGAGATGCCCATATATATAAAAATTATCTTAATTTATGAGGATTAATCAATACATTGCTTGAGGCGAAATTACTAGGCCAGATATTTTCCGTAAACCTAGAAAAAATAAGCTTCAAAAAGATTTGTTGCATAGTGTTATCAAAATAGGTCGTAAGTAATAAAAGTATTACTAATGTTTGTCCGCTAATTCCTTGCATTCATCTTTCAGATTACGTTACACTTATCCTGTAACAGTTGGTTAAAATTAAATAAAAATATAAACATTTGTCCGCATTGCCGTAATAAGGCTTAAAATATCTTTTCTTCTCCAAAAATATTTATCTGTTGTTGTTCTGAATATGTTATGAATAATATTGCTTAAAGTTAGCATCTGATATTGTTACACGAACTATATTAATTGGACATAAGTAGGGTTTTAAAATCCGGATAATGATATGTGGGTATGCGAATACTTTTTTGATATGTATCGGACAAGTAACGAGAAATGGAAGAACAAATATTTTCGTACTTTTAGTCTTTTAGTAAAAACTGTTAAAAAACCTATTTAAATTAAAAGGTAGGTAGTAGTGGTAGTGACACTAAAACTATAAAATTTGTGAGCATTTTATGATAAGATTATAAAATAAAATGGAAAAGTAAATGTTATTCACAAGACTAAGATTGTTCGCCTGAACAGAATTTAACTAAATATTAAATAACTATTAGAATATTTAAATGAATTAAAATATTTGATCAACGGAAACATCAAAAAGTGTTTTATTTTTATGTCTTCAGTTTGTATGGCGGAAAGTCGAAGTTCTCTTACGATTTTGTCAAACTGAGATTCGTCTATAGATTAATTTTTGTGGCATTTATAAAGCTTTTTGTAGTTTGATGATGTTACTTTGTAAGCAGTTATCGGCTAAAAGTATTAAGCGATAAAATTAATTTACCGGTTATCGGTAACGGTTACCAAATATTATCCAGTTAGTTACAAATTAAAAAAAACAAACACACATTTTTTCATAAGTTATTCATTGTTATTTATTTATTTAGCAAGTCCATTTAAGTGTTTTGCTTTCTTATGGTTTTTCGCTTTATTTTTGATAATATACAACAGAAAACAATTTCGCTGGTGGTAGATGTTAAGAAAACTGAGAACAAAGCTTTGGAGACACTCGAACTTCTCTGTTCTTTCCTGAAAACTATTTAAATAGGTGAAATTTTAGACAAGTGAATCTAGGTAGTGCTCAATAATATTCGTCGTTAAAACTTGACATTTGTACAGCTCATATACTTTGACTTAACTTTGCATATAGCTTGTCAATGAAATCAAAATAACGAATAGTTTTAAATCTAGTTGAAATCAAGTCTTTGATAAATAGTTACTAAATTTGAAGCCAGAACAACGACATTTATTTGAACAGCTGTCAATTGAGATGATTAAAGCATTGAAATCGATAACATCATGGCGTGTAGAAATCATGGATTGATATGTTTTTGAACAACTTTCACACAACATTGAGGTATGTTAAGGAAAAAAAAATTGTAAGGTCAAAGAATAATTTTCTTTCATACATTTCATTACATATTAAAGCTTATTAACCGAAATTCTGGTTAACAGTAATCGTTTGATAACCTTAGTTTCTTTAAATAGAGTCTTTGTTTTTAAATATTTTGAATGATTTGTCGAAAAAAATAGGAAAAGTGAGTTTTAGGGCCTTTCTTGTAATCAAGTTTGTCTATTAGACAACTGAGTGATCTGAATAGACGACTGACAGCTCACTATTTTGATTAGACATCTCAGGAATTATGTTACGAAAACCGCACGGATTTTTCCAAACCCCGAGTTTTATGTATCTTACAATGTTTGTATACAAATATGTCAACGAGATCAACAGCTCTTGAAGAACTGCAACCTTTATATTACGTTAGACTCTAGTTACAAATGTTCATGTCTACGATCTGAAAAACCAAACCATTGTTGCTTTTTAAAATTGACATATAAACCTAAATAATTATGCACAAAAAGTTTAAAAATAGTGCTGCGAATTTTAGGATTTCAAGAAGCACCGAAGTAGTCGGGTAGGATTATAACATAGATCCGTTTATCGAACGGAACGTGTGCGCATGCGACCGGTTGAGCGGGAATCTCTGTTTGCATGTCTCTCAGTCTCAGTCTCAGTGAAGGTCAATGACCGAATGCTCGAGCAGCAACTACGTCATAACATTTCGAAATGCCTGTTGCCACTGCCTGAAATTCTTTGATGTTTTTAATTCTTTTTCGCTTTCGAACTTACTTTTAACAGAGTCTTACATTCTCTGAGTCGTTCAGAAACTGCATTGGTGTAAGAGATTTCGTGTGTTTTCTTGATAGTATGCACGTGTGTGTGTGTGTGTGTGTGTGTATGTGTGTGTACATTTTTGGCACTTTCGTCACATGAGTTCGTTCACTTCTGTAAAACCAAACAAACAATTATGGAAAATGTAAAGAATGCACAGAGAGGTTAGTCAACCAAGGTACTCTACTTTTGTCGAGCTAGTCTTGTTGTTTCGTCAGTTTCGTCAGCATTTATGAGATTAAAAACAAACCCACCGAATTTAATTATGAATAAATAAATGTACTGACTAAAACATGCAGGTACTCTTTACACTATAACCCATTTAGATTTTCGACCGAAGTTTCATATATTAGTTGAAAAATTGAAAATAATATTAACTATCTAAATAACCTACAGTTTTAGCTGCTCTTGATTCCGTTTCAAATAGTGAACTGTAACTGGGTCTGACACAATGGCAAAAAGTCTAAGCATAGCTCGAGTTAAGTCAGTAAAATCACACTTATGTTGTTCTAGTTATTGGCCACAGAAACTTCATCTAAACTTAGAGATTTAAATTCGCTTTCAAAGAAACAAACAAATTCGCAATCAAAAGAAAAAAGAAATGGGGTCTCTGGTTTAAATTAAGGCCAGTATAAGTAAAATATTAATTTATAATTCCAAAATGTTTGTGTAAAAATTCGTTTATATAAAGATTTTTAGAAATTCAATTAAGAAATATAAATCTTTCAGCTGTTATTTTGTAGCCAAAAAAAAAAAAAAAAACAAAAATAAACAAATTTGCCGTTTCAGCCTTTGAAAGGACATTATTTACTCTTCGAGGTTTGCCATTATCTGCAGAGAGGTGGTGACCGATCAGAAAATTTTTTAGTGAAAAAATTTTGGGGCGAGTGGGAACTTAGCTCTGGCTCCGGGCATGCAAGCCACACATTTAACACACATGCCACGGTTACCACTAGCTAATAAACAAAACAAATGGTTTTTATTTGTCTAAAAACTTGATAGACTCCAAACTGTCGAAGCTGTAATAAATCCATAAATATTTTTCTCAGTGTAAAAAATAGTAACTAGCTCTAGAATAGTAACTAGAATTTTTGCAAAATCAAAACGTCAAAATAAAATTCATTGACAATTTCACTAAAGTGGCCACACCAACTTTAGGGATTTGGCTTGAAACAACAAGGATATCCATATATCTTTCTTCAATTTTAGATTTTCCAATTTTGAAAGAATAACTTTTGATAACAAAAGTCAAAAACTATGAAACAGCGTTCGTCGATTGCTGCTCATATTTTTTTATTGGTCACATCATTATTATTCCAACTGTTCTTCTCGTTTCGTCATATTGGCATGTCTTCAAGCATCTCGGCTGCCATAAATGGTTACGAAACTGACCAACTCAAAATGTTGCCATAGTGAGCGAGAGCTGGTTGGCCCGATCGCTGAGAGGTCAATGAGCTCTTAACGTTCGCAACGGTATTGGTTAAGCTGTTTATAAATGTTTTCCTGTTTCTTATGAACATTTCGTCAGCAGGCAAAAGAATTTCGGTTTTTGGCCAAGAACAGTTATATTAAATTTCTTTTCCCGCTGTACTCCGCTATCATTGTTGTGTCGCATGTTGGTTATTCTCGTTAAAATTGTATATGCGGTTCAGATTCAGATAAAATTATTTATAACTTTTTTTCTGCACAGCAAAAAAATTTCACTAAAATTACTTTTTCTTTTTTGCTGTGCCGTTTGAATATTTTGAATAATTCTTATTGAAAGATATGAGTTTCCGAATTGATTCGTCTAGTTATATAGTTGTGATAAAAAATTTCTTATTTGAGTAAATTTGAGTAAAACTTAAAACTTTAAAAACTTTTTGATTTTAGCTTTACATATTTATTAAACTTAAAAGTTTACTTTTAAAACTTGTCCAGTTTAACTTTCGAAATATTAAGACATGTAAAAATTTTGTAAATTCTGAAAAAACAAACCCAATTAGTTTCAAAATGTTAATATTGTGAAAGTTAAGTCCAGAAAGTGTTTTTTATGACTTCATATCTAGATACATACATTAAGCCGGATCGAAATTTAGATTTCGCTGAACACCAACTCAAAAGTAAGAGGGACACTTAAAAACGTTGTCAGCAGCATTGTTTTTTTTTTTTGATCGGAGTGGTTTTGGTTCTCCTGAAGCCCTTTTTTGACCAAAAAATCAAGTTTATTGCACAGAACTTATTTTTTCTTCTGAATAATTTGGCTTCAGATAAGTCAAAAAGTAAAGATTTTGATGGTACACACATATTGGTAAAAAAAATTGTTGGTCTTTTGAGATCCAAAAAGTCGATTTTTCATCATTTTCGAAAAGTATTTTTTTAACTCCTATAGAATATGTATTTCTCATGGTGTTTACGTGCACTTAAGCTGATTTGAAAAGTATTGAGCTATTTTTTTTATTGGTATACCTTATGGTGTGGTCAAACCAAAACAAACCCAAGCAACAATTACTATCTTTATTTTATCCTAATGACTTCCTAAAGAGAAATTATTAAGAATGGCTCACTTACGATTACCTCTAAACGATATCTGTAAGAGACTTGTAAAACTCTTCTAAGCCCATTTCGGCACTATATAAGTGCAAGTTGTTATTTAAAGAGCACCCTCATATCGACCTCTTAGACCACTGAAACAAGATCAACACACTTAGAAGCATTGTCTTAGACAAGACTTACAGATCTATTGCAGATATATACTCTTAAGAGAATGAAAACATAAATACGTAAACATCAATACAATCAAATATTTTTATTAGGATTATGTTTACATTCAATACTTCCCAAATTATTTTATCTATAATATTGTTTATGCGTGGTGTAATATTTTATCACATAAACGCATAAATTTCATTGCGATGGAAGCTTTACCGTATGAATCTTATATTGCACCTCGGTTAGAAGTTGTCCCATTTCGCAAAAATCAACATTAAAAGTTTTATTTAATTAACAAATTATACTATACTCTCAATAAATGCACTGTAAGGCAGTTTTAAGAGTTGATGCTCCATACAAGAGTACAGCTCTTACTTCAAAAATAATATACTTAAGTGGGTCACATATAAGAGTTGTATACTTTACGAGATGGGTTAAAGCCGAAATTTGTAGGACCACCATTTTGAAAAAGCATTCACTAGGCAGACAGTTGCTCTTATAATCAGAGTGATACTCTTGTAGTCAGACCGTTGCTCTTATAATGAAAGTGATACTCTTCTAGTCAGACCGTTGCTCTTATAATCAGAGTGATACTCTTCTAGTCAGACCGTTGTACTTATACAAAGTCTTCTACTCTGACAAATGTAATTTTAGCATATAATATACTCTTTATTGACACTTACTTGATTTTACAGTATACCAGATCAGATCAGAACTCTTTCAATATAAGCCTTGGAAATGTCTATAAGACAATCTATAAAGATTAAACTCTTCAGAGTTTGACTCTGATAGCTGAAGTCTTGTAGAAGTCTGTAAGAAATGGCTTCTAAGATACAGAATCTTCGCAGGAATACTCTTATAACACAACTCTCTTAAACTACTGTGAAATAGAACAGAACGCTTTAGACAACTAGCTTTGCTGTAATTAATCTGTAAGCGTTATACTTTTGCTGAAGATAGCTAAAGGACCTAATTCAAAAATAAAATTGTACGTCCAGTGCTCAACTCTTAAGAATTGTTGCTTGGGAAGTGCCATATTTATATAAAACGTGAGAAATTGATACTGGAAAGGGTTTTTTTCAGCTTAATTATTATAAAATTGCCGTATTGCTGTTCGATTTTGGCAAATCTTGGTATAAATGAGTTTTAAGGTACGCTAAGTCGAATTCTGACAACCATTTTTTAGTTAAGTATACGCCAGAGAGCGCTCCAGTGCAAAATTCATGATTTTCAAAAATATATTTTTTTAAACGCCTGCAAAATACGTACTTTTATAGTACTCAGGTTTTGATTAAACCACACCATACGACATAGCAATGGAATGTAGCTCAATACTCTTCCACTAAGCTTAAATTCTTGTTAATACAAAAAAAAGGTTGTCAACCCAAAAAAAAAAAAATTATGCAGAAATAGTTTTTAAGCGTCCCTCTAACTTTTGAGTCGGTGTCCGGCCAACTTTTTATCTCCATATAAAATCTATCCGGCTTAGATTCCCATCCGAAGATTTTATTCGATCCAGAAAATATTAAAAATTTTTTATTTCCTTTGCAAAATCAACTTAATAATTTCATTTCACAATAGATTTGAAGTTTTAAACAAAATTTTCTAAGCTAGCTGAGACAAAATTTAAAAAATTGTTTTATATTTCATTAAATGTTTTATGTTATAGATAAATTAAAAAGGGTACACAAGTGTTTATTAAACTATGGTTTAAATTTCTTTTTTTATGATTGATTTTTTGTTATAATTTTATATTGAAAAAAATAAACCATCAAATAAACAAAATCCTATCTGAAAAAAAAAAATACACCACATTTTGTAGAAGAAATAATATTTTATACATTGTCTTGAAAAGATACTCCTCTCCAATCTGCTCTTTCAACGTCATTGTTTCTGCTTCTCTGCCTTATTGCCATAATAATTCTTGTTTGCTCTTTCCATCTCCAATATTTTCTTTATGCTGGTTCTGGATTTTTCAGTTATTGTTTTGATTCCATTATTCTTTCCTCACTTTGCCGTAAGAACGTTCGTTGACCTCTTGGTAGCATGTTCTGTGTTGTTGTTAACGTTGTATTTTATTTTGTTGTGTTTGTTATAAGCCAGCTAGCGGTAAAATCTTAACTTGTTTCTTGTTTATACATCATTCTCGTTGGCAAGAAGACGTGACGAGAACGTCTGTTCGAATAAAAACGTTTTTATTTTCTTATAAAAACTTGACAGTCTTGTTATGTCAAAAGTTTGCCCGAAAGCATTTTCTCATATTATTTAAAATTAGCCTATTTTAAGTATTTCCCATGATTAAATTTACATCATACCGGTCAGCTGCAACATTCGTTTATAGGTCATGAGAGTTATTTACATGCAACGTTTCTGAAAAACTTTGTTCTAGGTTTTGCCCATGCAGTGTCGAGCCTTTTTATAAAATACAACACAACCACAACAAAAAATCATCATTCATCTTCAACGTACATAGATACAAATTATCATTTGCCAATCTCGGATACATATCCACTTTTTCAACCGCTCTAACAAGAAATCCCGTTATTCCGTTGTGTGTCATCGTCTACTTGCATTGTACAACGGTATAGGTATAGGTGCTGTTTAGTATGATGTCTAAGATAATGTGTCAGAATAAAGAAAACACATTTAATTGCTCTTAAAAGTACCTTAACGATTTGTCAATTTCTCTTTCACTACAGTTTAAGAGATTCAAAAGTGAAGAGTAATAACATCATTATATAATAAGCTTGGATCAGTGCTGCCAGAGTGTTTTTGTCGTATTTTCCACTGAGATGAAGAAAAAATACCTTGTTTTCCTCAGGCAATATGAAAATTCTTACATAAAATCAAGTATTGGAAAATGTCTATAACTAAATTTTTGCATTATAAATTATTTGTTAGTATTGAAAACATTTATTAAAGAGAATCTTCAAATGTTGTCATTAACATATTTTTTAATATAATTTGAAAAAACACGATATAAAAACATTTAATATTTTTCATTAAATTTTACAAAATTTAGAACCAACATTTTGCAGTATGGCATGTATTTTAGAGACACGCCTTCTTTAAGTAAGGAAAGAGCCTTTGTCATAAATCTATTGACCAGAATTCCATCCTATTGAAGTAGATATAATTCTTATAACAGACATTTAAAGTCTCATTTTTGGGATGCCTGCAATAACGCAGAAACTTTTATAAAAAGTCAACGACTGGTTTTTCAGGAAATTTTGAATTGATACATTTTTAATTAATTTGGAACAAAACAGTAAGGTATGGCATATCTTCGGCTTGGCCGAAGTTAAAATACCACCACGCCTTTTTATAGAGTTTAAAATTTTAGTGTTGTATGGAAGGTGGGCGTGTTTGTTGGTGACTCAAGACCAGTTTTTCTGACACGCCTTATATTTGATATAAACTACTCACATACCGAATATTATTCTTGTAGGTTAAATGTTAGCCACTTTATAAAGTTTTCATTATTGTGGTTTGTATGGTAGGTAGGAGTGGTTTGATCTTTGCTTTTTCGAAAGAAGCTCAAATATCGAATAACATTACGATATCTTTAAAATTACGGCTGTAATCGTGTCGACAGACAGACAGACATGAATAAAACAACTCAGGTGACTATGCTGGTTAAAAATGTATATTCTTTTCTATACCAACCACACCTTCTTTTGTACAGAACAGAATACTATGTTATATATATAAATTTTTTCGGTAGGAACCAACTTTCCCATTTTATGTTGAGTAGAAACAAAACCTACTTCAAAAAATTAAATTTACTTCGATCTGGCAGCACTGCTCAGAAACACTGACTTGATCACATTCTCTCTTTACATTTCCCTCTCTCTCTTATCCTTCATAATGTGAGTTAGTTTTTATAAAAATATTTTTTCATAATTTTAGATTTTGGAATTAACAATGCAAATATTTCATTGAATTATTTCCACAGCTATACTTTTTTCGTGACTATATCTTACTTATTTCAACACATAATATTTTCGTGTAAATATCTTTTCATTTTATTTTAAGTATATTTTTAAAAGTTGCGTGGTCAAATCTTTTTCCTCGAAGCGTCCGTCATTTGCAGCGTTTGCAGTATTTAACTCATTACCTGTTTTATTACTACAAAAACAATTGCCATGTCATCGATTCTCGCCAAACAGGAACTTACTGACTTTTGCAGTAACTCTTCGGGACTGTTTTATACTCTCGTCCCAACTCGTGAAGTAACGATTTTTACAATTCTTCTGCCTGTTGATGTTGTTGTTGTTGTTATTGTTGTTGTTGTTGTTGTTGTTGGCTGCTGCTCAAATGCGATGGACAGTTTCGTCTCCAAATTCTGGAAGACATGAAGAATGCGACTGAGGAAGCAGGGAGCCTTCGCAATAGAGTCGCAAGTGGGGGAAGCAAGCTGTTTGTGGAGCCCAAAGAAAGTTGACTCAACTTAACATCCATTCTTGATGCTTTGAATGGATGCTTTTTTGCGGAGATTCGTGTGTCGCAACAACCAATGAAATGAAGCATTTAGTGCGCATCCGATTGTCCGCTTGGTGAGAGGTCAGAAACCTTTTGTTGTTGGTTCTGACCATTCTACAGTAACCGTTCGATAGTGTTATCGGGAAAAGAAAAGAAGCACACAATACTAACGTACTTATTATAACCAAATGAAACGTTCAAGCCAAAACTTAAAAACATTATCAATGTTAATGAATAAAGCCAAAATTAATGGCCAATCTGTTGATATGCTTAGATTAACAGTCTTCTTTGCAACAAATGATTCGATGCCGAAACAGTTTTGAGTGTTTGCCATGGCAAAAGTGGTTATCTTAGATTTTAAGATTTTAAAAGTGATGCATGTGTTGGCATTAAGATGTCTAACTTAAGTTTTTTTGTGTCAAGAACTAATCAAATTTCTTATTCAATGGATTAAACGGATGTAACAACTGCA
Source organism: Tetanocera ferruginea (assembly GCA_958299015.1). Classification (NCBI taxonomy): domain Eukaryota; kingdom Metazoa; phylum Arthropoda; class Insecta; order Diptera; family Sciomyzidae; genus Tetanocera; species Tetanocera ferruginea. Next base: position 673,419 of record OY282640.1, on the reverse strand, counting down.
CGCAGGTTAGAATAACTAAAATGCCAAGCACCATACGAGGTAAGCATATCGAGAACGCTGTTGAAGATCAAACTGTATTCTTAAAATCAAAGATAAGAAACAGATCTTGACAGCTGGACTGAGACTATTGTTAAGTGAATATATGCCGATGGACATTTTAGGCAATTGGGCTCAAGTTAAGCTTCTAATAAAACATGGTTAGACAAAACAAATATTGATGTATATAATCTATGTGTGTGACTAGCTATGAAGTGTGAAAGTGACAGCATCACTTTTCACTGTAAATAACAGTAAAAGACCTTTAGGTTCATATTAATATGACTGCTAATAATGTCAAATTGTATATTAACAAAGTTTTGAGTGCCAGACTTTGACATCTAGTTATTTTCTGCTTCAATATCCGCCTATCTTGTTATTCTAGCATGCTTTTGGCGTTCTTTTTGGCATTTGAGCTAGCCTTAAAGGATGGAAGGATTGATCTACAACATTATAATAAATAGGGCACATTATAAATCGGGTTTTCAAGGAATGAGTTGTTGCTTGAATTAATTTTCTTGAACAATTTTTAATCATTCGTTCAATGAAATAAAGCACTGAAAACTATTTATTATCGGAAACATCTCCTTATCTGTTTATCATCTTCTGTAACATCTGAACATCACAAACGAAAATCTTTAAGAGATTTTCTTTAAAAATAACTGACTTTTTACTTAAATTCAAAGTTTCACATTAACAGTTTTAGAGCTTTTCAAAGTCAAACCCCTTTTGCTATAGCATTGGCCATCAAGACCCACTCACATTTCATTTGTGTGCGGCAAATTTCAGTACTGTTGTTTACAGAAAGTGGGCGAATTGTAGAAAGGACCTGCTATTTGACGCTTAACTCAACTCATGTCTCGAAATTATAGATGTTTGAGGTCAAATTGCTTTATTGGAAAAATAGTCGTAAGATAGAATTAAGATAGAAACCTACACGAAGATACAAAAATGGACTAAAATCAAGCTCAAAGCGTTTGTAACTAAAATCAGCTCAATTGAGAACAAAACCATCTCAAAACATGCTATTCATGTTCGCGTTTATACCAGAAATCGGGCTTGCAAATTTTTGATTTTGATAAACACGTCAATTTGTGCCATCAAATGGCCCAAATGAAATCTTGGGCTTGTTTGTAAAATAATTAATTTTGTTGTTGTTGCTTTTGCTCAACAAATCAAAAAATGATCAACTGAATGACTTAATTCTCAGTTGCTTTTGGTTCCAGTTAGTATAAAAGTGCAGAAAATACATTAAAAAATTATATTTTCCTACCAGAATTGGATCAGATCTACTTTGGATTACTTTACTTTGCACAATGAAAATATCGTTTTTATTATTCTTGTTGTCAACTTGTTTTTTTTTTATTTGGTAAGAAAATGTTTTAAATTGGACATCCAGCGTATTAATTTCTTTTTTGTATTTTGTATTTGTATTTATTTGTTGGCATTTGACATATTTTAATAAAAACTTCCAAAATTTCTTAGATTAGGCCTTGATTCAATAATTTATAATGTTATTCCGATATTTGACATACCCTTATTTTTTTTAACAACAAAAAACTGTTCTCTCTCGAAAATGAATGTCAACTAGGGTTGTGTGGTCTCCTTGTGTTTTGTTTTTTAACTAAGTTTGTGTTTTCAATATTTTACTGCTTGGAAAAAAAATAAGTATGCATTACTTTCATTACATTTTTGAAGGCAATAAATTCGTGAAAATATTTCAAGCTAAGACGCTGCGAAGTCTCAGAACTTATAAGTCATGTGATTGCTACAAAAGTAGCAGAAAATGCATTGATTCAACATTCTTAGGATATATTCTACTAAGAAATAGTATGATATTCAAGCAGCTGAGGGACTTTTGTGTCATTAAAAAGTCACTCTTTTGCTCTCCTCTTCAAATAAGGGTATCTATCTCCATTTTCGTGAGAAGACGTCAAATATCGGAATAATATTTTAATTATTGAATCATGCATTAAGGGGGCACATGACATTGGCCGTTTTTTGAAATGGACTTTTTTTTATAATTTTGTATTTTAGTAAATATTCTTAAGGTTCTAAGAAAAAAAATTTCATGGAAAAATTCCTACGGGAATTTCACAGCCGGATTAGTGAGAGCGCATTTTTAATTTTCGCCCTTTTTTCTTTGTTTACAAACTTTGAACGCGCTTATCTCGAAACCATGTTTTTCGTACTGGTTCGTACTGGCGGCACTAGCGTTCATATTTTAATTTTTTTTTTTTTTTTTTATATTTTTAAACTTGATTCGCTATCGTATGACACGAGATTTTTTTAAAATTTATTTTTCGATTTTGTATGAATTTTTAAAATCAATATTTTTTTCGAAAAAACACAGTTTCAAATTTGGAACATCACCAAAAATTGAAAAAAATTTTAAAAAAAGCTCCTGACACACCATAACCAATTTTGTTAAGACTTAAAAAAGTCATTTTTTTTTCCAGATCGGACAATTTTTGCGACTCCCAGCGCTGCAACCACGAGGCTCCGTTTTTTTTCTGACACCAGTTTGGAGCTCTATAAAACCATGTTGGAGTGAAAAATATATTTTTTTTTAATTTTTTTTTTTCTTGTATTTTGTTCAATTCTCTACAATAATAAAAAAAAATGTTTGTTGTTGACTGAGTTATGAATTTTTAAAAAAAGTCTGTTTTAAGCATATTCTTTCTTTTTATTTAAACAATCCATAAATGGCATGCATTGGACACAAATGAGAATGTTTTTTGATAAACAACACCAAAATGACATAAATTGGGCTCAAGTGCGCATATTCATGTTTTGATAAATGATTCAAAAATCACTCGAGATTTATGCTCGAATGAGAGTGTTAATTTTTGATTAACAATCATGTTAGGGCCTGATATCAAGAATATTATGGCTAAGCTTAGAATCGCTGCCAAAATTAATTGGTTTGGGATTGTTTTCAGCTCAAATTTCTCTCCGTGTATATCACAATAAATATTGATGGTAGATTAATGAAATGCAGCAGATGATAAGGTCTTTTATAAACAGTTCAGGTGACATTATTTTAAATTTTTTACTTTGTGATTTAGCTATAAAATAGATTTTCAGATAGTTTCTTCAATAAAGCATTACTTTCACTCCGATAAAAATAACAATATATTCAAGTTAACAAAAAAATAACTCTATCTTCCTTTCTATGTATGACTTTCGCACTCATGGATAAGTATATTGTTAAATGTCTGAACAGGATAATTGATCAACAGTGACATGTTAAGCCAAATGTACTGCTTCTCAATTTATTGTTTATTTTAAGTACAACTTTGGACAGTTGTTTAAATTGTTGGTTGTTTTTTTTGTTTGCTTGTTGTACTTATTCCCATGTCAACTTGTTCACATTGTTCTCTCTTGATCTTGTTGCTGTTTTTTTTTTTTTTTTTTTTGTTGTTTGTTTTTAGTAAGTGCCAGCACACAAGCAATTATCTTCTTCTTCTTCTTCTTCCACAACTACTGCTACTGCTGCAATGTTGCAATTTACCGGTTTTCGATCAAACAAACTTGCTATGAAGTGGTTTAGTTGGATGATGTTTAGTTGTTGGTTAACACACTACTGCAGTTGCGTGACTGCAGAATCAGAAAAACAACGGTACCGATCCAAAGTCCCGACTTAGAACAAGTTTATCCCATCTTAAACTGGGACTTTGTTACGGTACTTTTACTATGTTTACGTGATCAGGTTCACTTAAGTTGCCAGCCAGTCAAGCCAAGGGAGCTCAAAACTCTTTTCCAAGCAAACAACGAATGAGGCGAATTAATAATGCAAGAGAAATGAGAAGGAAAAAAACTTAACGAGGAAGAACTAGGGAATGGCCTACAAAAAAATTTTAGCTTTCACGTGATGAAAATATTTATATTTATTTATGCATGAATGCATTTACATGTTGCACTTTTTGACATAGCCTACAATTGTTCATGTAAACATGTTTTCTTGCATACAACAAATTGTAAACATATTCTGATGTATGGATGGATGGATGAGCTGGTACTGTTGGTTAAGTGCGCGTGCAAGAAATGACAAATACAGCCATGTACTTTCCTCAAACTTTTGCTTAGTACTGTACACATTGGTTGTGGGTGTCTTTTAAATGCTTTTTGATTTAAAGCAATCCAACACAAGAACCTTTCGTTAAATTTTCTACCCTAAAATAAAATGTCCTTTCGAATTTTCCAAAGTTTGGATTTTCGCTCTTCCACTCACGCCGAAAGCAACCCTTAGTGGGTTACATAATTAAGAGAGAATGAACAACCCCTTTGCGTTGCATTGGTTGATTCAACACAATCATCAAAGGCATTTGGAAGCACATGGGCGACATATACCGTATCATACGGTGCATTTTGGGGTGGAACTACATTCCATTCCGGTTTCCAAATACATTCCAGGCAGTGCACTTGGCACATTCCCTACTAACCCTATTTTCCAGTTAACGAGTCCCAATTTCTGTACATATTGTTGAACTTTTCGTTTAGATGTATGTGTGCGTTCGCAATCCATATGGAATATAATGTCTCATAAACAAACCACAAGTAGAGACGAAGTAGAGAATGTTGTTTTGCTTTAAGGTGTGTAAAATATGGAGTTAGAGTGGTATTGGGTAGATATTTAGAAGTAAATTTTCAGTTGAAGTTAGAGAGAGAATGCTTGAAGGATTCCTATGACAAATACATATTTATCAAGAGAGCAGAAAATTGAGGTTACAGTAAAAGCAAGAATTTTCTTAAGTCATAGTTAAATTGATAAGCTAAAGTCACTCAATTCTTTAAAGCCAAGTCAAAATTAAATGCGAGTCGCATAAGTGTGACAATGGAATGACAACCACTGCTATCACCTTCATAGTGTGGAAGTATATAACTGGAATTTTCGACCTCAAACCATTCCACTTAACGAAGCGGTGAACATATTTTTGTTGTGCTCAGCTTTTTGTGCTTACAACTTCGCCACCTGTGAAGGGTGTTGGAATCGTGTCGTAGAATCAATACAATTTGCAATCCATCTACTAGAAAAATAAGTTATTTCAACGAATATCGAATTAAAACATATAAATTAAGCAGATTTTCATGCAAATTTTATACAAAAAAGCAGTGTTTTAAGTCTTACATAAGCGCCGAAAAAAAAAAAAACAAAAATTTATTCTTGTGCATTCCAAAGTGCTATCAAGTCCTTCCGCGCTACTCGTTCACACCTTTCTACATCATCATTATTTCGTTGTCCCCCGAATAGCAACGCATTCCATGTATTTTCATCGAGTGCGCATTGCATTTGCTGTGTGTTCCTTTTGTTGTTGCTGTTTGTGTTGTTGTTTGTCATAGTGGTCGGTGCATATGCAGCAGGATATACACATCCGTTTGGCTTCGCTAGATTTTCAGTGTGGATTTTTGTGCAATACAGAAAAAGTTCAGTGAGATTGAGATTGAAAAGCTAGTAAAAAGGACTCGCGCTGCAGTCGAACGGCGAAAAAGCAATAAATTATAAAAAAATATAAAATCAATTCTATTGTATTGAATTCTTACAAATTAAGCCCTAAGAATAAAGTGAAAACAGTTTAAAACTAAATGTATAAACGTCGGCTGATTTAAAAAACTCTGTCTTTTAATTGTAATTCGATTATTTCCCTAAACTTAATTAAACGAAGTGGAAAATCCAAGCTAGAACCGAGTTTCAATTCCGTGCTGGAAAAGCTTGGACTATGAATTAATAAGCAAATTCTTAATATTAATAAATTTGAAGACTGATTTTATTATTTAAATGTTGTGCATCTATTATACATAATAAAAGAAAAATTTCGATATAAACTAACGATTAAAAAATAAGTCAGTACTCAGTTTTGGTGATAACTGTCACGAATACTCGAACTTTGAATGAATAGTTAAATGAATAAGCTCTTCTGAATGCTATAATATTTTGAATATTTTAATTGTAGTATATTATCATAAATAAAATTTGCACAAAATAAACAAATCATTGCGACAGCAGAGCATTAGAACCGTGAGAGAGAGAGAGAGAGAAGAAGAGCCAATAAAAATCCCAAGAGTTTTCGTTCTAAACGGGAGTTAGTAATAAAACTGAGAGAATAAAGCCGACAAAACTATAACAAAAAAAAAAAAAATAATAATACGGTGTTTGTCCACGCTAGAATACAAACTGTACGCAACAACTTAACGAAACAATGTAAACGACAAAGTTCTGCAAAAGCAACTTTATTACACGAATTGTCAAAAAAAAGCACAATACTTCTAAGGAATATCTTTAACGCACAATTAACGTGGCAATAAATCCGCACAACAACCTTTCATTCTAAACTCTAAAACTCCTGTTCCACATTATCAAATAGTTCACAAACAGCATCGACGTCTCGCTCATTCCCGCTGCTTTCACCTTCAACTACTGCTTCAGCAAATAACGAACAGAATACGCACCCGTTTAGCAGTGCAGCAACATTATCGTAACACTCTTAGAACGAAAATAAGTCATCCGAATCGCTTTTTTCAAACATCACAACGGACAGGCCAAAGGATCATCTACTTGGCCAGCAAGAGGTGTCACCGAAAGGTGCATCCTCTGAGGCTGCAATCTTATCAACGACATCTGCCACAGCAACTATTGCCGGCAGCGTAAATCACAATCCGTCGACTATAAGTTTTCGCAATAAAATTCCATCGATTTCCATCATTCCAATTCACACTTCAACGTCAACTTCCCGCAACGTGTCCACTTCGAATAAGGCAACCTCACCGCCACACACTTTAGCGCTGCAACAACAGCAGCAACTGGCAACATTTTCCCGCCATCAACAGCGTCCACAGCAACATCATCAGTCCCAGCAAACGGATAAATGCGCTGTGCTTCGATTCGATGTAGTGCGCAGGCCGAACACTACAACCGAATTGATTGCCAAGACAAACACCACATCCACAGTCACCTCCACGGAAGCGACTTTAGTATTGCCCACAGCTGTGCAGTTCGAAACGGCTGATCATCAGCAATTCCAGGCCATTAGTCAGGATTCACAACAACTTACATGCAGCCAGCCGATCATTGTCAAGATAGAACCGACTCAGTCCTTTCAAATAATCGATGAGAACGATACACGTGTCCTTAGTTTACCCATTTCCGATGGCGATAGAGTGGGTGCCAGTTGGATTGATCTCAAGGATATTGCAGGCTTGCAAACAACAACTTCCGGCCACATGGACGTTAGTCTGGATAGTTCATTAACTCCTCCCACAACAATAGACAACATTCTCGAAGAATCGGGTGCTGCACAGTCTCAAAAGCCTTATCTAGAAGAGTCTCAATCAGAAGTGCAGCTAAATAAAACTTCCAACATAGTGTTGACAACAAGTCAGCCAAAGTCTGAGTTACATGAGCAGAACAACTCGAAAAGCTCCACGACAACAATTACAACAGCAGCATCTACAACGCGGGAAAGCTCATCGGGATCTATAACAAGTGGAGCAATGACAGGTGCGTACGAATAGCCAATAGCCCATTATATGCCATGCATGCTGAAAGAACGAACTTCTGCATGTATTAAAATTACCCTGTACTGAGTCCATAAGTACTCCCTTGAAGGAGTTTTTTACTATTAAATCATTAATTCAACACATGACAATGCAAAAAAAAAAAACAAAAATATAAAGGCATTATTTATCTGTTTAAGTCTAAAAGATATAAACGATAAAATGTGACTCCTAATAAACTAACTCTTCTCCAAATTTGTTATCAGTGAACACATATATTCAAAATTTCTTATTTTTTTGTCGATTGAAAAGCAAAATCTTACAATTCTAAACTATCGAAAGGCAAGGTTTGTGTCTCTGCTTAAAATTGATTATATTAAAAATTATATTATATAAAGTTTTAATGTGTTCACTTGAAAATTTGCCCACGCAATAACTATGTATGAAACAATTGTAGATAATGATGTAGAGAAAATCATTTCAATTTTATCTACATCCTTATTTAAATACGTTTATCGAAGGGAGTGCAAACAATTATTTTTGTGGACGTAAAAAATGCATATATCGGAATCGGATCTTTTCATAACTTACTTATTTCTGGTCAGATAATTACTTTTTGTTTTATATATCATTGAAAAGGTCTTCATCTTTCACTAGTTCTCAACATTACTGGCTAAAAAACCCTTAACCCCAAAATTGTTTTGTGTTAAAATTAAGTTCTTGAAAAATTATTAAATATTTGCGAAAAAGTGCCTAATTTTATTCGTAAATATTAAAGTAATATTGGCTCAAAATTTCATTATAAAATTTTTTTTGGAAGGATAATTAAATATTTTGTTTCGAAAAGCTTTGAGATCATGGGTCTATTAAGAGCAGTGAAAGGAAAATGTAAGTTTTAAATATAAGAAGAAAAGTGTTTTTTCATGTAGAAAATTAAAAAGTTTATAATAACACTTTAATTGGTAAGAGCTTTTGTCTAAGACAAATATATTTGTTACGAAAACAGATATTACTTTTCTATTTTTAATAGAAATATTACGTATTTCTAAAAAAAATTATTTTTCCCCCCATCATATCCATGAGAAATGTAATCATTTCCTAAAAAAAAATCATTCCCTTATCCTAGAATCCAGTTTATTTTTATTTCCCTTTTTATTCTTTTAAATTGCTGAAATACTGGCATTGAAGTTTTTTAAAAATTAAAATAAGGTGGAGGGGTTCTAGATTTTCTCTAATGTCCTTTTCATGCTGCTTTTGATATCATTTTGAGATCATGTAATTGCAATTATAAATTATGTAGGGGAGAGGTCCGTAAGTTGAATACCATTTATGACATTTCTGACGATGGTAACACTGGTATTTTGACTATCAATTTCTTATGTTTCGTAAACTTCAATTTTCAAGTGGTTAAAAAGCAAATAGACGGATTACACATAGCTACGACAAACATTGTGTTAAAAATTTGTGAACAATTTTGAATGTGAAGTGAACGATTTTGAGACATTCCTAAATTCAAAAGGAACTCATTATTCTTTCCTTATTTTAAAAATGATATATAATGTGGAAATAAATAAGAAAAAACTAAACTTTGTCAATCAGACATTTTTACTTGGAATTTCATGTTTGTTTTTTTTGTGATTTTTATGGGATGTTCAATTTACGGACCAAAAAAATTTTGTCCCAATTTCGCACTTTTCCCAAGAAAGGTCATAACGGTCATTGTTTTTTCCAAAAAAAGTTGCCATTTTGTGTTTTTTCTCCAAGTTCCTCATTTTTAGAAATGAAAATAAAAAAAAAATTGCAGTTAAAATTGTTCGACCGATTTATTTGTTTTAGTGATAACTCCACCTCCCCTCGCACAGAGGTGCTGCTCCATATAAGTGAATAAGTTTTGTCCAAACTCGTTTTAACTATTCCTTTTAAGTAAATAATTAATGGCTTCACACTTTTATGACCATAGCTTAACCCATCCGTTACCATTTTTAAGACATTAGTGATGAAGTTATCATAAATTTAACACAATCTTCCCCTAAATCCATTGGTATATATTTCAAAGTAAATTTTTTACCCACAGGCAATCATGATTTAAACCTTTGATGACCAAAATATCATGAGTTTAATACAAATTTAAGTATTTGGAAACTTTCTGTAGAAAGAATTCTGTAAGAAAAAATTCAAAATTTGTATTTTTCAAGAGTAATAGAACAATTTTCAAAATCATTTTATTTTCAATAGAGCTAACTGATTCCACTTTTTTCTTCAGGTTATGATTAACCAAATGTGTGTTTTTTGTTGTGGTATTAATATTTCAAAAATCACTGTGCTCATCTTAAAAAAAAATTATACAAAATAGTTGCTACAAAAAAAATTTACTTATGTTCCATTTTTTGCAAATAAAACTTATATTTTTCGCGCAAAACAACAAACCAAAAAAATCTTAACTAAAATATGCACCACTTAAACAGAAACAAAAAGAATCATTAATCTTAGTTAAGCCATAAATGTTTCAAAACAACTCAAAGTTTTGAAAAATTTTTCAAGTTTGGCACTTCATATCTCCTATAATATAAAAGGTAGAGAACTGAATTTTTGCCTAACAATGCACCAATAAAATGGCCTTTTTAATTTTTTCTAAATCAATTTTTTAAAAAACTAATTTTCAGCACTCACATATATGGAGCGGGCCCTCTGCGCCCCTCCCAAAGCAAAAAAAAACTTTCGAAGGGAATGTTTTTGATGACAGAATCCTTTGCGGTTATTGCACTTCCACAAAGACACATTTTTTTTACATATTTCTTGGTACTCAAATAATAATGCCGGGTTGCATTAAAGGCATTAGTGATGAGACCATTATGGTTTTATTTCCATTTCAATTGAAAATAAGGCCATTTTTATGAAATCTTACAATATTATCACAAGGACTTTATTTCCCTTTGGAATAAACAAAATATTATAATCGCGATTTTACGATTTTTTATAGAAAAATTGTACGAGAACAACTCCATTTTTTGTACTCATCATCTTTAATGTAATATATCAAGCCATAATCGCGAAAAAGATGGTTAGGATTGTGTATGAGCATTCAATTTATTGATTAGAACATAATTTTTTATAATAAGAACAAGTTCTTTTATAATAACATTGTCGTGACTAAAAATCTCAAGTCGAAAATAATTAAATTAAATCTTCTTTCAAATTTTAGTTTTGATGGCTACATCTTTTTTGCGGTTATGGCTCGATATACATTACCAAATTGTATATCTTTTACTCAAATTAAGCCTCTCTTTAAATATTTTCACTATTGTGGGTTGTATGTGATTTTGGCGTGTCCGTAGGCGGATGATAAGCTTGTTTAAGTTTTGATGCAACACAATAACATTCATACCACATTTTATTCATAAAGCTTATTATTATAAGTTATCTTTTGGGTCTCTTTGGTAGACATAATTATTTTTGCCAGGTGTCATATTGGACATGGTTTATATCGTTCAATATTTGTAAGATTTGTCATAACTCATTTCTTATTATTGTGAATTGTTCTCTCAAATTATAACTCTCTCATACAATAAGAACTTCATAAATTCTTAAATTATTAATATTGAAAATGTGTTTTTCTGAGAGAAAAAAGGACTCAATAATAAATCCTCTAAAAACAGCTTTATTCATATCTCTCTCATCGGTATATTCTCCTGAACACATGTACATGTATGAGCACCTCAAAATACATATCATTCAAAAATATTTCACAATAACATTCGCTTCCACTTGTACATTTATTGGCTATTCACCTTTGCCGACTCTGCTTTCGAGCGTCCCACTTTCCAAAACACTTTGTTCTGCAGAACAACACACTAACAGCTAAGAACGTGTTTTTGACACATAAACATCGTAAACTGCCCGACTCACTACCTTACCAAACAATTTAGAAGCAGACCCCCCCTCTCCACCCTCCTATCCCCACACTTAGAGCCACATTTACACACTGCCCGAACCCAAGCCATACGTGCGCATCATGCTTCCAATTCTCATTCTGTTAGTTTTTGCGATTCTGCGCTTCAACCGCCATTCGTTTTACTGTTGCTTGACTCAATTACCAACAACCATCAGACCAAGTGGCCGACCATCAGACACCAGTGTCTGTCTGCCTCTACCAGTTGGTAATGGTGAAAAGCAACTATTATTCATTTTGATTCTTAGTTGCTGTTTCTGGTTTCTATTGCCGCTGATTCTTGATCTTTTTTTCTGTGTTCTGCTGAGTTATTATTTTTACCGTACGACGAACTCTAGCGGTAATTACGTCAACTACAAACTATACAGTTAGGCTTAGTGGAATGAAGACGGCAGCAAAAAATGTGCCAACAAGAATGGAGCGAAGTAGAGAATAACTGCCAACAATTTTTGCACAATCGCATGAATGACTCTGATGAAGACTATGAAGACGCAGAACAGTTATAATAGAGCACGGAAAATAAAGAATCTACTGATGGTAGAAGATACTTCTCAGCAGACTCCGTAAGAGCTTCTAAAGTGTTGGTGATGAAGTCATATCGCGTAAGTTATGCAAAAAGTAAAAAAGCTATCATATAAAAGAATACAATAGTAATCTATTGTGATGGTTTTTGGCACTAAGAGATTTCTAAATTCAAGTTCGATTAATTGGTAAGATTGTTGTACTTGAGTGCGAAAAATCGAATTTGAAAATTGGTCAACATTGCTTTCGTCTTTTACGTATTTTTCTGCTACTGCTAAGCAGTTGCAGTTTAACCAATAATTCGTCCCTGAACATGGTCAATGGACTTGGCTCGTTAGACCGCTGCCGGTTTGCAAGTTTTGCAAAATGTTTCTCAACTTTTGGCTTTGTTGAGGGGCTATTATTACAAAAGCGTTTTTCGACTATCACTTTTTGTTATAAATTAACTTTTTCGCATTATCTTTCCATCTCTCTTTCTCTTGCTTTCTCTCTCTTTTTCTCCACTTCATGCATTTTTGATAAAGTTACCTACGACCAGGTATTTTAATTTCATAACTTATGCAAAATGAAGTTTTAATGCTCTTTGATTTCTGCTTTAACTTTGTGTGTTTATAAATTAATATTATACAATATTCATCAACAATTTTTGTTTTTGTTTTTGTTTTTGAAGCAAGTTATTGAGATGCAAACCTTTAGTTTGGATGAATTTGCATTGAAAAATTGAATTAAATAAAACATTGTTTTAGAAAGAAAGAAAGGTAAAGAGCAAACTTTAAATTTTGTAGATAAGTAGACATTGAGAAAATTCACTTCTGAGATACATAAATGTTGTAATTATTAATGGCTACATTCAGCGTACTCAACTGTTAAGTGTACTTCAGCTAAATGGTTGTGAAACGCCAGAATAGTTGTCATGTTGACGAAATGTAAGTCCGTGTGACAAATAAAGTGGCAAACTAATGAATGATTAATTTCAGAAATGTTTTTAGATCAAATATTATTTTTATGTTTATATTTTCATTTGAACCTCCTTGATTCAATGATGAAAGAATAGGGGTATTCACACTGTCTTGGGTAGTTGGGTAGATTGGTAAATGCCATACATATTGTTTTTGTAAAAGTACCCTTCTACCCAAGTACCCATCTACCAATCTACTCTAGCTGATCCCCTGACTTTTTTGGGTAGATTGATTGAGTACTTTTTTCATGGGTTACCACCTTTTCCAAAAGTAGGCAATAACACTACTCAACAAGGTTTCCCACAACGAATTGCGATAACATTTTCAATAGTAGAATTTTCCATAGAATCCGAATATCGTAATGATTTTTTTCGATTAACCCCCATTTTTTATGTAAATGGCAAAATTAAAAAAATCCACTTTTGGGAACACATACTTCACATAAATGCTTGTAAAAACTTACATGTTCAATCAATGAATTTTGATTTCATTGCATGCAGTAGAGGAGAGTCAGATGAAAATTTTAAGTTATAATATGTGCCAATTGCATAATTGATATGGCTGTTATGATCGCAAGCAGGTAAAATAAAATCACTTTTTTCGTTTTTTTATAAAAATATTTTGTGTTTGAAGCCCTTATTTGAATATTCAAGTATTTTGTATAATTAATTTAATGCTAAAAGGATCTTCGATGGTTTTGATTTACAATTAGATCTGGTCGGTGCTGTTGCGGTCGGGCTTCAGGAAATTTTTGTGTATTATAAGGTTTTTCGTGTATCGGATCAACTGATGTCGAATTCTGTGGGCCCGCTACTAAATTATATTCACTTCGTGGTGAAGAGCAAATTTTTATTAAAATATCAACTGGTAACTTTGTATCAAAAAAGTGATTATGATTATGTCGTTTGAATGGAAATTAACACTGATAACACGAACGTCTTCAGAGATGAAAACAAATAAACTACTTTTACTTTATAACCTACAAAACTACCTTTTAGTCAAAAGTCAGATATTCTACTGCCATTTAAGTCTTAATAAGCATTTTTCATATATACTCGATTAAAAGATTAGAAAGTTTCACCAGAACCTTAATTGTTTTCATATGCATATTTCAGGTGGTTGTAACCATGGCATGTAGGTTAAATGTGTGGCTTTGCATAAGCGGAGCCAGAGATCGAATCTCACACTCGGGGATCCCCAAAAAAAATGTTCTAATCGGTCACCACCTCTCTGTAGACAAAAGCAAACTTCAGAGAGTAAATAATGCCATGTAAAGCTTCTTGAGAACATAAAATTTAGCCGTTCGGAATCGGCATCAAACATTTAGGTTCAGTTCTTGGTCAATTGTGTACAAAAATTTAATTACACAATTGATCATAAGAAGCTTGGTCAAAGTGCTTTCAAGGGCTGAAATGGCCAATTTGTTTTTTTTTATATTTCAGGTGCTTTGCTTAACTACAGATTCCTTGCTTATTAATTAATATTTGCAATCATTAAGTAAAAAAGAAAATACGTGAAATAAGCAGTAAATGAAAATAAACCTTTTAATGCAGGGTTTTTATCGTATAAAAACTTATACGAGCCCTTAAATCAATCAGTATGTTACGAAATAAAGCAAGTTCAGAAATTTTAAACGGTGAGGGGAGCACTTGGTTTTCTCTAGCCACAATTTCTACCTGTCACATAAGCCATAATAAAAAAAAAATATTTTAAAGTGCACATAAATTCATTGTTGCACTGAACCCGTTTTATTAAAGACTTCAAAGATATAGATCGGCGTTGCTTTGTAAAACTCTTGTAGGGATTAAATCCGCGTATGTACGTATACAAGCGCATTGTTCAAAGATGTACTTAAATGCAGGATGTTTTCATGCATTGAAATCAAACAATATCCTGCAAATACTCTGTGAAACTAGCTCTCTATATCCTTTGCTCTCTGCTTCTATTACATAATAGATATCGTTAAGCAAAGGAGTTCATAGTGATCAGCTACTACTGCGTATCATTTTCCTCAACACGAATACAAACACAATGTGTCGATTGTTAAGTGAGTTAAATACTAGGTCAGAACATTTAAAATTTCAATTTAGTTAATTTTGTAAAGAAATTTTATTTTACGTATGTATGTATATTAAGGCCCCTTAAGCCCCATAGAAGAAAAAAAAAATTTTCGACACAGTTGCTCAAAATAATTCTTGGTTTATGTCATGATGATTCCCCAAATATTTCGACTCTAGCCATAGCAATCCGTGAGCTGGCATAGTTTGAAATAACCTCTTAAAATCGATTTTTTTGTCGTAAAACTTTTTTTGAATAAAAAAGTTCTTCCATTTTGCATCAAAAAATATTCAATATTTTCCATGGGACCAAAAATAATGCGGATTTTCATGAATGTTTTGACTTTTATGTATTATTTTTACTTAAATTAAAATATCTTAATTATTTTTTTATGCGTTTCTTGTTATCAAGATACCGTTGGATGTTCTTTTGCAGGATAGCTAAAATTGATTACCATTAAAACAAATATATGCAAAACATTCCAAAATTAAAATGGCCATCATGCCCTACAGAAAAACAAAGTTCATAGGATCAGTTTTTGAAAATAATTATTGGTTTATGTTATGATATTCTGCATATCATAACAACAATAACAACGGTATCTTAACAACAATAATAGCATTTGAAATAATTTAGTTACATATTTGAATTTTAGTGAAAATAATTAAAAAAAAAAAAAATTATGAAAATCCGCATTATTTTTAGGTCCCACGGAAAAAATTTAATATTTTTTATGCAAATTGGAAGAACTTTTTTATTACTGTTTATTACATATGTATATGACAACATCATATTCATATCATATTTTCCTATAGAACTCAATCTAAAAATGTTCAGTTACCATGTTTTATTTCATATTTTTTTTTTTGGTTGTTTTTTGGCTGTCAAAATGCTACCTTGAAACTTCACATAAATACTGTGAAAATACACAAACACATTCATGCAAAACAGTTGTAGCCAACAAGCACTATACCACCGACTCCCCTACTCATAACTACTTGCCAGTTAGCTGTAGAATGCGCAGAGCTCGTCTAACATTTAATCGCGCAATTATGCAGCTTTTAAGCCAATACACAGCTACTAGTAGCACAAAGCCAAAATTAGTTGCAAGGTATTTTTTTTTTTTTTTCTCTAGACTTGTTCTTGTCCTAAATCGCGGTATTGTGAAACTCTGGGTCGTTGTTTTCTTGTTTTGTTGGTTTGGTTTTCTCTTGTCGTAGTTTTGCAGTTTTTCTGCGTTTGTTACTTAGAAACATAAAATGTAGATAAATTTCGTGCTGCTTGAACGCATGCGCCGTTTTTGTGTTTCGCAAATCGATGCACTGCGGAGCTTTTAAGCCAATACATAATGTATCTATATATATGAGTTTGTGTACAAGGTGCGTTTTTGGGTTTAAAACCCCCACATGGTCTACTTATAAAAAAACATTTTAAAATTAGCCCATTAAAACAACTCATATATAACAAAACCAAAAAAACACCTCTCTACAAATAAAAAAATGTATAACAAATGTTCTATCACTGTATAAATTTAAATGGTTGGCGTGGTTGTCCGTGCTAAGTGCTCAATACCGAGTTCAATTTCACCTTGGGCAAAAGTTTGTTTTCAACAGAAATATATTTTTCTGTTTGGCTGTCACCTCTCTGTAGACAAAGGTAAACCTTACACGGAGAAAATTATTTTGCTTGAATCAAGCCATTACTTTGCTTAAACGCAAATCAGCAAAATTTTGCTCAATAGCGGTTTGATTTTAGAAAACGTTTTCTAAATTGAAATTACTTCTCATATAATTTGAAAAAAGCAAAATAAAGATAAATTTTAGCAATAATTTGCTTATTTATTATAAATTCAAATAGCAAATTTTGATTTGATTCAAGCCAAACTTTGCTAAGTTATTATAAGGTAATTGTGTTCAGGCAAAAGCAAAATTTGACTCAATTTAAGCAAAAATTTGCTCAGTTATTATAAATTGATATAGCAAATTTTGAATTGATTCAAGCAAAAAGTTGCTTGGTTATTGAAATATAAAACAAAATTCGAACTATAAATAGAAATACCATGGCATGCTGGTTAAGAGTGTGGCTTAGCATGCTCGGAGCCCGAGTTCGATTCCCAGTCGAAATGGCCAATTTGTTTTTTTTTTTTATTTTTTATAAATAGAAATAGCAAATTTTGGTTTGATTCGAGCAAAAATTTGCTCAGTTAATATAAATCGAAAAAGCAAATTTTGATTTAATTCAAGCGAAAATTTGCTAAGTTATTATAAATTTAAATAGCAAAATTTGCTTGATTTTTGCTGAAAATAAGCAATATTTTGAAGTGGCTGAGAATTATGCTCAAGTTTTGCTTAATCTCCATACAAATTTAGCAAACAGTTTTCTCCGTGTAGAGAGTAAATAACGCCATGTAAAGCTTCTTGAAAACATGAACTTTAGCCGTTCGGAGTAGGAATAAAACACGTAGGTCCAGTTAGCGGTTAATTGTGTACAAACATTTAATAACACTCGCAACACAATTGATCATACAAAGCTCGGTTAAAGTCAAAGGCTGAGAGATTTAAATTTTAAAGAATTTTTACGAATTTTCTTATCTCACGATTTTTTAACTTTGTGAACACACCAGCCAGCTTAATTCGTTATTTGAAAAAAACTCGAAAAAAAAGACAATCAACAACGAAAATAAAATCCAGTAGAGAATAATCTCATTAAAGTTGAAAGTTGAGTCAATATGGATGTAACGCTGTAGAGTAGAGTGGATCGCATTATAAGGGGAAAAAATGAATATAAAAGGACACCCCCTTGGTTAAAAGCTTACATCTTAAGTTGTTCAGCACTATAAAAATTTTTTTTTTATCTCCCGAAAAACAGGCAAAATAGTCTTTTCATTATTTCATTAGTAGTTTTGGTATTTTAGTTATAACATTAGTATTTTTAGTACGATCATGGAGTTCAGCATATCGTTCGATAGGTCTAAGAGAATACTAAATCCAGTTCTTTGGTGCCAATGGCGTCAGTGGTAGATAGTAGTAGATGTTATCTTTAAGTAGATATTTTGCAATTTTTATTTTTTTGTTCTAGGTATAATTTCGATTTAATTTCCAAGCTGACATTTGACGCCAATGACATCAATTTGACTCGGACTAAAAGTACTAATGTCATAACTAGACCATTTCTCGCAAAATTCTATCCATAATACTGAATTGTTCATATTATATAACGCAGTTACTGGGGTGACGGTAACAACGGTCTAAATGAGTTAAATTTATCGGAGCGACTATGAGATATGAAAGGATCTAATTGGTTTTTTGTGAAATCAAGTTTTTACTTTTAACTTTTTTTGTTAACTTGTTATAGCCTTAACCTGAAAGGTCAAGGTGTATTAATTTTTTTAATTTTTTAAAAATAAAAAAATAAATATATTCATACTCATTAAAATATGCTCTCGAACACGCTCACCTCCCATGCAACCCACAACAATAGCATCTAAAATCTCTGATGTTGAGATACAAGATAAAAACTTGGCATATTTATATACCAAGTATCGCCTGGGGTCGAAATTCGACCAATTTATTGATATCCTATTTATAATTATATGCGAGATGATTAAAATAAGTTCGAGGCTATAACTCTTAATTGATAAGAGATATAAAGCTATTTTCTTCATAAAAATTATTTTTTTATATTATTATTTTGTTCAAAAACAGAAAAACAACATTTTAAAAAAAATTAATTTTGTCAAAGAAACCATAGGGTAGCCTTGATTTTTTGATGGCACGGACAGATTATTAATTTAGTGTCAAGACAAAATAAATTCACCTAAAATTCGGTACAGACTTTGAAAGAAAATCAAAAATGATATTTTGAGTTTTTGTTTTTTTTTACAACAAAAATCATGTTTACCCCATATTTTAAGAATAAATCAAATTTTATGGTCTTTTTTTAAAAGGAATAATTTAAATATAAACAAACAAAAAACCGTATTATTTTCAAAAGTTTTTTTAAGTAAACTGATAAGACTTAAATACAAAAAAGAAATAAATAAAATCTATTCACTCATGGCGGAGATATTGGCTTCCCAATTTAGAACATTCAATTTGAGACAGTTTTTTCTCGCTCTTGGCATTTGGTTGAAACACACTCTTAATAACTAACGACAATATTAAGAAAATTCATTAAAAATACTTTTGGTAAGAACTTTGCTGTAATTTTTAGCACATTTAAAAGAAAATTTATCAAACTTTTAGAAAAAATGAAAAAATTTAAAAACCGTTAAAATCCGACCAAGATATTCACATGGAAAGTCAAATTTTTTAATTCAAAACACATTTTTTTACAAATTTTACTATTGACGAATGAATAAAACTACATGTTTTTAAGAAATTGCCACTTTTAAAAAAATTCAAATTCGACCAACTCAAAAACTCTCCCCCAACCAAATTTCATATTAATCAAAGAGCGAGTTTTTTCTCAAAAATTTAATTTCTCTCTTAGAAGGTTGGGAGCCCCCTCTATCAGATATATCATTTATATATACATTCTGCACATCTGGGCAACATAACCTTTCGAATGATATAAGTTTCATTTATTTTGAGTTTTAATTAATACCAAAAAAGCGTACGACAAGCTTTAATGTTCACGTATTAATATATAAGATTTACATACATTGCATACATGATGTTAGATTGCTCAGTTCGCATTCATTTGGATAAAAAAGAATGTCTTATTTCTGAGTGAAAAATAATATACAAAATCAAACTCCTCTGCGTAAATAAAACTGTGGAGAAACCTACTTGAAACAGTGTTTAAAATTCTGTGCCCAAATTCTGGACCAGAAGAGATATCACTTCTATAAAAATTTTCTTGACCTCAGTACAATATTTTAAAACTGAACTCTTCCGACGATCGATCACCTATTTAATGAGCTGAGTTTACAATCAAAGTATGCAGTATTAGTAGTACAAAGCAAAAAAGTATTCAGGTTTTTATTCTGTGGATTCTTTGCCACACTGCGAGTTCAAACATTTTGAAGACGATCGTCGGTTGTATCCACGCCACCTTAATATCCCCCGCCCTCACTCTCCTTCTTCAATTCACTTTGTTGTCGCTGCCATCGTCGGTTGACTGCATTTCCCGCGCATAACTGGATTTCTATGCAGTTAGTTCTTGGCTTGGAAATACTTAAGTTGTTGGTGTACAGGCTTATAACTGTTTTTAGTTTTGTTTTTGTTTTCTTTGCTTCATTTTCTGATAAACAAGTAAAACTAGCGTTTAAAAACGCTAATAAAGTTGCAAGAACTTGCTGAGAATTTCATATTATTTCTTCAATAATATTTATGAATCAAGCCAAACATGTGGCTACATCACGCCCATTTTATTAATAAAAAAGTATTTATGAAATACTTAAAATATACATATAATTTTTAAAAATAATTTGTATGTGCAACACCGTTTATATTCTTGATCAGCATAATCACCTGAATCGATTGAGACATAGTTTAAGAAACAAGGAAGTGCAGGGCTGAGAGCGTCAAGTCAAAATTGTCAAAAAACACCGAACGAAATAGAGCGACAAAGCGAGACGTCAAATGATTTCTGTTGATTTTTACAATGTTTACTAGGAGAGATAGAGAATTGGTGTCCCTGCAGCTACCTTGTTTATTAGTGGTTTATTCTATCACGTATTGAGTATTCAGAACAATTTATATCCTTTCGCAAAATATGCGGGAACAAGTGACAAAACCACAATTGATTTAAAAATTTGCCTGCATTTAGACTACACAGTATATTGCAATAAGGATTTTTCTTCAAAGTTCAGGATGCACAAGATGCGTTGGTTTCTGAATATATGTATGTAAGGATAGTGGAGACACTGTCTTAGTTCAATCTTAGTTGAAATGGAAAATAATCAGGGTTAAATACACCCTGAGATAGTTTACATTCAAATTATGATTCAAAATTTGCAATACAAACTAACTATTCATTTATTAGATAATCTTATTTAGAATTGCGGTTAGCGCTCTTGCTCTTTTAAAACTCTTAAAGTACTCTTTTAAAAACTTGTAATAACCAAATCTCTTTGCTTATTTCTGATAAAATTTTTTAATATCACAGTAGCGCAGAGTGTCGAATGCACCTGCTTTCGCTCTTTTTCTCTTTCTGTATATAATTTGGGGCCTCTTTTGGTACGTTGGGGCTCTCTTGGAACAGCTGTTCAAAAGTGGTCGATTGCTGGAGTTCTTTCTTGGCATCATGTTGCCAGAACATTTCGTATTCCTTCAATAATAAATCTACAAACACATGCACACACTCTCTCACACAAACATAATTGTTGACTGGTTTGCATGGGTTGCGAAGCGGCATGAAACCCCATCGAAGTCAAAGCCAAAATCAACCGAAAACTGGTAAGAAGAATATCGGCACAGAGACACAAATACCCAATCAGCACGAACAACAACGAAAACCACAACAGAAATAATGACAATAAACAACACAAGAAAATATAAAAATGTTGATGCGCCGTTGTTCTGCCTTATTCGCTGCTCTGCTTTGAGCACCGCTCCGTTTAATGCTTGCTCTACGCTCCATGTACCGTCCACCCTGCTCCATGCTCCGTGCGCTGTATCTGTGCGCGATGGAGCGCCAAAAAATACCAACATCGACATCAACGACGGCGACGCCGACAACGACGACGACGACGACGACGACGACGACGATGATGATGATGATGATGATGGAATACAACCAACTTGCTAACACTTTGAAGCAGTCTTTGGCCGCACTCCGTACCGAACATATCGCGGTAATGTTGCGTAGCGTGATTTGCGATAGAGTATCTTTTAGTTTATTTTATTGTATTTAATTTTCCGCCACTTCAATTCGCTGCTTTACACAACGAGCTGTTCTGCAACACTCGTACGTTGGGACTCGTGCCGTGCACCGGTTTTGAAAGCAATCTGCGCTCAACGCATTTCATTTAAATCGTATAGTTTATGAGTTATACACCGAAGTGTGTGCGTACGTCGGTTGTTCGGAAAATTGTTTTCGTTTGTTGTTATTCTCGTTCGAAAAAAAAAAATACTTTTGGAATAGGAGCAGGATATCCTAGCTTTCCTACAACAGCGTGGAGCGCGAACGGAAGTGACGTAATTTTAAGAAGAAAAATTCAATTTCATTGAATGGGATGCAGTGCAATGAAAAATTTAACTAACACCGAAATTAATTGAAATGCTTTATAAGAGAAAATGTGAAGAAAACGTTTAAATTAAAAACATTAATAAAGCAAAAAAATAAACTACGAGTAAACAAGCTTAAATGTATAACGAAACTAAGTTCAAAGATTTTTAAAACAATAACTTACGAATTACACATTTGCTTAAGGATTATTATAAAGGATATAAAGGATAATTTCACATATACACTCAGAAGCCGGTTCGACAAGGCAACGTAAATTAACCAACAACTAAATTCATGGGAATTGATCATTCGAGAAAAGGTCATTAAATAAAAGTACATCTCAGCCCTTTGATACCCAAAATATCTCTTTTCAAAACACCAGTATTTGCAAGCTCTACTAAAGAACTCCACCCTGCCACCCTTGTTACGTTACTCTACTCCACTAAAGTCTTTCGCTGTAAACAAGCCAACTTTCCATGTGAAATTTACATACCTCGCTTTTTTTTTTTTCTTTTATTACTCAAACCGTATCTAGGAACGGGGGAGATGGGAACAGTGTAGGTAAAGCGAAACCGTTTCCCGTACAAATTATTGTGTTAACAAACATGCTTTAAATTGCGTGCTGCGACCCGCTGCCAACTCATACCCGGCTCTTGCGCTAGGCTAGTGGGGTTAGACTGGAGGGTTTATGTCTACCTAGCCTAGCCTACCCTAGCATAGGTCATTGGTCTTTTTCGTTTCTTTTCGGTTTCGGCGTCAACGACATCAAAAAATAAAACTGAACCAAATCCATGACGCTACGCTGCCGCTTCGCTGTCACAACTGCCGTTGCTGCTGGTTGCCCCAAGGGCGTGGGGAGGGGGGGGGTGGGATGGGGTGGGTTGTGGTTGTGTAGGTTGTTCGTTTCTTGTTCCGTGCTAAGGCTTGTTGTAGCTGTTTGTTGAGTTCGTTGTTGTTGTAGTTAAATTCTCCGTTAGCTGGTTCTTTTGTTGTTGGCACAGTTTTTCGTTACAAATGATTTTCTGGTGACGTATTCGTGCGATATGTATGTATATTCTCTGAGATACTTTGTATCCAGATACATACATACCTACATTTGAATGTATACATTTATGTTGTTTTTGTTCGTTCAATAGTTACCGGTGTTCTTGCTCCTTTGCTTTAGCACATTCAGCTTGTTGTTGTTGTTGTTTTTGTTTTGCTGTTTTTGCTGGTTGTCAACTTAGCTTTAGGTCATAGAACTTTTCCACCGTCTAAAAGAAAACTTTTTATTTCTATGCTGCACGCGCTGTGCTGCGTCCGATGAATTATTGATTTTTTTCAGGCTTCGGAAGAAGCTTTACATATAGAACATAAAAAAAAAAAAACGATTTCACTATCGAAACTCAAGCAAACAGTTGCTGGATTTTCACTATTTGAATAATATGAATTGACAAAACCGCTAGACGAAAAATCTTTTGGAACCCTTTAGATCCTGTTTCCGCCCACCAAGACTTAATATTAATCATCGTGCAAGCTAACAGATCTTTTTGTTTCTTAATAAAATCAATGAATTTCTTATGATTCTATATTTGTGAACTCATATCAACATTTCGCGCCCTCTCTCCCGCTAGTTGTATCGACAAGAACAAAAACAACGATAGTGATAAGAGCTTCACTGCTGGCTGCTCGGCTCGTCACACGTACGCAGCGATTACAGCCAAACAATCATCCGAACGCACTTTTCGCGGGATCATTGAACTAGTTCTCAGCGCAAGCACAAAATATTATTATTTTTTTTTTTCATTTTTTTTAGTATCTTCATGCTTGTCTGTATGTAGTGATGTGTATGATTGTATGTACGCAGGCGGGACTCATAATTGTTTGTTTCGTTGTTGTTTTGTGTGCAAATGATCAACAGAGTGATCAGTGAGCAGTCCATTATGTTAATAAAATATTTTATATATTTTTAAATGCAAACACGACGGCAGAGTAAAAATTCATTGGGTAAAAAAAGTATTTGCATGAATCTGGTCTGAATAGTCGGGAATGCACTGAGATCAAAGTGTAGAAACATGTTGGTCTCGGCAAGACGCTGCCAAAACCTGTCCCAGCTCTATCCAATAGATATACATATGTAGTATGTCCGTATACTCGTACATATATCTATCAAAATAAATATATTCTTCTTGCTAATAGCTCTTGTATGCACGCTGACATATTTACTCACACAGTTGTGCAGAAAACTGCATGACTATATGTGAATTCATAGTAAATACTTTTGACCCATATTTGTGATGTGGTAGACACACACGGCCTCGTTGCAATTTGCAATGCATTGCATGCGACTGAGGCACCAAAATTAACTAATAACAAAAACAAGTATATAAGCGGCAAACCAGTATAGCGAAAACTCCATACAACTACACTCACACAAACACACACACTCTCGTGCACCACTCACGAATATAGCCATTAAATGGCCACCAACAGAATCATAATGCTCCAACAACTACCAAGCCAACAACAACTATTGCAATTCTATTTCTTTGTGCACGTGATTTCCACATTGGAGTCAGAGTCAAGGCATGTCCTGGCCTATGTTGTGTGTGCTAGCTAGCTAGTAAGTCGAACAGACAAAATATAGTTGTTTGTATGAGTGTTACTCGAATGCATAATATTTGTTCGTACTTCCCAAACAAAAACAACAACAACAACAACAACATATCGCCAATGTCTTGCAACATAATATTTTGTGTCACAGTAACCGACTCCATCAGCAGAGGCAGAGGCAGTGGCAGAAATAGGAAAAATCGAAGTGCAGCAATGCTCTGTAATGCACGCGTTATGCGAAAAAGCTTGCAGTAAAGCATTTCGGACTGGGATGGGCTTGAGACGAGTTTTCAACGATTAAGAAAATCAATATGAATTACACACACTCGCACTCACACTCACACTCTCACTCAACCAGCAACCCCTTCAAGCAATACTATCTTTGGCGTTTAAAGCAGTTTTTTCGGTTCAAAGGGCGTTGTTTCTACAATCAACAAATTTTATTCTTACAGGAGAATGGATCTTAAGCCAGGATAAATTCATTACCATAAATAAAACAAACATATATCAATTTTGGGTGGACACTCATCCACAATTCGATGAACCATAAAGTGCAAGTGAAAAGCAATAACAAGAAACCACGTGTATCTCGTTCCAAATGTCGGCCGGAATAAATTGTCGTGAAATATTCGTCTTTCTAGAAATTTTACTTTTGAATCAAAAAGGCGAGAGAAATCAACAATGCAACGAAGACGTCGATGGCAACAACACCAGCAAAAAGATTCAAACCGTCAAAGTTATCAAGCAAAACAACAAAAGCAACAACAATACATCTAATAACAACAAAAACAACAACAATAATAGACTTCATCCAACACCAGATTCGAATCAAAACCGCCAAAACTTGGAGATATTTGCCATTGCAAACCAACACTAGCCAATAAAATGAAAAGTTCAGAACTATTGGACGAAAGCAAACAAATAGTGCTCCAATCCGCAGAATTTTATTCAAAAAAATATGCTCTAAAAACGTTTGAAACTCGTACACTGCAAAAATTTCTAAATGATATAGTTTTGTGTTAATCCGCGCGATTCTGCTGCCTTAAGAAGAAGTGAAGCTTTAAGTGACAAGGATCTTGCGTGATCGAGTGTCTTAGAAAGATTTGTAAAATCAACAATTTTATATGTTTAAAGAAAAAAAAAAAAAAAACAACGCTTAAAGCTTAATTTTGTGTTCGAACCCGTAGTACCTTTGAATTATATATATACACATATATTAACTATAGCATCATTAAATGAACAAAATAACAATGAATAAATAAATTTGGAAACCATAAAACAAAAACAAAAAAACAAAAAAACTGTGATACACATATTTCACATTAACGCGAAAAAATTAAAATTTGCAATAAAAAAACAAAAAAAAAAAAATTACCAAAAAATATTTCTTCACAACAACTACAACAAATTTATACGAGTTTAAATAGAAAATATTATAATTAATATATATATTTTTTAATTAAAAGTAAAAGAAAATAATTCGTAAATTAATATTTAAAAAAAAAAACGTTGCGCATTCGGACGAGTTTAAGCAAAGCGATATTTACAAAGTTGTTAAAGTTTTATTAAAAAAAAAAAAATATTTATACATATATTAAAGCCAGAATTTCTTGCAGTGTATAGTACTAAATAATCGAAAATATATAAAGCAAGTCATTAATAAGTTTTAAGTAAAGAGGTTCGATACAACAAAGTGCAATAGAAACATAAACTGGCATTGGGAGATATTAACAAGGATATTATAATGTATACGTCACGTATGTTTGACATGTGGAATAGCGTTACATCCAAGTTGGAAGCACACGCAAACACCCTCGGACAAACGA
Organism: Tetanocera ferruginea; assembly: GCA_958299015.1. NCBI lineage: Eukaryota > Metazoa > Arthropoda > Insecta > Diptera > Sciomyzidae > Tetanocera > Tetanocera ferruginea. Next base: position 646,810 of record OY282640.1, on the reverse strand, counting down.
ATGTGCAATCACCGGGACAGAATAACTCAAGTGGATCAATAAAAGGTAGAGTAAACAAACGAAACAATACAAAAACCAGAACTAAATGGTATCCTTTGAAAAACATCTGAGCAAAAATTCGTTTTCGATTTCTTCATTGTGCGAAACACGTTGATATTTTTTAATTAATTAAATTCGAAAATTCGTCAAAACTTGCTGAAGGGTATATTGGAACGTCGGGGTTCATATTTGAATTTCCACCTTGGGATTATATATGATAATATGTCAATTTTTAAATCGTTTATTTGCGGAGATTATTAATTTTCATTTCTTTTTTTGGTACTCTCAAAATCAAACTTATCTATATAAATTGATATTCGAATTAAGGGAACATATGTTCATTTTTGCTTAGAAATGTAGGTGGTATTGATGAGAGGATTACGAAATAACGGTGAAATATGTAGAGTTAAAATAATTTGTATATTTTTAAAGATTTTTCTTAAGGACCATGATATAAAGGACCATGAAAAAAAATCGCCAGATAAAATTACTCAAATACTTTTTAACCGATTGACTTAAAGCTTTAATGGGTCTCAACCAATTTATTTGTGAGAATCAAGAATTCTCGTTGTAAGGTCTTCAAAATGGTATGTAAAAACTTAGTTTTTAATTCCACGAATCACCATTTTGTGTAATATAACAAATTAAAAAAACATCACGTTTATACCTAGTTTTAATAATATACTTTAATAAGAAATATGTTTTTCTTTCAGATTTTCCAAACACGAGATAAATTAAAAAACTGTAAACCGGTTTACCGATACATATGTATAACGAATCAATACAAACTATAACGAAGTATTTTTCGATCCCCTTCAGATTCGTAATATCGAAGTTTCACTGTATAAAGTTTTTTCTAACAAGCAAAGCTCAAAATTAACTAAATCGTATGAAAACCACGCCTATGCCATAAAAATTATTTTTAAAAATCCTTAAAATCTTTTTAAATTCCACAAAAGTTAATACAATGACTTCAAATTTTACTTTGATCTTAAATATGCATGCTATGTTCGAAATTTGGAAGAAATTATATTAAAACCAAGCCTATCTCCCATACAAAGTGACGTCATCATTAAAGATAATCTCTTAAAATTCCATAAGAAGTCAATCTAATGATTTAAAATTTATCACATGAGCTTAAATTTGCAATATATATATACTAAGTTTAAAATTCGGAATAATCGAATGAAAACTTCACCTACCACCCATTCCAAGTGAGGTCATACAAAATATGAAACCTTCTTGATTTCCTGAAAAATTAATATATAAAACGGCTGTGGGGCTTTTTTGAATTTCATAACCAGTTCTTCGATATTCCTAGCTAGTTTTTTAATATTTTTTTTTAAATAATTATTTAAAAAAAATAAAACAAAGATACTTCTTGTAATATTTATAAAATTTGAAAAAATTATTTTGCTTAGTAAGAATACCAAAATTCTAAAAACCGTAATTTTTCTGGTTTATATACTTAGATTGGAAGGACCTGTTTTTACATGTTTTTTTTTGTTTTGTCGTTATTAAAGTGTCAATGAGATCATTAGTATTATTATTAAGATAGTCATTTGGTCATTTCGGTTTCTTGAACTTTGGTTCTTGAACCTCCACCGATAGCTCACCAATTGAAAACCATTGAAAAAATTTTATGAATTGGAGTTATGATCTTGCAAGTTATGTTTATATTCTGGTTTGCTTAAGCGAATTTTTCAAATTCGAGTTCATCTTGCAGTGCTGCCATATCCAAATACTTGCTAAGGGAAATCAATACGAAGCCCGGTTTCTTCTCAGAACTGATTTTGAATTCATTATTTTTTTTTTCGGCCACAATAAAACATTTCTGCTGTCATGTAGCGTACTATCGACTTGTCGGAGAAATAAGTCATGAGCAAAATATATAGTAGATATATAATAATAAATTTGCAAAACTTCCTAAATTTGTTTAACTTTGATTTAATTTCTGGTAGCGGTAAAGTTATCGAAAACTCAAATTTGAAAACATTCTGTTTTGTGTTATGATTTCTCATACATTTTTGACAGCTCAAAACAAAAATAATATTAACAAGTAAAGAAAGTCTAAAGTCGGTCTAGGTCGACTATGAAATACCCTAAACCTAGTTTACCAAAAAAAAATAATATTATTGGAAATGGGTGTGTCCGGATGGAGCCTATATTTGATATGCATTTAAATGTTGATGAAAAATTTACCAAAAAATACCAAGTTTTATTCCTGTAACTCACAGTTAATGCCTTTATTGTGCTTTCTCTATGGGAGGTGGGCGTGTTCATGGACGGACTACTCCCAGTTTTTGAACACACCTTAGTTTTGGTATAAAATACATACACACCAAATTTAATTTCTCTAGGACAAACATAACCTTATTTTTTTGAGTTTTAAACTTTTTAGGTTGTATGGGAGGTAGGCGTGTCCGTGGGCAGATGACGTCCATTTTTCAAAACCATCTTTGTCTTGTCATAAAAAACATACATATGTGCTAAATTTTATCTCTGTAGGTTAAACAGAGGCTTATTTATTGCGTTTTCAATTTTTGGGTTGAATGGGAGGTGGGCGTGTCCGTGAGCGGATGACGTCCATTTTTCGAAGACATCTTTCCGGACTCGCTTTGTTCTATGCGTAACAAACGTTTGCACAAAGTTAATATACCCTCACCTTTCAGGTTTAGGGTATAAAAATGCATAACGACAACAGATACATATAAAATATATAATTTTTTTCAAATCCTACCTAAATCATTCTATAATTTCTATGATATGCAAACAATATCCTCAATGAATTGCTAGTTTTAAAATGCAGAAGATAGAAAGTATTTAAAAATTAACTTTAAATACGTAAAGGTGATGAAAAAATGAGAACTAAGAGTTATAAACGGGGAAAAAACCTTATGTTTGCAAAAATAGTGACTATTTTTCAAAGATACCTGGCAGCACTTCTCGCTTAGTACTCTAAAAACTATCTCTACGTTTCTCTTTATCTTTCTCTTTCTCTCTGCCGCTCTAAACTAAAGCAAAATATGAATATGAAATGTTTTCGTTGTCTTGTTTTACGCAACAAGTAAATGAAAGAAATGATTTCACAAAATTTTATTTAATTTTTTTTTTTATCATAAATCAAGCGTAGCTAAACAGCTACCATGGATATAATTAAATGGATGTTGCCAAAAAATAATATATATATATATATAAAAACTACATAATAGGAGTGAAAGTAGCTTTTTCTGCTCATGGGGGGAAATGCCAAGAAATCGTTAAACTTCGTTATGAAACATTGTAAGCTTTGTTGGAATGAATGCGATGATGATGTTGCTGGGAAACGTTACTATACATATACATACATACATACATAAATATTTGCATTGACTTTTGGAGAAGTTTTAAAACATGTGCAATCGATATTAATGCATCCTTCTTCCATTTCTGAGTAAGTTGAAGTTATTTTTCTTTACAACTAATTTAGGCGAAGGAATGTTAAGAATAATTTTAAAAGATATTCTTCTAATGAGAACTACAATCTGCTAAAAGGCATTTTTTCGGAAAATTTTTTGGGTGCGTGCAGCATCTTCTTTCAAGATTTAACATAAACACATGCATTGCGATACGTGCTCTTCAAGCTTTTAATAATATATGAGAATGCCTCGCATAATAGAACATATAAAATAGCAATGCTTGACAGAAAACACACCAACACCCGCTCTTCTACGATACGCAAGAAACATACATACATAACGACTTTAGCCAACCCCCCCACCCCACCTCCCTCGATAAAAAAGAAATAATAAAAAGAAAATAAATAAACAATGCAAAGAAACAGCTAGAAAGCCCAAAATTCAACTTAAATATTAAAGTCGATAGCAGCGCCAACAACAATTAACACCAACAACAACAAAAAAAAAAAAAACAACAACATGTGGTACCGTATAAAATATTTACTAAGTCTGGTCACAAAATGCTGCCACCCTGTCATACCGACCAACAGCGCGAAAGCACTGCGTGTAGAAACATAAAACAAAAAAAAAAAAACAACAGCAAACAACAGCCAACAACTACTTATGCATCGGTGTATAACAAATATTCACTATTCAAATATATACAATCAAACATACGCAAAGACAGTGGTGGACCCAGAGTTGATGTCATCCTGCTGTTACCGTTGGAGCTTCATAGAAACGCACTACATATTTTAAAAACGAAAGCTTGTATCTAACGAATTGTTCTTCAAAAACTAACACCTACACAACATCCAGTGCATAAGTATGGAAGAAACATGATGTTACAAATGAATTTTTTAAGGTGTTTTTCCTCAAGGGGTTAAAATAAATACTAGTTATTTTATTATGAAATATCCAATTTGAAAGTCAATCATAAGTTCGTACAAATATTTATCATAACGGCCCCCAAGCGACGCCTCTGCTAAAAGGGTATCTATAGATACAACAAGCAAAGCACCACAATCAAACTAACACAACCGCACACATACCTACACGCTTCCAATAATCAACGTCAACATAGTAAAAGTCTGAAATCGACAAAAAATTTCGAAAAAAAATACTTAATACAAAATTCGGCGGTCATTCACCCAGAGGCGGCATGCAAAGCAACGCAACGCAACGCAATGAGCGACAAGCTAGCCAGTCAGCGCTGTCTTGTTAGCGGGAACCGTTGAGGGTCGGACGAAAGCGGAGCGTCGCGTAATCTTAATGAAGTTTCCGAAATTCACACGCATACGAAAGCAAGTACTAACACATACGCACAATTGTATGCACGCACAACGGTTGCTGCTTGCAGAGCGGCGGGCAGCAACTGGGCCTAGCCAATATCATAGAGCTAGGAAAAAACTTATAAGTTTATCTGTCATGTGGGAGACTCAAGTAAGCTTTGAGATTATAATTGAAAAGTATAAGAAGCAAGGCATTAAGGAGGGCTATGGCGTTATAGCTGTGTGAGAGCTGCGTTGAGAGAAGAGAGCGTAAAGAAATTTGAGTATTGGATAGCTTTTGGTTTTTTAAAATACCTGAAGATCCATCAATATGGAATCTCCACCTGCGATATATTTAAATAATTTCATTGTTCTTGAAAGTAAAACCAAGGATATCAGAAATTTCTTATAGGTTATCATTATAAGAGAGAAAGCATAAATTAAGTTTCTTCTTCTAAGAGAAAGAAGAATTTACTCAGTGTAAATGTGATTCTACGTCAGCTTCTTATGAAATAAAAAAAACAGTATTGTTTTCTCTACAACATACAAATATGTGAAAATTATGATAAAAGAATTTATTTTTGTTCGGTTTAGTTCTTAGCTGGTTTTTTCCTTGCTGGTGCATAACACTGGCGAAATAATATCTCAGATTAACTTTCTTAAATTTTGAGACTGACAAATATGATATTTTGTTATTGTTTTGTACTAAAACTGTAAATTTGTGAATGACAAGCAAACGTGTTTTCTCAATTAATTGAGGTTCGGAATATTAAATCCTTAGGCAGCATCCCAAACAAATTAGCCAATTTCATAGACCACTTTTAAACTGGTCAAGAATTGAAAGCAATTTTGCGAGTTCGTGTACTGTACTGGTACTTGAACTGTAAAGGACAAAGGACAGAATTCGTTGAATTTTAACCCTTAAAAGTCCAAGAACCCCGATTTTTATCAAAACTAATGTTTTGTAACAGGTTGTATCTTTAGAGATACAGTAGGCATTTAAGGGTGCGCAATATAATCAAAAACTGTCTTGAAATTTAGTGCAAGATGTGAAGACACTCACCAAATTAACTTCACTTCGGACTTTCGACTGAAAATATCAACGCACTTAAGGAAAGTGTAGTGTCGTACTCTTTCGGAAATGATAAAAGAGTGTCATTAAAGTGCGCTACAGTAGCATGACAAAAAGTTGTTTGCGGTCAGAGATAATATCGATGGTTAAGCTCACTAAAGTGATAAGTGAAAAATTTACAATGTTCAGGAACGTCGATTTTGTTTTTAAATTTCAATACATCTCAATACAAAATACTAATTTTAACTGTGTACTAACACGCATTCACTGGCTATTCATTTTTAATAAATTTACACAAGGTAGATATTATATTGATTGATTGAAAAATGCAATAAACCTATTTCCGTCTAAAGGTCACTTATCACTTTAGTGCGCTTAACCATCGGTATATATGGTCACAGGCGACCTCTAGTTTCGTAGGCGTCCTGGGGACTTTTTTATTGCAATTTAACATTGTTATACTACGTTCACACTGAGATCAATTAGGTAATTTCGAGCTTTTGTGTAATTTCGACTGAAATTATCTAAAAACTATGATAATTTCCCATACAATTTGTTGATTTGGAAATTGCCTCAATCAAGTTTTTTTCGTTTAAATTACTCACGCAATTAGGCAAAAATGCACTTGCAACCCTGAAATATGAATATAGTGTGGATTAAACACAGTCTTTTTGTGACGAATTAACAATCTTGTTATCCATTTCAGCTGAGCCGTCAAAATTATACATGACACATGATAATGGCCACGTTCAGATACTTAACTTTTTTGACCCTTCGGGTAGCAACCCATTCAGTGAAACTTAGGTGAGCGATGTTTTCAATGGATTTAAGTTGTACAATTGATAAGATGTACGGTTATGTGCGAAATAATTTTGCAAACTTACTTTGAGTAAGAATTTTCTATTTTTAATTGAACATTAAGTTGGCTACTATAATAATTATCTCACGAAATTACCGAATTTGATCTCAGTGTGAACATAGTATTAAACTATTTCCTTTAGGTTTATATTTAGAGTAAAGTCTACGGTAACCATTCGCAAGCTATTTCAACTCTCGAAGCGAATATTGAAGTAAGCATAAGTGTGTCCCAAAAAATTTTTGTTGCTCTAGCTTCTTCTGAAAGCTTATGGGATTAAGTATTTTTGACATTTTTTCAAATTTTCGCGACCGGAAGAGGTCGCGCTAATCGGATTTTTTCGGTTGATTCGGTTTTTCTGAGATTTATCGAATATTAACGATACTACGGTCAATAGCAAAAATTTTCTGTATCTTTCAGCTAACATTTCGAAAGAAACATGTCAAAAATTTATTTTTAAGCACATAAATCAGAAGTTTTTGCAATTTTTTTGGTTATTTGGGTGGCATATATTCAATTTTTTCGTGAAATTTTCGTAAATTTTTTAAAAAAACGCTTCAAATATTTTTCAAAATTCTATCGAAATGAAAAAAAAATGTAATGATGCAGTTAGAAATCTGATAAAATTCTCTTCAATTTGAAAAAAAAAATCTTGGTTTTACTTTTGCCGTTCCAAAGTTAAGGCCTTTAGAGCTTTTTTACCGTTAGTTGAATTATAAAATCCTCCTTAAACATATCGAGCCATAACCGCGAAAAAGATGTAACCAGCAATTTACAAAAATTTGTTTTCTTGTCGAAACTTACAATTTATTTCATTTTAAATAATCTATAATTATAAAATGATAGTAATTATAATAATATAGTTATTTATATGTAAGAATTGCGTAAAAACATTGACGCAACTAAAAATCTTTAGTCGAAAATAGTTAAAAGAAATGTTCTCCTTTAAAATTTTGGTTTTGATGGTTACATCTTTTTCGCGGTTATGGCTCGATATGTATGCATGCTTTCTCCAAGCTGTTTGAAATGACATTTAACGAACGATTGAACGATACAACCAACGATTACAAACCCTCAAAGGCTTTATCTTTAGTAGACTAAAATCAAGATTTATTTTTTTTTTCATATTGCATAGAATTTTTGCATTTTACTAACTGCATCATTACATTTTTTGCATTTTATGGAATTTTACAAAGTTACGAAAGTTTAGGAAAATTTTACGAAAAAATTTAATATACATACAATGTCACTCAAATTACCAAAAACAAAGTTTGAACCATTTTATTCTAGTCAGCATATCAAAAATGCATACCCAATTATGCAAAATACGCGTTAAAAAATTTCGAAATGTATTAAAGTGTGCCATGTAAGCCGAGGCAGGTGACTTTTTGAAAGATATTATAAACCATATATCTACAAAAAAAAGAAGATGACATTCGAAATATCAGTGTTGCCAGCGTCGGAAATGTTATAAATGCATGCGGTTTAACTTACGGACCTCTGCCATATAAATAATTTGTACAACGTTTGGCATCTTTGTCCAAACAGCGTATAAGGCCACACGTGTTTTTCTTAATCAAAAATTAATTAAAATTGTTTCTTTTGAAAATAGTACAAATAAATAGTTTCTTTTTACGAGGTGAAATTGATGAAAATGATAGAAGAAAAAATTTAATTTTTTTATTCAAAATGTAATAAAAATGTTTTAAGCAAACTAAAAAATACTTCGAACAAAATTTTTTATCCGAAGATGAAGGTACACGTTAAATGCCGAAGCTACTCCGACATGAAGCATATTCAGCGAACTCGACTTTTTTCAATCATCATGTAATTCATGAGCTACAAGCTATTTAAACTTCCTAAAGAAACTTCGTGTTAACATTATAATATTAAATACTGAAGTATTGTAATAAAATAATATAGTTAGATATACAATAATCAAGGTTTATAATAAAAATGTACAATTGTTAGTTTGATCAAAAAAGAAACCCCTCCTCTCTTGTGGATAGACCCTGTATTGGCCCTATAAATTGATTAAAGAAAAACTATATTGAGGGTTTAATTGTAACCACCACTTTAAAAATTACACTTTTTCCTAGGTTGGTGCTTTCATCGAAAGTGTTTTCAAAAAACCTATAACAATGACTCCTCGAATTCGTTACCACCGCACTTATTACGGGATATTAAGCGTTTTTCCCTATATTATACTAAAATACCATTCATTCAAATGTAGACGGCTTAATGCATCCATTAATTTCTTAAAAAATACCTCGTGGTCACAACGAAGTTATTCCGTCTACAACAATTAAAGTGGACTCTTTATTAAAACTGGACTTTTCTAATCTGGCTCTCATCCAACAACAACAACCACACACTCACACGCAACTATAATTTCAAAGTGTGTTGCATCTGTGCGTCAGTATTTATATGTGTGTGTGTGTGTGTGGGAAAAATGCGCATCGTGATCGCATGTATCTGCGTATCTTATCTATGCAACTATTATAGTTGCAGCCATATTCGCTGCAGACGGCCGTTCGTTTATTAATGCAGTCATTCTGCCATTCAGTCAGTCAGTCAATGAGTCAGTTTGGCGCAAATTTGTATTCATTGCCTCACTGGCTGCCGCTGCTGTTCTGTTCGCTGTTGTGTGTGCAGCAAGTTAGAGCCAACAAATATAATAAGTGGGACAAAGTTGAACACACGATCCAAGGACGGAGATTTGTTAGAAGAAAAATAAAATAAAATAAAATAAAATGCAACTTAAAAATGCCAACGAAAAAAAAAAAACAAAATGCATTACTGCGTTGTTGTTGTTGTTGCTGTTTTTGCTGTAAAGTCATTTGAACGTAGAAATAAATAGAAGTAGATATGCGCGAAGCAGCAGCAACAATAATACTTGGAGTAGTTTTAGAACGTTTTTGTTCATGAAAAACTTCGATAACATGAAGTTCTTCATCTGGTGGTAAGAAATTTTGTATTTAGTTAATGTTGCCAGAGTTAAACTTGTCTTGTCTTATAATCAGACAATTATTATAACAAGATAATTCAGTAAGTTTGAAACATACTTTAGAACAATAGAAGAACCAACAGTTAAAGACTGCGTCTAGGTTGCAGTTCTATTTTGGCAGAAATGGTCTTGGTTGTTGGTATATTATAAGCCTCGAAAAAAACACAGACAATTGGCAAACATATTGAAATATAAAAACGAATACTTAAAGAGTTTTAAATTCATATTCAAAGTTAGAAATAAATTTAAGGTTGTAGCTGCAGTTAGACGACGGAAAGAATCATTTGTTTTGAAAATTCTGATGCATAAGCATTTAAATTAAATTAAAGGCAAATTTGGTTATCCAAAGAGCCACGCCTTCTTTTTCTAACTTGTAAGCGGCAGGTTGCAATCGCCATCACTAACCTAGGCTATTCATATAAATATAAACCTCAGTACGCTATAGAAGTATAGAAGAGCATCCCGCACAATGCAGTAGCTTCTGGGGGCACTCTCCACTCGGTCATTCGTGGCATCCCGCAAAAATGAAGAGAACACATCACCAGTTTGCAAGAATACGAAGAGAATACAGTACAAGTGAAATGCGAAAATAGCATCGTGTTGGTGTAAACTGCTTATGATTATGGTGTTCGCTCGCGTGTTTTTACGGGTTTTTATTTTTTCATTTGCTAGAGAGAATGTTATACAGCGGTGAGATAGTATTTTTGTTGCCAGAGCGTTAAAGTGTTGTTGGCATAATATGTAGATAGATAGTATTCGTATTCATGACATACTCGCAGATACGAAGCGAGGCAAACGGCGATGACGACTACGTACGTTGATGATGAAGTGGTTGGGAGCTTCGAAGCTTAAACACTGCAAGAGACATGCCAACCAAGTGCTGGCTGCCTAGTGCGGTGCATTGACCCTACATCGCGTTGACCCACTTACGAAGTGTTTTACTAACGAATACCGCACGAAGTCGAGTTTTGCTTCGTTTCGGGATTTTGCAATAATTTAACTTTGTTGTTTTTATATTCGTACAATATCTGGTATATTATTTGCTTTGCTCTTTCGTGTTGTTGCTGTGACTGCTGCTGCTGCTGTTGCTGCTATTGCTGTTGGCATTGTTGTTGCAGTTGTCGTGTTTGCTGTTGTTGTTGTTGTTGCTGTATTTTTGTTTTGAAAACAACTGCAATGCGCGAATAAGTATCTTTTTCATTTAATTTAAGTTTGGTGTGTTATTTTTTTGTCTTGCTATTTTTTTATTTATTGTTTTTATACCCTACATCACGAAAGTGGGGGCCATTTGGTTTGGTTTCAAGTTTGTTCGTACGTGGCAATGTCGAAACAATCAACAAGTTCTTTTTCTTAAAAACTCTAGCTTTAAACTTGCTGATGGCTTCAACATGTATTTAATGTTTTTTTTTTTTTGAAACTGCTTGTTTTTCTTGTGCGACAATAATTTTCCAGAAAAAAATGTACGTCAGATTTACTTCATTTGATGGAAAGATGTATCTAGATAGGGACTTTGGTTAATTAAAAATTTTTAAATTTTAATTCTTAAAAACAATTTTCAAAGGGAGGCAAGCAATTAAAAACATAGGTAGATACATACTTTCTGAATATTCTATAGTACTACTTAAGTTGTTTTACTAAAGTCTGGCAGAAAAAACTTCAAGTAATGAATTTAAGCACTGTACCGTCAAATGTCTGTAGTGTGGCATTGAAAAACAATCCATCAAAAATGTTGATTGCATAACCGTTTTTAATATTAACCACTGCTTAACTAAGAATATTACACTGAGAAAACTTTGTACCTCTAACGTTTATTTTCATTTTAAACTGAGTTTCTAAAGCATTCGTTTGATTTTTTTTTATAGTAAATATTTTAAAATGAGCTTTTTAAATGTTCGTTTGATATTTTAAAATAAATATATTAGAAGAATTAGAAGCTATTTTTAAAATGTTCATTTTAAAATATCAAACTAACGTTTTAGTTTCTAAAATTTCGAAGCTCATTTTAAAATGTCTATTTTTAAAATGAAAATACACGTTAGAGATGCAAAATCTGAGTTAAACGTTTTTAAAAGCACATTTCTGTTAGTTTTAAAAATGTTGTTTTCTCAGTGCACCTATGATTCAGCTAAGATCGGTTAATTCAGGGTTTAGTGAAAACTGAGACAAACTTCTGTTTGTTAATGTAAAGTTTGCATAAACTTGCAAGTGGGACCACCACTTAACCCATTAACCCATCTTTTACCGTAATTAGAATTTGTGAACCGATTTTTACAATATTTATATGAATTTTAATATGACATTTCTAAACAAAAAAAAAATCCGATTTTTTGGTTAGCTACTCCGAAATTTGTATTTACATATGTTTATGGGCTAGTCCAGAAAATGGTCAGCCAGAGAAAAAAACAAAGTTACTAAATTGTAAATAGTTTCATAGTTTCAAAACTTACTTTCATAGATTTACTTATTTTAAGTTAATATATGTATGCAAAAGTTCGTTTTTAAGGGAGGGGGTAAAGTTTGAAACATATTATTGTTTTTATTTTTTTTTTCAAGAATATTGTAATTAATTTAGAGATCAATCGAAGCAAAATTGACAGATTTATGATAGTTTGAATGACCGTTGCTCCAACTCAGTTATGCTAATGAACAAAACTTAAAATAGTTTTACCCAAACCTGCAATTTTTAAAGTCGAAGACCATCAAGTTGAAAAAACTACTGAACCAATCGTTTTAAAAATTTGTATACATATTCTACATATAAAAAACTCTCAAGTGACGACGAGTTCTCACTCTTATATTAACAAATTGGTCGATTTTATTGATTCAAAAGTTCATAAATTCATAAAAAATTTTATATAATTAAAAAACGTCAATTGAGAGAGAAATTAATAAAAACAATTTGCTTTTTTGATTTCATATAATCCAGTGCTGAGTAATCACGGTCACAGCAAAACAAAATTTTTTCTAGGCATCAGCGGAGAGCTGCAATAAATTCGTCAGTTTTTAATTTTGTGTACCATCATATTTTAAATATTCTTTAAATATGGTATTATAATGTACTAATTTTCAAAATAAATCTATAATAATAATATTGTATGAAATATTCTTAAAAAACGCTTTTTTAACTGAACAAACTTAACCTCTCCCTTAAGCGAAGATGTATTTCTTTCAGGGACCGTAAGTTTTATTAAAAAAATCCTAAAATAATATTTATATTTCAACTTATATTTTTCTGCTTGCTTATAACGGTTAACTTTTAAGTTTTTTTGTTTTGCTCACAAAATAAAACTTATTACCGAGTTTTATATTTTTCCTGACAAATAAGAGTTATTTTTTAAGTTTTATTTTTTGGCTCTGAATATAAAAGTTATTTTTGAGTTTTATTTTTTCCCTCACAGATAAAAGTTATTTATTAAGTTTATTTTTTATTTTAATAAAAAGATACATGTATTTGTTCATCTACCTGAAAAAATACTGTAAGTGATCTTGCAGAACTAATAAAAACCGTGGTCGGGTTACGGTCGACTTCATCAGCTGTCGCCAGACAAGCGTGCAAATTAGGCCTATGTAGAAGAATTTCTCCTTGATGCGGACTGTCACCAAACTTTCGTTCACAGGTGTGCACGAAAAAGATGGCGTAGTTTCCGGGTCGGACATGCCTTGACAGTGCCAGTTGCAGACTATGTGGTCTCACACACAACTCCTTTTCACCATATTTTCCATAGAATCGGTTCCACGGTACCGGGATGAAGAAAAAAAATCAACTCAAAAACAATTTTTATTTTGTAATCAAAATATAAAACTTATGCAATAACTATTATATGTGAGGGAAAATATAAAACTCAAAACTAATTTTTATTTTGAGAGCAAAAAAATTAAACTAAAAAAATAACTTTTATTTTTGAGGGAAAATATAAAACTCGAATATAAGTTTTATTTCATGAAGAAAAAAATAAAACTTAAAAAATAATTTTTTTTTGTAAGGAAAAAAATAAAACTCAAAAATAAGTTTTATTTTGTGAGTAAAAAAGTAAAACTTAAAAATAACAGTTATTTGTGAGGGGAAAAATAAAAGTAAAAAATAAGTTTTATTTTGTGAGTAAAACAATAAAACTTAAAAATATTAAAATCTTCATCTATTTGACTAGTGGAGAGCTCAACATATATTTTGGTATATTTAGTACTCTAGTACCTTGGTTTTAACATAATGACTTTTTCCCTTAAAATTTTAAAAATATCAGTTTTTTTCTGTCCCTGATTTCTTTACGTTATTAATAAAATTTTAAAAAATGTCATAATAATTTTTCTATAAGAGGAAAAACTATGTAACGTCCGACACGTAACGTCCGAACATATAAAGTTCTTATGTGTGACTTTAATAATACAATTTTTGAGATGTTTTTGGACCTTTCCTAAACTTCTTTCACTAGCAAATATTTGTTCTTTTACACTTTCAAGTCTAAGTTCGGTTGTAGTCTCACGGAAGACTTCCTGTTTTTGTAACGTCCGAATACATGAACAAAAATAAGATTTTATTTAAAATTCTGCATAATGTTTTAATAACTATAATTAATATTCATGAAGGGCCATGTAAACAAATAGTCTTAATTAAAAAACTGTTTTTACAATTTGCGAAATATATATAAAAATATGTGTCCGACTGTAACGTCCGAACTCTATTACACAACAAATATAACCATTTCACATATACAACATTTGTATGAAAATAATTTAGTAATATGGTGGATTTTGTATAGTGTAAGTGTAGGTACTTTTACCAATATTCTGAAATTTTTTCATTTGGATATATTGAAAAACTAGCCGGTGACAGAGCTTTCCCCAAAACGTCTTAGAAAATTAGCAATTTTCTGTGTTCACTATGTCTCGGTCGGAAATTATCTGAAATCAAAAACCATTAAAATTTAGTCAAAGTATCATCAAATCCTCCCCCAAACATTCCTTGATTATTTTTTTTTTCTTTTAAAAATTTTTTGTTGGCTATCAAAAGTGTAAACTGCTCTTTTCCACGAAAAACTCCGGCATTTTGTGGGTGGGAAACCTAAAAAAAAATAAAATTGTAAAAAAAAATTTCACCGTTGTGGGTATTTTATATGTAGCAAAAGTGTGACCAGTTTGAAATGAATCAGTCAAGTTGTTTTTGAATTACAGTGAACACGGACTTTAAAAACACGACATGTGGGACAATCGCTTTAAAGTTCCGTGCGCGCACGTTTGTACTTTCGAGGTACATTTACTAAAAAATTCATATCTCCGTTATTTTTAATCGGATCGACTTCAAATTTGGACACAATATTCTTCAGATGTTCATATAAAAATAAATAAACTAACGAAAAAAAAAATGGTAAAACGAAGTGTTTAAAGCCCATATCCTCATTATTTTTCTGAATCGTTTTTAGATTCTAAGCAGTTCACTACAATACACTACCATTATAAACTAAATAAATAAAGTCCTCTTTAAATCTTAGTACGAGTATTATATGTTTTAGGAGACAAAAGAATATATTTTTTTTTTGAAAAGGATATTACTTTTTTGCAAATAATATTCACTCAGAAAAAAAAAGACTCATTAATTAACCATCAACTTGTGTTTCGATTATCAGTTATTACGTTCTATTGAAGATCTTGAAAAAATTCTGAAATCTAATATAAAAAATATCGAAATATAAAGATAGGAATGAATCACAATAAATAATTTAGAAAAGATATTTAAATTAAAGATAGAATAGTTAAATATTTTTACTCGTTAAAGTTTTTTTTTTTTATTTCCATATAAATATATCACAAAATTCGGAAAATAGCTTTTACGATTTTGTTTTTATTGATTTTTTGTCAAAACTACGCGTTTTTACTTTTGAGTTGGCGTCTTTTGGTTAAGCCTAAGTATCAAATATAAAAAAAAATTAAAAAACTAAAGACTCTGATCTTGCTAAAATGTACAACAAAATTTTGCTCACATTCTTCAAAAACTAGCTCTAGCTGATTTTAGTCTTACCCTAACACTTTTTCATTTCAACATACCACTAACTGGCTTATTTTAATTTTCTAAAGTTAGACATTTGGATGCTACTTAAATAAATAATTTTGAGAGCAATGACTTATATTAGGACTTTTTATGAAATTTACAACTCTTACATGTGTTGCTATTGTATCAAATTTAAATCATTCATCAATCGGAGAACAAAAAGAAGTCCAACTAAATGTGAACTGATTGCTTCTAATAAAGGTTCAATGCCCAGTAAATATAACCAACAAAGCTAGTAGTTCAAAGGCCTTCCATTGCAAAGGACATTGACTCACATTTAACGGTTGCTTATATTGAACGTTTTTTTATTTTCTTCTTCGTTTTATTGCCGAATTTAGTGTTGTTCATCACACGCGCCTTAAGTATACGGTCATTGACCTAACGCATAGCTCTGTACACAAATACCTTGCTTACGCAGTTACGCAACATCCTTAATGCCTTTTCATTCCTTGCTTTTAACCTCTACACTCTCTTCTGGTTGTGATTAAATTACATGAACAACGTTAATATCAGCATCATTAAGACAGATTTCTCCGTTTACATAAAACAGTTGACCAAATATTGTAATATTTTTTGGTAACATGAAATTTTTTATTGGACTGGAGTGGGTATCAATTTCGCTTTAATAAGAATAAATTAATAATGGATAAGAAAAATGAATTAAATGTATTGAGGAAAATATAGTATTTGTAGGCATTACTTACTGAATAAGTGAAATTGAAACTGTAAAATTGGGGACAAAATTTAAAAAGAAGGACCAAAATGAAAAAATATAGGACCAATTTCTTTTGTCTTTGACTAGCAAATATTGCTAGCAATATTTTATTTAACAAAAAATAATACATTCGAATATTACTTTAGTAGTAAAAATGTAGTATTTCTAACTTCTTAATTAAAGTAGGCTATAGTCAATTACACCAAAAATTAACTTGTTTCTTATATCATGTTTTTAATTAATTGGTTCGCTTAGTTACAAAAATTTAAAATTTTTACAATTTATTATGGAAGATCATTATTTCATAAAGAATTTTTATTAGTATAAACTTGCCAAAATCGCATAAAATATTAAAAAGTTATTCAAAAATTTGTCACAAAAAGTATTCAAAATGTCAAAAGCATTTTTTAAATCAAGCAGATCAATTATTTAGTTATTTTTAAAACACAAAAAAAACTCCTCTTTCTAATCTTTCAATTAGCAATTTTTGTCGAATTAAAAGTTGTCAAATAACTTAAAAAAATGCAACAAAACGTGTTTTGAGGATATCTCAAAAATTATTCATAAGAAATAAAATATTTTTTTTTTTAAATTTGCATTTTTGAAATCTTAGTCCCAAATTAAATTTTACACTTTATAAGAACAGTGTTGATTTTAATAAATACATTTTTTGTTTTTGAGTATTGAAACATAGAACACTTGTTTTAGTTATATACGTAATCTTTTTCATAATTTTTGGTCCAATTGGACCAAAGTTTCAACCGTGCTTGTGACTTCAATTATAACTTATAGCTTATAATTTTTGCCTTGAAATTTTCCCCATCATGTTTTATTACACATCCATTAGTTACAGAGTATTACCGTTCATTTGTTACATTTGTTAACATATTATACATAGTTCATATGTTAATCTAACTTGATTATCAGGCACTCATGTCCCTCATGTTTTCGTAAAATTGCCCATAAGCTATGAATTTCAAATTTTTAAAAATTTAATGAAAACCACACCCCCTTCTAATATATACATTGATGTTAACAAAGCACAAAATTCTTTCCGAATCTACAAAAAAATCAATCTGTGACTTGAAATATTTTATGTAAGTTTAAAATTTGGCAAAATGGAATGAGAACTTCCGTTATCTCTTATACGAGTGACGTCATCAAAATATCAAACCTGTGTAATTTTTACATAAATAACTGGATATGAACAGTGGCGTAGCTAGGGTTGGTGGCACCCGGGGCGGAAACTAAATTGTGCACCCCATTAGAAGATTTTTTTTTGTAAATAAGTCGATGAATCTTACTACATATTTTCGAATCAACCTCTACAAAAATTTCATATTTTTGAAGAGATCTAAAATTTTCAGAAACTTAAAGAATTTTTTCTGAATTGTTCCAATATTTTTGTCTACGGGGCCTATAAGATGTGAGAAAACAATTTACTATCAGTTACCTAGACAATATTAGTTTTAACTTATTGAAGAACTGACATTATGAATTTGTAAAAACTTAAGTTAGTTTAATATAGAAAACTTTGAAAAATTTACGAAAAATTTTGCCGAATTGAAGAAAAAATAGGACCTGGAAGCGTTGACAAAACGTTGACAAATTTTCCTTAGTGACTCTGAATAACTATTAATATAAATATTTTTTCTAAATCAACCCCCATTTTCTACATAAAATTTAAATGAAAAGTTAAAATAAAATATTACAATTCATTTATAAAGATTTTTAATAATTCTATCAATTTCCTTATACTATCTATATTAATCTCCGCTTGGACTTTTATAGACAAGATTGAGGTCTGTAACATTTGACTGCTTTATAAATATCACCATAAATACCACCACAAATATCTCAGTATCACAATATGACAGTGATCCCAACTAACAATTTTCCTTCCAATTTTAAACTTATAGTATGATTTAATGTTATAAACGTTGTATAGTGCTTCAATTTGGAAGAATTGCTGTTATAGCAGTGTTTACTGGCATAAATCATTGCAAGAACATTCTCTGAATCTACTTATTCAGGGTTTATAGAAAAACTACATTCATATTGTATAATGATGTTATATTCATTGTATTAAATAACTATGAAGTGATTCTTCCTATAAACATCGCATAACAAAATTATACAATGTTTATGCCTTTGTACCTCTCAGTTCGAAGCTCGAAAACTGTTCGAAACGAATACAGAAATCGCCATGACACAAATTTTCTCTTTTTCGAACTTATTCTTGTCATTCAGAATATATAAAAAAAAAAATTATTTATATTTTATTAAAAAAAAAAAAAATTCTCTATGCGCCCGCAGCATTTGAACCATGGACCTTCATGTTCCAAGATGAAAACATTAGCACCCGACCTATTTGACAAACTTCGAATTCTCATATAATTTCTAATATAAGAGCGAGTTCACCGTCAATTGTAGTTTAAAAATGTATGTCAATCACAAGTAATGTAAACACAAATAATAAAAGTAGGGAGTTTTTACCATTTGGAATTTTAAATTCTGCATGTGTTTATAAGCCCACATATATTAAATTTTATATTTATTGATAAGAGTCACCTCCTGACAAGATATAGCACTTTCAATATGTCGGTCGACAGGATTACAACCGTAATTTGTGACCTATCGACATAAAATTATAATTATTTCATAAAAATGCACTCTCAAAGAGCTGATGTTGCTTGTCTTTCGTATTAAAAATAAAACACTTTTCAAGAAATATTAAGGAAGGTAGAAGAAGTAGATAGCACTACGGTGTGGATGTGATAGACATCAATCTACTTCTGCCACCTTCTTTAAATAAATCTTGACACTTTTTAGAGATCTTTTTGATATAATTACGTAGACACGTGTAGGAGCTATGCAAATGCTGGCTGCGTGCTACCTTGAAAATGGTAAAAGGAATAACTAAGTTTATTTATTCCACAGAGATAATTTGGTAATATGAAAGCGTAAGACGAGGATTTATTTTTAAGAAAAACGTTAAAAATTGTAAAAAACAAACCTTAAAAAATTATAAGCTCGATTCTGTTGGGTAATACTTAAATATTACTACCAAGAATGGGTACTTTAACTTCGGGCATGCCGAAAATAATTATTTATAATTGTTTTAATGTTACAGTTTTATAAAAAATGTTTTTTAACTAGGAAATTATGTTTTACTTATTCGTATAAAACAATTAAAATTTGAAAAATAACAGTTCACTTAATATGAAAAAAATGACCTGTTAATAAATAATGAATTATAAATACTTAATAAAGAGTGAATAGTTAAACAAAAATTTCGCCCTTTTCTTATAAAGAAAATAAAAGAAGCATCACCTCAATACGACATTATTGAGATTTCGAATAAATGTCACATATAAATATTGAAGCTACCAAAAGGCAGCGCAGTCGTTTTTAATTAAAAATTTTTTCAAAGTATTGAATATGAAAAAATGGGCGAGAGGTTAATGTGTCGGACTGGCAACACGGAGGTACCAAGATCGAATCCGCTTCCAACACAATAAATAAATTTTTATAACGCAAAAAAATGTTAGGAAAAAAAAAAGAGAAAGTCAACTTCAATTTGTCACATGAAAACAAAGAAAAGAAAAACTGGAATAGAACACTTAAAAATTATTTTTTTTCGAATAACATTTTTTTTTTCGAACATTTATTTTGACATATTTGACACGGCTATAAAACTTCAATGTTTTCATGATATAAATATTCTCTAATGCCTTCTATAGCAACAAACACTGATATAAGACTGAAAAAATGATATAAAGCTCCTATAAAGTAATGATAAGAATATGTTCAACAGAATATAATTTTACTGATGTAGGGTTTAATACAAACAAAAAAAGTGCGCCTTTTTTGTCTTATACGATTATTATACAATGATTATATCCGTAACTGTTGTGTTTTAATATGTTGTTGAGAATGTTCTTAGGTGTTTTATAGGAGGAAAATTGTTACTTGGGATACCAAATTGATATCATAAATTTGTTTCATTCTCATTATCTACATAATTCCCAAAGCAAACTTGCCAAGGTTGGACAAGGTCAAGAGTCATTAATGGCTCAAAAAGAGCTGGCAATTCTAAGAAATCTGTTGATTCTTCACATTCGGTAATTGAGAAAAAAATTGTATTCTAATAATTGGAATAATTTTGAAGAAACCGTGCATCTAATCTTCTGTGCATCTTATCTTCTCTTAAAAACTGTATTTTTGATAGTTTTTGTTGTTTGATTTGAACATAATAATAATTATTTTAGTAAAATAAAGGAGTCAGAAAACCATCTTAGAGTTTTTAATAGACATCTTCAAAATAAAATAAATTAAAAATAAAATAAACGTCATAAATTGTAAAAAATGTACTGAATTTAAATCAATTTAATTTTTTTAGCAAGTAAAAAGTTTATTAATGATTTTTAAACTAGTAGTTTTATGTAACAGTACTTATACCCAAAACATATTACTATTCAAAGTTATGTTCTAGCAGTTTAAAAGCTAGGTAAATGAGGTTTGTTTCATGATATATAGTCTCAGAACTAAGTAATCACAAAATCACAAATAATCACAAATAAATTATATTTTTATTTTTGACATTTATGACATGAACATGTTTTTCTGAAAATTTCTGGAGAAATGTACTGCTTACAAAACAATTGGCGCACCCATTCATCATATTCTGAAAATCATGCAGGTTTTCGAAATTTAATGGTTTTAGAAATGTCTAATATGCTAGCAAGTTTGAACAAGTGCTTTTTTATAAAACTTAATGGAATATAAAAAAAAATATTTTTACATTTTTCCTTTTGTACTCCATGGAAATTGCACCATTGTAATTGCAAATTGCAATTGGAAATTGCACCCCTAACCAATGAAAAATTACATATGGGCATCTTGCAATGGCACGGACGCGACATTCGCATGATTTTAATTACTCGAAAAACAAGAAAGAAACAAAATGAGCCGATATGTATTTTAAGTGCTCTAACGCGATGAAAGAGTGCTACATTTTATAAAAATATTGGCAACTTTTAGTACAAAGTAATAAGCAATCATTCAATAGAACGGACGCGACAAAAAACAGAAGTTTTTTTGAGCTCGTATAGAAATATGCAAAATTTTGCTAATTTTTGAATATAAATGTTAATGGAGGTCAAAGGATAACTATTCTTCGTAGACTTATGAAATATAAGAATTATCTCTTAAAAAACATAAAAACAAATTGGCCATTTCAGCCCTTGAAAGGACTTTGACCGAGCTTCTAATGATCAATTGTGTTGTGAGTGTTATTAAATGTTTGCACACAATTGACCGAGAACTGGACCTACATGTTTTATGCCGACTCCGAACGGCTTAAGTTCATGTTCTCAGGAAGCTTTACATGGCATTATTTACTCTTTGAGGTTTGCCATTGTCTGCAGAGAGGTGGTGACCGATCAGAAAAATTTTTTATTGAAAAAAACTTTTCGCCGCGGCTGGGGATCGAACCCGGGCTCCGAGCATGCTAAGCCACACACTTAACCTGCACGCCACGGTCACCAAGAATGATCTCTTATCTTTTTTTAAATAGATATAGCACGAATACGGACGCGACATCATGGACGCGACAAATTTTTCCACATTAGTAATATACAGTAAAGATGTTCATTATAAATTTTAAAAAAAACATATTATAATAAGTTGAATTCAAGTTACATAGCAGTAATACTTATCAAAATAAAAAAAAAATAAAGTTAGTCAAAGTAGTAAAAAATAGAGTGCTTTATTTGAATGTTTTTCTTCACTTTTGGTGGACCTTTTTTGGGAGATGCCCATATGGAATTGACTTGGGTTTAAGTGTGAACGTTAATATTGAACAAAATTTTATTTTATATACAAACAAAAAAAAAGTTAAAGTTCGTTTCAATAATAACAAAGTCCTGGTGATGGTAAAAAATGTTTTCATTCATTTCATTTCATTTCAATGACCGAAGTCATTGAGATCTTTTTATTGAAAAAATCAAAAGTTATTTGGTTAAAAGTTATTTTGCCAAATTTTGCAACCCATTTTGACGTGGACCCGGGGCGGACCGCTCCCCCATCCCCCCTTGCTACGCTACTGGATATGAAGTCAGTTAAAAATTAAATGCAATTTACTTCTATCAGGGAGTCGAGATGACGTCATTAAAATAATAAAACCGAAATAACTACACTGAGGGAAATATGTGTTAAAATTAAATGAAATTGTGTTCATTTTAAACGAATTTGTTTTTGAAATAGAGCTTGAAACAAATTCATTTAAATTAAACACAACTGTTTTTAAAGTAAAATTTAAAACAAGGGTTTTTGTTTTTAAAACAATGTTTTTAAATAAGAAAACAAATTTAATACAAAAATTTTTAAATTTAAAACAAATGTTTTAAAGCATAATTTTTTCGATGCCATTTTTTAATTTTTTCCGAGTTTTTGATGACAGATTCGTAATCAGCGACCCTTGGGACCCACCGAATACCAAATCTTAACTCCTTTCAATGAAGTTTGCATTTTAAATATTTCAATATTGAAAAACTGAATTAGTTTTTATTTTATTTTATGTTCGATATTTTTCAAACCAATGAAAATTCAAAATTCAAAAAATGTCAAAGAAAGTTTCAAAGAAATAATGAATGAAAAAAAATTGAAAGGAGTGTATAGTTGAAATTTAAACACAATTGTTTTAAATTTTGTTTTGTAGAAACGTAAAGGCGTTAAATTTATATTTTAAAAATTTTTGTTTAATTTTAATGTATGTTTTTTTTCTCAGTGTATAAACTAACTAACTCAAATATAGTTCAGCACGGTGAACCAGTGTTGACAGTAGTTTTTTATATTTTTTCCCACAAACAACTGGAATAATCTTTTTTTTTCCCTTTTAAGATATTAAAAAATCCCTGAAATTTCTTTCTAATACAACTTTAATATGAAATATTTTTTTTATTTATTCCGTAAAACACCCGAGTACCAAATACCTACAAGTTTCTGTTTTCTGTTTTCTGCCATTTTTACAAATTTTCTTAAGAACAATTATTTTTAATATACATATTTTACCAATAAACGTTTCGAAATCGTTACTAATTCGTTAACGCAGAATTCGATGTTTTATGTTTCGACGGACCCGTTTTGAACCGGTAAAAACAACTGTCAGTATGTTAAAATAAATGCCAAAAAATGCATATCTAGAGTCCATTCCGAGTTCGAGATTAATCCGAAAAAGTGATGCGCGTTTTCGAGAGAAATTTTATACGCAGTCCTTTTCGTATAAAATATACGAAGAAGTAAGTTCAACTCGAATTCGAAATTGAACCATATCGCAATTTGGGATACTACTGTTTTCAACATGGAAACATGGCTGGCAAATGCCACTGAACGCAATATAGTGAAAGAAAAATAAAAACTGTTGAATTTTATTTCGAAAATATTAGTTTCCTCAAGAAAACTAAAACAAAAATAAAATAATTCGCAATATTATTTGTACAGCTCTAAGACAATATAACTTTTTTGGCTATCGCCATTATATTTTTTATTGTGAAAAGAAAAGTATTTGTTTTTTTTTTTCAATGGCTTAGTAATTTTGCCTTTTTTTTGTATTATCAATATTGTCGATTTAAATATCTTCTTGTTTGCTCTACGAAGCAAAATGTTTCCCTTTTGGCTCAATAGCCTTTTGAAAAATGTCTAAATAAGGGAAATTTCCGTTAAACTGGCAACACTGACTGAACAAATTGTCTCTTTATAACTAAATTGTCCATAAATAACACCGAAAAACTTAAAACTGTATGAGTTTTCATAAGCTGTAACAAAGAAAAGTCTTCTTTAATTTTGACGAAACTTTCCTTTAATTTTATTTGAAGTATACTAACCAGGCACACAAAATTGTACTATCAAAGGGGCACTACTTCTATTTTTATGCCAGTTTTGTATGGGATGAACGCACTGCGCGGATATTTTAAATTCAGCTAAGTTGAAAATAATTCCTTACTAGCTGTTTTTGTTTTTAGATATTTTATTTTTTTATACGCAAAAATCAAACCATTCCAAACTCCCATACATAAAGTTGTTAAATGATTTCAAAAATGCGTATTACGCTTTTTCAATTAAAAATTTTGCATATTTTTCAATTTTGACGGCCCATATTTTTCATACAACGAAAGGCAGTTCAATGTTCAATTATTTAATAAGAAGTTGAAAAGCATTATATTAAATTAAAAATATTTGCAAGCGTGTGAAATCTACTGCGTTAAAAGGCCGATTAAAATTGAAATTTTTAATTTTTTTCAGATTTGTGTTTATAACTTCCAAATAGACACCGTAATTAGTAAAAAACGAACACCATTTTTGAATTCTGCGCCAAAAATGCATCTAGAAATATTTATCGTTTAGCTGCAGCTTTTTCGAAGTTTAATTTTGTTTCTCCATGTTATTAACCTCGCGTGAAGTGCGATAATAGAAGACACTAAATTATTCATTTTCAAATCTTCGGCATCTGCATCTTATATGTGTCTTCTAATAAGTGACCCGTTCTAACTAATATGGAAATGTGTCTGACCTACTTATCGTCGTGTTTGGCAAGCCTCAGATCTAGTGTAGGCCAAATATATCGATGCAGTTGTATAAAAATTTTGAGAACTTACTTGACAGTTACAAGAGCGACACATTAAAGTATATCCATGTTAATGGAATTGGTAACGTACATGATATCTGAGGATAAGTAGTGAGCAGATTTATTGGTAACTGCAATGCAAGTTTAGTCTTTTATGGCCATTAAATTATTGTTAAACTTCATGTTTTAATGTGTGCAATGAAATACTTTTTGTGCATATTTAAAATATTTTACTTAATTATTTTTAACGGTTCATCATCATCATCTTTTGAACGCGGTTAATTGTCATTTAAGTGAATCACATTTCTTTAAAGTTTTTAGGGATAAATGCTAAGATTCATTGTTTTTGTTCCGATTTTAAAACTGATGTGCCATTTTTGATGGGGTTTTGTTGGCGGTGTTGTTGTACTACAACAACAATAGCATGCATTATTAACATACAACTTAACTGAATGATTGCTGGTGCCATAGGATGTTTGGCTGTGTACACATTAGAAACAGCCATAGAAAAACACATACACATACACACACACACACATTGAGAACACGCACTGACACAGATGCAGCTATAGATACAGCTGCAGATACACACTGACAGACTAGCTGCACTTTATGATGCATTGCATTGTAGTCAATGAACTTTTCATTGAAATCAACATCAAATACGCAGCAGCAGCAACAGCAACAGCAGCAGCAACATCAAGCAGAACAACAACAGCAACAGTCATCGCCATAGCATAGCAAGGGGGGACTATTTATGTTTTTTTTTTTCTAGTAGTGAGCTTAATAGATAGACGTGAGGCATATATTGCTACAAGCTTACTTCTATGAATAGATGACAGATACATAGACGTTATAAAGTTCGAATGTTTAAATTTATCTCAGACTTTAAACGAACATTAGTTCTGCATAAGAGCTTAACAAAATAATGATAAACACTCAAATATTTCTTCTGTCAACTTTAGTTGGAGTGTAAAACACTAACTAGAGACCCTTTTAGTTACCGAAAGATATCTGACCGCCATTTGTTGTTTGTTATTTATGTACAAAAAATATGGGCAAAAATATCATAGGCAGTTGAATTCATATTTTTTACGTACACGTATGTTATTTATAAGTTTTTCCATAAATTGTGTTGGTTCAGACTCTATCGTTGGTTAAGATATGATCCTAAAACGGTATTTGTAATAGATATAAACAAAATTCTTTCTTCGTAAAGACACTGTTTTTCTGATTCTACATTCAATTCTAAGTCCCGGTTTATATTTCTTAAGAGTTGACGGTCAATGCTTGCATTTGTGGATGAGAGACGCGGAGATCAACGTGAAAGAGGGGAAAATTCAAATGGGAATAGCAAAGAATTGACCGCCAATTCTTGACGAGTATAAGCCGAGACTAACCAAAAAAGTCCAGTACACCGTACTGCGTACGATAAACTTCGTGGCGCCCAATTTTTGGTTTAAGATTGTATTGCCCAATGAAATTTAAAATTTGTCCATATATGTAAAAAGCTTTACTAAAAAAATAGGACGCCTCGAAGCTTATCGTAGCCTATGCATTATGGTTACCAGACTTATTTGCTTAAAATTGAACGTAGAATAAAAAAGTCTTAAGGAGATAACATTTTTTCCATATAAAAAAATCCGCTCTCATGTATATCGTCCCTATGCAACCAATTATCGTATATCATTGAAATAGTGAATAAAAAGAAAAAAAAAGCAAAAAAATAGAAACAACATAGGGAAAAATAGGGAGATATACTCGAGTCTCATATACTCGCAAAACAAGAAAGAGAAAAAAAGAGCCGATATGTATTTTAAGTGTTCTAACGCGATGAAAGAGTGCTACATTTTATAAAAATATTGGCAAGATTTAGTACAAATTAGAACAAAGTAATAAGTAGTGTCCAACCGAATGTGAATTTTTGCCGAAGCCGAAGCCGATTCTTCGGCAAAATGTAAATAATCGGCCGAAGTCAAATAACAAACAAATGTTTTAAAGTCAAAAAAATTATAAAAATTTATTCTTTGCTTTTGTTATATATTCATTTAGAAGTACAAAAAAACGTAATGAAATCATTAAATTCGAATTAAATGTAGGAGTTTTTCTACAAAATTCGGATGTTTCTGTAATTGATTTATTGACGTCAGGATAACGTAGAAAAAAAATGTTATCAATTTTTGACCCAGTCGAGAAAAGCTACTAACTGGATCATTCCGCCGAGATTGATTACAAAATAGCAAATTCGGTCGGTCAACCATTTTAAAAATTTTTTTTTTTACCATTAATTTCGTAATGTTTCGGCACCTTAGAACTGCTTTAAAAAAATTTTTTGTTGTAATTACAAAATGGCGACAATGTTTTTCATGTAACCACGACCGATTTTCGTGTTTATAGAGTTTGCGGTAATGATCATATCTCGGCACCTATTCAACATACAGTAATAAATTAATAAACATAATATTAATTACACCTTAGGCTATTATCTTGCATATCAGAAAAATTAATTGGGATGTTACATAATTTAAAAAAAAGTTAAAGTTTCCGAAAATAATCGTAATTTCTGGTAACTTTAAAAAAAAATTTTAATATATAGAAGTTAGTGGCAGACCTATTGTTTTGGTATTAGGTATTAACTTAACTTAATATATAAATTTTTAAAAGTGACTAGATCATAAACTTTTTGGGTTACATCGCTTTGAAAAATAAGAAATCTCAAGTTTGCCCCAACTTTGGGGTCAAATATCTCCAATGGGCACTGGTGAAAAAATTTGAAATTAATGTTAAATAGACTACGTAATAAGAGGATTCTGATGATATAAAAATTAAAGTGATTTTTATGGTTCATTAAAAAGATATAGCATTTTAAAATTCGTGCATTTTATTATATGAGGTATGAGTATTAAGGTGGGTCACCCCATATGGGAAAAAAAAGTTTGCATTTACCGCCCCTTATATGAAAGCTTATATTGAGACGATTTCAGAACAATAAAATTTTTTTTTGTGAACCCGAAATCTGCCCCAAATGGTCTTTTTTGTATAACTTCACCAGTTTTAACCCGATCGTGAAAAGAAGTATATCTTTGGATGGGTCTCAATTAGTACACAAGCACCCCAAAAACATTAATTTTTTTAATATCACAAAAGTTCATAAAAAAATCATTAAACATTTATGAAGAAACTATTAAATTTCATTCGTAGGAAAAAAAGTTACAGCGAATCAAAATTTTAGTGAAGTTCGTTTTCGCTTTTGGACTTTAGCCTTCGGTTGATCTTCGTTTGGGTTCTTTGTTCATACCAAATTTCTTTACATTCGGGCCAGTCGTTCAGACGTTATTGAGCCATATATATTTTATTACTTTAAGCGCCCTCTATCAAAAGTATTTATAACTTCTAAAAGTCTATCTTGTATTACTAGGTCAGAAGAATCTTCGTACAATTTTATCAAAATCGCTGAAGTCGTTTAGCCAGTCGACCGTTTAGTCAAATTATTACATAAAAAAAATAATCTATCTAACAAGCAAAGCAGCAACTAAAAGTAAAGGCACACAACCTCACACACAAGCGAACAAAATATTTTCATTACTTAAAACAAACTATCTGCTATTCATAAAAAATGCGCTTCGTGAAAATTAACACAAACTTAACAAAGCTACCGTCTAATCGCGATGTTATTGAGTATCTTCTGTTTCTTCAGCATTCTTCTTTCTTCCGAAAGTGTCGCCAAGCATAGAAAACTTTCATATTATAAACTTTCGATAGAGGGCGCTTAAAGTAATAAAATATATATGGCTCAATAACGCCTGAACGGCTAGACCGAATGTAAAGAAATTTGGTATGAAAAACGAACCAATTCATAAGAAATGATTTATCATTTGAATAAAATTTTTAACGTGTGAACACCAACTCATGAAAGAACAGAAAAGGAGAGAAAAACAAAACAAACAATTGAAAATGTTCCAAATGTGGAATTATGAACGGAGTTCACTGAATAATTCAAAAAAATTCTAAAAAATTATAATAAAACTGTTTAGCAAAGCAAAAACATTCGGCAAAAATAATCGGCTATCTCGGCCGAAGCCGAAGCCGATGCCGATGATCCAAATAGCGGCCGATTATGCCGATTACCAAAGCCGAAGCCGAATAATCGGTTGGACACTAGTAATAGGCAATCATACAATGGAACGGACGCGACAAAAAAGAGAAGTTTGTTTTAAGTTCGTATAGAAATATGCAAAATGTAGCTAATTTTAAGAACTTTTTTTATATACATATATATACTACCTGGTACCCGACGCGATACTGCCGCCCTTAACCAATGCCTGTTCCAGTTTGCCAATAGGTGGATCAACAAATAGTATCTATTCTCTGAGTTTCACTACTCTGTGATCCAAAGCTATTAAGTATAAAAAGCTACACCCCTTGCCCTATACCCGTTCTAGTTTTCGAGTATTTCCGACTATTAGGATATCACCAAAGCGATTCAATTTCAAAAATGTGTCTATGGGTGGAGACACAACCCTTGTACAATGCTCGTTTAACTTCATTATGAGTTAAAATTTACTGTGACTTTTACTTGGATAGCTATTCTGAATCGAAAATTTTATTTGTATGGGTAGAGCCATGCCCCGTTCTCCAATGCCCGCGTCTGTTTCATAATTGCAAGACATGGTTTATCAGTTACATACTTCATACTGAGTTTCATTGTTATACGACATTTAGTTCCAAATGTATTTTATATCAAAAAATGGTTGGTGCCATGTCCCCCTTTCCGAAGATCGCTCAAATTTGACATTCAAAGGGCACGACTAAATAGTAAGTTCGTACCGAGATTTTTTTTGACCGAACGTAGGGGTCGCGCATTGACATATTCCTACATATCTCTGTTGTTAACAGTCGGATTTTAAAATTTGGTACATCAGTGATTTCAAAAATTTTTTAAAAATAGTTTTGCTGGAAATATCGATATACTTTCTGAGCAAAAGATTAATGATATTTTAAAAACTTTATTTTTTTGACATTAGCATGGTACCTTAGGATGGTAGGAACTGAGATTTGGAGGGTAAGTACTAGAACCGTGTACCTGAGGTCAATGACCTCTATAGAGGTCATATTGGTCTCTTTGAGGCAAAAACATTGATATATCAAATTTTAAAATCCGACTGTAAACAACAAAGATATGAAATAAGAAATTTTTTTCGTAATTGTCTTGCAAAAATGCGTCATATTTGCTGGTGTATGGCGCACTTTTTTTTGAGGTACGGTCTTTTATATATATATATATATATATATATGTTAATCATAACTTTTCTTCGTAGACTTATGAAATATGAGAATTATCTCTAGTCTTTTTTTAAATAGATATAGGACGAATACGGACGCGACATCATGGACGCGACAAATTTTTCCAACTCAAGTAAAATACTCATTCTGTATTTCATTATATAAATTATAAATTTTAATAAAAACAATGATGTTCATACAACTTACGTTATAAAATTTCTTACGTATCCAAATTATATTAAAGTGTTTTATTTCTTACTTGATATATTTGTTTTAATTCAAAAAAAGCTAGTTGTCATTTCGGACTTTTATCTTAATAAATACTTTAAATTTTCAATCTCCATACTATACTCCATTTAAGTTCCACAAACAGAAAATAACCTACAATAACAACTAAAAACAACTCGCTAACAATTGTGGATTATTTCCAGGCTTACCCACAGGCCCAGACACACATATTTTTACCATGTATATTTCTGTACACAAACAAATAAAAAAACTGCACATACTTATATATGTGCTATACATAAATCTACGTACAGCGAACTTAGATACTTACTAACATAGATACTTGAAGACTGCCTACATAAACGACTCCTCAAATGAAATGCACATCGCGATAAAGATTGCAAACAGGAATGCAATTGCCGATGAAAGCATGGATGAAGAAAGGGGGGAGAAGAGTCTAGAGTCTTACGAAGAAGAACAAGCAGAATGTGTGCCAATGGCCTCAACGACCGGCCAACAATCGACCCGCTCGTCATAAATGAGTATCAGAGGCTCGCTTTACTACCCACAGCAAACACTGCGAAGCAGAGAGAAAATATATAAAGAGAAGAAAGTTGTTAAGAGTTGGAGCTAGTGCTGCCAGAGTATTTTTTTCGATTTTTTCACTGAGAATAAGACGATACCTTTTTTCCTTCGGTTGGTTTAAAAATTCCCACACAATGGCTTACATCGTTTGTCTTATAGGTTAAATAAAATAATTTTTATTCCGAATTGTTAATTTATTTATCGAACTTCTACTTTGTTTGTGGGTTTATTTTATGTTATTCAGGCTTTAGTTCGGTTTTGTAATATAAAAATTTATTTTTATTAATTTGTGAAAAGCATTAAAAATATCAAGTATCAACTAGAAAAATTTTAAATGTTATTAAATTTATGTGTGAAATGATTACAAATAGGTAAAAACTAAACAACTTTTTATTATTAAAAACCATATTTTTACTCATTATGACACTGTAGTGTAACATATCATATGCAATGTTCACAATTTTATAGTCCAATATGTAAGATTTTGAAGTACGATTTGTTTGAGACCATTTTAAAACACACTTTAAAAGTTAAGTTATTAAAATAAAACTTCAATTTTTATATTTGCCAACATATTGAATGTACATTTAACCTCTATCAAAAATGTAATTCAAAAGTAACTCAAAAATGAGGGAATTTTCCTAGTTCTGGCAGCACTGGTTGAAGCACATCAACATTGAGCACAAACGACTTGAAGCAAATAACGAACTTTCCTCTTAGACTTTTGTTGTAGAAACATTAAGAGAGTATTTTTAATATTGTGAGAAGAGAGCATCAGCAGTCATGAAAACTACTGAGGAAATTAATCAATAAAAGCATATAATAAATAAAATGGCTGAAATTTTTTAAAAACTTTAAACTTTCTGAAAACAGATTAGTTGTTAACGTAAGCCATGTTAAAAATAGTGTTGGGAATTGTAAAAAAAAAAAATTGATGACGTTTCTTTCCATACAAAAACGTGCTAAAATATTACAACACTGAAACCTATGTTTATTGTGGTGTCATATTTTTTTATTCTATATGAAGCCTTCTGAATGCCCAATACTGTTTTCTTCCAATGTAAAAGTTTTTTTTTATTATACTTGTTCAACGCATTGGAAGCGTGTGCAGCCAATTATAATATGTTATGATATAAAAACACTCTCTTAAATTTTTATAAAAAATTTCCTTCTTCAAATTTTTGGTCTATGAAATCTGTATTTTACAAAAAGGCTGTATTTTACAAAAAACAATAAAGAAAAATCACGCAAAATATAAAAGTTTGTTTCTTATGACGGTTTAGTTAAAAAATGCAATATAAGCAGGGACCGAAAATAACTGTTATTTTACAATTTTTAAATGAAAAAGACACAATGAAAATATTGTCGAAGGACTTTTTCAAATATACCATTATGATACAAATGGCCTCAGCTTCACGAATATTAAGTGCCTTTTAAATATTCGACTGATTCTATAAAAGTTAAAAATGAACTGTTATTTTTTGCCTTTTATTTTTTCGGACAAAAATAACGGTTACTTTTGACTTTTATTTTATCGGTCAAAAATAACAGTTATTTTGTGACTTTTATTTTTTCGGTCAAAAATATCCGGCACTTTGTATTTTTTTAAAGGCCGCTTGACCAATTAAAAAACTATTGATACCATATGTAAATTGTGCGCACCGACGAGACGAAAATAATGATATCAATAATTTTTTAGTCGGTAAAACAGCCTTTGAAAAAACACAAATTGCCTGATATTTTTGACCGAAAAAATAAAAGTCACAAAATAACTGTTATTTTTGACCGATAAAATAAAAGTCAAAAGTAACTGTTATAATTGCCCGAAAAATTATAAGGCACACAATAACTTTTATTTTTGTCGAAAAAAATAAAAGTAAAAAATAACAATTAATATGTGACTTTTTCGATAAAAACCATAACCGGTACGGTCCCTGAATATAAGTAAAACCACTCGAAGGGGGGGGCATTGAAAAGAAAAGATTACTAATGAAAGACTTATGTAGTATTTGATTTTTTTTATTGTCTCCCCATAACCTAGCTTATTTTCTTTTGTAGGAAAAAAAATTACAATAAAAATGATGATTCATATTTATATCATGGTTCATTTCAATTTTTGGTTATTATTTTTAGCTTCATTGGTGTTTTATGTTTTTTTGATAAGCTAAACGAAGTTCGAGGTGAAAAATATCTAAACATTTTTTGTTAAGATTTAAAACGTTGAAAATAGTCATCTGCAAATCTTTAAAAAAAAAATAAGGATAACAAAGTAAAAACAGATAACAAGATAGTCTACGTAGTGTTCATAGCAAAATTTTATTAACTAATATGTTTGAGATAATATGTTTTTAAGAACTAATATGTTTGAACATTTAGCAAATGTTGCTCAAATTAAACACAAATTCAACACGATAAAGAAGTCAAAACATCACACGCTTCATTTTAATGGCATGAACATTATTTAGCTTCTGATTCATTTAAAAAAATTTTTTTTTAACAAGGTAACAGTTTTTTAAGGTCTATAAAGAGTTTTATCAAGTATTGCTTACTTCTTTAAATAATTTGTATTATTATTTTTTTCAATTTTAACAAACTATTACAAGTTATTTACTTAAATAATTCTATTCTAACGTTTCGATATTGTACTGGTTTTATCATATTTGATTTAATTTTACTTTGAATGAATCTTACGTTTGATGAAAAATGTAAAAACACAGTACAATTTCGATTCTTAGTATCGACACACAAATACTTCTTTTCACCTTATTTTAGCACAAATTTCTTTCGGCGATAGCTTATTTTCTTTACTAAAAATATATTTTTAAAATGAAAATGGGCCATTTTTTTAAGTTTTCGATTTTTTATGAATTTTTAAAGACAATATTCGACTCGTATTTTTATGTGAAAAAATAATTTTTTCAAAATATTTCTTTTAATAGCTAAAAAACTGGGCATACAAATGTAAACATTTATTAAACAAACTTGTAGAAAATTTTAATGGGGGCTTCATTTGATTTTGATAGGCTTGATTATAAAAATCAAATAAGTAGTGTACAAATTATATTTCAAAGTATGCGACTATATTTGAAAAAAGCGAGAAAAACTTCAAAAAGTTATTAAAAAAAAAACGTTACCTTAAAAAAATTTATTTTGCGATTTTCGTGTTTGCCATGTACAAAAACACTGGCGTAATAGGGGGACCTAATATTTCATTATTTATTCTTTATTTTGCTTATATCATTCCATAATTTGCAGTTTGAGCTTAAAAAATATATTTTTTTATTAAATTAATTTAGAGTTGGAAACTTTTAAAGGTACTTCCGTTTTATCTATAAAAAAGTCTACATGTTGGGTAAGAACTTTACATGTGGCAACACTGTCTGATTTTAATAGATTGCCACTCTTGTGCTGCATTGCTGTCCACCTAAGAGAAAAAATTTATATAATGGATTTATGTTCTTGAAGAAAGCTATAAGTAGTCTCATATTCTAAAAATCAACAACCAGCAACTCACAACCAGTGTTGCCAGTCTAGCCTTTTTGAGGCTAGATCTAGCCTTTTTTTTTGTTGCCTAGCCTCGAAAATTACCATCTAGCCTCTAGCCTTTTTTTTAGCCTTTGTTTGTTTTTTTCTAGCCTTTTCTAGCCTTTTTTAATATATTGCTTAAAGATGCATTACTATATCCAATTTTTCTGACGTTGCAATTTTGAAAGTCTGAATCTTCTATTGCTCTTTTAATACTTTTAAAGTGGTTAAACCCAAATATTTTCTGTTATAGAGAAAGAAAAATCCAGTTACTCTACGGAAAAAATAACGATAATTAAAATATAATGGCAAAAAATTGTAAATCACAAGTGGAATAACTTAAGTTCCATAACAGAATTCTCGGCAGAAGCTATAGATTCATTGAATGAAGATCCGTTCCAAGAGCTATCAGACTTTTTTTTTAGTTTTATTATTTTGGCATTAAGCTACGCTGAGGTAGAAAGAATTCTTTATACAACGAAATTAAAAAAAAAAAACAAGTAAAGAAACCGTATTCAAATTGGCATGCTAAATTTTCTTCTAACGATAAGACATGTTCTAAAAAGAAAACGAGTAAAGAAAGTCTAGTCCGACTATGAAATACACTAAACCTCCTATAAAATTTAAATAAACTTTATATTAAAATACTAAAACAAATCGAAGTTACTTCCTATTTTTGTTTTAAATCCATGTATTCTTTATAGAACTATATAGGTTTACTAATGAAGGTTGTATGGGAGGAAGACGCGTTCGTAGATGGATGACACCTTTTTTTTGTGAGCACACCTTAGTTTTATATACTATGATCTCATACGAAGTTTTATCTCTGTAGGCCAAATATAAACGTTTTATAGTGTTTTCCATATTGTGGGTTGCATGGGAGATGAGCGTGTTCATGGGCGGATGTCGCTTATTTTGTGAACACATCTTAGTTTTGATACAACAATATCAATACCAAGTTTTATATTTTTGGCTCATATAAACCTCTTTACAGCGTTTTTACTATAGTGGGTTGTATGGGCGAATGACGACTATTTAACATTTTAGTACACATCTAAGTTTTAATATAAAATACATATCTGATCTGAAGTTTTATCCCTGTAGTTCAAATAAAAGCGTCTTTATAATAGTGTTTTCAATGTTGGAGTTGTATGGGAGGTGTGCATATTCATGGATAGATCACGTCCATTTTTTGTGTACGTCTGCGTTTTGATAAAAAATAAATACATTTAAATTTTATTTCGGTAGATATATGCGCGATTTTTATTTTTTAGTTGTATGAAAAGTAAGCGTTTCCGTGGGCGGATTCCAAAAATATTCAATAGCTTCTTAGCCTATTTTTGCAGACAACACATAGACAGATGGACGAACGAGGTGACACTGATCAGGAATATATATACTTTTCTATACCGTACTCGCTTATTTCTATGCGTTACAAACGTTTGCACAAAGTCAATATACCCTGACCTTTCAGGTTTAGGATATTATAACGTTAACAAATCTAGCCTTTTTTTAGCTTTTTTTTTAAAGCCATCTAGCCTTTTCTAGCCATTTTTTAAAGGCCATCTAGCTTCTTTTCTCAAAACTTTCTGGCAACACTGCTCACAACTTCTGAATTCCGAAAATCTCTTAAATTATTTCAATAATGTTTTTGAAGAACTCATGATGTAAACATATCTTTCACTCTTTCTCTCTGTCTTAATTGCTCTCTTAATTGCTCTCTTAATCTCTCTCTCTCTCTATTATTTTCTCTCAACCTTCTCGCAAAAGGATGCAGCGGAAAGTAATTCCCACATTTGCATTCGTGCACTTTAAAACGCATCGCCAGTCGAGTCTCTAGCGGTGCATGTGTCAGCATTTTTATCTGGCTGTTCGTTATTCGTCTACTCTTCTGAGGAGTCATGTGGTCAGAATGTCGTGCCGGTACATCATTTTGGTTTTCAAGCTTAATTTTGCGACGAACTAGTTCGAATTTGAAAAACAATAACAAATTTTTATTAACTCGTTTGGTTAACATGAGTTCTGGTTAATATTAAAACCCGTTAACGTTAATGTATCGGACCCGCGTAGAACGATGTATCAGTTAATTTTCTTATAGTCGAGAGATCGAGTCGAACTCGTTACGGACTTGCTTCCTCGACATGTTCGAAGTGTGTTATATAATTCTTATCTCATGCTTGCAGACAGCTGAGTGGTGTGTGTTAACTTTGGTGGGGACAAGTGAGGAACGCATCTTAATAATAAATTACAATAACAAAGATGTGAATAAGTTAAACAAAGTGCAGCAGCAATACAAGTGAAATAAAAATATTTCTGTCTTCCGACACATAATTAATTTCGGGATATATGTTATATTTAAAGGATATTTATAAATTATTTGAACAATTGCAATCTTTACTAGACGTCTGAAGCAATAATTAAATAGTTAATATAAAATTAATATAAGCCAGTCAAATACTTCAATCACCATGGCCAGCACGAGTCAATGTGCCCAACGCCTCCCAAAACCCCACCCCTTAGCGGAATCACCGGCAGCAAACCAACCATATTGCTAAGAGAGAGAGAGAGAGAGAGTTTTGCATTGAGAGATGCTGAGAGAATTTCACCACCTAAGAGCAGTAACTAAAACAAAATATAGTTACTTTCTTATTGTTCTCAAATGTTTTAATTTTGCTTTCAAAGAAAGTTCCATTAACTTTTTTCCATTAATTGTTCAACATTTCTCACTTATCACAGCGCAATAGAGAATTTATAATGTTTATGTTGTTGCTGTTGCTGTCATTTGCTGAGATGATGATGAGTCGCTGCTTTTCGCTTGGCATATGTGGGAAAGGTTCATTGACACTTTCTCCACTCTCTCTTCCGGCCAACCTCCCCCACTTTTGCTAATTACCACGCTCTCTCGTTCACTCGCTCATCATCATCTTTAGCAATAAAATGATAAATAAACATAGAACATTGCCAACTTTTAGCCAGAGCATGATGTGCGTCGGCGAATAAATATAAGTCAGAGCCGAAGAAGAGTGAAACCTGCTTTTGATGGATCAACCCTTAAAGTATACTCATATCCTCATTTAATAACCATTGCGCTATGGGTGAAATGGTGTCCACTTATTTTAAGCCATGCCTCATTTGCGAAAAACACCGCTATACCGGAAGGCTGTTGAACTTGCTAATTTTATTTAAGAATTCCTTGACTTAGGGCGAAAGGCATACAAAACAACATTTCTTCATGTTTGTGAGAAAAATGTACAACAAAATAAATTTGATTATTTCATTTTTTTTTACCACTAAATAAATACGTTGATTTTGAGATAAAGAATTATTTTTAAACCAGCTCCTGCTAGATACATCTATTTTATAAGATGTCGTCGGCCTAATTCTAATACGACGAAAGTCAATATTTGGAAATATATCAGTTATTAGCGATTTGGGTAGATTGATCAAAACTACATCTGTAGTGGGATTCTGTAACTTGTTCTCAACTTCTGATCGGAATCGCAATTTGCGACTATTCTCGGTTGTCATACCGAAAACGGTATTCACCAACTTGTATTTTGCGACGAAATTTGGTTTCTTACAAATTTGTTCGGTTCACTTATCGTCAACAAAATATTCATGGCAAGTTTCCAACAAACTTTTCGATAATTTTACCGACAAAATCGGAAAAGGTGTTTACTGAATACCATTTTCCGAAAATTATCGCAAAGGAACTTTGCGACACCGAATATCTACCGAAATGTGTTACAGAATTCCACTACTGGACCCTATTTAAATATTTACGTTTGAAACAAAAAAATTATTGTATGAACTTCATACATATTTGAACAGTTTTTTTTCGCCTCCTTAACATAAGATAATTTTGGACGAAGATATCCTCATTTATTGAATTGGCTTTATTTTTTCCGAATTTAAGAAATTAACACATGGTCCACTAAGTCCAGAGACTACTAGGTGGCACCTCTAACGAAATATCAATATAATATTTTGATAGTTCCAAACTTCGACAAAACGTGTCAAAATTGCATGAGAATCTAACGTTAAGTTCAGAAGTTACAGTGATTTAAGTCACGCTACTGTTGATATATTCAAAATAATGGAATCAAAGCAATTCCGTGTGTTGATTTATCACTGTTTTTTTAATGGGGCAAAAATACCATCCAAGCTGATGTGTTATTCAAAGCTGAGAAAGTGTTATTCGGACTATGCTCCGTCAAAAGCAACTATTTGGCGATGGAA
This sequence comes from Tetanocera ferruginea, assembly GCA_958299015.1. Lineage (NCBI taxonomy): Eukaryota > Metazoa > Arthropoda > Insecta > Diptera > Sciomyzidae > Tetanocera > Tetanocera ferruginea. The sequence goes on along the minus strand of OY282640.1, from coordinate 607,884 downwards.
TGCTGTGTTCAAACTTGGTCGTACAGACACAAATGATGTGAACGTTCAGGACGCCCATATGAGGCAGTTCTTTCACAAAACATTAAAAAGTGCACAAAACGGTATTGGCCGACCGTAAAGTGAAGGTGCGCGAGCTAACTGAGGCTCTGAAGATATCGAAAGGCAGTGTGGGAACAATATTACAGGAACATTTCTCGATGAAAAAGCTGCTTTCCAAATGGGTGCCGCATTTTCTCAATGTACCGCGTCACAAAACGATGAAAGCGATGGCTTTTATGAAGCCTGAGTTGGGCTTCGAATTGCTTCCTCATTCGCCAGATTTGACCCCCAGAGAATACTACCCCTTTGCTGACCTCAAAAAAATGCTTGCTGGCAAGAGATTTGGCTGCAATGAAAATGTGATGGCTGAAACTGTAGCGTATTTTGGGGCGAAGAACGCGATGGAATGAATGTATTGTTCTTGAAGAAACCTACATATTTTGATGAATAAAGAAGAATATTTGCAAAAAAAAATATTTATTAGTTAGTCTCGGGACTTATTGGACCATGTGTTATTGTTGAGTTGTATGGTTTGGATTGTATTATTAATGTTTGGATTTTTAAAATATTTTGCGATTTGCAAATATTCATATTTTGACAATTTTGGCACTTTTTGTGCTAAAACCTTATTCCGAACATTTGCACAATTTTGTAAAGCGCGTGACTCTGATTTATGAATTTAAAACTAGTCCTAAAATTGTTTATCTCTTTGAAATGTTCTTTTCTATGAAGGTAGCCAAAAAGCATTCATGGGCCCTTATATACGTACTTCTATTACTGAAAACTAATGATAGTGGTTGTAATAAAGCAGTTTAGGCAGATTTTAGTCATTTTGACCGAGCAATAAATTAATGGCACTGACTTAAAAAAAATTTCGTAGCTAAAAATATAATCTTAAACAATATGTTATGGCCAATTGCAGCTCAACTCATCGAAATAAACACTAAAAATACTAATTCATAAAACTCATGCGATAAGGATAATTTGTTTTTCCAATGCGTTATTTTATATTATAAAAAAAAGAGTAGTTCACCCAAATCAAATCTCTTGGAGATTTCAAAACTTTCTCAATATGCGATCTCACAGAAAAAGCCTTCCATATAGCCTTATTGGTTTTTTATAAATTATATCCAACTGGGTTTCTACAACATACTTAATTGAGGCATTCCAGATTATATGAATCCACGAATAAATTTTAAGCTGGCAAATCAAAAATTTGTTCCGTTAGTGAACGGAGTAAATCTGACTCTGCGAGAGTTCGAATACTACCTTGGTTTATAGATTAATATTGCTCTAAACTTTTGCTAAGAAAATCAAAATAACTTTAGCATTTTGATCTTTGGTGTTTTGTTTTGCATAATTTATTTAAAAAAACCTATAAAAGCTTCAGACCTTTTCTTGTTGAACTTAACCATTCATTGCTTGGCTAGCCAATATTTTTATCTTGCTTAAAATTTTTCTTCGAATTTGCAACTTTGCAATTTTAGAAATAAATTAATAACCAAACTCAGAACCTGTGCAATTTAACTTACCTTTGGTGTTCACTTCAGTTCATTTGGAAAGCACAGCATTTTTATTGTTTATTGTTTATTGATTTCAATATTGCTGTAAATGTGAATTGAAAAGCAATAAAGAATAATGCAAACAAGACAAAACCAAAATCAAAATGTTAAAGTAAATATACATAATATTTCATATCAGTTTTATCGAGCAACGATAGCGGGTCAATGTATGTGCTCCTCAACATATCAAATCGCAACAAAAATGTCGGTATAACTATAATAATTTATAAAAATGTCGGATTAAAAATAGTGCAAAACGCCCCAAAAGCCCCGAGCCAAACTCATTTTAAGCACTCGCATTGTGTAAAATGAGTTGCTGGAGTTGATATGGAAAGTGTTACAACGGAGTTGCAAAATCATATTTGGAGCAATCAACATTCGAGCAACAATGGAAGAATCATTGAGACAACAATGGCAACGACCAGTGCGGAAATCGGCACGAACTATACAATCAGCAAGCTCAAGGTGGAGCCGGAAAGTTTTATGGGCAGCAGTGAAGATCATGGAGAGCAGACGACTGCCTTTCAACAAGAATGTAGTGCTCAACTGCATGCTAGATGCGATAGAGATTTTACGCAGACTTTCTCTACGACGGAGGCATCGCGATCATTTACTAATAGACTGGAATCGACAATAATAGTAACAGGAAACACACAACATCAGTTGCCTTATCAACCAATGCATAAAGCAAAGGAAGACTGTGAGTCTATGGCTGAAACAACAGCAACATCTTCATTACCGTCAACCGCCTTTAAATCTTCTTGCCTGCAACATCCTGATACCCTGCCGCAACAGCCTCAATATTCAATCTTTTTGCCTAGATCACACGCTCAACCCTCCAAGATATCTAATCAACATGACTTAGATAACTTGCAGTTGCGTGCTCTCACAACTCAGCATCACCATCACCTGCAACATAATCATCATCATCATCATCATCAACATCAATTTCAACATCAGCACACTGATGAAAAGCCTCAGTCTTCCCAGGGAAAATTCGATCAAAGTACACTTTATATGGAAAGCAACAAGAAAATTTCGGTTCGAACCCTCTACGAAGGTGGATCATCGGTTGATAGCACAACAACACCGCCGCCTCCATCTTCTTCTACTCATCGTATTCACCACTCAATGTCTTCCCCGAGCATGTTATGGCTGTGTTCTAGCTCATCAAACTACGATAGCAACGAAAGCTCCTCAATCGCCGGTCTTTGCTTCGATAAAAAAACTGCCAATTCTATAAGAGGTGAGACACGTAAAAATCGAAACAATTTACAACGTTTGGAATATAATCAAATAGCAACTGCTTATTTTTTTCGAATCAAGCTATTTTCGAATGTCATTCACCCGTTTTCAGTATAAATATATTGAGCAACTAAGCGATTTTATTAATTGCAAATATATTATGTTGAAAGTCCATTCATTTGCTGAGTAGCTATTTTTCAAATTTGAGTCAAGTTGGCTGGTTGATGTGCGCTATACTAGTCAGTATTTGTTCAATATGAAACTGTGTAATTGGCAACAATGTGTTTTGGCCGTGTGTATGACGAATTTTATTTAAATTTGTAATGAACAATGTTGATTTAGTTAATTTTTTTGCTTGCATACCAACGACAGTTTCTCCTAAGGGTCAATAATCTTCGGAAAGTTTTGTTGTTTGCTGGAAAAGTCACGTTTTAATTTGTTATACTAGAAATTGTTTCAGTGAGTCATTTAGATGTGTTGATTTATTTTACTATTCTCGTTCATTAACGAAATTAAAGTGTATCAAGTGAAAAATTAAAAAAAAAAATTAATTTAAAAAAAAAACTTGACTGATATAGAAATGCAAAAAGTTATTTTTTAGAAAAGAATTGAGTAAAATCAAAACAACCATTTTATGGATTTTTAAAACGTGAAGGTAGTTACTCGAATATGACGCGTTTTGAATTCCATCATTCGATAGCAAAAAGGCTGTAATATTTGACACCTTGAATACCTATGTTTTAAATAAATACTCATGGCAATACATAAAAATTTCTGTTAAAATTACTATTTGATCAAGCAAGACTCAAACCAAAGATCATATCCCAACCAGCAAGAAACGCTCTAAATTTAACTTATACAGCGAATTCTCTAAGCTGTTTTGCAGTGTTAGCAGCCCAAAATTTAAGTAATTTTTCGTACTTTGAGGTACCAACAAGTACGTTGCATAGACTGCTAAGCAGCTTTCTAATCGAACTTCGAAAATTTTCAAAGATCTAAAATAGGCAAAGCTTTTTTTAATAAAAAAAATATTTTCCTTGTATTATTTCTGATTTTCATTTTTTTATTTTTTAATTTTTTATTTTCTTCTTTTTCTACCATTATCGTGTTTGTTCTCAACTTGTACCATCTGATTCGCAGTGAAAAAACTTTTTTATTAAAATGTTGCCTTTGCCAGGGTTCGATCACGTGTCTCGCCTATTTGTAGTCCGACGCCTAAGCCATTCTGCCATGTAGCTTTATATCGAAACGAAGATTTTTCATTTATACAGCTAATTGTGTCGTAGGTACCCATAAGCAGCATTAAGGTGCAAAATTAGGTTCAATCGAACCATTAAGCAGCTTTAAGTTCAAAATGAATGTACATAAAGAAAACGAACAAGCGGCACTTCAGAACTCCTTTTGAATTAAATTATCTTAAACCTGCACAGAAGTATAACTTGTAACTTTTGGAACAACAAAGACTATTGCCTGAAATTGATACCATAAAGCAGCTTTAGACGTGTCAAGTTCTACAACGGACCATAAAGCAGCTTCGAAGTGCCATGGAACTTATTTTGCCTCTTAAAACAGCTTTAAAGAGAACTCATACGTAAAGTTCTACTCATTTTGCTGGTTGGGTATAATATACATGTATTGTATGATCTTTGCTCAAACGTCATCCGAGTACACTAAAAGAATTCTGAGATACACAACTGTATGTAGTGATAAAAGAGCAGGTTTTGCTTTAACTTCAAATAAAATGTTAAAACTTTGTGCAGTTTGTCCAATAGTTTCTTAAATTTACATTTTCAATTTTATATTCCTCTATCCATTTTCAGTCAACTTGATGTTGAAAAAATTCTATTGAAACTAACTTAATTTTATAGCGGTCCTCTTTTCTATTCAATTTTTAAATGTTCTCATGGGAACCTGTATCCGTTTTTGTGCAAAATATGGGTGATTTTAATGAAAAGATCACGAAATAACGGTTAAAGAAATTGAATAGAACATTGTTGGATATATGTTAAAAATTATTATTTTCTTTTGTTTTTATGTGAGGTAATTTTTACGTCATAATAATATCCTTGAAGCACCAAAAAAAATTCTTTTAAAGTCCACACTTAAGACTGCGTACATTGAGTTTTTCAAAATTTTCGAGTGTTACCAAAATATTGAATTAAGTGCTGTTTCGAGAAAAACATGTTTAAGATTTTCTGTTTGGAGATTTTTTCGATTCGACATTCCTCGGTATATTTTTATATGATGTTATGTGCTAGCATTTTATGAAAAAATTCTCGATTTTCAAAATGAAAATTAACTGATAAAACTAAAGAAACATAACACAATAGTATTGCATATTCAAGTATTTATGTAAAATTTTAGTTATTAATTTATTGATTTATGTTTTTTACAAGATGACAAATGAATTAAAATGTGGTAAAATAACAGTTTATTATCCGAATTTAAAATGATATTTTTATAAAGTACCAGCTGGTATCCGATGCGTTGCTGTGAAATTGAATAAATTTGGTAAAAAATTATTCAATCTTATTTAAACTTACTCTAACCTACAGTTGTTTTCATATTCTCTCTAAGTCTGACAGCAGGATGACACTTTTTGGCGCCATTTTCGAAAATGACAGTTCAAAGTTCAAAATATGGCGAAGTTTTAAATATTGGGGGGGATAAATCAAATAAGGCAACTATCATAGCTTTACAGTTAAAAATTTTGGAAACATTTTTTAACCAATCGTTGGACTAATGCCTTTTTGAAACCTTTTTTTATTAGAACTGATACTTTTCAAAATACTTGAAATTTTTTACACAGGTACTTTTTTTTTATTTTTAAGTTGTTCGATATCAAAAATTTTAATTGTATGACTGTGCCACGCCAACCAATACTGACTTTAGAATGGAATTTCATTCACGATAAAAGGAAGGGTTTTTTTTTTTTAAATCGAGTATCTCGAAAATAAAGCACTCAAGTTTACATATGTGTAGACATCTTTTGAACTTTTTTTTTTTTAAATGTAGCTTAATTTAATTTTTTTTTTTTTTTTTTAATAAATTTTATAATGAAAATCTTCTCTTTACTTACAGCGCAAATTGAAATAATTCCCTGCAAAGTGTGCGGCGATAAGTCTTCAGGTGTTCATTATGGAGTCATCACATGCGAAGGCTGCAAAGGTTTCTTTCGTCGGTCCCAAAGTTCTGTAGTGAACTATCAGTGCCCACGGAACAAACAGTGCGTTGTCGATCGTGTTAATCGTAATCGATGTCAATATTGCAGACTGCAAAAGTGCCTCAAATTAGGAATGAGTCGTGATGGTAAGTATAGCCAAAAAGGAAATAACCATCCACATAATAGTCATCGCAAATTTTAACTAATTTTCTTAACGTTCTTAAACAGCCGTAAAATTTGGAAGAATGTCGAAAAAGCAGAGAGAAAAAGTAGAAGACGAAGTTCGATTTCATCGAGCACAAATGCGAGCTCAGAGCGATGCTGCACCAGATAGTTCAGTTTTCGATACGCAAACGCCGTCAAGTAGTGACCAATTGCATCACAGCTATAATGGGTAATGAATTTAATATCGGTTCCATGGCTCATTTGAGACATACTTTCTGTTACTAATTTCACTTTTTCTTCCTATTATTTCTCAATTTGCAACTGATGCCGTTACACAGCTATGGCTATTCGAACAATGAAGTGAGTTACGGAAGTCCGTACGGTTACTCAGCGTCGGTAACGCCGCAGCAAACAATGGCGTATGACATATCGGCGGACTATGTCGATAGTACAACCTACGAGCCAAGAAGTACAATAATGGATCCCGAATTTATCGGTCATGGTAACTCGAACAACAACTGTGTGAAAAACACACAATCGAATGTTTCTCTTATTGATATTATTTACATTATTCATTCATTATATCTTCCGGAATGCACTTCACCTCGGGGTTGTTCATCAGCATTTAATGTCCAAGTCCGTGGTTGTGGTTGCTCTTTAAAGAGCATTTCCAAACTGACATATCCTATTAACAAAGACCTAATACATACATATTGTATATCACACTTTATAACTTATCGTGGTTTGACTATTTCGTTTGATAACAAGAATCATTGCGTTCTTAAACTGACGTTTTTGGTATCAAAGATATTTTTATATATGTGAGCCGGTTGTTCAAACTGTCATTTTGTCCAAGGTGCAGTGCATGCAAATGTTAAACCTACAGAATTGAATTATTTTCCTCTTAAAAACAATTTTTTTTTTTTATTTTGTACAGCAATTATTTGTTTTTGTCCCAAAACTGAATAATTTTATTTGCTTTGAGTTCCTGTCCTTTGTTCACCGTATGTCTCGAAATTATCAAATTTGCTGCATTCATCATCATTTTCTTGTAGAAATTTAAGTAAAGTGTACAAATAATTTCATTACATTAAAATTGGCACAGAACATTATCAGCTATGAGAATATGTATGTACAGTAACCAGGGCTTACCTATTACCTAGAACCTTAAGTAAATATTTTTTAATGATTTGAGAAGAATTTTCATGGAAACATTGTGATTTTTAAGTTTAACAAGAGCAGAAAAATGTTCAACTGAAAAATATCCGGCCCCGACAAAGGGGCACAATATTTTAATATTAAACGATACTCAAATGGATAGAGCGGATGTTTGCTTTAAGAAGTTATAGTACCTGTATTTATGTATATAGACTGAAATGGGAACGGACCGTTTATTCTTTAAACGCTAACTATTTGACATATGAAGTTGGTTGTTTTTCTTTCTTGACACAATAACATATAGTGAATAGTGCAGCCCTGTTTTTCAAAATTCATAATGATCTAAACTAAATTCATTCAATGATATGATGATAAATTCGCGCAACAATTCAGTTCTCTAGATATTATATCTATGTGACAAAATGCTTAATTAAACGACGGTTAAACTCCTAATCGTCGAATTTTAGGCTCCAACTCATCATTAAGACGAGATACTCCATCGGACTGTTGTCCCACGGACTCGAACCCTAGCACCAGTGGAAGTGGCGGTGGCGGTGGTGTTAGCAGCGGAGCAGTTAGCGCCACCATCACCAACATTAGTGGACTGCGCGATGTTTGTGTGGTTAGATCGACTGGCACTGGGTGCAGATTGGGCAGTGATGTGGGTGATCATGTTGTTGCATGTACTGCGCCTTCTTCCGTAGAATTGGCGACAACATCATCCAAAAGCCATGATGAGCTCTCAACATCTGTATCTGCAACTCAAGTTGTTATCAAAGAATTCTCTGTACTGCGACAAAGTCATGAAAGCCATCTTAAAGTCGCTGGCATAACCCAAAATCATCAACAACCTCACCATCACCAACACGACCAAAACCAACATCACAATCATCATCAACAACAGTCTGCCTCATCAACTGCCACGTCAGAAATGACACAAGTTAGCTTTATAGACGATGATGACTCCAGTGATTTGCGATGGGGTAAGAGACGAACCAGGCAATTTTCAATCATACATTGAAGTGTGGACACCAACCGAGCTATTTTACGGTTACGACATTAACATAATATGTATTATAGAAACATCTACACACGCATTTTATTATATTTATATAAATAATTATTTACATATATCTCTCTATACACACGTTGTGTATGGAAAGATGTAAATACAAATATATATGTATATAAATATATATATATATATAAAACATATAGTTTTGCATACGCATACATACACATATACATATATGGCTTTTTTAATTGTTGAAAAAGTGCGTGTCTGAGTTACTGCCTGCAATTTCATCAATTATTCAGTATTATTTCTCAATCCGCATGCATTTTTCAAGCAGATAAATTTGCCTCTAAACTCTTCTTTTTCGTCGTACTTATTTTACTATTACCAATAGTTGTTTTAATTTTCTTACTCAATTTTATTGTGTTACTCGAGCATATTAAGTCTTTAATCACATTATCTCGATTTCATATACATTCCATAGTCGTACTTATCAGATACTGGAATACAGTTATGAATATTCATTGTTGTGGCTGTAGATCTGAATACCTCCTCCTATTGTCCCTAATGCCATTAATTGTTTCTCATTTCTTGATCGAGTAGCCGACGGCGACATTAATGACGTTCTGATCAAGACTCTGGCCGAAGCACACGCCAACACGAATACAAAACTGGAGATTGTCCATGAAATGTTCAGAAAGCCTCAGGTACAAAAACAAAAAAAAAAAATGGCGTTTAAGAAAATAAACCCTTTATTAATTGTTTGAATGTTCTTGTTCGTAAAATATTTCAGGATATTTCCCGAATACTTTACTACAAAAATCTTGGACAAGAGGAACTCTGGTTGGATTGTTCGGAAAAGTTGACGCAAATGATACAGAATATCATAGAATTCGCAAAACTAATACCGGGTTTTATGCGACTTAGTCAGGACGACCAGGTTTTTATACATTTTTATTGGAACTAATTTTGGATTTAATTCAAACACTAAAATTGATCTTGCTTATAGATTCTTCTCTTGAAAACTGGTTCCTTTGAACTGGCGATTGTCCGTATGTCTCGGTTACTGGATCTCTCACAGAATGCAGTTCTTTATGGCGATGTTATGCTGCCTCAAGAAGCCTTCTATACTTCCGACTCGGATGAAATGCGACTGGTGTCGCGAATTTTCCAAACGGCAAAATCAATTGCCGAACTTAAACTGACTGAAACCGAATTGGCACTCTACCAGAGCCTGGTGTTATTGTGGCCGGGTAAGTATATTTCATTTCTTTACAAGGATATTAATAATTAATTATATGATTTTTTTTTCTTTCAGAGCGAAATGGCGTGAGGGGCAATACAGAAATTCAGAGGCTTTTTAATCTGAGCATGAATGCAATAAGACAGGAACTGGAAGCAAATCACGCGCCTCTGAAAGGCGATGTTACTGTATTAGACACGTTATTAAACAACATACCCAACTTCCGGTTAGTAAAATTAAAATTGTATACACGAAATAGCATATGAAGTATTGTATCGATGGGCTTGTTATGTAGATTATGCATAGATACGATTATAGTAGTTGTCGAAAATAACAGTATTGTTAATGATATATATGTGCCGGAGTCGGCACATAACTTACACAGAGAAAATAGTTTCTTTCCATCAGTATTCTGAAGAAATAAATATTTAGTTACTTTAAATAAATTATAACCAAATATTTATGAATAACAAATCGTTAATTTTGTATGTCGAGATCGTGGTCCGAAATTTAACCAAGGCTCATTATTTTTCGAGAGCAAATCAAATGAATTTTAAAATAAGGAAATATAATCTTTACGATTATAGGAAATTGCATTTCATTGTTTCATTGTAAGAGTTATATATAGCTCTCGTATCTCTAATGTTTTTTGCAGTATTGTACTGTTTCTTAGACTCAAAAATTGTGTACCACTTTTTTGAAAAGTTCTGTTTTTGTACTGATTTGTACCTAATATTTTTAATTGAGAAAAAATGCAAAACGTCAAACCGAACAATGGCAACAATTAACGAGTGTGAAACCATGTTTAGGCCAAAAAGCCAAATCTTCAATTGCAAATCATTGGGTGGAAATATTAAACCATCTTAACGCGGATTGTGAGTACAAAGAAATTGCTAGAATCACTGAATATGTTTTATGCTTGTCAAGAACTTCAGCATTGGCGAAAAGAATCTTTTCTGCAGTTACATTGTTGTCAGACAAAACTAGATTAGACCTGCATACATTGAAGGCAGTTCTGATTGTCAAATGCAATTTCAAATATCTGAGCGTCGATTTCTATAAATAATTTAAAACGACGAAGGAATTGATTAGTCAAATTGTTTCAAGCGTCGGATGGACGATACTCAGATGGAAAACAAAGACGTTTAAGTAGATGAAAGCGTTTATTCATGTGATAAGTTTGCTATGGTCATTTGAATTTTCATTCAAAACGCTTCTTCGGTTAAATTAGAAAAATTTACTAAGGGTATTCATGCAAAGAGGCAAGAATATAATTTGGGCAATTAGTTATTTTTATCAGGCAGGTTGAATGAGCATCCCTTAAAAGTCGATTGAGCATTTGTATCATATATCAGCTGTTTGCAAGTTTAGGGTTTGCTTTCTGCAAATGAAGTATATAAATATTTTTTAATTCCTTCAATTCACAAAATTTCCATTCTTACCTCTTCCATTTTATTTAATTAGTTTTACAATTTTGACTATATTTTCTCCTGCTTCTAATTGTTTCTTTTGCTTTAGTAAAATAAATCAGCTGATTGATGTTATAAGTTTGCCTGTTCGTTTGCCCAGCTAAATCGTTGAGCAAAGATATCTGGTTTGTGCAAAAGCTTCTTCATACAAACTTTGACAGTTCATTTATAAGGAGAATAACCTTATTCGGTTTATACCGCTTATAAGGGTTTTGCCCAGTTGCATGAATACCCTTACTATTTCGATGTGCAATTTTTTTTTTTATTGTTTTGATGAATTCGAGCAATATCCGTGTTACCAACAGACGCAATATAAAAATTTCCTTTGCATTTTCTGTTTAAAATATTAAGCATAGTACTCTGTTCGGCTTCACGCGAAATTCCACTCAAATCTCCATACAAAAAATGACAGCTGTGAAACAACCATGAACATTTCACAACTTTTTCGTCAAAGCTGTACTATGCTTCGCTGCGGAAAATCTAGCACTATATTCCGCAACATGCATCTAGCAACATTGTTTTCACCACAATTTTATTGAACCGACCATTTATTTTGCCGTGAAAAATGACAATTGCCATTTTATTTAAGAAAAAAGTGCAAGCAAAAGAACAATGTTTCTAATTAAAATGAAATTTTTGACGGATGCACCTTTCCGCGGTGTTGGCGGTCGCAAAACTTCACATCATGCCTACTTGAATAAATATTTATTTTGTATTAATAAAATCACAAATAATAAAAGTTAATGAACTTAAATGATTTTCTGCTTTCCCTGTAATAAATTGTGGCTGTTTATTAACTTCTTGTCGAAATTTGTAAGCTGATCATCTTGTTCATCATCTAGTTTTGTTGTTCGTTTTGAAAATATCTGTCAAAATTTTCACGCAACAAATAAATGGCTGTTGCCAGTGAAATTTCGCGCAATCGAATATAGTACTAGGCTTTACTTAAAAAAAAAGGCAAAAAAAAGCCAAAATTTGGTTCAATTAACATTTTTTTAAAAAATTACCGACATGTTTCGATTTTATAAATCACTAGCTGCCTCAAGATATGATTTAGTAATTCTGATTTAAGTCTTTATTCATTACATGGATGCCAGGAACTGCATATTTTTACACAATTTCATTCAAACAAAAATACCAAGATGCTTAATTTCTGTTCATCATGTTTTTAACTGCAACAGAGTTTTTTTTGCAAACGTCAACTGAATTTGGACTTCATTGGCTGTAAGGACAAATTCAGGGGCGCAACCAGGAATTTGTTTTGGGGGGTTTTATCAAATGTCGGGCTTATATATAAAAACAATTTAACGTTACTATAGCGGCTGATGTAGCGGTAAGTGCGTCCGATTTTTGCACTAATGGTTCCTTGTTCAAACCTCAGTCAAGGCAAGCAACATCTTTAGCAAAGTCAAAATACTTAGAGTCAAACATAACTGTCAAATTTAGTCGGAAGATCCAATGCACCCTGAAAAATGCATTGTTTGGTGCGGATTGTGGGCCGATGGCTTTGTTGGACAGTTCTTTTTCAAAAATAACTGAAATTGCAACGTTTCTTAGTTTTTTTTTTTTTTTTGTTTGGCGGTTATACTAGACTTGAGCTTAAATATTTTCCTTTTTATTCGGTAATAGCCACAGCAAGCAACAATGTTGAGTCCCTCACCACCTAAATTACCACTGAAATTTCCTCAAAAGTAGTTATTTTGTATCGTAAGTTTGTGAACACTTACATAATAACATCGTAATTTTTTTTGAACACTTACATACCAACCCAAATTCTGGCTTCTGAAACTAGTGAAAAATATTTTATAATTCATAATCTTCCATTGGATTTTCAAATTCTTTTTCATGAAAATCCCTCCAAAGTGCGGATTAATTAGTTGGTAATTTCATAAAATCGAATAATATTATTTCATAAATAAGTGAAATTTTTTATGAAACTAATTCTGGAAAATATGATAAAAAAATAATAATTGTGAATTTGTTTTCTTCACTTTCGGAAGTCACTCGGAATAATTTTTTTATTGAATCACATGACTTCACTATAAACTTTATTGCTGCAGGGGTTGGGTTTGTTTGTGTTTAAAAATTACGATGAAAAAACAACGAAAATAAAAAATGTTAAAGGAAATTTTAATTCTTTAACTATTTCTGTGGCGAGAGTCTCAACCGATTTTCCTTAAATTCAGGTTTCCTAATTATGTCTTACTTTAAAGGAATTTTTTACCAAATATTTCAAGACGCCTAAGTGGGTTCCATGCTACAATTTGAAAACAAAACTCAAATCGAAGTATTGTCAACAACTCCTCAAGTGGCCAAAATTAGAACTTAACAAAAATTAATCATCAACCAGAAATTATGCATCAAACAGAATCAACTTAAAATATACGTTTGGGGTTTTCACTCATTTGATATGACGTGTGATAACTTTTCATGTGACTCACTTTGATTGAATCCTATTTTATCGAAACTACAATCATTTTTGGGTGGTTTTAAACCCTGAAACCCATCTTTGGTTGCGCTAATGGTAAGGATAAAAGCTATTCATTACTTTTTAGTCCGTAACTTACATTTTGCTACAACTTTTTTTTTTTCTTTGGTTATGCCAAAACTTATAAATTTTTGAAAATAAAAACAAATATCCTAAAAGCCTTTTGCCAAAGAGTCACATATACAAATTTTTAATCTCCGAAAAACCAATAAATTCAACTTTTGGAGAGTTTTTAAACATAGGAACTTTTGCGAATTGTATTGGAAATTGAAATTTGCACGACAAACTTGCAAATTTACTTGATTCTGCAATTTTCGACTTTATTAAAATTTCAACACATTTTACACTTAGAGCCTTATTTTGGCGATTGACCAAATTGAAATTTATATTCAATCGTAAAAATTACTCATTTAGAAATAAAGTCGAGAGATCATTACTTGACAAAAATTGTTGACATCAGAAACATCACAAAATAATTATAAAACATATTTTTGACTTTTCAACTTAATGTCAAAAAGAAAAGCCTAGGAAAGATTATCTTGTGTAAGAATTTACAATTATCAATCAGAATAAGGCTGTTAGTATTATGCTCGTTTCAATTTAGGTCGATTTTTTTTCATATTTTTTGTATTAAATACTTTTATATATAAAAACCACACAAAATAGTTAAAATCACAATCGAAATGTTATCGATAGTTCATTTTTTACCATTGATAGATAGTTAAAGACCATCGATAGTACCGATCGTACTTTCGGTAGTTTTCCACCACTTCTTTCGAGAACTGTAACAGCCAATTCTCGTTTTACTAAAATTGGAAACTTTCACTTGTGTATCGCATCTTAATACCACTATATATAACATGAAAAACTAAAATAAGAGATAAAAACGAATAAAAAATTCGAAAAAAATTTCCAAAAGGAGAAAATTCCATCTTATCATTTGGTTAAGTTAAGGTTGTCCAGCTTCAATAACATTTTCTGCTTGATCCATGTGTTAATGCATAACTTCTTGTTTTCATTCTAGCGATATTTCAATAATGCACATGGAAGCTATGAGTAAATTTAAGCAACAGCATCCAAACTTGGTTTTCCCAGCGCTGTATAAGGAACTATTCTCAATAGATTCGCCGCAAGATCTCACATAACATTCAGAGAGTAACGAGGACACAACTTCAGCGAAAAACACGAACACAGCAAGTGCGACCACGGCAACAATTGAAAGCAATTAACAAGATTTGGAATAATTGTGGGAGCACAACAACAACAACAACAACAACAAGAACAACAAGTAGCAGCAGAAAATCAACAAATATTTTTAATTAGTACCACTCACCAAACAAACAGTAAACAACCACATCATCTAATCTGTAAAGGAACAACAACAAACAATTTTTTTAACTTTGTAAAGTTTAAGTCAAAAGCTTGAAATAATATCGAACCTTATTTATAACAAAACAAAAAAAAAAAAAAAGCAAAAACAAAAACAAAAAACCAAAACAGCAAATTATAAAAGCCTAATTAAAGCACATCAACATGCAATAAAACTATGCAATTAAGTACATAAATAATTATCGAGATGAAGAAGAATAAGACGAAGAAAAGCAAAATGCAGCTGAAGTACTCAAATCCCTTTATTTACCAAAAAGCAGATCATCCATCGCATGGATCAGAAAAGACCGGAAATTAAAACTGAAAGAACTCTGCAAGTCTCTCAAGTAAATATCCAACCCATGGAGAAATGGAGATTTCTAAAAGATTATTTTTAAAAATTACATGCGTGGACATTTGTAAACATGTTAAAAATAAGTATACATATATGTATATATATAAAACATATTTGTTTGTATATTGATATTTTTATATATATAGATATATGTATGATATATATATGTAGAATCAGTCGTTAGGGAGCAAAATATGCTCGCTTGCAGGATGTTTAAGATTAAATTGCAATTAATAATCTATAAATTTAAAAGACTTACAAAAAATATACATATAAATATAAAAATACTTAATAGTTATCAACACACTCACAGACAAACAGCATAAATTCCCTAACTGATTTCGACACGATGTACTATTCCAAATCGTACAGAAATTAAAAAATACAAAAACTAACGACCCTGCATTAAAAAAACAAAACCATATAAAGCACTTTAACCATAAATAGAGTTTATTGAAATAAATAGACTGGATCCATGGAGGTATATGTAACATCAAGCCAGCTATATATATTTACAAAACTTACACACACACACACACCAACACACAGATCCATCAGACAAAATTATTTTTAAGTAGTACTTCTAGTTATTTAAGTGATCTTTGATATTTAAAATTTTCCATTGCAGACATAGAGATAACAAAAAACCAAAAAATAATGCCTATATATTAAACTGATTTATCTCGGTTGCAAAACGATTTCAACCCTTCCAACCTCTAGAACTAAATAAACGAGACACAGTGACACTGAGCTAAAAAGCGTACTTGATCCTAAGCAAGTATGTAGGTTTCTTTAACCTTCGTTTTTCAAGAATCATACTCAAAATAACATGCAGGTTACTTAAAGTTAAACTTTATTGTTTCCATAGTAATTCAAATTTTGAAAGAAATTTTGAATGCAGAACTGTTTTATATACTATAGTTAAGTTTCCAAGTGAATTTCTTTCCAACATTTCATCTTTTTCTAGTTTTTATAAAAGGCTCCTTTGTGATCATAGCATGATCACTTTCTGAATATACAGTCCAAGGGTTTGACCAAGTCTAAAAATATTCTGATAATGATCATCATAAATAGACCCGGATTGTTTCCCATCTTGTTAAATCCAATTTATTGTTGTGTACGGGTTTCTTTTTTAAGCCCAAGACTTATGACCTCGACTTGAATACGAATAACTTGCATCATATATAATTGACGATTTTGTTAAATACTTTTCTGAGGACTATTTTGAATAAATTCCTTAGATCCACAGCAAACATTGTAAGAGAAAACATGAAAACAAAAAAAAAGAATCAGGCAACAAAATAAAATTTTTGTTCTGCATCTCTGGCCTTAAAACTAGTTTTAAACAAATTTATAATAAAAAAAGTTATATATATATAAATATATATATATATATATAAATAAATTTATATAAAATACGCATATGTATGCATGCATGTTTGTATAAGAATTAATGTTTTATAAAAGTAATTGTTTAATCTTATTTTAAATTAAGTTTCTATATAAGCAAGAATAGTAACATAATTTTAACGGGAATCGTTTAAATTGTTAGCATTATTTACACTAATATTTTAATTCAATTAAATTTAAAATTGAATCTGAAAATACATAAATAAATAATGTCTTAGGCAGGATCATACATTAAGTAATAATACAGAAAGTAGTTGTTCATTTTCATAATCCAAAATTACGAAGTTTTCTATATGTTGTTATGAACCAATCTTCAAAAATTCAGAGCGAAACAATCTTTGATAGTTCAGAATGCAATAATCGATATAAAAGTAATGCATACATATATGAAAGTTCTAGTTTTGGTATCGGCTGATTAACATTCTTAAATAATTTCATACATATTTTGATATTGTTTTGACTTTTTTATATTTTTATGATTGCAATTTTAAATTGTTGTTAAATGAAATGATTTTTTTTTACAATTCATCCGATAAAATATGAATAGAGATATTAACAAAACACATATATTTAAAAATAAAACATCATTCTATTCGAATCACGAGAGTTTTTCTTATTTCAAATAAAGAAAAATTTGAATTATAAAGCAAAATGAAATAAAAAAAAAATAATTATAATATATTATGGACAAGGTGAACCACTTATACACATTTATAAAATACATTAAGTTTTACTAGATGAATTCATTTAAATTTATAAAACAATGTTTGTAGGTAAATCAATTTATACATTACAATATACATAAAATTATATCAAGTAATATAAATTCATTCGAAAAAATAATATAAAATAAAATGTTTCAAAAATATAACGAAATATGTTTTTTTATTTAAGTTGTTGTCGGTCTCTTCAGTAGGAAATTTTTATAAGAGTTCATTTTTGAAAATAATATTTAATTACTCTTCAACACAACTAAAACCCGAGGTAGATTTTGTTGTTAAAATCTGAGCATAAAAGTGCTTTCAAAAGAAAGTAAAGTGGAAGGGAAAGTCGTGAGTTCCATCCCTTCTACTTTCATACCCAGAAGACATTCTTCTTGTCTTAATTTGTCTTCTCTAGAAAGAAGTGCTTCTAGAATTCTAGAATGGAGGGTTTTTTGAGGCCTTCAATGAAAGGATTCTAGTAGGTATTTTCTAGAAAAACTTAAAAAATGCATTCCATGATTCAGAAAACTAAGGAAAAAAAATGCTTCTTAGCAAATCTTTAACCATTACCCTGCCATGCCATGGAAGCATTCAAGGAAGCTATTCAAATAGCCTTTTAGAAGTTTATTAGAATGCTTCCTGAAAGCATTTTTCGATAAGGCCGAGGAGAAGTAGTGGTGTGTCTAAGAATGCATGTCAAGTTTGTATCAAAAATGTTGATGGGTTATTGCGTATTTTCTTGTAGCATAAGTGTGAGCACCTTTTTTAATTTCTAACAAAAAGTCACTTCGCGATGATCGACTTAGATGCGTATCGAGACAATTTAACTTCTGGACAAAAAGTTTAATGAAGATGTAATTTGTATATAAGGGTGTTGAGTAACTGATCCTGAATCTGAAGTCAGAATTTTTGTATTCAAAATAAGGGCTTGGAAATAGAAACGATAAAAAAATCTATCGCGATTGTATTGAAAAACGGGCTTTAAAATTTGTGCATGTCAATGATTTAAGACAGTGCCGGCCAAATCCTTAACATTATGAACTAAACAGCTACACTCAGAAAAAAGTTTCTGGGAATGTGATAAAAAAAGGCATCATATTTAGAGAAACATGGTATAAACTTTGCTCCAGAAAATGCTTTTCTCTAAATATGATCCTAAAAATTCACTAAAACTGATAAAAAGCTTCCATGAAAAAGAGAAATGGAAATACATATAAAAATATATCGTTTTTAGAGAAGAAGACTTTTTTATTTTTGAGAAAAGATTTGTTTTTATTGAAGAAAATACTTCGCATTGTGAATTTTTATCAAAACATAGGAAAAATTTTTCATTTCCAATAAATTGTTTTCTATAAATGAGAACTTTTTGTGCGAGAAAAATACTTATCATTATTAGAGACATGAAATATTTTCGTTTCCCATAAGTGAAGAAATATTTTTTCAAAAATGTGAAAATTTAATCTAATTGAAGAAATTTTATTTAAGGTGGGACATAACATTCGCGGCAGAGAAAACAGACCTATTTTTAAAAATTCATAACTCAGTTAAAAACAAACATTTTTCCAAATAGAGCTCCAAACTTGCGGCAGAGAAAAAAAAGGGGCCTCGTGGTTGCAGCGCTGGGAGTCGCAAAAATTCTCAGATCTGGTAAAAAATTACTATTTTAAATCTTTACAAAATTGGTCAGGAGCTTTTCTTTAATTTTTTTTCAATTTTTGGTGATGTTCCAAATTTGAAAGTGTGTTTTTTCGAAAAAAATTTAAAAAAAAGATCGTGTCATACGATAGCGAATCAAGTTTAAAAAACTACAAAAAGTTTGTGAACAAAGAAAAATGAAAAGAAAAATAAAAATGCGCTCTCACTAATCCGGCTGTAACTTTTGAACCCGTAAGAATTTTTCCATGAGTTTATGATATATGTATTTTTTTCTGAGTGAAGGCTTTGCTGTTTCACTTTCACTCGAATTTGGTATTGAAGTTGGTACGAAAATAAATTTCCACATTTCACTTTTTCGGACTCATTTTTGTTTTAAACAATTTTAATCTGGCCAGCTCTCGATTCACACATCGATTCACACATTGACGAAAAGATTAAACTTTGAAAAAGTAGAAACCAAATTTTGTTAATTTTTCTATAATAATTACACAAGATCGTGATTGTGCCAGCTATAGGTTTATAATCCTGTTTATCAAAACTTTCGTATTTCCGATAAAATACAATTTTATCATTTCCTCAAGCCATAATCAAAAATAAGTATGACGTGCTGGTGAAAACTGTTAAGCGTCATGGTGTTCTCGTACTCAGGACTCAAGTTTATTAAAAATGCATGGTTTCTACGCGAAATATTTTTAAAATAATATGCATTTTACGATTTTTACTGAGCTGGATTTTGAAATGCATCATTAGGATGGATCGAAATTTAGATTCCGCCGTTCGAGGTTTCAAAAGATAGAGGAACTAATAAAAATGAACCCACCGAAGTAATTTTGATTCTCCTGAAAGTACTTTTTGGTCAAAAATCATGATTTTTGCATGTAACTTTTTATTTTTTACAGAACGCATACCCACATCTGCTAAAAAATTATGTTTCATTATAACTTTAACGACCACCATAAATCGAATTTTTGATATCTTTAACAACCCTTTTTTTAAACTTTCTTTGAAAACACATTTTTTTATTTTTGTAAAAGACCCATTTTTCATAAGATTTACGTGGAATTGTTATTTTTGGAAAGGTATTAAATTTTTCTTTCTTTCTGTTCTTTCTTTCGGACAGAACTTCAGAAATGACCTTAGAAATCAAATAAAATTAAATATAAATAAATATTATTTATATTTCGCTGGACATCAACTCAAAAGTTTAAAGAACTCTTAAAAGATATTTATGCTCGTGGCATGTGGGTATGCGTTCTGTGAAAAATAAAAAATTACAAGCAAGAAAGTGTTTTTTTACTAATGAGTTCCTCTAACTTGTGAGACCCCAAACGGCTGACATTTTTTTCCTCCAAACAAGAACGATCCGGCCTAATGGACTGTACTAACTTTTGAGTGATTTCGAAAAATTGCGCAACATTCCTCATAAAACGAATGAGATTATTATGTAAATATAGTATATTTTTTATCAGTGCATTTTATCATGGATCCACACAATCGGAAGCTAGCACAATACGATGAATTCAATGGTCGCCTTGAAAGCTTTATTCGATGGTTTTCTTGGCAAAAAGCGTTTAGAAAATTATGCAGTTTACATTCATATGTCACTGAATATTAATTCCTTGCACTGTAATCTGGACTAATTCGAGTGTCAAATACGAACTTAGCCGGAGAAGCAAGGCGAATCAGACATAAAAGCCATAAAAACCAGATACAAAGGACACAATTTGAAGTCTTCTGTCTCTGATATTTGTTGGTTTCTCTTTGATGAATAAATTTAATCATTCAAATCATTTAAGTTCAAAATATCTGCAAAAATGGAATGGATTCCTATTTTTCATATAAGAACCACCGAAACCGTAGTTTAAACTATTTTTCCTCAAAGATTAAAATACGAAGATAATAGTGCGAAATTACATTTTGCGAAATCGGCGGGTTTCTCATTTCTTCAAGTTCTCATTTCGAACTTGCCGAACTCTTGACTAAAACCCTTTCTGCCCTGACCTGTATTCCACAACAACAATTATACTGTTCCGCATAGATATTAAACTTACTATCATAAGCTTTGGCTGGTTTTAATACTGCTGAAATAACTAAGTTGGTCACCTTAAGTAAACTTGGAACTAAACTTTGGAAAATTGCACTTGAAAAGCTCTCGCAAACATTAAAATTGTGTCAATTATTGTTGTTGTTCGTATTGAAGCTGGTTTTGTTGTGGTCTTAGTTGTGCAGATTGTTGCAATACTATTTAATTGACCGTAAACAATTCAATAGCAACTTCAGATCATGAACCACCCGCCCCACTTCTACCCTCATCATCACTGTAGAAAACTAAAGCTGTACTGCATCGGCATTGAAGTCATTTTGGAAATTCCATAGAAGGCACAACTGAAAGTGTTCAATAAAACTTTGATTAAAACAAGAGTCACAACAGAAACAACAAATAGCCAGAAAAACGGGTTGCTCCCCATTGCACTGTGCGAAAGTAATTGACTTGTTTTTCTTTTTCCGCTCTTTGTATTTCATTTAATAGTTGTTGGCTTGGTTTTCTTTATGTAACTCGAAGGAGTTACATGCTTAGACCGTTTATTTCTACTATTAAAAATGTAACTCAAAAACTTTTCGCTTCCGCAAAATTTTAAGCAAACACTTATGTGTTCATTTTATTTCCCATGTCTTCATGGCTCATTGCCTCACCCCCTCCAGAAATATTATTACATATCGCACACTAAATACAAAACAGTCACAACTCAAAAAACATGACTTTTCAGGAGAAGCGAAAAATTAAACTCTTTGGTTGTAACTGCAGAAGAAAACCTATTTTTATTTAAGAACACAAACTTCATTCTTCCAGTCAATGAAAAAAAAATTGAAAAAAATAGTGAGATATGTGTTTTGTGAATTGATTTATAACAAAATTCGATATAAAAAAATTTTGAATTGTGACTGTTTTGTATTTAGTGTGCGATATAAAGACGAATATAGCCAATCACAATAATATACAGTAGTAAACCTGTTGCCCGAATTCGAGCAATTCAATAAAAATTAAATGTAAGAAATATTATAGACGTTTAATATATGAGATATTCTATTCAAGAAGTTTTTTTCCTCAATAACGATATATTCAGTCTCAATTATGATATAAAAGATCATTATATATGCTTTGACTTAAAACGTATGATTTGACACTAAATTTTTTAATGTAACTGTCAACATACGAAGACGAACTTACAATAATATTACTATCAAACATAACTAATTTTAATAAAAACTAAGTAAAAAATAGATTTAAGGCACAAAATAATACTAAGATATAACTAAGTAATTAAAAAAAAAAATACTTACAGAACACCAACAACATCGATTTATAACATATTTCGATGAAAAAACGCCAAAAAACTAAAACATTTTTTTAAATTTGACTGAGTTGTTTGAAAGTGGAATTTTGGAACTGCATTTTTCGGACAATTGACATTTGAGGAATGCATAAAAGATAATTCTGGTTAAAAAGTTTTGAGATTTGAGAAAAATTAAAACCAAATTTCAAATCGATTAAATAGCGGATTTTTGTACAAAAATTTTATTTCTGTTTTAAAAGTTTGGGGGTCCCCTAAAGCGAAATCACAATTTTTAGGTTGCACATCCTTACTTGATTTAGTGACATCTGAATCAATAAAATCGGTCCATTGGTCTGGGAGGAGTTTTTTTGTATGGAGGCCGACCCACTCTTAATTTTTTTTACAACAAATTACACAAATTAAACAAATTTGAAGGAATTTAATCTTATGAGAGAAAAAAAAAAAAAATTAAGGGGGATAAATCTGGCTAATGGGGCTTACTAGTTGAATATGACCTCAGAAGTAAAAATGTTCTAAGAAGACATTGTATTGCTCGTAAAGCCCGTTTCAATGACATATAATTTTTTAAGATCTGACATGTAATGCTTAAGTTATGCAAAAAATACCATTTTGGCTGTTTTCCGGTGGTCCAAAAAAAAAAATTTTTTTGTTTTCGGAATCCTATCGAGGTCAACTTTAAAATAGGGGGTGGTTTTTCAAACTTTTTTTTTCGACCCACTCTAATGTATACCCACTTGACGTGTAACTTAATGTTACCTATGTATGTTATTTAATTGTAAAAGAGTCCTAATCATTAAAAGTTTTAACTTTGACTAAATATCGTCCCCTAAGCGCCCAATTATCGCAAACGCCAATATGGAAATTTTACAGGAAACGGTGTTTTGTATTTCATTTTTAATGGGTGTTGTTCTAATTTATATTTTTTTTTTAATTTTTATTGTTTTTTTTATTCACTATTTTAATAATATACATATATGTTATATGGAACAAAAATAAATTTTTCGAAAAATTGACGCGTACAATAATTGGGCGTTCAGGGGACGGTATGTTAGTATATTATACTGTTAGTATATTACAATTATAATAAGTATTATGTGTTGATTATAACGAGTTATTTCTTGACACTCATTCCATAACAATTCCCGATATAAGAATATCATCTGAAGAACAAACAGTAAATATGTATGAAAAATATATTCATAAAAGATATTGGAAAAATTTTTGAGAGTTCACAAATAGCTTACGAACGTCTTTTTGAAAATTATCATTGTGCTCTGAACATCCATCCACATAAACATACTGGAAATTTTCTTAAACCCTAGACCTGTGAGGTCAGGATATATTTACTTTGGTCAAACTTTTGTAACACTTAGAAATAAATGAGTGACGGTATGGAAAAGTATGTATTGGAGGTTCTTTGTCGAACGGAACAAGGCTGTGGCAAAAATTCGTGTTGATGGATTTTAGTGATGTTGAGCTTCAAGTGTTCGTTATGGATCCCTCTTTATGGGCGAGTGTGGTTTTTTGAAGTCATTTTTTTTGAGTCAAATATTAGCAAAAACAGCTTTAAATTGGTGGAAATTATTTGTGATAGATTTAAACATTGTAATAGGTAAGTTTTTAAAATCAAATATATCCAATATCGGCTGAAACCTCAAAATCGTCGAAAAATTAACAAAATCAAGACTTTGATCAGATTTTTTAACACTCAACCCGAATATATTGTTCTCGAATTTTGAATTTTAATCGCTCATTGCATATACAAGCTATGTAAAATCCAAAATCAAAAATGGCGGCTACAGTTAACCTTAAAATACAATAAATTCACTCTGTCTTAAAAGAACAATCTTTTTTATGATACACTAAATAAAGTGACGAAATGAACCATTTGTTATAGATTTTTATGGTCTTACTCATAAAAATATTTTAAATTAGCTTTAAAATGTTCTGTAGTAAAAGGCTTTTTAGAGTTAAAATGCTTTTTAAAATTTTGTTATTCATAAAAATGCTGCCTCAGCTTTTTTGTTAAAATAGGAACACTTTCAATTTGGAGTGGGAACAGTGTCAACAATGGTTTGTGAATTTGATAAAATAAATAATTTTTTGTTAATTTGTCACAATTGTATTAATATTTTGACATTCCAACTATCAAAAAATTTTGTTATTTATGTTTTTCTCTGAAAAAATTTCAAGTTTTTTTAAATTATTTAAAGTATTTTTGACAATATTTGTGCTCATATGAGAGGCATGCACGTTAACGTTAATTTTAAAAATTAAACCCAAAAATTTTTTTTGTTTCGTTGAAAGGAAATAAAAAAAAAACGTCCCAGTAAACATTGATGCGAGGGGTGATTCGTTGACGAATCGCTTGTAAATAGTTTTTTCGTATTATTTTCGAATAGTTTGGTTTTGTCTGTATCAGAGGTTGGATGGATGCTTAAAGAAAGCACCATTTAAAATTGCTTTGTTAAGTAGCAGAAATACTTTGTTTAAAAATTTAAACTGAGATTAAAAGTGACTTATTTGAAGGACACTTTAGTAAAATTTCTAAAACTTTGAATATCAAAAACATTTCAAAAGATGTATTTTTGTTTTGTTTCAAAACACATCAAAATATTTCAAAAATTTCAATAAAATTATGCTGAATGTCGGTTTTAATATTAAATTGTGTTTAAAATCGAGATAAGTTGACGGTTGATAAGTTGAGAAGACTTGACGGGCAAATATAGTATATAAAACTTCCAGATTTTAAAATTTTTTTTTTTGCTTTTTGAACTTTGGTGATTCGTTTAAGAATTGCTTCTATTAAATTGGAACATTTGTTAACGAATTGCTTATTTAAAATAGGAACATTCGTTAATGAATTCATTTTCTAAGATTTGGCGACTCGTTCACGAATTGCTTTTGTCGGTTTGAACGATTCGTTAACGACTGAGGAATTTCTCGCGTTCACGATATTATAAACGAATTGTTTATGATAATTGCAATTGAATGAATTGAACGAGAAAGCAATTCATAAACGATATCATAAGTGAATCATTTTGTTTGTTGGGGTTAATTCAAAAAACGAAAAATATTTATTTTGTTTCGGAGAAAACGATATAAAATTTTTTCTTTTTTTTTCCCAATCAACCGTTGAAAATAACGTTTATTTCAACAAAAAAATTTCGTTTTTTTTTGTATCAGAAGAAATTGTTTTTAGCATAGGAGAAAATTATAGAAAATTTTTCGTTTTTCAACAAAACGAAATTTGATTTGATAAATTTTTAACGTTATTTAAAAAACGAAATAGTTTTGATAATTTATTTTTCGGCCTCAACGAAACGAAAAAATTTTGTTGATTTCGTTGTGCATGTCTGGAGGAAACATTTTAAAATTGCTTTATCATGGGTTTATTGAAGGTTTCTCATTTATGAAGCCCTTTTTAAGAGGTTTTTATCATTATTGGACATTTATGAATGATGATTTTTATATGTTTCTTTTAAAGCCTTTAAAGGAGGCTCATAATTTTTTATGTATACATTCATTAAAATGTTGCACTGCTCAAAATTAAAAATTTAAAAAAATGCATAAAATTCTTTTTTAAATTTAAAAAATTTCTTTTTAATTGTCTTATTTTTATTATTTTTTCATTTTTAATTTATCAAATGAAGCAGTGTAACATTTTAAATATCTATACCAAATGGTGCTTTATAAATTTTTTTTCATGGTACAGTGGGTTAGGCGCTTGTTAACCGGACTTGATGATTTGAATAATCCAGGTTCAATCCTCACCTGAACCGTGATTAATTTTTTTTTTCTGTTATTAAACATGTAAATTAATAAATGTTTAAAGGAAAATATATACCTAAACTGTCAAAAACTCTTCGTTTTAAAGCCGATAATTAATGTGGATAATTTTACTATGCGTTATTTCCCACAGTGTATGAAATTTTAACCCGGGACTAACCGGGAAATTTTTCTTATTTTCTCTAAAACGTTAAAAATTTATCTATTGTCATCAAAAAATATATATAATGAAAACGTAATTGCTTAGAGGTGTACTAAGGAGACCATATTTTTTTTAAGATAACATTTAATATAAGTTCAGAGAACCTTAAAAAAATGTAAGCAAAATATTCAAGTTAATACAAAAGTTTATTATAACTTCACGAAAATAACAAACATGTGAATTATGCTTTCATTTTTGAGTCTTTGTTTTAATTTGCTTGAATTCGTGCCACAGGTTTACTAGTGCTTAATTAACAGCTTTTATGTTGGGAGTACTTGCCCATATTTGAGTAAAGAAATGTCAGACCAACTTTATGTATGTTTCGCTTTAAGCGAAGTTGGGTCAGTTGGACCATTTATTTTTCACTATTTTTAAATAAAGATCCGAATAGTTGTGCAGCACCAAAATAAAAAGATTTTCCTTAAAAACAATATAAATTTTTTGAACATGTGTTTCTTGCTTTCGAACTTCGGAAGTTTAACTCAGTATATAAGACGATTTCATATATTTTAACCAGTTACACTGGGTTTATCAGGACAGGTGGAAATGCCTGCCAACTTCTAGGCATTTTGTTCGATTAAAACAGCTTTTTGTTGCTGCCGCTGCCCCTGGAAGACGCTGTAGTTAAAGTGCTATTACGCATTCGTGCCTCTAATATTTATTTACATCGATATTTTTCGTTACTTGTTTTGAACTTGCTTTTGTATTATTGTTGTTAGCTGATGTTGTCATTGTTGTTTTGTTTTATTTTTTTTTTTTTTTTTTTGCTTAAGACATTCATCCATTTTCACGACTGAGTAATTTTCCATCTTGTAATTTTCCTGCATTGTTTTATATATAAGCGATTGCAAGTAGGCTGCACGATGGTTATTCGTTTGAGACGGTCGACCGGAAAAGTGTCTCCACTGTTTGATTAAAACGTGCCCATCGAAAAAAGTTTCACATCCCGTATTCGACTAAGATTAAATAATTCGAGGATAATGCTTAACATACCAAAGCGAGTAAGTCTAACGACAGAAAGTGAAGATATTATTTTGACAAATAATAAGTGTCGAGAAAGAAAATTTCAATTGTGGTTCGTGTGTGTGACGATATGTTAAACAACCTTGCTAAGACAAAAAAAAAACCTTGTTAAGATTCATGCAAGAACTCATACTATTTTTTTACGTTTCAGTGTTTTACCCTATTTTTTGTGGTCTCTATGATGATTGCATCCAGCAATGGATATCCTGGAAAGGAAAAATTAAAGTAAATTATTATTTTATTTATGTTGAGAAAAATTAACCAAAGCAATTAAAATATATTCGCAGAATTCGAATACATGTACCAGTTGAGCATCATACACATGTTCACACAAAAACCATCATCAAGAAAGTACCTGTTCCCATACCAGTGCCTGTAAAAGAGCACCACCATGAGCACAAGAAAATTGAGCCGGAAGACTTGGATGACGACTTTGAAGGTTATGATTATCCGAAGAAAAAGAGAAGAACTTCACATCCGTTTGCTTGAAGTACACTCCATAACATAACAGGAAGGAAAATAAAATTACTCTTCGTTTTAAGGGGAAAAGAGCGAGTACACTAGCGTTCCTTAATTGTGCAATATATTATAATCCTGCTCTTGATTTGTTAACTATTTGATGATTTATTTAAATAAACTTTGCATTGAAACACGAGTTCAAGTTGCGACCATCAAAAACAGAATGGCCGACTCTTTATCAGTGCTGCCGTATCTGTCCATTTCTTTATTTCATTTCAGTGTTACCAATTATTAAAACAAACAATGCTTAAGGCTAGTGCACACTAACAATACAATTCGTAATGATTAATAACAGGTACTCATGATATACAATATGATATACAATATGATATACTATTAAATGGACTTATAAGAGTTGGATATTACAACTCGGCTAATCTGACCATCTTGATTGACCTCAATCAAGACAACCATATAATTCAATATAAGCTTAATTCATATAATGACACTAACTTAAAGTAGTAGAGGGTGGCATATGACAATATAACACTGAGGTATCATGAGGTATCTCTGGTGAAAACCATTTTCGTATTTTTGTTGATTCAACTATACTGTTATATGGCATCTGAGTCAGCTGGCAATTTTCGATGTCCCTAATGACATAACGGTCATTAGGCAATACTTTAGAAATTACATAAGGACCGCGATATTTTGGGATAAATTTTCTGTTTTTTCCAACAGCAGTATCATTATTCTTAATAACAACAAAATCACCAGCTGAATAAGTGCGTGCAGGTGCACTATGCTTTAAAAAATATCTCGTATTATATTCTTGTGACCTTTCGATAGCACTAAGTGCATCGGATCTGACCGACTCCAAAGACTGTGTTGTATTTTCATCTAATTTATTATCTAAATGTTCTGTTAACTCATCAATAACAGTACCCCTTTGATCTGTTCCGAATAATAGTTTACTTGGTGTCTGCCTTGTTGTGCTGTGAACCGTATTGTTCAACGCGTATTCTACTTGAGACAGCTTTAATGACCAGTCAGCGTGCTGAATTGGTTCACTTAATTTGCTTAGCATTGCGCGGAGTACCCGATTTACTCGCTCAACTTGGCCATTAGCTTGCGGTGAAGCGACTGCAACCTTGACATGACTAATATTGTTTTTGGACAAATAGTTGCTAAACTCATTTGAAGTAAAACAAGTTCCTCGATCAGAAATAATCCGTCTAGGACGACTATAATAATTGAAGTATTTATCTAATGCGCAACATATTTCTTTTGTGCTAGTTGAATTTACTGCATACAACCGAACAAACTTTGTAAATGCATCTATAACAACTAAAATATGCTTCCGCTTTGAATTTATTGAAGGTAAAGGTCCAAAGTGGTCTACATGTATCGTGTCAAAAGGAATAGGTTTCTTCGGGATGGGAAATAGATTATGCTCATTGGAACGTGGTGGTGACGAGTTCATGATACACTTAATACAATTTTTAATAAATTTATTTATTTTATCCTTCATATTTGCAAACCAATAATTTTTTCGTATTTGATCATAACACTTATCTATTCCAAGGTGACCTATTTTTTCATGTATCATTCGAATGACATTATCTTCCATTTCCCTTGGCACACACAAAAGCAACCGATTCGAGTCAACTTTCCTGAAAACTAATCCGTCACGTAACTCATAACCATTTACAACACCCTTTTCTAAATTACCCTGCAATTCTCGAATCCTTTGGTCACGATTTTGTGCCACTTGGATATAAAAATCCAAATCATCTTCATCTACTGCTGCGCTCATTTCAGCTATATTGTCTTCATCGGAAGGCTTTATATCCACTTTTTCTAATAACTTCTCATTATGATGACATCGGCTCAAGGCGTCTACATGACCCATTGAAATACCACGTCTATGCTGAATCGAATAATTATAATTTTCTAGCTCCAGTGCCCATCGAGCAATTCTTGGGTTGACATGTTTTTTGCTAAGCGTCATCGTGAGTGAATTGCAGTCAGTGACAATCTTGAAAAAAATGCCTTCTAAGTACACACGAAACCGCCGTAATGCACAAATAATAGATAGAGTTTCCAGTTCAAAGCTGTGGTATTTCGATTCAACATCAGATGTAGATTTTGAAAAATAGGCTATAGGGTGAAATAGTCCATCATTTTGTCGTTGCATTAGTACTGAACCAAAACCACAGCTACTGGCATCACAGTGAAGTTCAGTTTCACGTTTTGGATTAAATATTGCTAATACTGGTGCAGCAGAAAGCCGATCTCGCAGATTATAAAATGCATCAATACAAGCAGAAGAAAAATCGAAATTATTTTCTTTGCGTAATAAATTTAACAGTGGCCTTGCAATTTTAGAAAATGATGGGACAAACCGTCGAAAATACGAAAATAAGCCAATACACTTCTGCAGCTCTTTTTGATTTGAGGGTATTGGATAATTTTTTATTGCCCGGATATGGGAGTCACTAGGCCTAATTCCAGATGAATTTACTGAATACCCTAAATACTCTATTTCATTATATCCAAATTTGCATTTCTTCAATTTGATTTCAAGGCCCTTTTCATAAATTCTCGCAAGAACTTCCTTAACTATTTCTACATGAAGTTTAAAATCGACCGAGGCAATTAAAATATCATCAATATACACTATTATTTTGTGTTCATCAATCAAATCTCTAAAAATATTATATACAAAACGCTGAAAATTGGCTGGCGCATTTTTCAATCCGAATGGCATCTTTAGATACTCAAACTGTCCATGAGGCGTGACAAAAGAGGTTAAAGGAATCGAATCTGTGTCCATGCTTAACTGATTAAATCCATCCTTTAAATCCAAAAGAGTAAACCATCTTTTATCCGCCATATACTCTACACAATCCTCAATCAGAGGCAATGGAAAATTATCGCGGATTGTCTTTTTGTTCAATGCACGATAGTCAATGCACATCCTTGTGGCACCACATTTCTTTTTTACCAACACAAGAGCTGAAGCATATGGAGAATTGCTTGGCCGAATAATTTTTCTATCCATTAAATCATCAGTTATTTTTCTAACTTCTGCCCTATCAAAAAACGACAACCTTCGCGGCGCACAATGGAATGGAATATCATCTGTCAATCGAATTTTCATTCTGTAATCATACAACTTTCGAGTTAAATTTTGAGGTTGCAAATATGAATCCATAATAACTTTATGAAATAAATCAGTCTGATGCTTACTTAACCCAGGAAAAATATTTATCTCTCGATCCGAGTTTTCAATGTCAATAGCGTAAAGTTTTGAAATAAATTCATCATCACAACAAGAAGACCCATCTCTAACCGATTTCATCTGAGCACTAGATTTGTTTACAACGTCATCTCTACTACTTTCCTCGCTACTAATTTCTTTCTGAACTAAATCAAATGCACGAACACATAAATTCATTGTTTTTTTATTTTGGTCAACTTTATTTACTTCAACGTTAACACCTTTTTCTTTTTGAGTTAAATATATACTAAATTTTTGCATAAAATCTCGTCCTAAAATCACCGACATCACCATTGTATCATTTGGTGTAACAACAAAAGATATGGTTTTAGTTTCCTTTCGAAATTGTACGGAACAATTTATCACACCATATGAGTAAATTTTTTGTCCACCCAAACCAAGGTAACTAGTTGGTAACAAAATATTTGGTAAATTGACTGATGCTGGGATACTTGAACGTTGGATAAGGCTAATCGGACTACCGGAGTCAATAAGAGAAAAAAAAATTCATAAATTTAGTGCATATACCCAAACTACAGATATCAAATGCCACCCTTACCATTTGCATAACACGAATAACATCAGCAGCCTCGTTCGAATACTCATCATTATTTACAGCGGCAACAGTGAGCGACTTGTTCCTCTTCAACTTCGGGCAATCATTGTGTAGGTGACCCATTTGATGGCACGAAAAGCATGATCCTGGTGGTCGAAGTGGTTTCGGACAAGCACTCTGATAATGCCCAAATTGTGAGCAATTAAAGCATCGAATTTCAGCAGTGGTGACAGCAGCAGACCTCGGTTTTTGAAGAGCGTATGGTAATGTTGACTTTGACGCATTTGATTTTAAGCGCCGTTGTTCATAGCGATCCATTCTACATATTAGCTCATCCAGTGTATTGGCACCAAACAGATAAGCGATATGATGGCTACTATCAGGTATTCCATCAACGATGATATCAATTAACTCCTGTTCTGCGATATCAGATTTTGAAGCAATAGACTGCATGGCGACTACGTAGGTTATGCACGATTCCTGCGGTTTCAACTTGCGTGCACGCAGCTGACGGTAAACTTCTTGTCGTGTTACCGTGCGACTGAACATTTTGATCAAACAAGCCTTCATTTCAGGATAAGCAACCAAGCCAAGATTGTGAACATATTCTCTAGCTGTGCCATCCAACCGACGTCGTACACCCAAGCACTGTTCTCTTTGATTGTATCCACACATATTGGTATAATCCTCAAATTGTAGGAACCACTTACCAATATCATAGTTGTCATCACCACTAAACCTCGGTACAGCAGAGTCCAGTTCCTCAAAAATTATACGTCGGACGGCAGGCATCTCATGTTCGTTTCTTTCCAATTTTTTAATATGCTGCTTTAGCTCCAATATTTCACGTTGCATTCTCAAAGCATTTAGTTGCTCCGTAAGAGAGCACATGTTGGCATTTTCTGATATTTCAGCATTGGAAGCAACTAGTGGGACAGCAGTATAGTCAGATTTATTAACAGCAGATAAAACAGCATCAGAATTGGTAGCAGTTTCTATGGCAGCGGAGTTGGCAGCAGCGACAGCAACATTGGATGCATCAGTCAATTCAACAGTGGGCAAATCGGGTTTGGCAACAGTTATTTTAACAGCAGTAATCTTAGCAGCAGTGTTGGTTGGTGCATCGGTAGTAATTGGGGCGGCGGTGGTGGTTGCGGCGGTGGTGGTTTCATTTGTTACCATCACATTTTTTATATCTTCCAGGGCAGCAGTTTCACGCAGGCCAAGTCCAACAGTAATTGGCACAGCAGTGGGCACTTCGGTTCTTGCAGCAGTCTTGACACTTGCGATCTTAGTAGCTGCAGCGGACGCGT
Organism: Tetanocera ferruginea; assembly: GCA_958299015.1. NCBI lineage: Eukaryota > Metazoa > Arthropoda > Insecta > Diptera > Sciomyzidae > Tetanocera > Tetanocera ferruginea. Next base: position 574,863 of record OY282640.1, on the reverse strand, counting down.
CACTCGCAGCGGCTGCTGTATTCGCGGAGGTGGCATGCACCCCATTCGCGGAGATTGCTGGCGCTTCATTCGAAGAAATAGAGTTCGCTGGATTATCCGAGGTGCCGCGTGTTTCACCTGCAGAGACAGCTAGTGCTTCATTTCTGCAGGAAAAGGGTGGCATATCAGCGGGGCCAGCTACTGTTCCAGTGGCAGAAGCAGAGGTTCCTTGTCGCGTTGGTCGTCGACTCATTTTATGAGCTAAGAGAAAAATAATATTTTTTTAATTTATCAAGCGTTGTGGTAAAATAGACCCCACATCTGAAGTTATAATCCTGCTCTTGATTTGTTAACTATTTGATGATTTATTTAAATAAACTTTGCATTGAAACACGAGTTCAAGTTGCGACCATCAAAAACAGAATGGCCGACTCTTTATCAGTGCTGCCGTATCTGTCCATTTCTTTATTTCATTTCAGTGTTACCAATTATTAAAACAAACAATGCTTAAGGCTAGTGCACACTAACAATACAATTCGTAATGATTAATAACAGGTACTCATGATATACAATATGATATACAATATGATATACTATTAAATGGACTTATAAGAGTTGGATATTACAATATATAGGGTTATCTTTTGACCTCCATGACACACCCATTGTAAATATAGAATAAAATTTGTTTAACTCCATAAAAGACTGTCTGTTGAAGGTAATGTAAAACACTGCATTTTCATTTCCGTTACTTGTCTAACATTGCTGTCTATGGCTATACGTCAGTTCCGCTTGAAAGGTAAGCAATTGTGCTCGGTTTAAATAAGTAATGCTATTTAGCTAACAATTACTATGACAACCAAATCATATTCCTTAATAATTTAAATTATGTTAAATGCGATTTGAAATACTCTCCGATCCTTTTTTCTGAATATTCTCCGAGAACATGACAGTGAGAATATGAGGGTTAAGTTTTTCACCAGATTTTTCTAAAATCTCATAGGCAAGCTCACCTATAAGTTCATGAAGTTATATTTAGCAGTAAGTAATAAGCTCATAAGCTGAATTATCTATGGAGAAAGCGACACTCCACGTAACTCACATATTCGTTTGTGGCACGTACGATATTTCATGCCTTATGTAGTTTGTACAGTCACCAGGAGTCACCAGGATTTTCAAAAGCGTCAAATATAGCTGCTGCTGCTGGCCGTTGCATTTTGCATGATTCTCTCACATACACTCCAGCTAATGTTGTCATCAAAGTTTACGTGAACTTTTCTTTCTGGTTTTTTCAATGTCTGTTCTGAAGATAGTACAGGGAGTACAGTAAAGACCTTATATTGCACTCTTCTCATCATTGATTTTTCAGGATCATCCTGCATACTTTCGGTTACAGTTTCTATATTTTCTATTGAAAATCTTGTCCGTGGTCTTCCTGTTCATAAGTTATCGAACGTTTCAAAGCTTCATCCAATAGAGCCAACAATTGCCGAACTGTTAGTGGTAAAGGAGAATTCCATTTCGGAAAAAGTCGTTGAAATTAACGTTTTATTGTGATCATTGAATTATTATTTCGTGCATAAATCAGTATTATTACTGCACGTTATTGTGTTGTGTAATTATTAATTTTAAAATTTTTTGAGTTTATCTTCAATGATCTGATTACCATAAAAATCGGATAGTGGTTTTTGGATAAAAATTTTCGGTCATCTGTATTTATAAAATGCGATAACTTGACTCTTTCAAAGCTGAAGTCTTACAACATGGCATAAGTCTTACAATTACAACTCCTATCAAAAAAATCGGTTTCAAATGAATAAAAATGCGGTCGTGGACTTCAATATTGGTCATTTTCGCCAAAGACTGCAAAATTGTAGCCTTATATTGTAGATTTCATAGGATTTATTCGAATAAGCCGCAGCACTGAAGGTGTCAATTATCTTTCCTTTTCAAGAAATAGTTTTAACACACTCATGACTTATCTTAGCGAACTAGTTAACTTGCTAGTTAATGTACTAGCTCATAAAATACAAACACTAATGATTTGATGAGAAGCCCAAATGATTTTTAAATAAGCAAACTGTTTTTTTTCTGTGTTGATAACACAGCAAAAGGCAATTGTCCTATTCTCGATATGGTTTGAGCTAGTATTTTTACAGGCTAGTTTAGAAATAATTGAGATACAAAAATTTTTTTAAATTCTAGTATAACCCAAAAAAGGTTTTTTAAAAATACAATTAGAACCATCTCTGACTAGTGTACAATAGTTTGAACCAGTAAGTATTAGAATTTTGAAATTTTTTATTAAACCAGTTAAACCTAACGAAGGTGAGGTTGAATTTCATACATTCAATCAAATAAAATGAGTTTATTTTACTTAGGGGCTCCTAAGTAATTTAACCTCAGGGGCCCTTTTTCACAAGGCAACCTTGGGCCTTCTTTGACGTATGCAAAAAATTTCATACACAACAAAATTATTAACTTTAACGTTTAACAACTTTAAGACTAGCAATTAAATATTTTTTTCTTTCTTCATAGCGATAAAAAGTTATGACACACCCATTTTAAACCCATATTAAAATCCTATGATTAATTTGTTGCATCTTTATAGATTCCACAAGCGTTTATTACGTGCCTCTTATATGCATTGCTTCGATAAATTTAAACAGCCTTCCAATAGGGATGTCAACTGCTGGGGAATACCCCGATTTGCGAGGAATTTCAAGTTTATCGGGAATGGGCTCATATTTTCGGGGAATTTAATAATTCTTCTTAGTTTTCATTATTATTTGCGGAGAATTTAATATTTTATCTGATATTTGCGAGGAATTTGATTTTTCATGAAACTTTCTGATACATTCAAAATAAAAAAGATATTAATCTTTATGAAATAATTTCAATAAGTAAATTTATAAACATAAAAGTTAAAATTTTTTACTTTGTATAAATTAATAAGACACATATATAAATAACAAAACAAAACAAATTGGCCATTTCAGCCCTTGAAAGGACTTTGACCGAGCTTCTTATGATCAATTGTGTTATGTGTGTTATTAAATGTTTTGCACACAATTGACCGAGAACTGGACCTACATGTTTTATGCCGACTCCGAACGGCTAAAGTTCATGTTCTCAAGAAGCTTTACATGGCATTTTTTACTCTCTGAGGTTTGCCATTGTCTGCAGAGAGGTGGTGACCGATCAGAAAAATTTTTTATTGAAAAAACTTTTCGCCGCGGCTGGGGATCGAACCCGGGCTCCGAGCATGCTAAGCCACACACTTAACCTGCATGACACGGTCATATATAAATAAATTGATATTATTTTCCTTGATCCAATTGACGGCTTCGTTCGAAGAACCAAGTCTTACTGTTAGACCTGGAAGAGTTTTATAAATTTTTTAATACAATTTTTTGTTAAATTTTAATAAATGTTCGTGTATATTCTTGAAAAACAAGAATTTATATTTCAACATCATAAATGTCCTTACTCAAATAATAAGCATACTTTAGAATCGGGCCATAGCTTCAGAATTATAATTATTAATATTTGATGTGTTTTCTTTCTCACAATTTCAAATTAATGTATAAATATCAACATCATTCCTTAATTGAGGAGTTTACATTCAGTTTTTCAGATCGAATTGTTGGGAAATCGAAATATACGTCTGAACTTTGTCAAAAATTTTTTATAAACAAACCAATTATGCAAAATTATGCTCCATTGAAATAAATACTTTATGCGAAAAATAAAAATAGTTTCTATTGCAAAAAAAAAATTCGTATTTTCAATTTCAAATTTGGACTTGTCTAGTTTTTAAAGTAAGAACTGAATCAAAATTTAGATTCCGCCGTTCGTGGTCTCAAAAGTTAGAGGAACTCATCAAAATGATTTCTGCATAATTTTTTTCTAATCGGAGGAAACCGCCGAAGCAATTTTGATTCTTGTAAAGGTCCTTTTTAGAAAAAAAATGTTTTTTGCTTTTAACTTTTTATTTTTTACAGAACGCATATTCAAATCCGTTAAAATGTTAAATTTATTAACTATACCAATGTTTTGACACAAAAAAAATTTTAAAATTTGAATGAAAAATACACAAATGAAAAATTGCTTGGACTTATTTGGTTTTGATTGAAAATTTACATGAACATATCTGCTTTTGATTGAAAAGGAGATTTAGAATGAATTTTTCTTTAGGATGTTTAACATTTTTATGAAAGAGGATTTTATGTATCGATAAATTGTAACATTAGCTTTACAATGGCATTTATAACTAACATTTTTTTTTTCCTATGACTTATTTTTTAATTATTGTTCTTTAAAAAAAACAATAGTTATATGCAAAAAACTTGATTTGTTGGCCAAAAAAGGGGTTCAGGAGAACGAAAACCGCTTCATGGAGATTTCTCAGATCAAAAAAAAAACAAAAATGATGCAGAAAAAGTTTTTGAGAGTCCCTCTAACTTTTGAGTTGGTGTCCGGCTGACTTTCTTTTCTCCATACAAAATCTTACTGATCAGTGCACGAAATGGTGCTTTTCGTTAACGTTAAACAAAGTATCGAATAACGTTAATTCGACACATAATACCACACAAACCTTTAAACCCTCCCTTATCTCCGTTGGATGATATCGTACACAGTGGCATTTGAGAAACACTGTATCTCGGAAAGGGGAGGGGGAGTGGGTACGAACTCCTATTAAGAAGAACTTTATCATGTTTAAGGAAGTTTCAAAAGCCGTAAGAATACGTCGGGTTGTTTGTCAGTAATGTGCTGTCAAAGTTCGCCAATGGACGAAATCGTCCAACGACGACGTCGGAGTAATTTTTTTTTGTTTTCATTTTTTAAAGTGAGTAAACAAAAAAATGTTTTTGGGGAAAATGCAATTTTATTGATGTATGCAAATTTTTTTAACGATAGAATAAGTTTAACCGTAAAAATTTTAAGTTTTGTAAAGCAAAAATAAGTCGTTTGGTTACTATTTTGTTTCTTTTGCTTGCAATTTTACCAAATTTTCAGATTGCAAAATAACTAACTAACTAACGTTTTGGAACGCAGCCAAATCTGGGATTTTTCTAAAAGAGTTCTTCTTAATACAATCTATTTGGGCCCGAGATATTAGTTTTTGAAGTCTTAGTCCCAAAAAGCTCGTTTTTCGGTGTTCTAATATTGGTAGCTGTTTAAATATTTTTGAAAAAAACTTCAAGTTTTAAATGCGTAATAAATAGCTAAAGACGATTTCGTCCAACGAAGACGGCCGAATAGTGTAAAAAGGTCGAAGACGACGCAGGGTTAAAGTAACAAGCTTTACGTTCACGGAACGTACAATTCGACTCCAGGTCAAGCAGAAAAACTCAAATTTTTAAACATAGTTTTAATATGTAAAATTTATTTATAGATATGTTTAATTGTTGAACTTGTAAAATATTCCGAAAGAGGACGACATTAACTTTGACACAATTGCTTTTTAAGGCCCCCCGTCAATTTTTGTTACACCGCCATTGAACTGGGAGTGTTACATCCGAGGAAAAATGTATATAGAAAATAAAAAGTATATAAAAGAATATTATTTTATTTTTTTTACTAAGTCAATAATAGCTGTGTTTTTTACCAAGCGAGTAGTTAAAAAACGACCGCTTATCATATGTATACTCGCTTAAATAACACAGGAAACTGTTACTCGCTTAAAAGTTTGCCGACCAAACGAAAAAAAATGCTTCCAAGTTATGTTTCAATAATTGTATAAATTTCCTACAAAGGTGGCAACTATATCTGATTGATAGTCAATAGTGATGTATGAAATGAAAATTTTTTGTACCAAATACTTTTCACAAAATACTCATAATTTGCTTTAGATCAATATTTCAATAAAAATACATAATAATTTAACAGGTAAGATAAACAAAATTTATCAAATATACTCATTATGTAAAACTATGTTGTTTGCTTAAGCTTTTAGCACTGAAAATCTATAGAGTATCGGGTTTGTTTTCAGAACCGAGTCTCCAATGCTTAAAATCTGAAAATTTATGCATCAGTAATTGTCAGAACTTTGATATATAAAATTTGTCAAAAATTGTTTACAAAAATTTTATCAGAACATAAACAACGTTTTTGACTTTTCAGAAAATGCTTCCAAGTTTTAAAAAAATTCTTAAGCGAGTAAGCAGTCGTTTTTTGACTACTCGCTTGGTAAAAAACACAGCTAATATATTCATCTGATAAAAGCATATTTGTTCCTTAAAAATACATATTTTCTTTTTTATTGACGACTTAAGCATAATAATAAAAACATTCTGTACGAGAAGAATCATAAGACATAGACTTAAAATTAGAGATTAAAGTTTATTTAACTAAAAAAACAAAAATTCCGGTTAAAATGTTGTGACAAATAGCTAACAAATGGTCCAGTAAATTTATGACTAGCTGGTTTTTATTACCACATAGCTAGCACAACAACTGCATTTTTTTTAACTTATTAAAAACCGGCTGGCTTATTAACTAATATATTATATTATTCAAAAATTATTATTAGTATTATTTAAAAAGGAATTCAGGTCTTAAATTTATTTTCAACTTTTTAACTGGTTTCACTCAATGTAAAGGGTGTCTCAGTAAGAGTGCACTTTTTTATTTTAAAATAAAAACGCTTATTTTTTGAGACAGTTGTGATTTTTTTATTAAAATGTAAAATGACATGTTCCGATTAAGTACATCCCACGGCCCTGATGACAAACCATTACTCTTTTCATGAAAATTTCGATGACTTTTTCACAGAGATGTGGCTGACGCGTCAGATCTCGGGTTAGAAATCAGGAATTGTTTCTGGCTTATTCGCATAAACCTATGATTTCAGAACACCCAAAGAAAAAAATCGCAAACTTCTTCAAATTTTTGACCACTCTTCGAATGGTTGGCACATTAGATACACTTTCTCTACTGAAAATTCTTCGAAGTTGCGAGCGGTCTCAGCATAGCTTTCCAAATTTGCGTAATAACTTTTCACAATTATATCGCGTTGTTCTTTTGTAAAGCGCTCCACTTTTAATACTGCCAAATTTCAGAGTTGCCACTTGCACAAAAAAAAAATAACACTAAATTTACAAAGTGCATTCTTACTCAGACACCCTTTCGTAAATTTGCTAAATTTATTTATGATTAGTAAGATTTCTTTTAATGCAGCTTAGCTAACATGAGAATTAAAATCGAACAACATAAACTAACAGAGCATTAAAATATATCATGCGATATTTTTTAATTTTTCTTGCGATTTATTTAACAGCTTTTGGTTGTGTTAAGCGCTCTCATTCGCTACAGCGCAGACTCAGAAATTTGGCGCTAAATTGAAATTCTCCAAAAAAAGGAGAGCTAATCTTAGCAGCTGATTCGGGCGTTGTGTTATTAGAACACAAACGCACGTACTATTCCTCATTAACTTTACAGAAGTTCCAAACTCATCGCTGGAAAGTTTTTCGCCTTGAAAACTTCTTTACGCTGAGAATGAAGCATCCTTTCTTTTCAGTCTATGGACGTGACCTACAACGTTCGGGTTGAAGTTAAATGGTTTCTTACTTTATCTTAACAAAAGTGGTCCAAACAAACTTTTTATACAAATACGTTTTTAAAAAAAATTATTATAATCGTATAGAATTTTAAAAAAGTGTGAATGTAAATTTAACGAAAACTGAATTTGAGATTCGTAATATTTTGCAAAGTATTAAGAGAAGCATTTACGAGTTAAGCGGCGGGAGAAAATTAAACAATAATTAGTATCTCAAAAATTTTGTTCGTGTGATAATAAAAAAAAGTGTTCAGGCGAATTGCATCAGTAGTGAATAGTTACAGTAGTGATAATAAAACTGGAATCCATGAAAAACATTTAAATATGAAAAGAACCGTTTGTCAGAAAGAATTCCTGGTGAGTGCCAAAGTGGAAACTTAGATGGTTATTTGAGTGAATTCGGCCGGCCCATCTGTGATTGAGATTGATGAATCGCCTTTCTAGTAGTGCTCCTTTTTCGGCATTTTATTTGCATATTTATTCTATTACTGTGAGCGTGCGTGTTTATAAAATATGGAACATTTTTATTCAGGCTGCAGAAGTGTATAAATTAAATAAATAGTGTACAAGTTGCACTCGAATAATTCATGTGAATTGAAATGTGTTAACAGAATCATGCATGCGGAAAATTATGTGCAACTCTTTAAAAAAGAAATGATCAAATTATATTTTCAGGAATGTGAAATAGAACCAAATAGTTATGTCACAATATTTGAATGATTAACCGAAAATTGAATAATTTAAATTATCACTATAAAACTATCACTATATAAGTTGCTAAAATATAATCAACATAGTTACTCATATTATGCTAAAATGAAAAATAAAGCTTATCATGCCAGAAGAATTGAGACCAATTTTAAAAACCCCTTTTTATTTAAAAAAATGAAACTTCAAAAATGGCAAATTAATTAAATCTCAAAAAGAATTTAAAACTGAATGTGTTAATTCAAATTTATTTGTTTATATATATGAAGGATTTCACGCTTGGCGATTTAATCTTAAAAATAATTCAAAACTATTATTTTTAATATCCTTAAAACTCACATGACCAAATCCTTATTTTTCTATCATTTTTTTAAAGGGGTGGTTGATTTGAGGAATGTGACTCGAATGATTAAGGTTTTATTTGACCTTGACAAGACTTCATGGACGAAAAGAACCTTAATCGTAAATCAAGCATCAATATGTGGCATGGTTAAATATGCACAACACATTGCTTTCGTTTTATTGGAAATCATGGTGTTAAAGAGTTAAAAGTTTAACAGCTTTAAACTATTTTGAACGATAACATTGCTCTGAATATGGCTCATATGGAGAGAATTTGTTTTTATTTAAAGCTTCCTCTCAACATAATAGCATGCTTGTGAGAAAAGTTCTCAAAGTGAATGCTTTTTGGGACGATACCGTGCAGTAGACTTGCTGTGATACTGTGACAGAAATATATGTTAACAAGTCTTTATGCCTCTGTGCAGTCTGTACAGTCTGAATACATTGAATAAAATTATTCCAATCGATTAAAGAATGTGCGCTGATCAATAGGTTTTAGAGTAAAATCAATTAAATATTTTTTCTGACTATTTAATGAAATGACTTTGTTTAAAAATGTAAACTGAGATTAAAAGCGACTTATTTGAGCGACACTTTAGAAAAATTTCTAAAACTTTGAATATCAAAAACATTTCAAAAAATTTATTTTTGTTTTGTTTCAAAAAACATCAAAACATTTCAAAAAATTCAGTAAAATTATGCTAAATGTCGGTTTTAACATCAAATTGTGTTTTAAATGGAGATAAGTTGACGGTTGATAAATTAAGAAGAGTTGACGCGCAATATATATAAAACTTCCAGATTTTTAATTTTTTTTTTGTTTTTTGCTTTTTGAACTTTGGTGATTCGTTTAAGAATTGCTTCTTTTAAATTGGAAGATTTGTTAACGAATTGCTTATTTGAAATAGGAACATTCGTTAATGAATTAATTTTCTAAGATTTGGCGACTCGTTCACGAATTGCTTTTGTCGGTTTGGACGATTCGTTAACGACGGAGGAATTTCTCCCGTTCACGATATTATAAATGAATTGTTTATGATAATTGCTATTGAATGAAATGAACGAGAAAGCAATTCATAAACGATATCATTAGTAAATCATTTTGTTTGTTGGGATAATAAATTTTTTCAATATTTTTACTGCATTTGTGTGTCAACATTTTGAATTTATACATTTTCATGAAGATTTTAAAATTTTTTAATATTTAATTGGACTTCTGTTTGCTTTAAGCACCAGCAGTATTCTTTAAGGTACACATTAATTAAGTTTTTCAAAGAATGAGTGAATCTTTTGACATTTTCTTAGTAGCAACCATCCTGAGGTCATCAACGTTATTTGTTATAATTGTTGACCTACCTTACTCTCATACCATATTTTTGCAAGATAATGAGCCCAAACATAGGATGAAAATAGCAACAAAATAAATTTTGGAAAATGTAAAAATTGTTTAGATTGGCAACCACCAACGCCCGTTCAAAATCCGATCGAAAACTTGTGGAACATATTGAAAAAAAAAATTATATATAATCATTTTTCAAAATTTAAATTAAACCAGTCTCATAATTCTTCATAAAGAAAATGGCACCCAAAGGCAATAAAAATATTGAAAAAATGTAATTTTGTTTAGTTTTCTTTTTTAATATAGTTAATAATAAGATATTTTAATTTTTCAAAACTTAAATAAATAATATGTCCTTCAATAAATAATAATATAAAAATATGATTTTCTTTTTTAACACTTTTGTGGCTCACTGTATATAAACATAGAAATTGTTACCAAATTTATAATGAGGTGTTCTATTTTGCTTTTTTATGAAAATGAGTTTATTTTAATAAACTAATAAAAAAAAATAATTTTGTAAGAGATCCTGAGGTATTGGATGGATGTATTGGATAAGAATATATTGGGACTTATGGTTTTTAATAGAAAGTTGATTAAAATTATAAAATTGTCTAAATCCGTGTAAAATAGAAATCCCGCTATTGAGCTCGAAGTTCGCTCGCTAGCCAAAGCTTTATTTTGGATCGCGTTCGCGAGCAAGAGGCAAACAAAAGTTTAACATGGAGCTCTCACTCACGACCACGAGCTGTGTTGGTGCTCCAATTAAAATTTGTAAACGGCTCGGGATCCTTTCTTCATCAAATTTAGGTTGTCATCAATCAAAAAAATAACAAAATATTAAACAAATTTTTATAGTTAATTTTTTCATGAGAAATATTTTTTAATTGAAAATAAATTAATTATAATAAAAAATAAAGTGAATTGAATATTTAACTTTTTAATATATGTTGCATTGCAGACATCTGTACAAGAACTATTTTCATGCTCCTTTTGAAAAAAACACATTAAAAGAAAACGTATTCTCACAATCGAAACTTTATTTCATTTGATGAATTCTAGAAAAGTTTCAACTCAAAAAATATAGTTTCTTATTGATGGTATTGACGGCAGAGACGAGTGTTTATAGTAGACGCCTACCTTTCGGTTTCGTTTTTCAACTTGCCCCATGGCGAGGAGTCATGGTTTTTCGAAATCAACACTCAACAGATTGGTTTTCCGAATTGGTGCCACGAAATAAATCGCACTGACGTCCCTTAGGACTCAACGCCTTGATTTAAATCTCACCGACAAACTTGAACAATTGGCAGTGCAATATCATTGGACCAATACTCTTCTTAGGAGTTGTTTTCTCAAATCCAATTGTTTTTAGAATATGAGGTATTGACGGCAGACAGTTTTTAAAATTTGTATAACCCTGAACTGGAGAAACTTTAAAAATAGTTTCAAATAATCAAAAAACAGCTTGGGCTTGTGAGCGAGAGCTAAAAAATTACTCTAAATTAGCTAGTGAGCCAAAAGCCCGAAGAACAATGGACTGATTTTAACGATCTGTATGTCATTAATACCGATTTGGAAAGATGTGCAACACAGTTTTAAAAAAAGTGTATTTGCTGGAGGGATTACGAGGGATTAAGAGGAATAAAATTTTTATAAAAAAACTCCTTTACAATTTTTAATTTTTGCATATTTCCAAAAAACAATTTTTAAGACAACCATTCTACGGGCAGTGATTTTTTGGCAGATGAATATTTATGTAAGTGGTGACCGTGGCATGCAGGTTGAGTGTGTGGCTTAGCATGCTCGGAGCCCGAGATCGATCCCCAGTCGCGGCAAAAACTTTTTTCAATAAAAAATTTTTCTGATCGGTCACCACCTCTCTGCAAACAATGGCAAACCTCAGAGAGTAAATAATGCCATGTAAAGCTTCTTGAGAACATGAACTTTAGCCGTTCGGAGTCGGCATAACACATGTAGGTTCAGTTCTCGGTGAGTTGTGTGCAAACATTAAGTAACACACACAACACAATTGATTATAAGAAGCTCGGTCAAATTTCTTTCAAGAGCTGAAATGGCCAATTGGTTTTTTTTTTATTTGTGTTTATGTATGTAGATTCAGCCTGTCAAAGTTTGGCGTAATTTTTTGTAACCAAAACGGTGACAACGATTTCTCAGCTTCTAAAATAGATAATTGAAAACATATTTAGGTTTTTCACAATTTGAAATACACAGTTGTATCGTTGTATTCGAATTCAAGTCGTATTCAAATTGTTTTTGTTTTCTATATGAAAAAAAAACAAACGTTTGTTGAGCTTCTACGTTTGATTTATCTTTCAAATAGAAAACAAAAACAATGTGAATACGACGAAAATATGAATACAACGATACATCTGCTTATTTCAAGTTGTGAAAAACCTAATTGTTGATATGAAAATAACACTTTGAGTTATAAGGTTACCTATTACACTATGTGCCACTGTTTTTGTACACGGCATCCCACTATTCTTATCTTATAGACTTAGGGTCTCTAAACACGAAAATTTCAAAATATTTCTTTTGATAGCACATAAGCTTGTTTTAGTCTTAATTTTATAGGCTTGATTATAAAAATAGAATATGCAGTACACAATAATGGCATATATAAATATATACCACTGAAAAATGTGAGAAAATTTTTTTTTAAAACTAATCCATATCCATAAAAAATTTTTCGCGATTTTCTGCGATTGTGTTAAGAGGCCCCAAATCTGTAAGAAAAATATTGTGGGATGCACATTTTTTACAGACATTTTTTCAGATCAAAATCAGATCACATATTTTGTTTTTGTATCACATAGTTCGGCATAGTTTGAAAATATTTTAGTTAAATACAAACAAGTAAAAAAAGTCTAAAGTCAGAATTTACTTTTTTTATATATACTCGGAAATAAATTTTTCGTTGACCACAAATGAAAAATTCACCAACTATACTTCGTTTGTGAACTGTATTTGCCGTAAACGAATATTCAAATGTCATTAGTTATCATAGGCCATCAACATCCGGACCCTAGTCATTACTTAAAACTATATCTTACTTCAAACGAAAAAACAATTTTTTGTAGATTGTGTAAACAAACTTATTTTGACGGTTATTTTTGATCAAGCAGTTCTGTTTCATTTCAATTATTAAATTAAAATTTTTGATACTTGTGCCAGGGCTGTGCCAGGGTTCGAACCCACGTCTTCCGCATGACAGTCTATCACGCTTCCATTGAGGTATTGTGAGATATTTTGCATAATGAATTTTTTTGATTACAAATTTGTTTGTCATAAGAAATTTATCTGTATTCTACAAATTCAAAGTTTTCAGTTGAACAAAACAAATTTTTCGGTTGCTGCAGTTAAAAAATAAAACACGTAAATGGCAAACGAAATTAATTTCTTGCAACTAAATAACGCGTTTTCCGCAACTGACTGATTATTATGACAACTGTTTAAACGATTGCAAAAAATACTTTAAACGAAGTTCGTTTGCAGCGAACTGGCGATAAAAGTTTTTTGTTTCTTTGTGTGTAATACTTTTATATATTTGATAGAATCCATACAAATTTTAATATCACCTTTCATCACCAATTTTTTTTAAAAACATGAAAAATATTCGATTTTTCTACTGAGCCTTTCAATTTAAATTTTTTAAAATGCCGAAAAAGTCAGTTTGACAAAAAAACGCATTTTTTGAAGATATTCCAAAAACTTTTCTTAAGAGAAAAAATTTTAAATTTTTTATTAACTAATAGTTTTTAACCTAATAACCCCCTCCCCCCCCCCCCACCAAAATACATTAAAAAAACTTGTATGAGAAACCAGCTCTCCATTTAAGACCAATAATTGTAAAGTAGTTTCATAGGAGTCTAAAATACGTTTAGTACGTTTAATATTTCCTCTAACATATTCGTTTTCTTCCAGGTCATGTTCACTGATGTTGCATAAAATGTTCGCTTCAGTAGCAAAACATCACGTTAGCAGAAGTAGCAACAACCACAATAACCACAATAACAACATCAGCAACATTGGCATCAACAACGTCAGTGCCCAGCCCATTGCAATCGTTTTTCGCATGGGTGTCACTGGGGCAACAATTGCGCCAGTGTCACTGCCGTCGCAGCAACTGTCAGTACCAGAAAATAACAATGACAGTAACTCGATGATGCTGGCGGAGCTAAAGAAACGCAGTGGACGAAAAGACTTTGTGCGCTTCGAAGCAGGGATCGATCCTTGTGTGTCAAACGATGAATATGACGAGTCACGAGATAAAATACACGAAGATATTCGAAGGTGAGTAACGTACACGTGCCTGGCCTAGAAACTAGCTGCATGTGGTCTAGACATAAAAATGAATTGAAACAAAGGCCATCAATCAAAGTAAACATAATAAAGACATTGTCAGCCCATTCGAAAGGTTCTCATAAATGGGGTTTATTTCTGACACGGATTGGGCTGTAAGTGAAATTGATGTCGACGTATAATTTTGATTTTTTAGTTTAAATTAAGACTTAAATTTGAATAATTAAGTGAATGATGGCCTGAAAAGCTTAAGAATACAAAAAGCACAGTGAACTAGTTTTCAAATGTGAAGTAGAAAATAACAAATAGGTCTTCGCGTATAATCAAGTGTTGCTGAGTGTTTTGATGGGATTCTGTCTACTTCAATTACTGAATGCTTGATATTCATGCTTCACAACATTGCTCAACAAGTGTCAGTGATGCAAAAGAAAAGATTTCCTCAGCATCCGCAACGGTTAATGTAAGGACATGACTATGTTGATTAAACCGACCTGATGCGCACTCAAGTTTAAACAACTTAAGCGCCACATGGAATTAGTTTCGAACAAAGCAAACAGACAGACAGACAGACAGACAGACAGACCATATGATAGACTGGCAGCCAATTCATAGGCGACATGTTGAGCAAAAAATGGGGATGAGCAGTAAGGCTCATGCATATTCATATAAGTTCGCGCCTAAGATTTAAGCACAAAGCAAGAACGTGTATGCAGCACTTACACACACACATTCAAACACACACATACGTCTCTAATCATTTGTTGTGGGTGGTGGTTAATGTAGTGAAGAATTCTTTTGTCACCGCAATGTGCTGGACGGAATAGAACGCGTTTATTTTAATGACGTCACAGTGTAAACGCAGTCCTGCGTGTGTCGAATGTAAACAACCTGCAGATGCCTCGCTCAACGTAGTTTTCCTACAAATATATTTATACTTTGGCTGCCAAATATTCAGAATTCTTCTCAGCCTCAAAGTGCTATAAGAATTGGCCCATACGAGGGGAAAGTATGCTGAATGCGGAAAATTGAGAATGCATCAAAATTGAGCATTCAATTAATTTGAGTGGCTTAGAAACATTCTGCTCCCAACTGTTGCTAGTTGTTTTGCAGCTTTAGCCAAAGCCCAGTAGTGCTTGTGAAACGTTTGTACATCAAATTCACTCATCCCGATACATTCGACAGAGCCCCATAGCTAAAAGAGTGAGTGAGCCAGCGAGTGAATTATTAAGTGAATGAGTGCATGCGTGAGAGCACAGTTGAGTGGTTTTAGCTTGGAGCCATTTCGATGCTCGTATGGAGCCATTTGCTGGCAAGCGGTTCAATATTCTTTAGCGTGTGGACTGTGTCGGCGGCCTGCGGATCTTAGCGGAAATAATTGACAACGTCTAGAAACAGCAGCAGCAGCAGCGTAGCCGGTGTCGCTTGAGATAAGCTGCGGTGTGTTCGTCGGTTCGTTCGTTCGTACTTTTGTTAGTTCGTCTGTCTCTGAATCGCTTGGCGCGCCGAGTTTCAATACATATAAAGAAAACATAAAAAAGCAAAGGAAGCATTAAAATTTTAATAATAATAATAATAATAAAAAGCTAAAACAACAACCGAGTGCAACAATCCTGAGGGTTTGTTCTGACTCGTTGTTGGCCATCTACGTGTCGGACGTGAGTGAGGTAGCTACAATTTAAATTTGCTCCATGTGCAAAAAGAAAAAATTACAAAAAAAAAAACAATAAAATTATGAAATATTTTATCAAAAACGAGCAAAATGTGTTATCGGATTATCTGACTCAATCGCAAATAACTGAATTGAATTTATTTCTATAACAATAACAATTACAATTAATTAAAAAGAAAAACAGAAATATTACTGATTATTTTCTCGGAACTGCAAAAGAATGCATGAACAAAAAAAAAAAAAAAAAAACGTGAAGGGCTACAAAGCAAACGAGTTTGTTCTGAGTTTTGTGTGTTCGGAAATATTTACCTTATTTCTCAGCTAGGTAAGGCTTTACCTAGCTAAAAACGGCCAGACGCATAGTTTGACAGACGATAATTTTTCGCTTCGATAAGCTACACCCATACAACATTTTGCACATACAGCAACAACACAGTAATTTTCTTTTTTCTGCTGTCGTTTTTGTTGTTAGATGGCTAGATGGCTAGATGGCTAGATGGCCCGCACCAACACTAGAGAGGATTGGTCTCGGACGCGTTTGGTTGGCTTTAGCTTTGAAACATTTTGTTTGGAAAACATAAAAAACACTAGCACTAGTTGTAAACACAAGATCTGTTTATGTTACGAAAATCCATTAAAATTCATGGCTGAACTTTTCGCTGAATGTTTCTTTCTATAAAATTTATTTTGCTGCTGCTGCTGCCCAAACAGCGTTAGCGCTTATAGTGTAGGGGTGTGAGACATGCGGTGCGGAAACCTTTAAATGCAGCAATGATAAGCATGCATCTACTCAATCATTCCGCACTTACACCAACCCAAATACTGCAGCAACGTCACATCCGTTTCCGTGCTTCAAATGTTGCATTTGCAGTGAAACTGAAATAGAGAAATCGAACGAACTCACTTCATTGGTCAAATTTTGCGCTAATGCGGCATATAATTGACCAAAGTAAGCAGCTATTGTCCCCAACTGGCAAAAATTTTCAGACCTTTTCTTCGTCTGTCTTCTTCTTTAACTTTTCAACTTGAGCTTGTTACTGTGCTGCTAAACAGCGTTCGCATGCATGTCCGAGCTTTATCCTATTGCAAATGTTGTTGCTGTTGTTGTTGTTGTTGTAGGTAAATTTGCATTGTCGAAAAATAGGGCACTTGAAGCAAGATGTGGTGGCGATATTGATATCGAATGACGTCACACCTACGAAATAGAACAAGACCGAAAAGACAAAAGAACATCACTCACACATTCCATCAAGCAGAAAGTCAGTGATATTTGGAGCAAAGCTAAAGTTGAGGTTGAAACTGGAAGCTGCTGTCAAGTTAAATCGCAGAATTTATGTGGTCAATTTTGTTTTGATAATTATAATCATTAACTGTAATTATAAAATAATTATAATTAAAGGCAAGAAAAGAGTACTGGCGGTCAGAGCTTTCGATTCGACTTCAAAAAATAGTTGAATATCAAATCATATAACAATAGAGAGAAATGATCTCTATTACTACTTGGCGTTGTGCACTAGTCAAGAAGATGTCGGACGGATAAATCACAACTACAGAATGGGCAGATGTTTGCGGTTTAATAGCAGTGCAAGTATTTGTGGTGAATTATAGTATGACCCAACGTAATCGCAAAAACGGCGTGATTTGTTGGCGCGAGGAGTAATAAGGATATTATTTTGAGCACGCGAATGCTGCTATTGAGACCATTCCAAGCGTCTATCTTCATTCAGTTTCTTGAATATAATTTTAAACAGAGCATCGTTAACTGCAGGCATATAATGTAATATAATTCGAGCAATCAATCTTTTGTAGATTTTGGAAGCCTTCTAAACATAGAGTAAGAATACGATATAGGCACTAAGTTTCCCTTTTGCCATATGGGCTTTACCAGAAAATGGTCAAACAGAAATTTCAAAAATATTCAAATTAAATATCTCTGAGAGCTGCAACAACTCGCAATAAATCAAAGTCAGTGTATTAAGAAACTTAATAATTTAAGCGAAGAAGTATTTGTGTGCGTTGTTAATAAATTTTTAATAACGAACACATGCAATTCTTATTTGTGACTTTAATATTACGATTTTCAAGATGTTGTTAAACGTTTCTTTAAACTTTGTAAGCTATTTGTAATTATTTGCTCTTAAACACTTTCAACGTGCGACCGACGTTATTCCCTTTTTTTGTAACGTCCGAATGGACGAAAAAAGTAAAGAAATTTTACTTAAAATGGGATCAAACGCATAATCTTTTAATTATCATTTTTAATATTCAGGGAGGGCTATTTAACACGTTGGCTGTCACGGCAATTTTTAGAAAACTGGGAAAAATAACAATTTGATTTTTTCACATTATATAACTAAAAACTCTTTCTAGATCACAAAACAAACAAACAAATTGGCCATTTCAGCCCTTGAAAGGACTTTGACCGAGCTTCTTATGATCAATTGTGTTGTGTGTGTTATTAAATTTTTGCACATAATTGACCGAGAACTGGACCTACATGTTTTATGCCGACTCCGAACGGCTCATGTTCTCAAGAAGCTTTACATGGCATTATTTACTCTCTGAGGTTTGCCATTGTCTGCAGAGAGGTGGTGACCGATCAGAAAAATTTTTTATTGAAAAAACTTTTCGCCACGGCTGGGGATCGAACCCGGGCTCCGAGCATGCTAAGCCACACACTTAACCTGCATGCCACGGTCACCACAGGTATCATCCTGTGGCGTATCACCTAGATCACAGGTATCATCAAAAAGCAAAAATGATCTTTTTATTTTAGGAGAAAAAGGACCTACGAATTATCTCGTAGTTAGCTTCTGTAACAGAAATCGCTACGCAGAAACCAAGAACGAGTGACAACGAAAAATGACAGGTTTAGTGAGTACGAGATACTCGTAGTTGACACCCTAGAAAGCAACGCAATCTACAAGTTATCTCGTAGTCGGCAGTCAACGTGTTAAACAGATTTATCTTAATTTAACAGCTCTTTGCAAAATGTGTAAAATATACGAAGAAATGTGTCCGAATGTAACGTCCGAACGCTAGGATTTACCCATATGCAATGCTTTTTCAGTTGAAAAATTAGTTAAATCAGCATAATTAAACCAAGTTTTTGAGAAGAGAACTGAGACTTTAGACGATGATGTTGAAATTGTATTACCATGTCTAACAATTTTATAACTTTTTAATGTCAGACCAAATTTTTTGTGAACTGCATTTAGGCGTTATATGAGAAGTTAGGGCTTGAAAGCTGTAGCGCTTCGCTGCTACGATTAAGTTCGATTGAGTTTAAGTCCGATTGACAAGGTTTTTATTTATGTTTATATTTACGTAATTCAGTAATTTAGTTAAATCATTACTCCACCAAGGGATTATAATTTTAACATAACATGATTTCGTTTGCGGAATAGCAACATTCGCGGTCAAACGCATTACTTGTGTATTTAACGACATTTTTGTTTTTGATTAGCGACATAATTTGACTAGATCGTTTTAAAATCTTGTGGTATTATAATATGTTGATATAAAGTTGTTTGTATGTAAAACTGTCACTTCCGTACAGGTTCTCTCATATGTTTCAAGAACACCAACTTAGGTACCAAATGTGTTGAACATAAACTTTAGTATAGAATTTGCGAATTGAAAAATGAGCCATCATTTGAGGGAAAAAGATTTTTCCGCTAATATTACTTCTTCAATTAACGTTCTACAACTGTTTGTTAACTCAGACTCCAATGAGTACTCTAAGCCAATGAAGTCCTATAGAAATGAAAGGAGTTTTAACAAAAACAAAATTATTTTATGTATCGTTAGAAGTGAAGAATTGGAGAGAAGGACTAAATGCATTTATTTCTGTAAAACAAAAATTAATATTACTTACAAGGCCAAAAAATAAAAGTAAAGAAATCATGCAAACAATTTTATATAAGTTATAAGAATATAAGTTTTGATTAACAAACCAATCCCTTGTTTAGAAGTTTTATTTTCAGAAAGATTGTGAAAGAAGCTCGTGTAATTTTTAGGCGTTTTAAAGTTACTTTCTTTAATAGAAAAAAATGAAAAGTGGAATATATGAAGTAAATATGATGATATGATTCTATTTTTATAAGAAAAACTATATTCTTTCATCGTCATATTAGTTTTATTTTGTTGTGGTTGAATTAATATAGGAATTTCTTTAGTGCTAGAATGAAAAACTATGGTTTGGTAGGTTTTTGTTTAATTTGTTGAGTGTTCGATAAAGTGTGTACATAAAGTATGGGAGTTAAGTTATTGTCTATTATATTAGCTTGGGCTGAAGGAGAAGATTTTGTGGATTCTGTTTTTTATGATATTTTTATGACATTGTGTTTTTGTGGTGTATGAGAGTAATAAAAGTTTACTTTTGTTGGAATATTGATTTTGTTAAGTGGTGAATGATTTTCTTCGGCAATGTGTAAGTACAAGAAATAGTTGGGTTCGGATTGGAAAGAGCTGGAGTCGGGTTAGAAAGAAAAGTTTTAGAAGTTGAAAGGAAATTAAAAGAATTATTTGTGTTATTTTTGTTGGTGATGATAGAGAATTGATCGTTAGAAGGTATAATATTGAGAGTCCTTTAAATTTCTCTTGCTTCACCTATTGAGCATTTCTTTTTGCTATCAAACTCTTAAGATTCCTTAGAGGATTTTCATTCTGTCGGTTATTGAGCATTGTATCGGAGTATAAGAAGAGAGAGGTTAAAGTTAACGCAAGCAGCAGTCGGTAATAACTCTGAATGCCAAGAAAGGTATATTTTTCGTGGAAAGTGAAAGTGTATCAAACGCCTCAATCGAGCGGCGTTATTTTGCTGAATTGAATTTGTAACTTGACACAACTCCCTGTAGACCTAATGGTCTTTTAATTTCATCTTCAGAATCTTTCTTTAGGTAAGGAGCTTAGATTGTATCTTTCGTTAAATTTAATGATGGAAATTTATGAAGAAGGCACTTTATAGGACAAAGGTCAGGTAGATCTTAAGGTAGTAAAATTTGTTGACAACGCCGGAATTTTTTAAATTTTAGTTCAGAAGCAAGAGATTTCCATCACGTTATTCAAACATGGAAGTTATGTCCTTACTTATCACTTATAATGATCGATGAATTGTAAAACATGATAATGTCGAAAGGGTAAAGCTTCATTGGTGCTGAACACAGCAACAGATTTAGCATCGGATTGTGCGGGTTGTGGAGAAGTTCGGGAAAAGATTAAAGTTTTTTGTTATAATATTGTTTCCTTTTTGATTGGGTCGCAAGTAATGCAAACCTGTTGTCCCCAAAGTTTGAGGCCCCGTGGGGCATTTACACACATTTTTAAACCACTTTTGCATAAAGGATTTTAGGAATAATAGAAGAAAGAAAAAAGGTTATATAAATTAAGATGTACCGTTAACTTTCAACGAGAGGTAAAAACGCGACTTTACGAATATAAGTCGAAATGACGAACTGCTGACGGCGAGTGTTAGTCGAAGACTGATAATAAAGAAATTAGTGCATAATAAACCCACAAAACTTGGTGCCCAAACAAAAATTGCGCTCAAGCAACCAGTTCCAACAAACTCAAAAATAATTGTATAAAACGCAAAGAATCTTCAACAGCGTCGTATTAACCGGTCTTACAATTCTGAAATGCTGCTTCATAAGACGGCATAACAATAATAATAACCAACCAGTGTCAATCCTAATTTATGGTGGATTAAAAAACATGTCGCACACTAAATACAAAACAGTCACAACTCAAAATTTTTTTATATCGAATTTTGATATAAATCGATTCACAAAACACATATCTTACTATCTTTTTCATTATTTTCTTTATTAACTGGAAGAATGAAGTTTGTGTGTTTAAATAAAAATAGCTTTTCTTCTGTAGTTACAAGCAAAGAGTTTCATTTTTCGCTTTTCCTGAAAAGTCATGGTTTTTGAGTTGTGACTGTTTTGTATTTAGTGTGCGATGTGTTAAATATTAAAAAACAAATTTTTTCCTACAGTGCTGATTAGTGGAATATTTTTCGCTTGAACACAGTATGCCGAATAATAAAAAATACTCGTTAATACAAAACTAACGCTAAAACTAGTTACTTAAGCTATATTTATTAATTTGAATTCATTAAATCGCTCTACACCTAGTAGTTCACGCTGTTTTGCCTATTGACAGCCATGTGGCAACGCTTTTATTCGAGAGCAGTAAAAACCTAAAAATAAAAATATTTTTTTTATATCTGTTTCAATAAGTTTTGAATCGCCCGACGGCCGCCACCCGTTGTCCACTTAAGTGAGCCCGTCGTCGAAACAACAACGCTTAGTAGCAGTACGAGCAGCAAAAAATCAAGCAATTTTAAAAATAAATAAATGATAAAATAATTTGTGAAAGAACTGAATACTAAATACTCAGCAATAATCAGCGCTCACCACCCAGCGAATAAAGAACAATCGACGACGGCAAAAAAACAAAAAAAAAAAATTACAAGAAATTCTTCGCTTGTCAATAGCGACGGAATCTGCGACATATCACAGGCAGTTCAACATCGACCGGCTATCGGCAATTGGCCGGTGTGGAGTGCTCATAATGCAGCTGTTGTGTGATCAGGACTGTGGATTCTTGCCTGTGCCTCAACAGTGTCACCTTCAAACACAACATCGGTTGCAGAGATAAATCAGCTTTATTGACGCTCCGTGAGCCTCTTTCGAAACTGGATTCGTCTTCTTCTGGTCCTTTTTCAACAAGCCGCTTCAACATTGAACTCAAAGACAAATTCGTTCTCCTTATCTGCTACTTCATAAGGTCAACGAATTGGGACGTCATAAGACCTCTGGTCATAGTCTCAAGGTAAAGCACATGCAGCAAGACTTGATTTATATCGTATATTTTATTTTAAGATGTGGTTTTTTGCAATTATCTCTTGGGTAGCAATTATAACTTTGTGCCTTAGTGTGCATTGAACACGTTACACTCGTTCTTGTTAAAATTGCAGCAAACAGCAAATGTCTGAAAGCACATTTTTATTTCTGTCAAAAAAGATTCTTAATACCAAACAACCTATACTTTGGCCGAGGCAGTACTCGTAGTTTTTAATTGGTGGTTGTAAATGGTTCCTCCCACTCCACTTGTTTAATCATCCATCCACGCTGTGAAGGAAACTCGATTGGTTAATGTCATAAATTGAGAGAAATCGATTGTTAAGACGGAGTTGGAAACGGAGTTATTATAAAAAATAAAAGTATTTTTGTAAATATCGCATTACAACAGAAAAAAAATAATTTTTACTAAGGAGTTTATAATTATTTTTTACTTTATTTATTCTCAATGCCTCCAAATTTTTCAGCGAAAATTTCACGTCATAACTATATTCAGAGACATAACGTCTAATGCCGATAACATAGAATACTTTTTGATTTTTCAAAAATATCATAGATACAGTATTGATCGTAAACTAAGCAACTGTTTCATGGTATAAATTCAAAGTCTCATGATAGTTTTGTTTACAAAGTTTTTAAACTTCAATTATTTTTTTATTATTTTATTATAAGTAAGGTTTATAAGGAAAATAAAAACAATTAATTTTCAATAGTACTAAGGAAAAAATATTTACAAAAAAACATAAAACTCTATATTCAGCTGTTCGTAATCTAAGCAACTTTTTAATATTTAGTGTAATATCCCTTGTTTTTTATAACTTCTCGACATCGTTTTGGCATAGACTCAATTAACCGTTTAAGTGTAGTTACGGAACCATTCTTTTTTAAGGCCCAAAAGTAGTTAATTTTTATTTTTAAATCGACAGCTGCCGATCTTCCTTTTGAGTATTCCAAATAAATTCTCAATTGGGTTTAAATCTGGCGATTGGGCCGGCCACTTCATGACTTGGACCCCCTTTGTTGTAAACCACTCTTTTACAAGCTTTGAGGTGTGTTTAGGGTCGTTGTCGTGCTGAAACTCCCAACGCAGCGGCATTTCCCATTCGGCGTATGGGAGCATATGGCTTTCTAAAATGTTCCGGTATACAAATCGATCCATTTTTGTATCGATCTCGATGAAGGGCCCTACTGCTGTTCCAGAAAAACATGTCCACACCATGACATTACCACAGCCATGCTTTACTGTACCACGACAGTAACGTTGATGTAACCGCTTTCCTCTGGGTCTTCGGACGTGACATATGCCATCGGAATTAAACAAGTTAAATTTAGACTCATCGCTAAATAATACTGAATTCCATTTTTCGGGTGTCCAATTGAGATGTTGTGATGCAAACTCAAGCCTTAAATTACGGCAAAGTTTAAAATTCGTTACAGGGTCTAGGAATTTCAAAACGTACCGTTTTTTTAAATGTTTCTTGGTTAAAATTGGTTTCTTGGATGGTCTGTAGCTTCTTATGCCATTTTCTAAGGCACGTTTCCTTACTGTGCTAGAACTTATATTTAAGTTAAGATCCTGAACAATTTTTTTTGATGACACAAAAGGATTTTTTTAATAAAACGAACGATTTGTTTGTCCTCTCTGTAATGAGTTTTTCGTGGTCGACCTTTAGAATAAATTGTATTTACCGACCCAGTCGCTTTATATTTTTTTATAAGTCGAGAAATTATTGACTTATTAATATTAAATCTTTTGGCGATCGAAATTTGCGACTCACCTTTTTTAAAAAAATTTATAATTTTTTTTTTTATATCTTGTTTATATTGTACACGCGGCATCGTAGAAAAACCAGATCACGAGATGACGATCGAAAAGCAACTAAAATATTTAATGATTTACACTTGAAAAATAGAAAAATGTTGAAAAGAAAGTGAAAAATGCCGTTAGACCTCTTATTTTGAAGGTCACTTAGCAGCGACAGAAAAAGTTGCTTACATTACGAACAGCTTTTTATGGAGTATATTCGTTTGACTCTTTGTAATATTCTATTTTTAGACTTGAGCATAATTTTGTTATTGTTGGCTTATAGGTGGCTCATCAAGTAATTACAAAAATATGGGCCATTCCACATAAAATCATATACAAAGGCGTAATTAGAACTTGAATGCAATTCAAAAATCGGTTGCTTAGTTTACGAACGATACTGTATATTATTAGATCTTGTATAATATGTGAGCAATGGGGTTATTTTTTTTTTAAGAAAAACAAAAAGTTTTATGAGTACCAATATAAAATTTTCAAAATAAATCAAAACCAAAATGGCAGTGTAAAATCGTTTTTCTAAAAATTCATATTTTAATGTTTTTATATTAAATTGGCACGCAGTCGAACCCAAATAAATTTTGTTAGAGCATTTTTGTACTTTTATAAACAAATAAAGGTAATTTTGTATTTTTGTCAAAAAAGCATGTTTTTGAAGTAATGCCAAATTTGTAAAACGAAAATCGCTCACAACAGTTTTGTGAATAATGAAAATAATGCTTATCTCGGTGTAGATGCCGCGGTGTACCTTAACCTTGAAAAAAAACAAGATAAAGTATACTTTAAAACTAAGAATAGCAAATAAATCAAATATTCATTGGCTGTAACATCATCTCTAAATATGTCTCAATTAGATGTATTTTATGAGAACGAAGGAATTGACCATTTTTATAAAATTCTAAAAAATAATATTATAATTATGAGGCGGGATTTTTTGAGATAATGTATCAAATTTAAACCATGAGTCAAAAAATCACAAATCAGATTAAAATTTGTCAGAGCATGTGGATTTAAGTGTTTCTTTAAAACACTGCTCTCATTTAAAAACTATACAAAATCCAACAATAAAATTTTTGTCATTATTTATGTTAAAAGGCTACGCTTCCTTAGAAAAAACTTAAGAATGTCTAGCCGAAAAGCCAGAATTTTCTTCCAGAAACGTCATATTATTGCTCAAAATAGCCTATAATATAAATAATTTCAAAATCGGTTCACGGATGATTCTGGCTGCTGTAAAAAAAAAATACATTTTTATCTCAATACCAGATATACCAAAGTTTGAAATATGTTTTAAATATTTCTTTGGTGTTTCAAGGTGACATTCATTTTTAAGATTTTTGGCGTTACTTACTAAAGATTTTTCGGTTTGACACAAAACGTATATATATGTAGGCTTGGTACTGCTGGTCACCTAGTGAATACAATTCGACTTCATTCATTATCAATTACTTATTTACTCTGACTTAATTCAATTTAAACGAAACTAACCAGTCATTTTTATTTTGTCTACTCATTTTGACTTTGAATTTGAATCTTGAAACTGTGCCCACCGTCATCGTTCGGAAATGTTCATTTTCTCTGTGCTGCTGCGGGTTTGTTTTGGGTTCCTTCTTATTTGCTGAACAAACAAAAGCCAGTCAATTTAAAATCTTACTCGAACGATGCATTTTTCTTTCTTTGTTTCTATGCATTTTTCTTAAAATTTAAATATAACGAGTGAAGGTTGTTCGGTGCATTGTAGCACAAAATTAAATTTAAGTCTTTGTTATATTTTTTTTTTCTCTATTTGTGTTAATAAGTTTTTACTTTGTATTGTTTGCTTTTTTATTAACGAAACCCGGTTCATCTCTCTCTCTCTCTACGATTTGATGATAGCTCTGACACATTTATTCCGTGCCAAATAGTTCTTGATGTGTTCATGGCAACCGTTAGAAGAATGGGAACATGTGTTGGATGCATTTTAACAATATTTACGTGATGAATCAGTGAACATTGTATGAGTTCTACTTGAAACGTTTTTTTACATGAATTTTTATTTTACTCATCTGTTTACTGTTGTTGAAACGTCTATAAATAAAAACTGAATATTGATCGGTGTGTTTTCATTAGAAATTAAACAGGTATTTGGTTTAAATTGTTAAGAGTTTTATTACTGGGTCAGAACTATTCAGCTTCTCGGATCCAGTATTATTTCTAGCCTATTTTAATACAGAATATTTTGTATTCCAAAGTGACACTTCAAATAAGTTTGAATCGAAAGTAAAAAAAAACCAAACACCAAATATTTATTGTTGATACATTCACCCCATTTAGCTCTCTGTGGCTAAAGCTACACATCATATTATGTTATTTTTTGCGTTTTTTTTAAGTTTATTTTAAAAATAAATGGAGGTTCATGTTTAAAACATTTCCTTTTTGTCATTTTTTCTTGCGGTCTGTCTATAGGAGTGTAATTATTTCATTAATTTTAAATAAATTTTTCAGTAGATAAATACTGTGCAACACAATTTTCGAAAGGAGACTCAGCAACAAAAAAGGTTTTGGAAAATAAGGTCGCTTTTAAAAGATGGATGGTCATTAAAAGTTTGTCTCTTATAGCGCAATTTTATAAAAAATCCACAATTTTTTTTTAAACAACACAACGTGTTCTGAGAAAGAAGTGTGATAAAACCGGTCATATCTATCATATTTTAGTTATTTACCCTAATTTTTTCATTTTCCCATTGAATTCACTAGGAATGGAGTTGAAAATTATCAAAGTCGGGTTGAGTCCAATGGTACAAATTTTTCTGTTCTTTTTTGCTCAACGTAGAGAGGCTACAAAAATAAATAGGGTAGAGGTCCGTAAGTTGAACACCATTTATTTTTGACATTTCCGATGATGGCAACACTGGTATTGCGACGGTTATCTTCATTTGTTTTGTAGACTTTAATTTTCAAGTGATTAAAAGCGAATAGACGGGGTGTCTATAACTACGACAAATATTGTATTAAAAATTTGTGAAAAATTTTGAATTTGAAGTGAACGAATTTCAGGCGTTGCTCAATTCAAAAGGAACTCATTATTCTTTCATTATTTTAATATTATTTATTTAATTATAAATTAATATGTTTAATAATTATATTATAATTAGTAATGTTTAATTTTTTAAACAATTATTTAAACAGAACCAAAAATTTGTTCCCAATTTTAGGCTTTCCAGAAGAAATTGTCATCATTTTTTTGATTTGATTCAATAAGTTTCTTCAGCAAAGTTGAAGCTAATGACATGCTCTTTCGAACGGTATAATAACACGCTATAATATTCATTTGGAGATAAGCTATGGCCAAAAAAGCTAGAGATGTTCAACTTACGGAATTCTTCCTAACTATTGGAAAAAGGATTTGGTCATTATTATTCTTTGTTTGTTAAAAAAACAAGAAAGAAAAGTTAACGATTTTTTTCAAAATTACAAAAGCCCCTCAGTGCCTACAAATCCAAAATGCCAAGTCCCTTTCAGTCAATCATGATGTTTAAATATGTTTATATAGGATGATGGTCAGAAAAGTATAAAGTGGTTATGTTTCAAAAAAAAATTTCAATAAAGCATTATTTATCAGTAAATTTCTAATATTTCAATATCTAACAAGCCAATAATAACTATGTTTCTTATGTTGTTTTTGTTGGGCCGGTATATGTTATTATTAAAGAGACTTGCATCTATCGAGAGAAAAAAAAAAAATTGTAGATATCAAGTGGAGTAAACTTTCTCTATTGAATATTAACATATTTGAGATTCCTTAAAAGATAAACAAATTTATAAAGATACTTTATCAAATCACTAGAATCCTGTGATTTCTGAAAACGAAGAATGCTTTAGTGAAAATTTGTTTGAGTGTTGTCTCTTATTTCCTATTAATTCCAATCTTGTTCAGCAAGGCCCAACTGAATGCCCCCCATTTCTAACTTGATAAATCGAAATTAAATTTTCTTCAAAATAACCTAAGTCAATACGAATTTTTCAAATTGACTAACCTACATGTCATACCCGCCTAAGTCCAACATTTAATCTGATTAATGTTAAGTCTTCGAAGATTTTCTGTTATAAATAGGTATTATATATTACATTTCGTACAGATTTCTTGAAACTAATTAAACATATTTCAACAAAAAAAATACAGCGAAATTACAGAAATGTAAAACTTACATTTTCCTTTTAAAAAAACTTTCATGATGGACTTAGGTGACTTTGAAAAGTATCGACTCAAATCCGAAAGCTGGAAAATTTATTGATCATAAAAATCTGTCTAGCACATTATTTTTGAATCACATTCCATCAATTTTTAATGTAAGACCGAAATATTTTGAAAAAAATATTTATTTTAAAGCACCCTTCTGGACATAAACATAAAAAATGCAAACGAGAGAGTACATTATTTTGCCATCTTGTAAAAAGTTCCAATTTTCGGGTAGCATACATACATATTAAATATTTTTAACCCTTACATGCACAAGACTTCCGCTTAAAAAAAAAAATAAAGTTATTTTAAAAATAAGTTATTTTTGAAAAAAGTGATAGTTCTTAAAATATATACTGGGCAAAAGATGCAGCTGCTAATTTTTCAAAAAAATTTTGGCAATAGCTTATTTTCTTAATTAAAAATTTATTTTTAATATCAAAAGGAACAATTAACCACTTTTTAACCGACTTCAAAAAGGAGGAGGTTCTCAAGTTGGTTGGTTTCTCTGTTTTTTTTTTTTTTTTTTTTTTTTTTTTTTTTTTTTTTTTTTTTTTTTGTGAATGTATGTACATCGATTACTCCTAAAGTACTTGCCCGATTGCCGTAATTTTTTGTCAACATATAGAGATTATCAACGCGGAGGTGCCCGTTTATGAAAGGGGGCGGTATTCGGAAAAGGGGCGTGTCTGTATAAGAAAAACACTGTATCTCAGTACATATTGACACTACGGTAATAAACTTCACGATAAAATTACAAGGGCAAGCACAAGTATTAAAAATGACGATCACTTAAGTGGGCGTAATTCTAAAAAAGGGTGTGGCAATATTGTAAAAACTCTGTATCTCGACGAAAATTGACACTAGAGTACTGAAATTAAGTACAGAGGTAGGTACAATTATTGGAAATTACTATAACAAAAGTGGGCGTAATTCGACAAAGGGGTGTGGCAATATAAGAGAATTACTGTGTCTCGAATAATATTGATACTAGGGTACAGAAATTTATTACAAAGGTAGGAAAAATCACTACAAATTTTTGTAAAAAAAAAATGGGCGTTAATCGAGAAGGGGAGTGGCAATATTAAAAAAAACACTGTATCTCGATTACTATTGACACTACGATACTAAAATTTAGTACAAAGGTAGGTACAAATATAACAAATTACTGTCAGTAATGTGGGCGGTATTCGATAAAGGGGCGTGTCACTGTAAGAAAAACACTGTATTTCAGTAAATATTGACACTAGAGTACTAGAGTTAATAAAATTCACAGAAAAAATGCAAGGGTAGGTAAAAAATAACAGTCAATTAAGTGGGCGTTAGTCGACAAAGAGGTGTGGCAATATTAGAAAAACTCTGTATCTCGAATAATATTGACACTAGAGTACTAAAGTTAACTACAGGGGTAGGCACAGTTATAAAACAATTAATTTCAATACAGTGGACCTCGTTTGATAAAGGGGTGTGGCAATATATAAAATACACTGTATCGCGAATAATATTGACACTAGAGTACCGATATTTAGTATATAGGTAGGCACACTTATAACAAGTTTTTGTGAATAAAGTGGGCGTCATTCGACAAAGGGGTGTGGCAATATTAGAAAACACTAAATCGAATACTGACACTACTAACTGAAAAAGTACAGACGCAGGCACAATTATTACAAATTACTACCGAAGAATTGGGCGTTATTCGACTAAGGGGTGTGGCAGTTTGTAAAAAACTGTATCATATTGACTTAAGGGTGGTAAAATTCATTGTTAGAATGGGTAGAACTATTGAAAACACTGACAAAGAGTGTGATATTCTCGACAAAGAGGCGTGTCAATATTATAAACACACTATATTTCAGTCAATATTGACAATGGGGTAGTGATAAAAATACAAGAGTAGGTACTGATAAACACACTGACAAAGACCAGAATAAGAAACGACAGAAAAGCATTTTTCCATATTATGAGCATAAATAATTGGTGTTTAATTAATTTATACACTTTTTTAATATATATCATTTTCTCTAAAAAGAAAGAAATAAAAACTTTTTAACAAAAAAAAAAACCTACTTCAAAATCACTAGAAAGTAAAAAATAATTTTAAATTACTTTTACTATTTATTTCTTGGTCAAATTTGTATTTTTATAATAAATATATTTATTTTTTTATGATAATAAGAGCTTCGAAGTCGGCGCTAATATAATCAGATTTTTTATGCAGCTGCAACACACATATAGCATTTTAATTAAGATTTAAGAAAAGTTAAGATTACAAATTAATACAGCGTCACCCAAGCAGGATATTTACAAATAAAAAAGTCTTAAATAGAGTAGGGATGGCGAAAAAATCATGATTTTACATCAATGATTAGCGCTGACTAGAAGCTTTTATTATCATAAAAAAATAAATATATTTATTATAAAAATACAAATTTGACCAAGAAATAAATAGTAAAAGTAATTTAAAATTATTTTTTACTTTCTAGTGATTTTGAAGTAGGTTTTTTTTTTTTGTTAAAAAGTTTTTTTCAAGTTTTCGATTTTTTATGAATTTTTTTTTTTAAATAAATTTTATGACACTTTTGTCTTGCATTTTTAAGTAAAAAATTATTTTTCAAAATATTTCTTTTAAAAGTGCAAAAACTGATCATCTTTATGTAAAAATGTATTGAACAAACATGTAGAAAATTTTATGAGGCTTAATTTCATAGGCTTGATTATAAAAATCGAATATGAAGAATTCAAGATAAATATATGCGATTAATATATAAAAAAAAACAAATTGCCCATTTCAGCCCTTGAAAGTACTTTGACCGAACTTCTTATAATCAATTGTGTTGTGTGTGTTATTAAATGTTTGCACACAATTGACCGAGAACTGGACCTTCATGTTTTATGCCGACTCCGAACGGCTAAAAGTACATGTTTTCAAGAAGCTTTACATAGCATTATTTACTCTCTGAGGTTTGCCGTTGTCTGCGGAGAGGTGGTGACCGATCAGAAAAATTTTTTTATTGAAAAAACTTTTCGCCGCGACTGGGGATCGAACTCGGGCTCCGCGTATGCTAAGCCACACTCACTTAACCTGCATGCCATGGTCACCGATAAATATATACGAGTGCGATTTTGGTATTTTGAGACCACAAAGCTATAAGAAAAAATAATGGTATGCCGATTACAGACATTTTTTCTGATTTTAGCGCATAGTGTTATTAATCATATTTATCGCGAAAAGCAAGTAGAAGCTTGTTAAGCAGAATAGAGATCAATTATTACAGAGGGGATATTAATTATATTTATGTATAAAACATTCAAAATGATTTTTTTATTAGAAAATTCATCATATCATATCATATTCACAATTCACAATCACTTGATATAGGTTCTTTGAAATACCCCCTTAATACTTCTTGGAACTTCTTATTCAAATTAGATAAAACCGTATAAAATCCTAGGAATGGTTGTATGTAAAATATTTGAATGCTATTTTCAAATAAAAAGCTAAACTGATCAAGTCACAAAATGACTTTAAGCTTTTGCATATTTTTTATATGTGTATAATTTTAATATTCAAATTACGTGAGGTATTTCATATTTTACATTTAGTTTTATATTTGATATTAACATTTATCAAAGAATTAACTATAGATCAAAGAATGTTGTTGTTCTCCACGCTACTAATTCACCTGATGTATCATCATTCTTAACTATTCCGACTGGGTTTGTTACACAGTCAAACAATTGCACGAACACGGTCAAATGGGTTGGACAAAAGTGGGGCATAACGTGAATATATGTAAGGTTTTTCTTATGTTGTGTCATAATGTTTAGACTCGTACGAGACAATCTAATTTTCTGGCAGTTAGTGTCGTTTCTTGCATTTTTTTTTTTGCAATGTAGTATTAAACATCGCCACAAAAGTGCAAAGAATGCCAAATCAATAATATTGATTCAATTAACATTGCTTTTTTATAATTATTTTTCGCTAAGGTTGTTGGTGGGGTGGAACTCTCCATAAACTTGTGGTTCTGAGGAAATCTCAGTTAAAAATGCTTGTTTTCGCAAAACATCACAGAATATCTAGCTAAATAACGGTTAAAAAGAATCTGTGTTGATAAAATTAAAACAAAAATGGATTTGAATTATTTTGGATATTGAAAAATTTCATATTTCGGCCAAATAGTTAAAACAAAATAAATATGCTAAGAAATATAATCTTTTAAGAACTTAAAGCTTTGGCAATCATTTA
The DNA here is from genome assembly GCA_958299015.1 of Tetanocera ferruginea. Classification (NCBI taxonomy): domain Eukaryota; kingdom Metazoa; phylum Arthropoda; class Insecta; order Diptera; family Sciomyzidae; genus Tetanocera; species Tetanocera ferruginea. The sequence continues at coordinate 541,783 of OY282640.1, read as the reverse complement.
CCAGTTTATTTTATTTAAATATAAATGGGTTTGTATGTCCAACAGCATGCAAAAAGTCAGATATTGATCTGAAAGAAAAACGTCGAATTGTAAAACATGGCTCAATGAATGAATAAAGCAACCTTAAAAATAGGCATTCGACTAGAATACATGATGCGACATGTGTTTTAAGTGTGAATAAGTATTGTTCAAGTATTTGAATTAATAACGGACGGTGTCAATTGTGCATGTAGTTTTCAGTATTAGTATATTAGCATATTTTAAAATGAATGAATGGGTTTTTCATTAAGGATCGAGGCGGATATGTTATGTGAGATTAGAGTTTTGAAAATTTCTTAGCAGTAATCCTTAATTATAATAAAAAGAAAGAGAGAGGACGGGAAAAAGCAAAAATGCCATTTCAAAACTTTCGTATTAAATTCACGTACCTACTTTAATATATTGTAAAGACTGTTTTCAAGAACCCTCATTTTTATACCCCCACGCGTACTGCGTAAGGGGTATATTAATTTTGTCACGACGTGTGTAACACCCAAAAGGAGGCGTGGTAGGTATGGAAAAGTATATATATTCTTGCTCAGCATCACCACCTGAGTTGATTTAGCCATGTCCGTCTGTCTGTCCGTCTGTCCGTCTGTCCGTCTGTCCGTCTGTCCGTCTGTCCGTCTGTCCGTCTGTCCGTCTGTCCGTCTGTCTGTCGACACGATTACAGCCGCAATTTTGAAGCTATCGTAATGAAATTCGATATTTAAGCTTTTTTTAAAAAAACTAAGGTCAAGTTCGAGAATGGGCTAAATCGGATGAAAACCACGCCTACCTCCCATACAACCCAAAAATTAAAAACTCTACAAAGAAGCTAATATTTAAGCTACAATACTGATATTTGGTATATGTGTATTCTATATCAAAACTGAGATGTCTTAGAAAAATGGGCGTCATTCACAAATTAATACGCCCACCTCCCATACAACCCCAACATTAAAAAATCTATAAAGAGGCTAATATTAAAGTTATAAGACGGAAACTCGGTATTTGTGTATTCAATGTCAAAACAGAGATGTGTTAGAAAAATGGGCGTCATCCATTCACTAACACGCCCACCTCCCATACAACCCCAAAATTGAAAAATCTATAAAGAGGTTAATATTAAAGCTACACGACAGAAACTCGGTATTTGTGTATTCTATGTCAAAACTGAGATATGCTAGAAAAATGGGCGTCATACAAAATCTAACACGCCCACTTCCCATACAACCCCAAAATTTAAAACTTTATAAAAAGGCTTATATTTAAGCTGCAGGAAAACAATTTGATATGTATGTTTTTTAGACACATAAAAATAATAATATCTCTCAAAATCTCATACAAAATGCTCTCAAATTTAATATTCTTCCACCACTAAGAATCGGCCGTGGGGGTATTTTAACTTCGGCTAAGTCGAAGATATACCTTACTAGTTCTTAAACAATTTTTGTTCCAACCAGCACATACAATTTTTATTTACTCTTTTTTATCACATCTCAACTCATGTTGTAGTAAATATTCAGAACGACATTTTGTTTAAAGTCGATCTCAAGCGCCTGAATATTTGCAGCTTTCGTCATATGACACATATGTATGTATGTATGTTTGCTCATTGTATACTACAAAAGAACACAATAAAGAGAAGAAGAAAATCTTGAGTCTTGAGTTTAGTTGCAATGTTCGCGATAACCGCTTCGGTTGTTTTTACATTATCGAACTGTGACCATCGTGCTATTCAATTCGGGGTTTTGAGATTTTTAATACAAAAATGTCCCTTAGTAGTTCTGTGTTAGTTGTTCCAAGTGAATTAAATAAGCCCATGGCTCAATCTCCTAAACAGTTAATTCAGTAAATGTTTGTTAATTAAGTCACTTATCTTCTAGATTGGGATAAGATGGTGGACATACTCAAACAGAGTAAGATATTTGAAACTTATCTAAAAGCATGGCACCCATATGCATTAGTCATGATCTGTATCCACTACAGCATTGGGATAGAAAATTGGAAAATAAATAGTTAAGGCACAGGCCATAACTGTGTCGTACTTTAATATATTTCATTTCATACTAACCTTGACCGATTTCTGACCACTTTGTCAGTCACGAAACTTTATAGTAGGGGTATTCACGATTCAGTGCAGTTGCTAGTGTAGTTGAGGACTTGAGGACTTGTGCACTTAACAAAAACAAAATATACGTACGTCAAAAATCTACACAACTACATTTCTACTATCGCCTTAAACTTGAGGACTTGAGCAGTTTTGTAGTTATGTACATTGAAAAATTTGACAGGTTTGAAATAGTGATGCAACATTTAAGAGTTTAAGTTTCAATTACTTGATAAATAATAGTCTCATTCAAATTATAATAATAATCTCAATAAAAATTATAATAATAATCTCAATTAAAATTTTGGTGTGCTCACGAAAACCTAACTGCACAACTGCACAAGTCCTCAACTACACTCGCAAGTGCACTGAATCGTGAATACCCCTATTGTTTACTAACTATGTACAACAATGAAAAAGGCTTGGGCTTCACGTCTAGGCTTATCACACAATGAAGAGGAAGTTTGGTCTAGGGAAACAACACATTTTTAATTTTTTTTAAGTCGTATTAATACCTATATGTTATATGTGTATAAAAATAGTATAAACATATTTATTCTATTCGCTGTTTCGATTTGTGACTGCAAAATGGTTATTGTTTAAAAAAAACCGTTCAATTTTTTTTTTAAATCTTGAACGTTGTTCAAAAATATTTTCTCGAAATTTTACGAAATTTTATAAATAAATTTATTCCGGATTTTGATCATTTCGATCGATTTTTGTTTTTTTTTTGTTGTTAATCGTGATTTTTATTATTCTTTTGAAAGGATTTTTGTTTTTATTATAGCAAAAAATAATTTCGAAATCTATTATTATCTATTAATCTATGTATTAAATCTATTAAGTTAAGCTTTGTGTTAGAGATGAGCGATATTTTTTGGTACCGTAGATTAAATCACCGCGAATTAAAAATCATTGGAGTGGTTACAGTTCTTGAAAATATAAAGAATAGTGATTTCATTATTTGTACTTTCTTTCTTTCTCTGTCTGTTTGTTTTTTCGCTATAACTACTTATATGGATGACCAGCAAAATTTTTGCTTTCATAAACTTCTAAAAGGCTATTTGAACAGCTTCCAAGAACGATTCCATGGCATGGCTTGTGCAAGGCAATGATAAAATATTTTCTTAGAATCATATTGCCTTATGTCTTCTGAACCATGGAATGTTTTCTTGAAGTTTTCCTAGAAAATAACTACTAGAATAGTTTCATTGAAGGCATCAAAGAAATCTTCCAATGAACAATTCTACACTCAGAAAAAAGGAATATGATAAAAAAGGCATCATATTTAGATAACAATGGTATAGACTTTGCTCCAGAGAATACTTTTCTCTAAATGTGATCCTAAAACCTGTGCCAACCTGTACCACTGCGCCATTTTCAACACCACCAGTTGCTGCATCACGTAAAATCATTCAACAGTTTGCAACCTCTTGGACCACTTCAGAATGGAATGACCGCATTCAAAAACTGAAGACAGGAAATCAAAAGGATAACACAAGATTGTTTGTAAAAGGCTTCCCAGCAACTGCGAATGCATCTTGGGTAGAAAATTACATTAGAAAAAACTATAAATTAACGATTCTGGACTGCCAGAAAAAGTCATCTAAAAATTCCAAGTTTAGTATTTTCAAAGTTAGTGTACTCAACGTATATGCATGGATGTTCCTTAAATCTGGCAAAGAAATCCCTAAGCACGGCAACATTCACATAACTGAGTTTAAGGATAAGCCAAAAAGGAGTTCTAAGGCACGTAGCATTAAGCATATCACTAAGCCTATCTCTACGTATACCAATAAGTCTATTACTTAGCCTTTCAATAAGCCTAATATAACACCACCTGCTAGAACCACCTCAAAAGCTAATCATGACACAAACTGGTCAAGATCACCTCTGGTCTCGAAAAATCAAGATCAAAACTGGTCATATAAAACAAACCTATTCCCAACATTTTCCCAACAATCATTAAAATCCACCCATCCTAAAGGTAAAAGGGTTTCATTCAAATTAGCTGAAAATGAAGCCTTTAATAACAATTCAAATAAATATCCTTATTTCGTCCTATCCCATACTCTTAATCCATGCCCACAGCCTGCAATAGTCATACCTGAACCTACTTATCCTACTTACACAAAAACAAACACACCCTCCACTCCACATACCTCCCTTAATAACTGGATCTAACACTCGAACCTTCAGTAATAATACACCAGCCTTTCTCGACCCTCTTCTTCCACCTACCGCGAAGCTTACAAAAAATCTCGCTGATGTTAGTAGTGAAGGCCGTTTCGTCATGTCTGGTCTTAGAGATCGTCGGTTATACGATAAAGTTCGCTTGTATCTGGCTTATTTGCATAACAAGTCAGACTCAGTTTGTATTGAAGGTACAACAAAAACAAGTGCTATGGTATCCATCCAACAAGAAGGCCTTCCGACAGACCCGGTCGAGCTGAAAAAAATGTTCATTAATTTCCATGAAAGCCTCAACATTTTACCAAATGATGTTGAAAACGACCTCGCTGCATTTGCTTCGCATACAAGTTCAAAGTATATATGGCATTTACAAAGAGCACGTTCTAACTTCAAAAACTTCTATTGTCCCTAACTCTACGCTTTCAAAAATGAAGAAATTCTAGATAGCAACTGGACAATATACCGTAATGACAGAGACTATGAAAGCTTAGGCCTCTCTCGAGGAGGAGGAGGTGTTTTGATAGCTACACACAATGTCTTATCTAGTGATGTGGTTGTAACTAACTCTTGCATATACTTCGAGCACAAAGTAATAAAATTAAGTCTATGTCAAAATCGTTTTATATACATTGGTGTTATTTATATTCCCCCAAATTAAATTCCTATAAAAAATTATGTGATCTTATAACGTCAATAACAGCCGCTCTAAACGAAGAAGATAAGATTATAATTTTCGGTGACTTTAACCGTCCTAATATATCGTTTGATTATCGAAAATAGACAAATTTTTTATCGGAGAAAGATATGTGTTTTTTAACCGACTTCAAAAAGGAGGAGGTTCTCAAGTTGGTTGGTTTCTCTGTTTTTTTTTTTTTTTTTTTTTTTTTTTTTTTTTTTTTGTGAATGTATGTACATCGATTACTCCTAAAGTACTTGCCCGATTGCCGTAATTTTTTGTCAACATATAGAGATTATCAACGCGGAGGTGCCCGTTTATGAAAGGGGGCGGTATTCGGAAAAGGGGCGTGTCTGTATAAGAAAAACACTGTATCTCAGTACATATTGACACTACGGTAATAGACTTCACGATAAAATTACAAGGGCAAGCACAAGTATTAAAAATGACGATCACTTAAGTGGGCGTAATTCTAAAAAAGGGTGTGGCAATATTGTAAAAACTCTGTATCTCGACGAAAATTGACACTAGAGTACTGAAATTAAGTACAGAGGTAGGTACAATTATTGGAAATTACTATAACAAAAGTGGGCGTAATTCGACAAAGGGGTGTGGCAATATAAGAGAATTACTGTGTCTCGAATAATATTGATACTAGGGTACAGAAATTTATTACAAAGGTAGGAAAAATCACTACAAATTTTTGTAAAAAAAAAATGGGCGTTAATCGAGAAGGGGAGTGGCAATATTAAAAAAAACACTGTATCTCGATTACTATTGACACTACGATACTAAAATTTAGTACAAAGGTAGGTACAAATATAACAAATTACTGTCAGTAATGTGGGCGGTATTCGATAAAGGGGCGTGTCACTGTAAGAAAAACACTGTATTTCAGTAAATATTGACACTAGAGTACTAGAGTTAATAAAATTCACAGAAAAAATGCAAGGGTAGGTAAAAAATAACAGTCAATTAAGTGGGCGTTAGTCGACAAAGAGGTGTGGCAATATTAGAAAAACTCTGTATCTCGAATAATATTGACACTAGAGTACTAAAGTTAACTACAGGGGTAGGCACAGTTATAAAACAATTAATTTCAATACAGTGGACCTCGTTTGATAAAGGGGTGTGGCAATATATAAAATACACTGTATCGCGAATAATATTGACACTAGAGTACCGATATTTAGTATATAGGTAGGCACACTTATAACAAGTTTTTGTGAATAAAGTGGGCGTCATTCGACAAAGGGGTGTGGCAATATTAGAAAACACTAAATCGAATACTGACACTACTAACTGAAAAAGTACAGACGCAGGCACAATTATTACAAATTACTACCGAAGAATTGGGCGTTATTCGACTAAGGGGTGTGGCAGTTTGTAAAAAACTGTATCATATTGACTTAAGGGTGGTAAAATTCATTGTTAGAATGGGTAGAACTATTGAAAACACTGACAAAGAGTGTGATATTCTCGACAAAGAGGCGTGTCAATATTATAAACACACTATATTTCAGTCAATATTGACAATGGGGTAGTGATAAAAATACAAGAGTAGGTACTGATAAACACACTGACAAAGACCAGAATAAGAAACGACAGAAAAGCATTTTTCCATATTATGAGCATAAATAATTGGTGTTTAATTAATTTATACACTTTTTTAATATATATCATTTTCTCTAAAAAGAAAGAAATAAAAACTTTTTAACAAAAAAAAAAACCTACTTCAAAATCACTAGAAAGTAAAAAATAATTTTAAATTACTTTTACTATTTATTTCTTGGTCAAATTTGTATTTTTATAATAAATATATTTATTTTTTTATGATAATAAGAGCTTCGAAGTCGGCGCTAATATAATCAGATTTTTTATGCAGCTGCAACACACATATAGCATTTTAATTAAGATTTAAGAAAAGTTAAGATTACAAATTAATACAGCGTCACCCAAGCAGGATATTTACAAATAAAAAAGTCTTAAATAGAGTAGGGATGGCGAAAAAATCATGATTTTACATCAATGATTAGCGCTGACTAGAAGCTTTTATTATCATAAAAAAATAAATATATTTATTATAAAAATACAAATTTGACCAAGAAATAAATAGTAAAAGTAATTTAAAATTATTTTTTACTTTCTAGTGATTTTGAAGTAGGTTTTTTTTTTTGTTAAAAAGTTTTTATTTAGAAGTGTAGAAGCACTTCTAGAGAAGACTAAGGAAAGCATTCCTCCTAATGGCATGCATGTGTTAAAGGAATGCCTTCTGGGTATGAATGTAGAAGAGATGCAACTCCCCTCCACTTTACCTTCATTTGGAAGTACTTTTTGGTGGGTGTTTGTGATTTCTTTCATCACTGAAGACATGAATGGCAGAAGGTGATATTCGCATTTTTGGATTTTCAATTGTTCTATTAGGCATGTATGAAGGTGTTATGAGAATAAAAACAATTGTTAACGTTAAAAAACCATGTTTGTGGCTGTTTTAATCGAAGTCAATTTTATCGAAATTAGAAAAATCACCTTAATTTATATTTTTTTTTTTTTAATTTATATTACATTTTTTATTTATATAATTCACTATTGAATTCTTTTTGCTAATCTATAATATAGATTCTATATCACAGAATCGCTCACTAAATGTACGTTCTTACAAAAATCGCTGGATCACTCATCACTTCTTTCAATATTGAATTGGAATATTATTTCTATTAATTTCTCTGTGAAAACAAATTATCTGTATCTTTTTGATACACTCAGAAAACAGTTGTTCGTAATATGATAAAAAAAGGCATCCAGAGGGTTGCTACAGAGAATACATTTCTCTAAATGTGATCCTAAAAATTCCCTAAAAATGATTAAAAGTTTCTATGAAATAGAGAAATATATCGTTTTAGGAGAAGACTACTTTTTTATTTTTGAGAAAAGATTTGTTTTTATTGAAGAAAATACTTTGCATAGTGAATTTTTTATCAAAATATAGCAAACATTTTTCATTTTCAATAAATGTTTCTCTATAAATGAGAATTTTTTGTGCGAGCATAAAAATTGTCATTATTAGAGACATTGAAATATTTCCATTTCCAACAAGTGAAGAAATATTTCTTCGAGAATGTGAAAATTTATTCTTAAAATTTTTTTTGAAAAAGAGAAAATTGCTTTATTGAAAATAGAGAAATTTTTTAATGCAGAAATATAGGTATTTTTGTCTGAGTGTACTCGAATAATTATCTCGATTGCTGGCAGTCTACAGCAACTGCCATGTTTAAAGCTTTAGAATTTTTGTTTTTTTTTTCATATCTGCGTTAAGCACGAGTGTAATTCAAACAATCGATTTAATTTTCATCTTCTTTCATTGCATTAGACTGTTACCAACGATTATTCAAAGCTTTAAAAACGCACTTTTAAAAAGGGGGAAAAGTTTTGTGTTCGAAGTCTGAGCTTCTTCAAACTTAGTTGTCTTATTGTTATGAGCTTTGCTTAATTATTAAAATTAACAGTTACCTGTTGTTTTCTTTTTGTGTTAAAATCAGTTAAATACAAAATATTGAAAATTAATTCACACACTTTTAAGAAGTTGCAAAGCAGTTGTTAGCTGATTTAACCTGTATATCTGTTGTTTTCTCATGCAAACAAACACACATATATTCATACATACATACATGCACACACACATATATATCTAAAGATTGCAATGAAAATCGTCATCCTTAATTTACAATCAGTGTCATACTCAAAATTTTCAAACATAACGACTGATTACGTCAAGACATTGATGTGCTGTGTCTGAGTATTTTTCTAGATTGTGTTTTTCGTTTTTGTTTTGCACTTTTACTTGTTTTTTTCTTCTTTTTGTTTGTGCATACAAAACATATGTAATCTATTTAAGCTTGTTGAAAGTGATTTGTTTATAAACAGATATCTTACACTTGAGTACTGCGATTTATGTAAGGTACGTGAATTAATAAATAACTGATACTAGATAAAACATCAACACTCTTTAAGCCTAGATATTAACTCTCAGATGGCCATTTATATTCCAGCAGATAAGAACTCAACCGTTTGCATTATTACCATATCTTATGGAAGCCAACATACCTTTTTAAAATTTTAACTATAACGCTTTTACTTACCAATAAGACATGTTGACTTGTTTCGTAATGTTTGTTGGTGTCGTCTGTATTTCACTCAGACAAAATAAAAAATGCCACACAAAATATTTTGCATATTTCGCGACGTAATTGATAAATAAGGTTTTTTTTTATTTGATCAGAACAACATAGCAAATTAAAAACTTAAAAACTCACACCAGATAATTATACAACGAGAGTGAATAAGAATATGTGTGTTTGGTGTGTTTGTGTTTACTTATTTGTTTGTTTGTTTGTTTAACATCATCTTAATATAAACAGTGTGGCCAGACGCGGGTTCCACTCACACGCAAATTGTTTATTTTTTTCATATAATGCTTTATTGTTACTCATGACTAGATTATAAAAATTATTTAGTTATCTAGAATTGTTTATTTTTTTAATGTTGTTAAAGCTTTCCAACACTAATAAAATTAAATAAAAACATTTTGCAAAAATGTGAAACGTTGAAGAAGAACGTTTGTTCACTAACTACTTATAGCAAGTTTTTAAGGCAGAGCCCAGCATCAGTGCTCAAAAAGTTTTTAAATCTAATTTTGAGTCAGAAAACTGTCATGCTCAGATGTTTGTCGAAGTCAGAACAGAAACCATGAATTTCTATCCAGGTGCCATGGATACCAATTACTTCTGCATAAGTCGTATGCAAATAAAGTAAAGCTCAGCTATTAGGTAAAGACCGCATACATTTACAAAAATAAATGTAAGAATTTGTAATATTGTACATAAGCTGTTAGGAGGAATATCGAATAAAAACTCCGCCTAACTCCCATACAAATTGTGAATTTGTATGGGAGCATGCGTGAATCATAATAAACATTTGTATACCCTAACAGGCATTTTAAGTTTATGCGAAACTTTGTAACACTTAGAAATAGGCATGGCCAGAATAGAAAAGTTAATATATTCTTGATCAGCGTCACTTTTTGAATCAATTTCCGTCTTACCAAAAATACAAGATCAAGAGAAAGAGTTGAAATATATGCTTAAAACTTGGTACATATTGACCCAAGGATCTGCACTATTAAATAAATTTTAAATCTTCCCATGGGCACACAACCCATTAAATTAGAACTCTATAATGAGTTTTATATAAAGTTTAAGTTTACTATATATTTCCTTAACTATACTTTAAACATTTTGGCATTGTATGTTTGACCTTAGAAATTACTTAATTAGTGAAAATCAAAATTATTAGGAATATTTTCAATTTAATGTTAGAATATTCAGTTGAAATGTAATGAGTTAATGTAAATGAGTATGTAGAAAATTTGCTGTGGAATTAATGGACATGCTAAGTATTTTCTCGCATAATGTACCATTATGTACGAATATAATTATTCATACACACTCAAAAAACTTATAAAAAATTTTTCTGATTTCAGCAATAGCAATTTCGATGGTTAAGCGCACTAAAGTGATAAGTGACCTTTTAACGAAAATTGGTTTACTGCATTTTTCAATCCATCAATATAATATCTACCTTGTGTAAATTTATTGAAAATGCATAGCCAGTGAATGCGTGTCAGTACACAGTTTAAATTAGTGTTTTGTATTGAGATGTATTGAAATTTAAAAACAAAATCGGCGTTCCTGAACATTTGAAATTTTTCACTTATCACTTTAGTGCGCTTAACCATCGATTTTCTCTTTTTCAAATAAAATTATCTTCATTTAGAATAAATTTTCACATTTTCGAATAAATATTTCTCACTTACGGAAAATGAAAATATTTCATGTCTCGAATAATGATAAGTATTTTTCTTGCATAAAAAGAAAATACTTCATTTTTTTGTCCAATTTTTCTTACTGAAAACAAGTGGCGTGTGGACAAGACAATCAGTGTATTCAACAATTCTTATATATAATGCGAGAAAAGGACAGAGCGATGAATTGAGAGAAACGTCCGTGCGTCCTAAATTGTTTTCTCCAATTAACCTACAACAATAAAATTTGAGTATATGTGTATTTTGTACCAAGTCTAAAATGTCTTCGAAAAATGGGTGTCATCCGCACATGACCACGCCCTTCTCCCATACAACCAAAAAATAAAAACTCAATAAATGTGTTCATGTTTAACCTACAGAGATAAAATTTAATTGTATTTTAAAATTAAAACACTATAAAAACATTATAATGTGAGTGAGCTACAGGAATAAAACTTGGTATGTGTAAATTTTTCATCAAAATTGAAAAACATATAAAATATGTGCTTCATCCGTCTACGGATACGCCCATTTTTATTTTATTGTTTTTTGAAAAAGTAGGTTTAGGGTATTTCATAGTCGGGCTAGAGCAACTTTAGACTTCCTTTACTTGTTTTTATATATTTTTCTATTTCATGTAAGCTTTTAATCATTTTAAGAGAATTTTTAGGATCATATTTACAGAAAAGCAAAGTCTATATCATTTTTCTCTAAATATGATGCCTTTTTCATCATATTCCTAAAAACTTTTTTCTGAGTGTAAATGGAATTTTTAAAAAATAGGCAAAAACGCAGTGTTTCGCCTTTAGTTTAGACTCTAGAGCTTTTTAACATTTTTGTATTCGTTAGCCAAAACAAGATCATTTTTTTGACAGTTTAGGTTGCATTCCTAAGAAAAAATTGAAATTTTTACACATTTATTATTCTGGATTTGCAGAAAAAAGTTATTTATGAAGAAATCATAAGATCTGAATGCAATGACACTTTTTGAATTTTTCGAATTGGTTTTACAAATATCGATTAAAACATAAGACATAAGCTAACAAAAACGGTATATTAACGGTTATTTTTCAACTAAATTTTTTGTTTTGCTATCTCGAGTAATTTTTTTAAAAATTTCATAGTTTTAAAAGCTTCTTAAAAACGCCAAGCTTTTTCTTGACGAAACACAACTTTTATTCATATTTAAAAATATATTGCATATACTAGCTGACCCACTAGACTCTGTAATATCCAAACTTCAATTATTTTGATTTTGTTTCTTTTGTGAGTTTGTAAAAAGCTATTGGCAATGTGTAAAGAAAGCAAAATCAGACTTATTTCTGAGTGATGGTTGAGTCCATTAACGATTGAGACCATGTATTTTAAAGCTGAGGAGAAGCAGAGTAAGCTCGGGTAGATTTGGTATCTTTGTTTCAAATTGTTTTTGCTTTTAAAATTGATGACCTATTCTTAATTTTTTTTTCATGCCCCATATGCGTTGATTATACGACTTTAAAACTTTAATAGGATATTGTATTATTTTATAAAATTGTTTTACAACTATTTTTGCGTAAATATCACAAAAATAAATATGAAACAAAATAAATAGGAATTGAATAATTGTTAAAACGTAGTTCCAAAGCAGGTCGGGACTAGAACCTAGGATCTCTGGTTCAACAATCAAGCATGCTTACTACTTGACTGAAGCGGCAATAAATACCTTAAAAAGAGATCTTGAGTTAAGTTTTTCTCAAAAAAAATTAAAAATTTCTTAAATACGGTTTTGGAAAAGCTTAAATAACTGAAGTAAGTGGTTTTTAATGATTAAAGTATTAAATTTTTAAGTATAAAAATAAGTTATAAAATCCCTTAGAGCAAAATGACTGTTGAGTAGTGTTATTTATTTGAATGAATTTCTTGTTTTTTCATTTATATCAGTTCAAAATACGGACTTTTTATTAGGATTTTGCTGTTTTTGAAAAAAAAAATATGGCAACACTGTAAAATTTGCGATTGTTTGTATTCTTTAGTAAGAAATATTTCAAAAATAAAAACAAATTCTAAAAAACTTAAAATACGAAGTTTTTCGTCTCTATAACAGCGCCACCTATCGGGTCTAGAATGATCCTATTTTGAAGGCTGCAAACAATTATAAGCATTTACAAAATTTCATTGAAATCAGTTGGGTGGTTTCAAAGATTAGCGTATTCCAACATAGTGGCACGTGATTTTTATATGATATGATTTTATATATATATATTCAGATAGCATAAAAATCACGTGCATTATAAGGTCAATTGATTTTGTTCGCTATTAATAGTCCATGGCATACGTAAAAGTTTAAATTACTCACCTATGATATGAGATAATTTGATTGCCCATGAAATATCCGTTTTTATTTAAATTCTCCATAGAATCCAAATCTTAATGATAATCACTAGCAACGGAATACTAGCACCTGATCGTTGTTTTTTATAAAACTAGTAATATCATCTGAAAAGTGTGAAAAAGCTCGGTTTGTACCGCTAATTGGTCAGTGATAGAAATTTTTTATGAAATTTAAAAAAAAAAATTAAGGTTATGCACAAAACACCGAAGTGGTCAGTAAACTCCATTTAATCAACCATAAAATCAACGATGGCTAATTTGATAAAGTATTTCATGTTGATAGTTATATACCATACAAAATCCACCACTGAGGTAGGTGGTATATCCGAAATAGTGAACAAAAACGTTACAAAATTTTTTGAAATAGACCGCCGCCCATACAAACCACGCTGTAAGACGTGCATAATTTAACATAAAAAAAAAAATCTCGCGTGTAGCAACGTACACGTGACAGAAGTGAAACTTCTTTAACAGTAAGAAATAAGAGAAATTTTAGTGTGAAATAGAGAGAAAAAGTATCTGAAAAGAAACTCAATCAATACGAAATGGAATAATAATTTGTTGATTCAATATTTGCATCCAGGGACCGTACCGAATATGGTTTTTGTCGAAAGTGTCACATATTAACTTTTATCTCTTAATTTTTATTTTTTCCGACAAAAATTACAGTTTTTTGTGCCTTATAGTTTTTTTTTGGGCAAAAATAACAGTTATTTTCTGCCGCTTATTTTTCGGTCAAAAATATCAGGTAATTTATATTTGTTCAAGTCAATTTTACCGATAAAAAAATTTTGATATTATTATTTTCATCTCATCGGTGAGACATTTTACACATGGTGTCAACAGTTCAATCTGTCAAGCGGCCTTTAAGAAAACACAAATTGCTTGATATTTTTGACCGAAAAAATTAAAGTCACAAAATAACTGCTATTTTTGACCGATAAAATAAAAGTCAAAAGTAACCTTTATTTTTCTTCGAAATATACTAGGCAAGAAACTAACTTTTAAAGAATCAGTTTCAAAAGCGACTTAATATTCGTGAGGCTGAGGACATTTGTAACATAACGGTATATTTGAAAAAGTGTCGACAATTTTTTTCATTTGAAAATTGTAAATTAACAGTTATTTTCGGTACTTGTTTTAGTTCAGTAGGTGTTTTAGTTGCTTTCGAATGTCTTCTCAACATTGTTACTTTTTGAATGCTGGATTGCATTTGCATAGTACTCTTTGAAGGAGCCTCCGAAAGCATAGGCAAATCTTGTTCATTATTACCTCCTGCTTCCTGATCATAATAATTGCTATGTTGATAGAGGGCCTCATAAAGCAGTGAACGTTGATTGTTGAGTGCATCAACTTGGTTGGCTTTAAAATTTTGTTGAGATGCATCAGTGTGTTTTTGGGGATTGGTTCTTTGTAGATTTACCAAATTACACTGATGTTTCGTAAAAATGCATTTTGAAACTCAGCCGTTGTTGCAATCACCTTACCTTCATCATTAGTTGCAGACCCAGCTGCGGCTGTATTCTTAAGAGCTCTAATTCGCTCTCTATATTCACGAACGCGTTCTGCTCCTGTTTTAGCTATTTTTCTATTTTTTTTTCCGTGCATACTTGTAGGATGAAAATTAATGTTACGGTTATGTTAATAATGTAATGTTATTGTTAATCCAATGTTAATGTTAATTATGTTATTTTCAGTATGTTACGCGTTCAGTTTTAATTACATTTTGTTGGGCTGTATATCATGTTCCTACGTGGTGTAAAGGAATAGATTCCGGCTCAAAAGCAACGATGTTCGGAGTTCAATTCTCGGCAGCGGCAGTAAATTTTTTTTTAATTTTCATATGAATTGAAAACGTTAGCCTAGCGTCACGAAAAAGGATCTTGAAATTTCACTCGCCGCCAAAGAAGTTTCACTTAAAAAAACAATTTAATGTAAGAGTAACCCATTTTATGGTTTTTGCAGAATAAAATACTTTCTGTTCGTCTTCTCCAAATTGAATCCGTTTAGATAAGTTTAAACCTCATCATTTCGCATTTAGCGATGATGTTCTGGTACAAAACCAAATGTGGATGAATGCACAAATAAAACAATTTAATGTCATGCGGCGAGAATAAATAATAGGAATTATCATGAAACTAAAAATATGACTAAATATGATTACTTAAAATATCTGCCATGCCTTTACCTAGCATACCTAGACAAATTAAAACTGAAAACATATTCCTATTAATTTGTTCAAGTTCCACAAAACATATCAGAAACTGCCAAAATCTGGCAACGCTTGTCTATTGTTCGTGGAGCATAACATGTGTGCTTTAGGGAGAGGATCGCATCAGGTGAAAGCTTTTGTATGGGAGATTTTATTAAAAAACGTCACAAAAAAATTGTTTCTTTTATTTATTTAATTTTGTGTGTGGAAAACATTTTAGACTCTCTAAGAAAAACACAAATCTTTTACAAATGATCGATACAGTCTCGCGGGCCTCAAGACAGCGAGAGCTAATGACTTGTTTCTGAATCAGGTTTTGGAGCTTTCTGTTAAGAGTATCGCGGAAGAGAACGAACAGCTGAGCAAACAAGTTGTACATTTCTACATTTTTTTCTGTTTTCTGTTTTGTTTTGTTTTTTAAAACATTGCTTTTTTCAAGTCTTTTATTGGACGTTACAAATACGATTTAAAAGCAATCCAGAAGCACAAAGCAAAACAAAACAACGAAAACTCTTCAGCAAAGAGCTTTTTCGCAACAAATCTACGTAACTCCAAGTAGACAAGCAAGCACCTTGAACCAAACTTGTGTGAGCAGTCATAAAAACAACAGAAAACCCACGATATCACCATTTTTATATGGAACCAACACGGTTATAGAGCGTTGTTCACAACGGTTACTTAATTGTAGTGCGGACTGTGTCTCTAACGTAGCTATAGTTCGCTACCTAACAGCTGCAACCACAAGCGGTTCTTTAAGTGAGGTTATTGCATTAGGCCCAAAATACGCTTTGGTGTCTTAACTGAAAAATATGTTTTTCAAAACCAAATAAATATGTTTTATTTAAACTTGGCAAAGTGATCTATACAATAATTGCTTCGAATACATCTATTCCAATAACACAACACATAAGTTCATACAACTCTTATGATCGCTATTAAAATTTGTAAGAAACATTCAAACAATTTGTACTACAAACCCAAATAATCAAAAGCAACAGAAACTATAAAACGATTCACTTCAAAGTCAAATACATTGAATTTCACGCAGACAATTTATTTTCGGAAGCAAGGTCGTTCGTAAATAAAATTACAAGCAAAGTTGTACAAGTTGCTACTGTTCTTGCTGCTGCTAAAGACCACAAAAGACAGCGAAAAAAATTCAATTATTTAAAATCTAATGATCTGCAAAACCCATGAGAACCAAAGCGAACCTTCCCCAATTTTACCCTAAAACTTATCTTAAAATGCAACGCATATTCTCTTAATTCACTCATTGTAAATGGAATTCATGAACTTAAGTTCTTTTCTGAACTGAAAACTAAGATACGGGCGATGAGGTGCCTGCCAGAGACGAATAGCGAAGCGGCCATGTGCGCATGACGCGACCTATACTGAAAAGCACCGAATACACATTCTACGTGTTCTTGATTCAGTCGTGCGGTTGAATAGGCCAAGTGAACACTGTATAGAGTGTAGCAGCTACAGCTCCGATAAAAGTCGTCGAACGAAACTAAGTAAAGCGTAGACGTGAATGAATCAGTGTGATTAAATTGAAGAATTTTTTCTTTGTTTGGACGAACAACAAAACCTGTGACAATTAATTGAAACGTTGGAAAGTACAACGTAATTGAATCTTGTTCGTTCCTAATGAGCTGAAAGGCTGAAGGACAGCCAATTATATATCGAGGGAAACGCAGGAAAAGTCATTGCAAAAGACACTTCGCTGGGTCAGAAAACTAGCAGAGGCTGCAACAGAGGAAGCTAAGAAAAGTGCTGGAAAATCAATAGTTAGTGCAACTTGGACGGACAGACAACGAAAGCAGCAACAACGCAGTTAAATGATTCAAATTGACGTGCTTGCTGAACTTTTTCAATTGCGAAGAATTGAGCTTTTAAGCGTGAAGCAAAAAAATTTAAGTATAAAGTTGCTAGAGTGAGAGCAAGCGAGAAGGAACGAAAACAACATGCCGTCACTGCTGGAAGCTTTGGAGCGCAAGTATTGCTCCGTATTGGGCTGTGAAGTGGAGAATGACAACAAAGACGCAAGCGGACAGCAGGAGGCGCTTGTCTCTATCTTCATACCAAAGTTGCCACCTCTGCTCAGCGTACCTGAATTGTTGGTGCTAAACGATTGTGACATTGATTGTGCTGGCGACTTCGATGCTATTAAAGAACGCTGCCAGCGAGTACGGGAACTGGACCTGGCTCAGAACAAATTACAGGACTGGAACGAAGTCTTCCACATTCTAAAGCATATGCCTCGTATTGAGTTTTTAAACCTTAGCAAGAACCATCTCATTGGTCCGTTATCAAGTTGTACATCGCCCACGATAAGTAACTTGCGCAGTATTGTTCTTAACGGTACATACTTGGACTGGGTGTGTGTCGATGTGCTACTCGAGAATCTTCCTATTCTGGAGGAATTGCATCTTAGTCTTAATAACTATAAGGATGTGCTGATCGATACAGCCATGCCCCATGACACCAACTGCAATGCAACAGATGAGAATGGCAGCAGCTGCACCGCAGACAAAACGGAATCTACTTCGACTGCTACGTCATGTAAACAAATCGAGGCACACACCGCTCTGAAGACTTTGCATTTTACGGGCAATCCAATCGAAAACTGGTGTGAGATCTGCCGCCTAGGTCGCGTATTTCCAAACCTACAAAATCTTGTGCTAGCCGAGTGCCCTATAAAATCCATTAATACTAATGGTCGTATGGATGAGCTATCTACGGAAAAACAAACTACAGTTGCGAAACTGCAACCTACACTGGCAGCACAGCATGACACCGAGTCCGAACCACCATACAAAAACTTTTCCAATTTATTGTTTTTAAATTTAAGCTGTGCCAATATCAACACTTGGGATGACATCGATCGCCTGGCATGTTTTCCGCGGCTGCGTCATCTGCGCGTTAAAAACTGGCCCCTATGGGATCGCCTTGAGTGTACGGAGCATGAGCGTCGACAACTGCTAATCGCGCGTTTACCAAATGTTCATATTTTAAATGGTGGTGGAGCAATAAGTGCGGACGAGCGTGAGGATGCCGAACGCGCATTCATACGTTACTACATGGAGAAGGATGAAAGTGAACGTCCTCAACGTTACAACGAACTGCTACAAAAACACGGCCAATTGGACCCACTTGTTGATATAAGTCTAAAGCCAGAAAAACGTATCAAAGTTCTGTTCACATTCGGAGAGAAGAGCGAAATGCGTCTTGTGGATAGTTATCGCACTGTATCCGATCTTAAGGTGCGTCTGGAGAAGATTATCGGTATACCAGCTAACAAGATGAGGCTGTTCTATGCCGACCAGGACTACAAAGAGTTCGGACCGGAGGAAATGAAGTATCCTAACAAACAATTGTACAGCTATAACATTCAAGCCGGAGATGAGATAATCATAGATGTAAAGAAGTAGGCGATTTAAGCCATAATCACTAAAATATGACGAAATTTGTAAAAATTCACTCACACATAACAATGTATTTACTTTATATACTACTTACATATATTTATACCGCTGTAATATAACTGTTAAAATAATTATTTTAGAGTAAATAAGAAATAAATTTTGAAAATAAAAATATTTTAATCTGTTTAACTTGAAGTGAATAGGCGCAGGATTATAAAGGTGATGTTCTTGAAAGCACTGTTTCGATGCGTTCATCGGGCTTTACTTAAAGAGTTACTTATGTTTACCTAAGAAACCTCTTATAAGAGAAGTGCCAGAGTACGAGTGAACACAAAATAATTTTTGTATTTATCTTTTATTTGAAATGAAGAGATGTGGATATATAACACACCCTTATCATTGTAGTCGTGTATGTTTTACGACTGTTGTTTTTATTTTCTTATCGAAATTTTTTTTGGATCAACAATTCCTTCGACAGACAGTATTTTTAACGAGCGAATAAAAAAACAAACAACAAAAGAGATGCGTCGTCAAGTTGGACGCCCCTCAATAGCATAAAGCAGAAGGCCATCTTAGAAAAGTGATGCCAGCCCGAAGAGAGAAATAACTCACAAATTCGTCGTAAAACATCCTTGTAAGCAAATTTATGTACATTTTTTTTCAACTTCAAATAAAAAGCTAATAAAATTTCTCAATTAAAGTCGTTCATAGCTTTTAAAAATTATTAAAGTTTTTTCAAAATTTGCATTTAATTTCTACCAGAAAGCCAAAAACGAATTGGCCAATTTCCTTATGATCAATTATTTTGTGTGTGTTTCCTTGTACAAAATTGATAGAAAACTATACTCTGAAAAAACACATATCTTTCTACGATAAAAAATTTCTCTATTTTCTTCAATAAGAATAAATTTTCACATTTTCTTCACTTGTGGAAAATGGAAATATTTCAATGTCTTTCAATAATGATAAGTATTTTTATCGTACAATAAAAATCTCATTTAAAATTTATTGAAAATGAAAAATTGTTCCCATATTTTGATGAAAAATTCACTATAAGATGTATTTTTTTCAATAAAAACAAATATTTTCTCAAAAATAAAAAGTTTTTCTCTTAAAACGATATATTTTTTAGGATCACATTTAGAGAAAAGCATTCTCTGGAGCAAAGTTTTTACCATTTGTCTGTATATATGATGCCTTTTTTATCATATTCCGAAAAACTTTTTTTTGAGTGTAGAGTTAAATGTTTTAATTCCACTCTGCTATTGTTCATGATCTCATGAAACTTTAAATGGCATTATTTACGCTTCGATTCTGCAGTGAAGTCACGGCCGATCAAAAAATTTATTTCTATAAACAAAACCTTTCGGTTAGTTACAGGATTGAATATAGCATTTTTAAATTAAGTTTCCTGTTTTTTTCTCCAACTTCCGATTACGGTCATTTTATGTGAAACTGTGCTATTTACTTCTCAATCAAATTCATCCCTTCAATAGAGATAGAACTAGTTTTAAAGTGTTATTTGCGATAATTTTCAGCATTCACATACCTCTGGTCTTACCTTTTTTTATGCATCAAGAAATTTTTTCTTTTTGTCTTGAAATTGGATTATTCTAGCATTCATGTGAACTTTAATGTAGTTTTTTCCAAAATAGAAAGATCTTAATAAAGATACATTTTTATAAGATAAGTGTAGAGATACCCTTGCTTGACCCTTTTTCAATCTTATTTTAACCAAATCGATCCATATGATTACATAGTAATGTTTGCTTGAAATCTGTAGAAGATCACACTTTTTGTGAAGATCTCCATACAATTTTTGCAAAAATTATCCTTATACTTTTTGAATTTTAAAGATTTAAATTAATTCAAATCGTTAAAAATATTTTTGAAGCAGTTAAACCAAAATTAGAAAAAAAATAAGACGCAAATAATCATCTCCACTAACTGGTTAGCTGCGAATTTGTTTCTCTTTGATTGTTTGATGGAAATTTCCATCATAATGCAATGCAGTGTTTAGTTAATTCCACAACCTAAGCCAGTTTATTAAGAATTGAAAAAATTTCTCATTTTTTGGTTAGAAGATCTGCCATTTAAAAAAAGTAAAAAAAAAAAATATAATCTCGTTTATATCCAAATATATTCAAACAAACTGTTAACTTAAATATTTAAGGAAACTCTAAAGTCGAATATGAAAAACGCTAAACCTACTTTAGTATTTAAATACTAAACAACAAACAATCTAAATAAAAATTTAGTTATTTGTTTTAAAATCCATTAATTATTAAGGTTTTATACCTGTGGATTGTATGGTAGGGGGGCGTATTGATATGTGGTTAATACGAATTTTTTGTACTCCATAAAAAGTTTTCATAATTGTGGGAGGAGGTATTGGAGGTGGTCCTATTTATTAGTTTGTAGGCGGATAGCTTCCATTTTTTGAACACGTCTTAGTTTTGATTTAAAAAACGTACATACTAGAATGTATTCTGTAGCTTAACTATACGGCCCTTTGTAGTCATCGAATTTTATAACACTTAAATCTAAAAAAAAAATAACAACGTGGTACTACTTACTATCGAAATGTCGCCATACAAATTTTTGGTTATTTGTTCAACAATTTTGAAAACACTTTTTGAAAAAAATGTGTTTACTCTTTTACACTTGAGATTCTTTCGATAACGTATCTCTCGGTAAAATTTTTATATATAAAAAATTAGAGTTCTTACATTTTGTGTCAGAAAAGAATCAGATATGTGTCTGATGCCATGTGGAATGCCCGACCTGTAGACAGAAAGTAGTGATATATATTTCTGGAACACCTTGGAGCAGGCACAGTGTACGAACGAAGGCCTTGTCGCTCGTTCTATTTCAGATGACTTCCAAGATACATTATAGTTACATTATTATACATTATAGACAGTTACGATACTGATTTTTTGAAATATATGCCTATATATATTTTTATCTCGGGTCTTGTTCTCTAAAGCTCATTTACATTCGGCCTAATATCAATGTCTGATTCTGTATTTTTTATACCCCCACGCGTACTGCGTAAGGGGTATATTAATTTTGTCACGACGTGTGTAACGCCCATAAGGAGGCGTGGTAGGTATAGAAAAGTATATATATTTTTTATAAGCATCACCACCTGAGTTGATTTAGCCATGTCCGTCTGTCTGTCCGTCTGTTTGTGGACACGATTGCAGCCGCAATTTTCAAGCTATCGCAATGAAACTTCATATTTAAGCTTTTTTCTAGAAAACAAAAATCAATTTCGAGAATGAGCTAAATCGGATGAAAACCACGCCTACCTCCCATACAACTCCAATAATGAAAACTTTATAAAGAGGCTAATATTTAAGCTACAAAATTGAAATTCGGTATGTTATATGCCAAAACTGATATTAGAAAAATGGCCGTCCAAAATTGAAAATTATATAAATAGGCTTCTGTCGAAACTAAAAAAACAAAATTAGGTATTAATTTATTTTATGTAAAAAATAAGACGTGTTAGAAAAATCCACTCACAAACACGCCAACCTCCCATGCAATCCCAAAATTGAAAACTTTATAAAAAGGCTTATCTTTAAGCTGCACGAAAACAATTTGATATGTATGTATTTTAGACGTAATGAAAATAGTAAAATCTTTTAACATCTCATAAAAATAGAGCTACAATTTAAGATAGTTTTATACTTACGTATCGGCCGTGAGGGTATTTTAACTTCGGCTAAGTCGAAGATATACCTTACTAGTTTTTCATTAACATCACACGATTAACAAGCAATACGATTGAATCTGATACTCGGGACTTTTTTACATGAGTACTTTGGTACGGACACAAATTGTTTGTCAGGCTATAGGCGTAAATTTATATAACATTTTACAAAAAACAAATTTCAACTTTAAAACGTATTTCTCTCGACGCCTAACTGAATCGAGAGTGAGAGCGATCAGATTAAAGAGAAACACTTAAGATCTTTGAAAAATTTCAGCAGGTAGCAATGCCTTGAGAAATGAAGTGATCTTGCCTTCTAAGCCCTTAAATATCCTTATATTTCACTTTACTTTCTTTGTTATTCTTTAAACCTCTTTAACTAAGCACAAACATTACTTTGCATTACTTTTCACCTAATAACTGAAGAAAATATCTTCTTTATCATTAATTCATTTATTTTATATTATATTAACAAAACAGTTAACCAATTCTTACAGTGATTTTCCATCATTGACTCGCTTAACTCACCGCGTCCTTATTGTTAATTATTAACTAGGAAATATTTATTATTTTATGCCATCGTCACGAAAACGGAAATGCGGCGGATATATCAAGTAAAAAGTATCCAGCGACCCACACAAAACGCCCACCCACACTCACATAGTGTGTGTACTACGTGCATGGCAAAATTATCCATTCTACTTGCTCAATTATTTATTGACATGGCTTTTAACATAAAAATTGTTCTTACATTGCACGCAGCAAATGCAACTAAGTGCTTTCTTTAATAACCATTCTTGCAACAGAAGAGTATCTAATAGTACGATTAGATTACTCCATCCAGCCCATATTAATGTCATGGGATGGAGGTAACTGCTTCCGCAGAGCTAATAATTCTTCAAAATAACACACCAAACTTATCTTTCTTTCAAATTCATGCTTGAAATATTTCGCAGGACGTTTGCAGTTGTGCGTTTTTGCCTCTGCATCGATAGAACTCAGTAAGCGTGCAGAATTGTACCGTTTAAAGGGAACCTATGCAAGAAACCAATTATTAAAAAATTATTTCAGTCATTTTCATTTCGCAAATATTGAACGACTTTAAACGACAAGCTTAGGCAAACCTTCGACAGTGAGCAGCCAACAGTAAGCCTGATTACATTGACAGACCGATATTGAAACGGTCAAAGTTCACCAGACACAGAAGTTTTAATCAAGTCGACAATTGTTAAGAATGTTGATGCATTCAGATTTTAGGTATGCATAAATTTAAGACTCACACTTTTGTAAAACCAAAATTTGTCCAATCTAGTGTGTATTTTTTCGACGAACTAAATATTGATTTCTGTTATAGCTGCGATTTAACGATGCGCAATGACGAAATTATATTCTCGTAAATATCGATTTCTTTTTTTAAAATCATATAAGTGCAACATCCGAGCACTGTTTACAATTTTAAAGTGTGAGGTTAGGATTGCTATCAGGCTCAACTGATAAAAACAACTGAAATGAAAAGAAAAACAATTTCTGCAAAAAAGGATGTGCAGCAAATGACATATCTAAAACTCATCAATGTCCTTGTGTCATATTTTTCAGTCGGTCACAACAAGTTGAATTTCTTCCATGATAAGTTAATAATAATTATCATTTAATTTTTTTTTTTAATTTTTAATGATAACAATTCATTGAAAGTGCTCCAGAACAAAAATTTACTTGCATATAAATAAATAAAAGCTTATCGATCATAAAATGGATTTCGCAGCAGAGCGTGTTGATTTTCAACTGTCGTAAATGTCTTTATTTGCCTATCAAATGACGCCATAACGACATTTAAAATAATTAATTTTGTTTTTATTATAAATCTGCAATATATCTATGTCAAAGTATGCAGAACCTTTCAACCAGGCCAACCCAAAATAATACATCAATAAATTGTTGGGCGTACGAGCAAATATTTGCTCAAGACAGCAAAAATGAGCGAACGTTCGTTAAACAGTCACAGCTAGATATTGTGACGAAACTTAACTGTAATCTGAACCGTGCAATTCATGCAGCACTCAAAATTAGTTGACAATTAAGTAGAATTCGATAATTTAACTGATCATCCGAGTTGATTACGCGGCACGAAGTGATCGTTTCTTTAGCACGAATTAACAATACGATGTTGGATAGGATTTGGTGGGTAGGTTATAAGCTGAGGAGATAGAGGAGCAGCAGGTGGTCGCATTCGATGTGTTGCGTTTGCGGATGGGAGGCGTCAAAGTGAATTTTAAGTACCTTGCCAGATATCGCTAAAGCAAGACGTACGTGAGTTTTAAGTCTGGAATTTGCTTAATAGCTCAACGACACTTGCTAACGATTCACAGGGAACTTAAAAGTAGAGTTGATAGTAGTTTTCTTTTTTAAATAACTTGCTTGAGTTTTAGTGTTTGATGGATCCTAATAATGAATGTTACATGTTCTATGATAAGAAGTTTTCGATGCGGTAAGTGTAAAGCCGAAGGACACTCTTAAGGAATGCAAAGAAAAAAGTAAAGTATTTGTTAAAGTAAAATATATAGTTAAAAGTCGCCACTATTATATTATTGTAGTTGATCTCTTGAAGCTTATACTTATTTTATACTGAAACCTTGTTTATGTCTGCTTTAACTAAATATATACCATTTGTGTATTTTTTTTTCTTTTTCAGTGCGTGTAAGCTTGGCGATAGGGATCGAGCTGATCGGCTCGCACGGCCTCGAATGTCACTGCTGGGAAAGCCATTAAACTATAACCGCGGCTCACGTCGTGATGCCCGTTATAGGAGACTTCAGAGCCGAATCTATAACTTCTTAGAAAGGCCGAGAGGAGTACCTGCCATTTTATATCACGTTATGGTGTAAGTATGATCAAACTAGTGTGCCAATGGCGTATGAATACCATACTTAAATTTGAATTTTGCAGTTTTTTAATGGTGTTCACGTGCCTCGCCTTAAGTGTGTTCTCAACAATTGAAGAATACGAAAAGGACGCTTTGTATATATTATTTAGAATGGAGATTGTAGTTGTAATATGGTTCATTTTAGAGTTTTTTTTCCGGTGGGTACACTCGTTATCAAGGATTTAAAACTTCAAACTAATATTTACTTTTTCAGACTTTGGTCTTCGGGATGTCGTTCGAGATATCAAGGCTCAGTCGGACGCTTAAAATTCATGAAACGGCCTTTTTGTATTATAGGTAAGAGTCTTAATCAATACCTAACTGTAGATATTTGAAGGCTCATCGTTTTTTGACTCTTTCCAACGCAGATATAGTTACAATAGCAGCATCGTTAGTGGTATTAGGCATGGGCACGTCTGGCCAAGTATTTGCTACAAGTGCTCTTCGCGGATTGAGATTTTTTCAAATTTTGCGAATGGTGCGAATGGATCGTCGTGGTGGTACCTGGAAACTATTAGGCAGTGTCGTTTATGCACATAGACAAGTAAGATGAAAAATAATATACATATAAAAAAAAACAAAACTTCACTGACGTTTTTTCGATCTAGGAACTGATTACGACCATGTACATCGGGTTTTTAGGCCTTATATTTGCGTCATTTCTAGTTTATCTAATGGAAAAAGACGTTAATGCCAAGTTTAACAACTTTGCACAAGCACTATGGTGGGGAGTGGTAAGTGTTTGGATGATAGGCAATACCGTCAAGCCTTAAACATTGACTTGTTAACATTGACATTGCTTTCAGATAACATTATGCACAGTGGGCTATGGCGATATGGTGCCAGAGACGTGGCAGGGCAAACTGATAGCCTCCTTCTGCGCTCTGCTAGGTATCTCCTTCTTTGCGCTGCCTGCGGTAAGTTTACAATGGTTATGTGTTACGCTGACACTTAATTAATGATAATTGGGACTTGACAGGGTATACTCGGCAGTGGTTTCGCTTTGAAGGTTCAACAGCAACAGCGTCAAAAACATATGATACGTAGACGTCAACCTGCGGCCACACTAATACAGTCACTCTGGCGATGCTATGCAGCGGATGAACATTCCATCTCTGTTGCAACATGGAAAATACATCAAGTGCCACTTCCTAGCCCGCCCCCATCGTAAGTACACAAATATTTTTGTTTATATATTGCTGTTGCAGTTTGAGTAAACTTTAAATATTTATACACGTTTATCCTACTATCCTTAAAATAAGAGTTCAAAGGGTTGAGGAAATTGTGTATCGTATTTTTACAACTCTTTCAAAAACGCCTTAATTTACATATTGCTTTTCCTCAACCCTTCGAAGTATGTATGTATTGTTTTTATGTATAAATTTGTTAGATTTAAGTTAAACATGAGATGATAAGGTTCATATCCACCGATTATGTAACAAATTTTGAGGTTTAAAATAATTAGCATCACTGTCAGAAGAGTATATAACACAGTTACACAGAAAAACACAAATATTTATTTAAACAAGTCCGTTTGCAATTCCGAAATCTGTTATGTTGAAAACGATCTATAAACTTTTCTTTCCGTTTCCAAATGAATCGAAGTGGTCATGTCTTATGCGTTATTCACTTTTACCTAATTTTCTCTTCCATATCGGCCATTGATTGGAATAAATGGATTTATAGTTGCCGTCATTAAACCACTTTGTTTCATTAAAGTACAATGGCTACGATTACGTTGTAAATTTCTATGTAATTTTGTATGAAAATATATATGGTACCCATTGTATATAAATACCTACAAAAGTCTTTTATTTTGTTTACTTTAAGAACATTATCTGTGTTTTTATGTCTTGCATTAATTTTAGGTATTAAATATCTAAACTTCTATATTGAAATATTATTACAAAAATTATGTTTATATATTTTGATTTAACGCATTTTTCGTATACGTGTTTTTTTAGTTCTGAGTACTGGGATAGATTGTTAAAAAATTTAAGTGAATATAGGTAAATTCTTTTTTATCTTTATTTCTAGTTTGTCGACTTGATTTTGAATTCAAGTTCAAGATGAGTTCAATTGTATGCAAACATATTAAAACTGGTGGAATTGGCTTGGTTTCGACTTCATATATACATACATTGAATACATATTGAAAGTATTTGCGAAAATTGTTGGCTCTGTAGATTGAACTCATCAGTTATTTATTTGTTATATTCATTTTCTCACATCCCACTTTCCCAGTTTGAATTGCAATTCACATTTTCTCCCCTATTTTGGAATTCTTGGTTTAGTTTGGCCAGTTATTTGATCTAACTTTTCATATATTCACATGTTCACAACACAATTCGATTAAATTTAAGTAGGTACATATATGTAATACGCTTAAGTTAAGAAACAAAAAAAAAAAAACAAGTATTTTCTTTATTGGAGGTGGAAGAAGTTGTACTCGTATTTTATCTATTATATATTAGATATTATTTTAATATTTCGCGACAACAACTAGGATTTTTCAAAATGTCTACAGTTCTATTGGCACAAAAAATATTTGTTTTTAAAATTATGTACCGCTTGCTTTCGGATGATTTCAGTGTTTTACCTACTTCCAACCGAACAGCGTTAGATATACATACTCGACTATATCGGGGTTATAGATGCTTTGGCTATACTATTCTTATCGTGTGTAGTAATATTTAAGACTAAAGTAAGACATTTAGCGCTTCCTCCTCCCTCTATCAGTGTATTTTATTATTATTTGTTTTTTACATGTTTGAGGCGGAATTTTTTCCATAGGTAAGGATCGAGCATATGTATGAAACCAACCGCTAAGGCGATTTTTGAACACTTTGCATTTTTTTCCCTACAACTACATGCCTAGCTTTTCTTCTATTAGATTTTTGTATATCATGAGAACTGAATCGCTTAAATAATGCCTTGCAAACTGTATCTCATTAATTTTGTTTTTTTTTATTATTTTTATTCAACCAAGAACTCATTTGAGACAATTAATTATGCGCTATGTAAAGATTAAAAACAAATGCTTTATCTAATATATTTTGTCCAAACACCGCCACCTCTTCTTCGTCCGAACACTCAAGTAACAATTTATTATTTTTTTTTTTTTTTTTCATTTAACTTGTCGTTATTTAACAATATCAAATAGAGAATTTCTTATCAATTCACTTTCGTCTCCTACATTCGAACATACGTAAATGTATGTGGACTTTTGACAAAGCAAACTCATTCACAAAAATATTTATATATATATATATGTATATTGAATGAAATGTTATAGTTTGATATTGTGCACGAATATGAAACAAGCATTATCCAGATAGTGTTTTTCATTTTAGAACTATGATGTTTTTTAAAAATATAGATCGCAGCTAATGATTTCTAAATTACTTAGAGTGACAAATATTGAATTTTGGTCGCTTTTGTCAAGATAATTGTTTGTTTTTTTTTTCAATTTTAAATGCATGCGGCAGGTTTCTATTCGTTTGAAAAAAGTTGTTTTGGGAATAGGATTTTGGAATAAAGGGTCTGGAGAGACTGTTTTCAAAAGTTGTATATTTAAACTGTCAATAGAAGCTGGTTGCTCAAAAGAATTATTGCTGAATTCATACGCTTGCTGGAGAAGAAGTGAGCTAGACGTCGAAGGTAGCTGTTCCAAATTGAGTTTTCCTTTCTTTCCTTTATCGTTTGACTTCTATGGCATTCGTTACGAGTTGTTTTGTCAAATGTCCACGGAAATTAAGGATAGTATAGAGCAAGAAATGACAAGAAAGCATATTCAAAGTAGACATTTACCGATAACAGATTTACCGAAACTTAAGTATCTTTCTTTAAGCATAATAATCAAACATTAATATTGGGAACATATTTATAGAATAGAATAATTTTCAATGATATTAAGCAATATTAAGACTTTCTAAAATATTCAATTAATTATAAAAAAACAACATTTTTTGACGTTACAGTTTAGAGTTCTATAAGGACACTTTATCAGACAATTAAAAACTTGCTTTTCAATATTTTCGAATCGAAATCAGTTTTAGTCGACATTTAGCATTATTTGCAATTTGTGTTCATTCCATACCTCGTGAAAAAGTATTAGATTCTTTGAAATAGAAAATGAAATTTTGACTCATCTCAGATTCATCTGTCGGATATGTTAGTTAAGTGCAAGTTTACTTTTATACACCTGAATATAAGTATTGTTAAGAGTTGCATTTTGAAGAAACTTTTATTAAGAAAGTGACCCTGTAGAGCTAAGATGCATTAACTAACACAATCATTAAATAAACGATATAGTACTAGAGCTTTGTGAATGAGTATTGTTCTTTTTCTATAAAACTGTTAAAAGTATTAAGGTAATAAACTTTACTTCTATAACTATGGCATATATCTTTTTTATTTATTACTCGGTATGTTTGAATTGTATGAGTTAGTTTTTATTTTTGTTTCACATTAGAGTAATTATAGAAATCTCTAAGTCTAAATTTTTCTTCTTTTCCCTCTTTCTCTCTTTTCTTCTTTAAAAAAATTATTTCTTCAATTTATTGACTTCACACGAAATTTTGTATGACTTGTAAATTAAACACACAAAAAATTAAAATCTCGTTAAATTTAACACAAATTTAAAAAAAAAAAAACCATCAACGAATTAAATATTAAATAATATTGAATTGTTTGAATTGAATCATCATTTGTATTTTGTATATGTATGAATAAATATTTTATATATATTTACAAATGTTATATTCTTTACATACATATTTCCTTTGAAATATATATTGAAATTTCGTACATCTGCATACATATGTCGTTTGCTCGCACGTCTTGTTTTTACTTTGAAAAAAAAAAAATCTTAAAACAAAAAATAAACTCCTTAATTTTTACGAACTGATATATTTATATAAATATAACGTTTATTTAAAATGAAATTCTATTTAACACACGATTTACAAATGTCAAAATTTCGAATCAGTTCAAAATTGGAAAATGCAGAGAAGACCTTATCGACTTCAAGCGCAATGTAAGTGCAAACAAATTTCAACTATCAGCATTTCAATTTGAAGTCATACACTCAGCGAAAAGCAATGTAGACTCGCTAGAAATGCAGTTAAGTTTAATCAAAGACATTTGGAATTCGATATTGAACATATTTGTGCACATCCATGCAAAAGGATTCTTTGAAAATTTATTGCTCTCTCCCAAATTTTGCAAAACACATTGAAAGATACTTTAATCGCAATACGTTTTTCACTGAGTGTAACCGTTGTCACTGTTCATTGTAGTGGTTAAATAATGCGTTAACTTTTCATATTCATCATTTGACTGACGTTAACTTGTAGGATGCAGTCTAGACTAGGAGTAGTTTTCGTACAATACATAGATTATATAAGTTTATTTCAAAGCTACGTTTTGCTCTAAAGTTTGTTGTATGTTTATTTTGCTTGTAATTAAAAAAGAAAAAATATCGAGAATGTCGTGCCTTAAAAACATTACTGAACCTACATATATACACAAATGTAATGCTAATCAATCTGTTTTGCAGTTATGTCCTTTAAGTGGACGAAAAGTAATGTTTTGTTTTAATGAAGACACTCTCGATATTTAAAAATGTTGCTGCTATATTGAAATCTAGAGTTATGTTTGTTTAAAATATTTATATTATTTAGACTACAAATATTGGATCCAATAAAAGGTTTAATAACATACTCATCTACACTCAGAAAAAAGCTGCCATGTAAAATTAACGTTTTTTAATGTTATTTCCAATGTAAATCAGAAAATGTGGATTTTACGTTAGAAAATGTTAAGTTAACATGTATTGTGTTGAATTGATAAGAAAAATATCAAATTGATAATGTAATGTTTTACATTGCAATATCAATTCTTAATGTTAAAATAAAATTTCAAATGTTTTTAGTTCATCATTTTTTACTGTAAAATTGATAGTATTTCATATCCATTTAACATTATAAATGTAGATGTCAACAACAAGCAGATGTAATGTTTATTTAAGAGCTGAGCCGTTAAGACATACAGGTAACCGTGGCACACAGGTTATGAGTGTGGCTTTGGATGCCCGGAGCCCTGGTTCGAATCCCACTCGTGGCAAATTATTTTTCAATACATTTTTTTTATCTGCATTCATTTACTGATACTTTTTGATATTTTAAGTGTTAAAATAACATTATTATGTGACAGTTATACATTTTTAAATGTAGGTTTCGTAATGTAAAAAGTACATTAGGATAATATCAATTTTAACATTTTTTAATGTCGGACGACTTTTGTCAACTAAAAATGTTAATTTTACGGTTGTTTAATCTACTTTTTTTTCTGAGTGTATCTAACTATTATCAACTAAAACCAATTTTGTGCTAAATCACTTCATATATTTTAAGGTTTTCGATTTAAACATATTATCAATATGCTTGAACTATTCGAAACATAATAATTGTTCTATTTTGTAACTAACTTAAATGTAGTTTGAGTTTTCAAACTAGATAATCAGACAATTCTTTAATCAGATGCAATTACTTCTCAAGACCTACATAGACCGCATTTCATATCTTCAACTTTTACACCAAGATATGAAATGACTTGTTTATGAACATACTTATTCAACTAAAGGTAGTTCTTATAATTATTTCTTTTTTTAAACAGTTTAGTTTAGTTTCGATTTCGATTTTTATCAAAACCAACTCCGTATTAAGGATTAGTTCTCAGTCAAATATATTTTATCTTAAGTGTTAAATTCAGTGAAGTTTCTTAGCCAATTTAACTATGTTGTAGTTACCTATTTCGTTGCCAATATGTTTCTTACTTTTAAGTTTATATGTAGCATTAATACACATACACTGTAAAAAAATCAGTGTGTTGGGCGATGCTTTGTTTCAAATAATTTGAATTTTCAGTTTGTAAATAAAACCATAAGTGCCTGCTAAATTTGATATTTTTTATGCTTTTTTGAAATTGTAAATAGTTTTTGACACAATTGATTTGTTGCAATATTAAAGGACATATTTCAATTATCAATAACGCTTGGAATAGTTTTAGAAACCTAACACCTCTGCTTGATCACACTTTAAAACAAGAACACATTTACACACAAAATATCTAGTCTTTGCTTTCCAAACAATCAAAAGATAAAACAATTCAAACACACACACACACACATACACACACACACACGCATACACACACGCTTACAATGTTAGAAATACGCTTCTATTCTACTAACACCATCACGACAATCCATTTTTCAACATTTAATTCGCATTTATTTAACCCATTTGAAACTATCGATCAAATCGTATATCGCTGATTAGGCGGGCATCTTCCAGCTTCAAACACAACGCCTCGTTTGTGGCGCGGCTGCCCACGATACGACGCCACAAGAGTCAATCACTGCATTCGCCTGGAAACGCTACAAGCAACAAATCCCAAGGTCCACTGCGACCGCCTCGCAACACGAGAGCCATGGGGGATATAAATGCATCGGTGGAGAACCTCGGTAAGTGCGAGCTCCTTAGCTCCCTACTGCTTATGTATCCTAGTCTGCATATTGTATAAATACTATTCTAACTTTGTTCACTTTTAACTTTCTGATTTTCCTTGCACTTCTTTGACCACAACAATTAATATATCTATCTATTTATAGTGTTTCACCCTGTTGAATGTTATATTTTTTGTTGCAATGTTAATATACTATATATTTTTTTTGTTGTTTTTTTTTTTATAACAAAAATTCGTGCTTTTAAAGTAAGCAATGGATTTACACAAGTGAATTGATTCTTGGTTGATTGCTAACAAAAGCCAGACATAAATATAATCACATCAACAGAATTAATTCTTAAGGTCAGAGAGCCCATCAATTTCAAAAAAAAAAACAACTCTTATCCAATGCACAAAAAGATTAAGTTATGATTTAAAATAATTTTCTTTTAATTCTAATAGATTGATTAATTTTACGTCCTGATAGAAGTTCTTACACACAAAACTACAAAAATCAACGATTTACAAGTTATTGATTCAAACAACATAAGACCAACAACATTAATATTTTTTGCTGAACTTTAAGTTTTTATGTTAGTAGAGGCATGTCCACAATAGTCCCAAATAGGTGAAGGAGAGCAACCTGAGGATCGTCTTTGCTCTTTGTACCCAAAATGAAGGCGTTTTATCTGGTCAGGGAGGCGATTCCCATTCTTGAAAGCCATAAAATTATAATGTCATCCTTGTCTTTATATTAACGTTCTTAAGGATTTGGAAACTTCGTCATTTTTTAACACATTACGAGACGTGGTCCAGTTTCTTGTAATAGAAATGAACTTTCTTCCATTGAAATTATCACTATATAAACTTATCAATTAAAAGAAGTTAGAAATGAAGTTAAGTATAGAAATTATTTTGAAATTGTCTCTGAGCCAATATGTCTAGTGTAGTTGTAGGGAAGTTTTTTTTTACAAAAATAGTACGTCTTTACAAAATGTTTCATTCAATTTTGATCTTGTACATGTCTTTATGGATCTGTCCAAAATTGACGAGACGAAACGATATTACGATAGTTTAACGAAAGTCTGCATTCGGCTGAAACGTTGTTGAACTAATCTAAATTATTAAATGCCTTGTGTTCCAGCACAGTGTGGCGGACATTGGGCGTGCTTGCGAAGTTTG
Organism: Tetanocera ferruginea; assembly: GCA_958299015.1. Lineage (NCBI taxonomy): Eukaryota > Metazoa > Arthropoda > Insecta > Diptera > Sciomyzidae > Tetanocera > Tetanocera ferruginea. The sequence continues at coordinate 507,584 of OY282640.1, read as the reverse complement.
TGGAGTGCGACCCAAAGAATTTTGCCAGACCCAGCTGCGGATTACCATCTGACAAAGGAAATCTTTAAATATTTTCTAATCGGCTGTCACCTCTTTGTAGACAATGGCAAACCTCAGAGAGTAAGCAACGGCATGCAAAGATTCTTGAGAGCATGAACATTAGGCGTTTGGTCAATTGGGACGTTCTCCGTCAATTGAGTGCAAACTTTTAATACCACTCACAATACAATTGATCATAAGAAGCTCAGTAGAATTTTTTTCAAGGGGTGAAATTGCCAATTTTTTGTTTTGGTGTTACAGCACAAATTAAGTCATAAAAACTTTTACCAATTTTATTAAAAAACAATTACATAAAACACTCTGCACAACTATTGGTGACGAATTGAACCACTTAGTTTCTTACGAAACGGTGTTATCAAAACACTGTTTCGTTTAATTGCGATTAGTTACGATTGTTTATTTTAGGTAACAACAAAGCAAACAGTTGTGAATTTATTTAATCGAATCGGAGCGTATCGTATACTTTATGTAGGACGTATTTCGGATAATAAGATTTGAGTTTGGTTAGTAAACATTTATAACAACACGTATTCTTGAAAATCGTAACTTTTAAGGAAAATAACGCCAAAATTATACTCAGCGACTTGTGCAGCGAAGCCAGCTTATTAGATTTTCTTGAAGAAGAAGTTGTGCTAGAAATCTTTAAATGGAAGAACAAACTTTTCACTCCACTTCTATCGAAAAGCAGCTAGTCAGGACATATACCATTATTTATGGTTAACGCTCGTATCTTTTTTTCGACCAAAAACAATATATTTCTTTCAAAACTTAAAAGATTTTGAATTTAACCGAAGAAGCAGCTTGAAAGAAAACTCAAATGAAAATACAGCAAACTAAAAACTCCAAAATACATATAATCTTCTGAACTGTATTTGTTTTACATCTAAATATCAACCGTCTTTCATGTTTGTTAATTTTTATTTGCCTTTTTTTTTGTTTTAAATTCAATGTATACCTCATATTGTAAAGATTGAATTATTAATAGATTGTGAGAATATTTTTGAAGTGATCAATTGGTACTTTCCATAACATCGAAAAAATAAGTGCATTTTTGTTAAATTTTTAATTAAGAAGAAAATTTTATGCAAAAAACACACTTAGCACAACAAAATAACAAAAATTATTATTTTATCGCGTGTTTTTCTCACAAAAGTAATTCGTGAATTTGTTTCTTTATTATAGAGAACAAAAGAATGTCATTTATCGAAGCCAGTTTTTTACCCATGAATTTTGAAAATACACTCACGAATGATTAAAAATTTAATTTTATCATGATAAATCATTTTTCGACTTATCATCAAATATCGTGATACACTATAAAGAGAGAGTGAACATGCATTGATTTTATGAATATACATTTTTCATTCGCGCGCTTGCCAAAGCAATTGTTCGTAGACAAAGCGCGGAATCAAATAGTCATAACAGAACGTGATGGTAATGTTTTCGTGATCTTTTGATTTCTTAAGTATTTATCATCGTAAAATACATTCGCAAAATGAGTTATACTCGTAATAAGAAGATTGAATTTTTAATCGTTCGTGAGCGAGTTTTTCCTCACCTGGGCTTAAAAAAACAATATAATACTATGAAAAACTGTACAGATGCGAGCGTTATTTATATAGCGAGATAATTTAAAAAAGTTACAAATTCATTATTTTGGAATAAAATTTCTTCAACTGAAGTATTTTTAGGGTTAAAGGGTTAAATTATTTGCAATTTTTAATTTGTTTAACGTTTTTATTCATTGACTCTAGTCAGACCATCTCAGATAGAAGCTTTTGTAAGAGTTCGCCAACCTTTCGCAGTAGATGATTTGTACTTGTAGGGCTAGGACGTGTTTGCTCATAACTAATGCTAATCTTTAAGATGTGGGATTGCTTACTTTTAACTCAGTCTGGCAAAAAACATTTTGTTCTTGTTACCCAGTTAAAATGAATACTTTTTGTAAAATGAATACTTTTTCTGTTTTGATTGCTTGAATGAAATTTTTGCATGAACTACTTTGTTTACTGGAATTTTTTTTTAATTGAGATATGCCGCACGGTACGGTACGCACAGACTAATTTAGAAAGAGTTTTGAAAAACAATGAATTTCTTAGATTTGTTTTATTTTTGCCTATGATTTTTTTCAGTGCATTTTACACATTCTTATGCATTTGTTTCAGTTTCTCTTTCTGTTGTCTGCATGTCTTCAATATTTCGTATAATTTTTCCTAATTATATTTGTTTAGTTTTATTGTTTTTGTACAATTTTATTGTTTTTTATCTAACTTATGTCACAAGTTAAACGTTTTTCTTTCACTTTTTCGAATTAGTTATGTTTTCCTTAACAATTTAGCAACGGCGAGAAGTTTTGAAAAGTTTTTTGATTTGATTTTTGTTTGTGTTTAGTCTTTTCTTAACTCTATGCAAAATTATTGAATTCGAGTACTCGTATGTAAATTTATGATTTTGTTTGTTTTTTTTTTTTTAATTAATTGGATTTGCTTCGAAATTGTCTCATGCTGTCGTTACTAATTTGAATTTGAATTTGATGTCGTTTACGTGAATTGTTCAAACGAGTACCTTTTAAGTAAAACTTTTGCTAAATGTATGTGCAGCATTTGTTAGGATTGATATTGAATAAAGAAATCGGTTAAATTCCGAAATAAATTCATTTCATTTGGTCTCCTTTGATGAATTCGTCCATTGCAGAGGTCACAAATAATGGCAGAACTTTAAATCCAAGTTTGAGTGAAGACTCTGTTGCGGACACCGCTATTTCGAAGAAGAACTCTGACGGTAAGTTGCGAACACATATCTTCTTAGCCGCAAGCATACAAAATCGATGTCGTGTTCTTCGTTCTTTATGTGACAGTTGGTTGGTGTTATATCTACATAGAGCATAGGTGACCAGATAAAAGAAAAAAAAAAATTATAGGATATTCTTTCTCTGTCGTTTTGGGACAGTGATGATTAAATATCACAATTATATTTATTTTTTTTTTCAGTTAAGATTAGTATTTAAATCGGTATTTAATTCTTTGATAAATTAGTTAAACTTACCTGTGAATGATATCTTGTTCTATCTACTCTTTGTAAAGACCACAGTTTTGTCGATTATATTTTTTTCTTATTTTTATTTTGAAGTTTATTAGATTTTTTGCTTCTTATGAAACACAATAAACTCATGAAACAAACATTGCATCCACAGAACAGACTAACTCCTTAGTTATATTGTTCGAGTTTTATAGTCATAAGATTGCTTTTAATCAGGATTATTTTCAATTTTTTTTTTTTTTTTGTTTTATCTTAATAAACGTCAACCAACTCAACACAAACTTACATTAACACAATCTTTAATATGTCATTCGTTGATGAATCTGGTGAATATGTCAGATTATTACAACAAGATTGAGTGCTCATCTATGCCTCATAGTCCTCAATTGGGTGGGCAAGAACGTAAGCTCAGCGATGTTAGCAGCGTTTCCGCATGTAGCCTACCGAACACTGTTCACAGAGGACGAGGAGGGCAAGTCCTAAACAATGCCAATGATGGCAAACCAGATGTGGGAAATGGTAGATCGCGTTCCGTTAGCACAGCTAAGCCGGGACTGCTAACAGTTGCCGGTGCATCTGCGCTACCCATTATGCTGTGCAGTTTCCTGCAAGGTGACTTCATGGCTTCAACTTCATCCATACAACGTACAGGTGCTGAAGATCGGAATACCGGAACGCTTTTTAATCGATCTCAATATTTTTTTGCACAATCATCTGTAAATGATCAAAACAAGGTTGAGAATGGTGGAAATGCAGCGAACAACGGAGGAAGTGCGTATTTTTTGCCGAACTGCCATGCTTGCCATCACTTTGTTGCATAGTTTTTCCTTAACAACTTTCCAAAATTAGTCTCTATGTAAATCCTTGTCGATAAAACACTTATGTGAATAAAGGAGTTGAAGGACAAGGACAATTGGTGTGATTCATAAAATTAGAATATAACCTCTTACTGCTAGTGTCACATATTATTCTGTCCGACATGGATAAAACAGGAAATAATAATTTAACTGTAATTGCGCCAATACATCTATGAAGCTTGTTATATGCTGTGGCACCCAGAAATAACTGCACCAATTGACCTTGTTTCTATGCCTTATTGTCCAAAACGAATCAAAACCTTATATGTATACAAACTTGTGTCTAGCAACATGTTTGTCAACAAAGAAATTGCTTCATTGAATCCCGTTTCCAGACAGCTAAAAACCAAACCAAAGTGTCAAAAGTACACCAAACAAATAAGCTTATTTTTGAGAACTGCCCTAATTAATAAATGTGTAATCAATTTTCACAAATTATTGTATCTAAAGTGTTATATACACATTGTTCATTGCTGAACACTTCAAGTAGATGTTCAAGTCAAGTCCCACATATTACGTTTAGTTCATTATAAAAATATTCGTATACATTCAGCTGAACCGCATTAAAACACAAATTCGAAACACAATAAACGTAGAAGCTCATCCACAGATACAACATAAGAATCACACTTCATTTCTATGTTGAAATTTCATCATCATTCCAAAGTGAATACTGTTAATTACCTATACAGAGACTATTGTTATACCCTTCTTCAAGGAAACTTAAACATGGTACATTAAAAATTACACAACATTCTACAGTAAACACTCAACGAAAGTAAAAAAAAACCACATTGAATTTGAATAAATAAATTTAAAACTTTGATTGATGGTGTTGTAAGAAGCTTAATTTATATTGTCTGCGCTTCATCATAACTTACACGGTTGGAATCGGTTTGGAATCGTTACAGATAATTTTTAATAAATAATTGATATTTTGGAATTGGTACCAATATCTTACAAATGATAAGTCACAAAGCGAATGAAGACAATTGATAAGTAATTGATCACTTTGACACTGATTTTGATGAGATAATTTGTTAGTGATAAAAAATTCTTGGTACTGCACACTAAAAATAAAACAGTCACAACTCAAAAAATATAACTTTTCAAGAGAAGCCAAAAATAAAACTCTTTGGTCGAAACTGCAGAAGAAAAACAATTTTTATTTAAGCACACAAACTTCCAGTTTCCAGTTACTGAAGAAAATAATGGAAAGTAAGTAAGATATGTGTTTTGTGAATTGATTTATAACAAAAATTTCATAAAGAAAAATTTTGAGTTGTGACTGTTTTGTATTCAGTGTGCGATATATCCATCGTGAGCCAAACCATTTTCACTGATACGTGTCATGATCTTTAAAATACTCTTCAGTATTAAAGACAGTTTTCAATGAAATTGTTCAATGGAAAATCTCAGAGAGTAAATAATGCTATGCAAAGTTTCTTGGAAACATGAACATAAGTCGTTTGGAGTCGGCACATAACATGTAAAGGGTGATCCAATAAGAGCTTCCTACTTTGTTTCCTAAATAAACTACATAAGAGTGCACTAGTTGTTACCTAAAGCAGTTACCTGCACCCAACGATGAGAAATGTCAATAATATCTAGAGATTTTTGCTTAACGAAATTTGTTGTTTCCGATGTAGTTTTTCGGAAATAATATCTTTTTTTTTCGAACTCCAATCAAAGTGAAATCCATGTCACACATTGTTTGCTTTTTGTTGAAAAATCTTGATCCTATAATGACCATATTAAAAGTCAAGGAGTATATTTAGCTGGTTTAGCTCGATTAAGATTCACTTCGCATTCTTGAATTCTTATTTGTAAGTGAAGCTAGCAACGCTACCAAATGCAAACAAAAACTTTAATTTAAAAATTGTGTGTCTCTTTTCACGGTGCCCGTGACACCCACGAATATAATCAAAATTGAGAATTATGGCCATTCTTGAATGAGATTGAAAGAGATGACCTCTTTCATAAGTGGTCATAATTCCGAAAAATTTTGATTGCAGTAAATTTTGCGGTCATAACTGCCAAAACGATTTTGCGGATTATGTGCTGGGGATTATTTAAGTTTTTTTTTAAACAAGTTTTCCTAATATTGTAATTTCTTAAAATTTCAATCTGGTAATATAATGCAAAATTTATTATTTTTAATTTAATTAATGTTCAAGAATAACATTTAATTTTTATAAGAGAAATTTTGCTTAGAATCTTCATTAATCAGTAACCTACGATAACAAAAAGTTAAATTTTGCAACAGGAATTACTAGTTAAAGTGTACACTATGTTTTCGTTGCAGTTCTTACAAAAATGACATTTCATATAGATATATATACCTTTCAAAAATGTATACCAATAAATCTCACCAATGTTGGATACTACTATTAGGTCTGTTCGAACACTTTTATTAACTGGATGTTGCGTGATTTTTTCATCTCAAGAAAGAAAAGAACAAGCAAAATGTCTCTCTTGAAACTTACTTGAATAATTTCTTCCAGCTCGAACTTCTTCAAATGAACAAAAAATAATTCTTAAATGTGTTGTAATACTAAATACGGCCCAAAATATTATATATAATTCAAGAATTTTTTTTAAAACGAAAACTCATTGATTACAAGCAAAATATAAATTACTTCTATTTCAAACAGTTCTTATGTGAACTACTTGAAGTCGTTTTCGGTACTTTTTTAATAAAACTTATAATTTTTAAAAAATTCACTCGAAACTTACTTGAATTTTTTACGGAAACAGACTATTGATAAAAGATATATTGATTGCAGTATCAGGGCATCCTTGAGAATTAAATCTTTTGTACATTATCATTTTTGACATTTCGTATTACATCAATCTTATAAAGTTGATGTCAAATATAAATCTTTAAAAAGTGAAATACTTTTAAAAAAGCTCAATTTGGAAATTTGCAATTTTTTATGTACCATGTTGGAACTTCCTCACACCAATTGATGCTCTATGGAGTAGAATTTGTTTTTAAATCGTATAGGTAAAGAATCAAAAAGTATTCAAATATCTAGATAGTTGTTGCACATCCCTCATACGCGCTTCTGCTGAACAACCACTCTTAGAAGCTTCGGAATCCACAAAATCACACATTATTGTACATATTTTATATACATATAGATATAAATCAAATTTCTTCAAACTTTCAATTTAGTGTGTGTGTGTTTTTTGATTGCACCTGCTCCCAAGAATTTTTGTGTTTTTGGACCCAACAACACGCTTGTACTATCCAACGAAAAAAAAAATGTAGACTCTTACTCAACTAGATACAGAACTCTATGCCTTAGTTTGCTTTGCTGAATTCCTTTGGTATTGATATGCAGTAACATGTTGTACACAATATCAAAAATTTTTGTACTATTTCCTACTACTTTTTTTATATTATTTAATTGATCAATTTTTGCCATCATTTTCTTCAACAGATGAAGACGACGAGCCACGCTGTGTTCAATTAACAAATCAACATAAGACCGCGATACGGTTTATAAGAAAGGTCAGTAAGTTGCATGATAATTGTCTAGATAAGATAAGTATCTATATCATTGGATGTTATTTATTTAATTTCTGTCAATATATAATGTCGCTTCTATGTAATTTTCGCTGTGAATGAAATGTTAACTAATTTTTGTGCATATTTTGAACAGATGAAGTATTTTGTAGCTCGACGTAAATTTAAGGAGGCACTTAAACCATACGACGTCAAAGATGTTATGGAACAATATGCAGCTGGGCATGTTGATTTACTGGGCCGTGTAAAGAATGTTCACACTAGGTACAACTATTAAAACTTAATAATAACTCAAACACTTTCAACATATATAACTGCAAACTCCTTCCTTTGAGTACTCGAAACAGCTTGAAACTTATTGTTGAATTTGAACTTTTAGCTTGGACTAAAACAACTAATAACTTTTCATATCCCCTCCTGTAAAAGTTGATATCTTCCTCTGAGTTATATTTTCATCATCAAATAAACTCCAGTGCACTTCTACTAAAGCTTCCGCAAGAATTCTGCTTCCTATTGTGTAAATGTATGTACAGTAGAACGTTACCACTTCCTGAACATGAAGAGGTCCAAATCTTCTCTAACTGTTGCGCTCTTGTTAATAAGTACCTATATCTTTAACGCAAATGAAAAAAAAAACTATGACAGCATGTTAGTTATGGATGCAATTCGGATAACTTAAAGATTGTGAGGGAACAAATATGCCTACAACATAAATTTTTATGAAAGTAATTTAAAATTGACAAAAAAAAAAGACTCTTATTAACATTTTCAAAGCTCACGCAAATCCTATCTTAAGATTATGTTTAATGATAATATTTATGAGATTCGTTTGAGTTTTGTATTGTTCTAAAAGATTTAAAACAGAGATATATTTTTTCTGGAACATTTAATTCGAAATGATTTTTGCTACAAAGTATTTCGTCGTTGTTTATCTTTTGTTTTGCGTAACTCTTTGGATAATGTTTTCGTTTTCTTTTAATAAAATTTCGCTTTTGCATTAAATTAAAAAAAAAAACAAAGAAAATTAACAATATATATAAATTTCGATTTTAAGCTTAAATACTTTGTGGCTCGAAAGCAATTCCGTGAGGCATTGAAACCATATGATGTTAAAGATGTTATAGAACAATATTCCTCGGGCCATGCGGATCTCCTAAATCGCGTACGGAATTTGCAATTTAGGTGAGAAACCCTTGAAGAACCATTAACAACTACAACAGCTACAAACCAAGCAATCGTATGTACATTTTTTGAAAAACAATATAAATCTTAACCCATACAAGATCAGAAATTAAATATCTTGATCTTATTTTTTTGGCAAATGAGAGAAGAAAAGATAAACATTGGTTTACGAGATTTTTGTTCCGTTGTCATTGTCGTTGTTGTTGTTGTTGTTGTTGTTGTTGTTGTTGTTGTTGCTATTATTGCCTTGAAATAGTGAGTTGAAGACTCTATACACTGTATGTATTAAATGAAAAATAAAATATGTTGACATCATCCTCGACATCAATGAGGAACGCGATTACAACTGCACAAATATAAAGTTCAATAGTTTGATTAAGTAACAAATTGTGGACCTTACAGCTTAATCAACTATATAGCACAGTTTAGGCGATGTTTAAATGTACAATATGTATATTCCTTCAAAACTCTTAAGTAGGTCCGAATTTAGATATTGGACATTTGCTAGCCTAGCATTCTATTCATTAACTTATATACTTATATTTATGTATGTTGCATTATTCATGTATTCATCCTTACATCCTAAGCATACTCGTAACTGTAGCATCTGAACCAATATATTGGATGTAAATCTTTTTTAAATTGATTTGATTAAAATTTTATCTCTGGTATTATGACTTTTTTCCCTGATTAAAAAACTATCCTCAATCATAATATATATCAAAACATATAAATGGGTGTGCAGACCACTACCATCACGACTACCACTAGATAACACATATTCACAAGTAGGACCAGTCAGTCCACTTCAGCACTTGGTTCTTTTTTAATTATTTCGATTTGCTTTAAATCCATAGGTTAGATCAAATACTCGGAAAGCAAGGATCGAAGGCAAAAGACGTGTACGCATCAAAAATAAGTTTAGCCTCACGCGTGGTAAAAGTCGAAAGACAGGTATGAGAACTAATTCAACTAACATCTTTAATATTCAAATTATATCCTAATTATATCCACAGGTAGCCGATATTGAAGAAAAATTAGATATTTTATTAAAAGCTTATATGCAAGACCGTGAACGGTTATTAGCGCTTCCATTAGTTTCTCAAGTTCAGCAACATTCCTCTAGTATTAATTATAAAAATCCTCCTGGCGGTGGAGGCGGCTCGGCAGGAGGAAGTAGTTATGAATCCGGCGCAGTAATGGATGTCATAGGCGAAAATGGGAGCAATGGTAGTGATGCCAATGAAACAAGAGTAATCTGCATACAGTCAGCAGATTACAGTCAGGCGCAGTCGGGCAGCAATACAGCGAGTATATCGGCTGCTCACAAGGTAACCAACAATAACATATGACATTTTATTTTTATTGAGTCCACAACTATTTGAACTTCAAAATTGCTTTCAATTCTTGACTTATGTAAAAGAGGTCTTTCAGCAAATATATGTAAGCATGCCTTTATTTTATCTACCTTTAATTTAGATACCTGCTTTGGACTCTACAGTTGCAAGCACATTCATCGAACGAGGCAATATCGCTCAGAGAAGACCGCCAATGCATCGCGGTTACTCAGATCTAGGTAATCGCATAAAGAAACGAGTAACATTAAGGTAACAACGGGTCATTTTTTAATGATATGACACAAACTTATATCTCTTATTTACAGATCCATACCTCAACAGTATACCGACCAGTGTACAGCTGGCTCGGATAACGTTGTCATTGTAGTGCCTGAAATAGATACAGATCCGTTAGACTCCGTATTGCTGGGAAGAATGCCTGCCGAGCACGATGTGTGCTTGGGAGGAGATAGCATGGACGGAGATATGGATCCAAATAGTCCAAAAACAATCACGGAGAGTTCAAGTAATCAGAGTTCAATTGAATAGTTTATGCTATGAAGGGTTAATTGATTATCTTAAGTTATATGATGAAATAATTTTAATTTTATTTTGTAGTTCGTTATAAGCTTTTTGCAGTTTTTAACGTTGTATCGTTTTCATCAACTCTATCATAATCTTTCATCTTGTAATCATTCTGCCTACTTATTTGCACACCCGACAAGATCGTTTAGAGCATCCCGCTCTCGACGTCAAGAATTTGGTTATTCATGTTTTAATATTTTTATTTCTGTGCAAATTCAATTGCAGCATCGTACGATGGATACTCATCTACAACGTCATTATAGCAACGAAAGGACATTCAATGCAGCCATCATCATAAATATATATCGATTTGGGATGGTAGCACATACCAGGCTTACCATATCGAGGACGATCAAACCACACTGATTTAACTTGAGTTCTATTAGCGATTGATTTTAGTTGATGTTTCTTTATAATTATTTCTCGTTTTGTTTTTGTTGTGTTCTAATGACTGCATTGAATGTGGGATACGATTCGAGCACAAGAACATAACACAAAACCATTGACAATGAAAAACTAATCAGATCTTTGAAATCGGTATTGAAAATCGTCCACAATTATACGAATGATAATAACACTTTTACGAAATGAAAAGCTATAGTGAGTTCTTTAAACGTGATTTGTGGTCGTTTTGATGTTTGATGTGTTCCTCTGTTTTTCCAGATTTCCTTTGCTAAGAATCTCTCTCGTCCACGCACCTTCGTACATATGTATATTAATAATTGATGTGTATTATTGTAGTTAGTTTATATAAATGTATGTATGTATGTAATATAATTGAGGAGTTGGAGATCGCATGTGTAGGCGTAACTTGTATGAGAATACTATAAGTGTGCGTGTGAGTGTGTGTGTGTGTGTGTGTATGAAATTATATTATTTAGGTTTTAAAAAAATAAAAATATTTGTGTTTTATTATGAAACTGTTTTGGCTCAAGAAACAAACAATTAAAAGCACTGAAAATGAACTTATATACGAAGGAATAGATTTTGAAATGTCTTCCTCTGATTATTCCTTGTTTAACTTTCCTTGACTCTTTGAGAGTCCTGTCTGTCTTATTAAATTCATTATTTTATACTCAAATATTTAGTTTATTGGAAACAACCCTCTCCCAAGTTCGAAATCTTCATTGTATATGTTAAAAATTGCATATTTTCATTCATCTTAACTGCAACCTTTTCTAGATCCTTTTGGGTTTAGTAATTTGATGACTCAATTAAGAACAACTTTTGATAATTTTTTTACTAAACTATTACCTAAACTATAACCCAACATGGCATAGTTTAAGCCAAGCTAATCTAAGAACTTATATATACCTACATAATTAGGAAAGCAAATAATATTAACAAACATTTAACATAATTTTTTAATGTTCCTAACAAACACTTAAATAGAAACAATCAATCAGAATGCAATTTTCTAAACTTGGCCTATTAAATGGCTGAACCATGAGCAAAGTCATAACCTTTCGGTATGACGACTGCTGTCTAGATAAAATTATCCATTGTGAAAAATTGTAGTTTCGACATTAGTGTCTAGCTTTAGACCCATAATTCATAAACAAAAATTTAGTTGACTTACTACTATACATCGCTTTTGAAGCTAATACATGCTTGTGTGTTGTATGTGCTAAAGTAAGTTGAAAATTAAGGTATCATTAAATTTCCAAGATATTTTCAATACACACTCTTGTTAATAAAATCTACATTGAATAGATTCAATTCAAACGGAGTTTCTTTACCTGATGCTGATTTTGTTTTTTATATAATTTACATATATTTGTGTGTTTCTTTAATAATCAGATTTCTTATATTTCTACTTGAAGAAGCACCATCTGATCTGCATATTAATGGTCGCTGACGTTTCATAGTAGTTTAAAGTCTACAGTTAAACTTGCTTATTTATTATTGTTTCATTTATCTTATGTTTTTTTCTGATCGGGATATATTGTAATGAAGACGTTACTAAAAATATATCAACCTTCGACCATAAATATGCAGTTATATAGCATTCACATTCATTATTTACACTGTTGAATGAATAAAATAATTTTGTGACCGCAAAGCTAGCTAACAGTCGAGTTAAGTTTTTGCTTTTTTCAGTTTATTTATTATTATTATGGCTTTATGGTATCCCTATAAGTCAACTTTTAACGCGATCAACTTCGATTCAATAAAAATTAACAATGTTTTGTGGTTTTTAAAACAAGCTTTTGTTAAGTATTTTAAATGCAATTTCATCGATATGTAGTCTATAAAGACTGTTCTAACTCGACTTTGGCTTATATGACTTGCGGTCGGCAATTGTATCTTTTGATCATAGAATTGTTTTTTTAACTGTTTTTTATTTTGACTCATATATATATATATATAAAAACATATTTACTTATTTATTTATTTAAATGTTCCCATGAGCTTCAGCTGCATCATTTTGTCTTGTTCAAATCTGTATTGTTGCAATCAATATTTACAGTTATTCTCATGGATGAAGAGGTTGAAGATCTTGAAGAAGAAGATCTTGACTGTGAGGGCGAAATGGATGAATCACCTCCGTGGGATATTTATGGAGATGCAGATCTTGATGCTGACTTAGATGCCGACTGTGATGAGACTACTGAAGACACTGCCTTATTGCGTACAACAACACGTACCGCTATTATAGTCACTCCTATCAGTCCTGTTAGTAACATATTTGACAATCTGGAAGCAAAAAACCTGTTTTAATATTTTTTTCCCTCCCAAACTTAGGTAAGCTCCGCTCATGATTTCACGCGATTAGAAATCGATAGTCGAAGTGGCAACACTTCAGCCACGCCTTCCGCTGCCGAAAACTCTGCGCATCTATTGAGACCAGACTCCGGATCGTAAAACGCACTAACGAACCAACGCTTCAAACATCTTCAATACACAATAGAAGCATCAACTATGATTCACAATAAATCAAAACCATTGTCAAGCAAATCAAACAAGAGCTGCCTAAGAATTCTTAAACTATACAAAGCAATCTAGTTTGTACGCGAGGACAAAACAGTACAATATTCAAACATCTTAACCTAAACTTAGTCAAGTGCAAAAAAGACCAATATGCTACAAATAATTTAATTATAAACTATTTTAGATACTTAGAACAAAAGAACAAAACAATACAAGAATCTAGCAGGATCAATAATTTTAATTATTTTTAAGAGCATTCATTTTCCGACGTGCAACGTTCGATTTTCGGCAGGCTAAATCTTTTTTATGTTATGTATTAAGAAAAGGCACAAACAATAAAATAAACGAAAATCTTTAATTAGAATAAGATGTAAAAATGCGAAATGAAATGTTTTTATTTAAACTCACTGTAACGGAATCACAAAAACCAATTTCAAAAACAATTCCCGAGAAACAATTTGTGCCCATACGAAAGTCCTTAGATACAATAGTCCGGAGTAACAGACAAAATTTTATTTTTTAAAGCTACGAGTAGCAACGAACAGCTGCGAAGCTAATGCAAAACAAAAAATCACAAATTGATATGAAGCCGAATGCAAACGAGCGCAGAGGACAGAATTATTTTACTGATTGTTGTGTCAAAAGTACTTGACTTATCAATTGAAATTTTCTCGATATTTTACCCATAATTCCCTGAAAAAGTTTTTAACTATAATGTTCCCGAAACATATCCAACAAGTACGTGGACAGTCACCAGAAATAGTATGGTAGTAAGTCTGTATTATATCAATAAAGTGTTAAAAAACAAGCGACCATATTCGGACACAATAAACAGACGAGTGTCGTATTCGGTCTTCGTTCGTACACTGAGCCTGCCGAAGGTGTTCTAAAACTAGCACCTTTTTTGATGCAGAGGTCGGACATTCACCGACTAAAGCACCGGACATTTATAAGCTACTTTATTGACACAAAATATGAAATTTTTTCTCGGGCTTCGTATTGGCTTCTTAAATTATTTTCGGGTTGTATAAGAATTAGTTTGCTTATTAAAACTTTTTTTTATAACTTGCAATGAATAAATTTGTATCAAAATAATATAATTGAAAAATTCATCGGTGGAGTGAATTAAAAAAAAAAGAATACTCGATCAGGACCAAAGATTTCACTTTCCTGTCGAACACCCCGATAGCAGGCATCCTTTTGCGATAGCACCCATTACTCAGCGCCATAGTGAAGGCTGTTTTTCCGTGATTGAGAATACCCCTATTGTATATTCTTGCGGTCGTTTGCACGATTAACAGCATTGGTAAGTCGTGTTCACATGAAGAGAGAATTCACCCTCACGAACAAGTTTCAAATCATTTCCCTGGAAGACGATTGGAGTAGACGTTGATTTTTTGGAAAATGTACCGCTTTTCAATTGCCCAAGCGATGAATGCGCGTGCCATAAAAAATTTTCAAAATCTTCTGTCGCTCATTTCGGCGACTGCTGGAAGATGGCTATTTGAAATATTTTAAAAATTAATCATGGAAATGTTAAAAAAACATTAAATATTTGTATGTAGCTTAGAAGCAACGTGGCGTTATATCAAAGTGATATAAAAACAAGTAAAGAAACTCTAAAGTCGGTCTAGCCGCTATTTTTGGCGAATTGCTTAAGACTCCTCTCGGCTTTTATGGCCATAGCAGCTACAGTCAGCCTTATGACTCTCAAATGAGATCGTCTCCACTTGCTTCATCTTCCATAGCACCCGCTGGCATTTCTCAAACAATTGAAAATGTTTGATGTAAAAGAAAAGTCATTTTGGACAGCCGAGTAAAAATAAATAGTCAAATGAAAAATTATTGAATAATTGAAAGAAAAAAAAGCCACTTTTGGCTATAAATAGCCAAGATACGTAAACTCTTTGACTATTTATATTTGCCTGCTGTAACATGACAGCCGAAATGATACGCTTCCCTGTTTGCAGACAGCATATCATGGCATATTTTCCTTATATCATGGCATATACTTTGTTTTACCCTCATTAACCGTCAAATTCACTTTGACTGATTCCTTTTCGATAACGAAAAAGCAGCAGCCACATCTCTATTGGTGGCTGTATCACGATATCACCTAAAGAGCGTACGTGAGTGAGCTGAACACCTTTGTAGGATATGGTGCCATTGCGATGTACACCTGCCTTTCGTAGGAGCCCATAGGTGAAATTGAAGAAATATTATGATTGCGAGATCACCTTGTCTGAAACCTAGTTCAGTATTGAAAATTTCGGAGATGTCATTTCCTGCCTTGCCAGAGCTACAAGTACTGCTCAAAGCCTTATCAACTTGACAGATATATAGCAATCCCAATCGAACACAGCTTTATAACCTACAAAAAGTTGGTGGTTGTCGATTTGATGTAACACTGTTTGGCGCAGTCTAAAAATCTGGTATATGGTGAACGTGTCAGAACGAAAGCCGCACTGATAGGGCCCAACCACAATCAGGACGAAAGAAACCTTTATACGATGGATAAGTGTGATACCTAGTTATTTATTTGTCGCAGATTTTAACGAAATTTTTTCACAGGGGCGTATAAATCGCCTAAATACGCCGTCTAGTTATATATGGTAATGGAAGGTGGGGCTGGACGGGAGTCATACGAAAGCACAGCCTTTATAAAAATGCTGCATTGTATACCTAAAAATAGGAACCGTAGTTATTCCATATTAACTGTGTAATATAGCAGTTCAAAGCGTGGTCTACAATTCATATTTCACAATAAAAGGGATAAATATGTACTATGTTTAGAACCTATACCGATTTTAATGTTAAAAATTCCGAAATTAGTTTTTACAGATACCTTTAAGTAAATTCAAGAAACCAAACAAAAATACGATAAAAGTTTCTTGGAGTACTTTCAATTCGAAATACTTCACTTTTAGACCATTGCTGATCAAATATCCAAAAATTCCCTGACTACTCACTTAGTCCACTCCACTAAAGAAATCTATTTACAAAATTTTATTTAGCATAATTCAGTCAGTCTTAATAAATATAAATTTTTTTTTCTTTACTCTCCGAAATGCAATAAGATTTCTTAAAATCGATTATATTTTGATGATTTTATATTTCCCTGAATAGAGCTAAATGGTTTCAATTTTTTCACATACAAAAACTATTAACAGATATATGCATATTGAAGGTTTTGTTTTGTCTTTCTCTTCCATAGTCATGCTAATTAAGAGTTATACTATTGCATTGACCTTAAGTGACCATGAGCTAAAAGTAGGCGTGAAAGTTAAAACAAAACTAAACAAAAGCTTTATCCATCATGGGGGTCATTCAACAGAAAATATATTCAAAATTTTCGAATGCAACAAAACGTCATGAGAGCTACTACGATGCTTGATGCTTACCATATGAATCTGATGGATTCATCGAGTGATAAATCGAGTCTTAAATTTTGTTTTTAATGGGAACACATGCAAGCTTAGACAAAATATTTTATTTAAGGTATCTTAAAAGATATCAAACAAAGAAGACAGACAGGCAGACTCTCTCTTTTAGTGAGTGAGTAAGCTTGACTATTGTACCTCACTATTACCAAAGTGATTATGAAATTGGAATTAAGACCATTGTGTGTGTTTTAAGTTAAAATATCGCAACCTTGCTACAAAAGCGGCATAATTCAAAATTTTAAAAATCTTAGAAATAGAAAATATATAATTATATAACACATAATATGCTACACTCAGAAAAAAGTTTTTTGGAATATGATAAAAAGGAAAAAAATATTTAGAGAAATATGGTATAGACTTTGCGCCAGAGAATACTTTTCTCTAAATGTGATCCTAAAAATGATGAAAAGCTTCTATGAAAAAAAAAAAATATGTAAAAATACATCGTTTTTAAAGAAAAAGACTTTTTATTTTTGAGAAAAGATTTTTTTTTATTGAAGAAAATGATTCTCATAGTGAATTTTTTATCAAAATATAGGAAAAATTTCTCATTTTGAATAAATTTTACTCTATAAATGAGAATTTTTTGTTCGAGAAAAATACTTATCATTATTAGAGACATTGAAATATTTCCATTTCCCACAAGTGAAGAAATATTTCTTCGAAAATGTGAAAATTTATTCTGATTTAAAAAAAATTGTAATTGAAAAAGAGAAAATTGCTATTATCGAAAATAGAGAAATTTTCTACATGAGATAGGTATGTGTTTTTTTCTCAGTGTACGAATCTCTTACAACAAAATATAAAAAAATGAGTAAAAGTTTTTGCAATCAATGCAGTAATATTTCCATGAATAGTGAAGGGGGCGTGTCACTTGAAGAAAAACACTGTATCTCGTTAAATATTGGCACTAGGGTACAGAAATTAAGTACAGAGGTAGGCACAATTATTACAAATTACTAAAGAAGTACGGAAGTTGGGAAGTACTGCAAGAAATTTCACTTCAAAATTTTGTAACTTCTGTCGATGAGCAGAAAAGTTTTGCTATATAATAAACTTTTCTACACTTTTTTCATATTCTCTAAAAAGGAAGAAATAATAAATTTTAACCAAAAAAAAAAACCGACTTCAAAATCACAACAAAGAAACCATAATTTTAAATTACTTTTCCTATTAATTTCTCGGTAAAATTTAATAATTTATTTATATACATTATTATATTGGAAATCTTATTATGTTTATAAATACAAATTTGTTCAATTCTTATGATAAATACATTCCGTTTTTTATGATACTAAAAGCTTTGAAGTCGGCGCTAAGATAATCAGATTTTTATACGGTTTTATAACGCTTTCGATCACTGAACATAATAACGAGGGCTTTTATTTGTTGGGAAGTACGTCGACTTCAAAGCTTTTATTTTGATAAAAAAATTAATGTAATAAAAATGTAGTTTTCATTTTTTTTTTTAATTTAAAAAAAATATTTTTCATTATTTGAAGATTTCATAAATTGTTTAGTATAAGTTTAGCTAAATTGGATCAAAAATTAAAAAGGTTATTTCTACATTTTCTAGCATTCTTGATTTTGATCGAAAAAACTTATTTTTTTCGTTTATGTTTCAACCAGGATCAAGAACGCGTGAATATAAGGATATCACCATTCCTCACCAATTTGGGCAATTTTATATATACTTAAAATTTTTTGGAAATATTGATCTTTAACAATAAATTTTAAAAATATTTAATAGAAATACTCAAACAAATTATATAACTTTTCTTTGGTCATTGTTCGATTTTTATAGACTGAATAAAAATTTATTGAGATATGGTCAAATAAATAAAAAACCAATGTTACGCTTTATAAGAATAGTTTGATTTTTAATAATCAATAAAATCTTAATCTATCAATTTTACAATAAACATATGTTTTAGTTATATACATAAATATTTTCATTAAAGGGGCTAAATAATAAAAGGGCCCAGCAGCCAAAATGTTAAATTGGCAATTTTTTTAAATAATATGACTCATCGTGATTCAATCGTACCAAAGTAATGGTTAAAGTAATGCGACAGAACAAAATTCTCTTTACAATTAAACAGAAATCAAAAAGTTAATACAAGTTTTTGCAATCATTGAAGTAGTATTTTCATGAATTACTTGTTATTACATTAAAAACTCACAATTTGTAAATTTTTTTAAATTCGTAAATTTCGAATTATTATTTTTTGTAGCAAGGGTGCGAAATGTCTTATGGTTCCGCTTATGGTCAGCAGGTAGTAACGATCGTTCATTGTTTTCTATATCATTTATGCTTGAACACTAGCACCAGTTAATGGCTTCATCCAGTGATTGCACTAAATTCAGTGAGGCTGAAATACGATTTAAGACTATTGCATATAGATAGTAGCCAGCCAGCCACTGCTATGAAAATGAAATTAAATAAAATTTCCAACTTAACTGCCGCGGAACTTACAACAAAGAGTTGAGTTGTGGCAAAGCAAGCTCACTAAAAGTTAGATATTGCAAATACGTGCGTACCTACAGTTATGTTTATATGTATGTTAACATATACCATAATGCTACAAGCCAAAGTTGAAAATACGCGCAGCGGAGAATCCAGCACTTTGATAGACTGCGCAGACAATATTGCACTTGGACCTTATTTGGAGTTTTCCGCACAAATTTCATGTTTTGGAAAACTCTTTGCATTGATAACTTCTGCTCTTCAAGGAAAACTGCAATTATCAAGTTGAAAAAACTTTGAAACTATCAGCTGCTAACATATCAAACATTTTCGTGTTAATTTGTTTATTCCATTATGTAACACTTTCTTATGGCAGAAGCCAATTACATGGACGGCTTTCGATTAAATATTATTGACTCATGTCTCACATTACGTTATATATGGAATTACAATCGATAGAAATTTTAAGCTGGTCAATGGCTGGAAGGCCCTGCATAGTGGTCTTCATTTGTAAGGAATTATAGGAATAATGTAGGCATATTTCACTAAATATGCATCGGCCATTAGGAGGTTAAAAAACTTTGGGGTGTTTTTATTAAAAAAAAAAAAAAACACAAATTGGTCATTACAGCTCTTGAAAGGACTTTGACTGATGATTAATTGTGTTATTAAATATTTACACACACAATTGACCGAGAACTACATGTATTATACCGAATTCGAAACGGCTGAAATTCATGTTCTCAAGAAGCCTTACATGGCATGATTTACTCTTTGAGTTTGCCGTTGTTGTCCGCACAGAGGTGACGGCCGAACAGAAAAATTAATTTCTGTTGAAAAAAGATTTTACCAGAGGTGAGGTTTGAACTCGAGATCCGTTCGCATGCCACACACTTAGCACGCACGAACACGGCCAACACAATTTTATTTTAAGATTATCAAATTTTAGCAATCAATTTTAACTTTTTACAAAAATTTAAAATAAAACAAGTAAAGAAAGTCTAAAGGCGGTCTAGCCCGACTATGAAATACCCTTAACCTCCTTTTTCAAAATACAATAAAAGTATTGAAAATGGGCGTGTCCGTGAACGGATGAAGATCATATCGATGGTTAAGCGCACTTAATTGAATATGTATTACAATTTTGATGAAAAATTTACAAACATTTATAAAAATTTGAAATTTTATTCCTGTAGTTCACATTTTAATGCCTTTATAGTATTTTTGATATTGTGTTCGTGGACGGATTACGCCCATTTTTTTAATGCATCTTAGTTTTGGTATAAAATACACACATACCAAATTTTATCTCTGTAGGTTAAACTTAAGCTTATTTATTGAGTTTTCAATTTTTGGGTTGTATGGGAGGTGGGCGTGTCCGTAATTGGATGTCATCCATCCATACAAAATTTAATTATTTTTTGGAAAACATTTTTTTGTTTAGTTGAACAAAGTCGTAATTTAATTTGTTTTAAATTATTTCGTTTTTAAGAATTATTTAAGTTCACTCTTTTACATGAAACACCCGCGAGTGACGGCGTCCAAAAGCAGGTGCGCGAGTAACGCAGGGTTAAGAATGCAGCCGCATCTGGGTCTGCAACTAATGATGAAGGTAAGGTGATTGCAACATCGGCTGAGTTCCAAAATGCATTTTTACCAAACATCAGTGTATTTTGGTGAATCTACAAAGAACCAATCCCCAGAAAAACACACTGATGCTTTGTTAAAATGTGTTTTGGAACTCAGCCATCATCTCAACAAAATTTTATAGCCAACCAAGTTGATACACTCAACAATCAACGTTCGCTGCTTTACGAGGCCCTCACTCAACATAGCAATTATTATGATCAGGACGCAAAACACAATAATCAACAAGATTTGTCTCTGCTTTCGGAGGCTCCTTCAACGAGTGCTATGCAAATGCAATCTAACATTCAAAAAGTGACAATGTTGAGAAGACATTCGAAAGCAACTAAAACACCAACTGAACTAAAACAAGGAACGAAAATAACTGTTATTTTACAATTTTCAAATGAAAAAAATTGTTGAAAGACTTTTTCAAATATACCGTTATGTTACAAATGTCCTCAGCCTCATGAATATTAAGTTCCTTTTAAATTTAAGACTGATTCTTTAAAAGTTAAAATTTAAGTATGACATACGCAACTCTGGTATGTTTGAATACAAGTGCCAAGAAAAAGATCTGCAACTGTTCAGCAAAGACTCTTTTCTGTAAATAATACAAATTCCAAAATGGCTGCAAAAGTTTTCAAGAAGCTTTACCTGGTATTATTAACAATCTGAGTTTTGCCATTGTCTGCAGAGAGTAGGTGACAGCTCCATAGAAATACTAAAACTTATCAGCATGACAGCATTAGCTACCTCAAGAGATCTCGAATTCATTTGTTTTTTCCTAATTAATTTTGTAGTGCAAAGTTTTAGGTAACCTTTCTAAAAATTAATATTACATGCTTGTTTTTTTTTTTTGTGATATACTTTTATTCTATGAAAAATCATGTAAACCGTCTTCGGTAAAAATGGGATGCTTAGTCATACAGTACTTTAAGCAGAGCAAATGTAGAATTATTTTACTTATTTTGTTAAAAAAATTAAGGCCTGAATATGAGGGTTAAGTACATGACTTATTTCACTAATTCAAAGAATCTTTCATCGATTTTTCAACATTATAATTTGTATACTCTATCGAATTTATTTTCAGTGTAGTATCAACTAAAAGACATTGCTAGTATTTCATTTCATTACAATGCCACTTTCTTTGGTTCCTTTTTCAGTTTTCCAAAGTCAACAAAGGATTATATTACAATAACATTGACTATAATATTCAAGTTTATTTGCATGAAGAGCAATTCATTTAATACGAATAAAAAAAAAACTACCTATTATTATACAATATTGTCAACCGGAAGTTAAGTGTTGGGGAGTTAAATGCTTTCCTGTAAGTTATTTCCGCAGCATATTTAATAATAATATATAACTAAAAAGAAATTTATTAAAAGAAAACTTCAATGCAGCGCATTGAAACAGGCCAGATTTGAATTCAGTTTTTGTGTTTTTAATTTAACTTCCTCAGACATACGATAAGATAATTTTTCGTGCTGTTTGTGTGCTGTAGAAATAAAAACGATTGCTCTATATGTGTACGTTACTGCGGCGCTACATTTGCTGAAACAAGAAGTTGCTTAAAACTAACTCATATCGAGTTTTCCCACTTTTCGTGTGGTAACCTCTCCACTGCTCCGCAAAGAGGTCTGCAACACAAAGCTAGCCAAAAAAAAAAAAAAAACAGCGACGCGGTGCGCTGACTCTAGCGTGAAGACGCGAACTCGTCCATGGCTGATTCGAAGCGATGATGTTGGTGAATGTTAGTATTACAATTTGTATATATACCACGCTGCATTGACTTATCAAATCAGTCCCAACTTGGATCTCGTTACTGGCTTAACAGTTTTTTAGAAATAGTGTTCCTCGCTAACCACCAGACCAACAGCTCAACAATGCGAATGGTAAAGAAGGCTTGCATTGTGATTAACACAAATAGTGTGATAGCATGAAATTAAATTCAATATAATTAAGGATAATGATTTGGTTATAATGAGTTTTACTTTTTTTATCAATTACAGTTTGTTTTACCTTGTCTCGCCTTGTGCGTGGCATTGGCCAGTTGCTCGGAAGAAGCTGCTGCAAATGATAAATCTGCCAAAGAAGCATCTGATGACTCGAAAACGGTCGAGAAGCGTGGATTGTACTTGGGAGATCATGGCCATCATCATCATCATGAACATATTAAGACTGTCACCATTGAGAAGAAGGTTCCTGTTCCATACACGGTGATCAAGCACGTTCCTTATTCAGTAGAAAAGAAAGTTCCATATGAAGTGAAGGTGCCTGTTCCACAGCCCTACATTGTCGAAAAGAAAGTGCCTGTTCATGTGAAGGAGTACGTTAAGGTTCCGGTACATGTGCCCAAACCATACATCGTAGAAAAGAAGGTACCTTACGAAGTTAAGTATCCCGTTGACAAGCCGTACGAGGTTAAAGTATCAGTGCCACAACCCTACGAAGTCATCAAGAAGATACCATATGAAGTAAAGGTTCCAGTTCCACAACCCTACGAAGTCATTAAGAAGGTTCCATATGAAGTCAAAGTGGAGGTGCCCGTACCAAAACCATATGAAGTCATTAAGAAAGTTCCATATGAAGTGAAGGTAGCAGTCGAAAAACCATACCCCGTTGAAGTACCCAAGCCATACCCAGTCGAAGTCGAAAAACCATATCCAGTTGTTGTGGAAAAGAAGGTACCATACGAAGTTAAATACCCCGTGGACAAACCATACAAAGTCTACGTTGACAAGCCATACCCAGTGCATGTCAAGGTACCAGTGCCTCAGCCTTACGAAGTAGAAAAGAAGATTCCGTACACAGTTGAAAAACCAGTACCGTACGAAGTCAAGGTTCCAATTGAAAAACCATATCCAGTCTACTCGGAAGTCAAGGTTCCTGTACACAAGGAAATTCCCATTCCAGAGAAGTACCACGTTGAAGTGCCAATTTTCCACCACAAAGAAGAACACCATCATCACGATTACCATCATCATCACGAATAAGGTAATCAAGCGCATCACCACCACAGATCGCGAAACAAGTTGAAACAAACAAATTACGACGAACATCTCAGTAAAACAAACATATAAGTCTGTACGCATTCGTAGTTGAGCTGGTCGAGGAGGAGCGAACGAAGGACGAGGAGGAGGACCAGGAGGAGTAGTAGGAGGAGGAGGAGTAGTAGTAGGAGGAGAGGAGGAGGAGGAGGATCATCATCAAATAAAACGAAGATATCGTTTTATTACTGTATTATAAGCCAAATGTGTTATTTTTATACAAATTGACATTTTAGATTTAATGTTATGTATTTAATAATAATTTTTAAAGAAACACATAAACAACTGTTTTTTAATTACCGCTACATAAATGCTTTTCCACAATCATTCATATGAATTACATGCCTCAAAGGCTTCAATTTTTTTTTTTTTTCTATTTTGATTGCGTTTCTAGTTCAACGACGTGCATTCTTCTTTGTTTCTTGGAGTGAAAGTTTTTGGAGCCAGTGGCAGTTGGCACCAGCGAAAGCAAATGTGTCTTAATGCTGACTATCTTCAACACTTCACTGCTCTCCTGCCAGCCACAAGCTGGCCACACTCTCAATGCAACAGCTGCGCGTCTGCGCTCTATACTCTTCCATTGCAATCCTAACCAACGGAGTAGTGGAGTGATGAAGTGACGATGAAGAAATATTTTCGGTTCAAGTTAAGATGTAATAAAACTAGTTGGCTTATAAGATTGCCTTTTGTCTTGTCTTGGAAATATGTATTGCATAAAAAATTAACTAGTCGAAAACACGAAAATGTGTGGAAATCTATTTTATGCTTAGACGATCAATTTCGCAAAGCTGTTATTTACTCTTTGATAAATTAACTAATACACATCTAGTGCTATGTAATTACCTACGAGCATATAATTTAGTGTAATTGTGCCAAAGTTTTGACACCACTGTACGCAATGTGGTTTATTTTATTTTTGCGAAATAGTGATCAATGGATTTTAAACTGGCTGTGGTTGAAATATAATATCATATGAGAGCACATTGCTAAACGACAAATGAATCCAACTAAATCAACGAAACAAACTAATAGAGAGATAGATAATTGTTTAGTTTTGCAATGAGCACAGTGGAGCAAAGAATAGAGATTATTTAGAAAAACTTCCTGTGCTGACTGCTCTGCACCAGTGTGGCCATTTTAGCCTTTTCGAGGCTAGATTTAGCCTTTTTTTTGCGGTTTAGCCTCAAAATTTACGATTTAGCTTCGTGATTTTTTAGCCTTTTTTTACTTTGAAAACAGCCTTTTTTTAGATTTATTAACAATTAAAAAATTGGCTGACTAAATGCAACACTGTAAGGCAAAAATAAGTAGTCATGCAAATTTGCATCTGGCAGCAACGCTGGGCCCTTAAGATTTCTCTCGTTTCACAAGTAAATTAATGTTATCTCGCTCATTCGACAAGCAATCAGTGGTGAAGCTGTATTGTTTTAGATGATACGTAATTGTTTTGTCTCACTTTCATTTCAAATTATGACGACTACTGGTCAAATGTTAATTCATTGCTCGATAATTTATGTTATCAGATTGTGATACGTTGCGAGACCTTTAAGCCTTTATCGTCTCCAATCGAACTTTTCTTAATAAGCGTTCCGAATTTTTCTTACATTTTTGAGGAACACATTAAAGCAAGTAAAAATAATGAAAAAATAAGTAAAGAGCTTCATAGTTAAGCTAGTTCAACAGCTACGACAACGTATGCGCTGCAAAAGATAGATTTTTTTTTCTATTAAAAAATTCTCATAACGTTGTAAAGCCAAATATATTTTCTCATTTTTCAAATGATAAGTCCAAATATTCCGCAGACGAAGTAACCACGATTGAGCTTCAATGGCGAAAACTATTGACACGCAAATGGTCAAGCCTGTCCTCTACAATTGAGTTTTGGGTAGAAGTAAAGCACTTTAAAAATCGTTGCATGAAAATCCTTTTTCTGAGCTCGTCAATTCGGTCTTCAGTTTTTTAGTTTAACCACTTAGAAACGATGAGGTTGAAAGAATTTTTAGAGCAATGAAAATTGTAAAAACTAAGCAATGAAATAGATTTAAAATTAAAATGCTTAACTTGCTGCTTAATATTCGATGTTCACTGAAAAGATTACAAAAATGTTGTCATGACTTTGAGGTAACTGATGATCTCATACGTCTGTTATATTCACGTAGTGCTTATGCAAGTTTCAGTTCCTCCGATTCATCTGATGAAGAGGAAATAATTATATCTGAGATATAAACCATGTTGAATAATATAAGTTCCTAGCACGACAGTGATCAATTTTTCACACGTTCAATTTCATTTAAAATTTTCTCACGGGAATTGGAAAAAGAAGTTCTCCATTTTTAAGACTCCAAGAAATTTTGGAAAATTTTAAATACGAATTCGTTCATCAACCGTGAATATTCACGAGTGTTTGAACATAACATGTGGTGTCTGTATCCTGCTGTATTAAAAATGAGAACTCCCTTTTATGATTCCGATGAGCAAATTATTCTAAATAGGACTATACATCAATATACATCAATTCGATGAATTAAAATTATTAACTGAATTAAAAAGGCTGATATAATTTTGCTTTATAAATATGTATATGATTTTTTACAATGAAAAATCTGGATTTTTTTTAGCTTCTTTTTTCAAAACTTTTAGCTTTTTTTGACTTCTTTTTTTTGCCAATTTAGCTTCTTTTGATTTCAGGTCGTGGCCACACTGCTCTGCACTCAAAATTTGCAACTGAAAATGTTTGAAAATAACAAATTTTTGACCGCCATTTTGAATTCAGCAGATCTATATCTGTGGCGACAAGTCATAACCGCCTAAGTCGAGTTAGGACAAAGTGAGGTTATTACTTTCATTGCGTTTTTTCGCAACAAAATAAACAAGTACGCAAATTTTTATGGTTGTACTTTGAAAATCAAATGTTTCAGGCCACCAAATCTAAACAGCAAAAGTCAGGATACCCTGATATTAAGTTGTGATTTTAATCTTTTAAATGCTTTCCTGACATTTTTAAAATGAATTAAACTGTTATTTCTTATCGACACAGATATATAAATATTTGTAGAGAAAACAGTTAAAAACCATTTTCTCACGTGTTTCTCAACCAATTTTTATAATTTTTTTATGCTAAATTTCTATGAAGAAAATTTTTTTTTCACATTAATTTTGTATCGAATCAACAAATAATATATGTGAAGGGGTCGAATTTCGGCCACTGTCGAACTGTAGTATAAAAAAATAGGTCAACCTTAGAATTTTATCCTCTATCACATAACCAAAGACCATTCAAATCGGAGAGTGACACCCGAGGACCTTTCCTTATAAGTACACTTGCCATACGTCAGGTCTTAGTCGGGATTGTCCGGACTTTTCAAGCCTATCCGGACTTGCGTTTTTGTCCGGACTTGGGCCCAACAAAAAAAAAAAAAATATCTCTTTCCTAGGAAAAAGTTTTCTTGTGAACATAACAATTAAATTGATCTTTTAGAAAGTAATTGAAATATTCTGTGTACAAAACTAATGAAATCATTTCATTAACTAAAGTAATGGAATACATACTTACTGTATGTATTCATCAACAGATTTTCACTCAATACAGTTAAGAACTTTGCTGAAAACTTTTTTGTTAAAACATGGTTTGTGCAAGAGAAGAAGAAATGTACATTCATATCTTTGGCTTAAATTCTACTGTTAATTCTGAATTTATTTTTTAATATATTTTTTTTATTAAATTGTTACCATAAGACCAGTGCCATAAAATGAATATATATAAAAAAAGTCGTAATGAACAAATATAAACATTTAAAAAAGCAGGACAGAGACGAAAGTGACACCAATGGAAAGGCCATTCGCTCAGCTTGGGATATAGCCACCACCCGATTTTTTTAAAAATCGGGGTCTTCACCTTTTTTTGAAATTAGTAGAAAACTTTATTCATTTGAGTGTATCTCCCAAACTATAGATCGGACAGAGACGAAAGTAGCACCCATGGAAAGGCCGTTCGCTCAGCTTGGGATATTGTCACCACCCGATTTTTTTTAAAAATCGGGGTCTTCACCTTTTTTTTGAAATTAGTAGAAAACTTTATTCATTTGAGTGTATCTCCCAAACTATAGATCGGACAGAGACGAAAGTAGCACCCATGGAAAGGCCGTTCGCTCAGCTTGGGATATTGTCACCACCCGATTTTTTTTAAAAATCGGGGTCTTCACCTTTTTTTTGAAATTAGTAGAAAACTTTATTCATTTGAGTGTATCTCCCAAACTATAGATCGGACAGAGACGAAAGTAGCACCCATGGAAAGGCCATATTGTTTGCCGCACGAGTTCCAGATGTGAAAGCCACATAAGGCATGGCCATAGATGTCAATGATGCCACATTGGCTATTACAAGAAACCACTTCATCTCACGCCAAAAACATAAAAATCACTCTTGAGAAACTTCGATTTAAAAATCACACTGTAATTAAAAAATCAGACACAATATCCCACAGTGATTCAATCGCACAAAATATCTTACAGATTTTAAAAAATGTCCAAAACATTCCAGTCATTTTTCTGCCAAATTATATTTAAGAAACAAATAAATCACATATGAATTAAAAGTGACACTCCTAATTAAAAAATCTAGTGTGATTTCAATATCCTTTGGCAATTACAAAATCATTTCAGTGATTTATCATACATAGTAGAAGTCTATGAACACGGTTGCATCATCTGAAAATCTCGTATTGAAAGCAATAAATTGTTGGCAACGCGAACATCTGACATCTGCAAATTTGTATTTCTATCGAATTAACGCTAAAAACTAAAAACTTAAGGTTTTCGAAGATTTGTAATTGTTTGCATAAATCCAAAATATTAAAATAGAAGTAATCAGCTATGGCTGATCACGATGAAAACTCATTAGATAAGCAAATCGACGATAGCGATAGTGGAAAACTCGACAAGATGTTTACATTGAAAAAATGGAATGCTGTAGCGATGTGGAGTTGGGACGTTGAATGCGACATTTGTGCAATTTGCAGAGTTCAAGTTATGGGTAAGACATTATTTTTATAACAATGTACCAAATACTTATAAAAAAGCTAACCAACACAATTTTGACTTTAATTCCACAACTAATGGTTTCTAAAGAAGCCAAAAAGATCTTAAACTGTTTATGATTCGGAAATAGTTTCCACATTGCCTGCACCATTAAATTGAATGCATAATTCCACTAATTGTGCTTAAGAATAATTGAAACGAACCTATTCCTATAATATCACAGAGTCGGAATGGTTTAAAGCAGGGGAACGAAATTTCAATTATATTATGGTATGAAAAAATAAGAATTTTGAACAATTGTACATTATAGGAATGTACACTCGAGGAAGAGCAAGACATTTTAGTTAGAAAATTCAATATATTTCAAGTATTAAATGCTAATAAATAAAAGTAGGTCTAAAATTTCATGAAATGCAATAGGCGCAAGCTAACTCAAAGAAAAAAAAAAAACATCAAAGACAGATTAACTTAAGAGTGAAGGATATTTTAATACTTCAGTCAATATTTGATAAAAAAAATCTTGTATGTAAAAGTACAAAATGTATTTTAATTCTGTATTAATACAAATAACAAAATAATAAGCTCCTGACTTATTCCATCAATATTTTGTTCTCTTCGATGCATTTTGTGCTCTTACAATTTCTTCCATGCTTTGTTCCCTCCTTAAGCGGACATTTAACACTTGTTATAATGTTAAAAGAAACCTGGTCCATGTTTGTAGCGGACAGTATACTTGGATTTCTATTCGTCATCCTATGTTCAATTAACTCTAACGACTTTCCTTTTGTCTCTGGAACAAAAAATATCACAAAAAATATACCGACCAAACCAACTGAGCCAAAGAGAAGAAATGCTCCATATTCGCCAAAAGTATCTGGAATATGATAAACAAAATTAATAATTCACTATAAAAAAAATGTCAATATTAAGTCATATGGCTTGTTATTTCTGTGTCGACAAGTAACAGGTAAAGTCTTTTTAAGGTTTTCAGAACTTTTTTAAGATTAATATCGCTACCAAAAATCAGGAAACACTGACTTGAACTGTTAAGATTTGATGGCCTGAAATACTTATTTTTCAAAATACAACCATAAAAATTAGGTACTAGTGTATTTTATTGCAAGGGATAGAATTACAGTAATAACTCAACTTTAACCTAACTCAACTTTAGCGGTTATTCCTTATCGACACAGATTGTTCTAATTCAGTGAATCTAGTTGAGCAATAAGTAGATCTGTTTAATTTACCAATCATGTCTCGAAAAGTTTTTGTCACAATAAAAGTACAAAACCAGTTAAACGACGTTGAGACTGAAGCAGCCGAGCCACGAATCCTTGCTGGTAAAATTTCACCCATCATCAACCATGGTATTGGTCCAAAGCCTAGTGAAAACCCGATGATATAAATAACGAAACTAACCAAAGGCAGCCAACCAATATTCGATATATCCATTCCAACCGATTTGCAGTAAAAAAATCCGCCTAATGAAAATAAAGTGATGATCATTGCCATTTCAGAAATAAAAAGAAGAATCTGTAGGATTAAACATGAAACAAAAATTCAGGCATTTAAAAATAAAATAATTGTTTTTTACCTTTCGTCCAATCCTATCAATAAGCATGGCAGCAAAGAATGTGGCAATGAAGTTTACCATACCGACGATGATTGCGCAAATGTTTCCATCAATAGTTGACCCAGCATCTTGGAAAATAGAAGCCGTGTAGAATATGACTGCGTTTATGCCGCTAAACTGTTGGAAAAACATGAGTCCAAGAGATATTGAAAGAGGTTTTAGATTTTCCTTTCGCAGCAATTTAAATATTGTTTTTTCATTTTTCCGCCGCATATGGTTAGCATGTGTTCGCTTCAGACTCTCCAATTCGTTTTGCCCATTATTGTCTTTTCCATGTAACCAAATAAGAGCTCTTCGAGCAAGATGCTCTTTATTCTTCGATATATACCAACGAGGCGTCTCAGGAATTAAAAGCATAAAAATAAGAAACGGAATTGGCAAGGCACCTCCTAAAAATGCCAACATAGACCAGTCCAAGTACGTGCCTGCTACAAAACACAAAAGAATACCGATGTTACCAAAAGCCGTTGGTAATACACCTAATGTTCCACGCACTCTTGGCTCAAGTGTTTCAGCCAAATAAACGGGCAAGGACAACGAAGCAATGCCAACGGAGAATCCATCAAGGGCGCGTCCAGCTAGAAGCATTGCAACATTTACTGCGCACGCAATGAGCAGCCATGATATTATAAAAGGAATTGCTGTGTATAGGATAGTATTTCTACGACCCAAGTACTCAATACAAGGTCCACCAGCTATACCGCCAACAAAACCAGCCAATGGCATCAGTCCTCCTACCCAAGCTGCCTATTTCAAAATGCATTAATATATACTTTAAAATTTTGCATCGACACAAGAGATAGCAACTTACTGATTGAGGAGTTACTTCAAAGAACGTTACATTTCGGTTAGTCATAGACACTAACGCAGGCGAAGTATACGCAGAAGAGAATCCAACAACAAGTGAACCCAATGAAACTGCAATTGCAGCAAATACCTAGAAGAACTTGAATGGATTAATCCTTGAATTAAAATACTAAAAACTATATCAACGCAACTCAGCTTGCGCTCATTATGAACCTGTGAAAGAGGATATTTTGCTCGGATTTCATTGTCTTCAGGTTTCACAGATGTTTTCATCATAATTATTAACCAAAAAATTTACGTTCAAACAAAAAGTCGATCCCATGAGTTCCATGCAACTACGTGCTATTAATTTTTTTTTTTTTTTGTTTATTATTTAAATTCAAGTTGGTAAAAAACTTTTGTATTATTATAGAATTTCCGTTGTTTGTCTACGTAGTTTACGTACTTCGTAACTAATATTTGTTGTCACTAAACATATCCAGCTTTCCATATGTTCGAAGTGAAGCCGCTGGCGTACAAGCTACGCTATAAACACAAAGTACTATGGACGTGCGTTGGCTGGCCTGTCAAAATAAAACAATGGCTACATTCAGCGCACTTCAACAGTTGGCAACTGTAAATAAAAATAAGCTGAATAGTACAATTTTAATGGTGCTCACTAAAACAGATGAATTTGTGGACACTATTTTATGAGCGGAAAAATGGTTCCCCACCTTGACTCAACTGTTGAGAAATGAAAACTTTAACGTACGATCTGTAGCAATAAATGTTAAATCAATTTCAAGAATATTTTTATTTTGTGGCTCAAGACAAAATATTTTTGTTAATATTTATTTATATTTTATGCATTAGGGCCTTCTAAATTCAATAATAAAAGAAAATCTTGTTGGTTTTATTTAAAAACTTATGCTATTTTTTTTTTAATTAACAATTAAAATTATTTTGGAGCAATAACTACATAAATTTACTATATAAATATATAAAAATAATGATAAACATAAGATGTTCAAATGTAGCGTGATAACAATCTTGTAAGAATTTATGTTTATATTATTTTTTAATGTTAATATGCATGTATAAAAGTGTATATATAGTAAGTCGAAACGATTTTGTATGGAGAAAACAGTAGTCATCCAGACACCAACTCAAAGGTTAGTAGGACTCTTAAAAACTATTTCTGCATAATTTTTTTTTGGTTGGGAGAAATCCCCATGGAGTGGTTTTGGTTCTCCTGATCACCTTTTTTGAAAAGGTGTTTTTTTTTCGTGGTATTCATATGCATTTAAGCTTATTGGTAAAGTATTGAGTTATTCTTTCCATTGGTGTAGCGTATCCAGCGTAAACCAGCGTGTAGTGGTTTGATCAAAACTGAGTACCATGAAAAATAGGTTTCTTGTAGGCGTTTAAACATTTTTTTCGAAATTCATGCATTTTGTTGCATTTGGCGTACACTTTTCTAAAAAATAGTTGTCAGAATTCGATTTTGCGTACCCAAAAACCCATTTATACCAAAATTTGTCAAAATTTAACGGCAAGCCTGAAAAAAGCCTAAGGAATATCAAATTCTCACGTTTTATATAATTGTGGCACTTAGTTGTGGTTAAACCACATAATTAGATATATCAATGGAAAGATAAGCTCAATTGCTCAACTGCCTGTGAATAGCTTGAAAATACATATTTTATAGGTTTTTAAAAGAAACATATTTTCGAAAATGATGAAAAATCTACTTTTTGGGGTCTCAAAAGAGTTTGCAATGACAACAAATTTCAACATTTTTTCAGCCAATGTTTGTGTACTATCACAATCTTTAATTTTATGCTTGGGTATACATTCTGAAGAAAAAACTAGTAAGGTATATCTTCGACTTGGCCGAAGTTTAAATACCACCACGGGCGATTCGCAATGGTGCAAAATCTTAAATTGCAGCTCTTTTTATTTTATATGAGATTTCAAAAAATTTTACTATTTTGATGACGTCTAAAATACGTTTATATCAAATTGTTTTCCTGCAAAGTAAAGCCAAGCCTTTTTATAAAGTTTTCAATTAAGGGTTGTATGGGAGGTGGGCGTGTTCTTGAGTGGTTGATGCAAATTTTTCTAACCTCAATTTTGACATAATATGCACAAATACCCAATTTTAGATCTGTAGCTTAAATATTAGCCTATTTATGGAGTTTCCAATATTATGGCTTGTATAGAAGGTGGGCC
This sequence comes from Tetanocera ferruginea, assembly GCA_958299015.1. Taxonomy (NCBI): domain Eukaryota; kingdom Metazoa; phylum Arthropoda; class Insecta; order Diptera; family Sciomyzidae; genus Tetanocera; species Tetanocera ferruginea. The sequence goes on along the minus strand of OY282640.1, from coordinate 473,785 downwards.
CGTTCATCGGGGGATGACGCCCATTATTCTTACACATCTTAATTTTATTATAAAAAGAATAAATATATAATTTTACTTTTGTAGTTTCGACAGAGGCCTATTTATATAGTTTTAAATTTTTGGGTTGTATGGGAGGTGGGCGTGTTCGAGGGTGGTTGACGTTCACTTTTCTAACACGTTTTAATTTTTATATAAAAATAATAAACATCTAATTTTATTTTTGTAGCTTCGACAGAGGCCTATTTATATAGTTTTAAATTTTGGGGTTGTAAAAATAATAAATATTTAATTTCACTTTTATAGCTTCGACACAAGCCTCTATATAAAGGTTTCAATATTAAGGTTGTATGGGATATTAAGGTGGGCGTGTTAGTGGGTGGATGACGCCCATTTTTCTAACACACCTGAGTTTTGTCATAGACTATACAAATACCGAATTTAAGTTATGTAGCTTAAATATTCGCTTCTTTATGGAGATTTTATGATTAGGGTTGTATGGGAGGTGGGCGTGGTTTTCATCCGATTTAGCCCATTCTCGAACTTGATCTTAGTTCTTTAAAAAAAGCTTAAAAATCGAATTTCAGCACGATAGCTTCAAAATTACGGCTGTAATCGTGTCCACAGACAGACAGACAGACAGACAGATCGACAGACAGACAGACAGACAGACGGACATGGCTAAATCAACTCAGGTGGTGATGCTGAGCAAGAATATATATACTTTTCTATACCTACCACGCCTCCTTATGGGCGTTACACACGTAGTGACAAAATTAATATACCCCATACGCAGTACGCGTGGGGGTATAAAAATGTTATAAGCAAAAAACTTAATTTTTTAATCTAAACAGGTGTCCAGGAAAACAAAAACCGCTACATGGGGATTTCTCCGATCCAAAAAATAATTATGCAGAAATAGTTTTAAGAGTCCTTCTAATTTTTGAGTCGGTGTCCGGCAATATCTAAATTTCGAACCGGCTTAATATATAGTATCATCAACTTTTTAATTTTTGCATATTTTTACCCAGAAAAAATTACGGTAAAATGAATTAAATTGTTTTAAATTGCATTTAACATTTGGATAAAAAATCCCATTTTAACGAAAATGTGAACTTGCACCAGATCGTGAAAATGTCATGTTACACCATATCTCAAAAACTATAACTGCAATTGATAATTCTATTTATTATTCCTATAAAACATGCTGGTAGATAGGTAGAATCATCGCCTAAAATTATAAAATAAATTTTTTATAACGCTTGAAAATGTTATGAAGGCGACAATAAGGCGCGAGGTTAGTAATAGGTAATCTTAAAATTTTTAGTGCTGTCATTCACGTACAAACATTTTCTCAATCATCTATTTTAGAAACTATGAAGTCGTTACTATCGTTTGCAAAAACATTGAATTGCAATTATTTAATTTTCTAATCAGACATACTTTCCCATATTAAACAAATAATGCAAATAAAAGAAGCTTTTTCTGTCAAAAATTTTATTTCATAAAGATACTGAAGATTTGTGTTTATTGTGGATTTCTTTGATCACTTTGCTTTTCATCTTCTCATATGAAGAGTTAAGAATTAAATGTCTTGTCATGTCTGAAATCAACAGACCAAAAATACAGTTTTCAACAATATATGTATCTGGTTGGTTTTCGAGAAATAATTTATTTTACTATATTTCCGTGTTCCTAAATACTAAACATTTTAAATAATATACAAATAAAATTTTATAAATTTTAATGTGTGTTAAATTTAAATTTAGTTGTAAATTAAAATTTCGTTGAATTGAATATATTTTTTATGAAATAAATGCTGTCGTTATTTGTTTAATGACTTTCACAAATTATAAAATTATTTACATATTTTAATTGAAGTTCATTGGTTCATTCAACATTGGCTACGACATGATAGTTCCACATTAGTTTGCTGAATGCGCTTAAAACATTGCCAAACTCGTTCAGTTATCAGCTGTTTATCTTAATTCTATACCTAGGGAGAAACAGTATTCAATGCAAGTTACACACACCCGGACACTCGAAATGTTTTCACATGGTTTTATTTTATGAAACTTCATACATTCAGTTCTCCAAAATAAAATTAATGATTCATATAAATTTGCCTTCTTAATTGATTATGCTAGTTTTTAGGAATTATATATCCTTATCGTATCCAAAAACATAGTTAAAACTCGCTACTATTTTGCAGACTGGAGTTAGTGTTCTCTTATTATAGCTTTCTGTTTGTAAAATTTACCCTTGTTGCACGAAGCGACTATTTCTTTCAATTTATACCAAATTATTTTCGACTAACAAAGCGACAAAAACGATAAATTACCAAAGTTTGGCGACTTGTTTTAAAAACTTTTCCCAAGTGTACATTGAACTCAGCCTTGCTAGCATTTTTTAAAAATGAAAAAATAATTTTAATTTTGGTTAGTAAAGGTAAGTTCGATTCTGAGAGTGGGGGGTGAAAATAGAGATTAAATTAGAAGACCCGTGTCGCGGCGTTTGTTTATGTTAGTTCGAATTTTTTTTTTACTCGACCTTCGAACTTTGCAGTCGAAGGACTTTGACCGAATGGACCGAGAACTGGACTTACTGTATTAATGGGAACATACTGTGAAATTTGCAAACAAGGCTATTGAGTATTTTTGGTTTTTTTTTTTTTTGTATAGGCAAGTCAGGCTCAAAACCATGGAATATGTACACTTCCTATAACTTAAAATTATCTTGAACTCACATTTCCATACTTGAAAGAGCAGTTATTTGTTGGAATAGATTTTTTTACTTCAGACTCAAAAATATTAAAACTAAAACAAATTTGCTAGTAGAAATTATTTTATTTTTTTACATTTAAACTTTAAGCAATATTAGTGTTATTCTTATGTTGTTGCATCACATTTAATAATTTAATTTTTGTTTTGTTTTTTCACCGAACATTTTTAATTTAATACAAATATTCATACGTTCATTCTTCATTTCAATGCTGAAACGAAATACTCTGGCACATTTTCTTAGGAACTACTTAAAACTAATATTTGGTCTATTCTCCTAGTGCACATGTTGCTTTGCAAAATATTGCATTTTCTCTTGCTTTCTTCATTTTCCTCTATGTAGCTTCATGCTGGCAATAATTGCTTTTTCACATATTGAAAGACAGAGGTTTAATGTTTGCAACAGACGACATGCGTCGCACTCTGCCCATCATTTTTCTTTCTATGTCTTCCAGAGTCTTGCCTTGCGTCTCGGGTACACAGAATATAACAAAGAAGAAGCCAACAAAACAAATTGATCCAAATAGCCAGAAGGCACCATGAGCACCCATAGTATCTATAAGTTAAAACAAAAAATTACTTATAAAATTCAAAAATATAACTGCTATTGTAGCGTACCAATCATGTCTCTGAAGGTTTTTGTTACGATGAACGTGCAGGACCAGTTAAACGCCGTGGCAACTGAAGCAGCTGAACCTCTGATTTTGGCTGGAAGAATTTCACCCATCATCAACCATGGAATTGGTCCAAAACCCAATGAAAATCCTACGACATAAATAACAAAGCTAGCCAATGGCAACCAACCAACATTCGAGATGTCCATTCCGCTTGATTTGCAATAGAAAAATCCACCAAGTGTAAACAACGTAATGATCATTGCAATATCAGATATATAAAGAAGAATCTGTAAAAATCAAATAGATAAATATTCTGACAGCGCAAACTAAAATTCTCATTAAAATAACCTTTCGTCCAAGTCTATCGATAAGAACTGTTGCTATAAATGTGGCCATAAAGTTTACGACACCAACAATAATAGTACAAACATTGCCATCGATAGTTGAGCCAGCATCTTGGAAAATGGAAACTGTATAGAATATCACGGCGTTGATACCACTAAGCTGTTGGAAAAACATGAGTCCCAGAGAAATTGAAAGTGGCTTTAGATTGTTTCTCCGCAGAAGTTCAAACATTGTATTTTGTGTAGCCTGTCGATCGGAATCAGCTTGTGTGCGCATGAGACCTTTAAGCTCTGGTTCGACATCTGCCTCTTTACCGCGCAACCAAACAAGAGCTTTTCGTGCACGATCCTCTCGATTTCTGGACACATACCAACGTGGTGTTTCGGGAATAAGAAACATTAATATTAAAAACGGTATCGGTAATGCACCGCCTAAGAATGCCAGCATAGACCAGTCCATGTAGGTGCCTGCCACAAAGCACAGAAGTATGCCGATGTTACCAAAAGCTGTTGGTAATAGACCCAATGTACCGCGTACCTCTGGTTGGACAGTCTCACCCAAATAAACAGGCAACGACAATGAAGCAATACCAACACAAAATCCTGCGAGTGCGCGTCCAGCCAAAACCATTGCAACATTTACTGCGCATGCAATAAGTAACCATGATATTATGAAAGGAACTGCAGTGGCCAATATAGTGTTTCTGCGTCCTAAGTATTCAATAAAAGGACCACCAGCTATGCCTCCTGCCAAACCTGCCAATGGCATTAAACCACCTACCCAGGATGCCTTAACAAAAATGAATGCTGCTATAACTAAAATATTTAAAATTATTATTTTTTTTTTTGTTTTCCTACCGATTGTGGAGTAACTTCAAAGGACGTTATATTTCTATCAGTCATTGACACCAACGCAGGCGAAGTGTAAGCAGAGGAAAAACCAACAACAAGTGATCCCAATGATACGGCAATTGCAGCGAGTACCTGAAAAAAAAAAAAAAATAATTAGGAACTGAAATGATGCATGCATTTTTAATGCTTCCGGTTGTTATTGACCTGTGAAAAAGTACATTTCGCTCTAGGTTCATCGGCTGGTACAGAAAATGACACATGTGTGTCAGCTCGCATTAGTATTTTCATTTTTAAAAGTTTAAATAACTCAGTTCCAAGCGTAAATAATGAATTTATAAGTAACGGTTTTGAAACACTTAAAAAATTATTGTTTGCATATAAAGGACTTCAATAGTCCGTTTTCCGTTTTAGCACATCACTTTCTTCAAGTTTGTTTTATACAAAAATTAAAAAAGAAGTGGACAAAAATTGACACTTTCTTATTCTTTGAAGGCACCGCAACAACTGAAATCAATATGCCAAACGATGCCTTGATTACTAAATGAAATCAGAATAATGTTATTCTAGGTAAATAACTAAAGCTTTACATATATTGAAGATTTTGTAGTCACTTGATTTCTTATCTCCACAGATTGATTATTGGGTGAACAGAATACTTTCAATAAATTAACATATACGTGAATCTGTATTGCAACATTTGCTCTTCCATGTAACTGTCTTCTTGTTTTTATATTGCCAATGCAATGTTGAAGTTAAATGGCTTTCAAAGTATTGAAAATATTGATTCCATTCGGCATGGATCACAGTTAAAAATTGCGATAAGAAAATGCAAACTATTAAAACTTTTAGTGCGTCCACATTTAAATCCAATAAAAAAATAAAAAATAATAATCACGATGTTTACGAATGCATCTCGTTGCTGATTAATATATTTTTAGTAGTTAATTACGATTAGTTACGATTACGGTTAGTTCAAACCGGAAAAATCGTCTTAATAATGTAGCGAAAAGGATGATTTTAAAAATGGACTTGCGATAAGCTGGTTCAAAATCCGATTGACCAATGAAACTTCTGACGCAGAACTGTTTTCTTAAGGCAATGAAGTGGCAGTAAAAGCAACACGTCGAACGAGCATCGAAAAACAATTCATCATTGCGCAAAAAGGTGGTCGATTTATGCACGGATAGACACGCTTATGAATCATTGTTTAAATTATCTAATAAATATTACTGCTGTTTGATCCTTCTTTAAAAGGTGTTGCTTTTATTGCTGGTTCAAATGCTTTGATATATGAAGGATGTTGGTAAATATATTCAATACCTCAATGATTTGTAAACATTTTATATTGAAAAGTAGGTAAGCAAAGAATGTGCTTCGCCCTAATGTCGTATAAGAAGTTTTTATGATTGTTTTTTGCAGAAAGTTTAACATATTTTTACACTCATAAGAAAAATTACCTGTGTCCATATATAAATGGGATTTGTTGTTGGTCGATAAACTTCCAATTTTGGTTTTCCATCCTCTGTTATTTGTCTTACAAATGGCACGGACTGACGTAAATTTTCACTCTTCTTTTTGCCTATTTCATCCATTTCGTAGAGACGATGACTTTTTTTTTATATGAAAAACGAAGGATTTTTTTTAAATTTGTTGTTTTTTTTTATAAATAACTATTTATTGGTTTACCTCTTTCTGGAGTCTGTGCTAATAGATCGTTGTTGCTGAAAATTTTGCCTTGTTGAAACATAATCTTCTTCACTTTCACTTTCAAAATCTTTTAGGTCAATTATCACTGGTTTAGTAATATCCTTAGGACGGTGGATGAGACGTTTTTGTTCGACATCGTCCTCTTCGTCTGTGTCGGTACTGGAACCTTGCAATACTTTTTTGAGTTTGAAACTGACTCGTGGATCTAAGCTCTGATGCTTTCGGCCTTGGAATTCTCTGCGATTTTTTCGAAATTCTTCCTCTGAAGATGATTCTTTGAGAAGATCTTGAAGAAATCTTGTACCCTTTATGTCCAAGGAGACATGTTTCTTGGCTTGGAATTGACGACGGTTGTCGTTTGCAAGAATATGTTTTAAATCCTACGAAGAGAACAGAAGCGTTAGAAGGAAAGAGAAAAGAAATCATCTGTTTAGTATTTACCTTTAATATACCCTTGTGATCGACACTAACTGTCTTCTGCTGCTGATAACCAGCGCGTTTGTCTTCGAAGCTGTCTTCGTCACTGCTTTCAGCAGTTTTTCTCTCAAAGGAAACACGGGATCCTTTCAATGATTGTTTGCTGCGTCGCAGCTCATCAGTTGGAAGAGATACAATGCTGCGTTGCAGATGATCTCTATGCCCACTGTTCGATGTGGGTGGTGGCGGTATAGCTGTTAGATCTGAGCTTTTCGTTAGTTTCTTTGCTGCTTGATTGGTCACAATTATTGGTGGTTCGTTAATATCATCGGCTTCTATTATTGGTTTAAATTGAAGAGGAGGCTCTTCAGTATCAAATCGATTAGGACTTTTTTCTCTTGATTGTTGTATTTGTGGCTGTGCATGCAGCAGAAAAGGATCCTCTGGCAAAATTGTGTCCAAACTTGTGGCTGTATTTGAAGTAGAAAAAGTTCCTTCAACACCTTCAATGTCGACACGTTGGTAGCCATGATCATCCTTTGCAACAAAAAATAATATAAGTTAAGTAGTGATCGAAAAAAGCAAAACAGAGTTATTGTCATTTTTATGTTATGTTTTCGTTAAAACATATAATAAAAGATAAGAGGTATTAATTAGTGTTATACAGGTCTTCCGAGTACTAGAGGTGTTCCTAGGGGGCGGAGGGGGTGGTCCGCCCCGGGTACCACCATTTTAGAGGTGACACCATTTCGATATTTTTTTTTTATTTCTCAAACAATCCGAAAAAGTGAGAAAATACTTTACGTTAAAAATGTGTGTCTCATTTTTTTAATAGCTGTTTCAAAATTTAAAATTCTGCTTGCAAGTCGAAACAATGAGGAGAAAACATTGTGGAAACGTTTTCAAAGCTAAAATTAATTAAAACTTATTCAAGGTCTTACAGGGGAGAGCCAAGAGTTTCCGATCTTGCTATTTTATCCATTGAAAACGAACTTGCAAGTAATATTGATTTCGATGAGGTTATTTCGAAAGTTATTTATATGTTAAGCGCATAATGCATCGAAATGGTAAAAAAATTAGTATATTAGTATATTATAATACAAAATTTGAAGATTATTTAAAAAGTGTGGTACAAAACTTTAAAGTAAGAACAGATTTATTGCAGTTCTCCGCTGGTGCCTCAAAAAAATTACTTTTTGCAAACAACGCGATGAGATGTTGATGATTTTTACAATAAAATCGACCTATTTTTTATTGTAAGATTAGATGCTTATTGAAAAATTTAAACGTCATTTGAGAGTTATTTGAATGTACAATATGTGGAGAAATTTTTAAAACGATTGGTTCAGAAGTTTTCTCCGAATCGTGGTCACCGACTTTAAAAATTACATGTTTGTGAAAATCGATTTAAAGTTTTGTTCACTGGTATAGCTCAGTTGAAGCCGATTGTCCTCAAAATTCAAAACAATATTCTTAAAATGTTCAAAACTTTACCCCGCTCTTAATAAGTTTTCTTTATTTAACCTTTTTTTTCGAAAAACATAAAGATAATAATAAAAACACTAAATCACATCGAATTGGTTTCTTACTGCATTTAAAAATTTATTATCTATAGGGGTGACACCATGAGTACCTGACCCGGGTGACACCAGCCCCAAGAACGCCTCTGCCGAGTACTTATAATAGTGATGTCTAGTCAAGCTATATAAGTTCTTGTCTTCATAACACTGCTTGACCTAGAGCTCAATTAAATATTAATTATAAAAAAAAAACTGAGAATAGTCACATATTAAATTGACAAAATGATATGGTTCTTGTTAGAGACACCTCTAACGTTCATTTAAAAATGCACAACTTTAAACATGATTTTTTTAAAGGCTTATAAATATATTCTATAATATATAGTGGCGACCGTGGCGTGCAGGTTAAGTGTGTGGCTTAGCACGCTCGGAGCCCGAGTTCGATCCCCAGTCGCGGCGAAAAGTTTTTTCAATAAACAAATTTTTCAGATCGGTCACCACCTCTCTGCAGACAATGGCAAACCTCAGAGAGTAAATAATGCCATGCATGTAAAGCTTCTTGAGAACATGAACTTAAGCCGTTCGGAGTCGGCATTAAACGTGCAGGTCCAGTTCTCGGTTAATTGTGTGCAAACATCTTATAACACACACAACACAATTGAAGCTCGGTCAAAGTCCTTTCAAGGGCTGAAATGGTCAATTTGTTTTTTTTTTTGTTTTTATAAATATATTCTTCATATTATTTATTATAATCGTTTTTCACATTCTATTTATAACTTTTTTAATTCAGCTTATCGAAATTACAATTTTGTCAAAATTTAATTTGGAAAAAAAATTATTAACTCTCCTATATTTTTAATTCTATCTATTAGTTTTCTATTCATTTAAAAATGCCTAAAAAACATATATTTCGGAAGCTATTGTTTTGTATAAAGCAAAATAAAAATAATCTTTTTCTCACAACTCCACCAAAAATTGCTAAAATATGCTATGAAATATTCAGTTCTTACAATAAAAATTTTCTTATGAAGCAAATTTTTATAGTTGATTTTTAAGAGAAACCAATGTTCAAGTTATCGCCGGACCACAAATTATTCTAACTTTCTTTATACTTCAAGAATGTGCTTTTATGTGTACGTTTTTGGAGAATTGCAATGACATTTGAATTTTTAAATTTCGTTGCACTTTTTTAGTTGGAAAAAATAACACTTTGAGGGAAAAAACTAAAAGATTTTTTTAAATTTCGAAAATCGTATGCTTAGTTTAAAATATGCGTTAAATATTTCCATTAAAAGCAAAGAATTTAAAAATAAGATAAATATCAGCTTATCTTAAGTTTTTTGTTAAATTTTATTTATTTAATAAAATTAGCTTTCGCGTATGTCGACTTGATTTATTGCCTGAGTACATTGACTACGACTGTAACATAACAACACGAGCTAAAAACACAAAAGTTGTCATATTGTCTGCGACTTGTTTATTTTGGATGCGACACGATAAGTCATATTTTTAAACATTTTAATTATTAAACATAGAATATCACAAACAAACTAACACTCAATACAAAAACAATGAGAACCAACAACAAAGCAAAAATGCCGATGTTCTCAATCTTGTTGCATGTCAAATTAGAAATAGATCCAAGCTGACGACAGCAACTTTGTTGCAATGACGCATTTTGTTGCAACATTTTCACCACGTTCACCTTCATAAGAAAAGCATTTAAAAAAAAAATTAGACATTTGACGCACTGTTGCAGTCGTCGTCAATGTATTCGTCCTATTACTGTTACTTATTGCAACAACACTCTAAAAAAACGATGAGTGGGTGAGCGATTAACATTTATTAAGTTTTTTTAATTTTAAAGTTTATCTAACACATAAACTTACTAAAAAACAAAACTTATGACTCAAAATAAATTTTCATATTTAAAATTGCAACTAAAAACCTTTCTTGTAAAAAATGAGAAAAATAAAAAGTTAATAAATACCAATTTTTACAATTTATACAGATCCGTCGAAGACAGAAGCTAGCTGAATACGATTATAAAAAATTATCTTTATGTTAACAAAAACAAAAAAATACAAACTTAAGTTAATATTTAATCAGTTTTTAAGCAATCACGTTGTTGACAAAACGTCAGATGCTATTTATTTCATGCCGCGTGTAAGCATTTCGCTACAAAACCTAAAGCAATATTTAATTAATTAAAAACAGAACATTTAATTTGTAATACTTTTCTTTCTTTTTGTTACTTTCATAGCTATTTTATATAAAATATTTTTTTATTATTATAGAGAAATTTCTTATTTTACTCATATCTGAATTGCGAAATCAGCAAACCTGCACTATTTGTTGAAAAAAATATAAAAATATTGCCATTTTTAAAATTAATACTTTGATTATTAATTCAACATTATAAGTTTAATAAAAAAATATTCGCGAAGAAATATATTCAAAAAAAAAAAATAGCTAAATAAAAACAAATAAATAGGTATGTTATGAAATACATTAAAATTTCACTCTCATTAGACAACTGCTCTACTTACCGTTGTTCTTGTGAGTTTATCCTTAATTTTCCCCATAGCATTGCTTATTGGCTGATGGCCACTGCCACGATTATCACGTCCACTCATGGCGTTTGTTCTTCTCTTTTCTTATGCTAAATCGGCTGAACTTGAACTTCACTTCGTTTGTATACGTTTTTATGCAGATTGAATTTTATTCACCACGATTTTGTTAACAATGCACTCAATACTGTAGCTGTTCAAGGATGGTTGTTGTCTTAGCTACAACGAAAGAGGAAAAGAAAACAATTTCAAAATTATAATTTCTCTTTGCTCATGCTTGAGCCTAATCTGTAGAGTTTCTTAAGACAATGACACGCGACTGTAGTCGGTGCACTCTATGTACATTAGACCCGAGAAACCACAAATTCACATAAAACAGAATGTTTCAAATATCCATCCTCACTTTGCCATCTCTCCGAAATTGTACTTTGGCGATATATTTTTTTTCTGTTTTTGCTGTTTTTCATTTCACAATTGTATATGTTGTTGTCTTAGAACCACAAAATATAATTTATTTTCACAAGTTTCATATATTCTAAATTTATCATTCACGGTCTCTGTCTCGTCTCTATACGAAAGTGCAATTGCTTCGGCTCTGTTGCGCCCTTGACGATTTGGTATGAAATCGGAATGAGACTGTTTTGTGTTACGTAAAAATAAGTGCATTTTTAAGTTAAGCGGAATTTATGCGCGGCTAATAACAACTGCATAAATATTACCGTTTCTTACGATATTATAGAACTTGTTAGACTTTTTGTAAAAAAATAGTGGCTCTGAAGTATAAGCTCTTTTCTTTTGTTTTTAGTTTTTTTTTTTTTTTTGTTAATTTTGAGAGAATTGTTTTTTAATGTTCATCAAAATTGCTGACTCTTGAAAGTTAAAATAAAAAAAACTGTTTACATAGATTACACTGATGCCAGTCGCGCGGTTCGAAAGAATTTGATTATGGCCCGATCTACAGATACACTACTACGTTTGGTTGGCAGTGGCTTTTTACCTTTCTGATTATATCCACAGTTGAACTAAACGCGAGATACGCGTGTCACCCGTTTAAATAGTCCGCGAATGCTTGATACTCAATTTCTGGCTATACAAACATAAAGTTTTTCATTTATTTTTTATTTTAGTTGTAGAGTGTTACATTGCAGAGTGCATGTTCAATAAATATTTTATGTGTGTGTGTGTGAGCGAGAGTGAGCTTGTATGAAAATTTGTAAAAATGCACTTGCGATACAGTATCTAAAGATAAACTGCAAAATTTTGGAGTGATCATGAGCAGAGAGAAATATACATAGAGAGTAGAACTGAGTGTATTTATGTGGCAGGAATTGCAACCTTTAACTCTGATCATAACAGTGATCTTATTAGATAAAGGACAGGGAATTTCAACCATCATTATTTTTGGTTAAGTTTTGGGTTCTTTCAAACCTTGGCTGAACAGTTCAACATACAATAGTGGGATCAGTTTAAGGTCTAACAAACGTCTGTCAGCATCGTTCTAAAAGTTATTAACGTTAACGTAAGTCCTGTTAAAGTTAACAAATTTGAATTTAACATTTAATTATTTTTTCATTTGTATTGTTGTAGTTTGCCATCGTGTGCATTGTTTATAATGTTATTAAGGTAATGGCTAAATATAGCTGCATTTTGGCTATAATAGTACCACTTCTGCCTTCGCCAACCTCCTTGTGGTGTACAGGTTTTTTTTTTTTGGTGGCTACATCTCGTTCCCAGAGTCATGTGCTCGCCGTCATGTTTCACTGCAATTCATCGCCACTAAAACGTAAATTTTTGCACTTTTTGTGAAGCCAGTCGAGACACCAACACAGCAATAACTAGAGGAATTGAAGTGGGTATGTCGTGTACAAACAATGAGGCGAGCCTCTAATGTCTCTAACACAAGCAAAAAGTTGCATGACTAGCTTCAAGTTAATTTCAATTTAAGAAATACTAGAAGTCTTTTATCTGCTTTCATATACGCACGTATATAAATATCCATGCATAAGTATGTGTGTATGTGTGAGTGTGTGTGTGTATATATATATATATAAATTGCGCATGAAAGTATAATTTTATATTAACTGAATAACATAATACAGTTAAATATTTTGTTGTTCTGATCAAAAGCGTTATTAAGGCCATAAAATTTCTTCCAAAAGCGTTTATTAAACATTCGCCAAATGGATTAACATTCGAACGTGAGTCCGAGCACTCAGTCCACAGTCGCTGTATGCATTTAGGTATAAACATAAGTGACGTTTTTATCATTCACTATTGCGAAATTCGTACATGTCAAAACTCGATGATACTTTAAAGTGCAAAACGAAAAATTTAAATTGAATGTTCGTGATAAAGGCGCCCTATTTATTTGTTGTTTTCTCATCGAAAATGGCTGTGCATCCATAGATCATTAATTAAGTTAAACTGTGATTCTCTTATCAGTTACTGCTTGTTCGATTTTTATTACTTCGAACGATTATCTAGTAGACTGTTGACTCGAATAGTATTCAAGTTGAAAATAATATTTACACAAAATTTGACGTCATTGTTTAAATAACAACAAAATGACCGAGAATCATGCATTTATCAGCTGAACTGTTGCCGCCAATTTGAACAGCAACATTTAAAAGTGCATTTTTGCAATGACTTTGAAATCGTTCGGTCGAATAACTCTAATATTGACTTTATTGATTGTCAATAAATAAATATATGAAATAACCTTCGCTACCACCTTCCACAGTATACACCTCACTTTGGAAATGTGTGCGCGTCTCTTAAACTATAATTTTTTGTTACTTGGAGAAACGAGTTGTTGTACTACTCGTACATAGTTAAAAAATTACGATGACATACATGATATTGGAAGATTTAGTGCTTAGTAATCCTTAATTAGGTAACATCGTTGGTATCACTATTTCTATTGTTGCGCACAATTATAAATGCCTTTCTATGACCTTGTGTTGCATTGCAACAGAACTACAACAAAAAATAGAACATTACTCATAACCCCAACATCAACAGATACGAAAAATAAAAAGTTATAAATTTTGAATTTCTTTCTATATGAATTGAATTTCTTTATTTATACTAAATGATAAATTAACACACGAACTGCACCAACAGACAACTGATTACACGCGAATACATCTTTGCCTACATCTTTTTCCAAGTTAAACAGAGCACGTGTAACTTTTATCTTTTCACATTATTTCCATAAGTTTCCGTGCTTGCAATATTATTCTTAAAATAGCAGTAAAAGAATGCTTAAAGGCCTTTTTAAGGGGTTTTACTACTCAAGCGCACTGAAAAATTAACCTCGTTTTCTAAAACTTCTATGGATTAAAAGGAAATTTTCAAACTTTATAATGTATACAAAATTATACATTACTTTATTGATGTATAAAAAATATTTATTGATTTATACTAAACAATATGGCGTCATGGCTCTAGATAATACAATATGGCGTCTTGGCTCTAGGTAATTGGAACATGTGTTTTAGCAGTCTCGGAAACCACCTAACCAAAAAATAAAATTTGTCGTTTATCTACATAAAGTGTTCTAGAAAAGCACCCACGATTATAAATTGTTTTCCAAAATTCGTAAATTGGCGTCAGTTAGATTTTTACTTTTTTTTTTTTTGCTAAAAATTTACTTTAAATCATTTATCGAATTTTCCTACACAAAATATTTTGCATAACATTCTTAAATAGTTTAAGTATTAACAAAAAACTAAATTTGCTGGGTAGTAACCCCCTTAATATGAGTTAATTAAAAGAGAATCTTCAATAGTAAATAAATTCTTTTAACTGAGCAAATGATCTGTGGCATGGAAACTTTCTGCTAACCGACACAGTAAGAAAGATCTCTTGGTTTTTTTCCACTCACTCCTTTTAAGCACAATCGATTTATGCAGACTCATGCCGACACATACAAAATACACAACCCATCCACAACTACACACGTTCATATATAAATGGAAACATATTTTAATGTTTTGATATGATACCCTGCATCGCATAAATCTGATTTTTGTTTTGATTTTATGTTTCGTTTTGAATCAGTTCAGCTTTTGATTGCAAAAATAAAACAATACTTTTTAATAAATATTCGTATGTTAAGCTACATTCTACTGTTATAATTGAATTAATTGTTTATAAGACTAAATACTCATTAGAAAGTAGCATAGGGCATTACGAATAACTAGTATCGCCTATAAGATAAGATATGCGAGATGGTTAAAATATGTTCGAGACTTTAACTTTTAATTGATTGGAGATATAAAGCTATTTCCTTCAAAGAAATTATTTAAGAATTTTACTAATATAAAAAAAAAAACTTAAAAAATTTGAGTTGTTGATGGTACGGACAGTTTATTAATTTAGTGTCCAGAAAAAATAAAATCACCGGAAATCCGGTATAGGCTTTGAACGAAAATCAAAATTGCAAATTTGAGGTTATGTTTTTTTTAACAACAACTAGTAAGGTGTATCTTCGACTCGGCCGAAGTAAAAATACCCCACGGCCGATTCGTAATGGTACAACATCTTAAATTGAAGCCCTTTTTGTATGAGATTTCAAAAAATGTTACTATTGCGATGACGAAAAATATAGGTTCTATGGGAGGTGGGCGTGTTCTTGAGTGGTTGATACCAATTTTTCTAACACGCTTCAGTTTTGATATAAAATTCACAAATATCCGATTTCAGGTCTGTAGCTTAAATATTAGCCTATTTATAGAGATTTCACTTTTATGGGTTGTATGGGAGGTGGGCGTGTTCGTATAGGGATGACGCCCACTTTTCTTCCACGATTTAGTTTTGATATAAAATACAAACGTATCAAATTTTTTTCCTGTGACTTAAAGAGAAGCCTTTTTATAGAGTTTTAAGTTTTGGGGTAATATGAGAGGTGGGTGGATGCCGTTCATTTTTCTAGCACGTCTTAATTTTGACATAAAATGAATAAATATCTAATTTTAATTATGTAGCTTTGACAGAAGCCTATTTATACAGTTTTCAATTTTGGGGTTGTATGGGAGGTGGGCGTGTTCAAGGGTGGATGACGCCCATTTTTCTATCATGTCTTAATTTTTGTATAAAACGCAAAAATATCTAGTTTTACTTTTGTAGCTTTGACACAAGCCTATATATATAGTTTTCAATATTAGAGTTGGAGTATGGGAGGTGGGCGTGTAAGTAAGTGGATCACGCCCATTTTTCGAACACACTTCAGTTTTGACATAGATTACACAAATACCGAATTAAAGTTTTGTTGCTTAAATATTTGCTACTTTATGGAGTTTTCACTATTGGGGTTATATGGGAGGTAGGCGTGGTTTTCATCCGATTTAGCCCATTCTCGAACTTGATCTTAGTTTTTAAAAAAAAGCCTAAATATCGAATTTCAGTATGATAGTTTCAAAACTACGGCTGCAATCGTGTCCACAGACAGACAGACAGACAGACAGACGGACATGGCTAAATCAACTCAGATGGTGATGCTGATCAAGAATATATATACTTTTCTTTACCTACCACGCCTCCTTATGGGCGTTACACACGTCGTGATAAAATTAATATACCCCTTACGCAGTGTGCGTGGGGGTATAAAAATCATTTTTACCCCATATTTTGAGAAAAAAATCAAATTTTGTGGCTTCTTTTAAAAAGAAATAATCTTCAACAATTAAACGAATTCAATACAAAAAAGAAATGATATTCTCCACTATTCAAAGATAGTGGAGATATTGGCTTCCCAATTTAGAACATTCAATTTGAAACAGTTTTTTCTCTCATGGCATTTAGTTGAAACGCACGCTAAATAACTAAAGACAATATTAAGAAAATTCATTAAAAATACTTTTGGTTAGAACTTCACAATAATTGTTATCACATTTGAAAGGAAATTTAACAAAATTTCAGAAATAATTAGAAAAATTGAAAAACCGGTAAAATTCGACCAGATATTGACATGGAAAGTTGAATTTTTGAATTCAAAACACGTTTTTTACAAATTCCAAAATTTACGAATACATAAATCTAAATTTTTTTTAAGAAATTGTCACTTTTGAAAAAACTCAAATTCGACCAACTCAAGAACTCTATCCCATATTTCATATTGATCAAAGAGCTGGTTTTTTCCCAAAATTTGATTTTTCTCTTAGAAGGTTGAATTCTGGAAGGTTCATTCTGGCTATCTGGGCAACAGAACCTTTCGAATGATATAAGTTTCATTTATTTTGAGATTTAATTAATTTACGAAGGTAAGCAAAGCTTAAGTTAAATTATTAAAACTCTGAAATTAAAATTTATTAACACTTTTTTTTTTCTTTTCTATAGGTCTTAATTTTTATCTCAACAAAAAAAAAAATATGATAAGAAAAGGGTTAAAAAAAATTAAATGCATCCATTTTTAAAAAATTGTATTGTATGTCTTTTCGAAAGTTTTCGAAATACTTTTAAAAATTTATTTTTACTTTTTATATATCGAGCCAAATTTTACAGGAGAAGCATTTTTCTAACTTTAACTTCTTTAGGTCTATAAATGTTATAAATTAAAAATTAATAAGACAACTTTAAGGATTGCAATTTGTTTCCTTTAGAAGCTTCAAATTTTAATAAATAAAAATTATGCCCTATTAAAATCTCTTATGCTTTTCATAGGATGTAGTGTTGTGGATATAGATTTTGAAAAGTCAAATAAATAAACTTAATTTTCTTGTAATATGGATAGGAATGTCAAATTATTGCAAATGCGGAGTAACAACTTGGCACAGTATATAGTAATAACGAGAATTGTAGAATAAAAGAGACCATGATAAAATTAAATTAAAGAAATATTAAAACAATTCATCTCTTTCTTTTCATTTTGAAGACGCATGCTTTAATTTTTAAATTTATCAATCAATTTAATTCAAGAATAAGCTGAATTTCCACTACACAGACATTATAACACAAAAATAATGAGATGACAAACTATTATCTTGTTGATGCCAAAAATTAAATAGTTGCGATATATAATTTATACAAATGCTCGACTCTTTGGAAAGAGCGACAGGCCCCCATGCATGACGTCATATACTTAAACACACAATTCTTAGAATGTGGCGCACACAGTGTGGTTAACCAAACAAAACAACTAGCTGTGTGCAATGCAATGGCTTTTTTTTCTCGAACAAATTCTGCATATTTTATTTTTTTCCACTTTTAGAATTCTGTACTTTTTGTGTTCTTTTCTCAAAAACAATCTGATAAATCGTGTACATTTTTCGAAATTACTTACCTAAATAGTTCGTTGGACGAAATCGTTTTGGCTATTTTTTACCCCTTTAAAAGTATCCGACAGCTCTACATATTTTTTTAAAATTTCCCCCTTCGGGGGAACTTCATACATGATGAATTTTTTAGTAAGGGTACCTTCTCGTTTCCCCCTCCCCTTTCCGGGCTATAGCGTTTCTCAAATATCAATGTAGACGATATCGTCCATCGAAGACGACGAGATGTAATTAAAAAGTTCTTAATATGCCTAATTGACCTGACCCCTAACATCATTTAATTTCTTGGCCTTAAAACAAAATGGCCATTTCAGCTCTTGAACGGTTTTTGACGACGTTTCCTATGTTTGTACACAATTGTTCGAAAACTGTATGTATACTTCGTTTTATGCCGACTTCGAACAGTTAATGTTTATGTTCTCAAGTAGATTTACATTGCATTATTTACTCATTGAGGTTTGAGGAAATTTTTACAAAATTCGCCGCTTTTATTTTAATAAAATTTTCAAACCAACCTCTTTTTACAGATGCACTTTGTTATAATAAATTGTTCTTGGATTGACTTATTTTCAATTGTTATTCGCCGAAAAACATAGATATATAAATGCAACAACGAATTTAGCTCAAATCGTTATAGGTTATTCTAATAAAATTTCCGATTTCGTCTAGAGCTGGTTCCTTCGATCGCATATCGTTGATTACACAGACTCAAAATTCAAAATAAGAGAACACTTGCAATAAAAAACTGAATTTCGCTTAGCAACTTTAATCATTATGCAGTTGTATATTAAAATCATAGATATTGAATTGCTTCTGTAAAAATAACTAAATGTAATCTGATATAAGAACAGACTGAATGTTGATTTAGAGCGATAAATCAGAGATTTGTGGTTTGAATGTTTGTCATGATAATGAGCTAGTATAAGCTGATAAGAGAATGCAAACTCTAAAATGTATTTCTCAGATAGAGTGAGGTTATTTACACGATGATATTGTTTTTATAAATGTAATAATTCAATTTAATGTTTGTCATTTGTGTTAAGCAGACTGCAATGCTTTTTAGTAAAAAAACAGATATTTAAAATTTAGCAAAATTTAAAATGTAATTAAAAATTGCACTTGGTTTTATTTTTTAAATTTTAAGCTCTTAATGAAATAGCACGAAAATCTGAACGTGAATCTCACACAACAATATATTAGTTGTTAATATCTGCGTCGTAGAAATAACGTGGTTTTATTTCATCAACACTATGTAGAATAAGTATCTAAAAATTATTGCGGTTGTAAGCGTCAGCATTTAATTATTCCAAATTGCACAGTGCATAGAAAAAGGCTTTGCTAATTGAGCCACTTTAAGGAAGGAAGAAAGGAAGGAAGGAAGGAAAAATAAAGAAATAAAACAACATGTGTGACGTATTGAATATTTAATGACAAAAAAAGAAAAATGATAAGTTGAAGCATCTCGCTCTCATGTCAAAGCGTATTTCCCTCCAGAATATAATTCTTCGATATTCTTTAAGGTTTTTTATTTTACATAAGTATTCATGACGTAATTGATGTAGAATGTGTGCATCTCTTTATCTTTGTTCTTTAATTATATGTCTTTAGAATGGCTGAATTATTCCTAAATTGGCTGAATTGGTTTGTTGCTGCAAAACAATTGCTGTTAACCCAATTGAAGCATTACAAAAATGTTTCCAATGAACTGAAAATGGGGGTCTTAAGATTGCAATCGTCTTATAAAAGCATTTTAAACATATATTTAAACCGATTCAATACAACAGACCAGACTTCTTTTCGTTTTTAACAATTATAAAAATGCGAAATGACGCCTTCTATCTTTCATCTCTTATTATTTTAAGATTTTTTAATACAATGAACAACGTATAAATAAATAAATTTACGCTATGCACTTCCACGAAACCACTCTGAGTAAAACCGATTAAATTTCATAATTGTATTAATAAAAAGGAGTTACCATAAAAAAATTATTTAAAACTAGAGATAGGCACGTACCGTGCTTTTTCCGTAACACGCCGTGTCACGCCGTGCACGTGCCTAAAAAAAAACTTAGTGCTTGTACGTTCGTGTGCTTAAGAAAAGCAAAGTCGTGTTTGCATTTCCATGTTCGTGCACTAAAATTTTACTACTTTTACTCTTGCAAATATTTAAAATTTTTCCACTCCAGTGTAGTCATATCTTTGCAACGTACATTTGGCAGCACTGTTTGTATAATTTATAAAAACGATAAAAAATACATATATGCATCTTTTTCATGGCTACTTTGCAAAGTTCTAAATAGTGCTTTTTCGTGCGTGTTCGTGCGTTTTCGTGCAAGTACGAAAAATCAATTTCGTGTTGGTGTTCGTGTGTACAAACGGTTGTCGTGCTCGTGCGTGCCCGTGCCTCAAAAATGTTGCACGCGCCCATCTATATTTAAAACACATATAAAAATTGTTTCCGTGTTGTCACGACTACGGCTGTCAATTCCGGCATCCCGAGCTTTTTTCAGTCCCGAAATTCCCGGGATTGAATCAAATTAATCAAAGGTTTTTACATATATTTCATTACTAAAAATATCCTATAATCAGCTTTTAAATTGGAAAAATTTAAAAAATTTAAAAATTTTATTTACAAAAAAATTTGTTTCTAATATTATAAACTATATCTGAATTACCAACATATATAAGTGTTAAAAAATTGATTTTGTTTCACATAAAACAAAAGTCGAAAATATAACAACAGTTTGGTTTTATATTCTGGCTGCAGCCGATTGCGGAGATTGTTTAAATTTTCTAAGTTGTTTTTCTTAAATGTTGAAAACTAATTTATAGACATAAATGTAGTCTGTAAATTTTATATAAATCAAATTCGACTTTTGATTGATCGTCATCCAAAATACATGATCCTGCAAAATTTTAAACTCGTTCAACTAAAAACTGCAATTTTATTTACAAAGTTCTAAAAGCTTATTTTAATTTTTTCCAACAACAGTTAGTTTTTTGCTTCTTCTGTAAAATTTATAAAACGTAACTTACGACTTTTTGATTTCATATGTCGATATGTCTTTATTATGATTAACTAGTTCTTTCCCGTCAAAAATGACGGGCTCGGCTTTGATAAAGGAAAAACATGAATTATTGATTTTCTTTAAGCTGAATTAGAAATCCAGAATGGTCTGATATAGTCAATAGTCTTACATAGTCAATTTAAATTTTGCAAACAACAATTTTTAGTTCCAAATATATATACAAAACCTTGGAGTAAAAACGAAAACCATAGTAGGTACGATGAAATAAATTTAAACATTTTTCGAAAATCTTAAAATTTCAAAACAAAAAAAATAAAATGTTTTGAAGTTTCAATAAATCACAAAACTGCCTAAATCACAATGCCTAAAAATATGCTATGAAATTTGTCAAAAAATCAAGCGTTCCGCACTCACATTTTACGGAATTATGATATAGTAATAATATGTACAGCAGAATTTGTTTTCTTTGGTTTTGTTAAGTTTTTATTTAATAGATATGATCTCAAAAGTGTTTCAAATAAAATAAAAGATGTTAAAATAATGAATTATTTAAACATAATAAATTAAAATGAATGGGTTTTATTGAAAAAATCATCGGAAAACAAAGAAAAAAGAAAATACCGTAAAACCTCAGGAACTGTATTTTCAATCCCGACACTGTCACTACTTCGTTGAAGTTAAGAATATATTTAGGTAGACGACCAATGAAAATGAGGTATATTTTCATAATTTATTTTATGTGTTAAGGAAGGAATTGAAATATATTTTTAAAAAATTTCTGTGTGGTTCATAACATCGGAAACGTTAATATAAGTAAGAGCAAAATTTATTCATCAATAACGTGTTTAAAATTTAATTCATGAGAATTTGTCGATGCAACAGTCCTCGGTGAAATCCTTAAAATTTAAAAATAAGCTTATAAAATTCTGAGCACATTTTAAAATGCTATACTAACATTTTATGAAAAGCACAAAGTGTTCGATTTTCAAAAAAATTTTACTGGCTCTCGATCTTAAGAACCGATTTTGTTTTCTTAAATTTTGAATGCTCTTAAACAGCAAGCAATAAATAAATGTTCGAATTTGTGCTCTGTTAATTTTCATAAAGTATTTAATAAATAAATTCAGTTATGCTCTAAAAACAAGTATTAACTTTTTAAATGTAGTTCGGGAGACATTTTTTAAAATTGTTTCCGTTACAAAATTTTTTTAAAGATCGTGATATGCTAAAGCCTCACTAGAAAACAATGTCGTTTAGATTTTAGCTTAAGTTCCCACAATATTTGTGCTGATCAAGTTGTTGGTTGATTGCTTAAATGGTTTTCTTAACATGTGTTCCTCCACGTACATGTCTAAATTCTCGGGTTTCGTAACGAATGAGCTCACCTTCTTACTATTCTTTCATATGCAGGTGCAAATGGCTCCTAGTGCGTTTTATTGTTTTGTTGATGTAAGTATTTTGTTTAAGCCCAGAGTAATTTTTAATTCTTGGAACTGAAACAATTGAGAATGATAAAAATAAAAAAAAAACATAAAATGAAGTGTGTTTGCAAAGGAAACCCGAATCCAACATTGTTTTTAACAAATACTAAGAGTCAGTGACCGAGTATGAATTATTCAGTGGCATGTTATTCGCTTCTTTTATAGTTCATTGAGGAATTAAAAAATTGATGATTGTTCTTTTAGAGTTGTTTTATACAACATATTATTTCAAATACAACGAATTTGATAAAAAAAAAAAATGTATTTTTATTGGTTTTGAAAAAATAAAAGTCTAAAATAGATTCACAAAAAACCAAAAGTTCAAGTTTGTTTTCAGCGGTTTAGTCTTGTATTCACGTTTCAAGCTAAAATTGTAACCGACTTTTACAACTTAGATTTGAGAAACAATAAAGTTTATTCAGTCAGGTTTTAAAATCTTGTTTTTCAATTAAAACATGTAAAAATAAAATTAGAAACTTGGTTTTTACATAATGATTTTTTTCCTTAAAATTTTAAAAATAACAGTTATTTTCTGTCCCCGATAATATTCGATGTCAACTCTTCAATATAATCCATAACTGTAACACAACGCGGAAAAGCAATTCTGTTTGAAATTTGTTTCCTATTGATTTGAATCTATGTTGTTTTATCTGTATGTATAATGATGATGACATGTGCGAATTGAAAACGTGACAATTTGCACATGATCATCAATTGTCATCCCTTGATGATGGGATGCAGCTCTTAATTGGGAACAAAACATGTTTTCAGTTTTTTATATTTGCTTTGATAACTTGCATTGAAAGGCTTGTCCCATTATCACCATCACATAAAATGTAAGATAGTAAACAAAGTCTTGATCAGTGCCAAATAGAATTGACGTCATCCAAGTGACTTGCAGGGAACGAGCACGATTTCTTCTCAACCAACTTATATCAACGGTTCAAAGTTGCCAATTGATACATTTCACAGATTCTTTTTTTAATTTAGCAAAACAGTGCAAAATAGTGGTTTCTTTCTTTCACAACTGATTTCAAATCACAACTAATTGAATGTCAATGTCGCTTCTGTCGCAAGTGTAAATTTTTGAAATTACGTGAAATTTAACAAAGAAATGATTTTTAGAGCGAACGATTATTAAGAATTCAATTCCACATGTAGTTATATCTAAAAATGTCAAAGTAATTGATAAGAGATAAATAATGAAAATTATAAGCGGACTCACCTTACAGTTGAGAAAATGCAAAAAAAAATTTAAAAAGAAATGTCCCAACAAACTACACATTTTTAACAGCTTTGAAAAGATATTCCAAAATTTAAAAAAAAAATCCAGCGTTCCGCACTCACATTTTACGGAATTATGTTATAGTAATTTTCAATGTTATTATCGTTACTAGTTCTTTCCCGTCAAAAATGACGGACTCGGTTTAAATAAAGAAAAAAACATGAACTATTGATTTCCTGTAAGCTGAATTAGAAATCGGCGATGGTCACATATTCGATTTTAAATTGTGCAAATAAAAATTGTCTGTTCAAAATATGTATTAAATACCTTAACGTTAAAACGGAAACTAAATGTAGGTACGACGAAAAAAAAATTTAAAAATTGTTTGTAAAACTGAAAATTTCAAAATGAAAATATATAAAAAGTTTTTGAAGTTTCAATAAATCACAAAAAAATGCCTAAATATATGCTATATTTTTTAAAAAAAATCAAGCGTACCGTACTCACATTTTACGGAATTATGTTATAGTAATAATAATAATAATAATAATAATAATAATAATAATAATAATAATAATAATAATAATAATAATAATAATAATAATAATAATAATAATAATAATAATAATAATAATAATAATAATAATAATAATAATAATAATAATAATAATAATAATAATAATAATAATAATAATAATAATAATAATAATAATAATAATAATAATAATAATAATAATAATAATAATAATAATAATAATAATAATAATAATAATAATAATAATAATAATAATAATAATAATAATAATAATAATAATAATAATAAAAATAATTATAATAATAATAATAATAATAATAATAATAATAATAATAATAATAATAATAATAATAAAAATAATAATAATAATAATAATAATAATAATAATAATAATAATAATAATAATAATAATAACAATAATAATAATAATAATAATAACAATAATAATAATAATAATAATAATAATAATAATAATAATAATAATAATAATAATAATGATAATTAAAGTAATAATAATTAAGTCACTTTTCCATAAATAAATATACTTTTAAAAATAATAGTTGAATCCTTCCAACTGAACTTTTTCTTCTTTTCAGATGCATGTCTTCGTTGCCAGGCCGAAAATAAGCGCGATGTTCTGGGCAGACAGGACTGTGTTGTCGTTTGGGGCGAATGCAATCATTCATTCCATCATTGCTGCATGTCACTTTGGGTAAAACAGAACAATCGCTGTCCTCTTTGTCAACAAGAATGGTCAATTCAACGCATGGGAAAATGAACCACATTTGCCTTGATTGTACTAATAGCAAAAATATTCTCTGTATCCGAGTTTATTTATGCCATAGCCCGATTCCAATTGAATAACAAGCTGAACAAGTTTCTTTATTAATACCGCGAAATCATGTTAAAAAAAATCATGTTAAAATTAAGGTTTAATCTATCAAAAACGTATAAATCATTCAATCTTAATTTAAGGCGTACAGTACGCGTGAAGTTTAAAATTTAAGTTAAAAAGTTTTAATTTAATACAAAATTATATAAAATGTGTGTTGTGATTGATGTTCGTGACCGCGATGCAGTCTTTTTTGTTTAAACTTATTATAATCGTACCGGACTTGAATATAAAAGTAAGTAATCTTTATAATAAAAAGGTAATAAACACTTTGATTACAACATCAACATCTCCTTAACTAATGTACAGATTGTGAAGATCGAAGTGTCATTAAATTAGGTTTTACGCTGCATATATGCTATAAGGTCATAAAATGATATTTTTACTGGTCAAATATGTGAAAAAAAATGTTTGAAATTAAAAAAATTGACTTTCAAGCAGGTATGCATAATGAAATCAACTTTATTTTCTTTTGTTTCGCTGAGCCTGAAAAATAAATTATAGCTTGTTTCAAAACAGAAGAACATTTTTTAGTTTCATTTTTCGATGCGCAGATAGCAATTATTTTTAAAGCTAGAACATTTTTTGTAGCGTCATTTTTTCAATTTTTTTTAACTGTTTGCTGAACTTTATGTTTTTTGTGTGTGGTTTTTACTGTTTCTCGACAAAGTACTTCACAAACAAACCACCGATAAATTGTATTATGTTATTCCGAAATCTGTTTTGCATCTAATGCCGAAGCCGTAAATTCTTTTTAAAACTTTATTTTTAACCCATATTTTGCCACGGGAAAAAAGCTTTTTAATAACAAAGTAAAAATAAATTTTTTAACCACAGAAACTCAAATCTGGCGTCCAAAAATGTTGCAATTATTTTCTGGCCAGTATCAGCAGTTCGATTTTTCGAATAGAGGTAATTCAAGCATTATTTGTGCAAATGATATGCAGACTGCTTGTCAGTGTTCGAAAAACCTGAATCCTCAATTTGGCAGCACTTTCCTTCCTCATGCTCCTAAAAATTTATTAATGTAATCAAAAATTGAGTCTATTCCAATAGGAAACCGAGCACTTCATTAGCGCATTCAAAGCGCTCCCAAAATGGAATAGAGCGCTGTTAGTTTCTAAACCCAGTCCTAAAATTAGTGGGTTGAATTTTTTTCAGTTGTCGTGACACGGACACTTTTTCGGAAATCCGCATATAAAACACATTTAGAATTGTTTCTCGTACACTCTGCAATAATAAAAAAGCTAAACTCGAAACTTTTTATTGATTTTATTAAAAAAATCCATTCCAGAAATTACTGTTCAGCCAACCTAAAAATGAATTCTTCAGATATAAGAGTTACGCGACAACCAAAAACATGTTTCTTAAAAATAACAGTTATATATGACTAAAATGCATTTTAAACGATTTCATTTAGATGTTGATATTTGTGGTGAACAGGAAGAATAGAACGATCAATTAAGGTAAAAACTTTCAAACAAAATAATGAATTATTTGTTCTTTATTAAATTAAATTTTCCATCAATTAATATATCAGACTTTTGATAATGTTATGCCGAGTAACTAATATCAAAATGTAGATGTTAATATTAGTTCTTTACCGAAAATCTCAAAAGCGGACCACATCAAGAACCACATCAAGAACTGTATTTAATAAACCCAAAGCTGACTTTTTTTTGCTTCAACTATCGCTCAAGGGATGCGCTCAATAAATGCGTTACATTTTTTTGATTCCGAATACGATTCCGAAAAGTTTGGAAAATGGAATTATAATGGTGAATATTTTATTTAAATTTATACAACTTAAAACTGTCACGAACACGTTCATACGGAGGTTATTCCACAATTTAATTTTGAGTTTGAATAACGCATTCAGCGCAATCATGAAGCATATCTCCCGGGTAAATTATTCATTTTCTCCCATCCCCCCATCACTAAACTTTTCGAACATACATTTTTGGGGAAAGTAAAAATTTTGAAAACTTTGGAGATTGGAATTTTTTGACAGCTCCCATCATTTCTTTCCCATGCTATTAGTTGGAGAGAAATCAAAGAAAGCATGCCAACAAAAAAAAGTAAGTAAATTTTATATGTAAAAACACGTTTTTTACAATGTACATGTACAAGTTTTATAAAATTAGTTTATTAATTTTAAATTATTTATAATGAAATTTTGTCATTTAAAACTATAAAAAAAATTAATGCCCCGGGTGAGGCTCGAACTCACGACCTTAAGATTATGAGACTTACGCGCTGCCTACTGCGCCACCGAGGCTATAAAATATTTGTATGAAAACACATTGTTCTATTGTATTATTGCTGTGCAACAGAATAATCAATATTTCACATAAACATGATGAATTTTCTTTCCTTTTGAAGGGTTTAAATGTTAATGGTTAGATATGATGAATATTTACTATATAACCAAAAGTATTATTTTTTGCCATATAAAGGTTAACCTTTTCTGACCAACTCCTGAACCAACTGTTAGAATTTTTGTTTTCCCTGTGGTTATAAGATAGCTTTAAAATGTACTATAGTTAAAAAGCTTTTTAGAATTAAGGCCCGTTAACTGATCTCAATTTTAAACAAAGTTTAGCTTAAACAGAGTTTAAAATTCCTTAACCTCAGTTTAAATTTTAACGCCGATACCTCATCTCAAAAAATTCTAAGTTTAACTTGGTGAGGCAAGTTTAAATTTAAACACAGAAATTCTAGGTTTAAAAAATTTAAACTTAGCTTTTGTCAAAAATTCTCTCAGAACATTGGATTTATTCTCAATGATAAACAAAAAATAAAAAATCATACTTCAAAAAATTCAAAACAATAAAAAAAAAAACATTTTAAGTTTTGAAAAAAAAAATATTCAATGAAACTGACAATTTGCATTATTTTATCAAAAATTTTTGAAATATTTTGATGTTCTACGTCAAAGTTGTAGAATTTGTATTACATTGCCGCTCAAATATGTTTTTTAATCTCAGTTTAAATTTTTAAACAGAGTTTAAGGAAACTGCCGATAAAAATGAGATAAGCTACGAAAATAATTTTAACTGAGTTTAAAATTTAGACTCTGTTTACGAAATCTGAGATTAAGGAATTTAAACTTCGGAGATCAGTTAACGGGCCTAAAATGCTTTTTAAAATTTTGTTATTCATAATAGTGTTGTCTTGGCTTTTTTTTTAAATAGGAAACTTTCAATTTGAACTTGGAACAGTGTCAAAAATTTGTTTGTGAATTTGATAAAATCAATAATTTTTTGTTTATTTGTCACAATTTTATTAATATTTTGACATTCAAGCACTCAAAAAATGTTGTTATCTATGTTTTTCTCTGACAAAATTGACACTTTATATTTTTATTTTCAATGTTTTGCAATGATTTCATATTTTTTGAATTAGTTTGAAGAATTTTTGACCGTATTTGTGATCAGATGAGAGTAACAATTTTAAAAATGCTTTATCAGGGGTTTATTGAAGGTTACTCATTTATAAAGCCTTTAACAGAGGTTTTTGTCATTATTGGACGTTTATGAATAATATTTTTGATGCTTTTCTTATAAAGGCTTTATAAAAGCCTTATAAATTTTTGTGAATACAGCCGTAAGAATTTTTTTAAATTTCAAACTTCTGGAAGTATCGAGTGACTAGATATTGGCAGTTATATAATATAGGCATTCTAAAACTTCCTTTTTTCAATATTTTATTAGTTATTCTAAAAACCGCAATTGACTAAAACAATTGTTACAAATAAAACTGCTAAAAATCAAAGTAGATAATAAACATCTTTAGGGCTACAAGGGTTAAGAAGCAGAAATCATCATTCAACTGTCATTCATCATTCAGTTCATCAAACCGCAGCAATGGCATGATATTTTTTTGTCGGAAACAAAATCTTGAACCTTCCCTGTATTGAAAAATTTGATATTCTCTCTGAGAACAGTTCTCACTTTGGTAGCATGCTATTGAGAATATAATTTTGTCTGTCCCTTTGGCGCAGAGGATAGCGCGTTGGACTTCTAATCCAAAGGTCGCGGGTTCGATCCCCGCAAGGGATGTTTTGTCCAACGTTTATTTAATTTCATTTAAACTTTAATGTCTGTTCCAATTCCTTCAACAAATTCAACTTTTTTGTAATTCAAAAATAAAAATGTGTTTTCCTCTTTACCCCAGATGGGACTCGAACCCACAATCCCCGGCTTAGGAGGCCGATGCCTTATCCATTAGGCCACTGGGGCAACCATAAATTGTTTGAATATATTTCATAATTCTCTGCTATTCATACCATTTATATTCTATTCATTTATTAAATCACATTATATAAGAATTTCGTAGTTGCGACATTAGTTCTCATGCTTCTTAAGGAGCGATGGTGGAAGATTGCGTTCCAAGACGGTCTGCTTAGGCTTATATTTATCTACAAGTGTTGCTTTTTCCAAAACTTCTTCCTCTATCAGGCGATCAACACGACTCTCTTGTATAGAATCTTAGTAAACGAATAAAGATATTAAATAAGATATCAATCCAGAACTTTAGAAAAATATTTATTCTAAACTTACTACTATACGGTGTGTATTTGTCCGACAACAAGCTCTCCACATTGTATCCAATGAAGCCGATGACTGCTGCTACGGGCAGCGTAATGTAAACAGCATTTGAGCGCATTAAATTCAACAGAATTGGCCACATTTCTGTCTATAAAATCAGTAAATGGTTAATAAGTATCGTAATCTTTCTTGAATATTGTGTTTTAGAACAATAACATTAATAAATCATAGAATTTCACAATGTCAAAAAACATATGGTCATCAAACTATTACCCAACAGATGTCACTAGTTTGAATTGAGTGCACAAGAAAAAAAATCAACTTTTCATAGATGCAAACTTCGTGTGATAAATCACTATTCGTGATTTTTTAAGTGCCGTGTGACAATGTCTGATTTCTTAAATAAAGCGTGTGATTTTTCACTCATGCGTTATTTTTTGATCACACACTTCATTATAGCAGAGTGTGTCAAGTTAATGCGAAAACACGTATATTAACGAACAAACCAAACACTGCAATTGAAATTTGCTAGCGCAGATATAAAGTTTAAACTTTTTAGTTCCACTGATATATATAATATCGAATTACCAAAAATTTTCATATCTTAATAATTTGTATCTAGCAAAATAATATATTAATGAATTTTCAACAATGAACTTTTACTAATGTAACCAAATAACAGAAAATATCTTATTATTTGTAAAATTGTATAGCATTAAATGCGCTTGTATACTAAAAAATTGGAATTGCTTCTGAGTGATTTTCTGTTCTGTGTGTAATTTTGCGTGATTTCTTTTCTATGTCCGTGATTATTTTGCTGTGAGTGTCACACGAGTGATTCTTATGTATATGCTGTGTGCTTTAGTGATTTCGTGTGTGCATTTTGTTTGGCATCTATGCAACTTTTTGTAATATCCAGGCTAAAATTTCACGAAAAATCTCGTAATTCCATTGTGAATATAAAATTTACCTGCGGAACTCTGAATTAAATATGTATGGTAATTAAAAACTTGCACAATTATCACATTATTTCCACTTATGCTTAAATATTCACCCTCATTCAATCAGCCTTGAATATGAATTAACGTGATTTTTTCAATTACAGAAAAGTCAAAAGGTAAGGTAGGTAAGGCAAATATCAAAAACATGTGTTTTATACATTGTTTTCATATTTTTTTAACAAAATTGTCATTAGTAACTTAAGTATTGTGAAACCTTATTCCTGAAAAGTTGAAGTTAACTAGCAGCCTTTAGTTAGTTAGCCGATTGGTTTACATTAGTAAGTTAGTGAATTGGTTTGCATAAGTTAACAATTAAATCGTGAAACTAGCCCTTAACCTTAGAACGAAGCATGTCCTTCCAGGTCCTTCGATGACGCATGGTTATATGTTATCGTTTTTCTTCCTTGTTTTTGTTTGTTTTGTTCAGATTTTTCGCATAGCACCAGTCAAAAACTAGCTAGAACACACGTAGAGCTGAATAATTAGTTTATAAGTATGATTTTTAAGAAATAGCGTAGTCGAAACGACGAATCATGGCTTTTGAGTAACTTATTCAGTTTCATATTTTGGGTTCTTTTGCAATAATTTTTGTATTAAAATTCGATTTTTACTGCTAGTGCAAAATTTGCAGTAGAAAAATATCATTGTTAAGATTATAGAAAAATTTCTATTGATGTGTGACAAATACAACAAATTCAATGGATGGGAGAATCTTAAACTGGATTGTTTCAGTGTTCGCTTTGGTGCAGAGGAGGCTAGAAAAAATCTGAATCAGGACATGAACGATCATCCGGTATTACAATGATGATCAGAGTGATGAAGACGACGTTCTCAATAAAAGTTTGGGTGATCAAAAACACGTCAGAGGAGCATAATACACACGATCATGAAGACGATGTACTACTTGTTAAAAGAAACGCAGATGCATTTCATCTAATGTCCAGTGTTCCTAGCTGTTCACGCAGACTTTTGCGAATTTGAATGCAAAATATGAATTTCGTAAATACTAACATAGTTCACGCGAAACATTATGTTTCACAGCGTGCTTCAAGCAAAATGCCCTCAATCATGCCAACTACGTTGCGAAAAAATTACATTTTGCACTAATAAAAGGTCAATAAGCTGATTGGGCTGAGGTTCCAACTTAAACGACAATGGTACGAAATAACATCAGCTAAAACGCCGTACGACTAAAAGCGTTTTCTTTTCTAAAAAAGTTTTGAATTTTTTCTGCCCTGTTTGATTTTTTGCATTTTTTTCGTTCTTTTCTCAAATAAAGTTCTGACCTTTCAAATTGAATCGTGTTCATTTCTCGAAAACTTTGACCTTAAAAGTAGAAAAAATGCAGAATTTCTGCCCTCTCTACTTCGACGGTTCGAAAAATTCTGACCTGAAATGCTTCCAACTGAATAAAAAATAAATGACATATGTGAAAAATAGTTAACGTTACCATTGACAGTTCAGAAAAGATTGCGCTCTTCTACGGAATACGTCAACATTTTTCTATGAAAAAAATATAAATTTTTTTTAGCGGGAAAAAAATGTTTGAATTTGAAGTTTTAAATTTTTTTTATCTTGAATTCTTTTAAAGTTTTTCAAAGAAAATGTAACAAACATATGTACTCTATTCCGCAGCAAGCTGCTTTCGCTTATTTTATATTTAAGAACAACACAGCTATAGTTCTAAGTTCTGATGTAAACATTTTTTCGATTAAGTATGTCTGAAATGTTAAGAAAGATAGAAACAGTCTCAATAAAATTTAATTTAATTTAATTTAAAGTTTTTCAAAAAGGGTGCCAACTCGAAAACATTAAAAAATGTTGCTTTTTTTGTGAACAATTCTCAACCAAAAACAAAATGGAAAAAATTCTGCATCTCCAGAGGGTAGAATTTTTCGTTGAGAAAAGAAAACGCTATAAATCATCCCGCACAAAATGCCATTTAATCTTAAGTGGGGAGCATATTGCCTTTTGCCTATAATATTGCCTCATCCATTTAAAAAATTTATCTGGTTAGACCTTTGTTTTGAAGATAGAAATGAATTTTCTATTAAATATATTATTTAAATTGTTAATATTTTATTTTGTTAGAAGTGCCTTTTTAAAAGAAAAACCAAATAAACTCAAAAAGAAAAAAATTTAATTTTTTATTAGAGACAATTGTTTATAAATTTTTTGGTGTTTTTCCTCATTCGAAATAACCTTAATAATCAAAAACAAGTGTTGTTTTAAAGATTTTGCGGCAAAGACATTAGTAGGGTCCATTTAAAAGATGGTTTCTTCGATTCGACGAAGCATGCCCTATAAAAAATAAGCATGTCCTACACTCAAAAAAATACTGTAGTAAAATTTACTGAATAGCGTGTATTTATTTCATAAATATGTAGTTTTATTTATTTTTAAATACAAATGTAGTTGTTCAATATATTTTTACTGCATTTACACTTGAATAATTAATACTGCACGTTGTAGTTATATGTAGTAAGTATTTGTTCGGATGTATTTCTTGTGAATAAAAACTTAAATTTTTTAAAAGAAAAAAGTTGCAATCTTTGCCTTTGATCTTATATTTTTATTTTTGAAAATTAAAAATCAAAACAAAAGAAAATTGAAAAGATTTCAACCTGCTGGTAAGTAATCAGTGTTAAATTTACTTATTGCTTTCTAATGTACTTCTTCTTACAGTGGATATTGTTGCATTGAGCACTATATAATATAGATGTTTGCATAATAAATTACAATAAAAAATAAATTACTTATTTTTAGTCTTATTTCAATGTAGAAATATTACTGCACATGTAGTTAAAATTACTACATATGTAGTAAAAATTAGTTTTGAATATTGCAAAAAATAAATTTGATTTTTAATTTTCTTTAAATACTTATGTAGTAAAATATATTACATTTGTAGTAAAATTAATTACAATTAACAATTTTTATTTTCTGTAGTAAAAATAAATAATTTAATTCAGTAAAAAAAATACATTTTTTTATAGACGGTGAGCTACTACTTTACATTTGTTTTAAATACATTTTTATTTATTTTTACTACAGTATTTTTTTGAGTGTAGGATTAAAAGAACACGAAGAGTGATTTATCACGCGAAGTGATTTATCATTGGTTCTTCATTTTCCAAATAAATTGAATAAGGTGGCAGCACTTTGATAAATGCAGTTGAACTATTATGACATTTCAGTGCCATAATTATCTTGGTGACATTTTATATACAAATAATCGAAAATTTTCATATCAAGTTAAAATTAAGTTTCCAAATGAATCCTATTGAACAAGGCGAACATTTGTTGGCTCTCAAAGGTAACAAATATTTCTCAAATGAAACAACATTTCTAATGCAATTCTATGATGTTGTAGTGATGCGTCTTACACGACCAACACTTGTCAGTCCACAGATCATCACTTCTGAGTCTCGAGATTTGCCGCAACATGCATTCAACAGAGTCTTGGAAAACGAAGGAACGACTGTCGCAGGCGCTGAAACCCTAGCTGCAGGACAGTTTATGTTGTTGCCGCAGTCATTCGGAAATATATATTTAGGAGAGACCTTTTCCAGCTACATCTGTGTTCACAATTGCACATCGCATTCTGTCGAGGGAGTGACAGTTAAGGCAGACTTGCAGTCGAATACTACTAGGATAAATCTTCCAATGCATGAAAAACAGACGACTACTGTGACACTAGGACCAGAAGAAACTCTTGATGATGTTATACGCTATGAGGTCAAAGAAATCGGTACACATATGTAAGTAGTCAGAATGACTGCGACCATTAAAATTATTAATGGTCGCTTATGTACATGAGATTAAATTTCATTAAATAATCTTTAAGACTGGTTTGTGAAGTGAACTACACAACACCAGCTGGCTTACCTCAGCATTTCCGCAAGTTTTTTAAATTTCAAGTGTTGAAACCGCTTGATGTGAAAACGAAGTTTTATAATGCAGAAATGGATGAGATTTACCTAGAAGCACAGGTGATTTGTATTTTATGATTTTATTCAATTTAAATATTTACTTTAATTTCAATTTCAGATTCAAAACATAACAACAGGTCCATTTTGCTTGGAAAAGGTAGAGTTGGATAGCTCTGAGCACTACACAGTCACACCTTTGAATACTCTTCCACATGGTGAATCCGTTTTCACATCAAAAAATATGCTGCAACCTAATAACAGCTGCCAGTTTTTGTATTGTATTAAAGTAAGAAAAATCTTAAATAGTTTGAAAATATTTATTTGCAAACTTTCATATCTACAAAACATTAAGCCAAAACCAGAAATTGCAAAGGATATTAAAGCTCTTCGTCAAGCAAGCACTGTTGGCAAATTAGACATAGTTTGGCGTTCGAATCTGGGAGAAAAAGGACGTCTTCAGACAAGTCAACTACAGCGTTTGGTAGGTTGTTTTATAAGCGAAAGTAATTTTATTTTTAAATTAGTTCACTTATTTTTCAGCCGTTCGAGTATAAAGACTTGCGCCTCGAAGTTGTTGAGGCGCAAAACATCGTTAAAATTGGTGCGCCATTTACCTTTGTTTGCCGGCTTACCAACACTGCTGAGAGACCAATGGAACTCTTAGTGAAACTAGACACGACTCTTAGTTATGGCTGTGATTATACCGGTTCAGCAGATTTTGCTCTGGGCCCGATTGATCCGGGCCAATACAAGGAGTTTCCGTTAACCGTTTGCCCTGCAAGACTCGGTTTAATTAAGATCAGTCCATTACTGCTTACTAACATGCTACTTAAAGAGCAATATTCGATTGACAAGGTAGTCGATGTGTTTGTAGTGGACGAAGATTACCATGAGGATGAATCATTCCAGATGAACAAGTTCGTGCGTTACGACCTTTCCACCCCGCAAGTCCAAGAAGAGTCGTTATCCTTACAAGTGGTTTAAAGGTGATGCTTTTTGTTGATGAAAGATTAAAGATGAAAGCAATAATCACTTTAAGACAAAATCAAATTTTAAATTAAAAAAATTCACCTGTTATGGTTGGGGTGAAAAAAAATTCAAACAAGTTTAAAAGAAAAACCAAAACGAATATATATAATCGCCTTAACTCTTTGAGCGAAGACAAATTGATTAAAAATTTTACCTGCGAGTGGCAAACTTTTTTTAAAATTAGTAAAAAGAAAAAATTAAGTTCTCGGTTAACTGTGCGCTAACGTTTAATTCCACACACAACACAATTGATCATAAAAGTCTAGGTCAAAGTCCTTTCAAGGGTCAATTTATTTAAAAAACAAAAATATGTCAAGTTATGCCATTTAATGAAAAATGAAAAAGCATATAAAATAAAGCATAATAATAAACGTTTAATTCCACACACAACACAATTGATCATAAGCATCTAGGTCAAAGTCCTTTCAAGGGCTTTTAAAAAAAAATATTTCAAGTTTAGGCATTTAATGAAAAATTAAAAAGCATATAAAATAAACTTAACTTATAAAATTTTACTAATTTTACTATACTTTAAATTACTTAGCATACCTCCTTGAGTTTAAATTAGCGTTAAAATCTTATAGTTTTAGAAATGTATTTCCTAGCAACTTTAAATAAATTCAACGGCAAATGCAAACATTCGCTCAAAGTTAAATTTTTTGTGAGACCTAATATTTTTCTTAGGCCAGTAATAAGCCTTTTTGTCGGTTTTGGTCAAACACCGAATATGAAAATGAAATTTTTTGCAAATATTTTTTTTATATTTACATGAAACAGAAAATAACTTTTCATTCATAAAAAAATAAGTTCAAAATAAAAGAATCCGAATAAAAAGCTAAAATAAGGACTATTTACGTTACGGCGACCACCTATCAGTTTACCGAATGGTAATCCATAAATAAATAAGAAATAATTTTTTATTACTTATTGTATAATAAATCTATCCCACATCCTTATTTGATATCTCCCTCACAAAATTAAGAAAGTATGCACAATGTTTATTTTTGTAGGGATACGTACAAGATAAATACATTTGCTTTTTTACGGTTTAGTATTTATGGGGACTTACAGTGATGGAAAAAATAGTAGAAACGGTAAGCTATTTAACATTTTGAACAATGGTATTAAATTTTAAAGTAAATAATATGAATGTCACCCACTGTACACGGCAGTTAGATAACGGTACTATATTTTGGTTACGCTTTAGATCATATTTTGACTAAAATATCAGTTGTGTCTGCGCATTTATGAAGTAAACACATTTTTGGCTTGGAAACAATTAGAAACGCAATTAAATTTTGGTTATAATTTTACAAATTCAAACAGAGCACAGTTATATTCAGGTATAAGGTAGAAATAATTTAAAAAATTATTAAGAAAACTAATTATTATTGTGGTATTAGGAAGCTGAAAGGGAAATTATGCGAAAATTAAAAAATGAAAGCAAAACAATGAACGAAACAGCAGAAAACGCGGAACCTCAGAAAAATTTGATAATTTGTTGATTCGAAAATCTGAACAAAAACCATTTCGTTCTTCCGAAGAACTAATGAAGGAATTAAATGCTCCAGTATCCAGCCGAACAATTCGAAATAGGTTGATAAAAAAGGATTTGAAGGAACATTCTACAAGAAAAGTACCTTTTCTTAGCAAGAAAAACATTCGCAGTAGAATAGCTTTCGCAAAGAAACATCTTCTGCGAAATAATTGGAAAAATGTGCTATGGTCAGGTGAAACTAAAGTAAAATTGTTTGGGTCCGATGGAAAGCCGCATATAAGACGCCCAAAAAATAGTGCTCACGATCCCAAGTAAACAAAATAAAATGTCCGCCTCGGATTATGTTAATATTTTGAATAGTGTTATGATGCCATACGCTGAAGATGAAATGCCATTAAAGTGGGAATTTA
This sequence comes from Tetanocera ferruginea, assembly GCA_958299015.1. Classification (NCBI taxonomy): domain Eukaryota; kingdom Metazoa; phylum Arthropoda; class Insecta; order Diptera; family Sciomyzidae; genus Tetanocera; species Tetanocera ferruginea. The sequence goes on along the minus strand of OY282640.1, from coordinate 436,123 downwards.
TGCAGGATAGTGACCACAAACACTGCTCAAAACTAGCAAAAAAAACAAAAAAATGGTGCCAGTACAAAAAGATTTCTTTAATAGAAAGGCCTTCGCAATCTAAATACGGATCTAGGATACCTTCTGGGTATCTTAAAAAAGCGGAATACTTGCTATAAATCTAAAAACAAGGAGGATTTGTGGGAAAAAGTGCAAGCCAAATTGTTGGTATTCATTCTTCTACTTGTGGTAATCTTGTGAACTCCATGGGTCGTCGGTGCAGTGAAGTTTTGGAAAATCGAGGTGCATCAACAAAGTATTGATGTGAATTTTAAAATATATGGGCTTAAACGATTAAAGTATTTCAAGTGTTTTGTTTCTATTTTTTTCTTCCAAGTAAAAAAAAACTAAACTAACTACTATCTTGTAATAAATGAAAGAAAGTAAAATTTTATTTATGTTATAAATTCAAACACACTTGATATTTAAGAAAAGAAGTAAATATTAAAATAAAATTAATTTCACATGAAATTATTGAACAGAATAAAAAAGTGTCAGACGTTTCTATTATTTTTTCCATCACTTTCGGCGGGAAGGATATCTCGGATTTGGACAACATTTTTGATAAAAAAGCTTTAACAGTTATTTTTAAAATCCTCAAATAAAAACACATAAATTTCTTACAAATAAATGAGTCATCTTGATATGTTGATATGTTGTATTAAAACCGTGTAAATAAAAAATTTTAAGTTTTGTATTTATCTAATCCTTAGATCAAACAGATATTAGTTAAATATCTCTTTTTGGAAATGTGAAATTTTATATTCATACATATATATTTTAAATAATCTCGAATTCTTTCAAACTCGAATTGAATACGAGACATGGACGGTTCAGAGTTGAACTGTCGATTTTTTGAGATAGAACGACTTAAAGTTTATGGTTTATATGAAGTCCTATAGAATACTTACTTATATTTATTCAGTTATTTTCTTAAAGAAAATTGGTGTGACTAAGTTTTAAACAGAATTGAGTTTTCAGCACAATTCTACGTAGAATCACATAGAAAAATGAAAAAATTTTTTTTAATTGGTCCAGTTCAATTCTGTACTGTCCATATCTGATCTGAATTGTTGGTTTCTTTACTAATTCAAAACTAAAGCGAGTTCGCTTTGTGGTCTGTTGTGAAAAAATATATACACTACTACACTCTCACAAAAATTGTTACTTCTGGCTCATTCCACAGAAATGAGGAACGGAAACATTAATTCTAAAATGCATGTATTTGAAGTAATTTTTGATTTACGAATTGAAGTGGAATCTTAAGTTAGTCCTGCTGCAAAAATATTTTTAAATTAAATGCTTTTTTATATTATTTTGACAATTTAACTAAACAAACTTCGAGTTGAAAAAAATTTTTAAATATTTTGATTTAATTTAAACCTTGAAATCAGGAAAACTATAGCCTTTTTTGGGACGGGTGTGACACAGAAAAAACACTCAGTTTAAATATTTTTTACTTTGAAAACGCAGTAACCAATCATTATTATAAACTTTTCTTACACAACATTAATATCATTTTTAATATTACTAACCTTATTTTTTTTAAAGTGATACAACTTTTTTTAAAGTGATACAAACTTAAGACGAAAATCACCAATGTTTTTCTTTTGGCAAAAACTCAAAAGCTTCACCCGCAGTAGCCATATTTTTTCTTTTTTATAAACCCATTGCAAATGTAATGCAAAATATCTAGTCAAATAAGCATTATAAAGTAACAAGTTATTGGTACTTAAGCATCAATTGGTATTAAAACAAAGTACAATAAAAACTGAGAGCACCTTCTTATACTTCTCTCATGTCTATAGTACTCTCTTTTTACAGTGATTTCGAAAGTTTCTTTTTATCATAAGACTTTTTTCATAATGCATGCCATTTCACATATTTTATTCATGATTTTTCTTTTACCATTCATTTTTAGAAAAATTTATTGCAACTTCAGAAATCTTATATTGCTTCATTTCGCTTCAGTTGATGAACTTATACAATTATATTTTTGTTTAAAAAGTGTGATGAGTTGAAATAATAAATAAAACTTCAATATACCTAATTAATGAAGAGATTCCGATATGGATTTTAAATTCTAATTCTTTAGTTTTGGTCAAAAGATAAAAATCAGTTGTTTCACTATTTCGTATTAATTCATAGACTTCATTCCTCTGAACTAGCTTCAATCACTCTGATTAACCCTATTCTTTGTACGGTTATTTATACCATATACTCATATACCACCAATTGGCATTAAAGGAACCTTGATAGCTCTTTTGAGTGTTTCAGTTATTGATATTAACACGTAGATCAATTCTATAGTACGAGCACAGCACCAAAGTACCAAAAGCAGTTAAATCAGTTGACCACAAACAGTAAACGGTTAGTAAATTATTTACAGTGTGTTGAAGATATACTCGGTCTCTGCTACCAATCCATTCATGATTCTGACTCTGTGTAAATATTTTATTGGCTCAGCTGGCTTCTATGCTCTGCATACGCGCAAAGAATCTAGTGTATAAATCGACCAGTGGCCATTAAGGCGAGCGATTAAATTTATTCATAAGTTGCATCTAGGCTACAGTTTAACAGTTGAAGATGGAGCTGCTTAGCTTCCCCTAGGCCGGCAGCTGTGCGGCAACTGCTGCAAATTAATGGAAATCATTTGCTGCACTGCGCTGATGAGACTGCGGCCTGCTTTGCATTAGTTCCCCGATCTCGAACTCCTGCGCGCCTTCATGGACCATTTCAGCTGCAAATTGCAATGAAAATATTGTTAATTGTAAGATCAAAATTTATTGGACACGATATTTTATTTTAGTTGTTGTTTTTTGTGGTTTTCTTTTACAACATGTTTTTTCTTTTGGTCAGAGCTTATGTTCGATGTTTATAACTGTGAATTGGAGCCCGACCTGGCGAGGTTTGGCGTGTTCGAGGAGAAATTCGAGACAGTATTTTTTGTCACATTTTGAAATTGCGGATGCCGGACCGTTTGCATAGCGGTTACTCTGCTGTTGTTGTAGATGTTGCTGCTGCATTAACGGAAATACGACTTAACATTTGGCTCTGCGTGTAATTATTTGCTTTATGTGTGCAAAATGGAGAGATAAATTTTAATTGACTTTTAAATTAATTTAAGTGAAATTTATATTAAAATTCAAGATGGAAACTCCTTTGCCAGCCACGACATGCGTGTCCGAATTGGGACCATGTGGCGACTAATACGCGGCACGGCTAATAAGTGATTCGCATGTTAGTGATAAATCATTGGCAAGTTTGTGTTTTTGTTAATCTATCGTTGTTATCAGTGGATTGAAAATGTGGTCTACATGATATTAGGTGGTCGTAGTAATAAGTTAATACCTCATTGAGCTCAACTTATAACAACGAGGAGTTAAAAACTTAAATTACACCACAAGGAACCGGATGGCGTCACTTGATTTCAAGAATCTTATTAAAGGGAAAAATAAAGACATGATCAATTAATTATTGACAGCATTTTTGGGACACAACTCGCTGTTAAACAGTATGTAACATTCAAATTGTTTGTAGCAAGGAGACAACCAATCCTTTTTCGTGTAATTTAGGGTAATTTCGTTGATTGCCCTTCTCATATCCAAAGCTTTAAGGTCTACTTTATGACGTCTGTATTACACTTTTGAGTGAATACAGGTATACAGTGAAATAAGCAAATTTGACTTTTATAAGGTAGTTGGTAAAATTAAAAATATTTATAAATAAGAAGGCTTCCAAATTACAGTTTATCGTTATTGGTTTTTTTTAATGTCATATTCATGAAGATCACCAATATTGAATATATTTTATAAACCATTTTTGCTTTCCCTGCTTTATTATTTCATGCAAGATGTTGGGAAGACATCAAAAAGTACACAGTCGTCTTATAGTGAGTTTAAATCGAACTTTCAAAACGTTTTTAAGCATTTATCGCGATTAAAAGTCGAAATGCGACTTTACCAAACAAAGTTTAAAAGCCTCATACCGCGTTTTATTGAGTGTCCAACCGAAACCAAAAGCGAAATTCGGCCATTTTTGTAATATTCGGCCGAAACCGAAAGTGAAGGCTACATGAAAATTTTTTTTTTAAAAACGTTAAATTTTTAATTTTTTTAAAAAAGCTTACAAAAACACAACAATTCCAAGGGGGGGGGGGGCAAATTGTCAGATCCGTGCACAAAACGGCAATCGTACGAATGAAAATTTAGTTACTCTGAAAAAAAACCCACAATATTAAAAACACTGTTAAAAGGTTCATATTTGACCTAGAGATAAAATTTAATATGGGACCAGGTCATATCAAAACTAAGGTGTGAACAACATCCATCTCCCCAACAACACGCCCAAATCGCATACAACCCACCATAGGAAAAATTATATTAAGAGGTTTAATATGAGCTACAAAGATAAAACTTCGTATGTGAGAATAATGTATCAAAAATAAGATGTGTTCACGCCTACCTCCCATATAACCTACAAAATTAAAAACACTATTAAAAGGTTCATATTTGACCTAGAAAGATGAACCATCGTATGGGAGCATATTATATCAAAATTGAGGTGTGCGCAAAAAATGGGCGTAATCTGCTAATAAACACGCCCACCCATAATATAAACCAGATTAATTAATCCTTTTTTAATTCTATAGGTATAAAGATTACATGAATTTTGATAGGAAGTTATGTCTATTTGTTTTGGTATTTTAATATATATCTAAATATTATAGGAGGTTTAGGGTATTCCATAGTTGGACTAGACCGACTTTAGACTTTCTTTGCTTGTTTGCATTAAGATCTGTTCTTAGCTGAGAATAGATCACAAAAAACATTTCTTCAATGTTTTTGTGTTGGCTGCTTTTTGAAAAACTTCAGAGAATTGAGGATTGAAAATTTCAAAACTTCAAATTAAAAAATTTTTTCCATGTCAGAGAAGTGAATTTACAGAATTTTGACGTTTTTCGTAAAAGAGCGCATTCTTTATTGAACTTTATGGTAACGTCAGCATTTTTCAAACCGTCGAAGTAGGGAGGGTAGAAATTTTTGGAAACGGTCACTTTTTGTGATAAGCCACAATATAAATTGCGCAATTTTGAGAACATTCTATTTCATTTTGATAACTGTGTATTTTGTGCGTTTGAAGTTTATCATAACAACTGTTGTGAAATTGCGATTTGTTTCAGGCTAATTTGGTTGTTAGCGTTTTTTTGAACAAGGTATTTGTTGATGAAGTCATGGTGAATTGTAATATAAAGTTGTTTTATTGCGTTAAAAGTGTTTTTTAAGGAAATATGATGATGGAAAATAAATAAGTGCGCATCGAGCAAATTTATAGCAAATTTTTTAACTTGCTTGAAATTTTCACAACGATTTTTTTTTTTTTTATTCAAAAAATTTCAGTGAATAATATTTTAAACTGTGTACACTTTTTTGACGTTAAAGTCCACTTGACACTGCTACAGAATCGTAAGATGCAAGTGCACACAAAATTTTGTGTACACTTGATTTTCCATAGTTACAGAATCCACCCTGTCCTTTATTTTATTAACCGGCGTTTTTTTCATTTTCCATGTATTTTATGGTGTATACATCAACAACCTCATCATTAACCCCGTGTTTGGGGAGATAACGATTTCCGGGGCGCCGAGATTTGACGATGGATTCGAAGAGTACTCTTAATAAAAATAAGAATAACCAAACGAAATGTTGTGTTATCGATTTGTTTTCGAGTTATCGATTATTTAAAATTTTCTTTTTTGCTATAAGGGCTATGAAGGAAATCGTCTATATTATTCTTAATATATAATCGATATTAATGATTAAGGTATTATTTTAAAGGTTATATATAAGGCTTTTAGAGTAAAATATTAAAGCTTAAAAATTTATCTTTCATTTGGTATATAATATATATAATTTATTTGACTTTTTGTGGTGTTTTTTATGATACAATGATTTGCCCTTGTACGGAAAATTGCTTATTTCACTCATATTTACCTTAGATGTTTTGCTTTCTTACTCCATATTTTCGAATATCGCCATTACAATAAACAATTGTTTTTAATGCAACATTGTAGCTACAATATTTATATGAATTAACGGGATTTTCGAGTCAGTGAAAAAAATTTTTAATTTTTAGTCGATCAGTTAGTAAAAAATATACATATTTTTATCCATCGAAAAAAAAGGTACAGCTTTCATCTTTTCAAAAACAATATATTTTAAGTATCTTTAAAACTCTAATTTTTTAGAAAATAATGGTTCTTTTAATTAAAAAATTCAAATCTGATATTTATTCGCTTATAAATTGAAAGACATTTTTGAAATTATATTTGTATTTATATAATCGTTGAAAAGGCACTTACCTTTCGAATAGCATGTCAATTTTTAAGATTAATTCGATATTGGCAAAGATATAGGACATTTTTTGAACAGATTTTTTAACAAAAACAAAACTTGAAAAATTTAAATTTTATGTAATATAGTGTGAAATTAAATAAAAGATGTATATTTTTATATGTCAAACAAAAGGTCTAACTATAAACTTTTCAAAAACAATATATTTTTAGTAACTTAATAACGTTAATTTTTTAGAAAATAACGGTTCTTTTTATTAAAAATTTCAACTTTGGAATAAATTCGAGAGGTCATTAAATGACCTTTCAAATGTCATATCAATCTTAAAGATCCACTGAGTAACGGCAAAGATATAGATGTTTTTTTGAACAGATATTCCAATAAAAAATTAAAAAAAAAAATCGATAACTCGATAACTAAGAGAGTTATCAATTTTTTGTTCGGCGAATCATGTTTTTTGTTGTTCTCTACCAGAAACCTTCTTCAAATCACGGCGCCCCGGAAACCATAATCGTGCCCAATAATATTTATAACAAATATATTTGAAAGGTCATTTAATGACCTTGAATGAATTCAATACGAACACTCACAATTTCAATCGAAATCAACTTACAAATTTACTCAATTTCGGCCTAGTACAAACGTACTGGTTTCGGTGTAAGCGTAATATTACTATAATTTAGCGTTTGTACTGTGTGGCAACGCCAATCTTTTTTATCAAAATCAGCTGATCACCTTGACATATGTGATTTGCAGGAATGTAACGGTACAATCTTATTCAAAACAATTAAATTTTATTCATAGTTAACAACAAAGCTTCAAATGTAAGCTGCTAATAATTGTTTAAGTGATGTATATAAAAATAAATGCCGAATAAGGACGTTAATATTCTCGATCTTCGCCCGAACATCGCTGCGCCTTTAAAGTGTTCATAGACGTCAAGGTAAGCTTAAGTGGAAATTAAGTTGTGATCCATCACAAAATAGTCAGCTCCATGTGCAACAAGAAAATAAAGAAATTATATGAATCACTCAAGGTGTCAACATCGGCGAAATGATAGTAGCACGGATTAACCACGTCTAACCAACTTGACTGATGACTGTTGATTTGTTTGTTGTTGCTAGTTGAGGAACTAAAAGCCGCTGTCAGCACCTTTCGTCAGTCTATATTTGCCATTAAATTTGCCAATCCTTTCATTACGACGGCATTGATTGTATTCAAGATGTCGCTATGTTATTCCTTGTCCATCGTTGTGAACGCACATTTTCTTTAATTGTCCGATTATGTGCTCGTTTTAATGAGCTAGTGACTTATCTGCCGACAGAGAAGTGCGCATCTGTACCTGTGGAATTTTACATTAGGGCCAAGCGGCTCCATCAAACTTTGCGATGAAAGAAAACGAATATTTCAATGTGTTGTCCGCAGTTGCAGGCCACTTAATTTGCATTTTGAAAATGTATCAATTCCCGATTATGATGTCAACTTGACTAGTTAAAATAAATGCCAGGATGCAGACGTTGATGCAGATATTTAATGAACTACTTTGAAAGTAAAGAGTGGGTTGCATGAATGTTGATTGATGTCAATATAAAGATACGTGCAGTGAAATAGTTTATTAGTGTTGGCTTTATTTTTACTGCTATGCAACTAATTAAGTTCGTCTCTTTCTATGGCTGATTTTGTAAATATATTTTGCAAGTTCTGGAGTATATAAAATTTATATTATAAATCCAAAATGCATAATATATTGCTTACACTTTATCAATATCAATCGAAACTTATATTCGAAACTTATAGGATGAAGATATGTTCTTTATACATTATTTCCCAAAAATAAATATTTATTTTTTAAGTAATCGAACTTAAACTTAACTTTCGGTTTGTTTAGAAAAATGAGAACAATTCATTTTGTACTAAAAACAATTGTTCATATCGGGAACAAAAACTTTTATTCAGGGTTAAATATCTGACAGACAGACAATAGGAAATCGCAGAGAGTAAACAAAACCCAGTAAAGCTTATTGAGAATGAACATTAGTCGATGGGGGTCCGCATAAAACATGCAGGTCCAGTTCCCAGTCATTTATGTACAAACATTTAAAAACGCAAAGAACACAATTTAGTCACAAGAACTCGGGCAAACATCTTTCAAGGGCTGAAATGTCCAGGTTTCTTTTAATATCCTCGCAATGACTGAAAAACCATAACAATTATTAATATATGTATCCAGAAAAAACCAAGAATAAATAGGGACCAACGGTATAAAGCATAGATCCCACGTCGTTTATATTCCAAAATGTATCATTTTTTAAACACTGATATAGTTTTCTATAAATTAGTTTGACCATTATTGTCAAACTAATGATAGTATTTTTTATTAATTTTCGTTGCAGAATTTAAAGAATAAAACGTAATATATTATTCATTTTTTCTGGGATATTGTTCACAGTTTTAAAAAAAAAACATCAAAATGTTTGAAGATTATTCTGTGTCGGTAAGGAATAACCGCTAAAGTCGAGTTAAGACAATTAAAATTTATAACGAGTTGAAAATTACATGTTCGAGGCCATCAAATCTAAACAGCAGAAGTCTGGGTACTAAAGAGCTGCACGGATGTATTTACAAGACATTCGTTTATTGTTCAAATGTTTATTCTATTCAACTCTCACTTTGAATCACAATGTTTTGTAAACAAAATTTATAACGAGTAAAACGAGTACTGCGTCAATCAATTATGGGGTAAGACGAATATAGAGTAAAACGAATATAGTGTGAAACGAATACAGAGCAAATCAATTATAACGAAATATTTAAAAAAGTAAAAAAACAAAACTTCAGTCAAACAAGCAATTGTAGATATATTCGAAATAATCGAAAAATATAAAGAGCATTTCAGATATTTCTATTATTTTCTACAAAAACAAATATATTTATATATAAAAAAATTTAAATTTTACAGTTCGAACAAAATATTAATTAAATTAATTGACATGGCATTGGCAAGGCACATTACATTTAGTAAATGTCATTTCATTGTTTAAAAAAGGGTGTACTATTTGGAAATGATTTAACAACTAAAAAAGAAGTTGAATTCCCATTTAGAAACTATAGTTATTCAAAATCTAGCCGTGTATCATAAAATTGCAGTATTTTTGTATCCTCCAATAAATAAGCTAATGGCTGATACCACCCTAATGAGGAACGGAAACATGAATCCTAAAATGCTTTCAAATGAAATAATTTTGGTTCTGGCATTAAAATGGAATCTAAAGTTACTCCTGGTGCAAAATTATTTTTAGTTTTAATGCTTTTTTATGTTTTTTTGACAATTTAAGTAAACAAACTCCGAGTTGAGAAAAACTTAAAATATTTTGTTTAGATTTAAAACGTTGAAAACAACCATCTCTTGATGCAAATTCAAAAAATTAGGTTAGTAATGTTAAAAAAGATAACAATGTTATCCAAGAACAGTTTATAACAAGAATTGGTTACTGCGTTAACAAAGAAAAATTATTTAAACTGAGTTTTTTCACACCCGTCAGTTTCACACCCGTCCCAGAAAAATGCTATAGTTTTCCTAAGAAGCAACATGGGCTTCTGATAAAAATGAAACTTTCCTTAAGTAAGGATATTGATGTTTTACACAAATTTGTAAACTTATTTTATTAAATAATTTCTTTTTATTCTTCATTACCGTTATAAGAAGTTGGTCACACCCGGAATGGTTTTCAAAATTTTTTTCTAAACTTTGATTAAAACTAGTTTTGTAAATTCATGTATAGCGAAAGCATTTGTATAGGTATTAATTTGATCAAAAATTCATGCGAAGAATTTTTTTAAAATACAATACATTAATTAAAAACATTTTTTTCGATTTTGGTGTCAAAAATATGTGATGGTTATTTTATCCATTTTAACAAACACATTATAGAGAAAAAGACTGTTACCCATAATACAGTTTTCATATGATAACTAACCGGATCCCCGACGTAACTGAGACAATTTTTTTGCAATTGAATTGAATTGAAAAATAACATACATGTTCAAGTTATGTAACATGGCACATGGTAGACTGGAGATTGATCCCCGGGATACGGAATTTGTTTTCATCTGGTTGTTTTTCCCAACTTTATTCTAAATAGCTAGTGTTCATTCTCTTTCAAAATACGTCACCTCGTGAGTCGATTAAGCCCTGTCCGTTCGCCATTCCGTCTTCGTGTTGTAAATACAGGATAAGAAAAAGAAACTGAGATAACGGCATGTACGTTTGTATAATTGTCCACATGAACCCAAGTAGGGCACGCCTACTTTCAAAATAGCCAGAAAAATTAAATCACTCGATGAAAGGTTGTATTTTTTACAACAGAAATATAATTTTATCTGTATGTTTTTTATATCAAAACTATATCAGAATATAATCAAAAAAAGACTAATAATTTGTAAGATTTTTGATGCCTATTATTGTTATGTTGTATCAAAATGGTGTAACACATTTTTGGCTTAATAATGTTTGGAAGTAAAGTATAATTAAGATAGCAACAATATATTTTCATACTTTTTTAAAAAAAATGGAAGCAATCAAAAAATTGCTCTTTATTTTATTTGTTCAACAAATTTTTCTGAATTCATTGTATTTAAAATTGTACTCGTTTTATCCGATTTCTTCGTTTGAGTCATGACTCAATAATTTATAAGGTTATCCCGATATTTGACATACCCTTATTTTTTTTAAACAAAAAAATATTCTCTCTCGAAAATTAATGACAAACAGGGTTTTGTGGTCTTTTAAAAAAAAAATGTATGTTTCAGTGTTGTGCTGTGTTTTTTTTTAATACAAAAAGTATGTGTTTTCAATATTTTACTGCTTAAAAAAAAACAAAATCAGTATGCATTGCTTTCATTGAATTTTTTAAGGCAATAAATTCGTGAAAATATTTCAAGCTTGGACTTTGTGAAGTCGCAGAACCTTTAAAAATCATCTGATGGATGCTTCAAAATACAAAAATAGCAGAAAATGTATTGACTAGAAATTTAAAGATATATTGTACTAAAAAATAGTATGATATGCAAGCACCTATGAGATTTTTGTGTCATTCAAAATGCTCTCATCTTCAAATAAGGGTATCTATCTCCATTTTCGTGAGAAGACGTGAAATATCGGGATAACCTTATAATTATTGAGTCATGGTTTGAGTAAAAGGAGTATTTCGAAAACACGATTGAGCAAAATTTGTTTCATTCGTTTTATTTGTTTGAACAAACTGAATGAATGGAGTTTTTTTCAAAACTCGATTGATTGTAAACAAATGGAAAAATCAAACGAATGTTGTCGAGCAACTACTTTTTAAAAGTGAGTATTGTATTGAATTCATTCTGTTGTGAACGACTGGAGTAAATAGAATACAAGTAAATCGGATACTTGGTGTCGTCTACTGTTTCGAATGTATTCATGCAACTCTTTACTGGGTACCCTGATATTAGGTAGCAATTTTAATCTGAAAAATGCTCTCCTGAAATTTTGAAAATGAGTTTAGCTGTTATTCCTTGTCGACACAGTATTATTAATAATCTGCCGTTATTTTAATTCGATTCTAGAATGCTATATAGCTATAGTAAACTGTTCTTAATCCCATAAAAAATCGTGCCAACGGGTATATAAAGGTATATTAAAGTATATAAAGGTATATATTATTGATCAGCGTCACCATCTGAGTCGATTTAGCAATGCCCGTCTGTCTGTTGACTCGATTAAGGCCATTTATTTAATTAAACGGCCATTCCATATGTTACGGGTGGGACAATTGAACACTTAAAATGTTAATAACTTTTTAACTAAAATGAATTTGAAGCATTTTGATGAACTCACAGAAATATACCATTGCAGGAACTTATTATGCAACAACATTTTTTCCTTACACTATTAATGAAATAGTTATGTTCTTTTTTTAACCGACTTCAAAAAGGAGGAGGTACTCAAGTTGGTTGGTTTCTCTGTTTTTTATACCCCCACGCGTACTGCGTAAGGGGTATATTAATTTTGTCACGACGTGTGTAACACCCAAAAGGAGGCGTGGTAGGTATGGAAAAGTATATATATTCTTGCTCAGCATCAACACCCGAGTTGATTTAGCCATGTCCGTCTGTCTGTCCGTCAGTCCGTCTGTCTGTCGACACGATTACAGCAGTAATTTTGAAGCTATCGTAATGAAATTCGATATTTAAGCTTTTTTTAAAAAAACTAAGGTCAAGTTCGAGAATGGGCTAAATCGGATGAAAACCACGCCTACCTCCCATACAACCCCAAAATTGAAAACTCTACAAAGAAGCTAATATTAAAGCTACAATACTGAAATTTGGTGTATATGTATTCTATGTCAAAGCTGATATGTCTTAGAAAAATGGACGTCATCCACCCACTAACACGCCCACCTCCCATACAACCCCAAAATTGAAAAATCTATAAAGAGGCTAATATTAAAGTTACAAGACGGAAACTCGGTATTTGTGTATTCAATGTCAAAACTGAGGTGTGTTAGAAAAATGGGCGTCATCCACTCATTAACACGCCCACCTCCCATACAACCTCAAAATTGAACAATCTATAAAGAGGCTAATATTAAAGTTACAAGATGGAAACTCGGTATTTGTGTATTTAATGTCAAAACTGAGGTGTGTTATAAAAATGGGCTTTCTCCACCCCTTAACACGCCCACCTCCCATACAACCCCAAAATTGAAAAATCTATAAAGAGGCTAATATTAAAGTTACAAGACAGAACCTCGGTATTTGTGTATTCTATGTCGAAACTGAGGAATACTAGAAAAATGGGCGTCATGCACAATCTAACACGCCCACCTCCCATAAAACCCCAAAATTTAAAAATTTATAAAAAGGCTTATATTTAAGCTGCAGGAAAACAATTTCATATGTATGTATTTTAGACACATCAAAATAATAAAATCTCTCAAAATCACATACAAAAAGCTCATCAATTTAAGATTCTTCCACCCTTAAGAATCGGCCGTGGGGGTATTTTAACTTCGACCAAGTCGAAGATATACCTTACTAGTTTTTTTTTTTTTTTGTGAATGTATGTACATCGATTACTCCTAAAGTACTTGCCCGATTGCCTTAATTTTTCAACATATAGAGATTATCAACGCGGAGGTGCCCGTCTATTAAAGGGGGCGGTATTCGGAAAAGGGGCGTGTCACTATAAGAAAAACACTGTATCTCTGTAAATATTGACACTAGAGTACTAGAGTCTATAAAATTCACAGCAAAAATGCAAGGGTAGGTCCAATTATAAAAAATAACGGTCAGTTAAGTGAGCGTTAGTCGTCAAAGAGGTGTGGCAATATTAGAAAAACTCTGTATATCGAATAATACTGACACTAGAGTACTAAAGTTAACTACAGGGGTAGGCCAGTTATAAAACAATTAATTTCAATAAAGGGGTGTGGCAATATATTAAAAACATTGTATCTCGAATAATATTGACACTAGAGTACTGATATTTAGTACAGAGGTAGGCAAACTTATAACAAGTAATTGTCAATAAAGTGGGCGTCATTCGACAAAGGGTGTGGCAATATTAGAAAACACTAAATCAAATACTGACACTACTAACTGAAAAAGTAGAGACGTAGGCACAATTATTACAAAATACTACCGAGGAATTGGGCGTTATTCGACTAAGGGGTGTGGCAGTGTGTAAAAAAACTGTATAAAATTGACTTAAGGGTGATAAAATTCATTGTTAAAATGGGTAGAACTATTGAAAACACTATGACAAAGAGTGTGATATTCTTGACAAAGAGGTGTGTCACTATTACAAACACACTATATTTCAGTCAATATTGACATTGGGGTACTGATAAAAATACAAGAGTAGGTACTGATAAAGATACTGACAAAGAACAGAATAAGAAACGACAGAAAAGCATTTTCCATATTAGTCGGCGAAGTCGGCGCTAATTAATCATATTTTTTGTGCAGCTGCAACACACATATAGCATTTTAATTAAAACTTAAGAAAATTTAAGATAACAAATTAATACAGCGTCACCTAAGCAGGATATTCACAAATAAAAAAGTCTTAAATAGAGTAGGGATTGCAAAAATATCATGATTTTATGTCAATGATTAGCGCTGACTAGAAGCTTTTATAATCATAAAAAATTAATATATTTATGATCAAAATAAAAACAATTCAGAATAATTGATATCATAAGATTTCCAATATAATAATGAATATAAATAAATTATCAAATTTGACCAAGAAATAAATAGTAAAAGTAATTTAAAATTATTTTTTACTTTGTAGTGATTTTGAAGTAGGTTTTTGTTTTTGTTAAAAAGTTTTTTTATAGTGTTACGTGTGGGACCGCACAAAATGTTTATGTTATTTAAGAAATTCATTCAAAGATGATTAAATTTCTGTGAGTTAAAATAATAATAAACCCATCTTTATTGTTTTTGTTTTTTTTAATTAAATTTTTTTTATTTATTTTAATTAAAGCAAACATATATTCAGCGTTACGGGTGGGACATAAAAAATACCTTTTATGTATTGCTATTATTTAAGATTGTCATCACTTATAGAAGTAAATGTGTCCTAATTTTTGAATTTCTGCACATCCTGGACTCCTTCAACGTGCTTGTTTTTTATTCTTTTTATTTCTTTATGCAGAACTTCTTGCGTTCCGACAACGGTGTTATTCTTTCGATGTCTGAACGCTCAAAGAATGCAGCGACTTTATTTTAATTAAAGATTGCTTTGAGAAAAAAATTTTTATATTTAAAAGTGCATTATATTATTAATTCTGGATGTTTTCAAAAACGAAAAAGTATTTATCCCAAGATAAATTTAATTTTAGTTTTTTACCCCATGGTTGACATTTTCGTGGAATGGCCGTAAATTTTCAAAGTAACGTAATGAAATTTGTTTTAACCTTTTATCTTGAGTGACGAAGATTGAAAATGAGCAAAATCGGACTAAAACCACGACTGCCTCACATACAAAGTGACTTTGTCAAAGCGGTAAAATCTCTTTAAAGTCCGCAAAAACATATCTATTGACTTGCAATTTTACACATAAGCTTTTATTGGAATTATATTTTAAAATTTTGAAAGAACCACCTTGAGTATGAAGTTCGTGAAGATCAGTCAGTGAAAATATAATTCATTAATTCGACAAAATTAATGAATTGTCCTGTCATTAGTTTTGATATTAAAAAGATACACATAGTTTGAAATTTGGAAAATTGCATGATAGCTACGGCTATTCCCCATACAAAGTGACGTCAGTAAAATAAAAAACTTTGATAACTTCGAATTTCGGCCAAGTCGTAGATAATACCTTATTTTCCTGTTTAGTGAAAAGTTATTATCAAAACCCTGCTCTTGTTATTTTAGATCTCAAGACTAATTAAGTCTTGTATGTATGAGTCTAAGTATGTTTTTGAATGACTTACTCATTTGAGATTCGTCATGTCTCTTTAGCCAAGAATAAATTTTGGGTTCATTTAAATTGCCTATTATTTCTCTTTAATTCCCTTGATGTAAAATCACCTCAAAGTGCTTAAGCGGTTTAAGAACCTCTGCGCCACAGAATATTAGATATCTTGTATTTCATATAAAAAATAATGACGGATGTCCATTAGCTAGTTGCTTATTAACTTATTAAATATGTAAATGTATCTGGTGATTGTACGAATGGGTTTTTTTTTCTTAATCTGAAGATAGTCTGCAGGCTCTAAAGATGCATTTACTATGAGCTTTTCGCATTCTCATTGTATGCGAGTATGTTGTGAAGTTTGCAACAGTTGTCAGCCCAACATCCTCTTCATCATCTATGACAGACAACCGAAGTAATTCCCAAATGAAATCTCATCAAATGTGGTTGAATCGATGGAACCTCGCGAAGGAATCAGCAAAGAAACACACAAACGTGCGCGGATAAATGACGCTTGAGCGAATGCGGACGTACGGAATGTTGTCATTTCTTGACATCGTTGCCAATAATGCGTTTGTTTTTGTGTCAGCCCGCAATTTTTATCTTTTCATATTTTTGTGAGGTTTTTTATTTTCTTTATTTACCAACATATTGTATAAGAGTCAGTCGTTCACGCATATATTGGGTACAATCTGCGTTGCCCTGTTTTACTTTTTCCTTATTGTTTTTTTATTCGGCCAACGAGCTGCAATTTTAAGCTGCGTTCGGCGGTCATCACTTCGAAGCTGCGATCCTTTTAAGGCTTCACAGTGATAGCTGAGATGTTTCTTAATTGCTTTGCAACTTTTTATACTGGGTGCATGCAACAGTAGATTGTGCAGAATTATTGTTGAGTGATTTGTTGCAATTTCACCTGCCTTTTAACGCTCTCGCAATGTAGGTTCCGAGATTGAGGGGGCTTTCAATATTTAATCGCCCTGTTTATTTGTCAGGCTTGAAGACAAGCCTTAGGAATTGCTTTTTACTGTGCTGCATCGGCGCACATCTTCCTTATTTCTGAATTTAGTTGGTTCGGCCAGTCAGAGCCAAGAGTGGTAAATCAGTGGTAAAAAAACACCAATCTTGTTGACAATTCCAAGTTAAAAAGTAAAGTTTGCAAGCTTGTTGCTTTGCTGGAATACCTTTGTGTCTTGATTTGAACGCAGCGTACTGTTTCTAAAACAATTTCTTTTTTCCCTCAAATATGGAACATCGGAATGGAATGTTTTTTATTTTTATTTCTGTGATTCTTATTACAGATGCTTTTGTGATTGTTGTTTTGTTTTCATTACTACTATTACCTTTGTATTCTTGATGTTTGTATGTTTTATATGTTGTTGTCTTTTTATATAGTCTATCTTGCAATTAAGAGCGAGTAACAATAAGAAAAATCACTCTTCAATTCATGTCAGAATTACTCAGTTGAATCTTAATTTTATAGGAAATCGGTGCGATTCAATTCATTGATTATTAATGTAATTGCATGGGTACGCGGGCATCGAACTGCAGTAGATGAAGAGAAGCAATTTTTATGCAATTAACAAATTCGTATAATCTGTTTGCAGAACAAGGGTCGTCCAGACTGAGTTTGGTTAATTTTTGGAATGAGAATTTTGGTGATAGATAATCTGTCAGCAAATCCTTTCCAATATGAAAGGCTTGAAAAACTCTCAAACTTATTGTTAACAGAGCATTTTTCGGAACGGATGCTTGGGCGTCTTGGCTACTCAACTTGGCTCTTTATAGTTTGAAGTATGTATATGTCAAATAATAATAGGTTTTTTTTTCTTGTTATGCTATTTGTCTGCATTAATATAATTGGCGAAATTTTCACATTTATGGTCAAGACTCATTACATGTCCACTCTTGCAATCTGTGCAAACGATGCGCGTTTTAGCCATTTTTGATGCCGATTGCAATTATTAAGTCATCATTCAACCATTTACAAGCCAACACATAATGAATTCCTTTCATTACTTCAGAGTCAGTATAATTTCAAGACCTCAGTGACCGCATATAAAAAAGTCTAAAAAGTCGATGAGTAACTCAACTTAATGTACAAGAATAATACTTCGGGGGGATTTGCATCAATCAATTTTGCCTGTATTGCACTGACGCATAGAAGAAAAAAAAAAAAAATCCACTGACGTTGAAAAAAGAAAAACATATCGCAATACTTCTTAGTTTTGAGGTTGTGGTAGCATGAAATCAGTTTAAACTCTAACCGTTGAAACTGACTTTTTGCTTAAGAGGGTAAAACAATTAAAAAAGCCATTAAGTTTGCTTAAGTATGGTTAAGTGGCAGCAACAAGTGACATTATTCCGTTAAGCGTTGCGTATGTTCGTTACCAACATTTACTTATGATGGTATAATATTTCATTTCTACTGTTGATACAACTGAATAAGCCATTTACAAGCAAGTTAAAATCTAGGATGTTCCAACTAACAGAATATGTGTGAATCATTAGTTATGATAATAAATAAAGAGTTGTAAATATAATCGCCCGTAATCCTTGTTCGTGATTGTGATAACTTAAAATTACAATATTTACAATTGATAGAATAATTAAGGTTATATTCGCAACTCATTCTTGAGAATCTACTGCTAAACTGAGTTTGTTTCAAAAAATTTCAAAAAAATTCACTTATGCATTCGTATGTTAATAGCTTTTTATACTTTGTTTTATTTAGCAATAAATTGACAGCTGCATTTCCACATGTGGCAAAATTGAAGTGTGGAGTTAGAGGCAGCCGACGAATAAGCTGTTGCTTGATATTTTTTTTTTTTTTCAATTTAGAAAAAAAAACATCGCAGCACAGTCTGGAGCGTTAGTTGACGCCTCCCATTTGCAAGTCGCCATAGTCGTTTATCGTTTAGCGCTTTAAGCAAGTCGTCTACACTAAGCAAGTGTTTAATTACTTCAAATTTGAAAAAAGAAAAACAAAATAAAACTTAAGTGCACAGCCCACGGGTAATAAACATTGGTGCAATACGGGGCTCCAACGCAAAGCAAGCACCAATTAAAATGATGTTCGTAACTGTTAAGCCACTTGCAATTATTGTTGAAAACAACCATTGAAGTCGAACCATCGCAAACTTACGATTGAATCAGAATGAAATGTCATTTGCGGGTTTGATTCTGCTTGAATCTTTAATTTTTGACATACTAATGTCTAGATTTTACCAATGCACTATGGGTAATTTGAACCATTTTCGTGGCAAAAATTAATAAAAAAAGAAAATTAAAAGAATTTTTTAATAAAAAACAAGGTTAAAATAAATTTTCTGATATTTATTTTTACATTTAGCCCTTGCCTGAACTTTTTTAAATACCACGAGTAAAATACCACGTGAAATATACCACGAGTATTTTGTTGCTAATAAAGCTTGTCTTCTTTTATTTTACAACAAACTGAAGTCTTATAGATCAACTATACCTTGTTGGGTCGGCTATACCTATTTGTGGTGTGCGGTTATTCCAAAAAAGTAAATCGGATTTGGAACTTGCCATTTGCGTTTCCACTCAGCAAGTTTTCTTGAGCAATTCTGAATAAAACTAAAGTGAAACTTCAAAGAAAGAGCAGGACAAAAGAAAAATTGCCGGTACGAGCAAGTCTGTACTCATCCCCTTTCGTCAAGTCCCGATGCCAACAAACTCGACTTGCCAGCAAGAAAAATTGCCGAGTGGAAAAGGGGTCTTATTGCATTACGAGTAATACACAATATAATGTATTATTGGACAATCAGCATTTATGCAATGCATTTTAGAATTAAATGAAAATCAAGGCTTTACAAAAATTTTGCTTGGATATATTCAGCCTTTAGCCAGAGTAGGGATGCAAACTGGTGGGAAATTCACCAATTTGCACGGAATTTCAAGTTGATCGGGAAATCGGGGAATAGCTCATATTTTTGGGGAATTTTATAATTCATCTAAGTTTTGTATTAAATTAGAATAAATGGAGAAATTTTAACATCCTTCCTTAATTAATTTTATACCAAAAAAAAAAACAGTAGTAAAATAAAACAAGTAAAGAAAGCCTAAAGTCGGTCTAGGCCGACTATGAAATAACCTAAACCTACTTTTAAAAAAAAAAAAAAAAATTGTATTGTATATTTATATATTATATTGTATTGTATATTTATATTTTATATATTTATATACATATTTATTGAGTTTTAAACTTTTTGGTTTGTATGGGAGGTAGGCCTGTTCGTTGGCGGATGACGTCGATTTTTCAAAACCATCTTTGTCTTGTCATAAAAAACATATGTGCCAAATTTAAGCTCTGTAGGTTAAACAGAGGCTTATTTATTGCGTTTTTAATTTTTGGGTTGTATGGGAGGTGGGCGTGTCCGTAAGCAGATGACGTCCATTTTTCAAAGACATCTTTGTGTTGATATAAAACACATACACACCAAATTTTATTTTTTGTAGGCTTATTATGAGCTGAGTTATGCAGCTTTTAATTTTTGGGTTGTATGGGAGGTGGGCGTGTTCGTGGGCGGATTTCAAAAATATTCAATAGTGCAGATCCTTGGGTGCATGTGACTATGTGTACCAAGTTTCATCCAATTATCTTGACTCCTTTTTATCCTGTGTTTACGGACAACACACAGACGGACGGACGGACGGACGGACGGACATAGATAGCTCGACTCACGTGGTGACGCTGATCAAGAATATATATACTTTTCTATACCGGACTCGCTTCGTTCTATGCGTTACAAATGTTTGCACAAAGTTAATATACCCTGACCTTTCAGGTTTAGGGTATAAAAATTGGCTGTCGAAGCAGGCACCAAACTATCGAAGCCCTTGGGTAAACTTACATAAGCTTTTTGTTAGCTTTCTTAAGTATTTTTCTCGGTGTACGTATGCATAAATAAATTAATAACTTTTTTTTTGGTGGGGAATTTCATGAAAAATTGGAGAATTTTGAGAAATTCTGGGGGGAAAACCAAAAATGAGTTGGCAACCCTGAGCCGGAGTGCGTTTTGTTTCTGAAAGTAATAGAAACTGAGTTTTATGAGAACTCTCTCACCTAACTGATACATTTTTACAAAAAGCTCGCACCCTCTCTTTTGACCAATGTTAAAATTGTTGTAAACTGCAAAAATCATCGAAGGCTGAACTTGACTGTGTAACACCTCAAATACTTAGTTCAAAGTTAAAAATAGATAAATAAAATTTTAAATTCACGAAACATTTCTATTTTCAAACGCGTGTCTTACTAGCAACAAGAAACACAGAGAAAATAGTAACTTGACAAGACACGCTACAGAGTGCATCGACAAGTTACATAATATAAAATACTCTGCTACAATCAGGGTATTTTCTAAAGCATAAGAAAATAAATCTGAAAGTATTGAATGCAGTCGTTCGCAATCATTGTGTCGATCTGACGGAGCTACATGATAGGCCCCCCAGGATCTTATTAAGCAACGGCGGTTGTTCCGTTGCTGCCGATCTGCTCTGCAATGGCAACATTAAGTATACTACCTTGCTTTGGCTACTGTTATAGGCGCATACACGCCGAATACAGACTTGCTACAAGTGACATTGAAGAAAACAAGAGGTCGCAGAGCAAAAGATGAAAAACAGTTATACAGTTATGAGTTTTACCATGTTGGGTATTGCGTGCGTAGTGCGTTCGTGAAGAGGTTGTATTTGTTGTTTATTTTTATTGATTTTTTATTAAAAAAATTGCTACTTTGTCGGTGGATGGATAAAATCAGCGCGTTGTACTAACTCTGTGCTCTATCCTAAATGTACCTGAATGTTATCTAAAAAAGCCGCAAGCAAAGTCTGCACGCACTACCCGCTAAAAAAGAGATCATGGAAAGCAGGGTCGTAGACAACCGTTGCTTAATTGAACAGCTTTGTGCCTAATGGCCTGCGAAACAATTAGTTGAACAAGTGAACTAATTTCGAAATGAAATTGTCTTACAAAGAAATTAATTATAAATAAAAATTAGTACTTTGTGCTGAATGTTCACAATCAAAATGGTTACATAAATTATCAAATCTGGTTTAAATTCTAGCTTTTTCTGTTTTGGTGTAAAATTTTTATAAGGTTAAAACGATATATTTATATTCCAAATTAAACCCAAACTACTTTAATATCCATCATTCATTTCTTACTCGAAAGAATGACACACATTTTCTCAAAAAGAAAATTTCGTGTGTTTTTTACCGTTAGTTTCTATTTGAATCGTTGTCGATATTTATTAAATTGGCAAAAAAACAGCGGTAGAAAAATTCGTCTACATATTCGCTTCATGTAAATTCAATAAAACATAAGAATGGTACAGAATCATATTTCTGCTGGAACGTTGGCTTGTCGTCTTAGTGCTATGCAAGTTCTATCATGTTAGCAAATTATTTCGTTTGACTGCAATTAATCAAAATGGTCAGAGGCGAATTGCGTGCCACCATTCAATAAATTTTGGTTTAAAAACATGAACGACGGACTTATCAACCAACAACGGCAGACAAGACGGCTCAAAAAAGAAATAAATGAACTAACCAGTAAAAAAAATATTACCACAGTTTTTCAGGGACGAAGTCAAGAGGGTTTCGTAGTTAAAACACTTCAAGAAATCAAAAGTAAGCAAAAGAAATTACAACAAAAATTTGGAAAAATATACATATGAATATTTTAAAACAGAGTATTAGTGTCCAAAAATATATTTTAAAATTTGTTATTCAATTATTTATTTCTAAATTTATTTGTGTTTATATAAATTCATTAATTAAAATTTTTTATCACAGTGCTAACAATAAACAGTACAGCCGCAGACTATAAAGTGAAATACAAGAACGCCTGAAGACTAATTTGAACTTAATAACGCACGTTTTTGCTTTATAACTTCTTGAATTGAAATGTTTTAAGATATTTTTTAGTCATTTCTGTCCAAATTTTATTTGAATTTTTTTCAATGAAATGATGCAAATGGCTCACCACAGAGGAACAAACCATTGAGATTCAAAAATGGTTGACAACCATTTGTACTCAGGCACAAAAGTCCCGAGCATCGGACTGAATTTCATTTTTAAAAGCTAAGAGAAGTAATGAAAATCTGCAAAGATAATTAAAACTAAACGAATTGCACATTGGTATTGCTAAAAATAGTACGATTTGTTCACAATAAAACATAATTCAGAAAAAGTAAATAAAATATTTTTTGTATGTTTTTGTGAACAAACATGTAGCACTTAAGCAACTGAGTGGGCCACAACGAATATCACGCAAGAGTACTGATGAGTTGGTTTAGTAGCAAACGAAACGGTGCTGTCTCGTCAATGCCTAGTCAAATTGGTTCGAAGCCGCTGAACATCTCGTGAAAACTCTTTGATTTTTACTTTTATTTGGGGTAAATAGCTTCAGTTTTATTTATAATTAAAATTAATATCAAAAAGTCATTTTTTTAAATGATATCTTAACCACAGCAAGCTCAGTTTGCGACGGCACTATAATACCAATAATGTATAATACTGTCTACCATTGCATTGCAACAGACAAAATAAAGGTCTGGTTTTTTAATTGATATCTCATTCCAACAAAAACTAATCCAATTGAACTGACATAACCTCCTTGACAATTTTTTTGGAAATACAGTTTCGAAAATATGCACATTTTGGGCTACTTTCATTGTGCCTTTTGAGCTTTGTCTTGTGGAATAAGGTTAGTAAAATTAGAAACGTCTTCATGCCGTGCAGACTCACTTTAGTCGGTTGACATTTCTATCTTGTGAGATGGAGAGGTAGTTCAGCATCAATATTTATTTTCACTACTGCACGCAAGAACAAAAAGAATGTCAAATTAAAAATTACTTTCCGTGGCTGTATGGATGCATTTGATGGCAAATAAACTTTTTTGAAAATTTAATTTTGCACCTAATATTGGTCTATTGTAAATGCTTCATATATCTTACAATTTTGTAGAAAAAAGTAGCATATTTGTGTCAATTGGTGTCAAACGTAATCTATTCGATTTTCCGAAAAAAAAACTTCGATAATAATTGAATTGAATTACCTCTTCCAAATTCTACCGATGCCAGTTTCCAAGAAATTATGTAACCTGTTAATAAACAAATAAATTAATATTAAGTTTAAAAGCTAAAATGAAAATATTTGAAATAAATAGATTACGTTTGATTCAAATACAATAAAACCCGCTTATGTACCTCACCCAAAAATGCAAACATTTTGAGGTACATAAGCAGGTTGAGGTACTTAAAAAACCCTCGCTTGAGTACCTCGAGCTGGGAACTTAAAAAAACCCGCTTAAGTACCTAGAGCTGGGTACTTTAACGAATCCGCTTGAGTAACTCGAGGTACTTCAGATCCAGTGAATAGCGACATTCGGTTATAAAGTGAATAGCGACGTTCGATTATTAAGTGAATAGGAGGTTTCGCATGGTCCAGCATATTGGACGACATGTTCTATGGAAAAATTTGATTGAGTGTTTGAACGATTCAATTCAATATTGCGACTTATCACCAAATTAGGATAAATGGTTAAGACTCAACAACTCAACTGAACGGGAGATTCAACAAGGGTATATTTATACTTTGGCGATGTGATATCATTTGTTTATATCAACTTTGCAGTCAACTCACAAGCTCTTCTCAAAACAATGATATCAATTAAGAATCGTTATTTTTTTCCAAAAATTGTGTTTCTCTTTGATGCAGCTTCGATAATAATTTGAAAATTAGCCATTCTGCTATTAAAAATTGATTTATTTAGAGTATATCTCTTCAAAAAGAAGAGATTTATTCCTTATCTTGCTTTTGTATTGTCGATATGTGAAGAAACTCGAAAAAAATGATAATCAAACTATTTGAAATAATTTTAAAAATATTTTTTTCAAGATAAATTATATCGAATATAATGCAATTTTTAAGTAAAAACTATCTGGGTAAAAAACGAAAATGTCTACGTCAGGATAAGAAATTTTTTGTTTCTTTGCACCTTCAAAGATTTATCTTGTGTTCAATTCGTAAAACTGTTCTTTACGTCTGCATTCAAAGTGCTTGAGTAAAATATTTTGCATCATCCACATCCACAACCAAGTCGAACACCATGTTTGCCAGATATTTATCTTGCCTTAAGAATGGTCCGTTATAAGAATGTTGAAAATTGATCTATTCGCCGACTTTTATCTTCATTGAACGAACAAAATAAAAAAAACCTTGCCGCCTGCTTACTTCCCCCAGATATTTAACACGACTGTAGCTTTGCATATCGCTGATCGCTGCATACCCGCCTAGTGATAACATCACATCGCATCGCATTGCAGCACATCGAATGGCATTACTTTTAATTCGGCGATTCAAGCGTGAGTGATACATCGATTGCATCCGCTATCCTCCGTCGCACTTTGCACCGTTGGGAATCTTTAATTTATTAACACAATCTTGAAAATAAGTTAGACAAGCGCACAGTTTGGATGGTGTTCTTGGCGCAAAGTAACATCCTTAGCATAAAAACATCACGCATGCTCCAAAAGCAAAAGAGTATCTGAGGCAAATAGTCGGATCCGATCTGATGCTGAATTATGCGATTCATGCTCCACGATGGTGAGCGGTTCGCTTACAACTAAATCTACATCTGAAATCGCGCACCTATTTTTGAAATGTGACAGTGAACATATTCTATAAAATACAAACTTGATGGCTATACTTCATGTTAAGTAGCTATTATTCGAGGGTGCCAATGAAATTTAGGTAGATTCGCACAACAGTTGACTTGTACTGATTGACTGTGAAATTTTCCGCTCGTAGATCAAATACTCATAAACTATGTCAAGTCTTTCGTACTTTCCTGATGACTATGACGAATATGACTAAATGCCGTGATCATTTATCACAACATAAATTATGTGGAAAACATTTCCTCAACAATAAACATTCATTGCATAGCCTAGCAAAGGTTCCAACCACCATCTCGAAGTATGACCGCACTTAAGTGTCGATTTTTCACTGGCCAATTGCTGCAATTCCTGCGGCTAAGCACCAAAATGGTTAATTTGCTGTTTGCTGATTAGCGTCTACAAAGCAAATATTTCTGACAGCAAGCATCCTTTGACAAAGCTGGATGCTGTAAAGCTGCAGTGCGAAAACAATTATCATGTTTGCTTGTTGAGCAAAAAAATCAATTAAACAATTTCATTAGGCAGCCTCATTGCAACAACGAATGCCTGGAACTCCATTCATCCAACTGATTTTTGATGATGATTCTGCAGCGGAAGAAACTCATGCGCAGACAGAGAACCCGTAATTATCTGACTGCGCAGAGGATTGAATGTGTTGCCATTCATCACAGCAAACCCAGCCGCATGCAACGTTTGAAAGAGTTGCACTGACTGCCATGCCAACGGACACTAAGTGAATTCGGCTCCACGCACTTGTCAGCAGTGTTGCCAGAACTCATGATTTTGCCCATATTTTTTAAGTTTTTGAAACCTCAAAAGGGCGCGAGCTATTTTTACCCCAAAAACGGAATAAAATTTACAAAAATATTGAATTGAAAGCAATCTGTTTTATGCAACCCTTGTTAAAAATTTAACTTAAAAGTGTCATTGTATTTAGTTCAAAGGACATTTAACCTAATTTTGTCGAAATTTTAGAAGTTAATAAAGTCAGAATTATATTATAATATATTTACTCAAATATCTTCAACCGTTTTTTACACAAGTATTAAAATTAACAAAAAAGTTATTTTGTTTTGTTCGTGATGTCACATGTGCTTAAGTGAAGCAGTTAAAAAAAATATAAAAAACGGTTTGCAGGATATCTCGAGTTTGGCTTATCTGAAAAAAAATATGGTAAGAGCTGGCTACAAAATGGCTACGCAAAGTTAAAATTAAACAAGTTAAAATTATTGTATTGGAAAGAGGGTTGTATTGGAAGTGGGCGTGTCCGTGGGCGGACGACATTAATTTTTCGAAGGCATCTTTGTTGTGGCATAAAATATATACGTGCCAAATTTTATTGTTGAAAGTGGGACTTAGATGTGTCCGTGGGCAGACGATGTCTATTTTTAAAAAAACGACTTTGTTTTGTTTTTAACACGTTGACGGACAGTAGAAACAAGTGAAATTCGAAAATTGACACTTTTTACTCTTTCTGCTTAAATACACTTAATTTTGATTAATTCAGCACCTTTAATTAGGTTGCGGCTACAACCGTCATGGCGCCAGCGGACTCTAGACACTATGTAATGGGACGATGGCGGCTATAACAGCAAAAATTGTATAACAGCCGCAGTGTCTAAAAACGACCGTTTCGTATTGGACGGCTATTGCCGTCATGTCACATAGTGAACTTGAACTTGACGGCTATAGACGCAACTGTCCGTCAACGTGTTAAAAACATGCGTACCAATTTGTATTCCTGCAGGTTTAACTGAAGCTTATTTGTTGGGTTTTCAATTTCTGGGGTGTATTGGAGATGGGCGTGTCCGTGCGCGGATGACATCTATTTTTCGAAGACATCTTTGTGTTGATATAAACACATGCGTACCAAATTTTATTCTTCTAGGTTAATTATAAGCTTATTTATGTAGTTTTCATCTTTTGAGCTGTATGGGAGGTAGAAGTATCCGTGGTTGGATTCCAAAAATATTCAATAGTGTAGATCCTTGGGACCATGTGATCATGTGTGCCGAGTTTCATCCAAGTATCTCAACTCCTTATCCTGTGTTTACGGACAACACACAGACGGACGGACAAACGGACGAACGAACGGACGGACATGGATAGCTCGACTCATGCGGTGACGCTGATCAAGAATATATAAACTTTTCTATTCTGGACTGTCTTATTTCTATGCCTGAAAGGTACAGGGTATAAAAAGACCTCAAGTTTTAGGTCAAAAGTGGCCATCAACATTTTGGCCACCATTCAGCCTCTCACCCTTAGGTTTAAACTTTTACCAAATTTTATATCGAATAAAAACATATGAAAAAATTTCAAACTTTACTCCGCCCTTGACTGAAGATACTTTTATTTAAAATTTAACTTAACTTCAACACAGATTCAGAGCGGATCTTTCCTAACACTTTTGTGAACTGTTATTTAAAAATTTAAAAACAAGTTTTTTAATGAATATTTGTGAAAGGTTTCTCTTCTGGAATTTTTTATATTCAAAACAGGATAAGCATAGATTTTTAGAAAAAAAACGGGCTTTTTTGAGTTTGGCCTCTGGCAACACTGCTGGTCAGGTGAACTTAGAGAGTGGCAGATCGAAAAGGCAAAAGCAAGTGTATAAAAAAGAAAGAGGGAATGTTGGTTATATCAGTCCATAAATAGAAAAATATTGCCGGCCAATTAATCATGGTAATTAGAAGAGAGACAAGTTCTCTGCTGAATTCACATTCGACTGCCATGATTGCAGTGACTGCTTCAAAGAAGCAGCAGCGATGGAGTGTGGATCCATCAAACGAACGGTCACAAAATTGCGACAACTGCGCATGTCGAATTGGCGACAACGAAGTACCAATCGATCTGCATGTTGCGTTGAATGCTGCAAATGCTTATTGGCAGATTCTTAGTGGTCAAGCTGATGCAGTAGTAATGTTTCAATATGTAGTGTCCTATGACTGTGTGTCCAAATCTTGATTCACTCATAAAACAAAAAGAAACCAATGTTGAAAGCAACATCTCTTTAGCCTTTTTAACACCGGGAGAAAAGTTTTTGTTAGGAAAATTGTTAGACACACACCATTTAAATATACTTGATGGTATTCAACAATGTGGATCAACAATTGCACTCAACAATTAAAATTAAAGCATTAGATAAGTTATGGTTTTAGGCCAATATGATATACTGTACTCCAATTCTGAGTGTTCCATAGAGTGAGGAAGATGCTATGGGTTACCGCGTAGCAGGCCATTCTTGTTTGGAACAACAACAGACAGTTCAATTCGATGACATAATCACTATTTCTTTCTGCACAATGGCTGCTCCAAATGCTCTGTAGAACATGCTCTCAAACTGACACAATGACAGATGCATTCTTCCAACAAACAAACAATAACAAATTCCAAAACAAAGATATCAACAAAAGAAAATCACAACAACATTAAGCAGATTATAATATTAGGAAGATGCAGCGCAGTGCAACCGACAATATCATTCGAATCAAATTTTTTTCGCTGCTCTTTTTCGAGCAACTTGATACAGAGAATATTCTGCAGTTCGTGCCAATCTGGGGTGAGTCTAATTCAACATATTGGACGTCTGAGCTTCGTACGTGGACATAGAAACGGATTCGTTCTTCTTGGTTCATTAGTATAATTAGGCCAGTTTGTGGAGAGTTTTGCAAATTTATGCGCATTTTTTGTTGGGACGTCAGTTGCATCGGAAATGGGAGAATCTTATGTGACGAGTCTGCCATCGTATAGTGCATATATTTGGCTTAACGTATCTCCTTGATGACCAGTTAGAAATTAACAACATCAGCATTGTTCAAACGGAGTACATGTATTAACTCGTCTTAATTGCTGCATTGTTGGTTTTGACAATTAAGTTTTGTCAAACATATATTCTGCTGATTGCTAATCAAGAGACGAAAGTCAAAATTGAAAAACCATCTGCTGTTATGAATAAATTGCATCCTTTCTTAATTAACCTCAAAAGTAGAAACTAACTAAAAATTAACGCATAAAATAAAAAAAAAAAAAAAAACAAATTATATATGCATATTTATATGCGAAGATATCATGTTGTTAGCCACTGGGGAAAAGTATTGAATGGTTGTACTCTTCGTGTCTCTCCATAACGTAACATGTGGTCGATCGTCCAGGGGTTGCGCCTGAAATGAAAAATAAAATCAACCCCTTTGCGCATAAATCACGCTAAGGAAGCGACAAAGCTCGGTAGCAACACATGGAATTTCCATTGTATGCATGCACAAAAGCAACAACAGAAAAAAGTTTGGTGGGCATCAAATCAGTTTTTGTTGTAAAAAATCCGGTTTTTCGACGGAATTTGTCACAGAAAATACGTTATTTTATTCAAGGATATTTAAAGAAGACGGATCATATGTCCGAGTTGCCATTCGGGAAGCCTGTCTCAGATACTATCTACTCGTTCTACTTGAAAATCAACTTTTGTTTTTGCTATAGGGTGATCTTTCACCAGTGGCCAAGTTATCGAGCGAAAACTCTAAACTTCCATTTGGTCATCGGCGAATATGCGTTACAATCGTGAGAAAAAAAATTCTAACGAAATTAAAAGAAAATTATATTTCTATAAAATTATTTCAATATAAAATTTGTAACCCTTATTTTCAGCTGACCAGTATGGTAGTTTCTTATAGACTAGGAGAAAACTTATTATAACACTCTTAACCGCACCAATATTATACACAGTGCCGAATACTTCTTTAACCATGGATGTTGATTAGTTGGCTAAGTTACTGCTACTGCATTAGGCAATTCCCAATAAGCACTTTCTTCCTTTCTTTGATACAGACTTCAGTAATTCCTTTAAATGTTTTCGTAGAACAAAAAGTGATTCTGGACTCTTTCAGTCTTCCAAAAATGCCTTGATATCGTATTTTATTAGAGTTATGGCTTAAGGTTACGGTTTAAACTTCGTTTGTAATATGAATGTACTACAAATCCACAATACAACTTTTGCAAAAACTGGTTAGTTCATCAGAAAATATAACGGCTCGGTGGAGAAAATGGGGTCCGCCTCGGGTGCACGGCAAAGAGGGGGGCAACATTTGGCAAAATAACTTTTAACCACACAATTTTAGATTTTTTATTAGTACGAACACACTCTAATGACTGCGATTTTATATTTTCAATATCAAAAAGGGTACAAAAGTGAATGAAAATATTTTTTTACCGTCACCAAGTTTTCGTTTTTATTAAAACAAACTTTAAGTTTATATTAAATTTTTGCAAAATAAACGTTTATACTTAAACCAAAGTCAGTTAGGGATTTAATGTTTTATTGTTTAGGAGTGCAATTGCCAAACAATTCATGCCATTCATGTCAAGAATAAAAATATACTTTATGATTTTCTGATTGCTTAATTATGAGACTATACATCATGAAACAAACAGTATTAACAGCTCTTAACGAACTAGAACATAACTATAAATAGAAATATTTTTTGGGAATCCTAAATAATTACTTGGTTAAAAAAGTTTTTTAAAAAAATTAAATTAATTTACATTCATTAAATTTTGTATATTTATTACATAAATGGCGTTTTATTTCAACTTTAAGGCGTTCTGACGTTTTATTGTTTTTGTTTTTGATTTTATTTTAAAATGTTTATAAGATGGTTTTCTGACCCATTCATTTAAAATGATAATTATTTTGTTTAAGAGAAGATACATGGTTTTTTAAAAATAATTATAATTATTCAAATAAAATTTTATTCTCAGTCAACGAATGTGAAGAAACAACAGAATCCTTGGAATTGCCAGCTTTTTTTGGGTCATTCATAACTCTTGACCTTGTCCAGCCAGGGCTGGATATTAATATTGTTTTTTAATTTTTCACTTCAATATTATAAAGAAGACATGAATTGACTTCGAAAAAAATTTAAATTGATAGTTATTCTAGGTCGCTGAGGAGAAATTTGTCTACGTATTTGTTCCAGATCCTATTTTTGTTTCTAAAAGAAAACTGACTTGAGTTTTTATGACTATGACTTTTTAATATGTCAATTCTCCAATGATATAAAAATTATATTGTTTGCGATTATAATAAAACTAGTTCTTTCCCGTCAAAAATGACGGGCCCGATTTCAATACAGAAAAAACATGAAGTATTGATTTTCTTTAAGCTTAATTAGAAATCAGCGATGGTCACATTTTCGATTTTAAATTGTGCAAAGAACAATTTTGAGTTCCAAATATTTATAAAATACCTTGAAGTAAAAACGGAATTTCTTGTAAAACAGAAAATTTCAAAATGAAAAAATTTTAAAAACTTTTTGAAGTTTCAATAAATCACAAACAAAAAATGTCTGAAAATATGCTATGAAATTTTTCAAAAAATCAAGCGTTCCGCACTCACATTTTACGGAATTATGTTATAAGAATATTGGAAGAGAAAACTCAGTTTGGATTGGAGATTGGAAAATATTATAAGAGAAAACTCAGTTAGTTTCTGAAAATTTTAGATTCTCACTTCTTCAAGTATCAACGGATAGTTTTGAAATTTTTTAAATTTCTTCTAAATTCAGGAAAATTTTGTTATCCAGAGACCTGAATTACTTAAATTATTAATATTAATTAATATTAAATTCCCTTCATTAATATGTCAATAACAATATGATAGAGTTTGGGAAAAAATAACAAAAATTAAAACAAATTTTTAAGCCATTCTGCTTAAATTCCCCAAAGAACATTTTCTTTTAAAAAATCAAATTTAATAATCAAGCTTTAATAAACCGTTGCATTTTTTCAGATACTGTTTCAGATGGCGATTCCAACACGGATCTACCAAGATTCATTGGCTCGCACGCCACACACTTAGCACATACCCATAACCACAGCCGCCACATAAATCCCAAAAACAGTGACCAAATTTATCAGTTCCTCAGTCCTAAAGTTTCTCAGTTTTGCTTATTCCATTTTCATCCTTAAAAATAGGGTTGAATACGAAAGGCACCAAGTGTTACAATGTATAACTTTAAAAAACATGTATCATGATAAATAAAGGATAAATAACAATAACCTTTAAGAACAAAGATCTAAATTTTAAATATTTCTTCGAAGTATGGAAATAATTTTGTTCCGGAAGAGAATTTTTGTTCTATTTCGACAAAATTATTTTTTATTAAAATTCACTTGATATACATAAAAAATACAAAATCTAATAAATGTTGAGTTTATTATAGACTATTTGAGTTTTATTTGAAAAAAAAATATTATGCATAGTACAGCAAATAAGGTAGCTGCAGGGCTGAGAGCTGAATGCCAGAATTGTCAAAAATATACCAACGAAATAGAGCGACAAAACGAGACATCAAATAATTTGTATTGATTTTGACAATACTGACTCTGAGAGAGAGAGAGAGAGAGAGAGGATTGATTAAGCCATGCAGCTTTCTTGTTCATTCTACCATGATATTAAATAGACTACAAAGTCCGTGGCAATACTTAATCAGAAACCATATTATACTTTTCCAAGAATATCTCAAAAGTATAAAATGATAGAACAATTCTGAGGATTTAACTCATCAAAACCTTTCAGAAAAGTATGGCCTGGTTTCTGGTTAAGAAAGTTAGTCGAATATTATCTCTCTGAGAGAGAGAGAGAGAGAGAGAGAGGATTGATTAAGCCATGCAGCTTTCTTGTTCATTCTACCATGATATTAAATAGACTACAAAGGCCGTGGCAATACTTAATCAGAAACCATATTATACTTTTCCAAGAATATCTCAAAAGTATAAAATGATAGAACAATTCTGAGGATTTAACTCATCAAAACCTTTCAGAAAAGTATGGCCTGGTTTCTGGTTAAGAAAGTTAGTCGAATATTGTCGGCCCATGATATAATTACTCCATGGTAGTATTGACGTTTCTGTTGGAAACGGACGTTTGTCAAAAAATATAACAAGAAAGAGAGCGCTCACAATCCGTCATAGCATACAATTTATTTTCACTGGTCACATTCAGCATACCCAACAGTTGCCAACTGCTAAGTCAAAACTTGATGCACATAACTATGAAGTTGCGCATTAAAATGCGTTTAAAAATAGAAAATTTTTAGTTTGTCGGTAAAATTTCCATTCGTATTTGATACAAAGCTTGATATTTCATAAACTTGACAATTTTTCTAAACTTCAATACCGATAATAGTGCTCCCCGATGTGTTGCTGTCACAACAGTTGACACAGCTGAATGTGGCCAACGAATATAACAACGAACAACTGTTTTTGACAAGAGTTTGTTTACTTGTAGCTGAGGGAATCTCCATTTGTCAACACTACCTGGTAAAATTATTCTATCATGTTGTCGGCCTATGTTATTAGTTTTGGAAACAATGATTACGTAGCAAATCTTCATTGTTGAATTATTTATTTATTTATTTATTTATTTATTTATTTAGTTTACCATCTACTGGGCTATGCCCTTACAGATTACATACTTAGCCTAATACTTAATACTAGTTTGAATAAAAGAAATTTTTAACATCAATTTTAAACTTATTTCTATCTTTTGTAAAATCGCAATGACTCCCTGCTAAATTACAAAGAGATATGCATCTAGAAATAGGCTCATTCGCTCCATAGTTAGTTCTATGGAAGCGAGAATGAAAAAGATTTGCATTTCTAAGCGTCCTTTGTGGAACATTAAACATAATAAGACCAAGTAATTCCGGGGAATCTATGGTGCTATCAATTAAATCTTTTATAAAAAGAACACACTGAGTTTTACGTCTATTGTCCAGTTTTTGTAAACCTAAGAGTTGACAACGCGAGTCATAGGATGGCATGTTTTCATATGAATACGTATGTCGCAATGCAAATCTAGAAAAGCTTTTTTGAATCCTTTCAATTCGAACAATATCAGTTCCATACATCGGACACCAAATGACACAAGTATATTCTAAAATTGATCTTACTAATGAAAAAAATAGTGTTTGAACTGTAAAAGGATTCAAAAATTCTTTAGAATTTCTTTTTAAAAAACCGAGTTTTGAATTTGCCTTTGAGATAATATACTCCATATGAGAATCAAAAGAGAATTTCGCATCAAAAAAGACTCCAAGATCTTTAACAACAAGTTCACGCTTTAATAAAATATTTGTGTTGGTAGAATAATTATAAACACAAGGTAAATTTTTCCGAGTATATGTGACAATTTTGCATTTGTTATAGTTTAGACTTAAGCCATTAATATCACACCATGTAATAAAAAGGTTAATCTCTCTTTGAAAGTTAGCGCAGTCATTAAGATTCTTTACAGCAATGAATATTTTCAAATCATCAGCGTAAAGTAAAAATTTACAAAATGAAAACATATTAGAAACATCATTTATAAACAAAATAAACAAGAGAGGCCCCAGGTGGCTACCTTGTGGAACACCGGATTTCGCATCAATAACTCTAGAGTACTGATCTTCTACTCTTACCACCAACTTTCTATTGGAAAGATACGAAGTTATCCACTTTAAAAATACTGAATGTATTCCTAGTTTTTCAAGTTTTTTAACTATTAGTTTATGATTTAGACTGTCGAATGCTTTTGTAAAATCAGTGTATAACACATCAACTTGTAAGTTATTTTCAATAGCGTTTAAGCAGTAGTTCGAGAATATTGCAAGGTTCGTATTCGTGGACCTACCACTGAAAAAGCCATGTTGGTTTATTGAATTAGTTGAATCTTTAAAATAATTTTGATTGCAATGAGACAAAAAAATCTTAAAGATGCTTTTGACTTATTGACTGGCATCGAATAATTTAAGTTCTGGTTTATTATTTTAAATAAAAATCGAAATCGCAGTTATAATTTCAAAATAAAATTGATTGCCTTTCGTTCCCCTTATACTCTTGAATATTTAAAGAAAGACCAACCAAAAAAAGCTCCTTTCTATGCAATCAGATACGAATTTCCATACACTGTTGCCTCGGTTCCTGCGTTTTTACTAAAAAGAAATCACTTAAAAAATCGGACCTGATCTTATAAAACATTGCCTTTATAGGTTTCAGTAAATAATTCTACACAATCAGTATGTATGAACTCTTATCTATGGAGTAGTTGGAGTAGCCCATTGTACAAATGTGAGACCCACGCCAATCGTGATACTTGACGCCAGAGCCAAAGATTTGTGGCGACGGTGCTGAAATCACCGTCAATTCAGCGTTGTTTATATCTCAGCCTTGATAAATAAGTATATATAAGTTCAAAGACAATTCGAATAATAAAATCAAATATACAAATACGTTTAAAAACTCAACCGTAACTTAATACGAATCAAATTAATATTTGTAAATGCATAAATTATTCGCTGCTCGGTGAAGAGAGTAAAAATGAAATAGCAAAAACGTCATACAAACAGATGAAAACTTGAAAGTAATACCATGAATTTAAGCTTAATTTGCATTCGAACAGCTCTGCGCTGAGCTGACGACGATTAGTTTTCTCTCGCTGCTGCACACTAATGTTCGCTGCTTCTCACATGACATTTTGGCATTTGGACGCTTAGAGGTGATGCAATCGAAAATGACATGAATGACTGAAATGGCTGCTTGATTAACTTTTTTTTTATAAACGAATAACAACATAAGAATGAAATGCGTTTCAGTAGAATCCGTTGCAGATTCTATTAAAGTGAAGATTTAAAGTAATACATTCTGGGAAGAAATGAAAAATGTTGCACTGCACAGTGGTGCGATCGGTAGAAGTTGGACAAGAAAAATTATTTTGTGGAGTTCTTTATAGTTTTTCATGTTTGAGGTATTAAAAAGTGTATTACAGTTTTTTAGCAATTTTTGATTTGTGAGCGTGTCACCTTTTAAGCAACTGGAACACATTTATGACTGCAACAAAGAAACAACTAAAGCTGCGATAACCAAATTTTATGAAAACTTTTTATAGTTTGTGAATACTTGAAATTCTACAAAACGTGGGCTTGATTAGACAAGTGGGCATGTTACCTTTCATATAGATGCCTATTTCGATAGAGTAATTTTAATTTATGGTATAAATAAAGTTGTGGTGACCGTGGCATCAGGCGCTGATACAAGGGGGCGGGTAAAGGGGGTAATTACCCCCCCCAAGAACTTTCAAATACTTTTTTTTTAATACTTTATTTGGAGAAATTAATTACGCCCACTGCTTAAGGGTACTTTTATGTATACATAAGCGATTCTGAAGGCGTGTTTTGAAAGAATACTAAAAAAAAATGGTCAGAGACATTGTTAAACTCTAGTTTTTTTATTGATTTCAACAATTATTACAGTATATAAAAAAATTTTGTTTATTTTTGTTTTGTGACATCATTTGCGTGTAGATGACGTTTTTATGAAGCGATGCGAGAAGAGTATGACCATTTTGCTTGTAGAATCACATGATCTGTAGTCATCTGCAAAAACCAAAATATTATTATGTGTAAAGCAAACACTTACGTCAAGGTAGTAACTTCGCTTTTTTTTTAAAATGAGCTTGAAAATAAAGTAACAGATCGTTATGTTCTCAAATTAACAGCCATTTTTTAAACAATCAACTTTAAAGACGCGTTATTTTCTTACAAACAAAAAACTTGAAGTCACTACCTCAGCGTAAGTTTTTGCTTTATAAAAAATATATTTTTGCAAGACATTAACGATTAGTTTAAAAATGCCATTTATATGAAATCATTGAGCAAGCAACATTGATTTTGATTTGTTATGAGCGCAATTAAGATTTTGGTGCAATACGTGCATTGTACTTTCAGTTTTCACTTTATAAATTTACAAAAAAAAAATTCAAACAATATAAAATCCAATAGTTTGTTTTACTTCAATTATTTCATAATCAGTTAAATTATTACTTAGAAATATTTCAGCTATATTCAGTCCTAATGAAAATATTTTATACATCTGTAATACTTTTTGTCATATATGATATAAAGGGTGTTTTTTATAAGGTTTTTTTTCAGTATGGATAACTCTATTGTCTGACAGTTGTTTTGACAGTTTAAAGTCAAAAGTCTCTACTCAGTATTGTTTGGCAAATCATCATGAATAGGTTAACTCCAGAACAACGCTTCCAAATCGTGGAAATTTATTTTCAAAAACAGTGTTCAATTAAAAATGTTTCGCGAATTTTATGGTGCACAAAATCGTCCGTCTGAGACCACCATAAAGAACGTAATTACCAAATTTTGGTCTACATTCACTCTTTTGGATTCCAAGCCACCGAGAAGAATGAGAAGAGTGCGTACAGAAGAAAATATTGCTGTCGTTGAGTCCAGTGTCGAAGAAAACGTTAATTTATCGATTTGTCTCTGAAAATGAGGAAGGAAGACGCGTTACCGTGAATAGAAATCGATACAGAACCATGATTAATGAATTTTTAATGCCAAATCTTCAAAATATGGATGTTGAAATACGCCCTCAAAGACTTTTGGGTCGAAAAGTGGACTTCCAGAATGCCCTTTGTGCCAAATAGTCGTGGTGGCCATATGCCCGAAATTATATTTAAATGTTAAATGCCAAGAAATTATCTACCAAATAAAAATTTTTTGGCTATTTCATAATTTGGCATGTGTTTTATTTAAATTTCAAATCAGCAAGCTCTTAAAAAAACACCCTTTATAACAGGGTTGTTTTGAAGTGAATTAATGTCAGGTTAAAGTTGCTTAAATTGTATCAACTGCGCAAATAATTTGTTGCATACAATTATTTTTGTTTGAGTTAATTCTAAATTGTTTGGAATTCTGAAATTTTTCAAGCCTACCTTGACTTACTTTTTATATAAATAGGCGCAGGGTTATAGTTAAGATAGTTAAATAAATAGTTAAGAACCATTTTCTCCCGTGTTTTTAACCGATTTTGATAATTCTGTTTTTAAATGAATTAGAGTGCGGAGAAGGAGTGCACCAACTATTTTATACAACTATAAATAAACAAACAAAAATTGGTCGATTTGCGACCCCAGGGCGGTACTAGTAATTATAATTGCAACAAACCAACAAAATTACCACAACCGACTTTCATGAAATAAAACGGCCACTTTTAGTCCACTTTTAGTAAGGAACTAATTCAAATTCAATTATTTCATTAACTTAAAATTTGGCAGTGTAAATAGAAGAGCGAAACTAATGTTAATGATATTAACGCCGTTTTTACTCTTTGTAATAATGACATTTTTCCACTCATTTCTAAAACGTTTGCTATCTTTACCACGCTTCCTATCGGTGTAGAAACAGCTGAGCGAAGTTTTTCTATACTTCGACGATTAAAAATATGGTTCCGTTCGAATTGAGAACGATTGAATGGACTCTCGTTCTTGCATATACTTAGAGACATTTAAATAAATATTAACGAAGTTATTGATAATTTTGCGATGATTTTGTCATATGATTTTGTCAGTAACAAAATTAAGCTTTATGAAAGGTGCAGAGATCTCGATAAACAATCCCGAATGAATTTTGCCTGCTGAATTCAAATATGGACTCCATTTTTCTCCATCAGCTCGAGTTTTTGAGTTTTAGACAAAAACATGATAATCAGTTTTTGTCTGATAATATTGCTATATCTATTATATTGATCTACCGATTTGTTTTACTATGACTGATTTCAATGAAGAAATACTAGACCTTTTAATTTTTGCACATTCAATAACAATATATTAAACAGTTTCGAAGATATCGACATTCAAAGACAAAAAATTTCAGAATTTTACGTGGGCAGCTCTTGTTAGATTTCGAGTTTTTATTTACTTTTCGCTGAGATATTATTCCAGAAAAAGGGAGAAATAAATAAATACGGAAATGTGCGTGTATGTGTCTGGGAAAAATGCTTCTTAAACAATTCAATAATTTCAATTCAAAAAAGTACAATTTGTCTATTTGTAAAAAGGCAAAATTTTCTCAAATCGAAAATGTGTGTCTTTGATAATTTACCCCCCCCAAGATTTTTTCCAGATCCGCCCCTGCGTGGCATGCAGGTTAAGTGTTTGGCTTAGCATTCTCGGAGCCCAAGTTCGATCCCCAGTCGCGGCAAAAGTTTTTATTTTTCAATAAAAAATTTTAAAAAAACCACCTCTCTGCAGACAATGGCAAAACTCTGAGAGTAAATATACCATGTAAAGCTTCTTGAGAACATGAACTTTAGCCGTTCGGAGTCGGCATAAAGCAAATGGCCCTTGTTTTTTGTTTGTGCCATAAAATTTGTTTTTTTATAAATGAAGTTGCAGACGCAACTTTAACTTACCAGCCATTCCATATTAAACATGTCAAAAAAAATAAATTACAGTTTCGCCACCTCCGATTTTGCTTAAACTCTCAGAATTGTGTCGGCTTATAAAACAAAAACATCAATTTGAATGCAACATTTTTTTTTTTTAATTTTTTTTAAATATTCAAATGTGGTCAAAATAGAAGAAACAGTGAAAAATCACTTTCTTCTTGATCTTTTGAAAAATCATTGATTCAAGAAGACTAGCTCGATTTGAGGTATTTTTTAAAAGACACTAAAATGTTAATTACAAAAAAATAAAAAAGATTTTGTAATTTGTTCACTTTTTGAATTTGAGGTTTAAATTTAAGATGCCATCGAAATAGCGCTTGTCCCCATATAAAAAAAAAAAAAATATTTTTACACTTGAGAGTGCTATTTCTGCAGGTATCAGCGGTGGTCGTGCGTGCTAAGTGTGTGGCGTGTGAACCAACTAATCGCGATTTCAATTCTCACCTCGGACAGACGTGGCAAACCTGAAATGGCCAATTTGTTTTTATACTGGGATCGAGGTATCACGTTATTTCTTCAGAATCAATGAACCAAATGACACCAAATTTTCAAAATACATTTCCGAAATAGAGATATTTGTAATAATCAATATTACTGCTCATACGATTAACATAAAAAGTATTTGGGTATTGTGAGTTCTTGGCATCATATATTTTGATGTATCTTGAACGCCAGTTGGCACTTTTCAAGATAAATCTTTTTAACAAGATAGTAAAAATCTTTTATAAAACTGCCAAAAACTTCTAAACTGCTCTTAGGATGAAAATTAATATTAGCTTAAGGCCTTTTTTACACTAGAAATGTTTTTCGGTTTTTAATTTTTTTGTTTTTGTCTTTTTTTTTAGCTTTGAACCAATGATTTCAGGTGTCAATTTCAGGTGTCAATGATTTCAGGTGCTTAGGATGAAAATTAATATTGGCTTAAAGCCATTTTTACACTAGAAATGTTTTTCGGTTTTTGATTTTTTTGTTTTTGTCTTTTTTTTAGCTTTGAATCAATGATTTCAGGTGTCAAACCTATTCAGTCAAGTGTGTCTTGGTTCGGAAATGGAGAGATTGATAAGTAAGAGAGAAATAAAAACCAAGCGAAACAAGTGTTGAATATTGAATGTTTGGAAGAGCGCTATATCAACATAAGAATTTGAATCTGAGGCAAGTGGTATGCCTTTACTTCAGTCGATTCTAGTTATTAAGCAATCTCAATCCACAAACATCCCTACCACCAACTACAACTTCCAAAACCGTATATGTTGGCGAATTTTTAATTTCAGTAAGTTAAATTTGAGAAAAAATATAAAGAAAGGTAAAAGCGTAGAACCATAACCTGACCGGGATTCGAAACCGTAACCTCTGGGTTCGCAGTCAAGCATACTTATCACTCTACTACCGAGGACCCAGAAAATCTCTGTATAAAAGTGTTTCAGTACAACGGGTGTTTTGACGCTATCAGTTGTGATTTATATTAAACACCACAGGGCGTTTTTGTACAAATATTTTACAAAAACTTGACACAAACTCCAACGCCACTCATACTATTGAAATTTTGGTTATACTTTTGAGCACTAATTGTCAAAATTTTCAATTTCTAAATTGCGTCAATTGTTCAATCATTAGCGCATGTTTTATAATTTTGTCGTTGATTGAAGTGGAAATTTCAATAGTTTCGGTGTGTTTATTGTAAATAATATTCGACTTTTATAATCTTTTCAACACGAATAAGACAATATTGCTTTGAGGATGAATTCAAATACTTGAACATTGCATTTTCAATGTTCATGAGACATATTTAAAGATCAGAAAATCAAATATTGACTCCCATAGTCGCAATGCACGAAGATTGGTGATTCGTTTTACAAACAAAATCCTTGACCATACAAACTTGTAGTTATTACACCAACTTTTAATTTTGGAGTTATTTCATTTTTATGTCAGGAGTTTTTCATTCTTAATTAGGAGTTATATTATAACCAATACGATCATATTAGAAGTTATATCATAACCAATATGATTACACGGTTAAAAATTTTGGACTAGTTTTTAATCCAAACTTTGGTTTCAAGGAATTTTTAATCCTAAAAGTACTAATTTTTATTCCATATTTTAGTTTAATTTTTTTTAATCCGAAAAAGTTTGTAGTATTTTCAGGAAAAAGTATTTATGTTATTTAATAGCTGAATTACAATGCAGCAGTGGCAGTGGCAGCAGCTGTGTCAGTGGCAGCGGCAGTGATCAGCTGTTTTGTATATTACTGGCTGCAAAAAACAATCTAGCAGTGGCAGCGTCAGCATCAAAAGCAGTGAATGTGGAATTTTTCTTAGTAGTTTAATTATTTGCATGTTGGCAGTGAATTTAAAAATAGGGCTAACCTCGGCAGTACTGTTTACTGCAACTGATGCTATGTAAGTTTTACCATTGAACAACAGTATTCCTAAAATCAGCTGATCAATGCCATTGCCACTGACTACTACTATTACTTGAAAACTACTACTACTACTACGAAATTAAAGCTAAATATAATTCTAAGTGTTGTTAAAGCATTCGAAATTTATTGTTAATTAAATGAAAAAAATTGTTTATTAAAATCTGAACCAAAATATTATTATATACATTATTACAGTAAACGGTGTTTAAAACTTTGTGGATTAAATAGTATTCCTTTTCGGATAACAATATATTAAACTTTTTTGGACTAAAATCTAATCCTTTTTGGATTATAAGATTTTAAACTTTCTGTGGATTAACAATTATTCCTTTTTGGATTAAGAAATTTTAAACTTTTTGCGGATTAAAAATACATTTTTTTTGGATTGAAAAATTTAAAACTTTTCATTGGATTAAAAAATAATCTTTTTTTGGTCGTGTCCTATATGTAATCCAAAAAAGTTTAAAACTAAGTCCAAGATTTTTAACCGTGTATATTACTATTAAGTCATACGCATTTTATATTATTTTATTCATTACATATCAAGCAAGGAAGTAGTTTTTGTTTTAGTTATCTGCAATTAAATCGATTTTATCGCTTCTTCTCAACACCTACACTTACCTGCTCACTATTCTTTTGTCCCGTCTACCACTTCAATATTTTGAAGATTCCCTACGTATATCAAGTACCTAAGTTTGTCTGTATTTCTTATAACTTTGGCCAACAGAAAGTCAACAAGAGAAAAGGTAAAGATGCAAGCAATAAAGTGAACAAAGTGTGGAAGAGTCAAAGGTTAATTGAGGCCTTGCAAGGGCGTTATAATGCAAAATAAAATAAAAAACAATTGTTTTCTTAACTAAGTATTACAATCTACTAAACAGTTTTCTCTTCTGAGCCAAACTGACAGTTTAAAAGACACCCAGATAGAAGAGTGTAAAGAAAGAAGCTAAGAAAAAGGAAGTTTTAAATTTATTTATTTAATGTCGGAGAATCAAGATTTTTCTAATAAGATCTGCTGTGGCGCATCGAAGGAGTATATAAAAAAAAAAAAAACTCTTTCACTGCAGCATAAGCTCCGAGGCAGTTTATGCTCAGTTTCTTGTACGAACCCAAAGTTGTAGCCTAACAACAATTGAATTATTTATTTATCGCTAAAGCGAAAAAAATCTCGAAAAAAGAAATCAAAATCCGATATAAAACTACATAAAACATTCAGCTGGGGAAAAGTTGTCGAATGCATTTCAGCATCCATCCATAGCTCAGGAGAATGTTTTAGAGGTTAGTTCAGTCCATTCGTCGAATGCTCAATCGGGTCGGTTAGCCACTCCGATTGCACTACACAACGTTGTGCATTTAAATAATGTATAATTTATGTACACTAACGACATAGAGCTATGCGAAGGTGCTGCACTGTTGGCTGCAGTTAACTACACTGAAAAAATAGTTGAATAAAAAGTTTACGACTCGGATCAATCGATTCATAAGAAACAGTTCCTTTGCTTTGGTAAATCTACAGAAATAAAATAGAAAAAATGTTAATTTTACTTACTGCTAATGCTATTTGCTGATAATCAATAACATTAAGGCCCAGTTTCAATTTTTTGAAGAAAAAAGCGGTTTTGACATTTTTTTTTTATATAACTAATACATCAAAATAGTTTTGGTTTTTACGTTCTTAGTTAAATCTTAAATAAATAATTCTTTTGTATCAATATTATAGTCATACAACGCGTAAAAGTTGAGGCCGCTAACGTGATGTTTCTTGCCGCTTGTATAATATCTCCTCGCGAGGTAATATGCAATTTTTTTTAAATTTTTTTTGCCTTCCGCTTCATCCAAAAGTTTAAAATTAAAAAAATAAAGAAATGCTGCATAAAAGAAAAAAACCGCATTTTTCGTGCACAAAATTTGACTTATAAATGAAATAAAGAGCAAAAAATAATTTTTTATTTGATTTTGTTGGTTCGTGCGGAGCGAAGCGAATTTTATTATTTAAAAAAATAAAACAAAATTGAAGTTAATCGGACTAATACTATTCGAATTAGAGTGCAAACCATTTCAAAAAATGTCATT
Source organism: Tetanocera ferruginea (assembly GCA_958299015.1). NCBI lineage: Eukaryota > Metazoa > Arthropoda > Insecta > Diptera > Sciomyzidae > Tetanocera > Tetanocera ferruginea. Next base: position 391,795 of record OY282640.1, on the reverse strand, counting down.
TCGTGAAAAACGCGTTTAAAGAGAGGCGTTCCCATTCACAGAGCGTTTAATACTCATAAAAACATAAATATCACTTCAACGGCTTTGAATTTTATTCTAAAATTTTTTACACATTCTTATGATTTTCAAAATATATATAAAAAAATAATTGAAAAATGCTGTGTTCCACGCTTAAAGCTCCATATGCACATAAAATCTAGAGATTCTAGTGTAATTCAAAATAAAGTTATGGCATAAAAACCTAATTCAAGTCTAAGATAAGATATAGTTATGACCAGGGTCCGGTTTTTGTTAACTTTGCGTTTTTTTTTTGTTTGTCTTATTCAGAGATAAAGAATCACACGTTAAAAGTGTTACTGATTCCAAAAACCAAATTTTATTCTGCCTTTTTTAGAAAATTTTGCCTTTTTAGCACTTTTAAAATTCTGTCATTATTTCATCTAAAGTTTTTAATTATTTTAGGGAATTCATTTCTCCTTCAATATATGCAATATTTCAATATATATTTTAGAATCTTTTTCCATTTTGTTGTGCATAAAAAAATGCATCAAATTTAAAATAGCCAGAAAAAATCGAATATAGAAAAATCTCGTGTTACGGTGTTAGTGTTTAAACTCCTTCGAAACGGCTGAAACGATTTTAATGAAATTTTTTTTATATTTGGCGCAGCTATGAGAATAGGTCATTTAGTATTTTTCACCTTTTCTTTTTCAAAAACATACATTTTCGGTTTTCCTTACTATTGAGACGTGCCCTTTGACTGTCAAATTTGAGCGATCTTTGGAAAGAGGGGCATGGCAGCGCCCATATAATTAAATTTTTTCATATCGAATAGATTTCGAACTAAATGTCGTTTAACAATTAAACGCAGTATGAAGTAACTGATTGGCCAGGTCTTCCAATCATACAACAGGCACGGGCATTGAAAAACAGAGCGTGATTCCGCCCATAAAATTCAAATTTTCGATACAGAATAGCTATGGAAGTAAAATTCACAGAACATTTTAACTCAGAATGGAGATACTATATGGTGGAGTCCTGATAGTTTATTGAATTCAATTTAAATTGAATCGCCTTAGAATAGTCACAGATCAAAAAATCTCCGTTTGGAGTAACTATTTGGTGATATCTTATAACTTGGAAATACTTGCAAACTAAAGCAGGTTTTGGAAAAGAGGTGTGGCTCCGCCAATAAAAGACAATTTTTTATATGTAATAGCTTTGGAAATGGTCACAGAATATTGAAACTCAGAGTGGAGTTACAATTTGTTGATGGCCTTCTATTGGCAAACAAGAACAGGCATTGGACAAGGACAGCAGCAACGTGCCGGGTACCAGCTAGTTATTTAATAAAACTTAAAAACCAGGTGATTTTTACAAAGTCCACTTATAAGACCCTTAATTTTTAGCTTATTTATGGTTTTGAAACTATTGAGTGAAGCAAAAAACATTTGAGAGTTGTTCAAATTGTATTAAAAAAAAATATATTTTTGCTATATTTTATGCTTTTACCTTGCTAAAAAAAAACAACAAAAACAAAAAAAAACAAAGCTTTTTTCTGTGAATAAAAGTCTATAGAAAATATGTCCTACCTTAAATTAAGGAAATGATCACAGGGTCCAATGATTCTACTTTGTTTGAAATTTTAAACATAAATAAAATAGAAATAAGACGAATTCGAATTCTAATTCTAATAAGACGAAAATCAAAATTATCTATTGTTCATGAGACGAAAAATCTACTTATAGGTTGACTCTGATCAAGTATTTATTTAAACATTTTTAAACCTATCGAGACTTCTAATGGGCGTTACACACGTTATGATAAAATTACACAGGCACAGGCGTGATGGTATAAAAATGTTTAGCAAACTAAAAAAAATCATGAGTTCAAGTTATAGAAGTGAAACTTCTTAAACGTTTTATTTGAACAATCGCAACCCGGTAAATACGAAATAGTAGTTAAGGTACTCAAACAAGTGAGAAAAATTTGTTCGTTTTCAAAATCGAGTATGCGTACATGTTGTGAGATGTGTTCGCCCGTTTTTGTCCCACGTTATCTACATTACTATCTGTATGTGCAGTTATACAAATAACTATTCAGGAGCTCTGAAGGATGATATTTAAAAACAAATTAAAATTAGATTTATACAATCGATATTCATTATTAGGTATGTTACGCGATCTTGAAATAAACGAGAACCTGAATAGGCAAGATCTTGAAATTTCACTCTCAATTCTCAAAATTCAAAAATCAAAATTTTCTTCAAACATTGCCAGGAGGTTTTGGCCAAACGATAGTTTATTTTATTTTTTTCTCGAAATAATTTTGCTTTAGTTATGCAAAAAAATGTTGCATTAAACTAGATTTCTTCGGAGTTAAAATAATAATTTTGCTACTGCACTTCTTGGATGATTGGTACAAATTGAATAAATCTTGGAAACTGACAGTTACATTCTTCTTTAACTCAAGAGTGTTAATCAAATATAGCTCCCAGTAGTAAGTAAGTAAGCATGAGATAGCTTATAACTCAGAGAATGGCGAAAAAAACCCGCGATATTCAAGAAAATTTCTCTCAATTCCGAAATCACAATAAAAACAAATGAGAACTCTAAAACATAAGATAACTAATGAAAGTTCCGTCTTAGTTCTCACTTTTTGAGTAAGTTTATACAGGTATTCACCATTGATTTAGTTTTGGAAACAAAAATTAACGATTTTCACAAATTCTCTAACATTTTAATTATCCTTTAACAACTCAAAGCAGACTCTTGTTATATACCACTTACAAGTGTACATTAGAGTTGGAACACCAACACAACTCTTGATCAAAGTTTAATTTGTGTCTTGAAGGCCTCTCCCCAGTTGCTCACTTTGAGTTATCTAAGAAATAAACCTCACATGCGAGTTGAAAGCCTGAGAGTTCGTTTCTTGACTCTTTCATTTTGTTGCGGTTAGTTATGGGAATTGCGCAAATTTGGAATTTCGTATCGTTATTCACAGTGTAACCACTATACAAGACCTTTTACGCAGCCAAACTACCATCAAACACAGCATCCTACGATGATGGGCTTATAACAAACAAGACAACAACAAAAACAACAGTAATTCGATATACGGAGTCAGACGTAAGATATTTTATATCTATTTTTTTTTGTTTTTCTTTTTTAAGAAAGAAGTATGAGAGTATAAAATGAAGAAAATAATCAAACGGAATGTAATAAAAGAAAACATTAAAGACATACAACAGAAAATAAAAGCCAAAACAATTTTATACTAAAAAGGTGACCAAATGCAGCGGGGAGAGGGTATCTGCGTTTGTTGTGAGTATCTTTCGGAATGTCGTACCTGTGGAGGTACGAGTACAGCTAATACCACAGACATTCACACAGTGTTCGTGTGAACACACACAAATACACACATAGTCAGGTATCACCTTCGATACCCTTTTACTCTAGATGTACAACAGGAGCGGATTAGGCCAAATATTTTTAAAATTATGTTCACGAAGTTTGTGCCCCTTGTTCAATGTTTGTTGTAATTTAGAAGTAAATTTTTATCGTTATCGTAGTTTAATCAACGTTTTAAGACTCTATGATTTTAATATTTCCCGCTTTCAGACATTGTTACTAAATAAAATATATGATTCTTCTTGAGTCTTTGTTGCGCTGAACGCCCCTGTTCGTCTTAACGCTTTGTATCTTAGCTTCTTGACGATTTGTTTTTTTTTTTTTTTCTTCTATTCTGTCTTTTTTGGTTTCAATTTTATGACCAGCTTGTTGTAAATGCGGGTGTGTGTGAGCCATTGGTATCTTAAGTGGCCGAGCTACTCTCAGCAAGACGGTCAAAGCAACAAAAGTTCGTTGCTTAAGTCTTTTGTTTGATTGTATGCTGCTGCTTATTGGCAAGAAATATACCTGTGTGTAGTGACGCACACACAGGTGCATCGAAAAAGAATACACAGGTAAATGCAAGTGTGTGTGTTGGTGGAAGTGAACAACTGATCGATGAATTTATGGCGATTGTCTCATTCTGGCACCTTTGAATAGGAATCTGACGGCAAAGACTTGACGTATTCACCATCGCACTCACGAAACTTATGCGCTCCCACCATTCTCAGCGATATACAGACACGACTTAACAAACACACACATTCTCACCAATTTCAATACAGTGAAGTTCGACGACTGAAAAAATCATATCGAGTGACTCGGCTGTCTTAATCGTCTACGAGTTTTTCGTACCTTTTGCGCAAACGAGACATTTTCCTCCGATAAATTAGAAAATTCTTGCCAATATTTGGTAGTTTAAGGAGGAAAAACTAAAAAAATAATTATGAAAAACATTCGCCACGAGTGCATCAGTCAGTTCCGCGTACAGTGCAAGTGAAAAAGTGTATATTTTGTATAAGCAACAATTTATTATTGCTTCAGTATCGCTACGGTCGATGCTGTAACGGCTGCTGCGCCGTTTGACCACCAGAGCGCGCAGAGACGACAACTAGCCACGATCAGAAACGCAAAAACATAGCAACAACAATTAAAGCAGCAGTGTAGTGAGTGATTTTAATTCTCAACAAAATCGGAAAAACCAATTATTTGAATGTTTGTGAAGTGAATTGTAAAGTCTTAATTCTAAAGAAAACTAAAGTTCAAGTAAACTCTGTGTAATTCAGTACAACTAAATTCAATACTCAAATTGAACTGTCTTCCCAGTGTACCCTGCATAAGTTCGACAGAGTTTAATACCCAGTTGAAGCGTTTGCCTTACCCTAGCCACATTCACATTGGAGCGCGCCGCGAATTCAATCCCAGCTTAACATTCGAAAATTCGAGGCGAAACACTACGTTGAACGCTGACTTTTGTGTGTATCTCTGGGCTGCCTGCAGAGTGTGCAAAGCGCGTAAAATGCCAACAAATTCAATTGAAGTTTGAGTCGATTTGGTTTCATAGCTCCTAGTGAATCCAACACCACAGCAATCCGCCAGTAGAATGGAGCCCAACAAATAGGCTTGCCGAAAAGTTCGCGGACGCGCTGTGTTTTTTGTTTTGTTACTTATTGAATAGCTTATAAAAAGAAGATTGGAAAAGTAATCCTTTACTTCGCATGCCATATTGAGGAAGACTAAACAGTGCCAAATTAATAACGTCTGCCTCAAGCCCTGCAAATCGTGCCAAATGTAGATGTTGCTGCAACAGAGGCTAACTCGACAGTTAACTGAAAATTACGTAAGTTGCATAGTTTGTTTCATGTTTAGCATTAAGAAGTTGTGTTGTTTATTTGTCAGGCGAGTGTTCGTCAAACAACCAGGCTTATTTACTACGCTACAAACAATTGAACGATAGTCATAATACGCATAATCAAAACAAAACGAATGAAAAACAACAACATTTTCAGTCTCATCACAAGAAACCACTTTGGCACGGAATCCCTGCACTCCCTGCCTGTCTGGCCAACATAGTTGAATCTGCTTTCGAATAGTGGTTTTGCTAGTTGAGCTTGTTTTTGCTTGAGATTGCGCTGCATTATTAATTTTTCGTAATTTGTTTTCATTTTCATTCGTGCATTTCGTCTGTTCCGCAAGAATCGACTTTCAAAAGTTTTTGTGCGAATTAATATAGAAATGGCCAAAAGTAAAGTCTTCTTTGGATGAATGTTCTTATGTTTTTTTTAAATTGCATGTAATAAATTTTTAAGCAACGCATTGTTAAAGCATTGTTGGAGTTGCTTGGCTTAGCAGTTATAGTGTAGCAAGAGCGAGTCAATCGGCCGACCAGAGTCAGATATAAGTAAAATAAATGCTGTTGTGGCTTGTGTTCACTTTGCTACGTAGTGAAAAAGCTTACTTTCGTGAATAGCATGTAAACAGGGTGACTCTTAAACGCATACTGTTAGATATTTAGAGATTCTTGTTGATGTTGTTAATTTAACTTGTAAGAAGTTTGTTTCTTAAGTCTTTTGTTAGTCTTATTGAACTGCTGAGTTTGTGTCTTAAGTCTTTTACTTTGCTGTTAATATACGCTCTTTTAATTGACACAAGCACCCTGTAAGCATGCCTTTACTCGTAAAAAAATATCTTTAACTTCTCCTGTGCAAACTTTAAGCTGGCCTCGTGCATCATTATTCTGACTCGTAGCATGCGCTGTAGCAGAAATGAATTTGCTGTCGTGAGGCCTTAAAAGGATTGGCAACATGCAGACAACGTTGCGCGTGTTTATCGCTCAAAAACATGCCAGTTCCGAGCGGCAGCCACTCTTTGCATTGCCTTAGGAACGTGCATCGGAGATCTGACTATGGACCTGGTAACGAAGGCTGCGGGTGCAACGGCTTGTTCGTTGGTATACCAGAGATTTGATCTTTGTGTACTCAACCTGCTCGTGGTGCAAGACGGTGGGGATAAAAGCCGAGCTCCTCCTCAACAGCTTAGTTTGTCTACGCTTCAAAGTGACAGCAATGAATTTGGCTCAGTTGCTGTGTTTGTAAGCATGCTAAGGGGGGTTCGCAGTAAGAGTTTCTTACTGATGCTGCGGTTTTTAAAATTGTGCTATTGAGCTTGTATGTGTATAATCTGTATGTGTGCTTTTCCACGTAGGTGTTGTTGATTAAGTAAAAATCATGCTCTCATGCTTCACTGTTGGCATGTATGTATGTGTGATGTATATTTTTAAGGTATTTCTTCCATGTATTGCTACATCTCTTTGTATTGCGTTGAACGTTTTCTTTTCTCGAATGATTGGTATTTGTGGTTTTTTGTGTTTCTTTTCTCATGTCTTACTTCATTGTTCATACTTCTTGTACTCTACGTTAAAAAAGTCGGCATTCTTGCATGCTTCGAACAGTACTCGTAAAACACCTATACTATAAATATGATAATATCCTGATTAGGAAAATAATCAAGGTGTACGTTATAAGAAATGCGTTTTTACTTGACTGCAAATAGTGTTGCCACTTTTTCTTTTCAATTTTCTCATAAGTTTTCTGTACTTACATAGTTTCATTTTTCTTTTAAACTAGAATAAAATGTATCTCTCATATTTCTCGAACTACCGAGAAAAACAATGTTTTCGCCTGCTTAGTTCTTGGTTAATGCAACGAAGTTTTTTATTAGTTGAATTTTTTTTGTTTTGTGGTTAGCGGCTAATAAATTTGATTTGATCATATGAGTAATCCGGGTTCAATCCTCAAAAATTGCATATCTTCAAAATATATTTATTGTTATCACCGTGCATTGAACCACGGACCAGAGCAAGCATCGCATAAGAGTTGAACACTCTAATGTCGTGCCGCGCTTCTTCTAGCTTAGAAGCGAATAAAAAGCAAACAAAGGACTCTTGGTAAGTCTGACACTACAAAGATAACATGAACACCTTGCGTTAAATACGTTTACGTTATAACAAAGTATTTTTGTTACAAATATATTTTTCTAAAAAATATTTTTTGTCACATCAATCACATTATGTTTAGTTCCACTTAGAAAAAAAAAGTTTTGCATCAACGAAAACTTAGGTCAGCACAATAGTTTTCACCGTCAAAACCCAACCTGTTTGTTTGTTTTGTAACAACAGCTTGTAGTGTTGTAGCAAGAGTCTTTTCTATTGCGGTAACTGTGATAGTTATTCACCTCCAAACTGTTCAATTAATTGATTTCAAAGTTAAGGTTAAGGACGCAGTTGTTAAGAAATAAGAGTCCGCACTATTGAACTATTTTCATTGTTGAAATAATGGTGACTAAAGTTGTTTTGTAAAACCACTCTGGACTGTGGAAGTCTTCACTGTTTTAGCAACGGTAAAAACTTTCTTTACTAAAATTCATTGCCACTATTTACTGTTGCATTAACCGCCACAAGGTTATTGAAAATAAAGTGGACGCAATTTATTTAACTTTTTTTTCTGTTTATTTATCTTGCTTTTATCTTTTTAATAATGAAACAACAACAAATTTTGCCAACGGCAACTGTTGAGTTACCCCAAAAAAATCCTTACTTTTGCAGCTTTAACTGTTTAGTTCAACAATTTTTCAGTTAATAACGCAAAATAGCGAATTAACAGCCCAGAGTAGTTCATCCGACAGTAAAATTGTAGAATTTCTCAGAGTGTGGAATTGCAAACAAGCATTATTATATCATTATTATGTTATTGTTTTGCTTACAAAAACATAGCTCTTTAGCTTAGATCGTAATTACAAAAATTGGACCACGTTTCTTTAAATTTTAAAAGTTTATATTAAAACAAACCATTATTAATTGTGCATCAGTATTTCATTTTCTATTATAACTCTCAACGCTCAAGAATATTCAGAGAAAATGGAATGCATAGAAAAATAATTCGTTATTAAATTAAAACTCCAATTTAATAATAAAATAAATAATACATCAATCAATCAGTGCATAAATAGAGAGACTTGAGATTTTTCACGTTAGATGTTGAATTTTAACTATTAAAACCAGGCGTTAAATTGCTGTCAGCAGAACTGCAAAAACAGCGAAAATTTTACTGCTATATTTTACTACCGAAAGTTTTTCAAAACATTGATATGTTGTTCATTTTGCTTTGCTGTGTGAATCTTGCAAAGCAAAGCAAAAGCAGCAGCACTTAAAAGAATTTGTTTTACTTCGTAATGCTACGAAAACATAAGAAGTTATTTTATTGCTTTACTTTTCATTTTGCTTATTTGTCACAGCACTACGAAAGCACTACGCTTTGCTTGGTTTAGCTTTTGGAAGTTGTTTATTCGTTTGGCTATCGTGATTTATTTTTCGTCGTTTCTATGCTGCATTTCAGAGACGCAAGTTTATTTGCATGTTTTTTTTTATAATCTGCAAAATTGTGCGTAGTCGAGTACATATGTTGTTGCTTTTGTTGTTTGTAATAATTTTTAAAAACTTTCGATAGCAGTAACTCAACAAAATGTTCGTTACTTTTGCTTTTCTGCTGAAATTCATTTAAGTGATAGTCTGATAAGTTTAATTATTACTCAGCTATTAACTAATTTGCAAATATGTCTTTTGTATTAATTATTATAAAAAATTACAATTTAATGGCTTTACGGTTATAGCAGTAATATTTGAAAAGATTTCTGTATTAACATAATAGGATGCATTCAAGTTTTCACTAAAGATTATATTTCAATTGAAACGACAATTAAAATAAGAAGCCACTAGCAATTTAAATTTGACAAAATCCCAAACAATGATTTCTTGAAATGCAATGAAAATTAACTTTCAATAATTTATACCTAATTATTGTGATCCAAGTAAAAAGAAACAAAAACCCGCAATTTCGCGTGGAAAATAAAATATCAATTTAGCATATCAATTTCTAAAATTCAAATTGTTGCAATTTAACAAATTTCTCCTTACAGAAAACATTATTTCTCAAAAGTTGGTCATATTTGAAATGTCGTTTCTGGCCTGCTGTAGTGTTCCGACTCGTTGTGTTTTATACTCTGCTATCAGCATGTTGTTCGATTTTATTTCTTTTTTAACTGTGTTGTTGTTCGCTGATGATGTTGTTGGTTTCGACGTTGTTTTTTTTTTTTTTTTTATAGGCTAGTCTTCAGTTAAACGAAATAAAAGGTATTTTAATCTTATGCCCCGCTCTTGGCTATTGCTGTCGTATATCTTTGGCTTTGATTGGATCCTGAAAGCTTTCATGAAGCAGCGCTGCAGTATATATCGGCGAACATTTGGTAGTCGGTACGACAAGAAAGTTGCATTTATTTTTGTGGAGGTTGAGGACATCGTATACATAAACTTACGCCAGACATAACAAAATATCTGAATTTTCTGAACCCATGAGCGCAACTTTCATTGCTTGAAATTGTTGAATATAATACTTTTTGTTGCTGATTTCTTGCAGTGTAGCTCCTAGAGAGACCTTGTTTGACTTTGCCTATAAAATATTTGTTGCATGTTGTAAGATTTTTGTTTTGTCTTTGCGCCAGCACATCAAGGTTAATTCTTTTTTTATGTTTGTAGAATGGGAACACAACAAACATTGTGTATTGTTGATTATGTTTTATATCTTTTATGTCATAAAACTGGAACGTCCTACACACGACAAGCAAAACACATTATTTTTAAAATGTTTGGTTAGTAAATTTTATAAATATCAATTTCACAAAACTAAGACTTAGCTTAACAACTAAGCGTGACTTGAAAACTATATAAAAGTGATAAATGAATTTTTTTATTTTTATTGTTGAATGTTTGCTTTAAACTCTTGCTTCCGTATTTCGTATTATTGTGAATGTTGCAAAACCTAATTTTTTTTTAATTAGTGTTAATTTGGACTCACAGAGTACTATAATCAAATGATTTTTTTTGTTTTTTTTTTTTTAATAGTTTATGCAGGGTGTAATTGAGATGTTAAAAATTGATATGAGAAATTTCGCATTCTTCAAAACTCCATGCGTCAAAACACCTTCATTGATTAATTGAAAGTTTCATTGTGTTCTTTAAATAAAAATGTAGAATTTAATATAATTTGAGTGGATCTATGAAATAGTGCAGTTGAAAAGAAAATGTTTTTTTTTTCTTACGGCAATCAGCAAACGATGAAGACTCATCTGGTTGTTATGCGCGATAATAAAAGTTTGTGAGACAACTTTACTAAAACCAACTCGTTTGTTGTTCCTCCCTACTAGCTCAGCTGATGTGTTGCGGCTTTGTGAAGCACATGGCGGTTTGACTGGTGTTGCAGGCATACCGCCTGCCTCACCAACAGCCTGATTGACTGGCTCACTGACTGATTTAGGGCCAAATGGCAAAGCGCCGCATCATGATTTGTTTACCAACTAAAACCAGACGTCGACAATGTTATGATTGTTGTTGGTCGAATATCCAGTTTCGTAGAGACATAATGCAAAGAATTAACCTGCGGTGGAAACACACTAGAAACAAGCTTAAGAAGAAAAGCAACTGAATAATTTTTCATTCATATCTGAGTTTAACTCAGTACTTTTGTGATTGTGAGCTGATGTGAGTTAAGTTAAGAAAGCACAGCAAAGTGCTTTATGCGTTTTTCTCTTCAGGACGCAAGCTATATTGATTAACGGCAATAAAATAAAATATCATCGACCCAAATCTTCAAAAATCTCCATTGTTAATTCTATTTAAATTTGGAAAATTCAACATTATTCAAATGAGATACAAAGGCTAGGTCGTATGTGAGCCCCTTTTTTTGAAATCTGAAGTTGTCTTAGATGATAACCATATATTTAACAATAGGTATCAAGTGAAGGTAGAAATAAAAAGAAAGAACAACAAAATACTCACGAAATATTTATAATCTTGGCTTCTTCTATCGTCTTTATATCGTCATGAGTACCTATAAAAAAATAAAAAAAAAAATCTAAATTTTAACAGACATATACGTTGCATACGTGCGTCGAGGCTGCGTGACCATAAGAAAGATTTCTTCCCTTCATTTGTATCCACGGCTGAGCGCGACTTTTATAAAAGCATATGAAAAAAATTAATGCCGGTATCACGCTAACATTATAAGAGTCAATAAATGACTCTTAGAGCTTTAAGCAGAGTTCATGCAATCTACAAGGGAAGCCAAAATATTTATAGAAAAAAAAAAAAAAAATCAATTCAAGCATAATCAATAATCCATACGTTAGATATGGCTAGAAATTTTATAAAAAGTGCATGCTCATCTTTTTTGTAGAAAGAACAAATGAAATAATTTTCAAGATAGAACAATGTGCTCAATTTTGAGAGGTTAGAATCTCTAGATCATTTTTTTAATTTTATATGCAAAAATTGTTCTTTTAATAAATCTCTAAATAAATTAAAACTAATTTTGTGTAGCTTTCGGATAGTTTATTGGATAGTACATATCCGATAGAGATGAAAGATTTGCTAAATTCAAAATGTGAAAAATATAGAAATCATTAATTTTCTAACCAATGCTATAATTTGTCGCTTTGATGAAGTTTTGCAGAATAATTTTTGGCTTAAACGAAGTTTAAATGCCTTCTTAGCCGTGTTTAAGTATACTGGAAGTTTTATGCCCCGTATGTATGCAAGCATACATATATAATACGAATAAGCTTGCATATTTTTTGAAAAAACTTATATAAAAAAAAGTAAAGTTTAAGAAGTAGTACATTTATTGACTTATCTTCGGACGTTTGAATTTATAAATACAACAATTTTTATTCCATTGACTTAGACATTCTGAAAATATTTTTATATTGTTATGCATTCGGAAAATGTCAGAACAATAAAATTTATTTGTGGTCGCTAAAAACCTTTAATGAGCCCTTAGGTGTTTTACAGACGTGTTGACATATTTAATAACCGAATTACGCGAAAGTAATAAATCTCAAGTTCTTCGTTTTAGAAGAAGACCGGGGTTAAAACTCAGAGTGCATATTTAAGGTTAAAGCTTTTGTGTAAAATTGCGAGTTATTGGTTTTATTTTGAATTTTATTCATTTTAAAAAATAAATACATACAATCCTACTCGCCTACTAATGGTCATAACAATAGAAAAATACAAATAAATTGAAAGACGATACTGAAAAAAAAAAATTTAATTTAAAAACTTGAATTTGTTCTTCGAATTTATTTTCTAAAGAATTGTTCTAAAAGATAAAAACTAACTTTAACGCCACCTTCGAAAATTTTTTTTTCGAACTTTTTTTTTTGTTTTTTTGCTGTTATGAACTAACATAATATTGAGAACATACTGTGAAAATTTCAATCAAATCCTATAAGTATTTTTTTTTTAGCGAATTTTTTTATGTAGGCAAGTCAGGCACAAAATCACCTCAAATGGACATATTTGGTAATCTACCATTTTTCATACATTGTTATGAATTCTTGCAAGCAAAGTTCTAATGTAATGTGGTTTTTGTGTTTTTTCTCAAAATTTTGTTTTATGTTTTTTCAAATATACATACAGTTGGGAGCTATTATTACTTATTATTTATCGTTGAAGGTTTTCTGTACCGTTCTGGCGCAAGATATATTATGTAACATAAGTTCAAAAACCTACCACCACCCTACCATTTTATTTGCAAGAAAAAAAAAAGAACAAAAAAAACTCGCGTGTAGCAACGTACACGTGGCAGAAGTGAAACTTCTAAAACAGTAAGAAATAAGATAGATTTTAGTGTGAAATAGAGAGAGAAAGTATCTGAAAAGAAATTCAATCAATACGAAATGGAATAATAATCTGTTGATTCAATATTTCCATCCAGGGACTGTGCCGGCTATGGTTTTTATCGAAAGTGTCACATATTGAGTGTTATCTTTTAAGTTTTATTTTTTCCGAGAAAAAATAAAAGTTATTTTGTGCCTTATAGTTTTTTGGGCAAAAATAACAGTTGCTTTTGACTTTTATTGTATCGGTCAAAAATAACAGTTATTTTCTGCCGTTTATTTTTTCGTTCAAAAATAACAGGTAATTTATATTTTTTCAAAAGCCATTTTTCATGGGTGAGACATTTTACACATGGTGACAACAGTTCAATCTGTCAAGCGGCCTTTAAAAAAACACAAATTGCTTGATATTTTTGACCGAAAAAATTAAAGTCACAAAATAACTGCTATTTTTGACCGATAAAATAAAAGTCAAAAGTAACCTCCATTTTTCCCTGAAAAAATACAAGGCAAAAAATAACTAAAATTGAAAAAAAGGCACTAAATATTTGTGAGGCTAGTATATTTGAAAAAGTCTACCTACCTTTTTTTCATTTGAAAATTGTAAAATTAAAGTTATTTTCGGTACTTGTTTTAGTTCAGTTGATGTTTTAGTTGCTTTCGAATGTCTTCTCAACTTTGTTACTTTTTGAATGCTAGATTGCATTTGCATAGTACTCGTTGAAGGAGCCTCCGAAAGCAGAGGCAAATCTTGTTGATTATTACCACCTGCTTCCTGATCATAATAGTTGCTATGTTGAGTGAGGGCCTCGTAAAGCAGCGAACGTTGATTGTTGAGTGTATCAACTTGGTTGGCTATAAAATTTTGTTGAGATGATGGCTGAGTTCCAAAATACATTTTTATAAAGCATCAGTGTGTTTTTCTGAGGATTGGTTCTTTGCAGATTCATCAAAATACACTGATGCTTCGTAAAAATGCATTTTGAAACTTAGCCGATGTTGCAATCATGTACCCTCATCATTAGTTGCAGACCCAGTTGCGGCTGCATTCTTAAGAGCTCTCATTCGCTATTTATATTCACGAACGCGTTCTGCTCCTGTTTTAGCTATTTTTCTTAGCTTTGAGACGTTTTTTTGGCATGGCAAAAACTATTCTCGGCAGTCTTAAATATTGCACTTTTAGCACTTTTTGCTTTTAATATTATATTGAATTAACTGTTTTGCATGTTGTCAATCATCTGTCAAGTTTTTAATTACAACCAACGAACCAAATTAAGCTTTAAGCTCATTATGCAGCAAACAGGCAGTAAATTTTTTTCCCACTAGATGTGCCTAAATATTTGCGTTTGAAGCGTAAAGAAATACATTTTCCGTGCATACTTTTAGGATGAAAATTAATGTTACGGACGGAATGTTACGCGATCAATATTAATTACATTTTTTTTCCCCGGTTTATCATGAGAATATGTGGTGTAATTGTAGAGCTTCCCACTATCAACATCAGTGGTCTGGGTTCAGTTCTCGCTAGCGGCTATCATTTTTTGAAAATTTTCATATGCATTGAAAACGTTAGCCTAGCGTCACGAATAAGAAACCTTGAAATTTCACTCGCCGCCTAAGAAGTTTCACTTGAAAAAGAATTAATGGAATACATTTTATTTACCAAAAATATGCTAACATCATACCAAATCATACCATAGAATTATTGTAATACTTTTTTTAATTACCATGTCTTCGGGTACTTTCCACCTCATTTATCGGAAACCAATGATCCGATATGGTTCATCTTTTTGTTTTTGAAAGTCAACACCCAAATGCATCGGAAAAATCTCTAAAACCGATCGTTTTTTTATATTATTATTTTGAAAACACATATCACATGCATTTTAAAAATTTTTATTTGCTTTCGAAGAATTATGAAAAATTTTTTAAATAATCAAATAAAAACAGTATCACTTAAAAAGTAATCATGGAATGCATCATTATGATGAATGAAGCCATGTACGAACTTCTTTCTTCCAGAAATTTATTTTCCTGATCGTTCGTCACCTCTCTGCAGTCTTGGTAGACCTCATAGAGTATGTTATGTGCTGTAAATAAAGCTTAGCTAAATAAAGCTGTAGCTACATTTCTTGATCATTTGTGTGCCAAAATATAAAGAACAAAAATCACCAATTAATTTTTTTTATTTATACTAAAAAGTTCCTTAATTTGCATTCTCAAATACACATTTCAGTCAAAAGCCTTGAACCGCATAACAAGAAAAAAAAACATTCACAACTCTATCAATTTATCCACTTGAATTCTTGCTTCCGTTTTGTGGCAAGAGTTCAGGCCAAACTGACCTCACCCACTATTCAGTGAGCGTAAATGAAGTTGGCAAACGAGTTCCGCTGATTCTACACTTAACTCTGTAGCACTCACTGACTTGAGTTTGAACTGTGCTCAACACGATCCAATATATCCGCTTTAGGTCAAGGACTTGTTACCAGTTCCAGTTTTGTTCGTCGCAATCAAAGACTTTCCTGGAAAACATGTTTTTGTTACTGCTTTTGTTTATTGTTGTTTTTGTTGTTTCTTTTCCCGTAGCTTATAATGCATGAACCAGAATCTCGGCGGTAACTATTTGCTTTGTTGTTGTTTTTCTTGTTGGTAGGGACATCAGGTTGGACTGCAACTGCTTATGTTTTGGAACAACTTCAGTGGCCTCGTGCAAGATTTTTCTACCACCACTTACCAAACCAAAAAAAAAAAACAAAAAAAAACAACAAAAACACAAAACAAAACAAAAACTTTAAAAAAATATTCAACCGGGAGCAAATTAGTTGATTTGATTGTGGCTTCGATGTCGATGCCGCCGCCTGTCCATTTGACACTTGCGAAGGAGTCAAACTTGTTCGACAGCCACGTGGAAGCGACCCAGAAACTTGTTTAGAAATTGTTATCCTGAACTTTTCAGGTTTTTTGTATATTCAGTTGTGCATTGACTGTTCCTTGAGACATTTGAGAAATGAAGAAGAGTTATGAATAAGTCGAGACTCTTGCAAAGTGTGCTTAATTCTGGGAATATCCTTAACTTAAATGGACAATGAAAGTAAACATCAAAACAAGTTTCAAGTGCATTTCATATTCATTCATGTTGTTTTGAATGGAACAGGTTGGAGCAGACACTTTGGATTCAAACCTTGTAAAATAGGATCAACGAGAACAGCACAAACGACTAATGCAAACAGCTCCTTAAACTTATACTAACCAATATGTGAAAAGAAGAAAAGGAAATGGATTTTTTGCATTTCTCGTTAAATCATAACAAGCTTCTGTCGAATCAGTTTTGATGCGTTTTGTTTCGTATCTTATAATCATTGCAAAAAAGTAAGTCAAATACGTAATGTGCAAGCTAGTAACTATAATCTTGTCATTTCTGAGATTCAATAAAATTATTCAAAGTTCTTTTGGATATTTAATTTGCTGTAGCTTGATTTAAAATCCGGTAATACAATCAGTGCAGCATGAAGTAAGAACTGAAACTCGAGAAAGAACTGAACACATGTCAAGATTAAGTTGTCAAAAGAGGAAAATTAACAAAAGTGACAAGTTGCAGAGAAGGATGCAACGCTCGTGTTTTTATTTTTTTCATTCACGGCTATGGGTAATTTTAATCCGAAAATAAAATAAAAATCCATTTAGTTCTCAAATGAGGGCTGCATTCGTTGTTGAATGGTCACTGACTTAAAGTTTGCAAATCCGCTCTAAGCACCACTTAGCCAAGAGTCGTTCAAAATGAACTGCCCGATGCAACCCTATTCCGACTAATATCAATACAATAAGAGCTGTTGATATTAAATCATAGCAAAATAATACAGTACGTTGAACTTCAATTCATTCAATATGTTGCCTGCCCACATTTACTCAAAACCTGATGAATTCAGTCTGCAGACTGTGCTACCAAGAAACAGGCTTAAAATATTCGCCAAGCCTTAGCTTTGGAAACTGTTTTCGAATTTCGAACATTAACAACCTACCCCAAAAATATTTCTCAATGTGTGTGTTTCTGCTAGTGTGTGTTTCTGTATATTTGTTGTCCATAAGCCATTGATGCTTCAAGTAGTTTTGCCAACAATAACAAAGAACAAAAAAAAAACTTACCGAACATTCATCTATCAACAGCTTCACATCTATGGAGACATGGAGACAACAACCTTTATTGTCTGGGGCAAACAACAAACACCGACAAATACCAGTTTTCACCTTTTTCCAATTATTGCAAAGTGGTTATTTGTTGCGTATTTGTTGTGGTATTGCTGCAGGTTACACTGAACAGGTTTCTTCACTTCATAAATATGAACAACAAAATTATATTTGCCGCGCTTTACAAAGATTGTTCTAAGGAATTTAGTATCTACTGACTTTTTATATTTCGAACTCTTATGGTACATCCTTAAAGTCCTTTAACTTGAAGTTGTCGCAACGAATAGTCTTTTCGAGCATAGAAACACCCTTTCTTAACAAGTGGAAAGCTCCGTCAATTTGACTGTCGTTGCTTTTTTGGCGCCTGATCACTGACCACTTTACAGAACCATAACCATGAGTTCCGAACGTGTACGTCATCAAAACATGTTTGATTTTTTTTTTTGCTTTCTTCATTTGTTGTTTTAAGTTTTTATTTTAATGTCAGTTTTAGTTGTTGTTCTCGAGCACGTTGTTGTCAATCTGGTTAGATTTGTTAAACTCTGTTAAAATTTGTTTACATCAGCCCAGCTGACTGTGAAAACAATGGAGCAGATGGAATCTCGTTTCTTGATAGCTAGCACCATGGATCGATCAAGTTGAGAGCAAAGTTCAACCAAGCTGTTTAAGCAAATAGTAAATAGACATAAAAGTTTCCTTGTTGGTAGTTTTTATAATGAAATGTAAATTGTTAAATATTGATGCTAAAATACGCAAATCCAATTCATCATTTGTATCTATATTCAACTTAGTCGAAATTGTACTGTAATTAAAGAAGAAGAAGAATTTAATTGTTTTTATTAAGTTTCTTATTAAGTTGTACGTTTCAGTTTATATGTTTTAAGATAATCGTAGCTGATTAAAGTTATAACAGAATTAGTCTCTCAGAATGCGTGCTTTAAAGACCAATACATCTCTGATGAATAAAAAGTTTCTGCAACATAAAAAGTAGTTCTTTATAGTGAAAATGTTCACTTAAAAGAAACAAATAATTGAACACCTGATCTTTTTATGCAAATTTTTATTTTTGTTCTTGATGTTCCTGGTCGCAGTAGTTGGCGGTGGCTCTTCCTGTTTTGGAAATATGAGCGTCTGTTTACTCTAACAAGTAAAAGTATCGAAATGCAAATGATGAAAATAGCACGTTTACTTAACGTTCTTTTTTAAAAGGATGCTTGTACGTCGTTATTGGCGCCACTTTCAAAACCATTTAACAATATGGAGTTAAACATGTCACGTTATACAGCGTCTACAAGGCTTAAAAACATGAATATTTTGTGCATAAAATTGATTTAAAATCAACTTAGCTTCTAAAAAAGGCACTTTAAATACAGAAATCTGTATATTTCTTTTGAAATTAAAGCTCAACGAACCCAAGGATTTTCGAGAAACATGCCCCAAAGTAGCTGAAATTTTATAGATAATAGCAATTAGACTCCAAGAGGTATTGGCTCAAAAAGTGTAAAAGTATTCAATAACATTTTCCAAAAAAAAAACCGGAATATATCATTGGCTTACATGCATATTCTGTTCCTTATTATGTTATTCAATAACTCTACAAACTTTGATATACATTCAGTCGGTTATTATGGATGAGGCGAAAAAATTTTTCACATTATTCACATCATGTTGTGGTCACTTTGTAAACAGGATAGGCGTAGTTTTCATCCAATTTTTCCAAATTTAAAACTCGGAGAATGTTTTAGATATCAAGGCTACACATAAGCCATGTTTGCAGCTTAATGATGCCACCGAATTACCAATTCCACCGAAATAGATTGTCAATTTTACCATTATGAAATTGAAATTTTGTCGAATTGATTCAATTAATTATCAATTGCTTATTGCTTACTACTTATTGCTTATTGCTTACTATAACATAATTCCCTAAAATGTGAGAGCGGAACGCTTGTTTTTTGAAAAATTTCATAAAAATATTTTTTAGGTATTTTTTATTTTGTGATTTATTGAAATTTTTAAATTTTTTTATGTGTCAGCAAATCCAGTGTCACTCACGTTTCAGTCATAGCAGTAAACATAAGTTTTTCTCTATCAAATATAAAAGCTTTTCATATAAAATTATTAAGATCACTATTATAAGTTCATGCAAAAAGTTGTTTATATATTTACACATTTCAAAAAAACTCTCTTTAAATGGTGTGTTACTCACGTTTTCGTACGATTTTCATTTTTCGAGTTCTTCTAACAAATTTGCCTAAAATCTGCGAATTGTTTGAGTTACTATAACGAATAAATAAATTTTCCGTAACGGAATTGAGTAGAAATTTTAACTGCAGGAAAAAAATTAGTTTTCTCTCAGAATTTTAAGATTTTTTCATATACTGATTTTGTCACTCACGTTTCACGTCGATATCACTCACGTTTCAAATCAATTTGAATTATCCTTTTTTTGTATCGTGGTTAATCTGGTTAACTTTCTTAAGCATATTTTATAAAAAAAAATTTTTCTTAATATTAAGGACATTTTTATACAAAAAAGAAAAAAATTTGTATGGAAAGAATTATGTAAAGCATAATATAGTTAAAAAAATAAATCATTTAAAGATCTTTTAGCAATTCCGTCGAGGTTTAAATTTGCTAAATTTGTTTTCTTACATGAATCCGGATTTAACTATAATTTTTCTCTATCTTCTTTTTCATACTTTCTTTTAGGGTCGGCTTTCATTTTTTCTTGATGTTTTCGTCATATTCTTTCATTTCTAATACAAAAGTAAACAAAAAAAAAAACTTAAATGTCACTCACGTTTCACTTCTTCAAATGCTTTTTTAATGAAAAATAATTGCGTCTGCTTGATTTAAAAAAAATGCAAAATTCACTTATCTTATATTAAAATTAAATCCGAGACATAAATTATGCCAGCCAATTATTTTCCAAAATAATCCAACTTATCAATAAAAATTGTCACTCACGTTTTGCTCTTGAATCACTTTTTAAAATTTTATTTTTCGATAGAAAATGATTTTTTTTTAAAAATTTTAATATATGCTTTTCAATAGAAAATTTTTCAATTGTGAATACTTCACTTCTTCAAATGCTTTTTTAATGAAAAATAATTGCGTCTGCTTGATTTAAAAAAATGCAAAATTCACTTATCTTATATTAAAATTAATTCCGAGACATAAATTATGCCAGCCAATTATTTTCCAAAATAATCCAACTTATCAATAAAAATTGTCACTCACGTTTTGCTCTTGAATCACTTTTTAAAATTTTATTTTTCGATAGAAAATGATTTTTTTTTAAAAATTTTAATATATGCTTTTCAATAGAAAATTTTTCAATTGTGAATATTATACAACGGTTATTTGATATTTACATCGCGAAATACCAAATTGCAAAAAATAAAAAACATAAAATATTTGAACTTGCTACAGATTAAAATACATTCAATATGTTTTTTTCAAAATGCTTTTACCACAGGAAACCACAAACAATATCCTTAACGTTCCATATATTTTTATTGAAATTAAAGCATTTTTATTTTTTTTTAGGTTTACTTTTTCTGGATTTGCCGATGTGTTTTTCATTTTAAAATTTTCAGTTTTACTAAAATTTTTTTTTAACTTTTTTCGTCGTACTTATTACGGTTTCTATTTTTACTTTTAGGTACATAGATTGAAGTATAATTTAGCTAAATTTTAATTCGAATTGTGCCCAAAATTTCTTCTAATTCAATGTAAAGAAAATCAACATTTTTTCATGTTATTGAAAAAAATATAAAGCAATTATGATAAAGTTGAATTGACCAAAGTTATATAAATTTCACGAAGAATTTTTCTTTGAGTGTATTTTGAATGATTGAAAATAGCAAAAACAAATTGCAAGTTTTTCAACGAAGCATAGGAAAAGGATTAGCACTTGCATGTCTTCAAGAGATGGTGTTGTTTCGATTTAATTTAAATCTTTTACTAGTGATGGGATGTTAACTTCTATAATCATATTGATTAGACATGAATCACGAAAATGGGATAGAATAATGGCATGAATAAGGTTGAAAAAAACACCGATGTCAAAGTTCAATATGAAGAAATTTGTTTTGTTTGGAAAATGCAATTTTATTGATGTATATCAATTTTTTAATCGATAGATTAGGTTTTACCGTCAAAATTTTAGTTTTTGTAAAGTAAACAGAAGTCGTTTGTTAACTATTATGTTTCTTGTTGTTTGCAATTTTACCAAATTGCATAATAATTATACTTTTTGGAACGCAGCCAAATCTTGGTAAGTTTCTCGAACAGTCACGCTGATGATGAGCAAATTCCTAAAATATTTCTTCTTAATATCTATTTGGTCCCGAGATATGAATTTTTGAAGTCCAAAAATGTTCGTTTCTCGGTGTTCTCTTATTGCTAGCGAGTCGCTATTTAAATATTTTTTAATAGTTTCACAAAATCCCCAAAAAAATTTTAGAGCTGTCGGATACTTTTAAAGCGGACAAAATAGCCAATCACAATTTCGTCCAACGAAGACGGTCGAGCCATCTAAAAATGTCAAGACGGTGTTAATATAATATAACTAAATTGTGGAAGGATATTCATCAATTTTATTTAAAAAACAGCTTTGTTCATGTCTATAAGTTATATCTTGTATTTTGTTCACTTTGTATAAAAAACAGAATATTGTTCTATTTAGGTAGGCTTTTAAGATAAGATTTAAGATTTTTAAGATTTAGGTAGGCATATACGAGTAGGGGAAGTCTTGCTAGATCATAAGAAGAGACAATTCTAAACTTAGTTAATGTGTGGATACTTTTTCCGGGACAGAAAAGTGTTATATATTTTGAAGCTATTATTTTAATTCATCATTTTCTTATTATTTATTACGTTCTAGAATAGTGGAGTGTACCTCTTAACCCTGAAATTAAAATTGAGTCTTATTTTTCACAAAAATAAGTTATCTCTTATTTATTTTTTGCGTTTCAAACCAGACAACACGTCTTTAGACTCATATCATAGTTTGTTTGGCCTTAACACTTAGTCCTTACAAGTGGTATTCTTTGCATGAAGAGCTTCTGGAATTGCCGCTCGGCATTGCTTAACTCTTCCAAAGTTAAATTAAATCAATGACTTTGATTGAATTTTACAGAAAAAAACTTATGATTATCTGATACATAACGAAAGCTCACCCTCCGGCTGCCTCGAACGTTTTGTTCAAGCACGCGCAAAATGTATATCCGGCATTTAAATGCACCAAACATGCGGTGAGTGTGATCGTTGCTTTGGTTTCTTTCTTTTGACGTGTTTGTTGTTGGTTGGAATATCTGAGATGGCTTATTATATGGCGCTTCAGGCAGTTTAGCGCTCCAACATACGCGAATTTGAATAAACAAAGTCCAAACTAGGCCGAACTGAGCACGTTGGAGAAGGTTTAAATCTCAACACAGTCAAAGTAGTTAATAGCGGCACGTTGGCTTGTCTTGGTTGAATAACTTGAGCATCCTGTCAAGTTATTCGAGAAACAGTTTAGAGCTCATACGATAGTGGCGAGTTGTAAGCAGGTGCCACGCCGTATTCCATGAAGCATTATGGCGATTAATCAATGGCATCTACGTGGTCATTATTGTACAGCACTACAACATTGAACCAAAGCAGAAACAACAACAACAACAAGATCAATATGGACATCAGGTGTTTGTGTGTGTAGTATTGTTCAGATTGATTATCGCGAAAGCAAAACGTATAAATTTCTTGTCCTGAATACGATGGTGATTTGAATGCGTGCCCATCGATTATCAGTTCTCTTGTATGCATTATAAGAAGAAGAGCAGGCATCATCCTACTCAGCCCACATGTGCGGATGCGCCTGTTTTAACCAACATATTTTTAGTTATATCAATTATGGTGTTGTATTTTTTTTTTTGTAGAATTGATTAAACCACGATACTCTTTTAAAGACTTTCAGAGAGGGTAACTTAAGTTGTAGTATATCATGTAATATGCATATAAATAAGAAATTATAATATATATAATATATGTACCTCTATTTTACTAGCGAATAGATCAATAACAATATAGCATATGATATATATTTGTTTTTTCTCTTCTAGATGGTTTCGAGACGTTCAGTAACATCAACTCTTGGTCATTTTGGGTTGCATCAGAACTGGACATTTTTGCATAATTTTTAAATGATTTGGAGCTAGGAGCGAAGAGTTGATTGACAAAGTGCCATAAACGAAATCATAACCAAGAAGAAGAGCATGTAAAGATATGTAACATAACAAAAAAAAAAAAAAACTAATTCCAACCAATTGTTCTGAGATTCCAGTGCCTTTATTTATATATTAAGAAATATCAATGTAAACATAAACTTTCTGACTTTTCGTCGAAGCAGAAGCCATATTCTTCCAATTAAAGTACTCAATCTAAGCAAAGGCTTAAAGCTCTCAACGATTAGATACATCTTAAAAGTGCAATTCCCGATCAATATAGTTTCAACTAACAGATCCAAAACAAGATTCCAAGAATTATTTGCATACAATGTCAACATCGCCCACA
The DNA here is from genome assembly GCA_958299015.1 of Tetanocera ferruginea. Classification (NCBI taxonomy): domain Eukaryota; kingdom Metazoa; phylum Arthropoda; class Insecta; order Diptera; family Sciomyzidae; genus Tetanocera; species Tetanocera ferruginea. The sequence continues at coordinate 367,934 of OY282640.1, read as the reverse complement.
TTTTCTACAGTCATCACATCAAACGATTTAACATTGTCTTCCAATCAAGATATGCAACGTAGCAGTCTACACAACGACGCATCACTAACTCCCCCAAGACATAGTATTTCAGGCAACAGAACAAGATTATCGCCAAACATTACCACAACAACGAATGCGAACTCCCCGAGTTCAGTGAATAGCTTGCCAATAATATCAACTAATACCATGCATCGTTCCCCTGACAGTCCTCAACCAGAACTGGCAACAATGACCAACGTAAATGTGCTCGATTTACATACGGACTCATCCAAACTATATGACAAAGACGCAGTTTTCATCTATGAGAGTCCAAAAGTAGTGATGCCCTCTGTTGGTAGCACTCACGCGGATGGTCAGGTCATTGACGCTCGAATGGTAGCTCAAATTAACCAGCAGCAAGCTGCTGTGTCGGCAACAGAGAATCAACCGTTGGCTAAAATTGAATTTGATGAAAACCAGATCATACGCGTTGTTGGTCCAAATGGCGAACAGCAGCAGATCATCTCCCGCGAGATCATCAACGGAGAACATCACATACTCTCCCGCAACGAAGCTGGAGAACATATTCTGACTAGAATTGTTAGCGATCCAGCCAAATTGATGCCTAACGAAAATGCAGTAGCAGCTGCCATGTTCAATCAAGCTCAGAAACTTGCCAATCAAGGAGTCTATCAAACCTCTCCATTGGATGCATCAGTATTACAGCATTACGATGCCGAACATGACGTCAAGACTGAGGTTGAGATATACGATGACAATAAAAAACAAACTGGAGGAGAAAGTGTGGGTGGACAAATAATTTATACAACAACTGGAGCAGAGGCTTCCAAAGAACTGCCGCATCTACCAGTACCAACTAAACTAGATCCGGATTTGTATGGTTCTGACAAGCACATCGATCTTATATACAATGATGGAAACAAGACAGTCATCTATACCACCACCGATCAGAAAGGCCTTGAAATTTATTCGGGTGGTGACTTGAGTGGCTTGGTCGCAGATGGACAAGTTGTGGTGCAAGGAGGCTTGCAGTATGGTGGATCTGGATCTTCTGGAGAACAACCAGTTTTTATTGTATCTGACGGTTCGCTTCAAGCGGGTGTACAAGGACACTTACAAAGGTAATTATAATAAAAACTACCACTAAAGCTTAAAAACAATTTTTTCCGAAATTTAAATCAGAATTTTTACATGAGAAGAAATGTTAAAGTTTAAGGTTTAAAAAAATGTACATGAAATACAGCTAATATTTTAAGGAGTCTTTTTCAATTTTCGAAAAACTATTAAGTATAACAAAAAACAAACATTCGTACATAAAACTACATATAAATAACACTTCTTAACAACTACATATTATTATACTGATTAGGTAAGTCTTGGTTTTTTCCTTCTTCTATATGCTCTTATAAGGCTCTGGAAGTTTGAGCCTCAATTTTTGATACCAAAACGGTGAGAATGATTTCTCAACTTCTTAAATAGATAATTAAAAAAATATTTTCTCTAATGAAATATAACAAAAAAAAAAAAACTATAGGATTACCTATCATCTAACCAGACTACATAAGTATCTTTGTTTATTACCATTTAAAACAAAAAACGTCAAACAACGATGATTGTAGATCATGGTATAGTTTTTGTTTTTATCAAAAGAATGCAGTTTTAACAGTTTTAGCTCAATGGGACTTATCTTTGTCATCATTTTGAAGAGTGCTGTTTTGAGATCACATTAAAGTTTTAAGAACGAAAGCATTTTTTATAGTTAACTGTATATATAAACATATTGTTATTGTTAAAGATATCGAACTGAAATTTGAAACCGTATCCTTGACATATAAAGTGGCACGTATGAAAAAAACAAAAGCTCAAAAACTTTATTTTTAAATGAAAAACCCTTTAACGGCAAAATCTGAAGAAAGATTATTTTCATTAATTGTTTGATAAATATTTGATAAACGTATTGATAAATATTGATTAGTTTAATCAAATTTTTCACATATACTTATTGTAGTTCTTTTGTTTATCATGTACGGAAAGGATTTAATAAATGTTTGATAATGTGGATACGTATTACTAAAGAGAAGATGTCATATTGTAAACATTATTCTGGCCAGAGTTATAATACAAAAAACACATCAAAGGAACAAAGTTTTCACTCTGGCTACTATAAGACTGATACTAAGAACGATTGTTATGACACACTATTAGACTATCAAGACCATCATCCAAGGTTGCACGGAGCAAAAGTATGTACATATTAAAGCTTGTACCTCAATAAATTGCAAAATACATTCTAGTCAACTAGAACGAATCAGATACTTTATGAGATAACAACCACCACAGGACTCTTTTGTCTCCCATTGTGTATTCATTTTTGCATTTAACTCCACAGTCGCACTAAGTATATTTCTTATGTTCAAGGTGATGGCGAAAGGTCATTGATAACGAATCCATAAATTTAATATCTAACAACCACATTCAAGTTGCGGAGTAGCGTGTAGTTCGGTTGCCATGCATCTCTCCAGGAATATGGAATGCAACTGCAACACTCTGTAGATGCATGTATCAATCGCAATTTCATTGAGGCAACCAGATTGTAATATTCAGTTTTCTAGCAGGACGATATCCAGCTGCTTCGTAAGCTATGTCTACAATAAACATACTTTCAGCGTAATTTTAAAAGCATCTAATGGTGAAAGACTTAAAATATTTGGATTGTAAATTTTTTTCTAGATATTGCAGAATTACATTTTTTCTTTGAATTAAGAAAACATTTACTCTTGTGCCAATGCTTGAAAGCTATTATGAAGCTAGTTTTTTTTATCAAATTTGGTTTTTTGAATATTGTTTTAAGAAAAACGTATACTAAAAGACTCCAGTCATACACATCACTGTCTAAATTTGTTTGTGGTAACTCGTAAAACTATTTGCACCCTACTACTAGCGAAATCTACCAGCTCTTTTATAGTAATTATATGCTTTCCGCAGTCGAACAATCTTTTTAATTAGCATTTGTCATGTTTTCTTGTCAGCTGGAATCAGCTACGTGATGCTTTATATCCTTCGTCTTTTCTTTTTTCACTCTATATTCAGCAGCATGTACTACGTCTCTACAAGTCGGCAATACTTTATGCAAGCCGCACCATTTTTATCTGTAGAGTCTATCTGGAAGACTTTCATTTCGAAACATTCAGTTTAAAGTTGGCAATAATTATTCGTATAGAAATTAAACTAATTGAACACAGTAAGCTCGCAGAAGAGAAGAGTGGCTGAAGACTCCACCTTTCTATGGCATGCCGTCACCGCCTTGTATTTGTCCATGTTGCCATTCTCTCGATGCGATCTCTTATGTCCATAAATAATGACAAAATTGCTTTTCTGCATGAGGTAGAAGTGTTGGATTGCGACGTATAGGATGCATGCAGATAGTTTAGAACTGACCAAGTAGAAGAAGATGCTGAACTCCAGTATAGCGTGGTTGACATCATGGATGATAGAGAATGAAGACACAGTTAGTTTATATCGTCGTTGACTTCTCTGTTAAATGCTGTTTTATGCAATACAAGTGTGAGTCTCAAGATGAAGGAATTCACGACTGCAGCAGCAACAAATCGCTATGCCGTTAAGTTCGATTGCAAACACTGTTGATGGATTATAACCTCGCACGGACCAACGTGTTCTGCTAATGAATGAAGATCTGGCGCAAACATGCACTGTAATGAGTTTACTGCTGGCAGGAATCTCTGATTTTCAGGCAGTTTGTATTTCTAACTGCCTGTGAAAAATAAACTCTTATATGAATAACGAAGCTTACCTACAACTACAAGTCGTACAAATGAATGCAAATAGATTCTGATCTTTGATTAAAATCGTAGCACAGATTGTCCGACATTCGTGCGACATATTCTACCATGCTGTATGGATTGCATTTCCTGTGTTGTTGTTTCTGTTTATTTCAGTTATCTATGAAATTTATATGTGCCAGCTCCACTCGGCTTACCACCAAGTGTTACCCTTGGGTAAGATGCATCATCAGTAACAACGTTTATCATTCTGAAATCTAACTGCTTTCTTTTCATGTACTCTAAACATACATACATATGTCGTAAGCGTCATTTGGCACAGCAACAGAAGAGATGTTTGGCTTGAGACTTGAGTCCTTGAGAAAAGGACAGATGAGCTGGAGGATATCTGTCTGGCATTGCTGTGCCTTGTATGTTGTCACTTGTCCCTTAGCTAGCGCAAAACATCATCGCAAGTGATAAGTTTGCGAAATTTTTGCTTTCAAAGATTTTGAGATAAAAAGACTCATCCAACTTATTAGATCAAATCAAAATTTAAAAATGTTGAAATAGATCATGCGATTGATAATTCTCTTGCGCTGCAAAGTCGATAATTACTCATGAGCTTAATTTGTGGTTGAAATTGTATTTTATCTCTACTGTTCATTGTATTTTTTCTAAAACAATATGTGTATTATACACGCACGAGTAATTCATAATAATTTTGACACTTTCGCATAATCAATTCTTGTGTTCGTGGTGCTTTTCTCCACAAGTTTAAAGTCTGCGGACACGAAGTTGTCATGTCTTTGAATAATTAATCATTCGTTTCTCTCTCGTAGCTCAGAATATAAGGAATAAAACGTCACAGCACAACTCAAGGTTACTTCTAATACCGAATATGATACTTAAGTTGAAATTTTATAAGCCATAAACCTATCGACAGGCAATATAAAAATAACACAAATCTTATTTACTAAAACGCTGCTAGGATCAACGGTTTCAGTCGAGGAAGTTAAAACATGTGATTATTGTGTACTGGAACCAATTCGTACTTCATATCTTTAAGTATACATGGAAGAATACAGATATTGTTTAGAAAATGTTGTTCGCTAGTCTTGCTCGCCTCTTACATCTATTCACAGTGAATGCTAATTAAGTAATTTTACACTTTATCAAGAAATTTGCCCAAATCATTTTGGCCACAAATTGATTATTTAACACCACGATCACAGCGCCTAGCAATTGATTAAATTATATTTTTCTCCATGTAGTGTTTCGCATCGGATCACATTCGTTACGTTTCGAAGATAAGCATCTTTGAAGTCATAAGTGGGGGAGAGGATGGAGCCGAGATGCTATGCAAAACGAGCGGTCAACAGCAAGCCGCCAGCTCAATGTTGCATGCTATGTGTGCAGCCAGTGTCCAGTCATGTCCTGGAGCGCAAACGGAGAGCAGAAGTTCATCAACATGCAAAACGCACATGTGGTGTTGCACAAAAATGTTTTCCAATTACTTTGCAACATTGCTTCATTAATCATGTAAATGATAAATCAGCAAGTGCAGTAAGTACGAGCTAAGATTGTGTTGGGCAGCGTGTTATAATCGGACGTAGGGCTGCACAGTGTTTCGATTTCATTCACTCTTTTGCCAAAAATAGTAAGCGGTGTCAGATTTTGATAAAATTTGGAAATTTCAAAATGGTGCATATGGGACCACTCCTCCCTACCTCCCAATTCCGTACAATCCCTAACTGGAAAACAGGAAAAGTCTATATTTCAATGAAACTTGTTACAATGTCGTCTTAACATAGGCTTATTAACGCAGTACAATATTTTTAATTTAGGCACAATGCTGTATTTTGGATACTTTACAATACTTGTTAATACAATTTTCGAACATGGTCTACATTGCGAATGAAAACGACAATAATAAATTTAATTTTTTAAAATATGTCCCATTGCATTTGAAGTCTAATTGAAGAACTTGAAAGTTAGACCAAGATTTAGGTTTTTTTGCCCAATTATCAGTTTTTTCTAACAGTTTCTTGAGTTCCAGAACTTCGAAAAAAAAATGTTTCAACTTTTTTTACTTGGATTTGTTCTATGTGAAAAAAGTATTTTTGGTTTTTTTGTTGGAAATTGATTTTGTCCTATTTTTTGCAAAAAGAAAACACTGTGGACCGTTTGATTGGATTCAATCTAACATAGTGAGTGGGTTTCGAAATTCACTGTGGCAGTGCTTGAAAAACGCTCCTTTGATTGAGTTTAGGTTGCGCGAAGTGATTAAAAATTTTAATAATACGACAATTTAAACAATTTTCCCGCGCTGCTTCTAATTTCAGTTATGGTGATTAATCATCTACTGACCGACCACGCATAGCATTCGAATGAATGTGTCTCCTTTGATTTGCTTTTCCCTGAGATTTCGCTGCAAGCATGCCGATGTCGCCGTGGCCAGGCACTTTGACGCCGCGGGAGCTCCAACAAATTGTCAAAGGATGACAAAGAGTACATCTCCAAGGCACTGTTTGAGCAATTATTTATTACTGCCTCTTGGTTGACTTTTGGCTTGTTGCGAAAGCAGCATATTTTGTAATGAACTATTATTTTTTAGTTGTTTTACGTTGTAACTTTATAACGATTTCAAGTCTCAAAGGAATTGAAAACAAAGCTTTCTGAATCTAAGTATCTGCCAAGCTTGCGAGAAAGTTTAGCAGGTCTTGTGGTGTTTTAGTTCCGAAAGTAAATTTTCTATAAGCACTCTGCTTAAAATATTTCTTTTTTAAATGTGTTTGTTTGTTATAATGACTTATGTCATGTTGCAAATTTTTGTTCATAATTTTAAATTTTGTTCATAAATTAAACATTTGTTAATTTTTGTGTGAGTTCAATTTTTTCTGAGGGATCAAGAGAATTGATTTAGGTTTATCCCTGTCTGTCCGTCTGTGTGCTTTCCGTAAACACAGGAAAATAAGTAGAAGTTAAAATAATTGCACGAAATCCAAAGATGTGCACCTTTGAATATTTTTGGAATCCACCCTTAGACACCCCTACCTCCTATATAACCACAAAATTTAAATCTTTATACAAGGGTAAATGTTGGGATAAATGTTTGTTATATTTATGTTTATACAAATTGTAACAAAACATGAGCGTCATCCGCCCAGCTCCAATAAAATCAGCATTATTGAAAACTCTGTTGAGAGGTTTATATTTAAACTACAAGGATTATCTTGGTTTGAGCGTGTGTTACATCAAAGCAAATATGTGTTCAAAAAATATGTGACTTACGTCCACGAACATATTCACCTCACATAAAACCCAGAAAGTCTCTAGAGTTTCGGAAAAAAATATAACGGAGATCTCTACACAGACTCTATTGATACTAATTATTTCTTACTGTTCAAACAAATTTATTGTTTAATTTTTCTTCAGTTTCTCCCAAACGGCTTAGTTCCAATTTTATTTCTGACAAAAATTATGTATGGATCATTCAACGATAATCGTCACCGAGACAAACATCTTATATTTTAAGTTATCGGATTAAATCCTATTACTTCTGGTAACAATTTTGCTTGTTATTAAAAATCCTTAAAAATAGTTGTCTCTAATAATACTAAGTGCCATTGTTTTTGTACAAGGCATCCCACTTTCTTCTTATAGATTTGGGGTATGTTAACACGAAAATGGCAAAGAAATTTTTTTTAAAGATTTTTTTTTAAATTTTTCTTAAAAGTTTTGCTCATATTTTTAAAATGTAGTCGTATATATAATAGTTTTATAATAATCATAATTATAATCAAGCCCACCAAATTAAGTCTAAAAAAATTTTTTAATGTTTGTTCAACAACCTTTTACATTTCGATAAGTAGTTTTTGAGCTATCGAAAGAAATATTTTGAAATTTCTATTTCTAATATTAAAAATTCATAGTTAATCGAGAACTTCAAAATTGCTTTATTTTTCATTTTGATTTTAAAAATAAATTTTTAATAACGAAAATAAGCTTTCGCTGAAAGAAATTTATTTTTGAGAAAAAACCCGCTCTTTGATCAGTATGAAATTTGGTTCTTGAGTTGGTCGAATTTGAGGTTTTTTCAATAGTAACAATTTCATAAAAAAATTTTGATTTATGCATTCGTTAATTGTGAAATTTGTAAAAAAATGTGTTTTGTATTAAAAAAATTTTTCTAATTGTATCTGAACGTTTGTTGAAATTCCTTTCAAATGTCATAACAATCACTATTAAGATCTAACCAAAAGTATTTTTAATGAATTTTCTTTGTTATTTAAAATTGTCATTTGTTATTTTGCGCATGTTTCAACCAAATGCCGAGAGAGAGAAAAAAACAATGTTTCAAATTTAATTTTCTAAATTGGGAAGCCAATATCTAGATTTAATTAATTTTATTTTTGTATTTAAGTCTAAGTATTTTAAACTTAAAAGAATTATTAAAAAGTTTACCGTTTTGTTTTTGTTTATATTTAAATTATTCCTTTTAAATAGAAACCACAAAATTTGATTTTTTCTCAAAATATGGAGTAAAAATGATTTTTGTTGTAAAAAAAACAAAAAATCAAATTTATATTTTTATTTTGTTTCAAAATCTATACCGGATTTCTGGTGCATTTATTTTATAAAAATATAAAAAATTATTTACATTTAAAAGTAATTTCTTTGACGGAAAAAGCTTGGAGATATACTCCAATCAGTTAAGAGTTATAGCCTCTAACTTGTTTCAACCATCTCGCATATAATTATAAATAGGCAATCAAAAAATTGTTCGAATTTCGATCAAGTTGCTCGTTGCAAATATTCAATTTGAAATAGTGAAATAGCTTACTTTTGGTCGAACATCAACGAAATTTGTGTTAAAACTGTTTGCGTCTTACTTCTTTTTTAAAAGCTTTGACATATCAGCAATATTCATGTCATATTATACAATTCTAAAAATTTTAGTTATTTTTTTGTCTCTACACAACCTCTACTCTCGCAAACTATTTTATTTGCCAAAGGCCAAAATACATTGCTATCATTTATGTCGCAATAAAACACTTTACAAACCAATAATGCCACACCCAACAATGTTCAACCAGCAATTTGATCCTTGACCATCATTTGGTATAGAATTCGATTAGAAACCATTTTCCAACTAGAACAGTTTAAGAAACAAACACAAGAAATAAATTAAAGTGAGTACTAAAAATTAATTGTAATTAAACGTATGCTGCCCGCTCATTTCGCACAATAAATAGTTTTCTTAGTAGCAAATGGTGTGAGTCTGCGTCCGCCTGCCAATTGAACAAATGGTCTGTCTGAGCTATCGAGTCGTTTCGACGAATCGTCGGCGTCAGAATGATCTGGGCGATTCGCAAAGCGACCTTAATAAATCATTTTCGCTTGTGAATTTGGACATTGAGCTTGATTTAGGGGTGCGCTAGAGCTTGTAAGCGTGCTATGTTATAGTGTAGCAGCAGCAACAGTTTGGTATAGTGCTCAGGTGCAGTACTACGTGCCGCATGTACACAGGTGTAAGCAGCTGTGTGTTCCCTTTTTCAATTTTTTGTGTTGTATTGTGTTGTGTTGCTTTAGTTTGTTAATCGATTTTGGTTTCGCGACCAACACTGTTATTAGAACAAAATTGCAGTTGAGAGCTCAAACGGGCGTTCGAGCTTTTTACTTGTTGCCATTGCAATTGAATCGGTAGCTATTGGCGGCTGTTGGCGTCTGTACACAACACAACTGCAGCTCATTGCATGCCACTCTGTTACCACAACAACAATCTGCGCCAATTCAAAGCAATAAATAATAATTAGGAGGCCATTATTGCTGCAGCGCTTGCGGTTATTGCTGTTGATTCAGTTTTAGTCGTTGTTGTTGGTTGTCTTTGCTATGCGCAACCACTACTTCGGTTGATCATGTCCCAAAAGTAATTTTCTGCTGGTCACAATTTCCATTTGTGTTGGTAGTCAAATGAGCCAATCAAATGGTACGACATAGTTGTAATTTTTTTTCACATTCATCGCAATTGCAGTCGCCATCACATCTTCCGTTGGGTCCAGCCCACGACGAATTTTTGTAAAATTGTCAGCGAATATTATTAAGCGATATTAATGAGCCATCAATTCGGTCTGAATTTATCACTATTATCAACAATAGGTAATTCCGCCCACATCTGGTGGTGGAGGAATCTGTGGCGCATTGCAGAAGTACAATGAGTCAAGCATTCCAGAACTTATTGCTGGCTTCTAATAATGCAAGCCTGTTGCACTTCAAACAAAAGACTTAAGAACCAAACTCGAATATGGGACATTCGGCTTTCTGCTAGAAAATATTTCTTAGTTTTCTTTGGTTTCATAATTGAATTTATTCAATTAGTTTTCAAATATCAGATTTTATTGTTTTCTAAAAACGAAAAAGACCGAAACTTGACGCGCTTTTCTCTTTATCCAAAGACGATTGTGTTTGTTTTATAATTTTTTTTCTGCGTATTGCAACTTAATATTAAAAATACAATGAAAAATATATTCGCTGCATTTGGTTTGACAGCTGCAACACACACCAAAACTGTTGTTTAGCGTTTAAAACTTTGATAGTCCGAAGTACTGGGCGACCAACCACATAAATGCCTGCATCTAACGGCTTTTGACGTTGAAAGTTTTTATGGAAAATTGTTATTGTTGGACGACGAATGGTTCAATAGATTTCGAATCGACCATCAATGTTGTAAGCAGCACCAGCAGCAGAGAGCAGGAGAGAGTTAACAGTCGACAGCACGATCTGCGTTACCATCATTGTCATAATCTTCGTTATCATCATTATCACAGTCATCATCATCATCATCATCATTGCCGTTGTTCGCATTATCCGCGTTACTTGCAGGCAAAGATAGCTGTGCCGATGTATCGACATGCGGAGATTTTTTTTCGCCAATTCTGCACATTTTAAAGTTTCCATTTGTCGATCCTGCTATTTCTTCACTGCTGTGCTATGTTGCCACGTTCCTCAACTATTGTGTGTTGTATACAAGTTGTGAATATTGGCATTTTTTAAAATTTTCTGCAGATGCGATTTGTTGAATTTTTTGCGTTGAACTTTGAATTAGCATCAGCATAAAAACGTTAAATAAACTAGCCTGAGCAGACGACAAATTGCTGGTTTGTAGACGCGAACATACAAGCAGATTGTCGCAAACGCCTTGGCGAATTGGGCTGGCTGTTGGTGATTGTGGTGATATCGGTGGTGGTGGATGGCTGTACGAACTTTTGTCTTTGTCATTGCGAATGGTGTAGCTTGACCAGTTGACACCTGACATGGGGCCACTTAATGGTAAAGCGTTGCTGTTAGATTTTCTTATTTTATGATGATTCCAACGCAATGGCTGCAACAGCAGTGAACGTTTTATCTTCAGGCATGCGGCTGTGATTTTGAAGGAGTCCCGTTGTATTTTGATTAAATTCGCACCATGCAAATGTGAAACTGTCACTTGAATTTGACAAATGCGTGTTTTTTTTTCTGCGCATGCAAGTTGCACTTTTTGGTGTTGCTCGAGGAAGTAGAAATAAATTCCATGAAATGGGCTTGAATTGCTTGCATTAATTATTCGACGTCTTGTCGTGTCTCAAGCGTGCCGTTTTGTTGAACCCTGTCATTGTTTTCCGTTAGACGACATTTTCATCCAATCGTATGGCCTTATTCTTGGCGTGCCATTTGTTGTTGTCAGTTTTTGGGTCAACTTCGTTTGAATTTTCCTGCAAATGAGCGACGTACAAGGAAATCCTTTCAGATGTTTTGCTTGTCTTATTTTGTGTTCTCTTTCATGGTGCAACACGCGACAACGACAACAACAGCATCTGTTGCTGACACTGAATACGCATAAAATAATTCATTCCGTTGCGTTGCTGTCCAGCAACATGCAATATTTCAAATGCAACAGCAACAGCAAGAGCAACACCATCAAGATTGGCATACTTTTTGTTGTGCTGACAGGGTGTGCGATGATAGTGTGCAGTATGTGGCGTGATGCAATTAAAAAGTTGAAATTTTCTTATGTTAAATTTCTGATTTACTCTTGAACGTAAAATATTCTTGAAGATGGCTATTTAAAAAAATATGCAAGTAGTTGAGTTTTTTTTTTGCTATTGGTGTTAGTTGGTTTAGTATTTGTATCTGTCAATTGTGCTGTCAAGCCAAGAATCAATGCTTTTATAAAATAAATGAGCAACATATGAAACTACTTTGCGATAGTTATTTGAATTGGGATGATAGTTGAAAAAAGGACCTATTCATGAATTGTGCAAACAGACGAGGTCTTTTAGCCTATGGAATAGCATTTACTAAATATATGTAGTTGAAAACAAATTTTTGGTCGTTGTTTCTACTCTAAGGTGTCAATTTACCGTTGGAACTAGCTGATTGTGAGACTTAACATATGACAAAGTGCTCTTGAAAACTTGGAAATGGAAATCGTACAGCACCATATAAATCACGAAATCATTTCACCAATGCACTTTGCCATTCCTTCAATTTGGGTCACCTGTAGCCATGCTGAGTTTCATTATTTCTCAGTATTTTTAATCAGGCTACTTCAACTTGTTTCTGTTGTGGTATTTGCACAATGCAGCATGTATGTTGTATCCTCTGCCTGATACCAATGAAGGCTGCTTTATGATGATACTATGTTCAACAAGTAAGGAAACGCCTTTTGCAAAATTTCGGGAAGACAAGAAAAAAAAAGGCATTTAAATTAAATGTCAATCAAAAGAGCTTCGCTTTGCGGCATTCGAGATGCACGTCAGTCCGTTGGATAAGTAAAAGGTTTTGAGCTGTGGTCCATTTATTAAACGTAGCCTTCGATAAGAACTTGCAGTGATTGTTGTTGCAGTCGCCGTTGCGCAATGACTTTGCAGTGTTGGCCCTTTGCAGCGATGTTAATGCAATACTTTAGAGACCTCAATAATGTTGCATAATCCACAACAAGGGCAATACGAATGAAAAGTGCAAAGCAGAAAATTGGGATTTTATTTATGAACGCATGAATGATCACCGATCTGAAGTTGGCATCCTTGTTGGCATAATTTAAAAATTATTTTTTATTAAAAAAAATTATACATTAAATTTTCAAATATCAAAAATCTTAAACTGTTTACATTAGTTAAATCCAACTTTATCGAAAACGCATTTTAAATGATCAAATTTGATGAATTTGAATCCAAAAGCATTTTAATGTTTCATTCATTGGAAAATGTTGAATAAATTAATAATAGTGAACAATCCAGCTTAATTTAATAAAAGTGAATAATCTAACTTGATCGGTTAATTTGTCGTTATTCGCGTCGACTCTTCATTTGGCAACAAGTGTAATTATGAATTGAATAAAACACAAACGATAACCTTTCAGCTCATCCTGTCAATTAAAATTTATATAAATTTCTTAAATGTCTTAAGATTTATTTTGAAACTAATTATGAGTTCATTTCTGAAAACTATCTCAACATTTTTTTTAATTTTGGCTTCTCAAATTATACCATACTGCCCACCAGTGTTGTAGATAGCTTTTGGTTCTGAGAGGGGTCCAAAAAAGTAATGACCTGTAATACGCTACACTGAGAAAACTACATTTTCAAAACTAGCAGAAACGTGCTACTTTTGAAAACGTTTAACCCAGATTTTGCTCCTCTAACGTTTGTTTTTATTTTAAAAAAGCACATTTTCAACGAGAGCTTCTAAAACGTTCGTTTGATTTTCTTAAATAAAAATTTTAAAATGAGCTTTTAAAACGTTTATTTGATATATTAAAATGAACATTTTAAAATGACTTTTTAACTACTTCGATTGCCTAAACGTACGTAATGAAATTTAATGACGTTTTACGAAGTTCAAGAGTTAAATACTCAACCGTCCAGGGTGCAATCCCTGACGAAACCTGCAAGATTTTTTCTTTATTTAAAACACATTTATTTTTAATATATTTTGATAGATTGTTTTTAAGATTGTAAGTGCGAACTTATTTCGAGGGTTACTTATTAATTATTAAATTAATACTTTTGATACATAACACACATATACATAACACGGGATGCGAACCTACGTCGCTTTTGAGTTTTACCCTAAAAATTACTCAACGCTCCATGAAACGCATGAAACGACAAGTTTTTATGTAAAATTTATCGGTAAATATTTTTTGGTTCTCACTTTTCCTCTTTATCATATCGGATATGGTTTGTTTAAAGGTCAAACTAAAAGTTTTAAAAAACAATTTGAAAAATTGTTTTAAAAACAAAAACTTTTGTTTTAAATTTAACTTACAAAACAGTTGTGCTTGAATTAAATTTATATTTTTAACCGACTTCAAAAAGGAGGAGGTTCTCAAGTTGGTTGGTTTCTCTGTTTTTTTTTTTGTGAATGTATGTACATCGATTACTCCTAAAGTACTTGCCCGATTGCCGTAATTTTTTGTCAACATATAGAGATTATCAACGCGGAGGTGCCCGTCTATTAAAGGGGGCGGTATTCGGAAAAGGGGCGTGTCTCTATAAGAAAAACACTGTATCTCAGTAAATATTGACACTAGGGTAATAAAATTCACAGTAAAATTACAAGGGCAGGCACAAATCTTTAAAACGACGATCACTTAAGTGGGCGTAATTCTAAAAAAAGGTGTGGCAATATTGTAAAAACTCTGTATCTCGAAGAAAATTGACACTAGAGTACTGAAATTAAGTACAAAGGTAGGCACAATTATTGAAAATTACTATAAAAAAGTGGGCGTAATTCGACAAAGGGGTGTGGCAATATAAGAGAATTACTGTGTCTCGAATAATATTGACACTAGGGTACAGACATTTATTACAATGGTAGGAAAAATTACTACAAATTTTTGTAAAAAAAAATGGGCGTTATTCGAGAAGGGGAGTGGCAATATTAAAAAAAACACTGTATCTCACTTACTATTGACACTACGATACTAAAATGAAGTACAAAGGTAGGTACAAATATAACAAATAACTGCCAATAATGTGGGCGGTATTCGATAAAGGGGCGTGTCACTATAATAAAAACACTGTATCTCTGTAAATATTGACACTAGAGTACTAGAGTCAATAAAATTCACAGCAAAAATGCAAGGGTAGGTACAATTATAAAAAATAACGGTCAGTTAAGTGGGCGTTAGCCGTCAAAGAGGTGTGGCAATATTAGAAAAACTCTGTATCTCGAATAATATTGACACTAGAGTACTAAAGTTAACTACAGGGGTAGGCCAGTTATAAAACAATTAATTTCAATAAAGTGGGCGTTGTTTGATAAAGGTCAAACGGTGAAACGGTGAAACGGTCAGTTAAGTGGGCGTTAGCCGTCAAAGAGGTGTGGCAATATTAGAAAAACTCTGTATCTCGAATAATATTGACACTAGAGTACTAAAGTTAACTACAGGGGTAGGCCAGTTATAAAACAATTAATTTCAATAAAGTGGGCGTTGTTTGATAAAGGGGTGTGGCAATACATAAAACACACTGTATCTCGAATAATATTGACACTGGAGTACTAATGTTGACTACAGAGGTAGGCACAATTATAAAAAATGTATTTCAATAAAGTGGGCGTTGTTTGATAAAGGGGTGTGGCAATATATAAAAAACATTGTATCTTGAATAATATTGACACTACAGTACTTATATTAAGTACAGAGGTAGGCACACTTATAACAAGTAATTGTCAATAAAGTGGGCGTCATTCGACAAAGGGGTGTGGCAATATTAGAAAACACTAAATCGAATACTGATGCTACTAACTGAAAAAGTACAGACGTAGGCACAATTATTACAAAATACTACCGAGGAATTGGGCGTTATTCGACTAAAGGGTGTGGCAGTGTGTAAAAAAACTGTATAAAATTGACTTAAGTGTGATAAAATTCATTGTTAGAATGGGTAGAACTATTGAAAACACTATGACAAAGAGTGTGATATTCTTGACAAAGAGGCGTGTCACTATTACAAACACACTATATTTCAGTCAATATTGACATTGGGGTACTGATAAAAATACAAGAGTAGGTACTGATAAAGATACTGACAAAGAACAGAATAAGAAACGACAGAAAAGCATTTTCCATATTAGTCGGCGAAGTCGGCGCTAATTAATCATATTTTTTGTGCAGCTGCAACACACATATAGCATTTTAATTAAAATTTAAGAAAATTTAAGATAACAAATTAATACAGCGTCACCTAAGCAGGATATTCACAAATAAAAAAGTCTTAAATAGAGTAGGGATTGCAAAAATATCATGATTTTATGTCAATGATTAGCGCTGACTAGAAGCTTTTATTATCATAAAAAAATTAATATATTTGTGATAAAAATAAAAAAATTCAGAATAATTGATATCATAAGATTTCCAATATAATAATGAATATAAATAAATTATCAAGTTTGACCAAGAAATAAATAGTAAAAGTAATTTAAAATTATTTTTTACTTTGTAGTGATTTTGAAGTAGGTTTTTTTTTTGTTAAAAAGTTTTTATAAAATCTTTTGTTAAATTTTAAAGTATTTTTTTCTTCTCAGTGTACTTTTAATTGCATTTCAGCTCAGTTCATGAAAAATATTTGTAGACGAAATGTTTTCACGTATATTTAAAGCAATAGTTTTTCTGTTCAATTTCACCAAAATCTATTAAGATAAACTTTAAGATATAAAAAAGAGACTTTGAAAACTCTTATTTATTTCGATGATTCCATTAAACAATTTTATAAAAATATCTGTAATTTTGTTTTGACAAAGCTATTATAAAACATATCTTAAATATTTTCTAATCATAAACTTCTGTTTTTAATCGCAAAATAACTTTTAACTTAATAGAATCAATTGACAACAACTTTTATATTTGGCTTATGGCTCTGCGTGGAGTCCGGACCCGTGGACCACCCCCATACCTATGCCACTGCTGGCCACGGCACGACATCATTTTTGTAGAACAATTTTTACGCTTTGTCGGTGGTTTCTTATTGTGAAATGGCAAACCTTCAACTACACAAAGAACTGGTCGAATGAGATGAACATTTGACAGTTTCCAAGTGCCAGGGCTGCACTTTCCTTAAACCGAAATGGAAAGCCCTGTTCAATGAATTGTCTTAAAATCGGTACGAGAAGTGGATTTCCATTTTGAAGAAATCTTTGAAAAATATTTTCCCAAATCGAGAATACCACTTAAAAATTAAATTCGATTTTCACCAAATCTTAACGCAAATCCGACTCGTAATTGAAAACAGGGCATAATGAGACAGACAACCTAACTGCGCTTGATTTGGGGTTTATTCAATTTATATTGATTCCTAAAGAATTTGAATTCTCAACCGGACGCTTCTATTAAACTAAAAGGCTTCTGTCGTCCATTGTACTAACATTGGATACTTCGAACTTTCAAGAGTTTTGCTTAGTGAATGTGGCAGTAAATACTTTACTTTGGCCAACAACGGCTGCAGCTGCAGTGGTAGCATTAACAATAACTAGAATTTAATCGATAGTACCTCGAACAAAAAAAATAAAATGGTGAAAACGATTGCGGCAAGAAGATAAATGGGCCAATTCGCGAATAACTGGTAATTAATCAATTTAAATTATCAGCTCCAGTGCGAGCTTCGTTCAGTAGCAACGCCCGAAAGCATTCTGTCCGCATGCGTTCAACTAATCCATTATCATTCGCAACGGATCGATTTTAAGCAATTTTTCGTGCTTGTGCTACTGGAGTGGACTTAAAGTTTTCACTCTGCTGTTTGGCGCTTTTGTTTTGTTGTGTTTTTTTTTTTTGTTTTTGTTTTTTTTTTTTCATCATGATTATGATATATTTGTAACACTTTTGGCCACTTCGCCATCCTCCATGCAATAATAACTGAGTTTCAACTTTTAATTTTAAGCAATTTTACTGTAACAACCGCAAAATGCAGAACAACAACAACAATTAAATCGATCTGTATTTGCATGATGGCGATTTTTGAGTGCTAAATAATAATAATAGCTTGACTTGGCTCCAAGCATGCATCTCAAAAGCACAGTTTTCGCCAAAATAATTTTTTGTTGTTATTTTGCAAATGATCTGCTGCAAATGATTGTTTTAGGCATTTCAATATAAAGCAGAAGTCAATATTTAGGTACCCTTACATAAACTATACGATTTAGCTGTAGAATGTTTGAAGGATGTTTTCTCAGTTGTTTACAGTGGAGTGAAATTTTATCTAGGCGTTCAGAAATTTGTATGACTTGCATGTGCCATTAATTCTAAATAGTGCCATGAAACATATTCCATGGCAGAAAAATTTGCAACAGTAAGTATAAAAGTAACAAAACATCTTGGAAACTATCTTGCTATAGCAACAAAGTTTTATTATTATCGCCAACTTCAATGCTTCAACAACGCTGTGCGCGACACTAAAAACTAAAGTTTAAATACAGCGACGAAGTATCGTGCAATAAAATGTCCTTAGTTACGCCTAGTAATGCTATTTTACGATCTACCAACAGCGCATGCGCAAGAAGTAAGCATAAGTTAAAAGAAACTGTAGAACTTTGTTTGCAGCAATCATCAAGTTTGTTTCTTAAGTCTTTTGTTTTCATCTCGATTGGTCAAAACGTCGATCGAAGCCACCTTGATTTCTCCATTCGATTTTTTTTACTTGTGTCTCTTGCTGCGCATCTTCCAGCTGCAGATTCACTCCTCCGTAAGTGTCATCTTAAATAATGCAGTATAAATGGACGCAACATTTGCTGCACAATCGAATTTAATGCATTGCATTGGAATTTTCCACACGACAAGAGTTTTATACTTTAACACATTCGCATCGGATTTGATGATTCTGCATTGTGGAGCTTGCATTCAAAATATGCACATGGTCTTCGACTAGATGGACATCACTTCGGCCCACTTGATTCTACTACACAACACTTCACTCCACGTCACTTTGCATGGAATTTCATAAAGGAAATGTAAATTTTTCTGATACAAGCAGAGTAGCAACAACGGCAGGTGGATTTAATGAAAATGCTTTCATGATCGGATGCGAAGAGTTCATTTCAGTTTGATTTGATTTGAGCTGCATCTAAGCATCACAGGTTGTGGCAGTGCAACGGATTGCAGCCAATTGTAAAGCGCTTTATTTCGTTACAAAGAGTCCGTGTTTATCTTGAGTTGCTGCGGCGGATGTATTTAGATTGCATTTCTAAAATAAAAAAAATAATCTGATGTTCGTTTACGTCTCGCAGGTGCATGCAACGCATAGTAAAAGAAGCAGAAGAAAATGAAGCAGCAATATGAACGGGAGCCACTTTGGTCTCTCTTGGTGCTGCCTTGGCAACATTAACTTCACATTTAAGATAAATTTGCACGCTCGACTTTGAGTTGGAGCCTCTTAAGTTTGTCTAGTCCTTGGCGGTGGAGTAGCGCCATTAAAGATGGTCAGACAAGTTGGCTTCCAAGACGGGAGTTGGTGGTATAGGGGGGGTGGTCGAAGTCAAGGTAGCGCATCATCATAAGTCGCGCTTAATCGATTAAAGCAAGCGTACATGGACACACATTTAATTACAACTACTGACTCTTTACCAAGCTACCGCGACATCTGGTGGCAGCACGATGTCCAACCTGTCGAAGCCGTTACTTGTAATTATCGCTAAGAGGGCAAATTAAAACTTATTTTATTGTATTACGACTTTTTTTGCAGGAAATGCGTTTCTCTTTTATATCCATTTCCATAACTAAGTGACTTTGCGGCTAAATTGTACATTTTATTGGCAACCACATCCTAGAAGTTACAGTAAAATGTTTTCAGTATTAATCGTATAAAGACATGATGATCAAATAAGAGATAAAGTTGTGCCATCTTAGCATAGCTTGTTAAGATTTTGCTTAAGTCTGGATTATATTTGTCATAAATTGTCATTACTTTATGTTCTTATCGTCAGTATTCTTAAACGTTATAAAAATGGAAGTTTAGAGAAAAATTATAAAGTTGTCTGGCAAGAGTTCTTGGTTATTCCTTATCTAATGATTGTAATAGCTAAGTGTTTTCGTAAGTGTGCGATCATGTTAAACGAAACCTAAAGAACAACTCATTTCTAATTAAAGAATTTTGACACTGACAGCTCCTTCGCTGAAAATATAAATTATGCATACGTTCATAAAAAACCTATATTAATTTTGCTTTCACTGATGATGTGTACTCGTACTCAAAGAAGTGGTTGAATAGTGAAAGCAAAAAATGTTCACTAAAAATTGCTGTTTTCGCTAAAAACAAGACATTGACAAAAGTCATACGAAAAGGGACATCATTAAAAATTGTAATTTTAAAATTAATATTTAAAAAGTTTTTTTTTTCACAAAAATTGCGCATTCAAGCCAAAAAATGTAATTTTAAATACTTAACTACAAGCTGAAGAAAAATTAATTTTTTTATTAGGGCCATCTTTTCCTTGGCGACACAAAATGCAATGCCTCGCTGAAACTATCTTTTATATTGAACGGGGTATATATCAAACTTTATTTTAAAATTAATTTTGTTGTTGTTGTTGTTGTTTTTGTATGTCATGTTAAAGGTGACCAACAAAAAAAAGATACCCCGCTTGTTGTAAACAAAAAAATTTTTGTGCTTTATTTGAATATAAAAACCAAAACGGGAATATGTTAAGAATTAATGCCGTTATCGTCGGTACCAAAAAAAAAGAGATTCATTCAACAAATAACGGCACTTTAGCATTCAAAATTCAAAATTTATAAAAAACAGGTATTTTAGGGCTTAATATAGGTGTAATTCCGTTGGTTTTAGAGCTACACTCAGAAAAAAGCTGCCATGTAAAATTAACGTTTTTAATGTTATTTCCAATGTAAATCAGAAAATGTGGATTTTACGTAAGAAAATGTTAAGTTAACATGTATTGTGTTGAATTGATAAGAAAAATATCAAATTGATAATGTAATGTTTTACGTTGCAATATCAATTATTAATGTTAAAATAACATTTAAAATGTTTTTAGTTCATCACTTTTTACTGTACAATTGATAGTAATTCATATCCATTTAACATTATAAATGTAGATGTCAACATCAGAGATGTAATGTTTATTTAAGAGCTGAGCCGTTCAAACATACGGGTAACCATGGCACACAGGTTAAGAGTGTGGCTTTGGATGCCCGGAGCCCAGGTTCGATTCCCACTCGTGGCAAATTATTTTTCAATTCATTTTTTTTTATCTGCTTTAATTTACTGATACTTTTTGAAATTTTAAGTGTTAAAATAACATTATTAAGTGACAGTTATACATTTTTAAATGTAGGTTTCGTAATGTAAAAAGTACATCAGGATAATATCAATTTTAACATTTTTTAATGTCGGACGACTTTTGTCAACTAAAAATGTCAATTTTACGGTTGTTTAATGTACTTTTTTTTCTGAGTGCACCTTCATAATTATGGCACCGATGGGAATGACTGCTAGTCTTAATATGTGGTGTAAAAATTATTTAAATCGGACAATTTTTTCAATAACTTTTTATTACGACCAATCGCGAAAAAGTGGTTTCGAGATAATCGCATTTAAAGTTGTAATATTTTTTTTTCAAAATAATAAAATAAAAAAACGATCAGTTTTAGAAATTTTTCCGGTGCATTTGGGAGATGACTATCTGAAACAAAAAGATTCATCCAAATCGGATCATTGGTTTCCGATAAATGAGGTAGAAAGTGCCCAAAGACATGGTATTCAAAAAAGTATTAAAATAATTCTATGGTAAGATTTCTTTAATGTAAGCATATTTTTGGTAAATAAAATATATTTCATTAATTTAATAAAAAATAATTAGTATATACCAGCGTATCCCGTTCAGAGGCTGTGACTATCATAAAATATTGTATTTCTGTCCAATATTTCTTAAAAAATAATTGAGTTAAGTGCAGCGCTTCACATATAGTTCATAAATTTAAACGTGCTTTTCTCAAAAAGAATGTTGTAGTTGACTTGAAGTCTTAACTGCAGCTAAATAGTTAGAATAGCGAATTTAAATTCTTGTTTTTTATTAATGCAGGTAATAATTCTAGGCATCTGTAACGTCCGCAGTGTGTGGCCTTAAAAAAATAATGTGTTAAATGTCATGTGTTACCAACCCGGTAAACTCAATGTTTTTTCTTCTCTGATCCCTTATTTTTCAAGGATATAAAGTAATGGAAGACCTCACTAAATTTATACATACCGACCTTGCGCAACTTTTAAGTTAAGTTAACAGAATCTTCGGAATCAATTGATGAGATCGATTATGTCACAAGACCATAGCACAATTATTTTTGTAACTGGGTTCTGAGCTCACTTTTGCTTAGCTTCCTCACGTTATATTAACAACTCAGCCAAATAAGTAAAAAACATGAAAAACTTTACGGTGGTTATTTCCAAGATGGATTCGCGATCAGTATTTAGATAAAACTAGCGCATTACCACTTTTTTGCACCGTATTGCAAATGATTTTCATTTCAAAACAACTAAAAAACTGTAAGAAAAACGTTTAAATAAAGAAACAAAACACATAAAGACAATCAAAGAAACAATCAAAGTCAGTAAACATGTGAAAAAAAACATTTTTTTTTTTGGATCTGGCAACGGTCTTCACCCGTAAGCAGAAGAGCATGTGCAAGCAAATATATCATAGGCCAATCAAAGGTAATCAACGTGATGAACCACTGACTACTGAGGCCTGTAATACTAGTTTACTCGTTTTACAATATCCAAGTAAAGCAGAGACATTTTTGTAAATGTGATTAAGATTGATTGATCATTTGTATTGAGACAAACATGCTACAAGCATAATATTAAAGAAATGGATTCTTTTGAATCACTGAATCAAATATTATTCTTAAAAGCATGGATTTTCATTCATACGCAGATACTTACGGATTTTAATGTGAAGGTCATTGGCACAAGGACAAAATTCTTTAGTAATTATATGTCCTCAATCATTGAATACTATTCGTAAAAAGTTTCGTAAATTAAGATTTTACACTCATATTGTTTTTGCTATAATTCTAAGAAACTGTAATTCTAAGTGTCGATATATTAATAGAAAGACAAACTTAAGAATTATCACTACTGTATGCTTAGGCAGATAGGAGATACCTTTGGAGATGCCTTTAGACAGGGTGAAATTAGTCATGTTTAATAAATTTTTTTCAAGTTGATAGCATAATTGGATTATTTTTGTATTTTCCTATCAGTACATTTTTGAACTGTTGAAAAACATTTTTTTTTTATAAAACGGCGGCTCTGCAGATATCTCCTAGAACGTCTGCTGTGAGGCATCTAAAAGTTCTGCAGCTATCAAAATGTTTCCACTTATTTGAAACAAAAAAGTTTTTTTTCGATTTCTGATATGTTTAAGGAAGGGATAAACCTGTAAAATAAAAAAAAAATTAAAAATAAAAACTTATATCGGCTGTATAATGTAAGGTCCAGATTAACGACTAATTTTTCAGCAGTTTTGACCCCACAAAAATTATTTATTCACACGATATCTTTGAACTTGTAAATACATCCTTCCGGTACTAATATGGAGAGAAACCTGTCAAAATTGCAGATCGGTCAACAACTGTTTACAACACCAGCATTTTTGAAAAAGTAGTTAATAATCAGGTTTTAAGTTTCCATACGGTATAACTTTAAATTTAAGTGATTAACGTGATTAACCCAGGGACCGTACCGGTTATGGTTTTTATCAAAAAAGTCATATATTAACTGTTATTTTTTAACTTTTATAATTTCCGACAAAAATAAAAGTTATTTTGTGCCTTATATTTTTTCGGGCAAACATAACAGTTACTTTTGACTTTTATTTTATCGGTCAAAAAAAACAGTTATTTTCTGCCTTTTATTTTTCGGTCAAAAATATCAGGCAATTTGTGTTTTTTCAAAGGCCATTTTACTGACTAAAAAACTATCGATATATTTTTTATATCGACCATTATTTTGGTCTCATCGGTGATCACGTTTTACATATGATATCAAAAGTTTTTTAATCGGACAAGCGGCCTTTAAAAAAACACAGATTGCCTGATATTTTTGACCGAAAAAAAAAGTCACAAAATAACTGTTATTTTTGACCGATAAAATAAAAGTCAAAGGTAACCGTTATTTTTGTCTGAAAAAATAAAAGGCAAAAAATAACAGTTAATTTTTAACTTTTATAGAATCAGTCGAAAATCTTAAAGGCTGTAAATATTCGTGAAGATGAGGCCATTTGTATCATAATGGTATATTTGAAAATGTCCTTCGACAATTTTTTCATTGTGTCTTTTTCATTCGAAAATTGTAAAATAACAGTTATTTTCGGTTCCTGGATTAACCTCCTCAAAGAGCTGATTACCTTTGAGCTGCTGCTGCTGCTCGCGTTGTACGAACTGCTTTTGTCTCGGAAAGAATCTTTCGATTCTGCTTCGCTACTCGTGCCTCATCGGTGTTTTCGGCGAAAACTTTGCAATAGCAGCCAATGACTATACCCAGTTCATTCATAAGCTTAAAAATGAAGCTGTAGCCTTCATTAAACATTGCTCTAGCAATCAATGCATACAGAAATTTCGACAATTTTCAACCCGTAATTGAGGTACTTCTATTAATAAGCTTTTGACAGTATATTTTTAAAATGTTTACATTCCGAAATTGAAAAAATATCTCCCCCTTTAAGATAGGTGACCAGTAAAAAAGAGGTATATGTATTTTCATTACTTTTTGTATGAAGGAATTGAAATACTATTTAATATATATTGAAATACTATTTACACGGAGAGAAAAAAATGGTCTAAAATTATGCTCAAAGTGTTCTTAAATGAAATTAGCTCAATAGAGCTCAAAACCATCTTAAAACAAGCTATTCACGTACGCAGTTTGTGCCGGAAATTGGGCTTGAAAAGTTTTTTTAATCACTTCAATTTGTGCTTAATAAGTGTCATCTTGGGCTTGATAATAAAAATGCATTTTTGTTGTTGTTGTTTTTGCTCATCAAAAAAATGAGCAACCGAACGAAATAATTCTCAGTTGGTTTTTGTTGCTGTTAGTATAAAAGTGCAGAACATAAATTAAAAAATGATATTTTCCTGTCCGAATTGTATCAAATATCTAATTAGGACAATGAAAATATAATTTTGAATTTGCGTCTGGTCATCGCTTTTTTCGATTCCTTTGATGCCTGGGCCCCTTACATTTTGTCATATTTTTCCTTATTTAAAATTTAAAATAAATTGATTTGGGATTGTTTTAAGCTCAAATTTCTCCGAGCATCAAAAAAAAAAAAAAAATTAGTAAAAGAAGAGTTCTATCTCGCATATTACCAAAGATACATAAAAAGAGTGTAAAGTAAAAAAAAAAAATGTGAAGCCTTTTAAAAATTATCCATTTTTCAACAAATAAATTAAAAAATATATAACTTTATGAAGCCCATAATATCAAAAATGTGTGTTATTGTACTCATAAAACTGTGCCTTGAAAATTTTACGAAAATCGGTCCAGCCGTTTTTGAGTTATTTCTCCAACAATTTTGCAAAACACTGTTTCGAGATTTCTGAAGAAATTTTTGAGGTGTTATACTAACATTTTATGAAAGCAAAAAATTTTGATTTTCAAAAAAATTTCACTGGTTGCCTGCCTTATGGAAAAAAAAAAATAAATAAGAAAAATAACACATTTATGTGAAATGAAGCAGGTTATTTAAACTTGTATGTTGCCATGTAGCAAGCAATGTTCGCAATGCTGCCAAATTAAAGCAATTTTTCATGTCATTGCTCAGACACGACCTAGCCCCTTGCTGCTTGTTCACCTGATGCACTCTATAATTAAAGAATTTATTTCGTTGGCAACAAACATTACCATAGGGTCGATCGATGGGAGGGTCATATGAACCTATAAAGAAATTGCAATATCGTGGAAAATTAAGGAATAAAAATGACATGTACTTATTCACAAAGCGTTCGACCAATCGACGAATTGATCATCAGAAGCTCCATCATTTTCAGTTGACCAATTTTCTCCAGCAGTAAATGGGATGCGGTGCAGCGATTTACTGATCGTTAATGTCGATTTTGTTAATCTGCAGTATCAAAAGAAGTACTTTTATCAGCCGCAAAAAAATGTGTGAAATTATGTGAATTTCATGACAGCAGGGCGTTCAAAAAACTTACAATTTTTATCCGAACTCACATTCTGATAAAAACTAAGATCGTTTATAGTGTGTAGATATAAACAAAAAGGTAACAAAGTGCTGCATGCAAAAGTTTCTAGCCCGCATCTAGTTTGGTGGATAATTTTACTCTATTCAAACTATTGTTAGTGGGATGAAGTTATTGTAAAATATGAATGTTAAAAATTCAGTTAATACCAAAAACACAAAGCAAGTCGTCTATATCGAAATAATTAGTTTGGTACTTAAGCCAAAAATTGTTATTTATCGGTGTACCTCAAAACCACCCTAAAATACATACCTTCACTACTGAATGGCCGATTCCAGTAACTCTTACTCTTGCACCATCTTAATTTTTTTTTTGTATTTCACTGTGTTTGGGAATGCGCTTCTGGTTATTAAGGTCCTTGATTACGATTATTATTTTCTTGATGCAGCAAATTATGGACCATTCCAGCGATTGAAGGGCTAGCAGACGCTTATCGTGCTGTGCTGTGCTGCTTTCTGTTTCACATGCGTTCCAACAACTAAAAAAATTCCGTCGATTCAATTCCATTTTAAAAGCAGCAACAACAAAAAAACCAAAAACATCAATATTTATAATAATAACATCAACAACAAAACAAAAACAAAATAGCCACAAAGCGCACAAATAATATCAAAAGCAGAACCGTTGGAAATTGGGGCACAGGCCGCGAGGAGAGGCCGTTCGATGATTGCAGTGGATGAGGATGTGAATACCGAACGTTGCTAGAATATATATGTTTTTTTTTCTTTTAATTTGTGGTAATTATATTGCACAGGACAATCGCGCATACGTGTACCTGCCTGCACACCACACACACCACACATTCATCGCTCTGCTGTTGTTTTTATTGTTGCCTCCAGTAACGAGATGTTGTTGTGTGCTTGTAGTTAATTGCATTGAGGCTCCTCGCTGTGTGAATTTGCAATATATGCGCTACCAACTCCTTATTCGATAAATGCAGTAATTCGATTTTTCGGTAGGTCAATCGTTTGCCAATAGTTCTTCACTCGAGATATGTATTTTTGGTTGAAGTAGAAGCTCCTAATATATACAGCCTACTTTCACTTAATTATTGAAATAAATTATTTTTGTTTTCATGCGGCATTAAGAATTAAATTATTTTTGTTCAACTACAGCCGCGATTTTCCTGGAAGCCTCTACTGAATTCTTAACGCAGTTTATTGCCTCTACCTTGACCGCCCACCTGAATAGTTAATTGGTTCTTGTACGACGTTTTATAATTTAAATAATCGCGATAAAATAGCAGTGCAGGTTGTACTTATATTGTTGTTGTTTCGCTACGAACAAGTAGCGCACTTGCAACGTGATCCATGTCATGGGTTCCATTAAACAAGGCTCCCGGTGACCAGCCCCATCAGCTTCTGTGCTGCTTCTAATAATAATAATACTTGTGGCTGTAGTGGCCGCAGCATCAAGTAGTCATCAAATCGATTAATGCCAACAACAAGAGCAAAATACCAACCACCATTAAGAGGCTCCATGCTCCACGCACCACGAATAAACCAACGAACGAACGAACACCTGTATCTAGTTTCGCCTTCATTCATCAATGCGGTTTCGTTGGGATGCTAGTAGAACGGCAACAAAAAAAAAAAAAAACAAGCAATCTCAAAAAAAACACAAAAAAAACATATTGAAAAAATATGCAACAACAGCGGCAGCGGATACATGCGTATCTCGTTATTGCATCTGAGAATCCAATTCAGAACATAACTAACAAGATTGATTGCCAGTTGTAGCTACTAGAAAATTGACGTTGACGTCTTTAAGAGGGCCCAAATGATGCATAGCACAAAAAGCAGACCCAGCCCAAGCTCGGGGCTGGGAAAAACTAATTTCGCTCATACATCCATTTTAGCTTTAAGTTCACGCATTTGTTTTTTTTTTTTTGCATTTGTATATATGTATGTATGAATGTGTGTCCGATGCGCCAAATGCCGCCCGCCCCCGTTTGTGCAAATTGGGACGCGCAGCGGCCGTTAAATTCCTTAAAAGCTTTTATCGATTGACTGATCTCGGCTTAACGCTGTGGCCTGGAAGTTGTTGCAAGCATCGTTGTTGTTGTTGTTGATGTGATTTTATCAGAGTTTACAGTTGTTATGTTTGTGGCCATATTCCACGTCTTCATGCGCTGTTGTTGCAAGGCAACCATCGAAACATTAAAAAAACTTCCTTCCAGGCACTGCAAATCGCCATTAAAAAGAAATGGATCGTTGTTTGCATGGAACAAAAATTCAGAAAAAAAGATATGAACACAGCTTTTGGTAACCCAACAATGACGAAAACACAACAACATTATGTTTCTATATTCGATTAAAACTAAAGTAGAACTTCAAATAGATATTTGCACTTAATATTTAGTAAAAGTGGATATTGGCGTTAACAAAGGAACTGCTCCAATATAGACACAACCCATTTAGAAAACAATGTTTCCATATTTAATAGCCATGTAGAGATAATTGCTGGTGTTTGACTTTTGCTACCCATGCGCAACCGCCGCGTTCGACGAATTAATCACGTAGTCAACTCATCTGCCATGACAATAACAACAACAAAAACAGCAGCAACAACAGTCAAAAACCACAACTGCGGCCACAAAAACAGCAGCAACTGCAATAAAATTCATCGAACGTGTGTTTGGTGTGAAGTCAGTCACATGAATGCACGGATAGATGCATGCATGGATGAGTGGTTGAGTGGATAGATGAGTGTCAATAAGTTTGATGAATGCCTCCTTTAGTTGTCTGCCTCAACAGTTATGTTCTCATAAAATTGCACGCATTTTAATCTGATTGGCGTAAGTTTTCCATTGGTTGGTTGCTGTCGTTGTTCATCTTGAGGTGGAAGAAGTTTTTATTTTTGCCAAGTGTGAAAAATTACCTACCGTTACCAATCAGTTATAGAAATAACAAGCAATTCTTTTTTAAAATACACTAAAAATCTACTATAAGCTCTCCAGGGAGCAAGCCAGAGAATTACTTCTTCAATTGAAACTTTTGGTTATGGCAACGAAATAATGATAGCTGCAAATACATTTAAATAAATGTAGAGAAATTTATTGCAAAATTTTTAAGTCATGTGGAGCTTACAGTAAGTTACCTGCAGTGTTCACTTATGGTATCCAAGTTGTGCGAAAATCCTCAAAGTAACACCGAAAACAAACGGTTCCAGTAGGGAATTCTTTTATGAAAGAAGATGAAAATCAAAATAGTCAATAAAATTGACTAAAAACGTGATTTTACAAAATGTTCTCTTGTATGTCTTGATAAAATAAAAAAAAAACAAAACACAAATTGGTCATTTAAGCTCTTGAAAGGACTTTGACCGAGCTTCTTATGATCAATTGTGTTGTGTGTGATATTAAATGTTTGCACACAATTAACCGAGAACTGGACCTACTTGTTTTATGCCGACTCCGAACGGCTCATGTTCTCAAGAAGCTTTACATGGCATTATTTACTCTCTGGGGTTTGCCATTGTCTGCAGAGAGGTGGTGACCGATCAGAAAAATTTTTTTATTGAAAAAACTTTTCGCCGCGACTGGGGATCGAACTCGGGCTCCGAGCGTGCTAAGCCACACACTTAACCTGCACGCCACAGTCACCACCAAACAAATAATTTAGAAAGTTTGGAAAAATTAAAAACTCTGAGATACAAAAGCAAATAAGTATCCGATTTTTCGTGGAATTCCCCTATATAAATGCTGAAGTACCTTTAAGGGGCACCACTAGTGATACCGACTAAAAAAAGGTCTTTGAAAGGATTGTGAACGAGCTTCTTATGATCAAATGTTTGTTCACAATCACAATTAATATAGAAGAATTGAATTGATGCTCCAACGCCACACATTTCGCACGAACGACCAGGGATACCACTCCTAGATAGACATAAGTTATGTTATGTTGAAGTATCATATTTAAAAGAACAGGATATAAGCGAGCATCTCTGTAATTTTCGTAAAAACCATTCGCGTTCAGCTGATTTTAATTAAACATTTACTATGCTTGAATTAACAAATGTCGCAACACAAAAATTGAAAGATTATTCAAAGATCACATTTAAAATTAGGCACTATTGAATAGATCGGCTAGATACGGTTAGTAGTCGTATTAACCCTTATTCAGCACATTTATTTGGTATATTTCAGTACACTGGATCATGTGCACCGAAGTGATAAAACAACTATCATATAAAACAAACTAAAGAATATTTTGACATAATTTTTGTAGCTTCTTAAAAGTATCTAAGAAGCTAAGATACGGTGACAAACTTGACTTTTAAGAAAGCTATAGAATTCAAATTGGGAATAAGTCTGACTCATCATCTTATTAAATTAGATCGAGACTTAAGATGAAAAACAAAATATTTCCCTCAAAAACATGATTGGGTTTCAACAATAGTACGTTACACTTTTCCTACTACTCCAAAATTTTCATCGGGATAGTAATCTTATGACAGTATCACTAGAGTTCTACTTAACGTCTTAAACTTCGAAAACAGATGACTGTTATCAGAAACAAAACGAGAGAAAAATATGTTTTTCCTGAATTTCGTTAACCCGCTACGGCCCACTTGCAAATTTTGCTGCCATTTTCAAAAAAGCTAATTTGAAGAAAAATTTCAAGAACACACGTAATAAGGTTCTCCAAAAATATTCTTTAGATCGCACTGTCGCTTCAGACTGGGCCGTTATGGGTTAAAGAGCGTGAAATCTATCATATCAAGTTATAAAACTTTGTGAGCCACTCTTTACAGACAAACTGCTAAGCGTCGCTTAGCTTAATCTCGAGTAACGTTTTTTGGTTTTATATCGAAAATAATAAAGTTTTAGTTGAGCCAGTCTAGGGCGAAATGAGCGATATGTCTGTTTGTCTCAACTTAAAATCGATGAAGCACTTTCTTTGTTTGGACAGGAATTGAGCCAGAATCGAAAAAATCAATTAAAATATGTCTTTTAAATCTTTTATGCGGTTTCGAATTAAACTGAATTTTGAAGCAAGTCTGATAGATTGATCCAGAGCTATAAAAACGGAATTCTTTTCAAGTGTAAGTGTATCATCTACAGCTAACAGTAAGGATTCAAAATCGTACAATACTTAATCACGTCGTAGTTTCGACTTCCCTGCAAATTAAATAAATTCGTGACATATTCTTCTTGGCAGAACAAAGGTGTCCTCGATTAAAATGTTCAAACAAAAAGTTCAGATTCGATCGCAAACAACTCAATTAGTTACGTCCTGAAGTAAAATGATTAATGGGCTGAATTGTGAATGAACATTAATACAACCATAAATTATTTGTTTGTTTTCTACTGCGTCACTGTGAGAAGAACTGGATGTTTGACATGAAGTGGCTGGTATCACTGCAAAACCTACTCGCTCTACAGAGAACATGTTGCTTAAAGTTACTTCTGATCTCGTTATAAAACTATTCTTAAGATCAAGATCCTGGGCAGTGATCCCAAAGCAAGATGAACATATCTGTATTCAATCGGATTAAGGCTGTGGTTTTCTTTATGTCTATCGTTATGTCAGGCAACGTGCGTGTTAGCTGGAGTAAAAGCTAAACTTAGCTTCAGCAACGAGTTTATTTCAGTTTGACACAAACAATGGAGCCACTCTGCGAGTTTAGATCGAGCATTTATCCATTTATCTCCTCCACCGAATCGCTTTTACTGTTTGTTTGGTTGCATCGTTCGCGCAGGTGCTGCAACACTCGAACCGTTCGATCGATTAAATGCGCTCCGCTCACCTGTTGAATCGAACCGCAACTCAGTAATAACGACTACTATTATTGTCGTATACAGCGACAGCGTAGCTTTGCCGCGTTTTGTCTTGAATTGAATTGATTGCGCGGCGAATTGGTAGCACGCATCAGGTTTTCCAAGCAGGCAGAGTGGTTTTCAGTTGGTATCGGCGAGTCGCAAGGCTAACAACAAGTGGTTAAATTGGCTTGCTTTAACTTCTGTTACGGTTTTTGACACAGTGTTTTGCACCAACAACAATTACAACATCTTAACCACCTGCAACTCGAAAATCCAGTTAGATCGATTGACCACATTTAATAACTGCTGCGAACCCAGACGTTTCTTGTTATTGTTTTGTCAGTGTTTTTTGATTTTTAAACTCATATTTTATTGGCAAATCATTAACATTATTCGAAATAACTTAAAAGGCAGTGTTTTACAGTGAAATTGTATGAAGTTTGTGCCAGCATTATTTTTAAACAAAATTTAGGAATTAATTGAAGCTATAAACGTCGCGTCATCTCGCAGCTTGTGTTGACAGCAGTCCAGTTAATATTGACAAAACTGATAAAAAAGTGATTCGTTAAGTGAAGTTTGCTTAAATTTAAGCCGAGCGATTGCCGAAGGGCCAAGTGTTTCCAAGTGTTTCGTAAATATATTTATAGAAAAAAGAAAAAACTCAAGAAGTCATAGTGAAAAACGATATTTGTTTTATTATTAATGTAATCAGCACGATCAGCTAAGATCTCCACCACGATCATCTTTAAGTATGGATTCCGCTGGTACCTTTTCGTTGTCCTATTCGGATTGGCTGTCAGAGCCACGGTAAATACAACTGAAATAAGCTGCTTTTAAGTTGACTCTTGTGTGTATTTGAGTGTGTGTCAAGAAACAGATCGTGTCATAGCCTCTCCCTAGAGTCACTTCCGAGTTAAGTGAAAAAAAAAAAACAGAGAGTGAAAAAGTAAAAAATATACATCTTAGCATCCATCATGTCGTCTTCTCCACCTTGACATTACTCGTAATTTTTTAATGAATTACTGTGCAGAGCAAATCCGTGATCTCTCATCGAAAGTTAATTTACACATTCGATCACTTGAAAATGTTTGGCAATTCAACCAACTTGGCTGACTTGGCCAACTTGTCTGCCAAGACACACAAAAAGTGTTAAATCAACTATAAAACATTGGTATTTGCACATTTGAAAGATGCTAATTTGATTGTTTCCCTCGGTTATGGTGGATGACTGCATCAAGTCATCAGTCAGTTTGATTAGCTTAGGTAGATTTTCAACCAAAAATTGTCTAGTGTTGCCTGTCGAAGTGATTGTGAAACTCTCATAAAAACCAATATAACACGATTAATTGAATTTTAGTAAAATATAAAAACTAACCGCTTCGTAGTTTCTTCAGAGGGTTTTTTATATTGTTGAAATAGTTATAGAAAATATCGTTATTTTTCGATGCTACAAAGGCGCAATTAAACAAAATAAGACCAAGAGATAAAGGGTCAACAAAGAAGTCTGAATATGAATGATTATGTAAATTCCATAAATTGTTTATTCCTGATTGCGTCCGAGGTCCAACCGTTAAAAATTGAACTCAACTCCCGAAGCGTTGAATTCATAAACGCGGTCGAGCGAGAAAAGCTTTTCTGCTCTTATTATTAATCTCTCTATACTTTTTCCATTCTTTTATCTTGCTGATTTCTTAATGTTTCTGGCAAGCAGAACTGAAATTCAGGTAGAGATGTACCAAAGGTCCACACTATGATTGGCATGTTTAATGCTTACGTGGACGGGTCATTGTGAACCCTTTGTTTGTGACTGCGTCCTTAAGGGTTGTGCATGAACTTATGATTCAGAATTCGCCCTATTATGAACATGAATTGATGCCTTCTTCTATGTGTCTTTATCTGTATAGCCTCCATCCATTGGTTTTTTTTTCTTTCTATTTTTTGTTTTTGTCCTAAGCAAATGCGTTTTTAATTTTGTGTTACTTCGTCCGTTGGGCAATCCAATCGTCGTCCATTAATTATTTTGGTTTATCATTGTTGTCCTATTAGGCTTTATTGTTTTTGTTGTATTTATATTGTGTCTAACAGGATTGAATTGCTGCATGTGAGCATTAATTTCGTTTAATGTTTCTCTCGTTTTACGCCTTATAACCAACTTTATTTACTCAATCCTTTACATCTGTGTATATCTGAGAGTAAAGCTCGTGTGTTTTCATTTTCCTGCATTGTATAAATTCATTACACACTTCTACGAAGCTCGACGCATAAGGAATTGAACTCAAATTAATGAACCTTAAATTATTCACTTCAAATAAATTGTTAATGCACAACCTTAAAGTGGTCTCATTGATCCAATAACGGATACTTTTTGGCACTATTGTCTTTGTTAGCTGTTTGTATGCTTCCTTTGTCTAGTTCACATGAAGACAAAAAAGGATTAATTGCAACATTCAAAGAAATTTAATGAAATCAACAGGACACCAAAGTGAACATGCAAAAGGTCAATTGTATACAACGCAAACATTTCGTGTAGCAACAACAAAAAAGCAACATCAGCAGTCCGTCAATACACAGCATTCGATTTTGGAAGTCTGAAATGAAAATAAAAGCTAAACCAGAATTAGTGTTGATATCTTTTGATTGTAACTTTTTTCTTTATCTTATTTCGTTTTATTGACTTTTTTAATTTTGTATGTTTTTTTTTTTCACTAATTTTGTCTCTTTCTTGTTCGATTCGATAATGTTAATTAATGCGATACGAATGAGAAATTTATTGCCCACACCCGAAAATGTTTCCATGCCATAAAATCAAGTCGAAGATACGCCAACGTCAACAACAATAACAACAGCATCAGCAGCAACAACAACAACAACACCATCAGCAACAACAACAACAACAACAACAACAAACAGGCACTCTCGAAGCCATCAGGTGGAACTTGAGAGTATAACACAAACACACTTGCACAGGCACACAACTACTTACATACGTCAGCACACGGAACTAAATTTGTTGTTGCTTAATTTTATTCGACTGATCTTTAGATTTTTTTTATGGTTTTTTTTTTTGTCGATCGAACAAAACTTTTTCGAAATGCTTTTAGTTTCAATTCCGAAGTTAACCAATATTTTATTAAAACCTCAAATTTATTGGTTTTGAGTTAAGATATGGGCCAACAGACACACTAAGGTCTGTATGACATGAACATCAGATATGAAGACCAAAGATAGAATCATAGCATAAGTCACAAAAAATTATTAAAATAGCCCATCATGTCCTGCGACTACTCTCCACTAAGCATTCGTGTGCAGTAGAATCAGCACGGTAAAAAGTTTCGAGATTAAAAGAGAATCAGCGAGCAACATGCGCTAAAAGTTCCTAAAACTTTTCTCACACTTCGCTTCATCATATCACAAATCCTTCGCATCCGTAAATGGTCTTCTATACGATTGTTTTGTGTCATCCTTTTACGAAGGAAGAATAAAACATATTCTTCTGTTTAGAAGCATTTATATGAATTTATATAAAAATGACACCGAAATTAAAAACAATATGCAAGAAAAGCATCCTTGGCTAAGGCAGACCATTGTCGTACACGCAGACCAATACTGAATTTGCTACCTGAATCCTTTTGCTTTTGCCCAGCACACTAAATTGAATGATTGCACGTTTGTATAGCCAGAGCTAAAGGACTCAATGCTTTATTCATCCTTGCTCTTATTGTGCGCATATTAAGTCGGACAAGAAATAGGCGAGATGTCCAACCACGTTGAACAATGACAAAAACAATCGTCGATCTTCTGCTTTGTAGATGTCCCTCCGGCCGGGCATTCGGTACGCACCCAAAAGGGTTACGCAGGATACTTCTATTCTCGCTCGACCGAAGACGCCGAAAGCATTATGCAAATAAGTTTATCTTCTAATGAGAAAACAACAAATAAATAAGAATGCTTTTGGTTGAAAGGATCGTGAGATATGGACGTTGTCCGAGGATGAAGCAGCGAGCTATGATTTGCTACGCAGCTCTGCTATACAAGTCTGGGAAGTTGTTGCGGAATATATAAAAAACACAAATTGTGCATTATCTGTTATGTGCTTAGGATTGGGTGCATCTGCGACCCTTGTAACGGTCGAAAGTTACGTATACGCAGATGCAAGCTGATGTGATTTTTTTCTAAAGCATCTTAAACGGTAAAGGTTTTCTTTGCGTTCAAATGATGACCTGAGGGCAAGGCTGTTTATATTTTAACCCATCGATCTTCAATTCAGTCAGTTTTGGTAACTTGAATAGAAAACATACTTTTTTATTGTTCATCATAAACCACTTTTTTGTATTAAAATACATATAAACGAAACTTTCCGAAAGTCCAATCCACTTCATCTCATTCATTCATTCATTGTAAGGCAAGATCAATATTGATTGAAAAATTCTAACGTGTTCTTTTGGCGACATTATTTGTTCTCGTTACTGCCCTGTTTTTTTTTTTTTTTTTGACAAACATTCTGTTCAGTTACATTAACAGGCTTGTTTTGTTAACAACCACAATAATGTTCATTAAGAGAACGATTTTATTTGTCTATTTTTAATGTCGAAGATTAAGTTTATAGAAGCTTACAGTATATCTTAGGTTTATTTGCTTCCGGCTTTTGTTAATGTTTAAGGGGTATAGTCGGTTTAAATCCTAATGAAATAAATTTATATCTATTTTAACAAAACTATTAAAGCAATAATAGAAATCATATACTTATATTGAAACATACGTTATTTTCAATAAAAAGCACAAAATGTAAAATATTCTCGAAATTATATTTTAAATATTGGCACGCATCAGAACTAAAACAGCTATTATTGAATTGCCTTGAAATTTGAAACGTAGATTGCTTATTGCAATTTTTATTAAAAAAATAACGTAGAGTTTTCGTTACAAACCAAACAACACCATATTATTATAAGCTTGTGTATTTATTCATAACACTTGTATTATAATGAAAATAATTTTTATTTTATGCTTTATGGCGATTGAACATTCTGCTGTGTTCCGAAGCCATTTTGGTTTTATATTTGAATTTAAAAATATTTTAATGAGCTTAAAAATAGAATTATTAAACATATGAAAATATTTTTTGATTGCTTTAATAGATTTGGCAAAAAGCATAAAAGATATAACCATTGTTTATTAAATTTCAAACAGATAATACCCCTTAAGAATTCTTTCATAAATTCGTTTTAACTGTTCTTCAAGTTAATGTTGTTGTTGTTGTTTACAACAAACAATCTCTCTCTCTTACATAATCAATAATTGTTTTTGAATAGTTGTGAATAATCGTTCGTAATGGGCTGTTGCTGTTATTGTTGTTGTTGTTGATTTTGTTGTTGGTATTGTTCCAATAACAAATTGTTGGAATTCTTACAATCGATGTTTACATACTCGACGGATGGAGCGGCCGCAGCTCCATGTGCTGCTTAATGGCGCACATAATAGAGCGAGAAGCGTGCGCAAGCGCAGACGCGACCGTGATTCTAGCATGTATGGGCGTCATTTTAATAAGAATCATTATCGTGCTCATTTATTTGTTGCTTCAAGTGCTGCTGGTAGAGTATAGTTAATTTTTTTTTTTTAACGCAAAATGGCTAAATCGGGTATCAGCGTGGGTGTTTACTTTACATGCCGCACTTATTTTACTGGTGACAAGGGGCATTATATTTTAACTCTGACGCGGGGGAACTTTAGCTATACTGGCCTGCGTATAGCGCCAAAGTAGAAAGAGTCACACGCTAAGTAGGCAGGCAAGGAGGCAGGGCGCTGCGGTATAATCCGTGCGAAAATACTCTGTGCAGGATACGTGCACAGTAAGAAATAAGCTGTTATGTGAGGTCTTGGAAGGAGGGTGAGTGTCGATGATTGCGCGGGTAGGTTGGCATATGCTGCAGACCCAAAACTATTCAACTGATGTGCAAATGACGTCGCCTCTCACACAAGTGGGAAAATTTACCGCTTTTGTGCATACTTGTTGCTCACAGAATTACAGCAACATGAATTTTTGCCACACACGTTCCTCTTGTATAGTCCAACGGCGTGAACTATTTGCAAACAATACCACGTTCCCTTTTTGAATACTCTTATGACGAGGTCAATTCGTAAGAGAGAAAAAAAAAACAGTTTCAATTTTGCACAACAATAGAACACTTGGTGGTGCACAAAGTGCAGCATATAATTAGGAGCAGCAGCAGTAGCACACATGCCTGCGTGGATGAATGCAACACTCAGAGTCAAGAAATTCGTTTGTGGGAATCTCTTAATTATTGTTAAAAGTACCAGGGCGAGTTCGTTCGTTTGTGTGTTTGCTCTTTGTTCGCATTCATTTTTTACCTTAACGAAATTAATATATAAAGAAGTGCTAAATACGGTGGCAAAAGCTTTTATATTCCACTAATTTGACTCACGCTGCTAATGATGCTAAATAAATATTAGAATTAGCCGAACGTAAATACAAAGCAAGCAAACAGGCCGTGCGCGCAAGTCAGCATTTGTCACTGGGTTTGCAGGTTTTTATCTTCTGATTAAATATTTGTTCAACAACTTTGCACCTGCGGCATTGTGACAGAGAGATGTGTACACATTTTTTTTTTTCAACAGTGAATGCAGCAGCGTAGTGAGCTGGAGAAATGAAGAAATTGTGCGTCTGTTGTCGAGAATGAGTTCGTTTCTTAAGTCTTTTGTTTGAAGTGCTTTGGCTGCTAGTTTTGCGAAAAATAACACTTTTCCATGAAAAATCGAAGCAACATTAAGACCTTGTGAATTCAAAATCCATTTGATTCCTTTAGTATGGTGTTGTACATACATACTACCGGCAAAGTAGTAGA
The DNA here is from genome assembly GCA_958299015.1 of Tetanocera ferruginea. Lineage (NCBI taxonomy): Eukaryota > Metazoa > Arthropoda > Insecta > Diptera > Sciomyzidae > Tetanocera > Tetanocera ferruginea. Next base: position 329,255 of record OY282640.1, on the reverse strand, counting down.
TAACTGAAAAATAGTTGTTTACGACATTGTTGGTCGTCTCTCAGATACGCAGTCTCAACATTCAACAAATAAATTGTAAACTTTTACGCAACTTTATATCGAATATTAAATCTATTAATAAACAGCATCAGCATAAAATATTATTATTGGTCTTAGTGTTGTTGTCGTCGTTCTTGCTTGTGCCGATTAAATCTTGCTGCAATTTGCAAAAATTAATTAGCAAATAAATTAATTTTCCCACGAAAGATTTTAATCTCTGCCCATGCAATGTGCTGGCAAGCATAAGGCAGTGCCACATTTTCTGCATCTTAAGCATGCACTTCGGCTGCTGCCTTTTTCCTGAATATATAGGAAGATCATGTGTCGCGTATAAGTATCGATTACTATTCGATAAATATTCGATAAATGTGCGCCTGCTACTAGCCACTTAACAAAGGACATGATAAAACAGCAATATTGTCTTTAGGTTTTTTAATTTTTAAAATAGGAAGAAAACGCAAATATATTTGAAATCTTGTTTTAATAAAAGGCATATTTCACAACAACAACAAATATATTTTTTTACATTAACTCATTGCAAATTTTGTTATTCCATTATGTTATTCCAAAACGACTAAAAGAAAGACCCACATTTTACTGATATTTTAGGCATAATATAGCATAAATTTGAACCATTATAAAATTTTGCCACGCCCTATTTCTATCTATTTAATGTCGTTACGTACCTCTACTCGATCATGGGTGAACAAAATGCATTCAATATCATCAACTGAGATTTGTAACTATAACCAAACCATGTTTTGTCTAAATACTAATGTTTTGTTTGAAACAACTACACTTGGTAATATTTACCATAATTGTCAATAGTGAAAAATACTGTTAGACAGACACCAAATCAATGCATTAAGTTGATGTAACGAAACGCTTTTTTCAGTGTAGTCTAAATAATTATTTTCTAAATAATTATTGTCTAAATAATTATTTTTATTATAATAATTCTTGAATTGCACATATTTTTCAATTTGCTTACTCCATTCCAATGGGACTCTTCTCTAACCACATTTTGATTTATAGTTAAATGAAAGTTTAGAGCGTTCTCCTTTTGCCGATAACCCGATAAAAATTACGTACTTTTTTAATCGAACACTGTTTCCCTTTCAAGCCAATCATTATATGTAGACTTGAATCTACAATAACTTCTGGATTTCATCCATTTCAAAATAACTTTTTTTTTTAATTTAATTGCATGCGTCAAATTGCTGCATCAAAATATATATAGCGAATTCCTTCGCATTGCGAATCGTCTTTGTGCACCTTACATATGGAACATTTCAGCGGACGCAAAATACGCAAATAAAATTTGGTTATTTTTGTGTAGAATTTAATGTTTTTACAAGATATCGCACGGTTGACATTTCTATTCATTTTTTTGTTAATTACATATCAAAAAAAAAATAACACACACAATTTTTATGTAGTTTGATTTATTCATTCATATTTTTTAATCAGCACTTTCGTTCCTATTCATACTTTTTTTTTTATGGAATAAAAATACCAATATTTTCAATTGAAACTTGTTTACTCAATGATACCAAAATAAACAAATGTCAAGTTCATCAAAATTCCAACTTACGGTGCACCATTTTACAACTTAAAAAATGCAGTTTTTTTTTTCTATCTACACTCTCTTCATGTACGTTTTTAAAAACTTTAAATTTTAGATTTAGTACAACTTTTAATGCATAAATGCAAAATAATGTTCCAAAGAACTAATCAGCAACTAAAATCAATTCTAAGATAAATGCACAACTTTGCTTTATAAATTCTGCTCAGCTACACATACACGCACACTTTTGTGGTCTCAGCTCAGCTGTAATCATAGACACAGTTAAAGATATCTTAGCATTGGTCAGCAACAATTTAATTGCTGCACAACATTAAGATCTTCAGATTCATCGCTACATGAAAAACAAAAATAAGTTTGTCAGTGCTAGTGTGCAGTCAATGGACGGACGTCCTTCAGTATTCAGAATAAGCACTCACAAAACCAACAAAACATTTACAGCGACAAACATCTTATCATTCGCTTCGAATATTTCGATACAATTTTTGATGGTGTCTTGCGTTTGTTGTTGTTGTTGTTGTTTTTTTTCTGGTGCGGCTGCTGTTCTCGTTGTCAATGCCGTGGTTGTTGCTTTTCTGCTATTTTATTTAATAATTAAATTATTTCATTATTTTTTTATTGTTGTTGTTGTTGACTGCGCTGTTTATTTCCGTGAATTCGTTCGTCCGTCCGTTCGTACATCTGGGTCCGTGAGCGTCAGCTAGGGCAACAACAACTTCAATAACTGTAAATTATATGCAAGTGTTAACAATGCGTCATTTTCTGAATTAAAATATGTTCTTTACTCGCTGCAAATTTTCCACAACGGTTTGCATTCCTACCAATGTCACAATGTTGTTTAAATTATTTACGCAAATAGGAAGTGGTTGGCAAGCAAATTTTTAAACTATTAAAATTACGTCATATGGCATTTGACTTACAACATTTTGGAGAAATCATATAGGTAGTTAGTGTTTTTATCTTTGAGTTATCACTTAAAGTTTCGAATTGTTTTGCATATTCGAATGTTAAGCTGAATGTTACGTTTTACCCGAAGCGGCACTTTGGGGCGTGTACCCCACACCCATATTAAAATTATCCTGTATAGGTATAAGACCCAATTTAGAATAGGTAGCCCAATGTAGAATTGTGGTTGAACACTTTGAAATTTGCAGGAATTTGCAGAAATATACACGCAAAGAAATTTTTCGTTTACCGCAACTGAAAAATTCACCAACTATACTTCGTTTGCGAACTTTATTTGCCGCAAACGAATATTCAGTTGTCATCAACTTAAAAATATTCTTGCTTGCAACGAAATCGAACTTAATGAAGTTTTATCATTGTTTTAAAAGCTCAAGTTTAGCCGAGTGTGCTGGCGGTCGAGTCTAGGAACTCGATGGACCTGGGTTCAATCCCCAACAGGAACACCAAATTTTTTTTTTTTTTAATCAATGTTTTTTTAAGTAAAACTTATTTTGACGGTTCCTTTTGACCAAGCAGTTAATGAAACAGAATTAGAATTTCAATAATTAAATTAAAATTTTTGATACTTACACAGCCAAGAATCGAACCCACGTCTCCCGCGTGCCAGTCTAGCATGCTTCCATTGAGCTATTGTGAGATATTGTCTAGAATGAATTTTTTATTTACTTAAGCTGTAACACATTCTTGTTTTTTTCGTTTATGGCAAATATTTAACATTTGTCATCAACGAAAGCGAGCTGTGTAGCAGTTGTGTGACTGCGCATGTGCTTCACAGTTGTGTGTCTGTTTGTTCACAATCTTAAAATACTTCCTTTTCGTTGATGGCAAATATTAAACACTTTTCATCAACGAAATCAAGCAACTTTTTTGTCAGTTGAGAACTACTCGCTTATAACAAATTAATTTCTTTTCCTGCAAACGAAGTTTTCAGCTGGAAAAAATAAATTTTTCGGTTGCTGCAATTTAAAAATCACTGCCGTTTATGACAAACAAAATTAATTTCTTGCAACTAAATAACGTGTTTCCCGCAACTAACCATTATTATGCCACCTGTTCAAACGTTTACAAACAATGATTTGAAGCATGACAAACGAAGTTCGTTTGCAGCAAACTGGCGATAAACGTTTTTTTTCTCTGCGTGTACAATTTTCACTTTTGTCAAAATAAATAGGGCTTACAAAACTATATGGCTATATATTATTTTTTCTAAAGAAAAATATTTAACCCTAAATCCGTCCTCGGGGTACAATTGTACCCCAACTCACTTTTAACACAAAATTCAATAAACATCTAAGCCTCATTTAACATTAAATGAAGTTTTTCCCGATTTGGTAATTGTTCTTATTTTCTCCTTTTTTGTTTTATTTGATAATTTTTTTTATAAATAAAGGCATTCATTTATTTAATTTGAATTTGAATTCAGACTTTTTTTTCAGCCATTTAACCATTTAACCATTGTACCTCACAGGTATTGTTTTACCATGGACGGATGTAGGATTAATCTTATGAGTCGAAAACCAAAACTTGAGAGTATTTTATGAACAAAAAAACAGACATGTTTAACTTACTTTTTCATATTTTTTGGTTTTACTGATATAAATTCTCATCTACAGACTAATTATTTATTTTTATAATTTCTTTGGAAATAATTCAAAATATTATTGAATAGAGCAATAACAAAATATGAACCCTTATATAGCTACTTGGAAATTAAAAATTTCGTTTAACGAAATTTTGGACGTAGGGTCGTTCATGACTCAAAGGTCCAGCTTGTTACAAAATAGAGGTGGTGCCGCCTAAGGTTAAGTCAGTAAAATTTATAACTTGAATTACCAGTGCAGAGAAGTAAAATGAACCAAAAAGTTATCTTTGTTTATGAAACACTTCGAAAATGATATAAAAGTTTCATTATTTGCAACGAAAAAAAGTTCCTTGTAAGGATTTAAAGAAATGTTTCTGATATTTAAAATACATTTTTTTTTTTAACTAAAACTAAAATGTTCTAAGATAATACTTTCTTGTAGAAAGTAAAGTGAGCTTATTTCGATGGTTAAGTTTGATCAAGAAGCTAACAAAGCATTTGAATTTCAATAAATAAAAATTGTTGATACTTTTATAGTTAGAATACGAACATAGGTCCTATACATGCCAGTCTAGCACACTTTTACTGAGATATTGGTAATGATGTCATTTGTAACGAAACATCCCAGCAGTTATTTTGGAGACAATTGGAAAAACCAACTAGTTTATTTCTAGTGAATTTGGAGTTAGTTGCGAACTAGTACGAAAGACGCCTAGCATAGGACAGTTTGGATTTATTTTTTACATTCTTTGTTTTTCTTGTCAGCAGGCCCAAACAAAATAAAAAACATAAACGTTCAAAACGTGTTGTGGCTCGTTTTTTCATTTAGATTCCACACTTCTTATTCCTTTTGCAAACATTTACGATGAAAATGATTAAGTGGTAAAATATCGGGTAAAACTATTTAAAATGATTTAATTAGTTCTATTGTACGAACCCGTATTCGAAATAAGGCTTATAATAGGGCTTAAAAGTGACCACTTCTGGACTGTATCAAAACGGGCCAGTTTAGAACTATTCATTATGGAACTAGCGCAGATATAGGGGAAAAAGGGATGTTTATGGGGACAATTGTCTTTTCCTATGACATCAACCCGTAAAAAGCGTCAGTTTGTTCAATGTAAAAGGGTATTGAAGTGGGACCAGTACTGGCCCCTTTTGGAACTAGCTTAGAACTATTCTAAATCTGGTCCATTTATCTGCAGGGATATTAAACAACTGTTTGTCCCAAATAATGTTCGAACATTTTGAGAAAATAAATTTTTTATATATACTCCTTATTGCAAAATTTTAACAAAGCAGTTGAATCGTTTAATTTATTAACAATTGTAGTCGTTGAAATTTAACAATAATCTTGCGAGACTGTTATTCAAAAATTAGATTTGATAAAATTATTATAAATGTTTCTAACAAAATCAAAATTAAATTCATGTAATCAATAACCTGCTCCGTTGACTTTTTGAGCAAAGCTAAGAACTAAGACGAGATTGACAAGTCGTTGTTATATATTTTCTTAAAATAAAATGTTGGCATTTATTTTTTCGTCGGGATCGATTCCTTTGTACCTATTGCTTATGTAATTATAGAATCAATTTATTTATGAAAAATAACATGCATTTTGAGCAGTTTCATGGTGTTAAAATTGATGTTAAGAAAATCTATGGAAAGTACTATTTAAGGGTATCCTTAAATAGTATTTTTCCGCACCAAGAAGTGCGGAATTGGCGAAAAAAGCCAATGTTCTGGATGAATGAATGATAGTACACATTTTTAAAAATATATAATTTTTTTTTATTGAAAAATATCCAATATTCGCTGAGTAATTCAGTGTTCCGTAAAGTAGCTCAAAAAAATTGGTGCACAAGATATTTCGAAAAGTAGTGAACCGATTGCAATTTTATTTGTTTGTGCTTATTCTATGCATAATTACTAAGTCTTTGTCAAAGGGATGTTTTGTTAAGTGGCTTAGTTTTTGGAATCGCAGAAAAAAAGTTGAATTGTTCTCTTTAAAAGTGCTATTTCAATTCAAATGTCCACCGTTTTGTCAAAAATCGATATTTCATTTAATTGGTTTAGTTTTTTAATTGGCGAAATAAGGTCGAATTTTTCTTCCTTAAAGCGCTATTTCAATTCAAATGTCCGCCATTTTGTCAAAAATCGATATTTTCAAAATCGCCTGTGACAAGATTATACTGTCCAGTGTAATAATCTTTTTGTTTTTTTTTTTATTATGAAGATTACAGAAGCAGGAGTGTGCACGTACTATCACTATAGTGATAGTACACTATAGTGTGCAAAAATGTGTACTATAAAAAGAATCGGTTTACTTACTGCTATGGGTTTACTTAACAAAAAACCAGAACATTGGCTTCCTCTTAGCCTACTTTTCGTGGTTGTTAATTTAAAATATATATTATGGCACATTAAATATTCGATTTAAAGATTTTTGTCTTTTAATTTCGTCGTAATTATATAGAATAGTTTTTAATATGTTTTCAATCCATTATTATTGGAATAGTATATGACGGCTAAAGTCATATTTCTCAGCAGCAACTTTTCTTCATAAGGAGAATATCGTATTCCCAAAAACAAAATTTTACTCCACCCCAAGTGTATCTCCACAATACTTTCCAGTTTTGAGTGAAAAAGTTTAAGGGTTAACAAACTACTTTCTCCAGTTTACTACTCCAAGCAGTAGACAAACTGATTAATGCATTGGATTCCTAGTTTTATACACATTACATTATTCACTTTGCATTTCCATCGTCTGCCGAGTGATAACGGCCGATCAACAATTATTATTTACTGATACTGATCTCCTGAGGTGAAATGGCATTTACGACACATACGCTAAGATATCGCGTTTACTGAATTATCTCTTATTTCATATCAGTTTTTGATAGATTTATCGCTCTTAACTTAAGAAAAGTCAATCTTGAAAAGTAAAACCATTTTGTAAGCAACTTTAAGAGCTGACTAAACTTTTATAAATAAATAAAAATATGGCATAAGTATAATTCTTAAAATATAGTAAGCCCCTTAGTTCTGAAGAAGACAAAATTTACGTTCGTTATAATAACATTTTATACAACAACTCGACATTTCAAAGTTTCTAAAAACATTTGATTATACTTTTAATTATAAAAAAGTTACGCTCAAACTTTTGAGACCATCCGACCGTCTACTTCATATTTATCGAATCTACAGATTTATGACAAAATTATGAAAATTTTCCAATTTTAAACACAAATATTACAAGCTATATTCATTGTGATCGATTGTGAGGAGTGTCATCAATGTTGTTGCTTCTTTCTAATGTTGTAGAGATAGCAGAGATAATTTATTCGATATATTAAAGAAACTCTTGAGACTCGCCTCTTACTTAAATAGAAATAAGAAAATATGAATACATAGATGGCTGAAAATCGGAGAATAATTCGTTTGTTTATCTGTGATGTGTTCGTCAGTCATGTTGTTTTGACTTCTTTTGGCGGCTCCAATGAAGCGGAATGCAGTTAGGTATTTATTTTTACGTTTCTTTTTACCTTCTCCGGAAGAGGAAAAAAACGAGAATAAAAAATAACAACAGAATAATAACAAAATTACTCTCAGGTGATTAAACGGCAGCCAAAATATTGCAACATGTGCGTTCAAGTCTCCAGACGGTCGCTTATGTTGCTGCTTGCTACCATTCTGATGATGGTATCGTATTTCATAAAACGCAACCCCCTCGGGTGTTTCTTTGCATACGCATCCTTTTGCAGTACAAAATATGTATTTGCATATGCGGAGTGCACTTCCCTTTCCTTATTACGTTCTCAAATGCTCGGAGGCAGCTTAAATAGTTTTTTTTTTTTGTTTTTGTTCGTTGTTGTTTCTTGGTGCAATTTCAACTATGCTATGAAGCCACTTCATGAATTGTTTAAAATTCAAATTTTTTCATCACTTTCTTTCAAGACCATACCTAAAGGAAGCTTACCCTGTGCAGGGAAGTTTGCTCGTTTATGACCGTGTGAATGTTTTTTTTTTTTAACCCGAGTTCTCTGTTTTAACATAAATTGAAGTGTTGATGGATAATTGTTTTATAAAACATGAGTATAAAGCAAAAGACACTACAACATCCTGTTGCGAAATACACTAGCATGATTTGAGTTTTAACGGAGAATGATTTGACGACAAGCATGTATGAGGATTTTCACAAGTTGCTTCTTAACTCACACACTCTCGGACACAAGAGTCTAATATCCGAACAATTTATAAATTTTTGCCCATGCATTTACTAGGCGGCGCACCGTGCTAACTAATAGTGACCAAGCGTCTTCACCACCACCACAAGCTCAGCCCATGTCACTGGCGGCGACTAGCAGTCCTGACCAAGTAATCATACAGCACCATAACGGTAACTATCAGCTACCAACATCAACAGCTGGATCGCGTTACTTTGAACATCCACAGCTGACGACAGTAATCTCGGCAGCTTCAACGCAGTCATTATTGAGCCTCTCGCCACATGACTCTACAAACACCGGCCATAACAACGAACACCAGCAACATCATCAACAGCCGCAGCACCACTTGGTGGAAGCGGTGAGTGGTAACACTGTGAATCTTGGTTCTCTTGGAGCAACGCATCAAGTGCATCAGGTGCAGACATCGAATGGAGCCACTTCGTTCGTTTACGAATACTACAAAGTACCCGAAAAAGAATCGGACAATGATTTGCATTGGAGGTAAGTAAAGCTTGCCATACGAAAAAGAACTCACACTCTAAAAATAAAGACGTATACGTGAAGTTTGAAGAATCTTAAAAGAATATAACAATTTTAATTTAAAATATTAAATATGATGTAAAAAAACAACGTGATGTTTGCAAGTTCTGGTCAAAAGGTAAAAAACATTTTGGCTCATGTGACCTTTAAAAGGTATGTACTCGTATGTATAACTAAGTCGTAAGTTTATATTTTTAGCAAAGCAATTTTATATTTAGTCCTGCATCGGTGAAATATTCATAATTGATTTTCTTTAAGTTCTTATTTTCCAGTAGACCTAAGACGATCTTAAAAGTATATCATATCAAGTTAATCTACTGATTAGTTGAGGAGTCAAAAATTTAATTTAGATAGTTTAAAATAAATTGCTCTATACTTTTATAGAAATAAGAGTTTATATGACATTTTTACTATTCAGCATTCTTATACAACATCTAAGGTTTTCGTAAAATTATGCTTGTAGTTCGGTGGGGCTATTTTTAATTGAATCGTTACTTAAATCATTGGTGTAACATGAAAGCAACGGTAATTACAAATAACTAATTCGAATGAATACTCTAGTGACAAAGACAAAAGTAATAAACTTCGACGATCGTTTTTATGTGTAACCCGGGGCAAATTCTCTTTCCAAAATTATTTTCCCATATTTAAGATCTCATACGATATAAGATAACTTTATACAGAGCATTTCAAGATAATCGTTACCGAGGCAAAAATTAACAAACAATAGTTACTTATATCAGATAATTTTCACTTTATACAACGAATAATATGTATATTTTCACTTTTTAAATAGAACAGCACTGTAAGTACCGTTTTATGCGACAATTAGCTGTTAGTAAAAATCTAAGACTGGAAAATTTAAAATTCTTGTTATTTATATGAAGGTAATAGATGGATACAATAGTTTAGATTGTTTAAACTGTCTTCGTTATCTGTAACACCCGTCACAAAAAACAGAAAATAGTCGTGTAAGTACAAAAGTTGTTATCCAATTTTGGTGTTACTTGACAAAAGTAAGATGGTTGTTCTTTCATAGCATTAACATAATATACAATGTATATTTATATTTAATTATATGTTAGGAAGACAAAAAAGTAATTTAAAGGCAGTTATTGATTTAACATTTAAAACACGAATCAGAAAAAAAATTACTGTTTTCAGTAATGCAGCTCAACTACTTTATCATAGAGATTTTTTTCTCATAACATTTGTCACAATATATGGGCATTTCCGCAAAAAACTCTACCGTGACCAAAAAATTAAAAGTTAACTAACATTTTTTTTTTACTTGTATTATTAAAGAGAAATATTCAAAATTAATTTAATTAAAGAGTTCAAATTTTTCCCATGTTGCGATTGCAAGATATCGGGCTACCAAGTTAAAGTTTTGGTCAGTTTTGTTTATATCTAAACAAATATGCTTTTCAAACAAATATTTCGGAGTTTTTGTACAAATCAAATTATGTAAAAAATGCATTTCCTGGCATCCAAATAGTTAAAAATATTGCAACCAAGAATCTGATTGCTCACGTGGCTGATGCGGTCGAATTTTCTAAGGCCATAAACATATCTGACTGCGTTATTAAAGGCATGTTGCAACTTAAGTTTGGTCCTGGAATCTAGTTTACTAAACACAACTTCTGAGTACGTGTTGATGGGCATTATAAGCTGTAGTATTAACTTTGTTCTTGTCTCGAAAGGTACAAATGACGTAGTCCACCTCAGGTTTCGCAGGACATGGTAAACTTTACACACAACAGAATTAACATGATATTCACAAGAAAGTGAAGAGTTGATGTGGTAACCAGATTTTTTACTTTGTGAACAAAGTTTAGCTCCAGTTAGATAAATCGTTGGTATATAAGACAAAGAACGACTGGTTTTGACAATCAGCAAAACGTATAACTTAATTGGATTAAGTTTAAGTTTGTTAGCTATAGTCCATCTAGAAATTTCGCTCAAAACTCATTCAACCTAAAACATAAATTATCAACAAAAATAACAACGTAACGCCAGTTTGAAAATGACCATATGTAGCACCCGTCACACATTAAAATATTAATATAAAACTTCCTTAAACGTATTTCTATTTGATTAATTATCCATTATTTAACTTACGGTAATTAAATTTTGGTTTTCATAAATTGTAGTTTGACTAAATTTAAGAAACATTAAGAGTGAAGTTAGTTTTTTCAATAAGTGCTCGTAATACCCGTCACATGAACTTTCATAAACATTTAATAATTGTATTACACATTACAGTGACCATGTTTTTGAAAGATTACCACACATGGATACACTGCGAAAACAAACAAAAATAAAACGCACATTTTAAAAACAATTAGTCTTATGTATATTTGAAAAACATTCTACGCCATGCAGAAATGAAACTGCATTCTTTAAATACATAAGTAAAATGCAACGTTTTAAAAACTAAAACGAACATGTTATTATGATATAGTAAGATAACATTAATATTTTTAAAAACATTCTGCACCATACAGAAATGAAAACGCATATTTTCAAATATAAGAGTTAAACAAAACGTTTTAGAAACAACAACGAACGTTTAACAGTGATAATGTATGCTTAAATTAATATTTCAAAAACATTCTACGCCATACAAAAATTAAAAAAGCACATTTTAAAATACAAAAGTAATACGAAACGTTTTAAAATATGAACACAATTAAGGTTTTGAAAATATTTGCTTGACTGAAAACGGTTGTACAAGAATATTATATAAAAATGATGTTTTTGTCAAGATTTGCTGACACTTATTAAGATGAGCAGTTTTAAATATGTTTTGCAACAGTTAACTTATCGTTACCAATAGCTCAGTAGAAGTGTGCGAGACTGGTATGCAGAGGACGTAGGTTCGCATCCTGACTGTGCAAGTATCAAAAGTATTAATTTAATAATTTAAATTCTAATTCTAAATGTTTCATTAATTCACTGATCAGAAAAAACCCTCGAAAAATGAATGTGTTTTAAATTTTTTAAATAAAAAAAATTCAAGCAGATTTTATCAGGTATTGAACCCTGAACGGTTGTGCATTAAACTCGACCGCTAGTAAGCCCGGCTGAACTTGACCTTCGTAAACTGTGATCAAATTTCATTAAATTAACCATAAAAGCCATTTTTTATGACTGCATACAATTTAAATATTGAAATGTATGCTTAAATATTGTTGTTTAAGGGGACGTGACACCCTCAAATATTTTTTTATTTGAATGTTTTAAAATGCGAATAAGTTGAATACACTCAGACAAATATCAACTGTAATATTAACAGTCGGCCACTGTTTTTTCAAAATACTGTTCGATTAAGTGATTTGCGTTTAAGTAAACAATTTCCTTTGTTGAATGAACGTTTCAAAGTATTTTTGTGTTGTTAAAATCATCTGTTGAAATATTTTTGTGTTTTTGTTGAATTGTTTTTTTTTTTTCTTAAGCAGTAGTTTTTAGATGTGTTTTGCTATATTTATATTATCGGTGCCAATAGCTCAGTGGAAGTGCACTAGACTGTCATGCGGGGGACGGGGGGTCGAACCCTAGCTGTGTAAGTATCAAAAATTGTAATTTAATAATTGAAATAATAATAATTCTGTTTCCTTAATAGTTTGGTCAAAAATAACCTTCAAAATAAAATGCTTACAATCTTGCAAAAAAAAAAAAAAAATTCCAAATTTCATTTTTTATTTAAAAAAAAAATATTTTAAATAAAAACAAAATTGTTGTTGGCCTTCGGATTTGAACCGTGGACACTCGAGTAATAGACTCACACGTCAGCACACTCGGCCATTTTATAGTGATAAAATTTCAATAAATAAGTTTTTAACCGGGTTTCGTGTTCTATAGACCAACAGTCAACCGACTGTGGATTTGAAAGTTTCATTTGTTGGATGGTATTTAACAGTGAAATCTATTATTTCAACCCATGATTTGTTTGATAAAACAGCCTTTTTTCCCTGAGTGTAGAAACTAAGATATCATTTTGAAAAATTAAATATATATTTTTTTGTAAAAAAACTGCGCAGAAAAATTTTTTTATTATTTTAATCAGATATATTGCTACAGGAATTTTTTTAAAAAATCATTAAAAAAATCTTGGCGGGCGTGATAAAACAAAAACTACTCGACCGATCGTACTGAAATTTGAATATGTTTTTTTACACTCGTCGATGCATGGAATGAACTACGGACAAAAAATCGATTGTATGGTTTTTGAGTAAATTTTCGAAAAAACGCCGCCATTTTGTTATTTTTCAACCAAACTTGTTTCTTCTAGTTCATTCCATGGCGGTTTTGATGCTGATAAAAACCCCGTTCTTTTTTTTCCCATGTTCCAGTGAGTTGTAATCACGCCCGCCATGGTTTTTTGATGTTATTTTAAAATAATTCCAGTAGCCATATATGTAAATAAAAAAATCATAACAAATTTTTTTTGTGTAATTTTTTTACTAAAAAATATACTAGGGGTTTTCACGAGGCCCTGAGTAAAAAAGTAAAAAAGTAATGTGTAAAATTTTACTCTCAAGCCTCGTGAAGGCAACATAGTAATCATTGTTCGAAATTCCGGAAATTAGTTAAAACTATTTACAATTTCAGAGTCTGACCATCTTTTTATAGGTTTTTGCGTTTTGTTTTCTCAGATCCAGGCCCTAAATGAACAATATATGTATGCTTTATAAAAAAGGTATTCTTATGAAATTGAAAAAATTTGACTTACTTCTAAATTTTTTTATTTTTGAATTTAATTTATTTTCACAGCTGATTTATCCCAATCGGCCAAACAAGCTTGGAATAAGCTTTAAACAAGCTTACAAGCGTAAGTCTCAAGCTTGGATAACGCTTTCATTTACTATTGTAGAACGCTTACATGTAATTGTAGGATAAACGAAAGTGAACCCTTGGAATAATATTCCTTACTTCAAGCTTAATCCAAGTGTTGTTTTTACAATTGGATATAAGTGTTTTAATAAGCTTTTTCCAAGTGTGCTACATTCAACAAATCAATTAGCACTCGCGAAAAATTTTTATTCCGTGGCTCAGTTGGTAAGCCACTTTTTTATTTGAATTGTTGTGATTTGGACATCCAAGGTTCAATTCCCAGCCGGAACATTTTTATTTTTATTTATTTTTTATTTTCGTTTATTTAAATTGAAGCACATATTTATATGAAAAATTGCATGCCTTCAAAAATTTTAAAGTGGTAAGCCACTTTTTTATTTGAATTGTTGTGATTTGGACATCCAAGGTTCAATTCCCAGCCGGAACATTTTTATTTTTATTTATTTTTTATTTTCGTTTATTTAAATTGAAGCACATATTTATATGAAAAATTGCATGCCTTCAAAAATTTTTGTGTTTGCTACACCAGGGATCGAACGCGCGACCCACCGCATATGAGTCGGACACTCTAACAGCTTGCCGTAAGCCTTATGGCTGCTGAGCGAACAAAATGAAAATAAAATACATTTATGTATGTATATATGAGAGCATCACAACTTTGAACAGTTGTACAACTATTACTGTTGTCAGCGTTTTCTAAGTATGATTGCAAAACACTTACTTAATGCAAGCCTTTCCAAGTATTATTGTACATCACTTGCTTTTTGTGTTTTACGTAATAGTTATACAAAGGAACTTGGAAATTTATTACCTGGGCAAGTGTTTTTCAAGCGTGCTTGGATAAGGCTTGCTTTTTGTATTGCATGTAAGCTTAATCCAAGCAATATTTCTAAATGGTTGATTGGGATGCTTCCATGCACACTAGCTAATTTTTTGAAATTTGTACGCACATACATCGGCAAAATACATGACGTCTTATGTTTTTTTGTAACATGCCTGTACTTGAGTTTGAAAAAATCAAACTGTCATTTTCTTACACTAAAGTAAAAATATATTTAAGTCAATGCCTGAGGTTGAGTAAAAGTGCAAGTTTTCATTCAAAGCATTTTGTTGTTGGAGAGTATTTTTATTTAACACTTTAATTTTTTACTCTTTTACTCAGGGCCTCGTGAAAACCCTTACTATAACATAATTCCGTAAAATGTGAGTGCGGAACGCTTGAGTTTTTTGAAAAATTGCATAGCATGTTTTAAGGCATTTTTTGTTTTGTGATTTATTGAAACTTCAGAAATTTTATATTTTTTTTTTTCATTTTGAAATTTTCAGTTTTAGAAAAAAATTTTAAGCTTATTTCGTCGTACATACTATAGTTTTCGTTTTTACTTTAAGGTATTTTATGAATATTTGGAACTAAAAATTGGTATTTGCACAATTTAAAATCGAATATGTAACCATCGCTGATTATCAATATTTCATGTTTTTTGTTTATTAAAACCGGGTCCGTCATTTTTGACGGGAAAGAACTAGTATATATTTAATTTTTCAAAATCATATCTTGTTTTTTATTCAACTTTAAGGCATTTTAAAACATTTAATTTAAATATTTTATCCAAACTGTTTAAAACTTGAACATTCCTTTTAATGCGGTGTAGAGAAAGAATCTACCTTGCTTTAAAAGAATTTTTATTAAGCTAATTATATATTATTTCTAGATATCATAATTTTAACGATTTTTACGTTGCCAAAATGATGCCAAAACTTTAAAAACCAAAATTTTTTTGATAACTTATAATACGGATAGATTTAACATGTATGATGTTGTAGAAATCTATCAGAATATCCGGAAATATTTCCAAATTATGCTTATTAATGTGCTCCCCGACCACGACTTATTATTCGAGCATCTAATACAAAAATTAGCATTGTTAAATAACAAAAACCAAACTAAAAACAACAAAGAACTCACATTTAACGTTATGCTTTGAAACATAACAAAAAACATCTTAAATCAAACTTAACTTTTATCTCTGAAACTCTGAATATCATTATGAAGATTACCATATTTTCTTTCTAAGAGAAACAAAACAACAACAGTCACATACAAACATCTTCACAATAACTATCATAAAAATATGATACTGAATGAATGAGGAGTCTTAACTTCAATAACTACAATACTAAACTATTAAGTAATTTTTGAACAGTTGCGCCATGAAAAGCACCTTAACTTAAAGTGTACTAATTTGTTAAATTGTCTCTCTATAGGTTATGCCTCTCATACTATGAACATTTTTACTGCATGTTCTACTTGAATTCCATAAATCTATTCTTAGTTACTAGGTGGAGCTACAATATATTGTAAATTGTACAACAATATTTTCTGCACCTTCTCTTAGAAGTTATCTATAAGAATTGAAGTATTGATTACCAACCAACAAGCGATAAAAATAACTGATAAGCTAGTAACTGAAATAAATCAACTTTGGTTGCCAGTTGGTTAAAGGTGTGGTCAGTACAATGCTGAGTTTTCGGTGCACTCTTAGCTAATCGGTAATAATAGGCGATCGGCTTGTCATATCTTAAACATCATTTTCGTTTTTGATTTAATTTTTAGTTATAATGCGCTTAAAACTTAACAATGTCAACACAATCGGCATAAAAATATTTCAATAATTTGATTTTTTTTTTTACGATTGAATGCATAGACGTTCATGACGTTTCATGATTTCTGCTGCCTGTCACTGGTTCGAGCGGCCTTTATGCCAAATCAGCTATGGCCTGCAGGCGTTTATAACTAATTTTAAGTTTGCGTTTTATCGCAATTTTATTGGATGATAAATGAATACCTCGATATTTCGAAACATATCATTTTCATATTAATCCGAAACTTCAACGTTCATGCGATTCAACTTGCCAAGTTTCGTTGAATTTTTGTCGCAGCTGTTGTCATTGTTGTTGGTTTTAGTGTTCTTTTAGTTGAAGCAAGTAGCTGAAAGAAACTGAAAAATATAAATTTTTGAATATTTAATGAGTGAAACTATTTTTGATCTCACTACCAAGCCGTGTGGAGCAAAACCGAATGATTGGCTATGCAGAGCTTTAATTAACGTAGATATCAAGTAGGCTTAGTTTCAAAGTCATCTATTTGAAAATCACATTTATGACAGTATTAATTATCGGTGCTAAAACGAGGGTATGGAAGATAAAAATATTTAAAATTATATATCGTAATAATATGCCCTGACGAAATCAAGAAGCGCAATATTTGTAAGTTCCATTTTCTTAAATAATTTCAGTGCAACAATTTTGGAATACTAAACGGTAGTATTGCAAAAGGATTCTACAGGAAATTCAAAGCGAAATCAATAAAAGTTGCTTTCAATTATCAAAAGTTTTATATGTAAAATATCTCACGATAATTGTGCCAAAGTCTGTTTCGAAGCCGAAGTAGAAGACAATTTCAATAGATTAAAGTTAACCCCTTTTTATCGCATCGTTTAACCATTTGACGCCAAAAGCTTTCCTGATGGAAAAATTTGTTTTGCTAAGCATCGGTGAAAGCCGATGAAAGTAAAAAAAAAGGAAATTTTAAAGCCCACAAAAAGGTGAAATTTATCATTTAGCTAGTTCAACTGGAACTGGTAGATGCCAAAAATGGGTTAAACTCCTGGATGAAAAAAGAAAACTTATCTTTTAGGATTCGCTACAGTTTTTGACTTTAACTGCTTTACAATTTAAGCTCTAAATTAAGATAAGAAGATAAGAGTATGTTGAGATGAAAGTTTTAAAGTGCAAGGCAACATATTGTGTTCAACCCGTGTTCAATCCTCACATAAAGCAAATTATTTCGATTTTTCGATCGAAAGAAGAAATTTGGCCATTCTATCGAATGGCCATATACAATGAATTGGTTGTATAGAAATAATATTTCTTTTTAATTTTAAGGATTTCAGGCATTAAGGTACATCTTTTAAGTCAATTCCAAGTAGATAAGTAGATAGGAAAGCGAAATCAACACACTTCAAAACTTTGAAACACTTTCATATTTTATATTTTGTGCGTTAAAAACTTAAACCTGGTAATATTGAAAGTCAATCATTCCCCCCAAACCCCCAGAATCATATGCTATATACACCACGGGTACTTGCGTATGTATGTTTACAGTAATTATTCTGAAAAATAAATGTAAATAAATAAGTGTTCTTGCACATTTGAACCAAGTGCTTTTGGTGTATCCGTAGCATCTTCAGAAGAGTACTAATGATTTTAGTATGAAGATTTTTAATTTTGGATTACAAAATGAGAATAATAACTCCTATAAAATATAAGTTTTGCATCTGTCCTGAACGAAGTTCGGACATTGTTATATACAGTTATATACAAATAAAACGTGTATCTAGAATTTCCTAGAAGTCTGTAATGAATTTTTATATTATGTAAGCATACCTGTAACCCGGAGCAAGAATTAATTAAGTCGACTTTTTATCCTTAGTACTAAGTACTATGTTTGTAATGAAGCTTTGTTCCATTAGTATATTTTTAAATTTTCGGAAACTTCTAGCAAGACCAAAGTCAAAATTATGAAACAATAGCTAGTATTTTTCTATAGAAGTCATGTGGCGATTGAAGCATCGACGCTTTGAAGCATTATTTTTCAAAATATAAAAATCAGATATAAGTTGTTAATGGCAAATACCAAATAAAGAAGTCAGAATAAATCTTGAAGCTACACTGAAAGCCTAATTGAATTAGGAATTCATTTACTTATAGGCCCTTTACAAATACTCTTCTAGATCGCATCAACAACAACTCAACACATAATAATAAAAACAACGTTATAAAAACAGCAGCAGTGTTTAAATCCTTTGGCTGTCAAAGTGAATGTCGTCAACAAAATGAGTCTAGGTTTCAATGTTACGAATGCAGTTTAATCCTTCGGCTTATTGAAATTGATTCCGACAATGCATGTGTTTGTGTGCTGCGATATAAAAAATATTTGATCTTACATATGTGTATCAGAGAGAAACGTTAAAAAGCATAACGTTAAGGCAACCAATATATTGAAGCTTCATCGCCCGAAGATGTATCTGTTCAGGCAGCATTTTAAGAGTTACAGCAATTTTTGAGATTAACATCAAAATAAAGCAGAGCAGCATGTGGAAGATTGTGATCTACTGAAATTCAATTTTTTCGATCCTTATTTTCCATGTATTCCTCGACTTGGGATGTTCAACGTAGGTATGGTTTACCTGTAAAAGAAAAAAGGTACCGAATAACATTTTTTAGTAACAGTGTTTCAATTAAACAATGTTGAACAGTGAAAGCTTTAGTAGCTTTAAGTTTTAGTGCCTAAGCTTTAAAAATTAATACAAAATAACTAAAAGTTAATATAAGCTGTATTTTATATTTTATTTACAATTGCCCGAGTTTAGAACTCGCGACTCTATTGCGATGGTTGCAGCAGTCCGCGATTCGATTCTAGGACGGGATAAGAAATGAAAATGTTGCACAAAACAATTATAATGATCATTTGTTTTTAAGCTTTAAACCCAGGATTTCAGGTGTCAAACCTATTCAGTCAAGCCTACCTTGTTTCGGAAAATGGGGAGATAGATAAGTAGAAAGGAAAGTGAAATCAAGAGAAACATTTGTAGAATGTTGTTTGTGTGGCGGACAATGAATCTGAGGCAAGTGTAATGCCTTTACCTCAGTCAATTCGAGTTATTAAGTCCATTCAATCTCATTCCACAAACATCTCTACCACCAACTATAACTTCCAAAGTCGTACATATTGATGAATTTTTAATTTTAATTGATAAGAAATGAGGAAAGAATTAAAAAAAGTCATAGGACAATGGCTAGACCGGGATTCGAACCCGTAACCTCTGGGTTGGCAGTCAAGCACGCTAACCACTCGACTGCCGAGACTTCAAAATAAAAATAAAAATAAAAAAACGGTCTAACTGAGGATCGAACTAGGGTCACTCGATTTATCAGATCAAATCGACAACCACGTTTACAAAATTTAAAGACTAAAACGAAAAGAGTTTAAAGTTTAAATTTGAAATTCAGCTAGACTTAAACTTAGTTTTAGTATTTGACGCGGTTTAAATTTTAATACAATTTCGGTTTCGTCATGTATACAGTACAGGATTGACCAAGATTTTTAACCGTGTAGGTTTTTTAAAAAGTATTGCTTAAAGAGACGTTGTTCTTCTACTTCCTGAACTCGACCAACACTTTGAAATTTGAAGTATTAATAGAGGTTGGACGAAAGGTTGGACTGAATGAATCTCTTACGTGTGACCGTAAGAAGCTTCGTGACCCAAACGATGTGCTAACTTAGCACGCTGTTTAGCGTCTTTATGCTTTATTCTTGCGTTGATTGCCGCGTTTAAGTTCTTTTTTATAGCCATCAAAATGTCTAAAGCAACAATAACAACAATAACAACAACAACAACAACAACAACAACAACTCACAATTATTACACAACCTTGAAAACTACGTGTAGCTACATTTGTGTGATCTACGCAGCTCTGTTCAAACCTTGTTGTTGTTGTTGGTTGAGAGAATTCGGCTATTTTCGCAGAATTTTTATTAACATCTGACAGAGAACCGACTGACCAAACGACAGACAGAGCAACAGCAAAGTATAACCACGGCAACAACTGTCGAAGTAAACGATGGCGGCTATTTGCTTAGTTTTAATGTGAAAAAGCGTAAAACAACAACAAAAACACTCATATAAAGCCGAGTTATAATCAAATGAAAAAAAAACAAAAAAAAAAAAAAAAACGGAATACAAATTATGAAATTAAAGCTCGGTCAATTTCTTTGGAAGTATGAACATTTGACATTTTTTCTAGAGCATGGAAGAGGTCAGTTGATGAAATGTAAACTGTTGTCGCAGTTAAAACGGTTAGCAAGACAGCAGCGATTAGTTCTAGAAAATGAGGTAGTCTTAATTGTGGAGCCCCATTTTGTTTTTTTTTTGAGAATCTCTTTATTTTAAGCAAGCGTTAATTTTTGTAATATTTTTAAATAACTATTCAGGCGAAATTAAACCGAATGCTTCGTTTAACTGTTTAACTGTTCGGCATGACTTGACTTCTTTTTTACGTGACTCTGATTGACTCTGGTTTGTCTTGTTCTTAGTTATACATATGTTGTCAATAGAACGGATTAGTTTGTATCTACGGGGTGAATGAATAAACTTTTCAATGAATTCTTGGCGATTGTTCTGTTTCGATTTTATTACGACGCATTTCCATTGATAAAGATTCGTATAGAATTTGTAGATTGCTTGTACCTACTTCTTGTGCAATTTATTTGTAAGCTATCGAATCCTTGTGTCACTACACGGATAATAATCTAGGCTCATGTCTGCAACATATTCTTGTTGGCTGCAGGTGCTGACACAGATATAACTGATTAGCGAATATTCTGTTATATATGCCTTAAGTGGTTCTTCCACGCTTCTGAAGCTAACCAAAAAAAAAAAAACATCAGTCAGTGCAATAGGAAGAAACCGCTGTTCGGCCATCGTTTTTTTTTTTCACCCTCCGGTTTTCACCGCAATTCTACAAACGAGGCGCAAAAATCCACTCACACTTAATGCAAGCACGCGTCATCTGCAACAACAACGAGCCGAACAACCACAATCATTGCAAAAAAGGCAACAGCAGCAACAAAAACAACAACAACATGGAAAACAATTATTGCATCGATTCATGTTCGTGGCATCGTCTATGTAAACAGAGCTAAGTTGGACGGACGGTTGGATGGACGAACGAGCAAACAGTTGGAACGCAGTATTTTTGTTTTTTCGCACTCATTTGGATTGAAGTAGGAGAACAGCAACAACAACAACAACAACAACAACGACAAGTAGTTACCGTTTTACTAAGTTCAACACAGTTCGACAACTCGTTGCACTCGTCGGGAGTGTTGTTGTTTTTCTTGATATTCAGGTTCTTGTCCCGCAAGTTTTTTCCAACCACGCTCAAGTGTCGCCAGTGGTGCCACACAACTATGGCTAGAGTATGCACAGCTCCAGCGAATCGCACACGTCTTGTATTGTTTTTTTTTTTTCTTAATACCTACTTCTTATTTATGCAATCTTAGATTTCGCTGTGATTTGCTGCGCTTGTCTGTCCGCTGCTGCGCTTTCTAATGCAGCCACAGCAGCAGCAGCAGCGACGTCACTTCAAAAACACTTCAACTAAATCAATGACAGTTTCCAACGGTTGTTTTTCATATTTTCTCTGGTTTTCTTCTTCTACTTCCAGCGCTCCATCAGCCGGCAATAAATTAAATGGGCAGACCACACCCCTCGATGTATCGGGCCTATCGCAGAATGAGATTCAAGGCCTGCTGCTCGGTGCACACCCATCTTCGACGGCAAGTACGGCTTGTCCGACGACGACAACAACCATTTCGCAGCAATCGGCGATCATTGCCGCCGCTGCAGGCACTGCAACGGCTGTAGTTGTCACCGCTGACCAGCAGCGCCAGCAGCAGCATCTTCATCAACACCAGCAGCAACAACAACAACAGCAACAGCAACAGCACTCCATCAGCATCAAACGTGAGCCCGAGGACTTGCGTAAAGATCCCAAGAACGGTGGTGCTGGAGCACAGAATGGCAACCTCAGCGGCAATGGACAGAAGGTGAGTGCATTCAACAGTAGTGAAAACTACAATAACAATAACAATAATAACAACAACAACAGCAACATCGGTTAAATCGTTGCTGTTGCATTACTTTAATGTGGTTATCAGGAGCGCATCGCACCGCGCCTAGCTGCTAATTTGTAATTAGCCGTCAGCACCAGCCCATTAAATTGCGCCCCACAGACAGCCTCGCAACCCTCCATGTATACCTCCGTTTTCCCCCTTCCCTGCTTCCTTACGTGCGTGTTTTTATTGAATGTTTGTGTGTAGCTCTGTTCGGTAGATGATCGCAATTGGTCTGTACTGACGGTGCCTGTTTGTGTATAAGTTTGTGTATAGATACCAAAAACACGCTATCTGCTGTTCTATTGGCTAAAGCAGGCTGTGAGCACAACTGTTATACTAGCAGTTCTCATACGCAGCTGTTATACGCCTAGCTAGCGTACGTGTTGGCAAGAGCTTCAAGTGGCGAGACTCTGATTGTCTTGCCATCGCATTCTTGCACGCGTACCCGGCATATGGGTGTCTTGTTCACTTTTTCGCTCTTATGTTTTGCATTCGTTTGAAATCGTTTACGATCAAACCGAAGCAATCGATCGTATCATGCATGCAACGCAGCGGAATGCATCCATTGGCGGAGGCGTTTGTATGAAGTTCATACAAAGCGGAGGTCCAACATGTTCGTCACAACCAAGGATCTTGACTTGGATTGATTGCTTGAGGTCGCTGGGGAGAAGTCCTTTGTGCTAGTTTCCTAGCTCGGTAGCGTGTCAAGAAGTGTTTTGTTGGCGCGTGATTCTTTGGGGTCTACAGAACGACATGTTATGTTGACTGTCACTTCCGTTTGCAATTGTTTGCAATAGTTAGCGCTCTTATTGCTCACCCCATATATAACAGCGTATAACAACCACAATGAAACGAAATAGCAGGCCGTCCACCAACCACTTTGTATGTGTAAAGCATACGTATGTCCGCTCACAGTTCCAACCACCGCCCTATTAACGGAAGTTCGAACCATCCCGTTGGCTCGGCACACCTCGAGTAGCTGCACGACCATACCTGGCCTCAGTCTGTAGCAAAACATTGACGTGCTAGGTCGGCCGGTACTCAACATACGCTCACATGCACACGCACTCTGGAGTAACACCGAGTAGACAAAAATTTCGTGATTTCTTCTTTGATCGTTGAAGAATTCGTGTGTTTTAAGCTGTGTAGTTGATGACGTCAGTCAGCGAATTTTCGCGCGCGTTTTACGTTGCTAGAAAAATGTTACAGGATTAAAAAAATTTACAGTTATTTGGAAAATTAAAGAAGTGAAAATTAGTGCATAAAAAAATATTCTTGATAAAGAAAGTGTTAAAAATTCTGTGTGGTCAGTTAAGTGGATAATTAATATAAAAACAAAGTTCAGCATCACTTGAAGCAACTTCACGCACGCCATTGGATTATAAAAGCAAAAACTTTTAAAGTATTTTTTTCATCACTTAGCTTATTTATAGCTAGACCTTTAGAATATCTCACCACCAGCATCCCCAGCGTCAACAGTAGTCTAGCTAATGTCAAGTGTCAAAATAAATTTACACAACAATAATAACAACAACAACAACAACAACAACAACACCAACAATTAATACCAACACCAGAATAGCAGCAGCAAACTACACAGTGCATGAGTGGGTGCGCTCGATTGCACAGAAACACGCACCAGTACAAATTCTTGCCGAAACAAGTTCGTGTCTTAAGTCTTTTGTTTTGGTGTTGCTGCTGCTACTGATATTCGGCTCTTTATGACCGCAGCCAAAGCAGCCAAAGTGGTCAATCGCTCAACATTGTCAATAACAAATTTTTAACGCTTTCGAGGCCCACCACGCCCAGTGCTTGATTGATTGGCCCCGGAAAAAGTATTTCATATTGTCACCAAAAAAACATGTTATCACTTGCCTTGCTGTGACCAGCAGCAAAAGTGTTATTGTGTTTTTTTTTGTTTTTTCTTTCAAAATTTTATGTTTATGCTCAATAATTTAAAATCTGAGAACGCTTCCGAGAAGATATGTTTCGTCGCAAATCACATTAACACGCACACCTTTACAAAAACGGTTTCACTTTTAAAATCGCATTTAAATAGCTAATGAGTTGCTAAATATTTATGGACGACTGCGACGGCGCGTTAGTTAGTCTCTGCCTAATAAATAATTTAGTATAATACACTGGATTTTTTCCATCGATACTGTCGTCGTTTTTGTTGTTGTTATTGCTATGTTCTTAAGATATTTGCTTGTATTCGGCGGATATTCAAGGTCTTTAGTGACGCCTGCGATGCTGCTGTCGGGGCCTTAAAATGCAAATTATTCTATATATCTTATAATTTGAAAAAATTTAATTAGTTCGTATCAAAAGCAAAAACAACACACAAAATATATTATTATGAATAATTTATAAGTTTTGTTCTTGTGATTTTTTAATATATTGTGATTTTTTTTGTGTTATTTTTATTTTAATAGGCCGTTTTAGGCAGATCAACATAAATAAGTTTAAGATTTTGCGCTATACGCGGAATTGTGTTACTGAGTCAATCCTCGCTTGTGTCTCGATCTTTTGCTTGTTTCGAACATTTACAAAAGAGATACAATATTAAATGAAATAGAAACTGATACTTGACATTCAGATTTTTTCCCAACTTCCTGAAGTTTATGTTAAATACCAAACACACAAAAACAAATACTTTTATAGTCGAAATAAATTTGCATGAACGTTCAATATTGAATAAGCTGCAAAAAAAATCAATAGGATAATAAAAAGCCAAATTCAAATTTTAACTAATGTCTGTATAAAACATTCATAAAATATGATAATATTTCATAAAAAATATAGATACTAAGTTTTGTATTCACTACATGTATGCGAATGAACACGAGCATGATGAACAAAGCCAATTATGTAATGAAAAACTGAAATGCGAAAATCAAGTCAAGTCAATAGAAAAAATAATTTTTTTCGTTAATTGGACCTACATGCATACATTTGAAATGTTGTCATAAAAAACTCAAAATGTTCTTATCCGTTATCTGAAACTACCATAAAAGACAATAAGAATCCTAACAATATATATTTTTGATACTTTAATCAAACCGTATGCGTGTGTGTCAAACATATTAAATGATATTTTTCCCTTTTCCGCAATATCAAAATAATAAAAAAATATATTAAATATTGATGTGTAAAATTGTAAAAAATAAAATTTTTTTTTCAAAAAATGTCATAGGGTAAAAATCAATTTATTAACAAATTTCATCAGTACACCAAAATATATTGAATTTAATTGAATTTTATCAAAGAAATTCAAGCAATAATTGTTTTACCAAGAAACAGTCAAACTCAACATTCAATAGCTGTAAAAAATAAAGTAAAGTCTGAAAGTGACATTTTGTAGAAGGCTTATTATTTTGATTGAGCTAGAAATTTCAAGATTGACTAACAAAAAAAAAAACAATTGCCCGAGGTGAGGAATGAACTCGAGAATCGTTGGCTCGCACGCCACACACTTAGCACGCAAGACAACTGTCAACACAGACTGACTTGCTACTTAAGGCTCAAACAAGTTATGCGTAAGCATACAAAAGTTTCAAAGAGAAGTCAACGAAAAGTATACAAAAGTTCAAAAACACACTTTTCCATACTTAATTAAAAACGAAGTAAGCATGAAAAAAAATTTCAATATAAATCGATTCGAATGAAATGACAAATAAAAAATAATTTGTTTTTGTCGAAAAAGATTGCCAACTAAAATTATAAAAAAAATATTTTTTTGAAGTTGGTAAATTCATCCATGCTTTATGATTGAAAAAAGTGGTCAATTTGAATACAAACTTCCCTTAATAAATAAATTCTGACTAAAACATACATTTTTTACTGATTTTTAATAAAATTTCGATACATAAGTGTTTAAAATCAAAATATAAATTATTTATTAAACAGGTTGCAACCCTTTTCTGCTTAGCAATATACGGTATCGAGCGCTCACACTCAAGTTTTGAAAAGTAAACGAAAATTGAGAAACTGAACGAAAAATTGCTTACGCACAACTAGGGCGGCGCAATATATTGCTGAGCAAGTACGTTCTTTTACTCTCTAACTTTTGCTTGCTTACGCATAACTTGGTTGTGTAAACATTTATGAACACACACAACACAACACAATTGATCATAAGAAGCTCGGTCAAAGTCCTTTCATTAGCTGAAATGGCTAATTTGTTTTTGTTTTGTTTTTTGGAAGGTTTTACTGTAGAATTTTTAAATTCTTAAAAAACTGTTCTTTACAAAGTTTAAATTATGTGTTGGTTAACTCAGGTTTAGGAAATATAGTTAGTATCGGATTGGAAAAGGGTCCGACAATGCTTAGATATAGCAGCGGCGCACTACAATCAAGTTTTGAATTCATATTCTATATTCTACCAATATACAAATTATAATCTTAGCTTGGGCATGCTACATCATTCCTAAAGGACCTCGCTTGGTTATTTTAAATGTCCAAATTTAAAACAAAAACAATTTTTTCGTTTCTTAGATCAACACTAATTTTTAATTTCGTTTTGCTAAGAAAAATTTGATGTTGTTCGAGAAATGATTTAACTACAATGAGCAGATTTCATAAAATAAAAATAAGGAACAATTTCAGCATCGAAAACCTAAAGAATTTGAAGTTATGCGATCCTGACAATCAATACGACATGCTCTTCTCCCACAAAGAAAAAAATCAGTTGAAAGAGTTGGTAATTTAATATTGTTAATAGTCAAAATAAATTTGTATCTCTGGTTGACAGTTATGGATCTTTTAATAAAGTAATTTCAAATATTAAAATAACAATTTTGCTAGTTTTGTCGCAAACGAACTTGCTTAACATGATCTCGTATACGTAGAAAATTCAACTTTCGTTAACGAATTGCTTTTTTTTCATCAACGAACCTACGAATTCGTTAGATCTTTTGAAAGTGAATATCATTATTCGGCGCGGTTTTAAATAATTAATAAACTAGTAGTTGCAGCAACTGCTTGGCAAAAAAATGCATGCTTTTAATTTTACAGAAAACAATAATATTATTGTTGTATTAGTTCTTTCCCGTCATAAATGACGGGCCCGGTTTTAATAAAGAAAAAAAACATGAAGTTTTGATTTTCGCTCAGCTGAATTAGAAATTATTAACGAATACTATTGTAGGTGGGTACGACGAAATTTTTTGTAAAGCTAAAAATTTCGAAATGAAATAATATAAAAGTTTTTGAAGTTTCAATAAATCACAAAACATAAAATTCCTAAAAATATGCTATACATTTTTTCAAAATAATCAACCGTTCCGCACTCACATTTACGGAATTATGTTAAAGTAATAATTTTTTTTTTAGTTTAACAATGAAAAATTGATGGAAAACTTTTCAATTAAAAAAATTTGTAATCTGTATATTTTGCATCTTCGATATTATAAAGTCTAAATTACTGTTATTATATATAATACCACGTCTAAGATGCCGATTCCTGTCAAGTTTTTTGTGTATGTTTGTCGATGATATAGCCTTATTGGCGATACTGTAGCTGCGTTCGATTCGCCAGTGCTCAACTCGCTTGTGAAAAAAATCTACTACTAATTTTGATTTTATTTGCTCAATAGATGGCAACACTTTTCTTATGACAGACCACATCAATAAATAAATACAAATTTTTTACCTGCCAATAAATCAATCGAAATAAGACATTTTCAAATATTATGAAAATTAAACAGTAGATTGCTTGAAGGAATTTAATTTTGTTTTTAAACTTACATCACATTTTGGCAGAATCTATGACATTTTACCCTATCCCGTACACAAACCAACTCAAAAATAAGAACTTGACAACGCAACTTTACTCAACTCAATCGGTAGAGGACTTTCTCTATCCTCAACTAGCTGGAGACTTTGTTTTTGATTTCTCTTACAAATTTTGAAATAAGCGACATTAATTGAGCAGAGGCTGACGAATCGAACGAAGCTTATATTATTTTTATATTTTCATTGCAAAAAAAAAATGAAAAAAGTACTGACTTCAAAAGGTTATTTTATTTATTTATACTTCATCGATACTTTTTGTGTCTGACACAGAAGTCCGCTTGAAGAAAAACCCTCTGAAAAGTATTTAGCAACCTTTTTACTTAAATCGCTTAATTAGGCACAATCATTATAAAATAAAAATCATTGGAGATTATCTCTGACCAGGCCGGAATTAAACTCAAATTTCCCTAGAATTTCTTAGAGTTATTATTTAAGAATATATAGATTTTATTCCTTTGTTGATAGACGGAGCTTAAATTCGATATTGCTACTAAATTTCGACATCAGAGTGCGTTTTTAATATGAAAAAATGTGTAATATTTAATTAACAATCTCACCCGAATTCTTTAAGGCTCGTCTGCTGACGAAGTGCTTACCTGTTAATAGTTATCGCATTTTGCCTCAATTTGCTTCACCGCGCCACACTCATCATCTTAACTCAATTAATTGCTAATGCTTTCGAAAATCAAGGTTACGTCGACGCAGGCGCTATACAGTCACGGAAGTCAGACTTTGCATTTACGCACTCTTTTTATGTATATAACTGCACTGTGCAATTATTCGAGACGGTAGACACATACTTAAATGACAGTCTCGCAAAATGACGCATAATCAATGACAACAACAAAAACAACAACTTTAATAAAATTCACCAAATCTTCTTTATTGCTAAAAATTTAAAAGGATTTTTTATTAGCATCAAAACAAAGAGCAAAATAAAAACAAAAGTCAAAGTATGAAGATGAGATATAGAGATGTGCTCAAGGACACACACACTTCCGCACATCGTCTTTATTGAAACAAACACAGGCACACTTGCATACAAGCATGCTAATACCCAAGAGTGTGAACCTTATTGCGTCTATTGCACGAAGTTTATTTTAATTTTATCTTTTTCTAAATTAAAAAATCACAATCATACCGAATTTTAAAACATCAGATGATCGTAGTAATGCCAGTTTAGTTCAATTTCCTACACTTGAAAAGATGCTGTTTAACTAAGATCTGTTAAAAGCTTGAATTAACGAACATCTTTTGGATTTGTTTCTGAGTTTCATCACTTTAACCGATCGCGTGTACGATCGTAGCGAAAACTACAGCAATAATTTCAACAAAACATCGCCCACTGATAAAATGTAGGTATAAAAAAAATTTATAATATATATTTTATTTTGGTTTTTTTTTTTCTTATTTCCAAATTACCTCTCTATATTATTTATTGACAAATTCTTTGAAATCGCCAAAATGGCGACGAATAAATTAAATGAAAAAACCTTTGGCATTTTCAACGAAATCAAATGTTTGACAATTTTCGTTTTTTTTTTTTCTTGTTTTTGTTTTTGTTGTTTTCTTATGTACCGAAATGCAATTTAATCAGATGCAGATATAAATTCAAACTCAACTTCATTAGTATTCATTATTATATTTGTTGTTGTTATTTTTTATTGTTTCATATTAATTCAAACGTTAACAAAAATCCATAAATTTTGAAAAGTTTAAAGCCAGCTATAAAATGTATCGAATTTTGAAAAAAAACGAATTTAAAGTACAAAAACAACTTTAAAAAAAAATCCCAAAAACCGAAACAAAAAATCTCACATTTAAATGTCATTCGTTTGAAATTAAGTACAGACTGTTTGCAACCAATTAAGATTCGATTTAAACGAAACCATTTGGATCTGCAAACAATTCCAATTCCCGAAATAATTGATTCTGTTTCCTGCGATCTACAACGTACTCATAATCAATGAATTAACTGCGAAGCTTTGTTTAACTCTTTTGATTAAAAAATACTCTAAAAATCTATTGATAGCTCAAGTTGCCGATTAGTACAGTCACTCAAGGAGTTCAAAAGAATAAGACTGGCTTATTCTAGCTCTACTTATTTCACATTCGACGTCCAACAAATTTTATATAAATTATAGATAAGCAGGACTAAAATCAAATAAATGATATGAAGTAGAAGACGACGACGCAGCAAAGCAAACAATCTGTCAAAAACTTTAAATTAATTGACATGAGCATTATTTAGCGTCGCCCTGTAACGTTTTCCCAAAAGTGAAACTTTTTTGGTGTTTTTGGTCAGTTATTGAGGAATGCATGTTTTATGAATTTAACAGAGTTTCTTGTGGTACTTTGGTGATGCCCTTGCACGGATCGTTGCATTCATCTACAGCTTCATTAATATTAAAAGAAAAATTATAAACAAAAATAAACAAAAAAAGGGAAATTCAATGGCATGGAATGCAACAATCAATATGGTAGCTGCGCTGTAGACTGGCTGTTACTGAAGTCGCTGGTGTGCTGTTAAAGCCCTTAAGACATTCTTCGAAAAACAAACTCAAACAACTTACGTAACTTTAAACCTGTGTCAGAAATATTCCAGCGAATAAAATACGAAATTTTGATCAGAGCTGTGCTTTTGTGATTTCTTTCATTCAGCATCGTAACTAAATTAAATATAAATTTAAATATTGGTAGCTTGGCATTGTTGGGTCTTACCAATATTTTTTGCAATGGGTACAATTTCAACGTTGGCTATATTTATTTCCGTGTAAAACTGTGAATTTAACCCTTACGCAATGACTGCACGTGTGCAGGAGTTTTTGTTGGCGTGCGTGTCGTGTGACATGGGATTGCTTGATCCACCTTCCGGGTGATGATGTGTTTTTTTCTTTTTCTCATGCTTCCTCATTCTATTCAATTTTAAATTTAACTCAATTCCACAGGTCTTAGTTGTGCAATCAGCATCGCCATCAGAATTACAAATTAAAGAGCCACCACCTAGTCCTGGAAGTCCCACCACCGAGACCATGTACGCCGGCGGCGGCACTCAAATTTACCTTCAGGTGAGTCCATTCAACCCAAAATGCATAAACATGGCATGTACAGAACAAAAAAACTGACACCGATTAAACTGACGCAAATGTGGACGAAGGAGCACCAAGCTTAAGTGGATAAGTTAAGGCATGACTTACTTATGAGCGAATCATTTTACTTTTTAGCCAACGTTCTCTACGTTTGGCTAGATAGTAAAACTTCTATTTATATTCCGATGCACTGTCCTAGTTGAGTCTTAATAACAAAACCGGAATCTGAAAATCAAGTTTCAAAAAAACACTTTAAAGCTCACTGATTACTTCGGTTACTGCGGACTTATTTGTTTGATTTCACACATTCATGCATTAATTGATTAACATTCTTTCATTTCAATGTTTTGCTTTTCTTTTGTTCTTGTCTCCTTCATGTTCTAACTCTGCACAACCTCCACCACCCCGATCCACACGCAATTCTACACGCAATTCCATCTAACGAACATGTGCTCTGACGCTACAAAATCAACGTTATTCTGACTCCGTATTAACCTATACAGGGTCCACATCAGAACAGCGGCGCTGGACCAGGTGCTTCCAATGTAAATAATCAGACACCCAGTCCAGGACCATATATCAGTCCCGATGGCTATGGAATGTATACAACCCGCCTTGCAACAGGACCCGCATCGACATTCATCTCGGAACCGTACTATCGCGAATACTTTTCTTCGGATGGTCAAGGCAGCTATGCTCCAGCGCGCACAGTCTATGGTGAGAGTGAAGGTCCTCAACCTGGTACTACATACGAAGGTCGCTTCACTACGACATCCTCCTCTGCGGTACATACCACCAAAAATGGCACACCCGTCTATGCCAAGACTCAGGTTACAGCCGCCGGACTAACCGTGGATCTGCCAAGTCCTGACTCGGGTATCGGAACAGACGCCATCACGCCGCGGGACCAAAACAACATTCAACAGGTGCGTGTTACATAAGTTGTTGCCTATACACACATATACTTCCAACATACATTCTAGCCAACTATTATTGTATATATTTAACTGCAAATTGATAAAAGAAAAACCAGAACCAAAAATCTATGGTAATGAAGTCTTTGTTGTATTTGTTTTAGCATGCATGCACTTTGCTAAATACAGGAAATATATTTTTAACCGCATGTATAACCAGCAAAACTCGAATGCGTGCTGCGTACAAGTTTTTTTCAAATTTTTTCCCAAACACATGCAAACATTTACATAAATAGGAATACGAGTATCCTTAGCTTTTTGTTAGTTATAAGCGTTGATTTCTATTGTTTTTGTGTTGCTGTGTTGTGTTGTGTTGTGTTGTGGTTGCTGTTGTTGTTGCAATTTAAAATGATCGATCGGTGATCGAACGATCGTGTATTCCTTCTGACAACTTGTTAATGTTTTTTTGTTTGTTTTTGTGTCTTCCTTACAGTCGTTCGATTACACAGAACTATGCCAGCCTGGTACTCTACTCGATGGCAGTGGTACAATTCCAGTTTCAGTGAACAGCATACAGAGAGCAACAGTGAGTGTACATGGTGGCCAAAATAGTCCGACAACATCACTGGGCGGAACAAGTGCCAATGGAACGACAAGATCAAGGCCTTGGCATGACTTTGGACGCCAAAATGATGCCGACAAAATACAAATACCAAAAATGTAAGTAGTTAATGTTAGTTCAAACAGCATTAAAACAGAACCTTATGAAAATTCTTGAATGATTCGAAATTAAAATTCGTAAAAAAAAAATTGTGTGACTGTAACTGTTCTCTTTAAAAATTAATTTAAGGAATAATAACAGTGTTACCAATATGTAAAGAAGTCCTCGGAATACTAGGAGCTCAAAGAACATATAAGAGAATTTTGTAGAAATCTGGTGTTGAATTTTGTTTTTTTTAATGGCAGTTGTTTTTCCTCCGGCTTATTAAATAAGATAATTCAAATATTCTAACCACCATTTCTTCCGCTAATTGTAGATTTATGAATCTATATCTTTTTTAAAAACTATAAATCTTTCTGTTCAAAATCGAATGAAATAATTCGAATGAAGAATAATTGTGGGTAAAATTTTAACAACCGACTTTAGAATAACAAAAAAAAAACTAGCGAATATATTGATTATATCGAAATATGAATAGAGAAAATTAATAATTAAATGAGGAAATAAGAATGAATATCGATGGTAAATAAGGACTTTTTTAATCTTTCTTCTTCTTATTTCAGTAAATAGTCCGATTTTAGAAAAAATTTTAACTTTTCAATCGAGTACATTTTTTAAACGCTTAATCATAACATACTCCTTTTTATTTTTATTTTTTAATTTGAGAAATTTTTATTTGAACAAGTAAAAACACTGAATAAATAAATAATTTATAATAACGTTAGCAACATTTCTGCGCATAGATGGGCATCGAGTAGATGATTTTTTTTTTTTGTTCTTAGTTTAATTTCAACAAGTGAAAACTTTGAATAAAAAAATAATTTAAATCGATAATTTACTAATTCTCCTTTTAACTAGAAGGTAAAATAACGTTACCAAAATAGCACTTAATCATGAAGACAAATAATTAATATTAGTATCGCCTGATAAAATAAATAAAAAAAAATATCGGTTCAGAAAGACGAGAATGGTTCTTAACTGTTTTCCCTACGCCTATTTATATATAGATTTGGATGGAAAAAAAGTAGGCCAGATAATTTGATCAACTCTTATGTTATATTTTTGCCTTGCATTTTCTTTTTATTACAGATACTGTAATGTGGGATTTAGATACAATCTGGAAAGCCCTATCAGCTCATCACAGCGAAGAGAGGACGACCGAATAACATACATCAACAAAGGACAATTCTACGGCATCACTTTGGAATACGTCCCGGATGCAGACAAGCCAATTAAGAACACTACTGTTAAGGTAAGAAACCCAAGCATTAGCTCCCCACTATGTTCAGCATCTTTTTAACAAATATTAAATATTAATATAAAAATTTAACTTATGTGGTAGAGGAATAACTATCATCATTAAATAACTAGACAAACACAATCCAATCTTCATAAGAATACTCTTGCTTTGATGGATGTATTTATTTTGCAAATGAAGGTTTAATTTCTTAGTAGTTTGCTTTCGAGTCGATAATGATGATAAATTGTTTATTATATGATGGATTCTTAGCATTTAGTCATATAGGCCTTGGTGTCTGCAAGGTGATCGTTATGCAACTCCGATGGATAGCCAATATGTATAAGGACACTTTCGTGATTTACCCAAACCATCTCCTTGAGCAAATATTGCGCAACCCTTAAGTATTAACTTCTTGTTATGCTTTGTTACGGTAGCTGCCTAACGGACTTCTTCCCCCTTTACCCAGATTCTTATCCACATAGCAATGATAATGATGATTGCAAGAACGATGACGTTGATAGATGATTTGTACATTTATTTGGACTCTTATTTGAATTTGAATTGCGCGCTCTTTTTGTCCTTTGCGTTTGTTTGTTCAGGACACACAACGGTTTCTGCAGATCACAGTTGAGATAAGCTATAGCAATCTGACTGACAGACAATCGACAAGACCGAATGATGAATGATCTTGTAGATACTTGAATCCACTCTTGGTATGCAAATTTGAATACAATGAATGTGACGAAAGGATATGTGAGTATGTATTTCCTTTTGTGGCATTACTCAAGTTTCAGTGCTACTGTTACAGTTGTATTTTCAGTTATTGTTGTAATTGGAGAATGAGATTAATTTGAAGGTATAGGCGTCGCGATGATGGGTCTGTTGTGTGAGAAACTATTGCAATGAATCGCAATTTGTTTGTACAACTGCCTTATGTAAACAGGGTTCGTCTCTGAGATGTTTGATTGGTGTTGTTTTTATATTAGAAATGTCGGAATTTTATTGCGACGTAACACTTAAAGCTAACTATAAAAAAGATGTGTGATCTTGAATGAATGTTGCCAAGTTTAACAGAATTGAGCTATATTCAAACAAGCTGCTACGATATCTAAGAAAATGGTCTTGCTCTACATAATGGGTAAAACACGCTATAACGGGTTCCAGTTAGCAATACTCGCAGCAGGTACATCCAAAATAGACAATTGATCTTCTTTGTTTTCCCGCAACATATGCTACTACAGAGATTAATGTGAACAACCCTCACATATACTCCATTCCGTTTTTCTCACTCTTTTCTCTAGTTTTGCATATTTCTCCCATAAATAATTATTTCTGCAAAAGAAAATAACATGGAAGCTAAAGTGTCAAAATTAATTTATATTTGTTTTCCCAATCTGCCCCTTTTGGGTTGCAGCAATGATGCAAGCGAAGCGGTGTGCTTCGAAAAGAAATCCCAAGCTATGAAAATCCGAAATGCATGCAAATTGCTTTAAGATAATTTACGAGACTATCTCGCAATAAGATCACTAAAACCAGCAGCGGAAATTGTGCAGCTTCTGCTTCGCTTTAATGGCTGTTGGCTTGATCCTTTGATGCTCTCTTCTTGTATGCCTAGTTTTTGCGTGCTCGCCAGCTGAGGAGATAAAATTCCAAGGGTTGTTGTTGTCATTTTATTTAACTTTGCATAAATCTTCCATCATAAAAAAGTGTTTCAAGAAATAAAAATGCAAATTTTCCAGAAGATGTTATGGCATAAATTATCCTTGTCCTGGAAGCTTACCGCTCCGGAGGGCTTTATTATTATGATTATAGATTTTTTTATTTTTTTTTTTTTGTTTTTTGACTTCATAATAGGGCGTTGGACCAGAAACAATATTTGACTTCTGAATTTAATTATTAAAAATAACGAAGATATAGGACGATCAGATGATCATGTGACAAAGTAATAAACAACAGCAATTAGTAGATGCTGTATCTTTCTGCCATTATCGCAGCTCGTTGCTATTTATTTATCAAAATAGTTTTGTTTCTCTTAATTTGTTTTATTTTTATGTGTATTAAAAGTTGTTATATATTTGGAAATATTTTCCTCTTCTTTTTTTTTCTTCTACCACAGAGCGTCATTATGTTAATGTTTCGCGAAGAAAAGAGTCCGGATGACGAAATAAAAGCCTGGCAGTTCTGGCACAGTCGGCAACATTCAGTCAAACAAAGGATTCTAGATGCTGGTAAGTTAAAAGTGGCTATAACTAACGTCTCTCCTCTCAATAAACGAATAAAGTGTTCAAACTTATGGTTGCTTAATTGTGAGCACCCGATATAGGGAATTGATATTAAAGGTTGGCACCTATGTAGCATGCATGCGTTGTCGCGACTTGTTTACATTGCATTGACATTAAATAATTTAGATGTCGTCTTTGCTGCCGTTTTTTTTTGTTTTTTGTTTCGGCACTGACTTCGCTAACATTGCCTGTAACAAGCAAAATGGCCGTGTTCCCCTGTAATTTGAGATGTTTATAAATTGTATATTCTGCACATCACACAAATACACACTCACTCAAACATGGACTCTGTTGCGATTCGTTTTTGTTCCTCTTTATATCAATGAATCCAACACGTGTCAGCTACTCGAGTGATAGCCATTTATTTGTAGCTGTCAGATACCGCTGCGATGATTGTTCTCTTCGAACAGATCAACTTTCGATACAATCGAATTGAACTGAACTGATCGAATTCGAAAATCGATCCATCAATCGATCGATGAACTACTACAAACTGTTGGGGGAGACTATAGTGCAACGTATTTTATGTATGTTCATGTGCTTGCAACATCTTGCAGTTTCAGTGTCTGTGTGTATGAATATTGCAGCACACAATAAACAATTTTACTCACATAAATAAAACTGATTTCAAGCGCGAAACTCACTCGAATGCAGTTGGAGTGTTTTGAAGCTGTGAACCTTCTTGTATGTATTTTTTGTCGTTGATCTTGTATCTGCAACTTAATATGTTTTGTGCCGAATGTGTGTGAGATGAAATACGTTTTAGTTATCGGCACATATTTGAATGAAACCAACTAAACAACTCCAACTTGCTGGAGGGTATTGGCAGGATACAAGATCGAACATGGTCCAAAGAGATGTAAGTTAGCGTACGCCAGCATTTGTCACCAAAGCGTACGACACACGAACTATTAGTTATCGGTTGGTGACGATGTATTTGTCAAGTTCTGCATCAAGCATAGATATCTTGCCCCTTAAAATCGCATTTTATATCATCATTATCCTAATGCACTGTATTTTTCTATTTTTCAGATACTAAGAACTCTGTTGGCCTGGTTGGCTGTATAGAAGAGATCTCCCACAATGCCATCGCCGTCTACTGGAACCCCCTGGAAAGTTCTGCTAAGGTGAGTAGTAATTTTTTTTCCAATTTTGTCTGTTTTGGTGGAAGCTTTATCTATGCAATACATTGGGCGGAGCCCCACTTCCGGTCTTGTTACCTTTCTTGCCTATAAATTTAATCATGTTGATCTCGTACAATTCCTTTCTCACTTTCTGCGCTCCCAGCGGTAACTTAATTCGAGCACAGTTCTCAGGCAACGAACTAAATGATAATGAAAACACATAAATACCAGAAAGCGATTAAAGCCAATCAGGCTTAATTGCGAGTTGCACAAAGCTAGCTAATACGCAGTGCCATAGACGGATGCATAGACGGACAGCTGGTTAAACCAAGAGACAAACTCTTTGCAAAGTCAAGCTACGGCATAAGCTAGTTTTCGCACTTGCAATTGCGTCTTTAAGGTGGAACTGCGCCCCTGTCTTCGTCTTTTTCGTAACATATAAAAAATAACTCAATTTCCGCTTCTGGATTCACGCTTACACGTTCCTCATATCCGCGATCCAAGCATGAGTTGCTGCTTAACCAAAATACATACGCTGCTATTGATAGTCTCCTAGCTTTTGTGTTGTCCACTGATTGTTAGCTGGAAGCAAAATGTCGGTCTTGTATTGGTGAATCAAAATGCAGTCGGTTATTTTTTTCTGCATGTACAGTAGCGACAAAATCAAAATCCACTTTAATCAATCAACTTTTTGATATCTTTTTCTAAAGGAGCTGTGAGAAGCAAAGCGTTCGTTTCTCAGGTTTTTAAAATGCGTTGAGAGGACACATCGCGTTCATTTCTTAAGTCTTTAATAAGTAAAATAAGCTCGCGAAAAAAAAGTACTGTTATGGCAACCATATTCTGTTAGTATCTTAGTTTTGTTTTTGATTTTAGTCGACATTGCAATAATTAAAATTTATGTTTATTATATAAACAGTATGCAGCAAATAACACTTTAAAATAAATAAAACTTTGAATGCTGTTTGAACAATCTATAATGTAAATAGAACTCGCCTCTTCAGATTTTGCACAGTTAAGTTCGGTTTCGTATTTGATGCCAATAAGTTTGTTTTCTAGAAATGTTCAATGTTTATTTCAATGCTCTAATATTTTTTTGTTTTGTTATCAATCTTCAACATATTCTTAATTTCTTCCTAGCGCCATAAAATCTAAACAATTAAGTGAAACGTTATTTACTACCACTATCTTTTTTATGTCCTTGAACTGAAGATTCTATTTTATATTTGATTCCAACTGATTGGTCTATTTTCACACGCAAAGGACCTACAGGGTTAATTAGTATTTCATGGATTTGATTCACATTTTTGTTTTTAGCATAAAACTCACTCACGGAAAACTTATTTTACTTATAAGCTTATTGCAAAGGCAATTCAATTAGCTTTCTAACGGTATATCAACAAACTCCATCGAGTTAACTGTTCCCGAGCTGTGCTCGTGTGAAAATTAAATCCATCGATTGAAAATACTTAATTTAAACTTTGAGTGCAAATTTCTCACAATTTCGAGCTGTACTACCATCTGAGTTGATTAAGCCATGTCCGTTTGACGACACGATTACAGCCGTAATTTTTAAGGTATCGTAATGAAATTGATATTTGAGCTTATTTTTAAAAAATATATGCTTAATTGGATGAAAACCACATCTACCTCCCATACAACCCACAATAGTGAAAACTTTATAAAGAGACAAATATTTAAGCTCCAAAAATAATAATCGGTATTTGTATAGTTTATACCAACGCCGTATTAGAAAAATGAGCATCATTCACCCATGAACACGCTCACCTCCCGACCAACCCTAAAATTGAAAACTCTATAAAGAGTTAAACGCGCCGTCTTTCCATTCCTATAAATAAATTATAAAATGTATACAAATTTTATATTATTGTTTTGACAAATCGGCCGAACCGAAGATACACCTTACTTATTTTAGTTTTTAGCGAGGCATTAAATTTTTGGTTAAGGGGGAACCCGTGGGTGGGTAACAACAAGACTTCATCAGCGCTCGCCTCTGCTTCGCTCGCGCCGTCTCCAATTTTTTTCACCAAGCGTGGTAAGGGCTTCCTCGGCCTGGCCAATTCATCGGAAGCATGGTTTTCCTCTTCGTCGTTGACCTTCGGTTTTCGCTTCAAACAGCTTCTTGGCTGGAACTTCTTCATCCATGCGAAATACATGACCCAGCCAGCGTAGTCGCTGAATTGAAAGTTGTGCAGTACTGTACGATAGTCGACGCCAACTCGAACAGGACCAGGGATTTTGCGAAGAACTTTCCTCTCGAACAATCCAAGAGCGGCTACATCTGCTTTCGATACCAACCATGCCTCAGCGCCATTTAGTAGAACAGCTATGATGAGCATCTTGTAGAGTGTTAGTTTTGTCGATCGATAGAGGGCTCTGGAACCTAATTGCATGCTTAACCCGTAATAGCACCTATTAGCAATTGTTATTCTTCAATTAATCTACAGGTTGTCATTGTTGTTGATGTTCACGGTGGTGCCAAGGTATATAAACTCCTTGTGAATTCAAAGTTATGTTTGCCTGCTGTATCATGGCGCATAGCCTAGACGCCGCGCTTCCCTATTTACAGACATCTTTCTTTGTTCGGCCGGTAATATCGATATCATCAGCGTACCGGTAATATCGATATCATCGATATCATCAGCGATAGCGATTCGCCTTGTCTGAAACATCGTTTAGTATTAAAGGTTTCGGAGAGGTAATTAACCACCTTGACGGAGCTACATGTATTACTCAACATCATCCTGCAGAGTCTTATCAACTTTGCTGCTACACCGAACTCAGACGTTGTTTCGTACAGGCAATTCCGAATCGATAGAATTCACATAATCTTCTTTCAGTTGCTACAAGCATTTTTCTAACACATTTATATTTTTCACTAACACATTTATATTCGTCTAAACTTTAAGGACTACAAGGCACCAAAACGTTAAATATACATATTCACATCAATTATAACAGTAAATATTAGTGAGTAAATATGTGTGCTTAAATTCCTAGCCGCAACTTTTGTGTTACTCACCTTCCATCAATCGACCGTACTTAATTCAACACCTATCACGGGCCTTATTTCGAAGGTATTTTAATTTGTATGCACTTTGTTATTAGCATATTTAAATTTGCATATTTCGTTAATGTTTGTTGCAAGTTAATTGCCTTGTTGTTGCTGTAATCGCCAGCACACTTTAATCAGTGCAATTAAGAATCAAAGCGCACAAGCAGATACAAATGCATTGGCGGTCATTTATTTTAAACAAAAACAACAAAACGCTATATTTTTGACAAATGGCTGAGTTTGTGAGCTTAGTTGTTGGCTGGGTGTGAGCGTCTGAGTGTGTGTGTTTGTCAGTGTTGGTCAGTTAATGACGACTGTAAAAATGAATTAAATTCTAATATATTCTGCAATGTTTTTTAAAATGCAAATATATGCCTTTGTCTCGCTTATGCTCTCTATCTCCCTCTGTCTCTATTTTTTTCTCTTTCTATCTTTCACATTCTCACTTTATTTAACGCTACTTTAAGCGCACCGATATTCCTTTGAGCGTTCATACGCTCATACTTACGACTATTAAATCAATAAATTTATGCATTTATTTTCTGCTTATTTATTGCCTTCAATTTAATGACTTATTTTGTAGTTTTGCCTTAGATTTTAATTTCAATATTAATTTTATGAGTTTTTTTTAACTCTCGTTATTTTTTCAACAAGCAGTATTTTATTGGTGGAGCTTTTTTTTTTTTTTTGTTTCTCAACCACTTGTTTATTACCATTATGTGTTGCTTCATCAAGGTGGATTACGCGGCAATTAAATCAATTGCAGTTTCCTGTGACACTGCGGTCGAACTTATAGTTAACCAATCCAGTCCAGTCCAAGATTATGACATCCAATTAACTCAACTTCTAATTAACGCATTCTTACTCACCAAATTATGTATAGATTAGGTTTGGTAGTCATGAATGTGTGGGATTCGATAAAATTAGTTCAATTTCGAAATTAACTATAATTCATTAGACTACTGTTAAGTCAATCTTAATTAAGGGTATCGTAGAATTTACAAGAAAACTTCTTCAGAATATTGTCAGTCTTGTTTCAGAATGTGTTCTTAATTATGCGTACTCCGCACATCCTTGATAATGATACTAGCCATATAAAAATAAGACTATACACAGCCTGAATTCCGAGTTTCTACCACCTACGTAAAAATAACCCTCTTGCTATACCACAATCTAATAAATTTACATGATTTTCTTCCCCACATGTAAGTTCTTCCAACATGGTGCCGTATGATAAATCTTCGTGTTGCACTCGATCTGGAAGTCTGCAGGCTGCTTTGCAGTTTCTGCGTCAGATCGCGTTTGGCGCTTCAATTCAGCTGTATATAATTTGGTTCGTACTGTGCTTCTGAGAAACGACGCTGCATGTAAATTCAACGTGGAATACGATAAATCGATAAATCTTACCGAGTCCAAAAAGTCATCAAAAATGACAAAAAAATACCCCCATCACACAGCACACAAGTGAATTTATATGAAGTATTGAACGAGGCCATTATCTTATCTGTCCGCAGCCTAGGCACACAGCAAGGTGAGGTCAGCTTAAAGTCAGTCGATCTCTCTATCGATTACCGATCACAACCGCTTTGCACACAATAGCATCATATGACAATAGCGCTAAGCGGGACGCTTTTGTCTATGCAGAAGGTTACTTTTTTATGCGTTTCGCTGTATTATCTACACTGCTAAATCCAACAGTGCTGCGAATAAATTTCACATAAAAGTATAATTTATGAAGAATTAAGATACTCGAATAAGTCCAATTACCTCCTTATCGCAGAGGCCAAAATATTAAACCTAAACCTTAATAATTATAATGTATTTGAGAAGCCAAAATATGTCCCTTTGCCTTTCGTACATTTGTTATTCTCACAGACTGCGAAACCTCTGCTAGTAAGTAACTATTACCGTTTTGCAAAATTCTTTAAGTGCTAGTTATTTAAAGATGATACGCACAAAGCCTAGTCTTACCGATTTTCTACTCAG
Source organism: Tetanocera ferruginea (assembly GCA_958299015.1). NCBI lineage: Eukaryota > Metazoa > Arthropoda > Insecta > Diptera > Sciomyzidae > Tetanocera > Tetanocera ferruginea. Next base: position 286,489 of record OY282640.1, on the reverse strand, counting down.
CTTCTTTTGAGGTGCATCTCAATTGCGTTCCAATCGAAACTATTCTGGGAAACAACAACGCATTGCATTCGCTCGAAATTGGCTACGTCAGCCAAAAGGAGCGATAATTAATAGAAGAAACAAACACAAATGGAAATCCAACGCACATCTATCAGTGTTCAACGAGCTTCGTTGAATCCCCCCCAACCAAATCGGTCAAAGGCGATTAGCGATCGCGTCTTTTACCAAATGCATGCCGTATGACAGACGCATCGACTGTGCAGTTTCAATGCAACATTCGGACAATCTGCAGAGAAGAAACGCGGGATGTTGAATGTCTGACGACGATATCCATCTTAAACTTGGCGTTGGTTTTGTCTCTAGTGGTGCAGGTATCATTGTATAAGCAATTTTCTGATTTTCTTTATTGCCATTGATATTTGTTCATTTCTTGACTTTCTTTGGATAATATTGCCTGTTGTTGCTCGTTGTTGTCAAGTCATTGTTGCTGCTACTAGCTTTGCTCTATATGGTGTGCGTCTCTTAATTAATTCCCATTAAACAGCGCTGCTGAAAAAGTTGCTGTACTCAGCCCATAAAACGCATTTTGATGTTGTAAAGCGTTATTTTGTGTTTATTTTCTCGACTCTATTTGATTTGATTTCTTGTATTTTTGCACAGAGCATACTTGAAATATTTTAAAACACAATTCCATAGAAATTAAATGCTTTTGTTTGGAAAAAATGTTATCAATATTGCTCTACGAATTTGTTTGTCATTTTGTTTGAAAAATGATATATGGATAAAATAATAAGTTATAATATAACTATTTTTATATCTAGAGTTAAGGCTTCATGAACACACTTAATTCAGAATATATTTAAAACAACGCTTATTTATTTTATCTTTCAGATCAATATCGCCGTGCAGTGCCTAAGTACAGATTTCAGCAGTCAAAAAGGTGTTAAGGTAAGTCAGCTCGTATTTTCTATAATAGCTGCCTATTTATTTATAGTTGCCTAGTTCAATACAATTCCTATCCTTAAACTCCACGAAATCATACACTGAATCTATAGAATTGTTGTCATTTCATGTTTCTGATTACAATGGTAAATCTGCCATAAGTCAGTGTATTGGTATTTAATAATAGAATTAAAGGTTCACGTCAATCCAAATTTGAAAAATAACAAAAGAATAGTAGTAAGCTGGGACAATCTTGAGATAATTTTAAAGAAAATTGTTCAGAGATATATTGTTATAAACAAGCATAGAAACATTATATTATAGACCCAACAACACAAACATTCACAAAGAAGCTGAAAAAAGTAAATAAATTAAAATTATTCAATGGCTGTGAACAAGAACAACCTGCATAGCAGTGAATAGAAGAGTCTATGACAACCAGCTGTGTAGTGACAACCACCTGATAAAAAAGGTAAAACTAGAAAAAACTCCACAATATCATGAGAGCACATACATTGATGAGGGAAATCAGAGTGTTAAATAAAATTGAATTTTCTTTAATTTATGAACGAACTTTTCTCGTGGAAACCGAAAATATCCATTTGCTAGAAATAATTTCTCTCTGTGACTGGTCGTTGCTCTCATTTCAATCGCCCGTTAACATTGGCGTAGAGGGTATCAAGGGGATAGATCCCCCCATCGATAGTTTTGCTTATACCGATTTACGGTGATAAAATCATATGGAGCAGTGTATTAATAAATGTTTGCACACAATTGAACGAGAACTGGACCTACATGTTTTGGAATTTTTTTGGAATTTTTGGTTATTGGATAACACCCATTTTTAAAAACCATCTTCGTTTTTTTATAAAATACAAAATATAAAATTTTTTTCTCTGTACGTTAAACACGAGCTTATTTATTGAGTTTTAAATTTTTGGGTTGTATGAGAGGTGGGTGTGGCCGTGGGCGGATGACGTCCATTTTTCGAAGACGTCTTTGTTTTGATAAAAAATACGTACCAAATTTTATTGTTGTGGGCTTATTATGAACTCATTTATGCAGTTTTCAAACTTTGCGTTGTATGAGAGGTAGGCGTGTCTGTAGGCAGATTCCAAAAATATTCAATAGTGTAGATCCTTGGGTTCATATGACCATGTGTACCGAGTTTCATTCAATTATCTCAACCCTTTTCCTTCTACTTATCCTGTGTATACGGACAACACACAGACGGACAGACGGACGGACGAACATGGATAGCTCGACTCACAAGGTAATCCTGATCAAGAATATATATTCTTTTCTATACCGGACTCGCTTCGTTCTATGCGTTACAAACGTTTGCACAAAGTTAGTATACCCTGATCTTTCAGGTTTAGGGTATAAATATCCAAATAAACTAGTTCTTCTGAGAAAATAAACTTTGCGAGCTTGATTGCTTGGCGCTGAAAGAACAAAATTGGGTAAAAACTATGATTGATTCGCTGTTATCAAAGTTAAAGTCATGCTGATGCTTAGCAACAACGTCAATCAAATTCGGTTAATTACAGTTTTTTGTAAACGCATAACACGTAACTACGCACATTTAACTTTCATTTACTGATGTTTTTTTAAAAGTAAAGTCATAAAGCGATTTTATGTGAAGTTAAATGACAAACATGAACAAAATATTGTGAAAATCGTAAAAACTCCTTCGATGAAGAGATCATAGAAAATGTTACGAGCAGTAACATTAGTAAACTTATTTTATTCAAAGTTTTCCTTTATATTAAGATAATAACACAATTTTTCCATTTGTTTGTAAAAAAAAAAATCAGCTCCCTTCATTGCAAAAAAACTCTCTACACCACTGCCCGCGAGTATTGGCTGTCAACGAGTATCAGCCGCAACTAACAAAATAAAAATACAGCCATCGAATGAACACACATTCGTGAGGAGGCAAGAGCGCCCACTGAAGTGTTCACTGCGTGAAAATCCCGCCTTCAGTTGTCTGCATAAAACCATTAATAATATTTTTCCGACATGCAAAACTCTTGTAAAAATTGAACTGATGTCGTGCGAGAAAAGTGTCGATCGAACACACAGACACACACCAATGCAGCCTCTTGCTCCTTTTCGCGTCAATGGCAAATGTTCTTGCATCCATATTTTATTGACATTTATATCTGTTTAGCAACATTTTTTTTATGTTGTAGTTGTTGTTTCTTGTGCCATTCCGCTGTTGCCTCAATAACAAGCCAAGAATGTAGAAAAAGTACGACTGTAAAAACAATCCGCACAAGCAGCAAGTGTTCGCCTGGAACAGAGCAGAGCTGTTTTCTTTGTTGTTGGTTGTTGTTACTATTTTTTGTAATGGCTGCTAATCTCTTTATATTTATTCACGGGCCATCCGTTCCGATTTCGCACTCGTATTTTGTCCATATGTCATATCGTTGATGCAAGTCCATTGATAAGCTTTCGCATCTGTTTGTCTGCTAGTCGCCTCATCACATAAAATCAAATACAAAATTAATTAAAATCGAATATGAGATCTGAGGAATAAAAAGCTGTTTCGTGTTGTTGGAAATGGGTTATATTTATTTTTCAGGCTTTAAATATTTTATGATTGATGTCTAGTGCTTTAATTAATAGTGGTTGTTGCTTTCGCAACTTCAACTGCAACTCTTGTTGCCAATAGGTAACATCGTTGTCGTGCGCAGTAGAAATATGTGTTTATGTGATCTGGCAGATGCGTTCAATTGCTTTGGCTGTTTCGCCTATCTCGCCATTTAAAAAATTTTAATTGCAGTTTCATTGCCCCGTCAAAGATCCGTCAAAGCACTTTCTCCCCAACTCAGTCTGTCCTTTGCTTTATGTATAACTGTAAAACTTTTTTAATTAGCCCACCTTTTTTCTTTTCTTATATTTCAGGGTCTACCGCTGCATATACAAATCGACACATTCGAGGATCCACGCGATGCTCAAGTGTTCCATCGAGGCTACTGTCAAATCAAGGTCTTCTGCGATAAGGTGAGTCAACCGTTATATATTTAAATTACTCTATCTATTGAGCCCTTTGAGCCTCAAGTGACAGCTAAGTAGGCGTCGGATGCTGTTCCTTTCCTACAGGTTAATACATTGGGACATTGAGAGCGGCTGTCGCACACACGTCGCCTGTACTACGTAATGCGTGATGTGTGACGATGAAATGCTTTTTACATGTTTTTAATTTATTTTCTGACAGTTGCGATTTTGTGTTGCAATAAAACACTTTCAATGTAGTCGCTATGGTCTCATTGCGTCCACACGTCGACAAGGGCCACTGTTGTGGGATAACGTAAGTGTAAATTTTGCGAAACTGGGCTGAGAAGAGCATCAATTTATTTCTAATCAATGCATTTCAATGAATGTTGTTGGAAGCAACATGATACGCACAACAATGGTAGGTGGGAAGGGGAGGATAGTAAAAGTAGAGCAGTGTAGCTATAAATATCAATGACATAAGTGGGTACAAACAAGCATGTCACTCCATGCTCTGCAGCAATATTCGGCCTTCGTACCCCTTCGCATGGCTGCAGATTGAACCCGTTATTTCGCATTTATTATGTGCGCACGCATGTCTCATGATATCGAAACCGATGCTGAAACAAGATCGATCCAACATCGTCGCACTTGGTGACCCTTCGTTGTTGTTAATGTCGCGTGTACCAGCATCGTACCTTAATTGCGAAGCGTGTACAAAGTATTACGCAAAAATCAATTGAGCAGAGTGCGGCGGCGAAACACCCTTGATTGCCAGTTTGTCATTTTTGTTGTTGCTGATGTCGTTATGGCGTTTCTACCTGTTTCTTCACAAAAGCACAAAAAGATCTGCTGCTTATCCGTAGGTGTTAAATGGCTTGTGTGTACGTGTGTGTGTGTGTATGTATGTTGGGTTTATACCGTGGTTGTTCTAGCTGCTTGCGTCTCCTGGGAATTTAATACTTTGTGTGCGCTTGCTCTGCGGTGCGGAGGTGGTGTTCTTTTGTTGAGTTTCGAATTTCAGGTCATGCCGTTTGCTCGAGGGCTAGTGGCTGATGAAGGCAGTGCACGACAGGTTGAGAGCGAAAGTTGCATCGATGCACTTGTTGCGACCCTGCCAACATCTGTGAAGGGGAACAAGAGCTTGGTTATTCTGTAGAGCTCTGTTAGCGTTGTCCTCTGTTGTTTTGTTTGTTACGCAGCCTTGTGAATGCTTTCCCCGATTCCTGCGGTCACCCTTCGCTAAGAGGTGAACCTTCGATAAGTGCGTCTACGTGTACGTGTGCGTGTGCGGCCATGGGAGCCCTTCACTTTTCAGTTCTGCCACTTTTTGAGGTTTCTTGCTATTGCTTCTTACTAAAAATTATAGCTCGTATCATTAAATTCGCAATATTTGTCTCGATGTTGTACATTTCGGCTTGGGGTCTTTTGTTATTGTTGTTGTTGCTGCTGTAAAGGTTACTCCTGCCCGCATACAATTTCGATTTGCTTTATAATATAAGTAAATCACAAAGTTGTTGTTGCAACATATGTTACAATATTTGTAGATTATGCGGTAATTGCATGTTTTGCATTGTTGTTGGTTACTCCCAAAACTCGTGATGTTGTTTAACTGTTTATTTTGGGCAGCAGTATCAATGAAGGGCGAATTATTGTTACCGAAAGTCCGTCGATGTTGGTAGAAGATGCAATCTGGTCAATATTGTGTGCAGGTTAAAAGGGGTAGAAGAGGACTTATAAAACATTCGCTTATGTTCGCGACTAATTTAGAAAGTTTTACGCTAAGTATGCCACATTTGGATTGGCCACGCCCATGGTCAGCAACTACATTGCATGGGCAGAAAATGGTCAAACGCAAAAACAAAAAAAATTGCATTTTCTCTTTATTGTTTTTCTTGCGATTTGTTGTAGTGGCTGTAATTTAATTAAAACGTTAAAAAAGCTTAAGGAATTTCAAAGACTGGTATTGTTTGGTAGATGTTGACAGTTGGCCGTAAAAAAGCAAACTCGTTTTTCTTTTATTGTTACTATAGGTACACTGAGAAGAATAAGGATGTACAACCAAAGAAAATGCACTTTGTCACAAAGGTTCCTGCTGGTTAAATTGTGCCCAAAGATTAAACATTTTTCTGATAAAGCCGTAAGGAATGTAAAATGTTCAAAATATGTTGTATTAAAATCAAAGGCGATATTCCTTTTTGATAAATTCGTCATTAAAATCTAATATATAAAAATCTCGTGTCACATTGTTAGTGCTTGAACTCCTCCGAAATGGCTGGACCGATTTTAATGAACTTTTTTTTATATATTTGGTAGGTATGATAACACAGTGCGACACGAAAAAATAACTTCAAATATCTCAATGGTCTCTAGTAGTACGAGTTCTATACATTATGCCCTCATACTCAGTTTTATCGGATTAGGTCAAATAAGAAAGAAATTCAAGGTCAAATTTCACCTTTAAGTCACAAATTTTTTCTTATAACTCTAAAACTAAATTTAAATCATATGTAGTAACAGCATCTTAATATTTGCAATGGATGGTTCTTAACATTTTGATACAATTTTTTGCTTAAAGAGTTATGTAAGGGGGTTAATTATTTGTTCGAAAACAGGACAACAGGACTTTTTTAATAAAAAACAAAATTTTTAATAGTTTATTTACTTTGTATTTGTCTTCAAAAACAATCAGATTTTGCTGAATTTTTGCACATACCTTAAGTAAAATAAAATAACCCACTTTTGAAAAGATCACAACAATAACATGTGCCCATCCAAAAATATTCGGATTCAAAGATTACGAAAGATGGTAACTTCGCTAATGTAAGCCATAGCGTAAAATCATTCAGATGAAAATTATAGATCCAACAATTTACTTCAAAACTGTCCTTAACATTTTTACCGAAAGAGTTACCGTTTTAAAGATATGCGCGTAAATATGAAATTACAACATATGTATATGAAAAATTAAAACGGAAAATTCGAACTTGAGAAGAAATAGAAATAAAAATAATTTTTATTTAACCGTTTTAATTTTTCATATATGGGCATCTCCCAAAAAAGGTCCACCAAAAGTGAAGAAAAACATTAAAATAAAGCACTCTAACAGCTTTTAACTTTATTTTTTTTTTATTTTGATTAGTATTTCTGCTATGTAACTTGAATTGAACTTATTATGATGTATTTTTATTAAAATTTATAATGAACATCTTTACTGTATTTTACTACTGTGGAAAAATTTGCCGCTTCCATGATGTCGCGTCCGTATTCGTGCTATATCTATTTAAAAAAAGATAAGAGATAATTCTTTTATTTCATAAGTCTACGAATAATAGTTATACTTTGACCTTCATTAACATGTATATTATAAATAAAAAAAAGTTCTCAAAATTAGCTAAATTTTGCATATTTCTATACGAGCTTAAAAAAACTTCAGTTTTTTGTCGCGTCCGTTCCATTGAATGATTGCTTATTACTTTGTACTAATTTGTACTAAATCTCGCCAATATTTTTATAAAATGTAGCACTCTTTCGTCGCGTTAGAACACTTAAATACATATCGGCTCATTTTGTTTCTTTCTTGTTTTTCGAGTAATTAAAACCGTGCGAATGTCGCGTCCGTGCCACTGGGAGATGCCCATATGTTGAAATTACACATTTACGCGCATATCGTATAACAATAAAACTCAGAAAAAAAAAACTTGGTTTGGAGCTACTATTTGGTGATATCCTAAATACCACTGGGATATGCTCAAAAACTAGGACGGGTGTTAGACAAGGAGTGTGGCTTCCATAAAAGAAAAATTTTTGTATTTAATAGCTTTGAAAAAAATTTTCACAAAATATTGAAACTCAGAGTGCAGTTACTATTTATTGATGGCCTTCTATTGAGAAACTGAAACCGGCATTGGACAGGGACGGCAGCAACGGACCGGGTGTACCAGCTATTTTTTTTTTTTTGCTATTTTATTTTTTGATCAAGCAGCTAATGAAACGAGTATATTGTAAAAAAAGAAGTAGAATTGCAATTACAAAATTACAAATTTTTTATACTTACACAGCTAGAATTGCAACACTTCCATTGGTAACGATAATTTAACTATATCAAAATGTAATAAAAAAATCTTCTCATGTCAACAAATGTATTTAAATCAGTGTAGGGCACTGTTGCCAGATTGAGGTAATTTTTTCCCTAAATTATTGGGTAGTTTTTGACTCATTTTTTGGGCAGTGGTAAAAAAGTTAATTTTTGACTAAGTGGTAAATTTTTGCAATATAATTATTTGTTAGATTTCCAAATATTTTTAGTTTTTTGCACTTTTGTTACCTACCTGAACGTACTCACAAGCAGTCCTTTATTATCGAGAGTCCCCTTTTGTACCAAAATTATTATCGAGAGTCCCCTTTTGTACCAAAAGATAACAAATGTAGGAATGTTTTAATTTTTGATTTGCTGCAAATTTTAACTTAAAAACTAAGGAAATTGTTCAAACACAACAAGACTTAAGAATTAATCAAATGTTTTGAAATTGCATTGAATATTGCCTAAAAGAATATGGGTAATGAAAGCCATGACCTATTCCTACAAAACACGTTAATGGAAAAGTGGATAAAAAAGTCCCTTACACATCGTGAATTGGAAAAGTTGTTGGTAATAGGAAGAAGTGAATTGTTCAAGGCTAGCAAAGACATGTTTAATTGTGGCAGTAGTGATGTGAGTTATTACGATTGTTAATCTTTTAAAATTTTGTAACTTTTTTTAGAAATAGGTAAATTTTATCAGAAAGTGATAATTTTTTTCCCGTATAGTGGTAAATTTCAGTTCGGCTCTCTGGCAACACTGGTGTAGGGCGCGGAATGACTCACGAGCTAGAGACTCGTTTACGAACTCACTCTCCCGTCTCACATGTTTAAACACCGACAAGAAGTTATTTTAATCCAGTGATGTGCACACTATTTTATTTTTCGTAATTTTGTGCTTGTGTTAGTAGCTCTGCCGCTCTCAGCACATTTTAAATTAAATCTTTTATTACTTGTCAGCGTGCATTGGCACTTTCAAAATATTCAGACATTTTTTGCCATTCGATTTTTTGCATTCCAATTGCTCAAAAAATTTTCTGAAAATAAATTTTATTTTTTACATAACAATGAACATATGAAGTCTTATTTTTTAAATTATTTTTTCAAATTTTTATTTGCACCCTCGCAAAAATATAAAGTACGATAGTTTTCATAAAAATGTTTTAAATTCAAATACGGTAGTATGAAAACTGTCCGTTTTGATGTTTAAGAGTTAATGAAGTAAAATCATTTGCAGTTATCTCGTAAAAGTAGTATAGTGGAGTTCGGTTATAACAACATTGAAGGGACCGAAATATTTCCTTGTTACAACCGGATGTTGTTATAACTCAGTTTCTATGAAATAAGCAATTTGAAGATGCGAACTTCAAGAATGCGACGTCATAGCCTAAACGTTGTTGTAAGCGAGGTCGTTATAAGTGAATGCCACTGTATAGTTGTTATTCTTTTTTGACTATTAAGCACAGCCTATATTCAATTAAGAAACCAATATTACAAAATTTGTATTGGTACTGTTTTTTCTCTCATCGATGCATTTTATTTGAGTTTTCAATTTTCAATATGAATCATACTAAAGTAGTGGCAAACTCAAAGCTCATAAGCCAAAAATTGTTTTCTCTTGTTATCATCATTATCTCTGATACATTTTTAATACATATTTTTCTTAAGATTCACAAAATAATTTATTTGTTTTGAAGGATACTTTAAAACTAAAATTCTATAGACTAAAAATTATAAAAAAGAAATTTGACCAGCGCTAGAGAGAAAAATCTATGTATTCCGCTTTGGTGGGTAACAAAATAAGATTCCTCAATCGATGTTTACGTAGAACTGTAGTGAGGATGTGAAGATGCCGCAATTTAATAAATTATCCATTTTCCACATGCTACAACGTTAACGAATCAGGGCTAACCAAATTTTTTCCACTCAATTTATTAATTTTCAGAAATTTAAAACATCGAATGAGCGCAATTTTGGACTTGATTCATCGCTTCATTAGCGATTACCAACAATGATCATTAGATCAGTTGCACCAGCGGCATACTCTGCCTCATTGCCACTCTCGATACCAATGCACCTGTTGTTTATTGCTTTAAATACTTTCCCCAAATGCAGCATTGTATAGATTTCGGTGAAGCACTCAAGCAAAATAGCTGCACCGACACTGCCCCACTAATCCGTTAATACTTGTTATCTGCCATTTTTGAAGTATGTATGCGTATGAATGTGTGTCGTTTCGTTTGCGTTAAGGCAATTTTATTAAAACTGCAGGCAGGAGATGTTATCCTTATCTCTGGAACTACATTGCTGTAGCTGTGAAAATTATAGTATAATAATGAAAATAATTATATTAAAATTTTACAACGCAAAAATAAACGACACAACACAATTGGATTGAAACATCAAATCAGGAAAAACTACTATCAGGAAATTCAAAACCGTTAGTTTGTAAACTATTTTCAGCTTTGGTTTTTAAGAGTTTCGGAAAATACTTCTGTCTAATAAAGACAGTGACATCATCTTAATAATTTGAACATGTTGAACTTTCTTCCAATTTCACTGAATCATTACTCGATTTGCTTGGCAATTGGCATAGATGTGTACGCAATGAGGTGGAATAAACACAATGGCACAGTGCCGCGAAATGCGCCCAATGACCCCAGTCGGCAACTAACAAAATATTTTTTTCGTTTAATATTTTTTCTATGGATCTTGTATTTTTCGGTTTGGTCATACTATTTTAATTTTTTGGTCTTTGATATGACATCAAGAAAGGCCATTATTATTTCACATTCTTAAACTGAGAGGTTTAATCACCTGAAATATAAATATGAAATATATGAAGGGAAAAAATGTATATTGTACTGCACTACCTTTAATGAGGCCTTCAAACAACGCTCATCAGAGCAGGGAGGCCAGAGCAGATGTTGACGCCAAAAGTAACAGTTAACGCCTCTTTGCAAAAAACCAGACTAAATTGCCTATTGGGATGCGATAAACACATTCATTCAGTTAAAGCATTTAATTGTAAAGGATGAAGAGGTATTTTTCGCTATGCCCGGCCTAAGCGTCCAGCCGTAGACTGAGCTGAGAAAAGTGCATTAGGAAGAGAGAAGTAAAAAGCAACATGAAGATGGTTTTTATTTTCTGCTGCCGTAAATAAGTTGAATGCTGTGTCAACCGTAATGATACCAGTCAGTGTCAATCAACTTCTGCACGCAATCCGTCAATTATTAATATATCTGTAGAAACAGTTACCAGCGTTAATGTTTTTTTTTTACTTATGTTCAAACATAAGCGGAGAGCCTAACTCTCAGTTTGTTGCAGCGTGGCCGCGTGCGAAAATGATGCATCCGCATCTGTCGTTGACCCCAAAACGTTGCACATTGCTCAAGTGAATAGCTTACTTGTGGAATTCGCCGCTTGAACCGTGAAATTGCGGTAGTATCTTGATTTTTCCAGTTACCAGAGCTTTATGCAAAAGCAGCGCATGCGTCGCCGCCTCCGAATTGCCCGCCTGCAGCCAACATGCGCTCGCTTCACATCTGTGTACAAATTTATATTTCGCAAGTCTTGCCAAGAAGCTCATCCAGCTGTGGTCCTGCTGCGTTACTGCAACCGAATCTAAAAACACGCAACTAAGTGGAGAAAACAAAAGACTTAAGCAAGAAACTCGTTTGTATTTGCAACGTACACGCGCTCTACCTTCACGTCGAGTGGGCTTAAAAAATAGGCGGCCATTCAACAAAATTGCAAAATTTATTAAATAATTTCTAGCTAAATTAAAAACAACAAATTATGAATAACTCGACGAATTTGATTGATTGATAATTACGCAAAAACTGCTGTTAGTTAGTTTGAAGCTTATCTTGCACAACACTTTAGTCATAAATCCACAGAAAAAGCTGACTTCCACCGCCTGTGCCGAATAAAACCCCAAAACAAATTGCTTGTAGCACTTATAGTAAAAATCATCAACAATTTTATTCGTAAGTTCATGTGGAAGCGTGTGGAATTCAAACAATTAGAATAAAAACGCCAGCCAACGTCAAGTATATGAAACAATCTTTCTGATATGCCAATCGCCCTTCTGCGAGACATTAAAAAAATACATCCAAAACATCCAAATCCGTTTAATATCCAAATTATATGGCGCAATGTTCGTAAAAGAATTTCTACAAAAAGAAGCTGCATCTGGTCGACGCAAGCATTCATTCATATTCAAGAAAACACAGGAGCAGAGTGTTTACAATTAACGTAGTATAAAAAATAATTTTAATTTGAACAAGAAGCAATATGAGTTTGTCATAATTTACAAGCGACAACACTTACGTTAGGAATTCAACAGGTGCCATTCATCTGATTCTTACTAACCATGAGAATTTGATTTGTGGCCTACTTAGCATCGAGTTAATTGCTAAGTTTATAGAAAAGCATATTTTAAAGACTTTTTGACCCCCTCTTCTGTAAGTGTCAAAAAATACGTAGATAGGGAAAACTGATGTCGAAAGATTTTCAAAATTGTTGTTTACAATATTCTCGCTTTAAATGCTACAAGTATAACCCTTTGTCTAAAACCTTCTACCTGTTTTATAATACTTACTCTGATACATGATTTGCATTGTATTTATAAATGCTTCTTAAGTTTTTTACATATTTATTGAAACGGGGTAATTAGGTTAAAGAATAAAGCTGCCCAGTTGAGATCACTTTTCCACAAAAACCGCAACATTTTAATTTCCAAATTTCACGAAAACATCTCCATCCATTTTTCAAATAGTAACGTTATTTGATGAAAAAATAAAAAACAAATTGGCCATTTCATCCCTTGAAAGGATTTTGACCGAGCTTCTTATGATCAATTGTGTTGTCTGTGTTACTAAATGTTTGTATACAATTGACCGAGAACTGGGCCAACATGTTTTATGCCGACTCCGAACGGCTCAAATCATGTTCTCAAGAAGCTTTACATGGCATTATTTTCTCTCTGAGTTTTGCCACTGTCTGCAGAGAGGTGCACAATAAAAAGTTTGAGAGTAAATTTTATCTTTTTTATAACATTTCTGTAGTATAAACTCGTTTTATTCTAAATTTATTATAAGTTTTATCCCACTCTATAGTCTAAAACTTGCATTTCCATTCAAACAGCTATTTTACTCCAAAATAGTTTAGTTTTTATACCATAAATTTATAAATATATATATATATTCCAGTTATGGACACAAGAACCTCATGGAGCCACTCGGCTTTCACGTACAAGTAGTGTTATCGAAGCTACCGAACTTCATAGATGCTAGCAGACATCAGTTGGCGTTTGTTCTTCAGTCAGTAATCATGTTATGCGCACATATATTGTTCCGTTGAATATTTTTTGCACACACATATTTAGACAAAAATATTGCGCTTGAATTGGAAGCTGTGCCAAAATGATTAAACATGCATATTTCTGAATACAATTTTTTGCTCTTTATTTTTCCTGTCAAATTGTTTTTGAAAATATAAAAAAATAATATATCATGAAATCTATCAATTGAAATCTAAATATTAATGTATACAAATATAATGTATGTTATATTAATATATACAAATATAATGTATGTTTATATATGTGCCACATATTTTTACACAATATTGCTATAAAAAGTAACCAAATGTGGTTTAAAAAGATTTTATACTTTTGCTTATAAAAATGTATACCAACCTGGTCAAAACACATTTTATACACTTTTCGGATAAAATCTATACCAACTTTGTATAAGTTTGGTTTTTATAATTTTATGGTATACATTTTATAACATATTTGGTATGGATTTATAATTATACCAAATAGTATAAAATTTATCCTCATATTTTTTTACTGTGCGTTTTTTTAATAACAAAAAAAAACAAAAAACAAATTGGCCATTTCAGCCCTTGAAAGGACTTTGACCGAGCTTCTTATAATCAATTGTGCTGTATGTGTTATTAAATAAGGTGCTTATCAAAATTATAAGACGCTTCTATAACTTACCTTTCACCCTTGAAAAAGAATAATGGCTAAATCGCAATACTGCGTTAGGTCGGTCGTGCGTTGACAGCTCGAGTAGAGATCAACGTGTTCTTATGGTGCAAATCCAAATGCGACCTCAAGCGTTGGTCGTACTTTATATCGTAAAACAAGAAGAAGAGATAAAATACGACCAAAGTACGATCTAACGAGATAAGTAGAAAAATGTTCTACTCGGTCGTGCGTTTGACATTTCTTCATAGAGCAGAGTTGCATTTTCATTGAAAGCGCTTAAAATGTGGGTGTTTTATGGTTTCACTGGCAAAGATAGATTTTCGTGGGATTTCTTTTATTATCGCTGGAATTTATGTTTTATATAATGTTTTTTAATTACTCATGCTATTAAAGTAATCAAATTAAGATTTTGATAAAGTTAATCTATTTGTATTATTCGATATCTTAGAAATTTATATAGAAATTGAGAGATTTAGAATTGGAGGAAAAACAACTTTTGTGGGCATTTTTGTGTAGCTGCTTTTATTGGCATCGCCAAAATTACAGACGCACAATCTGTCAGCGCAACATTGAGTTTTGTAAAGTAATAGGTCGTGCGTTCTGTCAGTTCATCTCGTAAAGTTTATGCAACGTCGATATAAAGTACGATCGGCGCACGACCGACCTAACGCAGTATTGCGATTTCAGCATAAACAAAGAATAAGCGTAAGAAAAAAAACACATAATGTTTTTTATACGCAGAATTGGAAAAGATCTGTTATTTTTATTTGAAATACTCACATTTTTGCCTACTGGCAACATTATCAAAATTATAAGACATCTTCCTTATTTTACTTTTAAAACAAAACAAAAAAGCAGCAGTCTTGTAAAAAAGCCATTGTCTGGTGACTTGCATGAATGCGTGCATTGTCCTGCATAAAAATATAAGATTTTTCTCTATTTTCAAGCAAGAAAGGGAGTAGGCTTTTTTCAAGCACATCAATGTACGCTGCACTATTCATTCTTGAGCTCGTGAATTGCAATTCCAGCACACCACTTTTGTTAAATGCACCCCAGACCATTACTTAGCCGCCGCCAAAGTTTTTCTAAGAGAAAATAAGGGGTTCCTTTCTCAGATCACGCCAATAATGGCGAAACCCATCTGGTCCATCCAAATTAAATTTCTTCTCATCGAAAAAAAATAACCTATTTAGAAAAGCCGCAATAAGCTTAATGCAAATGTTGTGAAGTAAAAATTCCTTACCGAGTCCCAGCATGTTTCCAAGTTATTTTGTGCAAAAAGATAGCGTGCAGCTTTGTGATGTTTTTTAAGGGAATTCTTTTAATCACACCTCGAACAATATTTAGTGATGCCTTTAAAGTACGCCAAACAGTCATTGGCGACACTTTTTTACTGCAAGAAGCAGCAAGTTGGGCACATGATAAAAAGGAATTGCTTGCTTTTTTCACAATTGTCCTTTTATCACTTGATGAAAGTATTGGTTTTTTTCTTGTACTCCATATTTTCTCATAACTTTCAGGATTTTTTAAAAAATTTGTAATAACGGTGCGACTTTTACCAATTTGTCTTGAAATTTGGCTCACATTCATGCCCGAAATTGAATAGGCCTTAATTGACCCTTTTTCTTCTTTTGTCAATAGCGTCGAACGTGGCATTATATTGAAAAATGCTTAATATTAAGTTTTCTATTAACAAATTATCGGAATAAATTGATCCGCTCACTGTTGCTGCACTTTTTAATATGTGTCTTATAATTTTGATAAGCTTGACAGCAGGCAAAAATAAATGCATTCCAACTAAAAGTAACGGTTTTTTCAATGCTATGCTTTACATATAAAAACTAAATATTTCTTCACGCTTACTCCTTGAACATTCTTTCAATATATTTTGTTTTTGCTAAAACACCAACAGCGCTGCTTTCGCGCGGGTAGTAGGTAAGTTATAGAACTGTCTTATAATTTTGATAAGCACCTTATTTGCACACAATTGACGAAAACTGGACGTACATGTTTTATGCCGAATCCGAACGGCTAAAGTTCATGTCCTCAAGAAGCTTTACATATTATTATAAACTCTCTGAGGTTTTCCATTGTCTGCAGAGAGGTGTAGACCGAACAGAAAAATATTTTTTTTACTCAAAAAAACTTTGTTGTTTTTTAATAAAAACATTTTTTTATTAAAGACTGTTTTGATAATTTATAATTCTTCCTTCATTTGCAGGGTGCTGAAAGAAAAACACGTGATGAAGAACGTCGTGCTGCCAAGCGCAAAATGACAGCAACAGGACGCAAGAAGCTGGACGAACTCTATCATCCGGTTACAGATCGCTCAGAATTTTATACAATGCAAGATCTTGCTAAGCCCCCTGTCCTTTTTTCTCCCGCCGACGACATGGAAAAGGTAAGAATTCAGTTGAATTCCTCCTCAACCATAAACACACTCACAAATCCATGTTCTTCATCCAATCAACATCAACAACAACAACAACAACAATCACAATTTAACCCTTACGATAACCCACAAAACTCGCAACAATCACAACAAATAACGCACTTTTACAACAACAATAACAATACATTTCCATTTAAAACCGAAACTGATATAATTTCTCCAACGCCCTCAACCACCCCTTCGCAAACACAGAGCTTCTATGGCCATGAGACTGATTCGCTGTCTGGAACCCCAGATCTCAAAGGAACATCGCCATTCTTATTGCACGGACAGAAGGTGGCAACACCAACGTTAAAATTCCACAATCACTTTCCACCTGATGTACAGACGTGAGTACAGTAAAAATCGAAAATAACTGTAGGGCATGCGTCGCTTTTAGCAGCACAGCCAACAGCAACATCTTACTTAATTCCTTCCTTTCTATTTCTACCTTCGATATTTAGTGACAAAAAAGAACACATACTGGACCAAGGCCTAGTAGCAGGAGCCATGGGCGAGTTTGGACCACCACTAAAACGAGGTCGCTTGACACCACCCATCAGCGAACGCGTCATGCTATACGTTCGCCAGGAAAATGAGGATATTTACACTCCACTTCACGTTGTTCCGCCAACAACTATCGGCCTCTTAAATGCGGTAAGTCCCTAAAAAGATCCCTTCGCTGGAGTCCCCAAAGTCACAGCCTCCCTCAAGCCTACTCAAATCATTCTCAACTCCAACACAAAAACTCATTAAAAAGTCAATTCAAATTAATACGCAGCTGGTTTCATTTAAAATATTAACTCAAGTTTTTTGTTCATTTTGGTTACAATCGGATTTATCCACCAAGTAAAACCACCAAAAAAAAAAAAAAACCACAAAAGCAAGTTGCCAAAATGTTCAAAATCAACTCTTCATTTAACTTACAAAACTAGTAGAAAACGCATTTACAAAAACATTAGCAATTAATTCCTACAAATAACTGTTTAATCATACAAGTAACTGCAAAACAACTACTGCAACAACAACAACACAATATTTGAAATAACTGCAATGTGCATAAATCAAAAAACAACTGTAAACAAATCAAATAATCAACAATTTAATTTGCATAAAATTGCATTTCAATCGAATAACAAATCATTTTTTGTAGAATTTGTACGTTGTTCCGCCTTTAGGAAGGTGCAGATACTCTCCATGAGTCGCTAAGATGTGCCACAAGCGTGTGCTACTATTAACACTGTGTGTGTATTTTTGTGTTTATATGTGTAGATGTATGTTTATAATGTATTTGTTGTGTTGGTACTCGTGCATGTGAACTAGCCGTTCCTGATTTGGAAGTTCAATTTAACAAAAACACTTGCTTCCAACTAAAAAAACAAAAAAAAAACATTAACTATTTAAAACTCATTCGCCAACCCTTACTCAGCAGCACTCAAGCATTTTCCCTCGACGATTGAATTCTAACATCACCCTCACTTCCTACAAAATAAATATTCGGCAACCTTTAATAATTCTATCAATCCCTTATAATTCTCTTGTTTGCCAATGTCCGCACTGAACCAAGAGGGA
The DNA here is from genome assembly GCA_958299015.1 of Tetanocera ferruginea. Taxonomy (NCBI): domain Eukaryota; kingdom Metazoa; phylum Arthropoda; class Insecta; order Diptera; family Sciomyzidae; genus Tetanocera; species Tetanocera ferruginea. The sequence goes on along the minus strand of OY282640.1, from coordinate 268,463 downwards.
ATATTATTTGAACAAGCTGTTTTCTAATTAAAGTACATTATTTAATGATATCTTGGTTGTACATGCACTCATCTGTATGTATGTATTTATGTATGTTGTATCATTATTTATACATTGTATCTTAATTCACAGCCACGCTACTCAAATAGCACTTGTTCTACGCCTTAAGCCAGTTGGTATAGTTTACGATAAATTGCGTAGGTCCTTAACAAAGGACAATGGAACATTCTGCTATTTTATTCAAACTAACAAATATTTGTAGTTTTTCAAGACATGATTGAGAGAAATTTTATTGCTAATCTGAATAGTTCGCACGAATAGTATTAAAATCATTTTTCGATTCGTAATAATAAAACACTTTCAAGTCTTCTGTATTTTGTGATACGAAAGTGTTCTTATTGTACAAAATAATATTGTGATATCTTTTAAGACTCGAATTAACAAACTATGTACAAACTAAAGTCAGTAAAATCATATTTCTAGTTATTAACTGTGTAAATTGATTTTTTTCAAAACCCTTTGATGATTCTCTTCGTCTACATCACAGTCTTCTATTTACATGGATTTATTTTAAAGTACTTTCAAAAGTTAACGTATTTTAATAAGAAAGTTTTGTTAAATTATAGCCAGCATTCTCCTTAACACTTTCTCTTAAGCTTAAAAAAAATCTCAACTATTGTTGTTGGGATGAACTTAAGTGAAGGAAACGTTCATGAGAAAAAAAATCAACATAATTTACCTTTATCACCTTACATACTGTGTAAGTAACAATAGTAATATTATTTCATGTGCCATCTGCTTGCACTTAATTTAATTAAAGTGGAATTAATGTAATTAAATTGAATTAATTTAATTCAACACACAATTTCGGCCTTTTGGTTCAGTGAGAATTCACACATGTTTGCACCAAACACAAACACAAACACTTAGGTTAATCCAAAAACATACACTCACACAAATATCAACAGTAAAGTATTAAGTTCAAAATTCAATAATAGAACAATTGAAACAATATTGGCTTTGGAAATTTAGAAATGAGCGAAATGAAACAGCAACACAGACATTGGCATTGAAAGTATGAAAACTGATTAATATTTAATTTTATCTAAATTTTGTTTGCACTCAATATGAACAAATTACTTAAAGAAAATAAAAAAAAAAAAAAATAAAAACAATTAACTTGAACATTACATAAGCAAAAGAGTTGGCATTAAATCAATGAGTTTTTGTCTTTGAGGAAAACTATAAACCACCAAAAACAACAACAGCAACAACAAACATTATGTTTCTCTCATTTCTCAATTACAGATTGAAAATAAATACAAAATCTCCACGTCGAGTATAAATAATATTTATCGTACAAATAAGAAAGGGTAAGTAAAAAAAAAAAAAAACAAAACAAAACATAAATCGATTAAAGATTGGCGTTAAAGCAATACACTCCCACCGTTCCACCCATACACACAACACCCACACTCAACCAGCAAGATAACAGTCTAAGCCCAGTCAAATCCTTACACCCAAACAAAAGCCGTCCCTTTCATCCAGCCTATATTTTTGTGGTTTATTTATTTTTAAATTAATATGTACGGTTCTGGAAATAATCTAGCTTTATTAAATTACAATTAAAATATAATAAATTAAACAATCATAACTAATTTTTAGTTAAACAAAAAGTTATATACCACAAAACTGTTTTTTATATCTTTGAAGTCTTTGAAAAAAACTATTTCAACCAGCTAGATTAATAAACTAACAATTCAATGGTACCTAACATAAAGGGTGGGGTTTAAGGATTTCCTATCGATAGCTTCAGCACACGATTAATATAGTTTTAGGTATATATTTCAAACAATTTTTTTAAGAAAAATAATGATAAATTTATTTCCTTCGATGACCACATTGTTGATGTGCTTCATTAATTCAATAAATTCCACTCTTACGCATTCATGTATTTTGACCAAACAATTCACAGAATGCACTATGAACTTAACGAACATATCAATTATTTGTATAATTGCGGTTTTCGATATACAAGCAATGCAGGAGATAATAATTCGTTAATAATTTGTCAGACGACTATTGTCGCATTGCCATTGTGAGAAAAAATTTGGTTGATAGCAGCTGCCAAAGTTCTGACAACCCTCTAAGAACCCCTTTAAATGAATTTACGAAAACATGCTTTCGCTTTTCCAGTAATTTTTGAAAACTAAATATAACACGTGTGCTTATTTCAGGTATCATTTAAGTACTTTCGGTATTGATTTAGCAGCGAACGCACTTTTTTTATAGTTACTGTTTTCAGCAGCAGCTTGAAGTATTTGTCTTGTTAACGGTTTTTTCCCTTTCATTATTTCTATTCTAGGATTACTGCGAAAATTGACGATGACATGATATCCTACTATTGCAATGAAGACATTTTTTTGCTTGAGGTGCAACAAATCGAGGACGATTTATATGATATTACGTTAACGGAGCTTCCCAACCATTGATAGGAAAGCCATGTTAATTAGAAACTTACTCAATCACAATGCTATGGACACAACAACAACAAAACTTCAACTTACTTGACTTGTCCCGAGGGCAATAACAAAAATTGTTTTATTTTATTTTTAATTTTAAGATTAAAATCTATACACTTGACCAAGTATCGGAGCTAGGAAAGAAATATATTTGTGAATACATTTTCGAATACTTTGAGAGATTATAAAATATTTAAAATTATTGTTAACATTTTAAAAAATTATAAAAAATATATTATACACGCACACACTGACGAAGATGTGTTGAGATAAAAAAAAAAAATACATTGCTAATTGAAAAATCGAACAAAAATAGAACACAAATACAAAAAAAATAAGAGAACCTTAAGAAGTAATTTTACAAACTAGTTCTAAGCACGCCATAGAGCGAATTGTTTATCGTTTATGTCGTTAAATTTAAGCCTTAAGTTCTACTCTTAAATACTAACAAACTTCCGAATCGAAATTTTATTTGTAGAAAATTAAATTACTTTTTATATTTTAATTTAAACTAAATACTCCAGAGCACGATTTGCAATATTTGGAAATTAAATAAATTTTATCCTAGAACAAAACATATAAAAGAAAAAATAAACAAAAAAAAAACATAAATACTAATCTCTTAATTCTTCCCTTAACTGTTTTATAAATTTCTAAATTATGTATTTTATACTCTATCCCTTCAGTGATGACTTTGCTTTAAATTGATGAATGCTTTTTCTCAAAACTTGAAGTAATAGAAACAATTGCATTTAAATATTGTTAATTCTTTCAAATATTTTTTTTCCATTTTCACCAACTTAAGAAACTCGTGAGATCTCAACCGTATTCAATATCACAGATTGGGCTCAAAATTAATAAAATAAAATACCTAAAAAATTATCGCTTTATTTTTTTAAACAAGGAATCTTTTGAAGACGATGTTAGTTGCAATATTTAAAATAGTATTTGAAGATGTTATTATTACATAATACGTTGAGTACGTTCATTCATCGGAGAAAAAAAATCACTAAGGATTGTGAAATGATTTTTCAATACTATGATTAAAATTGCCTTTATGACAAAGTCCAACTCCAACAATGATATAATAAAAAAATAAATAGCTGGGCAATTGCAAGTATATTGAGAAAATCATTTTGAAAGATCATTTCTCAATTTTTAACTATTAAATATAATTTAATAATATGCAAAAAAAAAAAAACAATAATATGGATAAAATTCATTTACCTTAAAAACAAAAAAAAATATTGTCTGTAAATACTTCGATTATTTTAAGCGTACCACTTACAGCAAAACTTCTAAAATTATTAATTATTTTCTCTTTTGAAATATATTTAGTCGATAATATTAATTTTTCACAAATAGTTTTACACAAATTAAGTTAAACTGTTAAGCTAAACCATTAACAGAAATTCGTAATCTTGCCGAAAACTTATAACAATTCATTTTTAATTTCACGAAGGAGCGTTTGTCTTTTTTATATTGCTATTAATAAATTAATTTAATTGAAAAATAATACAATATAAAAAAAGAACAATTTTTATTTTAAACAAAAAACGCGTAGCAGGCGGAAAATGAGAGATTTTTCACATATCAAAATGTTGGAAATCTATTTTTTATCTTATTGTAAGTTGTACTACCTTAAGAATTGAAAGTAATATTTTTATATATATATATTATTATTATATTATTATTATTATTATTTTATATAAATAGAAGAATAAATGTTTTTATTCAACAGAAAACAAAAAAGTGAACTTTTTATTACAACTAGGCAGTAATCCTTCGTTTGTTTGTGTCAAAAGAATATCGCCAATTATCCAGCTGAAAAATGTTTCTATAAGACGGTTTTCAAAAAAAGAAAAATCTAAAAAGAGTATAAAAAAACCAACATCGAAAAAGCTGATACAAGCAAAACAACGGACATATGAAGAAAAGCTTCGATCAGGATCAATCAATTCCATAATCAGTCTTTATATTTTATAAACTCACTTCCCGCCCATTCCACGCATAAGGTTGCGTTTGTACTGAACGCGATTCAGCCAGGCAGAAGGCAAAAGTCATGGACCTCTAAATTTTCAATTAATTGTATCTACGTCAGTTTTTTACCCAATTTTTATAAATAAGGTACCGCTGGAAAGGTATTGGAAAAAAATTTCTGGCAAAAATATATCATTTTAAAATTTTGGATGTTAGGGTTGCCACCCACTTAAAAAAAAAAATGTATTTGCAAATATCTCAAAAAAAGCATATTTTTTTTATTTTTTAAATTTGAAGAAGAAGTTGCCTTTAATTCTAAGGCAATTTATTGATGGAGCTTTTATATAATTTTTTGCAATTTCAATTTTTGTGCACATACCTTGTCATTTTGAGGCACTTTATCATCTATAAATTTCATAATGGCTTAGATGTTCGAAAATTTGTTCTGCAAAATGGTTTACCTTGTTAAAACCAATATTTTATTCATATATTTTGATGACCTTACACTTGACCTTGGTATAGAAAACTGGTAAAAACCGAAAAAAAAATACAAAAATACAAATTATTTTTTGAACTTGTATTCGCATAAAATTAAAAAAAAATTTGATTGCCATATTAGAGATTATTAAATTCGAATTGGTTTTGTAGCAAAAAATTTAAAAATCGGTCTTAAAACAAAGAAGTTACGATGGTTACTCTGACGCTCTTTCAATAAAAAGTTACAATGATCTATATGGGTTGACAAGTATGGGCCCCACTCGAGTCTACTTAACAAAACTTTAAGTCAGCTGTTCTTGTTCACAAGTAAACAATTTTGTAATCACGCCAAAATTAAAAAAATCTGTGTTAATCGTTTTCAAAAGTAGCACGCCTCAAAATGATAAGGTATATGCATAAAAATTTAAATTGCTTAAAAACATATAAAAGCTCCATCATTAAATTACTTTTGAATTAAAGGCAACATTCTTCTTCAAATTTAAAAAATAAAAAAATAAAAATATGCTTTTTTTAGCAAATACAGATATTAGCAAATACATTTTTTTTTAAATGGGTGGCAACCCTAACATACAAAAATTTTGAAATTTTATATTTTTTCCAGAAAGTTTTTCCAATACCTTTCCAACGGTACCTTATTTATAAAAATTGGATAAAACTGACGTAGATACAATTAATTGAAAATTTCCCGATTCTGGCGTTTTCGGACGATTTGCAGAATTGAGAGGTCCATAAATTTTCAACGAATGGCGATAAAAAAAAAATAATGAACTTATGTTCTTAGAATTTTAATAGGAATCTTAAAGCCTAAAAATAAAACAAATCGAAAGCCATGAGACGGACCCGTTTTGCATTATGCTTGGAATGGGCGTTCCGTTGAACCAGCATCATTGCATTAAATTTGAAAAAAAATATAAACTAAAGAAAATTCTTCCACAGATGTTTCAAACCTTTCGAAACCCAATAACAACGTGTGATTATGACACGTGAACAATTTATAAAATCACATAGTTTTTAAGTATCATATCAAGTTTATTTCTTTATTTTTATTAAACGAGTTCTGAAAAAGTATCCAATTAAGTTGTAGGCCTTGTCATGATACCTTCGATCACTTAAAGAGGATCCGCTATATTGCAAACAATTGATTGGTTTAGATAAAAAAAATTTCTAATGCATTTTCAATTCGATGTTACATTTCACTACCGACAACGGCATGGATGTACATATGTGTGTATGTGTTTTTAATTTTTTTTTTCTTAGTTTTTGTTTTTTTTTTTTTGTTTTGCTTATGTGAATGTTCAAATCTTAATTTAGTTTTATGATGATCTTCACTTCAATGAAACTTACTCAAACAGAAAATTTTGAGAAAGACTCAAAAAATAAATTAATTTAAACTAACAATAAGTACACAAATAATCCTAAATATGTTCTATTAAAATACATTTAATTGTGAAAATTCATTAAATATTTATGTAAAGAGTTTAAATATTTGTCTACTTCCTGTCCAGACGTCAATATGACGACTTGCTTTTTAAAAACAATTTGTATCTTCTTATCTCTTTCTCAAAATACCAACATAAATTAAAATAAATTAATTTAGCATAAATTATATCTATATATATAAATCTATTTGTTGTAGTTATTGTTTTGTTGTTATTCGATCGATATTCTGCAAACAACAATAACATCGTTCTAGTGACTAGAAATTAAGAATAAATTATTACATATTTCGTTTTTATACTTTGTTGTGTCTCTTTGGTGCGATTTGTTTCTTTGGATATTATTTTAAGATCCATGAATTTTGCTTTCTTAACTTGATTTTAATTTATGTTTTGTTTTTATAAATATTTATTGCTTAGTTACTGACATAATCGAAGCAGTTCCATATTTCCGCATTTTCTTAAACATGTTCCTGAAGTCCTCTGGGTCAATGGTGTTTCGTAAAGATGAAGCTTACTGTTTTCGTCTAAAAATTATTTCTTTCTTTAAGCTTATTTCGTATGCAACAGAGACTATGATTTTGTTTTATTTTGTTTTTGAGAAATCAAAGTCTAAGAAGGAAACAATCTTGCACGTTGAAAATGCTTGAACCATTTAGTTAGTTGTTGCCTGGACTCAAGTCGCTTGTGTCAAGACAATATTCTAAGTGGGGCTCTCGGTTGTGGATCCGGATGCTGATAAGCCTTCTTGTAGTTGAGCCAAAGACTTGAATAGCTGTGAGTTGATAAACCTGGAAAGAAATGGAGTTTAAAAATAATTCTTTTTTAAATATAGCGCATGACCCACATACCTTGGGTATGAATCACGGTGCATAAGAGTATAAATCTGTATTTGAGCCTCGTCAAATGTATTTGGCGTCGGCTCAACCATGTTGCGGTTTACGATTTCTCTGACACGTGAGTCCAGCGACACTTCTTTGGGCGACAATATTGAAATGTAGTCCTCATAGATTAGTCGTGCCTTTTCCTCTATCGCTTCAGGACTTCTCTCTTTCTTAAGCTCTTCGCAGGCTAACCAAAACAGAATGTTTTCTTCACTATATTCACAGCGTAGAAAGTCACGAAATACTTTCCGCCCACCTTTGAAAATGAAGAGAAATTTGAGAGAAAAATAGAGATAGATAAGAGTTTTTAAATAAACAAAAAAAAATAAATTGCATAATAGCCCATGATACAATTATTACAAGGTAGCTTTGAAAGATGCCTATGGTATCGCTTACGTCGATTATTGCTTCTCAAAATCCATGATACAATGGCTACATTCAGCGTACTCAACAGTTGTCAACTATTGATGAAAAATGTATGGAAATTTACTTTTTTTTTAATGGTACAATTTTGGTAGTGCTCAGTAAAGTTGTTGAGGTAACGGTCGCCATTTTATCGATAAAATATACAATACTTTGTCTCAACTATGACACAAAGCATAACAAGGTAGCAGTGAAAGAGGCTTTTTTTCTTAGAAATGGTGGACGATGATATTGTCAAACCATTATTGTTAAATTCTACGTCAGCTTTTTTCTATACTAGTGAAGTTGACAATCAAAAAGTCAAAAATATTTTATGTAATTATTTTTGTTGTAAGGATATATACTGATGAATCAAAAAGTCAAAAATATTTTATGTAATTATTTTTGTTGTAAGGATATATACTGATGATGACAATTTTTTGGCAAATTGAGCATTATTTTATTGAAAAATGGGAATGAGAAACTTTTACTCTTGTCAATAACCAGAAGCGACATGGCTCTTATTCTAATTTTGACAGCCTATGTTCGCCAAAATAATTGGCTCTAATTTCTTGTTAATTCTAACATGGTCTCATCTGTTGAGAAATCGAAATGTCAACTTGGAATCAGTGCTAATTAACTAAGGTTGTGATCCAGCTAAGGTGGTGGACAAAAATTTGCAACATTAAGAAAGGTAAGAAAATGCAAAATATATACACTAAATTTGAACTTTAAAACAGAAACTTTTTATTTATCATAACTTTGCAAAACTATTAGGAACAAAACTTTTAGGGCTGAATGTAACCATTCTCTCTCTTCGTTGAATAAACATTTTTTTTTTGCATAAGCAGCTTCCTTGTTATAATTGTATCATGTACCAGGCCTAAATTGAAACGATAAGCAAAGAATTGGGAGATAAGGGGGCGATCTTCACATGGCAACGTGTCTGACTGCCTCAACTTGGCGAGGCCAGCATTATCCATGTCGAAATCGTCTCAAGTCGACTCAAACCTCCGCGTGGTGTCTCCTGGAAACGTCAAAAAACTATCATACCGATATACTTTGGCGGCGAATCTGAGCGGCGGGCTTCCTTTGGTCATCAAGCAAAGGTTGTGCGTTGGATTTGAAGCCCACCATGTAATAAAAATATTTCAATGAAAAGTTTAAGAATGAATAAAAGAATGATCCCCAAATCTGATGACGACTACCGCAAACGAAAAACTGATAATGATTTACGGATATGCACCTGGAATGTCCGAACCCTAAATTGGGATGGTGCCTATATCCAACTGATTGATATCTTGGAAAGATATAATGCTGATATCACTGCAATCCAAGAAATGCGATGGAAGGGACAGGGTTGCTTACGGCAAGCATCCTGTGATATCTACTATAGCGGCCATGCGGAGAAGCACGAGTTTGGATGCGGATTTGTAGTTGGCAAGAGAATACGGCATCATGTCCTGCGATTCACTCCTGTGAACGAGCGACTTGCCATAATCCGCTTCAAGGCAAAATTTTTTAACATAAGCCTAATATGTGCGCACGCTCCGACAGAAGAAAAAGATGACGAGACCAAAGAAAGTTTTTACGAGCGCCTTGAAGACGCATACGAGCGCTGCCCCCGTCATGACATAAAAATCGTGCTTGGTGACTTCAACGCCAAGGTGGGTAAGGAAAACATATTTGGTCCTACAGTCGGAAAGTTCAGCCTCCACGACAACACATCCGATAACGGAATGAGGTTGATTGACTTCGCCGCAGCACGAAACATGGTCGTTAGTAGCACTAGATTCAAGCATCTCAATATTCATAAGGCCACCTGGTTGTCCCCTGATCAAAAAACATGCAACCAAATTGATCACGTTTTGATTGACGGAAGGCACTCTTCCAGTGTACTAGACGTACGCACGATCCGTGGTGCTAACATAGACTCGGATCATTATCTTGTCGCAGCCAAGATCCGCACACGTCTGTGCGCAGCTAAGAATGCTCGCAATCCTACACAAAGAAAGCTAGACGTCGACAAGCTGCAGTCAAAACGGACGGCCGAAGCCTTCGCTACTCGACTCTCACTCCTGCTTCAAGAAAGCACTCCTCCAATCGACGATATATGCGGACAGTGGACGCACATATCCCACTCTATGCGTACGGCTGCCGAAGAGGTGATAGCCTACCACCGCCCTCGCCGAAACCAGTGGCACGACCAGGAGTGTCGCGACGCCACTGCAGAGAAGGACGCCGCCTACAAAGCCACCCTGCAGTCGGTTGTGACGCGTGCTGTTAAGGAGCGATACCGAGAGAAGAGGAGGGAAGAGAGATGCATTTTCAGGCGAAAAAAACGAGAGGCGGAAATGCGTGAGTGCAAGAAAATTGAGATGCATGGCGACAGGAATGAGACTCGAAAATTTTTCGAAAAAATAAGACGCCTGGCCGATGGTTTTAAGACCGGAGCCTCTTCCTGCAAGGACGAAAATGGGAATCTAGTGACAGATATCCAGAGTACACTGATGTTATGGAGGGAGCACTTCTCTAGACTTTTAAATGGCGACGCTGTCAACAATCCCGCCAGTGGAGATGATATCCCGGAAACCCCAATTATGGATGACAGCGTTGAAGTTCCGCTGCCCGACTATAATGAGGTCTTAACAGCTATAGCTCGGCTTAAAAACAACAAAGCCGCAGGAGCCGATGGTCTACCGGCTGAGCTGTTTAAGACCGGTGGCGAAGCTCTGTTTAAATGCATTCACAGACTTCTATGCAGAATATGGTCGGAAGAATGCATTCCAGATGATTGGAACCTCAGTGTGCTCTGCCCAATCCACAAAAAAGGCGATCCCACCATTTGCTCCAACTACCGTGGGATTAGCCTTCTTAATATCGCATATAAGGTCCTGTCGAGCGTATTGTGTGAAAGACTGAAGCCCATCGTTAACCAACTGATTGGACCTTATCAGTGTGGCTTCAGACCTGGAAAGTCCACCATCGACCAGATCTTCACGCTCCGACAAATCTTGGAAAAGACCCTCGAAAAACAAATCGATACACACCATCTTTTTGTCGATTTCAAAGCCGCCTTCGACAGTCCAATAAGGAGTCACCTATATGCCATCATGTCTGAATTTGGTATTCCTGCGAAGCTAATACGTCTTTGCAGGATGACACTGAACAACACCAGCAGTGCAGTGAAAATCGGGAAGGACCTCTCCCTTCCTTTCGATACCAAGCGAGGTTTCAGACAAGGTGATTCCTTATCGTGCGACTTTTTTAATATAGTCATGGAGAAGATCATCCGAGCTGCTGACCTGAGACGCAGCGGCACAATTTTCTATAAGAGTGTTATGCTGCTGGCGTATGCTGATGATATTGACATCATTGGTCAAAATACGCGCGAAGTCAGTGCAGCATTCTCCAGGCTAGAAAAAGAGTCGAGTCGAATGGGTCTTGCAGTGAACGCAGATAAAACGAAGTATCTTGTGTCAACAAACAAACAGTCCCAGCGTCTTGGAAACCACGTCACTGTTGACAACACCTCCTTTGAGGTAGTGAAGGACTTTGTTTACCTGGGATCCAGTATAAACTCCTCCAACGATATCAGTATTGAGATTAAACGAAGGATAACTCTTGCCAACAGGTGTTACTTTGGGCTCAGTAGGCAATTGAGAAGCAGAGCTCTCTCTCGACGAACAAAACTGACGCTCTATAAGTCAATAATCATGCCCGTCCTACTATACGCATCATAAACCTGGACGTTGAGCAGCTCTGATGAAAGGACTTTGGGAGCGTTCGAGAGAAAAATCCTTCGCAACATCTATGGTCCAATCTGCGTCAATGGCGAGTACCGAATACGATGGAACCATGAGCTGTATGAGCTATATGCCGACATCGATATAGTCAAGCGTATTAAAATTGAGCGGCTTCGCTGGCTAGGTCGAGAGAATGAACGACGAAGCTCCAGCGAAAAAGATATTGGATTCGGTACCCAGCGGTGGCCAACGCAGACGAGGAAGACCGCATCTCCGTTGGAAAGACCAGGCATTGGATAACCTGACAACGCTTGGAGTTTCCAACTGGCGCCAGCAAGCGCACGACAAAAGAGGCTGGCGAAAATTCTTAGACCAGGCCAAAACCGACCAACGGTTGTAAGCGCCATCTAAGTAAGTAAGTAAGCAAAGAATTTTTGAAACGTTAAGTAATAAGCATATCGTCGCTGCGCCTAAAAAATCAGGTATGTGATTTTTATGGTGTTTTTTTTTATTTCGTAATTGAATAGCTCTACTCAATGTCCATCTGTGCGCTGAACGGCTTTTCGTTATCTCACATTGGAGACATTTTTTCATTACTTTTGCAATAAATTCCTTGTAGAATTTTCAAAATTTTTAATTAAAAATTTGAAAAATCAGGTATGTGCTTGAAAAATTTGATCATAGTAGAAACAAAATGCCCGGAAAAAAATCGGTTAAGTGTCTGAAAATGGAAGAATGCATCCTCGCTTCGTGCTGGACTTCTTACTCCTTCTTTTAGTTTTTTTTTAATATTTATCTCTAGACTTTTATAGCAAAAAATACAAAATTATGGCATTGCAATAAATTTGGAAGCGCAGAGAATAAATCAGTTTTTTTGCTCTCCTGAAAAGTTGTCGAAAAACACATAACTGAATTTTAAGTCTTTATATTTTAAAATTTTTTTTTCATGGATATGCATTAGGGGCAGTGGCGTAACTCCAAAGGTGCAAGACGGTGCAGAGCACCGGGGCCCTTGAGCGATAAGGGCCCTTCGCTAACACTACAAATAGCAAATGGTAACGAATCTGATATAATACAAAATGCGATAACTTTCAAACAAAATACTGTGAAATAGTAGCCCAAAATTTTACTCAACCATTCATCAGTATTTTACAAGCTGATGAATTGGACACCGTTTATTTTGTCAAAAAACCATTACAAATTTTGCAGCCATTCAATGTGACATTTCAGAAGTTCAGTTATCTCTGCAAGTGCAGACCGATCATTTAGTAAATTGAAAATTATTGAAAATTATTTAAGAAATAAGACAAGCCAACCCAGGTTGTCGAATTTAGCATTGATTGCAATTGAGAACAAACAGGCTTCTGAATTTAAAGCATATTAATAGAATGTGGTAACCGTGGCATGCAGGTTAGGTGTGTGGCTTAGCATGCTCGGAGCCCGGGTTCGATCCCCAGCCGCGGCGAAAAGTTCTTTCAATAAAAAATTTTTCTGATCGGTCACCACCTCTCTGCAGACAATGGCAAACCTCAGAGAGTAAATAATGCCATGTAAAGCTTCTTGAGAACATGAACTTTAGCCGTTCGGAGTCGGCATAAAACATGTAGGTCCAGTTCTCGGTCAATTGTGTGCAAACCTGTTATAACACACACAACACAATTGATCATAAGAAGCTCGGTCAAAGTTCTTTCAAGGGCTGAAATGGCCAATTTTGTTTTGTTTGTTTAATAGAATGTTTTGCTAATGATAAATCAAGAGAAAAAATTTAGTAAAATAAAAGTCTGTTCACGTACTTTACTTGTTGAAAATTGCAGAGAAAGAGAAAAGGAAAAAAATTGAGTAAAAATTTCAGAAAGAGAAAAATAACAGCAAAAGTACGTGAACAGAAAACTTGTAGAAACTTGCAAGTAAGCAGCTGATCGGACGACTTGAAAGCTTATTTGAAATCAGAAAAAATTTTGTGCATTTGTTTGTTTGTTTTTTGCAGACATACACAACGAAATCAACAAAATTTTTTTGTTTCGTTGAGGTAGAAAAATAAATTATCAAAATGATTTCATTTTTTAAATAACGTAACGATAACGACATCCGCATATTTTACCGCAATATGACGAAATTGCAGCCAACTGTTCCTATTCAAGTAAGATTTTTAGCCAATAGGAATAGTTGGCTCCAATTACGTCATCTAGCGGTAAAAAATGCGGATATCGTTATCAATAAATTCGTTCATTCCATGATAGAATAATTTTACCAGGTAGTGTTGACAAATGTTGATTCCCTCAGCTACAAGTAAACGAACTCTTGTCAAAAACAGCTGTTCGTTGTTATATTCGTTGGCCACATTCAGCTGTGTCAACTGTTGTGACAGCAACACATCGGGGAGCACTATTATCAGTATTGAAGTTTCAGAAAAATTGTCAAGTTTATGAAATATCAAGCTTTGTATCAAATACGAATAGACATTTTACCGACAAATTAAAAATTTTCTATTTTAAATGCATTTTAATGCGCAACTTCATATTTATGTGCATCAAGTTTTGACTTAGCAGTTGGCAACTAATGGGCACGCTGAATGTGACCAGTGAAAATTAGTTGCATGCTATGACGGATTGTGAGCGCTCTCTTTCTTGTTATATTTTTTGACAAACGTCCGTTTCCAACAGGAACGTCAATACTACCTTGGAGTAATTATATCATGGTTCATTCATGGTGCAGCACATTATGCGAAAACTTCTGGTCTCCGAAATCTCTGCCAGATTTATTTTGCTACTGGTGATTTCACAAAAATATCTTAATTGATGCAAACGCTTCAGCATCAAATATGCATCAAGCAAGCCATCGTTGTCAGTAGTGCTAATGCTGCAATCAAGGATTTGTTAATTTTGAAAATGAATCTGGCAGTCCGAACGAAAATTTTCTATAATTTTCTCCTATGCTAAAAAAAATTCTTCTGATACAAAAAAAAATTAAATTTTTTGTTGAAATTAACGTTATTTTCAACGGTTGATTGGGAACAAAAACAAAAACAATTTTATATCGTTTTCTCCGAAACGAAATAAATATTTTGGTTTCTTGAATTTACGTTATTTTTTTGATTTTGGACGAAACAAAAAGAATATTTGGTTATCGTTAAAATTAACACTAACGTGCATGCCTGGTTTTTTGACATACAATTTTTTTTCGGTTGCTGAAAATTCTTGCAAGTAAAAATTTTACTAGCAGAAACTTATAGCTACTTTTTCCTCTCTTATTGCAAGTTTCTTGAGTTCGTGAACGCTTTTCAAGTAAAAATTTGTAACAATTTTTTGTAAGTGAACAAACCCAAAATAAAACCAATAATGTTTCTGGACTTCTTTTGTTTTGAAGATATTTTTTTTAATTTTTCTGGCACGGGCCCTTTTTCAATTTTGCACACAGGCCCTTGATCATCTAGTTACGCCACTGATTAGGGGTATTCTCTATGTCGAGTACATATATGGCTGATTCCACACTAATGAGGAACGGAAACATGAGTCCTAAAATGCTTTCAATTGAAATAATTTTTGGTTCTCGCATTAAAATGGAGTTACTCTCGTTGCAAAATTATTTTTAGTTTTAATGCTTTTTTGACAATTAAACTAAACAAACTCCGAGTTGAGAAAAACTTAAAATATTTTGTTTAGATTTAAAACGTTGAAAAATGCCATCTCTTGACGCACATTCAAAAAAATTAGGTTAGCAATGTTAAAAAAGATAACAATGTTATCCAAGAACAGTTTATAACAAGGATTGGTTACTGCGTTAATAAAGAAAAAATATTTAAACTGAGTGTTTTTTTCAGTGTCACACCCGTCCCAGAAAAGTGCTATAGTTTTCCTTAGAAGCAATATGGGCTTATGATAAGAATGAAACTTTTCTAAAGTAAGAATGTTGATGTTTTACATAAATTTGTTAACTTTTTCATTCAATAAATTATTTTTATTCTTCATTTCCGTTACAAGAATGTTGGTGACACCGGAACGGTTTTCAAAATTTTTTTCTAATAATGAAATTTTTGCAAGTATATGAATAAATTCTTTGATTAAAACAAGTTT
This sequence comes from Tetanocera ferruginea, assembly GCA_958299015.1. Taxonomy (NCBI): domain Eukaryota; kingdom Metazoa; phylum Arthropoda; class Insecta; order Diptera; family Sciomyzidae; genus Tetanocera; species Tetanocera ferruginea. Next base: position 252,922 of record OY282640.1, on the reverse strand, counting down.
TATAAATTCATGTAAAGCGAAATCATTTGTATAGGTATTAATTTGATCAAAAATTCATCCGAAAAATTGTTTGCAAAAATATATTTTTTTTTTTTAAATACACCAATACCTCGCTATGCGTCGTTTCGTTTTACGTTTTTTCGAAGTTGCGTCGCTGCTGAATTAGTACTAATTTTCACTGTGCGTCGTTAGATTTTCGAAGTTGCGTTGTTTTGGGTTCGAGTTTTTAATTTTTTTTCTAAAAGATGGCAATACTTTTGTTTCTAATTGCGCCATCCCATCAAAACTCGGGGATTCCCTTTCTTACTGAAAAACATCACAATTTGAATACCGTTTTATTTTCACTTTGTTTTGCTTACTTTAGAGTTCAGTTTCAATTGGTAACGCTTTTTGTAACGTCTCAATTAATGTGTTGTGCTTTTTTTTTTAAAGAAAATAATAAATTTTTTCGGTTTGTTTCTATTTACAAAAGAGGTAAATGTTTTTCCAATTTATTTATTGGCAGAGTTATATTATTTTTTTTTTTACATACACTTGTAATTTTTTTAACGAAATGAGTGGAAAGGGCGCTGCTGGTAGTATGGTATGGAGGAAACTGACATAAGTGTTTGATTGACGAAGCTATGTAGATTTTCTAAAAAAAACGATCCTGACAACGAAAGGAGGTTTAAGTGCCCCAGGCGGTAACTACGAATATCAATTGCTACAAGGAAATTTCTTTTACGTTGAAAAAAACCTGTTCAGCAAACATTGAACCAATTTTTTTTGAAAGAAAGTTGACTTACGACAACAGCCACTAGGACTCATCTGACAGTGATTAATTTTTATTTTGTTTTTATAAATTAATTGAATATTTTATTTTGGTTAAATTGGATTTTTGTTTTTGTTTTTTTTTTTGTATGTATGTACAAAATTTTATATTACCCTACAAACACTTGATGAGGCTCTCCAAAAAAAAGACTTTAAAAAGAGTGTTTTCTATGCGTGTTTTATGATGACTCATGAAATTGACAAGAGTCATTATTGTATCTGATATATGAGTACGCATAAAAGAGACTCATTAAAGAGTCCTACATAAGACGATTGTTGTGATACGATTGTACATAAAAAAGACTCATAAAAGGATCATATATTGATTGATATACGCGTAATCATAAAGAGTCTTATATACGAATGTTTCATGAGAAAATAGAATCGGACTATTGCAGAAAAACCATATCTAATAAATAAATAAGAACTTAAAAGAGCGTATTTTTTTTTATTTGTATAAAACTTTGTAACTGTCTGTTATGAGCACATGCTATCCAGGCGTCGCTTTTCGGAGCATTGTTTGTTAATGACGATAAACATGCATTAAAATTGAAGTACAACAAATGTTCGTTGCAAAAAGACTTCTTATATGAGTCTTAAAAGAGGACGTTATATGAGTCTTAAGAAGGTATCAAGTCTTAAAACCGTCATTACTATGAGTCCAAAAGAACTCATAAAACAATCATTTTAATTAATTATATTTTGGGGCCCACAACATACGAAAATGTACTCATAAAAGAGTCTTTTTTGAGCGCATTATGATGATAAACTGTCATATATATGAGTTTTGAAAGAGTCTTTTAAGAGTCAAATGTTTGCTGGGATATTTTTGTATTTTAAATGTTTACTTTGTTCAATTTTCTTTTCAAAAAGTAGTATTTTCGTAACCCTGGAACCTATATTCGATCTTTACATGGTTTGCTATAAAAAATCATCATTCACTTTGCGTCGTTTCAATTTGCGTTCTGTTTTTTTGGAACGTAACCACGACGCAAAGTGAGGTATTGGTGTATATTAAAAAATCGAAATTATTTGAATAGGTATTAATTTGATAAAAAATTCATGCAAAACAATTTTTGGCAAAAAAATATTTTTTAATAATCAAAAATATGTGATGGTTATTATACCCATTAAGTTTTTATATATAATTCCCACATCATTCGCACTCGTCACACCAGAGACAATCTTGTGTCACACCCGTACCATTTAAAAGTTTTAAAAAGAATGGTTATCGCCATTTTTTCAAAATATTTTTTACTGGTATTCAACAGAAAATATATTAAATTTGAATATATGCAAGTCAAAAATGGTCTCATTGTGGCAGATGGACTGAATTTCAATGTTAAACTCAGAATTTTTAGTTTTTAAACTTGTGCTCGTCACACCCGTCCCAGGTGTTTCAACGAATGTAACTATTAAACTAGTATAAATAATTGCATTATGTTTTAGCATTTTGAAAACTTGGGCATCTTCTAAAATACCATTTTAATACCATTTTCAGCACGATAAAGTAGTCAAAACGTCACACTCGTCTGTATGGAATGAGCCATATATATATGCCGTTGCATGGTGCAAGAATAGGAAATGTATGATGCATACAATGTATTCAATGGTTAACGGATTAAATAAATAACGGTTATTTATATAACATCATTTCAATAACTTTCGACTACTTGCAAAAAAGTCAACATTTTCCATTAATTTCTCTATTTTTTTCAGTGAATTACCGAACGATATTTTGGATTAACAATCATTTGTCATGTTCATTACTTCGTTTGTTTTTACTGAAGATAAAATTCAAAAACATTTGTCAACCTTGAGCATATGAATAATAAAGTCAACAAAATTAAGTGCATTTCATTTATGCTTCTTCTCCTTTACATCATTCCATTTCGATTAATTATTGACAAAAATAAATATCGTTCCTACAACATGTCATATTGCGAGGAATATTTTTCAATTGAACGGCTAAAAAAATTCTTGTTTTTGATTTTATGAACTACCTACTTTTTATAATAATAAAAACTTTTTAACAAAAAAAAAACCAACTTCAAAATCACTACAAAATAAAAAATAATTTTAAATTACTTTTCCTATTAATCGTGGTAAAATTCGATAATTTATTTATATACATTATTATATTGGAAATCTTTCCAAATTTTTCCATATTTGTTTTATTTTTATCATACGTATATTATTTTTTTTATGATGACACAAAGATTTTGAAGTTGGTTTTTTTTTTTAAAAAAGTTTTTATTTCTTCCTTTTTAGAGAATTTTAGTAGTTTGTAAACTACGTAAACACAATTATTTAAGCTCATAATTTTGAAAATGGTTTTTTTCTGTCGATTCTCATTCTTTACTCTTTTAAATTTTTTAAAATATTTGCAAGAATTATTAAGGAAAATTTCAAATATAAAACTTTATTATTAAAAATTAAGTTTTACTAATTTCTTGTTTGATAGTTTTTTCAATTTTTGCCTTTTTACAATTTTTTTTAAAGTGTCACGCCCTTTTTCAAATCCCGCCTATGTACTTTATTGATCATACTTTATAATAATTCACCCTTTGTACAGAATTTTTCTGATATTGCCACACCTCTTTGTCGAATAACGAACACTTAATTGAACGTAATTTTTTAAAATTGTACCGAATCTTGCATTTTGGGTGTAAAGGTCAGGATCGTAGTGTCAATATTTACTGAGATACAATTTATTTTTAAAGTGACACGCCCATTTATCGAATACCGCCCACATTATTGGCAGTAACTTCTTATACTTGTGCCTACCTCTGTACTAAATTTTAGTATCTTAGTGTCAATAGTATTCGAGATACAGTGTTTTTTTTCAATATTGCCACACCCCTTATTAAATAACGCCCATTTTTTTCATTACATAAATTTATCGTAATTGTGCCTACCGCTGTACTAAATTTCTTTACCCTAGTGTCAATATTATTAGAGATACAGTAATTGTCTTATATTGCCACACCCCTTTATCCAATGACGCCCACTTTCTTAAAAGCAATTTTCAATAATTGTGTCTACATCTGTATTAAATTTCAGTACTCTAATGTTAGTTTTATTCGAGAAACAGAGTTTTTCCAATATTGCCACACCCTTTTTTCGAATTACGCCCACTTATATAATCGTAGCTTTTAATATTTGTGCCTGCCCTTGTAAGTTTACTGTGAATTTTATTACCCTAGTGTCAATATTTACTGAGATACAGTGTTTTTCTTATAGAGACACGCCCCTTTGCCGAATACCGCGTTGATAGTCTCTATATGTTGACAAAAAATTACGGCAATCGGGCAAGTACTTTAGGAGTAATCGATGTACATACATTCACAAATCCTCCTTTTTGAAGTCGGTTAAAAAACAAACTTTCGGACAGCAAACTACATATTCTTAATATTGTCATGTAATGTTTCTTTTTTTTTTCTCTTCTATCTATCCTTTTAAGTCCTCGAAGTTTGGATTTTTGGACACGTTACAACGATTTCTCAGCTTCTAAAACAGATAATTAAAAAAAAAATTTGCTCATATGAACGACAGTTCAAAACCCTTTAAGATAAATTATTATCAGGGCCCGGATTTTGTTGACTTTACCTTTTTATACCCCCACGCGTACTGCGAAATGGATATATTAATTTTGCCACGACGTGTGTAACGCACATAAGAAGGCGTGGTAGGTATAGAAAAGCATATATATTCTTTATCAGAATAGCCTTAGTTGATTAAGCCATGTTCGTCATTCTGTCTATCCGAATGTGGACACGATAACTGCCGTAATTTTCAAGCTATAGTAGTGAAATTCGATATTTGAGCTTATTTTTAAAAACCAAAGATCAAGATATAAAATGGGCTTTAAAGAGGATAATATTTAAGGTACAAAAATAATATTTCGTAAGTATGTTGTTTATATCAAAACTTCAGCGTATTAGACAAATGGGCATCATCTACCCTCGAACACGCCCACTTCCCATTTAACCCCAAAATTGAAAACTCTTTAAAGAGGCTAAATATTAAGCTGCATAAAAAAATTGGGAATGTATGTATTTAATATAAAAACTAAATCGTTAAGGCGTCATCTACCCACAAACACGCCCGCCCTTTCCATTCCTATCATTAATTAATAAAAGTTTAAAAATTGTATTTTATTATTTGTACGAATCGGCCACATATTTTTACTTCGGCCAGATATACATACATACTAGTTTTATTTGTCGTCATAATAATTCAGGTATAAAGGAGTAATCCCACATTTTGGGTGTTTGTGATTCCAAATAAAATATTTTATTTTGACTTTTTTTACTATTGCACTTTTCAAATTTTGTTAATTTTTCTACTAAATTTTTTTTTATTTTTTTTTTTTAAAGGAATTCATTACCCTTTATAGTAGCAATTTTGTCAAATTTACATTTTTTTCTTTATGGCAACATTTCAACATATATTTGAAGAGTCTGTTTTCATAAAAAAAAATGCCTAAAATTAAAAATTATCACAAAAAAATAATTTTATAAATGTAAATAAGGTGTTTTTTTAAACTCTTGAAAGGGCTTTGACCGAACTTCTTATGATTATGATGTTTGTTAAAATATAACTTCAGTACCATTTTTAGAAACTGAATTATACGCTTTAACCCAGCAAACATTGAGGTCTGGGAATGATTTGATATCAAATGTATTACTCAAATGTCAAACGTTTGATATTGATTTGAAGTTGCTTTCAGAATGATAGCTGATTGATATTGATTTGAAGTTGCTTTCAGAATGATAGCAACACAAAAGGAACTTTATTCTCAAATTAAGAAATAGGTTTATTCTCAAATCAACCTTAAATCTAACTCAAATTTAATATCAAACACTAATTGTGGATTTGAAAATAATTTGAGAATCACATTTGAAATTAAATTTGAGAAAAAAGTTCTGAAAACTTCATTTTTCACAACTAACTACACAAGCGATGGTCCAATCACTCATTCGTCTGACAATTGATAGTTTTTCATCACTATCCGACCACACACATAACCTTAGCTCTCATAAAATAACATAAGTCTGGGGGTCGCGGGCTCTCAGTCTATAGTATTAAAATTATAATCTTTACATAACTATAATAGCATTGATCTCCACAACATAAATTAAACCAACAAAAACTGTTAAAATCTATTCTTCTATAAAATAAAGAGTGCAATTCATCTGTCTTACTTCTACTTACTTGAACTTTTCATAAGATAATCGAAACTTTTTCCCCAGCCACGGATTTCTTCCAAAGTAGGTCTAAAAACAAAATTAATAATTATTTTTATATTTGTGCAACTGTTCATAATTCGAAATAAAAACTTACTGCTCGCCATCTAAAAGAAGATCCGAACACGTTGGATCTCGTTTTGTTGGTCCATTGTCTTCTGCATTTTTAATTGCCAAACTGAAACCAGATAAATGGATATTAATGGATATGTTGAACAAATAACCGTTAATATATAAATGTCGGTAAGGTGAGTGTTTGATCCTAGTAGCTTACTTTATGGAAAACTTTTCAAGACTTAAACGTATAGAACTTTCCATTTAAGACACTACAAATAAGCTAAAATGAAAAAATATCACACTGCCGTGTAGCTACTGCAGACAAATACTGTTAGCTTTCCTTCATTTATCCATTGTAATTTAATTTAATACAGATACACCTAATCATTTAAGTGGCCGCAATCACTAAATTTCATTTTAGGTTTTTCCAATGGCAGCAGCATTTATTTGTGCAAAGTACTGATTGTTACCATGTGGGGAAAATACGTGGCTCTTATCTTTCAAATCGCTATTTACAATAACGCGTTTATCGGTTCGCAGATAGTTGCTCGCATTTGATGCCAAATTCAGTCGAGATAGCGATTGAGTAAAGTTGCATACATAGAAACAATAACAACGCAATGTCATGACACGCTTATAATATTCAAAGTATTGACTTAATTTTTAAACAACATCATAGGAGCATTCTTACTGTAAAATACATATCTAGAGAGGCAAAGAACGATATAATTTGTCACCTGGTCCGTTGAAATCCATGTCCTTGATAACACGCTTTAGTACAAATGACACGCACCAAAGCAAGCTATTTATAACTTGGATTTGTGTGAGAAAGTAGTAAAAAAACATTGAAGTAGCTAACGTTTCGAAAAACAGTCAACTTGGAACGGGTTGCTCGCCTACATTTGCATACGATTTGTTTATGATTGTTTTATTTTTTTTTTTTTGCCCAGATTTACATACCTTTGCTTGAGTCGCGATAGAACATTCCGCCATCGCTCAGCCATTTTAGGAGCTTCTGAATGAGTTTTAATGCGAGTTCTTATGAACATTTATTGAGCTGTAGAACTTTACTAGATGTCGGAAACGAAAATGTTGTAATTTAACAGCCAGCCACCCAAACGAAACCAATAAGTTCATTAAATGGAGTCCCGAGTAGAAAACATTGCAAAAATTTTAAATCAACATCACATTTCTAACATTGCTTATAGTGCTCTAGTACAGCACAATTAATAACAACAACAACAACCAGCATTTAGGCCAAACAAAATCGAACTCTTGGTGTTGGAACTGAACGAATAAAATCGAAACTGATTTACTCGGTGCGCCTACCGCATCGATTGCTGGCAATAGCACTGTTCTAATCTAATTTTGGAATTTATGAGGTGTTTCCTCAACTATGTGTACTCTTTGTTTGTATATAAGTTGTGCGTGTGTGTGCAAAAAGATTTGAAATTTATTTGTTTGGAATTTTGTCTTCGGCCTGTCGAAACCCAAAACACGGATCAGCAGAATGCTGATGGTAACGGTTTTCAGCAAAACCGTGGTTATTTAGCTTTCTTAAAATGCATGTCCTTTATATGTCCTGGCACACAAAAACAAACCAACCTACACCATGGAATGTGAATTATTACTAGATGGCATTCTTGAAAGGCGCCCACATTTAACAGTATTTTCGGTTTTGGCAGCAAACCTTCGTATTTAATAGCGACCCAACGGCGACACACGCACAGTGGTTGAAAAGTGATTGAAAGAAAATATAGCAAAATTTAAAAACTCTTCTTAATATTGTCAAAGTAATTCTTAAATTTAAACTTTTTCAGAAAAATTTTCGCAAAAGTCGCTGAATGGTTTCTTAGCATTGTTTAAGAGTTATCTAATTAAAATAATTTCAAAATTTTTCGAATAAATTTCTTCTTTCTTGAACCTTGAAGCTAAATTTATTTACAAACATACAAAAAACAATTCTGAAATTTGCAAAAAAATTTCAGAATTCTTAGAAAAAAATTTAACGTCTGTGCAAAGAAAAAAAAAAAGGTTTTCACAATAACAACTTTATATGTTGCGTTAAAATTGAATTATTTTTATAGAATGTTTAATGCTTTTTATGTTAAAATGAGTTTTACACATTATTTTAATTCTATACCTCACATCTTTTTAACAATTTTGCGTAAAAATTAGAAGATTAAGTGAAAACTATCTTCAAAAACTAACTTAATTAAGTCTAATTTTTAATAAAAAGTAAATACGATTTTTAAGAGAGGCTAAACGAATTAAGATAATTTCCGATTTCGTTACTTGTTTTGAAAAAGACTCTTGAATAAGTCTTGATAATTTAAAATTAATGACATGGCCAATATTTTTTCTTTATTAGTTCGCAAATTTGATGAAATTTTGTGTTTAAACACAATTTCGGATATATGGCCACCACGATCTTATGAAGACTACATATCCTGTCACTTTAAATTTCCATCAGTCTTTCGAGCGTAGTCTGTCTTATCTCGCCAATATGCGCTGAATGTTGGTTTCGAACTGGTCAGTTTCAAACAGGAAATTGAAGTACCTCCACAAAAAGTAGTTTAACGGTGTCAAATCACGTGACTAAGGTTTCCTCCCGAGAAAAATAAATTTTTTTAATTCAGGCCTTACATCATTCATGTAACAGGCAAACAAGAAAAAATTTAAACAAAAAACCGTAAAACGTCTATTGAGCAAAGAAAAACTGAAAATGACTCCTTAAGCTGTCTCTAAAGCTAAGCAGATATATCATTTACCGAAGCCGAGCTGCAGTTCGTCTTCGGTGTTATGAACATTGTTTGAATTGTTTTATGAATTAAAGTTCTTAGAACTTTTTCACTAAATAATTCAAATTTTTGTTTTGTTTTTAGAATGAAAAATGACGCGTCGATTACTTTGCATTTTTTTTTTTTATTTTGAAAAATTTCCCAGACTTCGCTTCTAATCTCAGCCGTTGCTCAGGTGCGAACACGAAAGAAAATCAAAAATACTTTTGAGGGATATTTGGGTTAACAGAAAATACTCATAAACGTTTGATAGCATTACGCCTTCGCTTCTACACTCAGGGATATCTTCAGGTCTGAGATCGAAACAAAACAAAATATTCAGAGGTAAGACAATTTAAGGGAAGTTTTTAGAAAGCTTAAATGCAAATGCTTATTCTGAAATCAGCTATGATCTCATGCCCGAATTTTCGAAGCAAAATATAACTGATTTCATACCAGATTTTATCAGGTATGACAATTGCTGACCGCTGGGTCCTTTTCAAGGGCTGAAATAGCCAATTTGTTTTGTTTTCATGAAAACTTGCCCAAATCCGAAATTCGAACTAACTACCTCACCACGATTTCAAGGAAGACATGCTCACCATTAGACCATAGCAGTCGTGTATTTTACTTTTTGTTGCTTTGATTGCTTAATAATAGTGTCCGACCGATTATTCGGCTTCGGCTTCGGTAATCGGCATAATCGGCCTATATTTTGATCTTCGGCTTCGGCTTCTGCTTCGGCCGAAATAGCCGATTATTTTTGCCGAATGTTATTGCTTTGCTAAACAATTTTTTTATAAGTTTTTTGAATTTTTTTGAATTATTCAGTAAACATTTGAAACATTTTCATTGTTCACTTTGTGTTTCTCTCCTTTTCTGTTCTCTCATGAGTTGGTGTTCATTCAATGTTTTAAAATGCCTTTAAGTTGAATAAAAAACAAGATATCATTTTGAAAAATTATATATATATTTTGTAGTAAAAAATCACACAAAAAAAATTTGATTTAATTTTTTTGATTTTTTTATCTACAAATGTGGCTACTGGAATTATTTTAAAAAAGCATCAAAAAACCATAACGGGCATGATTACAACTCACTGGAACATCGGAAAAAAAACAAAGAACGGGGTTATTATCAGCATCAAAACCGCCATGGAATGAACTAGAAGAAACAAGTTTGGTCAAAAAATAACAAAATGGCGGCGTTTTTTTCAAAAATTGACAAGTTTTTTTGGACAATATTGGCCAAAAACTCAAAAACTATAGAACCGATTTTTCTGTCCGTAGTTCATGCCATGCATCGACAAGTGTAAAACAAAATATTTAAATTTCAATTTAAATAAATGATTCTTGAAACAAATTCCTGTAGCAATACATCTTATTAAAATAATAAAAAAAATTTTTTTGAGTAGTTATTTTTTAAAAAAAAAATATATATTTTTAATTTTTCAAAACTATATCTTATTTTCTATTCAACTTAAACGCATTTTAGAACATTAAAATAAAAAAATGTTTGAAGGTGTTACGTCCCCTTAATGATTTCAGCAAGTTTTTTGTACTGAAATGAATATTAAAGGTGGTTAAATTTTAAGGGCCGATGCTGATTTTGAATAAAACACAAATTATTCAGAAAATTACTGTCATTTCTTTTTAGTATGATAATATTGGTATGGTTCAATTATGTATTAAACAAAATATCGGCCAAATGGCTGCCGTGACCTCGGCGGCACACCTCCATCCGATGGTACAAATTTTCGATGACGCTGAGGCATAATTGAGGTTCTATGCCGCTAATGTGCCGAATTATCTCATCCTTAAGCTCTTGAATTGTTGCTGGCTTATCGACGTACACCTTTTCTTTCAAATAACCTCAAAGAAAGAAGTCCAACAGTGTCAAATCACATGATCTTGGCGGCCAATTGACATCTCCACCACGTGAGATAACACGTCCATTGAATTTGTCGCGCTAAAGAGTCATTGTTTCGTTAGCGGTTTGGCAAGTGGTACCATCCTGTTGAAACCACATATTGTCCACATTTATATTTACTAATTCGGGCCTTAAAAAGTTCGTTATCATCTCACGATAGCGATCAACATTCACAGTAACTGCCTGACCGGCCTCATTTTGGAATAAATACGGCCCGATGAAGTCGCCAGCCCATAAACCGAACCAAACAGTCACTCTTTATGGGTGCAATAGTTTTTCGACAATCACTCTTGGATTATAATTCGCCCAAATGCGGCAATTCTGCTTATTGACGAATCCACTGAGGTGAAACTGTGCCTCATCACTGAAGATGATTTTCTTCGAAAATGATCATCCACTGTTGCCATTTCTTGAATAACTTTAACGCGTGGCTCGATTATGTATCTTTCCATGGTTCAAATTGAGTTATTCTGAAATGGAGAAATGCCAAATGAAATGCAGAATAAACTTGACGTTTAGGTGTGGTTCACATTCAACATCGACCCTTAAGCCTAGTACTATGCTCGATTGCATGAAATTTCACCGGCAACAGCCATTTATTTGTTGCGTGAAAATTTTGACAGATATTTTGTTGCGAACGAACAGCTGATGATCAGCTTACAAATTTCGACAAGATGTAAATAAACAGCCACAATTTATTAGAGGAAAAGCAGAAAATCATTTAAGTTCTTTAAATGCAAAATAAATCTTTATACAAGTATGCATGTCCTTTGTTGTGGAGCAGAGCAAGTCATTAGTTTATGGCAGTCTCCAAGCTGCAAAGTCCTGCGACCGCCAACACCGCGGAAAGTGCACCCGTGCTTACAATTTCCAACAACTGCAGTTATTAATTGCAAAACTTTAGAAATAGTACAAAAATATAATATCAATAAGAAACATTGCTCTTTTATTTGCTCTTTTTCTTAAATGAAATGGCAACTGTCTCTTTTCACGGCAAAATAAATGGTCGGTTCAATTAAATTGTCGTGAAAAAAATGTTGCTGGATGCATGTTGCGGAATATAGTACTAGATTTTCCACAGCGAAGCATAGTACAGCTTTGACGAAAAAGTTGTGAAATGTTCACGCTTGTTTCACAGCTGTCATTTTTTGTATGGAGATTTGAGTGGAATTTCATGTGAATCCGAACATAGTACTATGCTTTAACAAAAGCAAAGAATCACTTTATAATTTTTTACTTGAAAACATTTGTTTGTTCTTCGGCTTCGGCTTCGGCCTTCGGCCGATTATTTCCATTTTGCCGAAGAATCGGCTTCGGCTTCGGCTTCGGCAAAAATTCACGTTCGGTCGGACACTACTTAATAATAAAAAAATTTGTTTTGGCTTTCATAATTTACACATATTTTTTTTTAAATACTCATCTTAAAACCATTTATAACTCCCACAAAAACTTTTGCGATTATATGTACACAAGTAGTTTTTTTTTTACAAAAGCCAACTTGTTTAAATTTACAAGGTTTCTTTCGGTGTAGACTCGTAATAACTCTAAAGCAAAAGTATGTACAACAGCACTTTGAAAAGGTGTATAAATGCAAGATATAAATAAAATATTCAGTTACAACACAGGGAATTCGTAAAACTTGAATAAAGTTTTCCTAATTGTAAGAATAACAAATCTCTTCCTATATCCAAAGAAAAAGCTTTAGACAGTACCAAGAGCAGCCTTATTAGAAAATATTAAAGGCAAAACGTTCATGCATACTTTAGATATGGCGCTAACAAAGCCAAAAAAAAAACTCTACTTTTCTTTAAGTTAATGCTTCTCAGTACACTCTCTTATTTCTTGACAAGGTCTTTTATTTTAACAAATCAATACAAAATAATGAAAACAATATCGAACCGACCTTTTGAGAGCAGCACTCCAAGTACAAATATGAGTTTGTCACCACCAAAAGCTCCAATAGCTTTGTGGAACAGTGGACTCTATCAGCCCCACGTTTTACACACAATAATGGAAGTTGAAGACATCAAAAAGCTTTCGAATGCTTCCTTTGATTATTCAAACTGAGTCCCAACAGAATTCTTAGCATTCCATTGCACAGTCGGTCATGGATACGCTCGAGTCGATTCCATGACTGCGACTGGACGGAAGTATATTTAAATGAAATTCGGATTTCGACTTGCTGAACATGACTGTTTGTATGGACTGTTTAGATAAATTGAGAAGCTGCTTTTGTGAGTGCCAGATTTAATGAATGGAAATTTGTTGTTTTATTTTATATTTACTGTAGTCGACATATCCACTCGGACGTTTGTGCGATGTTTGCTTCACTCTGGCGTATTTTTATGTACATCATGTGTTTACATGTTTGCTTGAGTGTCGGTGTTGGTCGTTTTACTCTATGGCTGTGTATTTATCTCCTGCCCTGCTATTATTCTCTCGTTTGTAGTATAGCCGTATGTTTTGTGTATGTATGAATTAATATATGTTTGTAAGTTTCGTGAGGAATCAAATGTTCCTTGGAATGTGTAATGTGGTTTTCGGACATTGAGAACTGAATGTTATGAACTCGAATTATAGCAATTATATACATATGTACATATATTTTAATTGTTCTATGTTTTTATGATTTTTGTACTAAGGGGGTTTGATGGTCTTTCGCGACTATAGTGCGAGAAATTTGTTTGTTTGTGTTTAGAGTTAGGCCTGTTATGTAACCACAGGTAACATATGTTTAAAAACTCTGTTCTTTATTACTACTCACCACTTCGCCCTTTTTTATTTCGAAGTACAGCATGAAGGTTTGCATTACGTCATGTTTTAGAGTCCAAAGATAAGATCCAAACCCGAGACAGGCCCGAAGAGAAATTCAAAAACAATCAAATTACGTTGTGATTAGTGACAGATGTACATATATATTTGATTATATGTATAATATATCATTAAATATAATTACTGTTTTGTTTTCAATATCTGTCAAATGTTTGTTTTTTTTTTTGTTATCAAATATCATATTGTAGATATTGTGCCGAGTTTTTTTTAATTTAAATAAGCTTCAACCCCATGTTTTTTCTTAAGTACTTATGTATATTAATGGTGACCAAAAATACCAATTCTGTGCAACATTGAATTATTTTTATTTAAAATTATTTGTTTCATACATACCATGAACATGAACAACAACAGCACCAGCAGAAACAACACGGCTTTTGTGACTGCTGTCGTTGAAGTGATGTCGACGTTTCTGGCAAAGCATTATTCGTTGTCGTCGACACTATCGTCGATGTTCCCAGCGCACTTGTTGTGTTAAGACTTCCACCCACGTGTACACCACTCCCCGTATTTCCAACTATGGTGCCACTTCCAGGAGCTACCACATTTCCGCCTCTTTCGCCTCCACCTGTTGCACTCTGCGTTGCAGAACCCATACCTCGAAGGCGACAACCCGACGGTAGCTCCGACACGGTACAGGACATCCTTGTGGGTAACAAAAAATTAAATGTGTTTTTTCATTGTATGCATTGTTTTATTCATAAAAATTTTTTAAATTATGAGAATGGCTTCTAAAAATGGATAAATATTTATAGATAGAAAGATTTTGTTTTCAAGAGGGAAATACACTGGCATTAAATATCTAAGTGTTTTACAGCCTTAATCTGTTAATTGACAATTGTAAATTTATTGACAGCGTAATCTTGTATTTCTTTTTTTTCATACAAGGAATTGAAAAATAAGTAATATTTTATATAGGCAATTATATTTTGTTATCACAACTTTTTTCTATGTTAACAATTTTTGGCAAATATTGAGATTTTTGCCCCTGTCAATAAATTTATAATTATACATCACCATAATAAAGCTTTTAAGCTTCTATATGGGTATAAATAGCCTAACCTAGACAACTGAAATTTGATGCGAACAAGACATAATCGTACGCTCAAGGTCATAAAAGTTTCTTCTTGATTTTCCTTTATTTTATTGGAGCTTACCGCTTCTGGCTATACGAGAAATCAAACACCGTTTTATATTCTTTTTCGTCAAAACCATTACGATTCGAATTCGTTTTTAACTCAGTTTTTTTTTCTGATCGGTCACCACCTCTCTGCAGACAATGGCAAACCTCAGAGAGTAAATAATGCCATGTAAAGCTTCTTGAGAACATGAACTTTAGCCGTTCGGAGTCGGCATAAAACTTGCAGGTCCAGTTCTCGGTCAATTGTGTGCAAATATTTAATAACACACACAACACAATTGATCATAAGAAGCTCGGTCAAAGTCCTTTCAAGGGCTGAAATGGCCAATTTGTTTTTTTTACTACTTGGTACCAGCGAGTAAGAGTGTGACGTACAAGGTAGTGCAAAATTAATCATCCAATTTTGTTTTTGAATAACTTTTGTACCAAATGAAGTGTTGATACACATTTGTGCCCGTTTTATTGCATTTTCCATGACTTTCCCAAAGATTTCCAGTGATAACTGTTCGCATTCCTGTCAAATATTCTCCTTCACGCTTGCGATTGTCTGAGGGCATAAGCCATCGCCTTCAAGTAGTCCTAAAGAAAGAAGTCTGGGATGGGTTAATCAGTTAATCTGTGTGTGCGGTTGCACCGTTTTGTTCAAACCATTTTTGTGCCAAACCCCCCTCATCCCATTCCGGCAGTAAGAAATCGTTTATCATGGCCCTGTAGCGTTTGCCAGTAACAGTGACCGTGTTGCCGTTGGCATACTCAAAACAGTACGGTCCAATCAATCCAACCGCGGGAACGTCGCACCACACAGTGAATTTGAGTGGATGTAATGGCTCTTCGTGCATCACACGCGACTTTTCAGTGCCTCAGAAAAAAATTTTATTTATTGACGTAACCGCGTAAATGGAAACGCTATTTCCAAAAATTATAACAACTTCCGAGATGTGTTTTTGCGACACCTTGTAGAAATATTGAGAATAGCCAAGCTAAATTGTAGAAGTTTTTTTCTTAATTTCCTTTGGCATTCCAGATGAAGCGAGTCAAAGAAAGTGGAGCCGTTGGGCACAAAAAGAAAAAAGCTAGGGAAGAAGGAAATAAAATAAAATTGCTTAATTCAATTTCACCAGATCCTACTTTTTCAACAAGGTTCATCAGTGTATCAAAATCTAAATAGCAACTTTGGTGAAACTCTTTGTGACGTTGTGATCAATAAAATGTCGGAACAGAAATCTAACGAAGGATTGGTTTTTTTGTACTCTGCCAAATAAAGAAAAAACTTTAAGGTCGTGGCTAATGTATTGTCCTTCAAAAAAAATGTTTTTATTGCTTTTGATTATTTGAAGAAACAGTTAAAACAGGAGTCTTAAATCATGATTCAATAAGTGATGGAACAATTAGTTTTCTTCGCTTCTTGAACAGAAGATAATATTGATTTACGTCGAATTTAGAAGTAGGTTAATGATATGTGTATTACAATTTTTTTATATAATTGAGAACAATAAGAGATTATATTCTAAAGAACGTCCAGAAGAATTGGCCAGAACGTTACAGTCAATGGTGATCGCTACAGAGCCACGACTACTGACTTTTTTGTTCATTAATTGAACAACCATGCTGTGCAGAAGCTGTGCTTCCAACCAGACGGCGACACTTGTCACACAGCTCGTGCCACTATTGATTTACTAAAGGAAAGGTTTTGGTAACCGCATACTTTCACGTTCCGGACCCGTAAATTTGGCTCCAAGGTCTCGCGATTTAACGCTGGTAGACAATTTTCTTTGCGGATATGTGAACATCCGCAATTGGACTTCCAGATTAGATTACGTCCGAGCCAGCCGTAGCGGTCATATGCTACAAATCATATTTAAATTATAATACCAAAAGGTTATCTTTTGAATAAAGTCAATATCATGTCATTTTTAAAACTGCATCCTTGTTTTATTCTATTTCAAGGTTCATTACCTCTAAGAAACACCCTGTATTTGTTGGCCCCATTAAAAAAATTCAAAATTACCGTTACCGATGATTGCAGGTAATCTTACAATTTTCGATTCATAATAAACTTTTTTTCGAAATATTAAGGTTGTACAGCAAACATTGGTACTAAATATAGACATCGAGAAGAGCAGTGTTAACAACAATATATTGTAACTGGCCTCATTATTTTTTCTAGTTAATTATTTTACGTCACATGTTATAAATTTTTGCTGTAAGACCTGAATAATTCGAAAAAAGATTTGATTTTGAAGCAGCCTTATAAAAACCTATAATACAAAAAGTTTTAGCTGAATCGGACTTATAGTTTTTCTTTTATCTTTGTCACTGTTTCGAAAAATGGTGTTTTAGGAAAATCATCTTTAAAAATTTGAGTATGAAAACATTTCTTGTAGATAGCTGCACATATAAATATATATACTTATTATTATTAAGATGTCCAATTTAAATTTGACACACCTATTCTATGCAAATAGGCAACCCTTATATGTTTAAGGAAAATCATCTTGAAAAATTTGAGTATGAAAACATATTAAATCATGAAAAAAACTTATAGATAGCTGCACATATAAATATATATATACCAGTTATTGTTAAAGATATCGAACTTAAACTTCAAGCACCTATTCTATTCTATATCAAATGAAAAATTAAAAATCATTTAGAACGCAAATTTTTTCTGACTTAACCTGCCATCTTAATTCTTAGATCAGGTCAAAACCGACCAACGGTTGTAAGCGCCATCTAAGTAAGTAATTAATATAATGTAATAATAGGATATATTTATAAATACCTACATACATATAGATGTATTGGAAATAAATTTACCTGTTGCCGCAATTATCTTGTCCCCCAATTTTGCCTCTTACTAATTGTGCGTAGAATTTGTCCTGCGGAATACTTAAATTAACTCATCTATCTCGTCACACTGGCCTTCGTGTGAGGTAAAAATGTGTAAATATTGCCAGTTTCAACATCTATCAATCTGTAAAGTAAAAAGGGAAATCAATAAATCAATAATATTTTCAGCATTTTTACAATTTTTAATAATGCATGTTTAACAAAAGCACAAACATGCAGTTTATTTTTCAGTTATATTTTCCAATCATATTAAAAAATTTATATTTTACATACTTAACACAGTTATATGTAAAGAATCGATTGCAAATTTTAATTTTTAAATATTGAGTCAGAAGTGTTGATATTGATAACCATAGTTTGAACTATTCCATATAAATATTCTAAATTATATTTAGTATTTTTTTTTAAATACTGGGTGCGAAAGTTAAATTATTATCGTACCACAGGAGCATTTTGAAATGTACATTTAAAATTAATATACATTTTTTCATAATTATGCATAAAATTATTTTCAATTAGAATTAATCGGAATTAATGGAAATTAATTCCATGAGTTTTAATTCATGGAATTAATTAAAACTCATTTAAATTGAATTAAATTGAGTTCAATTGAATCAAATTTAATTAAATTGAATTAAATGTAATAAATGAAATTAAATGAAATAAAATGAAATTAAATGAAATTGAATGAAATTAAATGAAATTAAATAAATATTAATTAAATGAAATTAAATGAAATTAAATGAAATTAAATGAAATTAAATGAAATTAAATGAACTTAAATGAAATTAAATGAAATTAAATGAAATTAAATGAAATTAAATGAAATTAAATTAAATTAAACGAAATTAAATGAAATTAAATAAAATTAAATGATATTAAATGAAATTAAATGAAATTAAATGAAATTAACTGAAATTAAATGAAATTAAATGAAATTAAATGAAATTAAATGAAATTACATGAAATAAATGAAATTAAATGAAATTAAATGAAATTAAATGAAATTAAATGAAATTAAATGAAATTAACTGAAATTAAATTAAATTAAATGAAATTAAATGAAATTAAATGAAATTAAATGAAATTAAATGAAATTAAATGAAATTAAATGAAATTAAATGAAATTAAATGAAATTAAATGAAATTAAATGAAATTAAATGAAATTAAATGAAATAAAATGAAATTAAATGAAATTGAATGAAATTAAATGAAATTAAATGAAATTAAATGAAGTTAAATGAATTAAATGAAATTAAATGAAATTAAATGATATTAAATAAAATTAAATGATATTAAATGAAATTAAATGAAATTAAATGAAATTAAATGAAATTAAATGAAATTAAATAAAATTAAATGAAATTAAATTAAATTAAATGGAATTACATCAAATAAAATTACATAACATCAAATTAAATTAAATTAAATTAAATTAAATTAAATTAAATTAAATTAAATTAAATTAAATTAAATTAAATTAAATTAAATTAAATTAAATTAAATTAAATTAAATTAAATTAAATTAAATTAAATTAAATTAAATTAAATTAAATTAAATTAAATTAAATTAAATTAAATTAAATTAAATTAAATTAAATTAAATTAAATTAAATTAAATTAAATTAAATTAAATTAAATTAAATTAAATTAAATTAAATTAAATTAAATCAAATTAAATTAAATTAAATCAAATTAAATTAAATTAAATTAAATTAAATTAAATTAAATTAAATTAAATTAAATTAAATTAAATTAAATTAAATTAAATTAAATTAAATTAAATTAAATTAAATTAAATTAAATTAAATTAAATTAAATTAAATTAAATTAAATTAAATTAAATTAAATTAAATTAAATTAAATTAAATTAAATTAAATTAAATTAAATTAAATTAAATTAAATTAAATTAAATTAAATTAAATTAAATTAAATTAAATTAAATTACATTAAATTAAATTAAATTAAATTAAATTAAATTAAATTAAATTAAATTAAATTAAATTAAATTAAATTAAATTAAATTAAATTAAATTAAATTAAATTAAATTAAATTAAATTAAATTAAATTAAATTAAATTAAATTAAATTAAATTAAATTAAATTAAATTAAATTAAATTAAATTAAATTAAATTAAATTAAATTAAATTAAATTAAATTAAATTAAACTAAATTAAATTAAATTAAATTAAATGAAATTAAATTAAATTAAATTAAATTAAATTAAATTAAATTAAATTAAATTAAATTAAATTAAATTAAATAAAATTAAATTAAATTAAATTAAATTAAATTAAATTAAATTAAATTAAATTAAATTAAATTAAATTAAATCAAATTAAATTAAATTAAATTAAATTAAATTAAATTAAATTAAATTAAATTAAATTAAATTAAATTAAATTAAATTAAATTAAATTAAATTAAATTAAATTAAATTAAATGAAATTAAATTAAATTAAATTAAATTAAATTAACTTAAATTAAATTAAATTAAATTAAATTAAATTAAATTAAATTAAATTAAATTAAATTAAATTAAATTAAATTAAATTAAATTAAATTAAATTAAATTAAATTAAATTAAATTAAATTAAATTAAATTAAATTAAATTAAATTAAATTAAATTAAATTAAATTAAATTAAATTAAATTAAATTAAATTAAATTAAATTAAATTAAATTAAATTAAATTAAATTAAATTAAATTAAATTTAATAAAATTAAATTAATTGCTACACAAAACATTTTTTATTGGAAGTGGGATATAAATAATTTTTTCCAACATCCACATCCGATTTCCATGAAAACATGAACCTTTGGATTTGGATTCTGTTAAATTGAAGTTATAGATATAATGAACAAGTACCATATTTAGTACCATAATTATGCTTTTCATACAAATCCAGATTTTTTTATGCTTAGTAGAATAATGTCGTATGTGTTCGGTGTTCGACACATTCAGCCGTTGACAACTAATAAGAAACGATGTCATATGTGCAGCACTTTACCGCACTGGAGGTGCGTTTGGCAATGTAACGGTTTTTTAATTTCTTTATTTTCTTTTATCTTTTTACAAGAACAAATAAACTGCCTTTGCCACCTGTAATTTATTGCAACAAAATCAGTTTTAATAGGAGAACATCATCTTTTCCATTGACAACTAATTAAAAACGATTTGTTAACATTTAGGTTTCCAATTTTTTATGCATAATTTCTGATTATTACGATAAGTATTTATTATTTTGAACTGTTTATAGTAAAAATCCAATTAAAATACTTAAAAAGGATGATTTTCCATGCTATTGCTCACCTTCGACAATATAAAGCCACGGAAAATGTACCACTCCAAAGCAGACCGCTCAAAACTTCAGTACATATTGATCGAAAGATTGTCCAATTATAAAATCCTGTTCCAAGGAAGAGCACAGCTGTCATCCTGCGTAAAATAATTTATAAAATTCGCGTCAGTGTATCAAAAAGAACCGTTGCACGACGTTTAGTGGAAGCTGGCCTTAATGGAAGTCTTGCAAGCAAGAAACCCTTGGTGAAACGCTTGTAAAGAAAACACCGTATTGAGTTTGGGGTAAACCAGTGGAAATACTTGTTGTGTGGAGTGTTAAAACAAATTCAATCGCATTAATCCTGATGGTAGAAAGAGTGTCCGACGACCAAAAGGCGAGGAACTTGATCTAAATTACAGTTCTTCGGTTGTTAAGCTTGGCGGTGGGTCGATCTTTGTTTGGGAGTTTTTCTTGGATCGGCATTGGTCTAATTCACTGTGTTGCTGACACAATGAGCAAGGAACAATATGTTGATATCTTTAGAAATATTATGCTGCCTTGGCCTAAAGACAATATCGCGATGATTTGGTCATTCCAGCAGGATAATGTCCCCAAGCATGCGGCAAAACTCACCAACATTTTTTTTTTATAAAAAGGGTATGACTGTTCTTGACTTTTCATCGTCAAGTTTTGATGTAAATCCCACGACCATTCATTGGACGATTTTAATAAAGCCGTACACCCACTAAACATAGCAAGTCTGGGTGATTTTTTACCAAGAGTCAAGGAAGCTTGGTGCGTTATTCGGTTAAATGATGCCAAGACCTTATCCTCAATGCAAAGACGATGTGGGGCAGTTTAAAATTGAAAAGGTTTTCCAACAAAATTATATACCTTAAGCATCAATTTTATTAAGTTTTCACACATTTAACTACGTTTTTACCTGAATTTATTGTAGTTTGCAAGCGTTTCTAATTAGTTGTCACAGAAATATTAAAGGTTTAAGAAAAGAAGTTTCTTTTAAACTAACTGTGTCATTCAGAACTTTTCAACTTGTTTTTTTTTTTAAGATATATTCGTGCAGTTACAAATATAAGCAAGTCAATATGAATAGTTGATAAGTTAATAAATAAATCGGCAGATGTCTTATAATAAAAATATCGTTTCTAATTAGTTGTCAACGGCTGTACGTATGAAATTCTGGATAATGAAAATGAATGAAATGCTTGTGTTTTTTAATCAATTATTTTAGATTTAAGAATTCTATGAATCTTGTCTTATGCCTTATTTGTATACAGATTTGACGATTTTAAATTTAAATAAAGAAAAGCGGTGAATATAAAAAATTGCATTATTTTTTTATAATCAGCACTGCATAATCTCAATTGTTTCTTGTTTTCATTGTTATTTTTTTAAACTGATCATTATATCTGAGTATTTCGAGTACCCGGGCTACCCGGCCATAACCGGATACCCGGGTAGTTTTGGGTATTAACGAGTATTTCGAACTACCCGGGTAATTCGAGCAACCCGGGTATTTCCAGTTACCCGGGTAGTTTCGAGCTTTTCGAGTATTTCGAACTTTTATATTTTTAAATTTATGTATGTTTTATATGAGTGCGATTGCAATGATATTGAGAAAAAATAGAGATTTACTCGTTTTACGGCCACTTCTTGAGCGTCGGTTGTTTTTTGTTGATTAATTGATGTTATGTTTGTTTTGTTAATGAAGATAATGCATTGCAACAAAGCACAACATAAATGCGGCATAAGAAGCTTAATTTCCTACTTAGAATTTAAAATAATCTTTACTACTACTTTGTTTATAAAATTACTCGGGTAATGTCCGATTACCCGGACTTTCGAGCTACCCGGTTTTTTTTTCAGTATCGAGCTCCCGGGTGCCCGGGCACCCGTAAACCCGAAAAAAGCTCGAAAAATATCGAGATCCCTTATTATAATTGTTATACCCTAAACCTGAAAGGTGAGGGTATATTAACTTTGTGCATTCGTTTGTAACGCATAGAACGAAGCGAGTCCGGTATAGAAAAGTATACATATTCTTGATCAGCGTCACCACCTGAGTCGAGCTATCTATGTCCGTCCGTCCGTCCGTCTGTGTGTTGTCCGTAAACACAGGATAAAAATGAGTCAAGATAATTGGATGAAACTTGGTACACATAGTCACATGCACTCAAGGATCTGCACTATTGAATATTTTTGAAATCCGCCCACGAACACGCCCACCTCCCATACAACGCAAAAATTAAAAACTGCATAACTCAGCTCATAATAAGCCTACAAAAATAAAATTTGGTATATATGTGTTTTATATCAACACAAAATTGTCTTTGAAAAAAGGACGTCATCCGCTCACGGACACGCCCACCTCCCATACAACCCAAACATTGAAAACGCAATAAATAAGCGTCTGTTAGCGTCTGTTAATGGACGTCATCCGACAACGAACACGCCTACCTCCCATACAAACCAAAAAGTTTAAAACTCAATAAATAACGTTGTGTTTGTCAAAGAGAAATTAAATTTGGTATGTATGTATTTTATACCAAAACTAAGGTGTGTTAAAAAATTGTTCAAAAATTATACGCTGTCATACAAAAATTGACCGTAACAAATTCCTAAAGAAAATATTTCAGTAAATTCCATCAGTGACCATCACGACTGAACCACTGCAGCTATCCACCGTATATTCACCGAATAGGCACCATATCTTATATGGTATCATATATATAAGTGTTTGTATATCATATAAATTGGTAACGAAACTGCATAACGATTGTGCCTACAACGCCACCTAGGAGGGATTTTCAAAAGCAAAAAAATTCCAGAGTACCACACAAAGATATTGTGTGAATATAAGGTGGATATCTGCAGTGGTTCAGCCGTGATGGTCACAATAACATACGCACCAACGATAAGAATATACTTTGAATTTACTGAAATTTTTTCTTTAGGAATTTGTTACGGTCAATTTTTGGATGACAGCGTATAAATGTAAGACCGTTTTTTGGTTGAATCGGGTGTGAGGATTTCATATCTGGCGTTAGTTTTGCCATAGCTGTGCCCATTTTTAAAAAAACAAATTTTCAAAAAAATTCCTATAGAAAAAATTCACAAAATTGAGGGTGCGATGGGGTAAAGTGCACCCCTAGTCCCCTTTTTTTTGTGTTTTGTTTCATAACTTTTCATGCCCGAACCGAAAATCGCCCAGATTTCGGTTCGGGCCAGAAAATCAGATTTTTTGCCTCCATACAAATCGACCCAGCCTAATGTATGTCTGTTTGGTTTTTTTTTATATATTGAAAAAGTAGGTTTAGGGTTGGCTAGACCGACTATAGACTTTCCTTGCTTGTTTTTTTGTTACAATTTTTGCACAATTATTATCGTATGTCATTAAAAAAAATTTAAAAACGACAAAATTTATTAAAGAAAATCCTCTGTTCTTTGTTCAAACTGTGATATAAAAATGTTTAACTTAATAGCGTTCTGCACTTTTAACAATATTTGTAAATTAGAATAATATTGTCCGTAAAATAGAAACATTCTACCGCCTGAGGGTGCAGAATATGTTACATTTTGCCCTGAACTCAAAAAATGTCGAATTTTCCGGCCAAGTTTCTATTTCTATTACTTTCCCATTTACAAAACAAACGACATTGTGGTCAGCCCAATCTTAAAACATTTTCTCCCGGAAGAAATGGGAGTTTCCGGTTTTAAGATAGCAGATAAAGATATCTCATTTTTTTTATTTTACAGCTATGAATATTGGCGATTGATGAACAAAATTGCATTACAAATTTCCAAAAAGTATTTTAACTTTATCTTAAAAACGGAAACTCTCATTTACAACTCCCGAGAGAAAATGCTTCATGATTAGGCTGAATATCTTGAATAGCCTGTTCGGTGGGTCAATTATGACTATTTCAGAGTATAATCCGTAACAAAAATCAAATATGCATGATGAAATGAAAATAAAACATCAAACAAAATTAAGGAATGTATCGAAAAGAAACTGCACACTTTGTTCTTTTAATAACTTTCAATAATTAATACGAAATGTTTTCAATTCAATTTATTTCAACAAAATGCCTTATTCGAATTAATATAAAGCAAAACAATTAAATAATATTTAATTTCTGCTTTGGGAGAGAATGTTTTGTTTAACATGTTTCATTTAATTTGCACAGTAGTCTTTACTATAGATTTTAATGCTTGAATCAAAACTTTTTTGAACTTTTCCAAGTTTTGAGCAGCCTTGCCTGTTTTTGTGAACTAATTTTTGGATTCAGCCCAATAGCGCTCGATGGAACTTGAGCCTATTTTGATTTAAAAGCTCTACAGTTCACTTCGTGTAATGAGCTGTTGCAAAGTCTGGCCAAAATATTGTTGAACCTTTATGGCAATTGTAAAATCGAATTATTATTTTTTTCACGCACTCCTTCCGGTAAACTTCAGCACTTATTGCGCCTTTTGTAAAAAAGAGTTGATGTTTTAATACCGCAACTTTAAATCCTTCCCAGCCAGAACTTTCTCAACAAATTTTTCCACTTTAATTTTGCTGACTGAGTCATCCATCGACAATCCGTTTTTTAAGTTTCGTGTAGAATTGTGAACCTTGCAAGGCTGTAGAGTTCATTTTTATATATGTTTCGTCGTCCATTATAATGCATTCCAATTTTTCATTCTTAAGGCGCTCGTTCTAATTATATAGCCTAGTTTTGAACGTAGCAACTTCTTTTTCTGACTTTTTCGAGCATTCAATTTCTTTAATGTTTAAATGTTGTTGCTTTTCTTGACTAGTTGCATCATTTCTAAGTTTGTGTTCGCTTTTTAGGCCAAATCCCGAGTGGATAAGCATCTATTTTTTGTCTATCAAGCTTATAATTTTTTTCAAGTTACCTGTCTTTTGTACCCTTTTTCCGGCCCACTTTTGATAAGCCCCTGAAAGTACACTAATACCCAAACTTAATATCAATAGTGTTTATGGAATTTACAGCGACATAACAACGTTGCGAAAGCTTTTTATAAGAAACTCCTTGTTTGGTCCACCAATTGTGCACAATTTTTTCACGTATGTCATTTTCAATTCATGGCATCATGAAAACTAATTAAGTAAAATGTTTAGTTTAACCTACATGCCTAGTTGACAGTTAAGAAAGTATAAAGGTACCTTCAAATATGCTTGTAAATAAATACACTGCGAGACACAATTGTTCAAAAGTGTGCAGTTTCTTTTCGATACATTCCTTAGAAAAACTCATCTTCTCCAAAATTTTGTTATATGATCAAGATTAAGGCTTTTGCAAAAAAATCAGAACATGCAAAAATAATAAAAGTATGCACAAGTTTTTTATTCATTCCGAATTGATTGGATATTCAATTTTGTGGTAACAGTTTTACTTGAGCTGATGTTAAAACATTATATCTTTTTTTTTAAACCGGTAGATCAAATTTGGAACTAAAATAAATACATAAAATAAAAAAAAATGTAAATCTTAAATTCATTAATTTATTGTTATAAATAGGAAAAGCGGGCTTCAGTTCAGTTTTTTAGAAACTATTTATTTTTTCCAATATTTCGAACTCCGTCGGAGTTCATTCTCAAGAACTTAAAAAACATAAAAAACTTCTTGTGTCCTTGCCTTGCATTTGTGCAATGTCTTGATTTTAATTTTGTTGTTTTGGTGTTTCCTGTTCTTAGCTCTTAATTAATTAAAACAATGTAATATCAAGACTTGACACACTTTTAATTATAATTTTTTTAAAACAAAACAAAAAACTCAAAAAATACTCAGAAATATCGTTCGCATATTTGAGCACTTTTTACATAAATAAACTGGATATAAGATATAATACTTAATTCTGAAAAATAGTAGCCAAGCCAAATAATCAGATAAATTTTAGTATTTTTTTTATTTATTAATAACAGTAAATTTAAAATGGACCTGCAGTAAATTTGTTTTTGCAACCGTAAATGGTACTTTTACAATCACTGAAACTGTACATAATGAAGATATAGAACAGACAAAAATAATTATTTTAATTTTGTGACCTTATAATAAGCCCTATGTGTAAAAACAAAGTAAAAAATTGTTTTGTTAACTTGTTTTTTGTTACTTAATAGCGTTTTGATCGGTTAAGGACCGGTTGTCTCGTAGGTCCTTTAGGGGAACTGACATGTTTTTTAAACTTTTCTCTTTTTGAGGAAAATGCATCATTAAGTAATCAAAATATGCAGATATCATATACATATTTACACCTACTCATCACCGGTGTATTCGATTCTCCATAACTTATTTCTCTTATAAATTCAAACTCTTACCGAAGAAGCAGGAGAAACGCTAAGCCAATAAAATCTTTTTTAAACGTATTCAAAATAAAATTTATTTTTGGTGATTTTTTTTACCTTAGAAACTTTTTTACCACACAATAAACATATACAATTTGTATGCAAAATGTTTCAACTTAAAGTATCACAAAATAATTTATTTAAATAAAAATTAAAAATAATTATTAAAAATTAATTTTGATTCCTTTGCTCAGATATAAAAATAATTTTTTGATTTTCCTCAAAAATAAAAATCCTTTTTGATTTCTATTATTTTAGTCAAAATTTTTTAATTTTCTTTTAATGTGCCATTCCATAGAAAAAAATCCTTTTTCAATTGTTATTTTTGTGCATGAAATAAAAATAGTTTGTATATATTTTCTTCACCAAAATTGTTATGAATGTCTTATTAAAAGAAAGTGTGTCGAGTCGATTTTTCGATTTTTATTTCTGAACAAAAAAAATAAAAATCCTAAAATGAATACAGGGTGAGCCACACAGAGAGGTCAATATCGGTTATTATGAATTAAAACAAAATGATAACTTTTTTTTCCCCCTCCAAGCTCCCTAGGGGGACATTTGCGACCCACCCTCTCATGCTATTTTTTCTTATATTGTTGCAAGGAATCACTAGCTTCAGAATTGATCTCTCTTTCCGATTCAGCCTATATATCTGGACAAAACAATAAAAATAAAATATTGATTTTAATTACTGAGCGAAATAATAAAAATCAATAAATGAGCCAAAAAAAAAATCAAAAATTATTATTATTTTTAGCTCAAAAAATGATTTTTTCTTATTTAATTGAAAAAATTAAAATCAAAAATAATTGTTATGTTTGAATAAAAACTTATTTAACGATTTTTATATCGGAGCAAAAAATTCAAAATCATAAAATAATGATTATATTTTGTGAAAAAAATGCAATTGGTTACCAAATTAATAAAAACAGTTAACGCTTACGAAAATGTTTTAAATACAAAAACAAAGCAAATAATTCAAAACCAGAGAGTACTAATTAAATTACTCTCTATAACTCGGACTTTACTTGAAAAGTGTGTGCGGAAACAAACCTATCATGAGGTCTGCAGCGCTGCCGAAAGTACTACTATCGGAGTATTTTACTCCTATTGACTCTTGAGTACTACTATACTCCCCAAACACAAAAAGTACTACTATTTATTAATAGCTCAAAACGGCCTAATTTGTTCTCGCCATTAATGTAAAAATAATTTTTTCTGGAAGCTTCCTTTTTTCGTTCATTTTATTCGTTAATTTTCTTGTTCACCTTGTCTTTCATTATGCCGCACAGTGTAACGAGGCGGCCAAATGGAAAAAAATTCGCGAATTTGGAAAATAAGTAAGCAAACTTCTAGTTAATAATATACGTTATGTGAATCTAACTCCATTCGGCGATATCTTTCCATTTATGGAAGTTATGCTCATTGTTTTAAATTGAACGAAAGTTCAGTTTCTACAGTTTAGTATTGAAGATTATATATCGTTAGATTAAGCAACAACAAAAGATAGTAAACGATTAATTACTAACATTTTGTTATACCAAAACAAAGTCCAAGAAATCGTAGCAAACAGCAAAAGTTGTATATACTTTAAAAAAAATTTGTGCTTTCCACTTTTATTCATTAACTTTTTCACATGTTAGATAATCAACGTGTAAAGGGTGTCTCAGTAAGAGTGCACTTTCTTATTTCAAATTAAAGATGCGTATTTTTTGAGAGAGTCGTGATTTTTTTATTGAATTGTAAAAGACATGTTCCGATTATGTATGGAATAAAATATCCGCCAAATGGCCCTGATGACAGACCATTACACTTTTCATGAAATTTTCGATGACATTTTCACAGAGATGTGGCTGTATCTCACAGATGACGTGTCGGATCTCGGATTTGAGCTCAGGAATTGTTTCTGGTTTATTCACATAATCCTGTGATTTCAGAAAACCCAAAGAAAAATCGCACGGCGTTAAATCGCATGATCGTGGTGGCCAGTTGACATCAGCATTTATTGATTTAATTTGTTATGGAAATCGTTCCTGCAATAAATCCATTGTTTGATATAAATGCAATTAATCCGTGGTGTGGCAGGTGGCGGCATCTTGCTGAAACAACATGTCGTCCAGATCCATGCCTTCCAGTTGAGGCCACAAGAACTCTGTTATCATGTTTCTGTAACGAATGAAATTTGAAGTTGTTGAAAACGATGCCGAATTGATGTTGTCGGAATTTCGGCGACACTCTCGCTTACAGTAGCAATTTTTTCAAGAGACCAACCAGTACGTTGACGCACAGTAGTCTTACTGTCCATAGCCGACACAGTTTCTTCAAATTTTTTGACCACTCTTCGAATGGTTGACACATAGGTGCACTTTCTCTACTGAAAATGGTTCGAAGTTTGCGAGCGGTCTTTCACAATTAACTTTCCACAATTATAACGCATTGTTCTTTCGTAAAGCGCTCCATTTTTAATAATCGGAATAAATATATGTTCCAACTGCGAAATCTCAGAGTTGCACAAAATAAAAATAACACTAAATTTAGAAAGTGCACTCTTACTGAGACACCCTTTACATGTATTAAAGGTACGACAACATGCAACGAGCAAATGAATCAAAGGTGATTATTTCAAAATTTTTATTTTTGGCTTATCATGTTTATGCAATTACTAAGCACAATATTGCCGTTTCCACATGGCAATGCAACGCAGAAATTACATTTTCAGGGCTTAATTTAATAAGGAAATATCGTAAACGATGGGACGGGTTTCGTTTTTCGAGTGTAGTTTTGAACCGGATGGGAAAATTATAACTTGGATAAACCAATAAAAATGTATGCTTAATATGCTTCAACTATTACGAATGAAGCTATGTGATATTGCCATCATGTCAAAAATTATAGCCATTTTAATGAAAAAACTTTGTTATGAAATGAAAAAACAAGGTAAATTAATAAAAAGGAGAAAATAATAACATTTTATAAATAATTATAAGTTTGTTTTGCTAAAGTTATTTTTGTCATTATTTCCAAGAACTAAAGTACTCCTAAAACTAACAAAATACTCCCCAAAAACTAGAAATTTACTACTATTCAAAATTGTAAAACGGCAGCACTGGAGGTCTGTTTCCGTACGAACTTCAAGTAAAGTCCGAGTAAAGTTCGAGTAATAGAGAGTTATTTGATTATCTGCCAAAATGAGAAAATTTGTCAAAAAGTACGGAAACGGTTTCAAGTAAGTTTCAAGCACAACAGCTGTTTTTTGTAAACAATACAATTTAATTGCTTTTTTTTTATATTTAAAACACTTTCGTAAGCGTTCATTTTGGATATTTTAACTATTATTATTAATTTGCTAACCAATTCCATACATTTTTTTTCTCAACATAATGCAACAATTTAATTTTATCACTTTGACAATCAGCTGTTTGAAGCTCGAGATTCGTGCTCGAAGAAATTTTTCAAGTAAAGTTCGAGTAATAGAGAGCGACAAAAAGTGACATTTTGCTTGTTCTTCTTCTCTCTCGTGCTGGAAAAATGTGTAAATAAACGCTTTCGAGTAACTTCAAGTTACTTTTGAAGTGAGTACGGAAGTGAGTACGGAAACAAACCTATCATGAGTTAAAATAGAATTCTCGTTTCTGATTAGCAAAACAAAATTGGCTTTAAAACAAATATGTTTTTTCTAAAGTCGACTTTTGCTTTCTATTATGACTATTTTATTGTTAATTTTTAATATTTAAGCTTTATTGTTTATTGAAAACTAATTTTCCTAGAAAAATTTAAATGCTTCTGAAACGACAAAATTCCCCATTTCCACTATATTCTAACAATATTACTTCAAAATCTATTTAAATATTGTTTTTAATTGGTTTCACTTTAAGATCGAGATGTTCAAAACTTTTTTAAAATGAATTGAAATAAAAAAGCAATATTTTATTTATTTATAACTATTTATGTTTATTTTCAATATCTCTGGGAAATAGAAAATTCTCTTACTATTGCCGTGGCAAACCTTCTTGGTGATGGAATAGTAATTTCTACACACAACTTTTAAGGAAATTTGATTTGCACAGTCCTTATATTTTTTATACATACGTTATAAGGAATATGAATGAAGTGTTTTGTTTAATTAATTAGGATGAAGGTGAAAAAATGTAATTTAAAAGACTTTTCATAAGTTTGTGTGCTATATAATGCATTACAATGATTGTATGCTAAGTGTGCATTCATAGATGTAAGTATGTATAAATTGCCAGGTGTCTGAACTTTTGACAGTTTAAATCGAGGGTATAAGGCGATAAAAATGGCAAGAGTGAACAATTTATTTCTTAGTTTTCACGGGTGCTTCTGTCCTCTACCCTGTGCCATTGATACATACATTTACGCCATATGCTAAAATACTTTAAGACATCATGAAGAATAAAACCATTGTATGGTATAAGCCAATGAATCATTACAGTTTGCGTTAATATTCAGTGTTGACAACAGTTTGATTTAATTTAAATCCATTCAACTAACTTCGAAAGCTTTTCCGAACAGCAATATAGAATGTTAACACAAAAATTTTTTAAATAACAATAAAATTCATATTGAGAAAGTCGATTTCGCGACTCTCTTTAGAATGGCGAGAGAGTTATTCATACCTGGTACACAACAATATTTGCAGCCTCCGTCAGCTTTAGTTGGACGCGTACTCTACTTCCTCCACTTTGCCGTAATAACAAAATCCGTTGACCAACAAAATTCAAATTATTAGTAATTAATTTGCTCACATTCGAATTATTGCTCTTTATGGCTTCTATAGGATCTCTTATATGAAATAAATTAAAAGGTATGAAATTTTTATTTATGTAGATCTTGCGCTCTCTTGAGACTTTCTAGCTGGGTCAGAACAGAGGAGCCTGAATCTCGGTACAGCAGCTGCTCGGAAGTAATGTGCGCTAGACCTGTGCTCTGTGTTTCAGGGAGTGTGTATGTGCGTCGAGTATGTATGTTGCCAAATTGTTGTTCCTATTTTTATGGCTGTTGTTGTTGGTAATGATGGTGTTTGTATATGTAGACACTGTGACAGCAGCGGAGCGGTGGTGTACACACATTCTTCGCGCAGCTCCGCGCAACCCAAAAAACAAATCACTTTCGATTGAATATTTAATTAAAAACTAATCTTTTTACGAATTTGGTATGTTTCGCCCATTGCTAATATACGGACTCCAGGTAGATGGCCTGGTTCTTTATATATATTTTAAAATTTAACTTGTGGTCAATTTGAGAGCAGATTTTCACACTACCAGCCTTGACGCTAGCAACCTAGCGGGTACACACATTTCATAGCGACCGACTGGAAAAAAAAATCGACGAAACACAGTCTGGATTATTTTTACTTTAACATATTTTCAATTTGCTGGCGCTTATGTTCTTATTATATGTATTATTTAATTTTATTTAGTTACAACATGATTTATTTCATCGCTGCTGCAGAAGAATCGCGACGTCTTTGCTACACCCCGAGACCACTGACCGAACTCCAACCGTTTGGCTCTGTTTCAGAAATTCACACTAATACAAGTAGGCCACATTAAGTTGAATAGAATCCAATATTCCCGAAAGTCTCGTGAAAACTTCCTCCTAGAGCAAAGCTCTCCAAAAGCTTTCATACTCTCTGAAAAAAGATTACATCGCAAGAAAATGCTTACCAATCGACAATTTTGTATACTTATTTGCTTGAGAGCTTTTTAGCAACACCGCTACAAGTATAAAGTTGCGTTTTTTGCGTTGGGTAGGATACTACAAGTGCGTGTTAAGCTTTCGCTGCTTTATATCAACAGTGCAATTGGTTACGGTTTGTTTAGAAAGCGAAGAGGTCAAAAGTCATAGCTTCCGCTGTAGGCACTATGTCGGGTGCAAGCAAGAATATGGTGAGACACTTTCTTTGGTGCTCTTGAAGAATAACGTATTCGGCAAAAAAAAAATTTAAACCGATAGTAATTTACTGCTTCAATGAATAGACGTCAATTAAAATAGCGATAATGGCATAACTTGAGAAAAGTAAAGGATATTTTAAATGTCAACATATTAATGTTATGATGAATGTTACCACTTCAAATTTGTTTTATTTGATAACACTTTTTAAAATTCAAAAAAGGAAATAAAATACTTAATTTCTTACTGTTTAAAACAAAATTTAAAAAAGGAGAGTACCATTTAAACAAAATAAATGAATATATTAAGTGTACAATCGTATTGTATGATCGGCACCTGTTGAAAAAATCCACGGCTGTAGTGGATGCCAATTAACGTCCAGTACACCAAACTCTTCACGTTTTTCGTGAGTCTGTAATTTCTTAAGTGGAACAATCAAAGGATTTTGCAAAAGATCACTGGGAGAAAGTATTAAAAATGAATCACTAAATTACATAAACGTTTAATTTCATACTTATAAACCATGCCATGAGATACTATCACACTCTGATCGTCACTTCCTGAAGCGAAGAGCGGGTAACGCAAGTGAAACGCCACACTTCGAACAGCGTTTTTGTGCAGACGCATTGTTTGATAGGGCTTAGTCGACAAATCCAAATCGAACCAAAGCATCTTCTTATCGTACGTGGACACCAGCAAATTATCACCTTTGGGATGTATGGACATTCCCGAAATCCATTTTGAGTTTGATAACAACTTTTTAATGAGTTCCTGTTT
Organism: Tetanocera ferruginea; assembly: GCA_958299015.1. Classification (NCBI taxonomy): domain Eukaryota; kingdom Metazoa; phylum Arthropoda; class Insecta; order Diptera; family Sciomyzidae; genus Tetanocera; species Tetanocera ferruginea. Next base: position 218,927 of record OY282640.1, on the reverse strand, counting down.
CACTAAATCATAAATGCGAATATTGTGCTGCGTCTAAAAAATAAAGTCAATTTAAGAATTATTCCACAACAAAAAAAAAGAAATAAATCTTACAGCAACAAAAAAGCACGGCTTAATGGGATGGAACAGAACACACTGAATTAGACCCTTGCTCTTTGAAAACGGAATCTGGGAGCGTCTCTTAGAAAGTTGGTGTATGAGTGCAGAGCGGTTGGCACCTTCCGGCATAACAGTGGCCAGATAATCGCCACGACCATGCCATGTTACCTGACGAATGGGCTTAAAATGGGTTATAACCACACGCACGCCCTTTTCTTGTTCCTCCTTTTCAGCTACCAGCCACTGTACAGCAGTCTTTATGCGTTCGCTTTCTATTGTATCGAGCTTTGGTGCCTCCGCAAGCAAATCGTCCGTCTTTTTAATAAGCATTTTGTCGCCCACTTTAGGATTAATTAGCAGTAATCTGTTTCCAGAAGCTACAGCTATGATGGATAGCTTGACGTTCGGGCACCAAGCAACACAGCGAACAACATCATCTGTTTCGATGGTGCGTATGCAGCGTCCTGTCGCAATTTCCCAAACTAATAAAAGAAAAATACTCGAATAAGTTAACTTTTCGTATAAAATTAAACAAAGATAGGGTTTTCTTAAATGATTCTTTTGCTACAACATAATACTTCGTAAACCTTGTTATTGCAGTAGAAACAATCTGTATCCCAAACATATAAACTTACTTTTGACTGTCTTGTCGTCTGAACCAGATACTATATACTCGCCCTTCGGTTCAACACTGACAGAACGAATGATATCCGTGTGACCTTGATAAATCATGCTTTCAACTGTAGGGAAAGGCTGAAGATCCTTCGGCGAAGGCAATTTCGGTATCAAGTACTCAGCATCAATGTTCAATTTCATACGCTTAGCTCTAGGGCACAAATACAAATCAAGGCAACGCAAGAAACGCTCACGCAAGAAACGTGGATATGCAGGCACTTCACGCAAAGATTTATATTTTTGCGGCATAAAGTGAAGTTTTCGTTTATTTGGCTCATCTTTCAGCTTAAGCCATTCTTTTTGTTCCTTCTCGTCGAAAAGATATTCTGGAGGTGGATTGTACGATTCCGCATGACCTGGTAAGTCACGCTTCGGAGCTGACACAGGGTCGTGTATGCGACGCATATGCTCGCGGCTAGTATCTGTTTCCCAAAGCATGTAAAACTTTGGTCCACGTTTTGCTTGTTTCTCACGTTCAACTTCCTCCATTGTTTTCATCCAACCCATTTTTAAAGCATGTACCATTTTAGAAACTTTTTTTTTTTCAGATACCGATGGCAGAAAAGAGCGTTTGTGATCTGGAACATTTTTAATTGGCATTTTTTCAACTTCAGACGTAAACCAATCTATCCACGGTTCATATTCATTGTGCTCGGGATTCGGAACGCGAGCTGAGTTGATACGTTTTATAAGATCAATATCGGCATCTGTTAATAAGATTTCTTGCCCAGTTTGAGGATCTTTCACAGTACGCCAAAAATTAGGATCTTCTATTTTGCGTAGGAAGTTGTCAATTTCATCACCTTTGACAGGTTTTATGATCTTTTTAGCATCCCAGTCATATCCAATGTGCTTGTATTCATCATACCAATGCATAGGAATATTACCGACAGTGTTTCTTATGTCTTCCTCATCGGAAGTGTCTGAATCTGCATATTCTTCATGCAATGCTTCTTTTTCAATATCGCTATTTTTGTTTTTCTTCAACTTATCTCTTGATGTTTTTGAACTTGGTTTAGATTCCTGCTTTTTTAACAAAGACACGGTCTTAGCCATCTCGTTAGTATTGAATTTATCCTTATTTTTAAGTTTAAAATCAAGTGGTTCTGCATTCTGTTTTTTTGTGGTTTGAAAATCTGTTTCTTTGGCTTCAATCTTATTTTCAACCGGTTTCCTGTTACCATTGGTTTTTTCTTCCTCTTCTTCATTTTCGGAATCAGAAATATCCTCAACGTCGTCACTGTCAATTTCTTCATCATCGGTAGAATCGTCTGCCGCTGATGAAATATCTTTTCCATTGTTCGATTTCCTCTTTTCGTAATTACCATCTTCATCACTTTCAAATTCTAGCTCATCGCTATCATCTGAGTCGAAGTGGTGATCTATCCCTTCATCATCCGTACTATCTGCATCTTCATTTCTTACATTGAGGAGCAAGTCCTACACCAAAAACAGATAATAAGTGGATGTTGGAAGCAAAACAAAAAAGTACCTCTGATTCACTGCGTTGGTCGTCGTCACTTGAAACATGCACTCCATCTTTATTTTTATTAAGGACTTGCTTTTCAGCTTGGCGCTTACTACCTTTTTTCTTCATTTTTTCACCAATTTTCTGAACGAAAAATTAAACTTTATTGAAAATCGACCGCACGTGCTCAAAAAACATTTATTTTGACGTTTATTATTGGTTGCGTTTAGCCATAGATGCCAGTTTCGTGTGATAAATCACTTTTCGTGATTTTTTGAGGGCTGTGTGACAATGTGTGATTTCTGAAATGAAGCGAGTGATTTTTCACTCATGCGTGATTTTTTTTATCACTCACTTTATTGTTGAAGAGTGCGTTCAAGTAAATGCGAAAACACGTATATTAACGAACAAACCCAACACTGCAATTGAAATTTGCTAGCACAGGTATAAAGTTTAAACTTTTAAAAAGTTAATATTAAGTTTATATTACAAATTCAGACAATTTAAATTATTTCCACTGATATATATTATATTTAATTACAAAAAATATTAATTTCTTCTTAATTTTGATCTAGTAATAAGATATTAATGAACTTTTAACAATAAGATTTTGCTAATATTACCAAATAACAGAAAATATATCATTATTTGTAAAATTGTATGGCATTAAATGCTCTTTTATGCTGTAAAATTGGAATTGCTTCTGAGTGATTTTCTGTTCTGTGTGTGATTTTTGCGTGATTTTCTGTTCTGTTTGTGTGATTTTGCGTGATTTTTTTTCTATGTGCGTGATTTTTTTGCTGTGAATGTCACACGAGTGATTTTTACATATATGTTGTGTGATTTAGTGATTTCGAGTGTGAATTTTGGTTGGCATCTATGCGTTTAGCAACCACTTCTGTTGTCAAGATGATGACTATGTGCAGAGATGCACAAAACATACTTTCGTACTTTTTGGAATACGTTTGTATTTTTGCAAAAATATAAGACTTAAGGTCTATGCCCACTTACGGCACGTAACGAAACGACACGAAACTTCAAAATATAACTAGCCTGTGTTCTTATGTATACATGCCCACTAACCGTAAACAAAACGGCGGCGACTGTTGACGCCGACGAAAAAGCCGGTGGGAATCGTTGCAAAGAATTCTGACCGACTTGTCGTTCGCTATGTTGACAAAAACTTCGTAAATTCGTAAATTTTTGACTAAACGGTAGTTTAGTTACACAATACACAAAAAATGATTCTGAATAACAATTTAAACAACGTTGCGTAACGGCTGCGTTTAGGTTTAAACAGTGCGTAACTAAACAAGCATTGCACGATTGCTTACAGTAGACCCTGATTGAATGCGTGTTCCGTTCTATTATAATTGATTCATGCACATATTTTTTATATGAAGCCAACCGAAATGCGCAACTCGATTTGAATTTCCTATTTTGACAGTGCGTTCGGCTGTGAAGTTACACAAAATTTGCGTGTCGCTATGAAGCGCAACGCAACACGCATTCGATTAGGGTTAAGGAAACTGTTAAGGAATTATATTGAATAAGACTTTGAGGGTATTCATGCAACTGGGCAAAACGCTTATAAACGGTATAAACCGTATAAGTTTATTCTCCTTATAAATGAACTGTCAAAGTTTGTATGAAGAAGCTTTTGCACAAACCAGATATCTTTGCTCAACGATTTAGCTGAGCAAACCAGCAGGCAAACTTATAACATCAATCAGCTGATTTATTTTATTAAAGCAAAAGAAAATATTAGAAGCAGGAGAAGATATAGTCAAAATTTTAAATCTAATTAAATAAATGGAAGAGGTAAGACTGGAAATTTTGTGAATTGAAGGAATTAAAAAATATTTATATACTTCATTTGCAGAAAGCAAACACTGAACTTGCAAACAGCTGATCTATTGATGCAAATGCTCAATCGACTTTTAAAGGATGCTCATGCAACCTGCCTGATAAAAATAACTAATTGCCAATTTATATTCCTGCCTCTTTGCATGAATACCCTTTTTATATATTTGACCAACACGCTCAGTAGAAGTATTGGTATCAAGTTTGAAAGTTATTTTAATTTATATTTTATTATTAATTATTCAATTTCAACACATGAAACGAGTGGCTTATGGTCTTTTATCTGTGAAATAAATGCTTTGGTTTCAATTTTATCAATATGCATGTATTTAAAATACAGCATCAATAACTATTTTCGATATTGTTGCCGCTTCAGTGTAGCTCCTGCATTTTTTTTTGATGTTGATGAATTTGATGTTGACGTTGAACTACTTACTATTCACTTGGAAACTACGAAAATAATTAAATTAAAAAATAATACGAAAAATAGTATGGCTTCACTTTCACGCAGATTGTAGCAACGTATTTATTTTTCAATTCGCCGGTGATGATACCCCGGTGAACAGAAAAATTTGATAGATGGAGTAATTAGCAGTCAAATATTTGATAATTATCTACTTTGCTTTTCATAATTTTAAGTTCCTCGTTTAAATCTATTTTGTTAATTTGCTTTATTTTAACTTGTATGATGTGTATAATTTGTAATCTGTTGATAATATCTCTCTTCACTGCACTAATTTAACATCTGTTTTTTACAGACGACAGTCGGCTCAAGCAGTGAAAATAACTGTCACTCCAGCCTTGTAATTATTATATCATGAAAAACTTCAGTTATTCGATACAAGTCTCACACGTTCAGTCTTAGTTCATGATATAATGAATCCAAGGTAGTATTGACGTTTCTGTTTTAAACGGACGTTTGTCAAAAAATATAACAAGAAATCCGTCATAGCATACAATTAATTTTCACTGGTCACATTCAGCATACCCAACAGTTTTTTGACAAGGGTTCGTTTACTTGTAGCTGAGAATCAACATTTGTCAACACTACCTGGTAAAATTATTCTATCATGGTCTTAGGCCTTTTCCTCACGGAGCAATGGAAAAGTAATGCAATTGCAACACAATTGTTTATAAAGTTTCAAACCACTGTAATTCAAAACATAATTGCAACCTTTGCCTTCAGGAGAGCAGCCCATGTTGCAACGCAACATTGATTATTTTTATTGAAATAGGCATAATTTTACCAAAGGGCCCAAAAAAATCAAGCGGCGTGGGCCCCAAAGTACAATTTTTCCTTTTCTTTTACTATACGCAAAAAAACGAACGGCAAAAAAGATTTGGGTCCATCCGTACATTAAAAAATAACATAAACAGCAGATTTTTCGGGGCAATAAAAGAGCTGCAACAAAGTGATTCTAAATTTTTAGCATTGTACAGAATGACCAAAGAAAAAACATAACAAGTTGGTGATATAAATTGCAGCATGCTGCGTTGCATAAAACTTATCGCAAACATATTGACAACTAGTTTTGAAAAAGTTGCTCCATGTGAAGGTTTCGGTATAATAACATGGGTTAGCAACATTTGTTGCAATTGCATTACTTTTGAATTGCTCCGTGAGGAAATGGCCTTAGTGCTACTTGCAATGTCAGAACCGTAGTATAATTAACAAGGTCGCTGTAGCCCTGAAAACCGAAAGTAAGAATTGTCAAAAAACAGCAACCGTGCCATCTATGATCAAAGCCCAAGGTTGATTTATTTAAGGTTGCGTACATTTTTTGACGCATCCTTATTTTATGTAAACAAAAATATTTTGACGTTTGCAGAGTAGGGTTTTGTGCTGCTCGAGAAAAAAAAAGTATTTTTCAGAGTTTTTTGCAGTTTTCTGTTTTATTGTGTACACACTAAGTCAAGATGTGTTAAAATTTTGATTTTTGTCAAAATTGGAAGTAAAAGTGGTTTTTACGATCACCGTTGTACAACGCAATGAAAGTTTCGAATATGAAAATATTTATTTGGTCTGTCTTTCTTGATTTTCTTAATATATATTTATTTCATTAAACCTTTTTTAGGGCATAGTACTGAAATCCTTCAATCAAAACTAAAACTATGGGGGTAGATCAAACTCAATGACTTAATTTTATCAGGACATCCAAATAAAAAAAGGACCAATAAAAGTACTAAACAAAAATTGCAGTATTCTATTTACCAAATAGTACTACAAAAACTACCAATAGTATTATATTCTGGCAACCGTGTCAGTTCTTTACTCAAATGACTACGCTCTTTTGCTCTCATTTCAAAATAAGGGTGCCGAAATGAGAAAACGTCAAAAATGTATGCAACCTTGATAAGCCTTGATCAAAGCCATGACAGAATAACAAGGTAGGCTCATATTTTCACGGCTGCTCAAATGTCTAATTTTACACTAACAAAGCTGTGAGTGCTATAAACGTCAAACAATAAAGCCAGCAACAACAACTAGAAAAACTTAAATTCGAATAGCTGACTTTGCCATCCAGCTCACTTCCTCTTCCATATGCGCCTACCTTATTATTCTATCATGATTAAAGCAATCTACGTTACACCGTGTGCCAAATAGCTTGTCAAACGAAGCATGCAATAATTTCGGGAATAAGTTACTTTATGGCACAAGCCAAAATATTTTGCTTATATTTGTAATTTACGTTTTTGGACCTTCTTAACTCAATGATGAAAAAAACAATTGTTTATCTACAGCGCTGTGTACTCAAACTTTGTGTTGGTCCTACATGACCCTGTTTACACTGGCCTCACTCAACCGACTCACTTTGATGCTTTTAGAAGAGATGAGGAAGTGGGAAGGTGAAATATTACGTTAGGCGAGAGCATGATATAATAAAGAGGTACGGTAAAGAGATTCACCACACCGTCTACGAATGTCATGCACAAGTGAAAATGAAAATTAGCGATGCCACTTTTTCTTTGAGTTTATAAATGTGGGACAAACACTTTGAGAGGGAAAAATATGAGGGTAAAAGGGATAAAATAAGAAGAAATGAATTTTTAGACTCGATATCGTTACTAAATTGTTTTTATATAATTTTTAAACTACTTCAGTTTGGGAAATAACGAAAAGAAATATCGATATCGATATTTTTATCTTACTCAGTTTGTGTACTGCAGTCAACATACTCCCTGCTTTTCTGGAAAATGTTGCTGTGCAATTTTTCTTTCATTGGATCCGAACGACTGACATGCAACGACGGCTCTGCGTTTAATATAAAAAATGGTTCTTCCACCATTCGAACCGAACGACTGACATGCAACGACGGCTCTGCGTTCACCATAGTAGATGGATTTTTAAAAAACGTACCACTATGTACCGAATGACTTACACGCAACGACGGCACTGCATTTGGCATCAAACGTGCTCTTTTGTTGCACGTATTTTTTGGAGCACAAATAAAATCATTTTTCGCAAAATATTCACAAATATATATTCAAATATATATTCACTTATTTTAATCACAATATATTCACAAATGACAATAGCACTACTGTATCACAGAACGGATTTCAGCGAATGACTTACCTCATAACATCAGCAAATGTGGAGCAGCGAAAAAGCTGATGCATAATTTTTTAATTACAAAACATGTACTTCCCCGTTGTCTGCCCAAGTAATTCAACAAAATCACTGTGGACAAACATGGATATGATTTTTTTTGATTTGACATTCGTAGACGGTGTGGTGAATCTCTTTACCGTACCTCTTTATTATATCATGGGCGTGAGTTTCAAAAACTTTAAAATTTCTCGACTCACTTGTATTTTCTTTGTAATGACATTCGTCATTATTTGGTCTTTTTGTTGAGTTGCACTATTTTAGCGTAATGTTAATATGTGAAACCAATTTAAATCATAATAAATGTGCTTAATTGGAATAAAACACAAAATTAAGCGTTGTAAATTGCGGAAAGCAAAGAATTTTTGGTTCGAGTTCATCAGACTCAAAGTGACTCAAGTTGTGTGTGTGAACATCTGACAGCGGACTCACATCAAAATGAGTCGGTTGAGTGAGGCTAATATAAACCAGCTCCATAATAAAAAAATCACTTTTTATAACGCAATTTTTTACATGGAAGTCATAAACAAAAAGTCAGAATGTTACAAATTTGAGGTGGTGCCCACCAGGGTTAAGTAAACAATAGTTTTAATAAGTACAAGCTATACATAAATCTTAGTTTAATATATTTTATTGTTTATAAGTACAAATAGGAACATTAAAAAAATTTTGACATTTTAAAATTCGACATTTTTTATACCAACTGCTTTTCTAATGTTTAATAGAACAAACATAGTTCTATGGATTTGTTTTAAACATATTATAGAGGTTGAATATTTTCAATTCGCTGCTCAAAGTAAAGTATATTGACATAATTGTCTAAGTTTTAATCTAACAAGAAAATAAAGTTCATTTAAAATGAAATAATCTTGTAAATCTCAACTGATAAGAGTGAAATTTAAAAACAATTTAATACAAAGTTCTATCGGCCCATTATAGTTGGCTCATCAGCCATAGCTAACTCATCAGTTGGGGCCTTGCTGCCCTTCTTTTTGCCAGAATACCAAATAAACATACAACCGCACATTAGATTAACTCCAAAAGTGAACCAAGCTAAGAAAACTCCGTATCCATAGCTGGAAAATTTAAAATATTCAATTATTTAACTTATATAAAAATTTTACTTTTATACTTAAGTTCAGCTTTGGCAGGATAAGCGTAAAAAAGATGCTCCCGTGTATAATCTACCGATGCAAGCAGCACTTGAATAACTACGACTGCTGTGGAAGCTGAAACTAGATGGATGCCACCAGCGAGTCTTTTGAACATATAACGTGGATTCATAAAAGTGTAAAATGAAAACACAGATCCTAGTCCCATAACGAAAACAGTGATGCAGGCAAATGAAGCCTGTGTTCGAATATAATCTAAAAAACCAATTCAGTTAAATACTGTAAAATTTGATATAACAAAGGCTTTTAGGTTATTCTGAATGAGTCGGTTTAAGTTAATGCCTTGAATACTTAAAACATGTCATATATACGTTATAACATGTTTTTAAATATTTTCCTTACTATTGTTTAAGCTAAAAGTGTTGTCCAGCTTTTGACGGACATTGGCACAGTATTAAGTTTAAAAGTTTAAGTAAGAATGTGTTTTAAAATATTAAATTGAATTAAATTATCCCCTGAAGATGTCAACAAAAAATTGACGAATCGTAGGGATAATATTGAATTTTTGTTTTTAATATAAAAATTGCAATAAAAAAGCACTGGTCAAAAACCTCCTAAAATAATTAAATATAAAAGTGTTAACATTTCTTAGCACAGGCAGATATTATTATATAAGGCTCAAAAGAAAAGCTTAAATAACGCATCTAATTGTGAATTATGATTTTTTAAAGAAACAGATAAGCTCATTTTTATAAACTAGTTTCAATAGATTAAGGAAAAAGCAAACGAGGATATCAAAAAAAAATTGTAAATCTTTTCAGTATTAATATTGCTTTAAGACCTATTTTAAATAAATTTTAGGTTTTAGTATCTTTATAGAGACATATCTTACTCTAGTATTTTAGTTAAAATCATATTAAAATTAACTAACCCATAAGTGTGTCATCGAATCCAGGATCATTTCGAAGAACATTCGCGTTTGGAAACATCTCAATATAATTGCACCTTCCTGGAATAAAGAAATCAAATAACAAAATTTTCAAATTTACTTTTATTAGCTATTTTCGTAGAGTAGTCAAATGTTTATGCTGTCAACTAAGTTCAGGTATTTAGAAAACTTATCTGATTTTATAAACCATCACATTTTTTTGTACTGATGAAAATAGATATACTTCATTCTTGGAATTCTTTTTAATTAGTGGTGAACTCTATTTTTAAAAGCTACAATAAATGTGCATACAATCACGTACACACACAATCTAAACTAGGATAAATTTTAAACTGTTTGGTATAAATATAAATCTAAACCAAAAATGTTATAAAATATTTACCTTATAAATTTTATAATACAAATTTAAACATAGTTTGGATATATTTTGTCGCAAAAGTGTATAAAATGTTATGTATTTGTACCATTTTGATATATATATATTAAAAAAAAAAATAAAAAGCTCTAAAGTCGTTCTAGCCCGACTGTGGAATACCCTAAACCTCCTTTCATATTTTAATATCTATTGATATACAAATAAACCTACATAACTTGTTTTTTCAAAATCCATGTATTCCTTTACAGTTTTTTACAGGTTTCACTAATGTGGGTTGTATGGGAGTTGTGCGAGTTCGTGGGCGGACGCCACCCATTTATGTGTGCACCTTAGTTTTGATATAAAATTCTCCCATACAAAGTTTAACCCTTGTAGGTCATGTATAAAAATGTTCATGGTATTTTCAATATTGTGGCTTGATATCAAATCCTCCCATACTAAGTTTCATCCCTGAAGGTAATAAATAAACCTTCTTATGGTATTTTGTATATTGTGAGTTGTATGGGAGGTGGGCTTTTTCCAGGGCAGGTGGCAACCATTTTGTTTGAGCACCTTAGTTTTGATATAAAATCATCTTATATCAAGTTTAATCCCTGTATGTCATACATAAACATTTTTATGGTATTTTAATATTGTGAGCTGTAAGGAATGCGGGCGTGTTCGTGGGTGGGTAACGCCCATTTTGTGTGTACTCCTTTGTTTGATATTGTTGAATTCATCGTTTTATTTATTAAGGAGATTAAAATATATTCATACAAAATTAATTCTACTGGTTGTAATGAATAGCTTATTAATAATAATTGAATGACTATGCAAAAAATTAGGAGATACATAAATTCAGTGTTGCATAGCAGATATGCTACTATTTTATGGTTGATACACAACAATTCTTCCACCGCATCCTGGTTATGGTGAGTACAAGATACGAGGTTTTATTTGCCTGCCGGAACGCCTTGGCTCTACTTGAGGTATTTGTTTTGGAAGCGGTGATTTTTCATGCGATAGTGGAAATCCTTCAAAAGCGCTCGATTCTGCCAATGGTGTTTCGAAGGAATAGTCACTTCTTGAATTTGTGTCATTTTTTCAGGAGTACTTATTATTTCGCTTTGGTGCTCTGCAAATTTATTATCAGCGTTATTTGTGTTTGAATAGTTACCATTACCACAGTCATAATTTTGTGGTTTCGAGTTTTCGAATCTACTTCTTATTGGATCGGACCCATCATCGGTTAGCAATAACCCAGAGGTGCGCATTTGATCAACATGTCTTTTAACAAACTTTCCATTATATTCAATTGAGTAGTGCAGATCACCTAAACGATTGACAGCAATTCCGGATAACCATTTCGGCATTTTTGGATTTCCTGCCAAAAAGTAAACTCTTTGCTGCACATAAAATGTCCGGTAGTTTTTGTTGTGACGTAGAAATTGTTTGGCCATTACCTTAGTTGACATTTCTTCTGGTCGAATCAAATCCAAACGTGTACGAATTAATCGCCCCAAGAATAATATTGACGGTGACTCTCCTGTTGTACTATGTGGTGCATTTCTATACTGTCTTAAAAATTCATTAACGTCCCTTTGTAAAGTGATTCTTGTCGAACCCATGGCCTTCAATGCCTTCTTTACTGTTTGTACTGACCTCTCCGCCTGACCGTTTGTTGATGGATGGTATGGTGCAGTTCGTTTGTGATATTTGACTCCGCTGTTGCGTAGAAAATCAGTAAACTCTTTAGATGAAAAATTTGTACCATTATCTGATACAACCACTGTTGGTACACCATACGCTGCAAACATTACATCCAAAATGGCAGTGGTCGCCGCTGTTGTAATGGACGAAGTAATTTTGACTTCAACCCACTTACTGTATGCATCAGTTACAATAAGTAACATTGTTCCTAGAAACGGACCAGCGTAGTCAATATGCACCCTTTCCCACGGACCTTTTGGATATTCCCAGTGATGTTCGGTATACTTGGAATGAACGTTAGCAACTGCAGCGCAGTCACTACATCTGCTGGCAAGGCTTTCAATATCCCTATCCATTCCACGCCAATAAACAAAAAAACGTGCAAGACCTTTCATTTTGACTATGCCTAAATGAGCGGTGTGGAGGTCATCAAGTACTCGTTTCTGCAGAGATGTAGGTATAACCACTCTATGATCATAGGTCAAACATCCTGCTGTTAACTTATAGTTTTGTTCTGGAGCGGTGTAACCGGCTTTCTTTAAATTTTGTCCCATTTGTAACAGTTTAACAACCTTACCTAAATGCTCGTCTTTTACAGTTGCTTGCGCAATTGCAGTAGCTCGTATTGGTAACTGATTTATTTGGTTAACAATAAAGTTGTCAAATTCATCAAATTCATTCCTAGGATTTATTGACATCTGATTCACTTTGTCTACGATTATAGTCCGAGAACAGAAATCGGCATTTGCATTTAGTTTAGTTTGTTTGTATATGACGTCATAATTAAAGTTACATAAAAATTCAGCGTAATTTGCCATACGGCTTATACATAAATTTGGCAAGGATTTTGCTGGATGTAGTATTTGTGCAAGCGGCTTATGATCTGTAATAAGAGTGAAGTGTCGAGCATAAAGGTACTTAAAAAATTTCTTGACCGCCCAAACTATAGCCAACGCTTCTTTGTCCATCTGAGGATAGGAAATTTCCGTTTTATTTAATGCTCTGCTGGCGTAGGCTATAGGACGCTCTGAGCCATCCCCCATTTTGTGCGACAAAACAGCTCCAAGTTCACATTTGCTTGCGTCTGTTGCCAATACTATTGGTAGAGCTGGATCATAGGTAGTCAGAACTTGTGGCGAAATTAAAATAGCTTTGATGTCTTCATATGCTTTAGTTGCATCTGTGTTCCATTCAAAATTTTGCTCCAAAAGCATGTTCCTTAAAGGTCTTGACCTTGTAGCCAAATTTGGTATAAATGCATTATAATATGTAGCCTTACCTAGAAATAATTGCAATTCTTCAGGTGTTGATCTCTTAGTAGAATTTTTAACTGCTTCGATATGTTTGTCAGACTTATGTATTCCATATTTATCTAATCGGTGGCCCAAAAGCTCTACCGATGGCGTACTGAAAACGCATTTGGAACGGTTCAAACGAATGCCTTCACTCCTCAATTTTCCAAGAACTACTTTAAGAGTTACTATCATTTTATCGAAAGTATCAGCATAAACAAGAATGTCATCGAAGAAACTCATAACATTTGGTATTTCTTTTAGCATGGACTCCATTCGTCTCTGCCATAAGGCCGGAATGTTAGCAGCACCATACACTGCTCTCGTTGGTCGTATCAAACCATGCGTTGGTGTATTCAGTGTCAGAATGCGTGCAAATTCTTCATCAACAGGTAGATATGAATAAGCGTCAGTTACGTCTAAGTGACAAAATATTGTTGAATGTTTCATTTTGTTGAGCAAGTCTTCAACTTTAGGAATTGGATGCTCGTCGATGATAATTCTCTGGTTGACTGTAGGCTTATAATTACCTGTAATCCTTATAGCACCATTCTTTTTAGTAACAACGTGAGTTGTAGACGCCCATTCGGAATAATCAACTCGTTCATATAGGCCTGAAACAATTTTGGAGTCAATGTCTTTAATGTACGCCTCTCTTAATGCTATTGGTATCTCTCTCGCTCTAGCAAAAATCGGCCTCGCATCCGGTTTCAAGTGTACTTTAGCTGGAGGGCCAATCAACCTACCTGGTGTATCGCTAAATATATTATCAAATTCTTTGAGTAATTGTCGAAGTTGTTGTTGTTGCCCGGAACTCATTTCAGGAGGAGTAGTCGTAATATTGTTTATGTTATCAGGTGTAGCAAACATATTTACGAAATCAATTTCATGAACAAACTGTGATATCCAATCGCGACCCAGCAAAGTATCAAAATTACCATCAACAACAAAGAGGTCCGCTATACAAGATTTCCTTCCGATAGAAGCTTTTACTGGTAATCTTCCCAAGCACTTGATTTTATGGCCAGAATAACTACAAAACTGTTTATTTGTTGGAAGCAGTTTAACTTGGCTTTTGAACGAGCGTAGTGTTCTAATGGAGATGATTGAACAAGGGGCACCCGTGTCTAGTTCCATTTTAAGCAAGTGGTCATCGACGATTACATTGATTAACTTTTTAGTGTTCGTTCTGATTGTATTAATCGATTCTTGCCTTAGCAATTGTATTTCATCGGAAGGCTCCGACTCATTTTCTGAAATTTGAGAGGTTTGGCTCTTGCAAACTTTGGAAATGTGACCTATTTTCCCGCATAAGAAACATTTCGATTGCTTAAACTTGCACTGCTTACGCATATGTTGTCCACCGCACCCATGACAAGTAGAATGATTGTGCTTGTTTTGTACCATTGAAGATTTATTTTTTAGTGGATCCTTCCCTTGAATTGGTGAGTAGCCAAGTTTATGTAATTGATCAGAAACTTGTGTAGGGTCAGAAGTCTTCATTTCTACAGTCGTGTGGTGCGTTAATTTCATCACAAATATTACGCGAACATAAGCCATAAAGTAATTGCTCTATTAGCATTCGATCTAAGAACTGTCCATATTTGCAATAGACAGCTGCCTGTCTGAGGCGCAAAACAAAACTTGAAATATTTTCGTCTCTCTCCTGCTGAATCGTACGAAATTTAATGCTTTCAGCGTATTTGTTCCTTTTCACGTCAAAATGATTAACTAAAGTATCCTTAATTTCCTCGTAAGTCAGTGAATCCGGAGTCTTAGGCGAAATCAGAATCCTCAAGGAATTATTCAATTCAGCACCCATATGTACTCTTGAATATGTAGAATATTCCTCCGGTGGAATTTTACTCAGTTTTAATGCCCAGTCGAAGCGAGTGAAGTAATCGTGTATAGTCGTTCCATCAGAAGATTTATATTCAGCCATGCAGAATGTTGGCACTTATGTGTAGCTGTAGACGTATTTGAAGTGCTAGCGCTAGCAGCCGACGACACCTCTGCTACCGCTTGGCGAATCGCCGCAGTCATCGATTCCGTGAATTCTTTTATAGTTTCTGGATTCATCGTTTATTTGCAGAATTCCACTTCGGACACCAATGTTGAATTCATCGTTTTATTTATTAAGGAGATTAAAATATATTCATACAAAATTAATTCTACTGGTTGTAATGAATAGCTTATTAATAATAATTGAATGACTATGCAAAAAATTAGGAGATACATAAATTCAGTGTTGCATAGCAGATATGCTACTATTTTATGGTTGATACACAACAGATATAAAGTACTCCTATACAAAGTTTAAACCGTGTAGGCCATATATAAACCTTTTTATGGTATTTTCAATATTGTGGGTTGTATTGGAGGTGGACGTATGTTTTAGCGGATCACGCCAATTTTTTTACATGCACTAAATTTCATTTCTGTAGCTTTAATAAAACCATCTATACAGTGATTTACATGGTTGGGTCCATGCAGATCTGGGTTCATGTGAACATGTATTTATGGACAATACACAGACGCACGGAAGGACAGATGGACGTACAGGGCTAAATCGACTCACGAGGTGGATCTGATCATGAATATATAGTTTTTTATAACGGAGTCGCTTATTTCTAGGTGTTAAAAACGTTTGCACAAAGTTAATATACCATGATCTTTCAGGTTTAGGGTATAAATATGACATCTTTTTAAACCACATTAAGATACTATGGCGCAGGCATTAATTTTATACGAAAGAATAATGTCGTAATCTCATAATTTCGATAATTTCTCGAGATTAATAGAAATCTCAGATTATTTTTACTTAATGTATTTAAATATACATTAAATAATTGGCATTGAAAGCCATAACCGGATTGATTTTTATACATTTTTTTTTAAATTTTCAAAAACAACTTGACGGAATAAGTTGTAAAAATAAAGAGTACAAAATTGTAATCAGAAAATTGTTTGTATGAAAAACATGATATTTATAAATTTATGGTGTACAAATTAAACTATTTTGGATTATAAAAAGCTATTTAACGAACTATTAAATAATTCAAGATTTATAATTTTGAGTGGGATAAAAATTATAATGAATTTGGAATAAAAAGTATTTATACATCAGGAATGTTATAAAAAATCACTCAAATCATTAATGATTTTTTTACATATACAATCCTCTGTTCTACTCATATTCATATTACCATAATCACTTACGGTTTGGTATATAATCATATCCATTTGCCTGCCGTCCTTTCTTTGGTGGTATCGGTGGAACCAATTGTAGAATTA